>OZ007588.1:216679790-217971958 GCA_963931845.1 Maratus michaelseni
ATTTTACTTTCAGGAATTAAAATTGGATGGAGTAATATATATTCACGGATATAATTTTGTTATAAGTGTATTAAAACCAGAATTATTTTGTGTGTTTTTGAATCATTTTGTGTTTGCGTGTCATCGATGGGGATGTGTTTTAAAAAAAGTGTGCTCTCAACTTGTCTTTCAAATAATTTCTCTCAACTCGACTTAGTCCACATGTATGATGCATTGCCATGTGGATGTGAATATTATGCAGAAGTTGTGACATTTTAAGGATTCTGTATAATTATTGTGAGTAAAATATTTTATCTACACTTTACGCGTTCATATTTCCAATTTTATTATTTCAAAACTGTTATCTCGTGGTAATTTCGTGAGGTGTTAAATACAGTTTTTGGGATAATCGATGTGAGTGAAATATATTGTATATTCTTAATGGTTTTTTATTTCCTATTTAAATATTTCCAAATTTTTATTTCCTATTTAAATATTTCAAAATTTTAATATTTCCAATTGTTGTCTGGTAATAATTCAGTGTACTTGGATGATTCTACTGATCTTAGCATTATGCCAGTAGAATTATGAAACACTGAATTATTATTTAAAACACATGTGGGTGCACCCAGGCTGATGAGTACATGTGCATGTGTTTTTTCATATCCAATTCATATTTAATTCTCATGTGATCCAATTTTCCATTGTATATGGTTCATATTTAATTTATTAATCCATTTGTATTTACTTAATTGCAACTCCAATTTATAATTTTTTTCCCTTTTCTCTCTATTTCTTTTTTCTTTTTTCAATATTCTTTAGGTATGAGTAAAATTTGGCCAATTACCATTGAAGCACAAGCTATGGTAATATTATGTTTGCACATGTTAATTATTAGCTATGTGGTATTCTGTATACACAATATCATTAATTATCTCTTTGGAGATTTAAGTAGAATGATAATAGAACTTGATATGTTTTTTGAAATTCATAGATATTATATATATATATATATATAAATTTATTAAACAAGATTTGACTTTTTTTTTCAAAAATACCTGTCTGTCTGTCTCGCTGCATGTATATATGTATTAAGTACATTAACACAGCACTGTAAAAAAAATTTCAGGAACGTTCCTGGAAAATAATGGACAGCTAATGTGCCTAATTTATACCAGCAACATTTATGGCAGAAAATAGAAAGCTTTTTTAAGAATTCAGAAAAGTTAATATTAAAAGTCAGTAACTTTCCAGGAATTATAGTGGTAAGTTTTCTGAATACTTCAGAAAGGTTACAGGTTTAAGTCGGTAACCTTCCTGGAAAAAATCAGCAATCTTCCAAAACAATTTAGATATGTTCCATCCTGGCATCTTCCTGGTAAAAACCAAGAACATTCTTTAAGAATTTAGAAAAGTTCCACAGAAAGCCAGTAATAGTACTTGAAAATATAAGGAAACATCCTATATATTTCAGGGATGTTTCTGATACATCAATTTGATTTTTATTGATATGTAGCTCACAGTTTAATTAGCTTAAAATTTTTACAAAGTAATTTTTGTATGTTTTAAGAATATTTTAAAATATTTAACTTATAAAATATATTTTATTAAATTTAATATTTATCTTATAAACATATTTGTTTAATTATAACATCAAATTTGTCTGTATTTTTATTTTTTATTTTTTTAATGTCACTGTATTTCAATTTTTTTTTTACAAAATGTAGTTTGATGTTAAAAATAAACTTGTTTTTAAGATAAATATATGCTGTTTCATTTTAAAATTGTATAATATTTTCTTTTTTAAGTTCAATATTTTGAAAATTCATGAAATGCATTAAAAATTAATTGGCAAAACTTTAAAGCTAATCGATTGCTATTCTGACATAAGAGTAACCAATTATTCATAAAAATATTGTATTTTTATGAGTAATTAAAAATTCTCAAAAATGTAATACTTTTATGAGTAATTGACTGAGCAGTCAATTACTAAAAAATGTTACATTTTGGATTATAAAGAAATATAATTTAGTTTTTATGCATGTAATGATCACCCGATATTAAATGTTGAAAATTTTTGCTTTTTCTTCTGAAAATCAATGGACTTCCTTTTTTTATTGTTTAATTTGACTGGACTATTTTAACTAGAATGTATTCAAGGATAAAGTCACTCAAAGCATTAACAGACTTTGTGATTTAAAAAACAATTAGGCAGGTTTATTTGAAACCCTTTTCTTTTCAACATATACCTACATTTACAAATAATTTGCTTATTTTCTTTGTAATCTCATGTTAAAAATCAAAAACCATTTTTTTTTCATTAATTTAATTTCGGTGAAGACTGAGAAAAGTAAAATTATTATAAGAAACTATTTGATCTTGAGAAATTATTTGTTCTTGAAAGAGGTGTGATTGTCCATTTATTTTATACTCAAATGATCTTAAGCAAGAAGTTTCCAGAACATATTAGCATACTTGCAATGCTAAGTATTTTTTTCAATATTCATTACCAGTTATTAGAATTAATTATTACTTTTTTTTTTTTATCAACGAGAAATAATCACATTTTGAAAAGCAAAAAATTCAATACAAGGGTAGTACTGGTAAAATTTCAGGACACAGTTTCAAACATAATCAAAAATTAAATTTTCAAACAGTATATAAAAATTAATATGTTTATGAAAATTAATAATTTCTCCAAAACAGCATTTCAACAAAACGAAAATATTGTCTGTTGTACTTTTCTCAGTTTAACATCCTGATCACTGTGTTTGTAGTGTTTATTCTGGAACTAAAATTGTGTCAGCTGTTCTTATTGTAAAAATGTTTAAAATTATACAAATCTAAAAACGGTATATCTGAACAACGTCTTTAAAAAGAAATTGGTTAAACAAGATTTCTATTAAGCTACTTTATATTTTTTACAGGTAAACTTTACGGTTTCAGAGATTATATCTATGTCTTAAGATTGGACCAAAATTTGTTTATAATTCCAAACACAGAAAAAAAAAGCATAGATAAACTCCGAAAAAAATATGCAACCTGTTTAACTTTATTTTTAAACAGAAATTTTGTTAAAATATACACAAAGTTAAGTTCAGTCTTAATATACTAAATTCACAAAGATTGCAAGTGGAAACATTACTAAATTTAATAAAATTATTGTGCACAATTTAAACAAAGTACGTTTTTAACTTTTTGAGATAGACCACTTTAAAGTATCTCTTTAATCACTGCTTACAGTGAGAACAACAGATATATTTTTTAGCCATAACTCGCGTAAATGTCGGGATTATATAATACAGGTTATCTTAAAATGCTCAAACAATGTTGTTCTTTCGTGTGTTTTTTTTTTTTTTCGAAAAAGTTAATTTTTTAAAGATTAAAATTTAATTCCTTTTAAAAAGCAGGAATACTTCAAATATACAAACATAGTAATATTTTTCATATATGAGTAAATGTACATTTTAAAATATTATAATTCTTGCAATATATGTTTAATTCTTTTTTTTTTTCCACCGATTGTCGGGTGAATTTTAATATGACAGAAAAGTTATTTTATTCACTTAAGTTCTGTTGCTCTCAATGTATGCATCAAATTATAAGAGTAATAATAATGATAATAATAATTATTATTATTACTATTTTACACTCCCATTCATGGATTTTAGTTGGTACAAAAAGTTATATATACAACTTTAAAAGTCAGAAGTATAAAAAAAAATAATACTTTTAAACAGTATGGAAAGTTTACTCATTTTAGATTGTAAAAGTTAAAAGCTTGTAGCTTAAAGGGGAAAAAAAGGGGAAAACCAGAATTATGAAAAAAAAATTCCATCAATTATTTATTTAAAATATTTTTAATTATATTAAATTACGTACATACCTTTCTTTTTGTTATCCATTTTCCTGGGGAATCGTAAGAATAATATAATCCAAAAATGGAGAAGAATTAATTACATAAAGCTAAAAAGTAGTCCAGGTAACAATGAAGGGATTAATTATTAACCTTGCAAAGGTACACAGTACCATTTGACTATTATTACGTGCAATAAGATTAAAATGCAATTTAAAAATAGTTTTCCTCCGTCTTCCTACAGAACCTTCTTTCTAGAACGTCTTCCGCTTTGTACTTGTGGTTGAAATAATAAAATGGCAGATTTTCGACACTATCCAGACGCAGCTGTTATTTATTCATTGTTTGTCTACGGCAGATGATTTAATATTGCAGTACATTTTCAGGAAATTTTTCATTTCAAGTACCGCTTTCAATAAGATATTTTTTAACTCAAGGCCGCTGTAAGCATAGATGCAAGGGCCCCCAAATCGGTCCCTGGATATACGTCGAGAAGCCAATATGGTGGAGCTAATAGCTAGAGCAGAGACGTTGCCACGCAAAAAAGCTTAATTCCAGAATTCAGGAAACTATTCATAAAAAAACGTTTTTTTTTTTCAGGAATCTGATAAAAACCGGTGAAAACCGGGAACGTTGCTGGAACATTTGCGTGACGATACGGAATTTTCTTACAGTGAGATAGTGTAGACGCTCTACCTTAAGAAATAATGCAAGAAATTTGATAAAATTTCACACTCTGTCAGATCTTGACAGAAACTAGTGCCGATTATGTTTGGGTGTATATAGCTGAAATGGTGGCACTGTTATGCTGAGACGATTCGTTTTTTCACGATTGCCATGTTAGTTATAGCTTGCCATTTAAGTTGTGAAATTCCATCAAACTTAACATTCGGTTAGATCCTAACATAAAATTTGTGATGATTAAGTTTGTGAGTATATTGCTCAACAGGTAGCGCTGCTCTGCTGTATTTTACACGATTTTTTCTGTGATGTCTTATTTCGTCATCTAAAGTACGATATTTTACCAAATTTAATATGTTAGATGTTTATAAAAAATTATGTTGGTTAGTTCTATATTTTTTCACTCAACAGGGGGCGCTGAAGGGCTATTTATTTTACGATAAACATTATAGCAGTATTTCAGTTTCTATTAGGAAGAAATTTACTTAATTTTATATTTGAGGTTATTAATTAAAAAAATATATAATTGTTTAATTTTTTCTTTCAATATCCAACAGGGGGCACTTTTCTAATGAGCTCTGTTTATTTGCTGATCACTTTAACTCCGAGTTAAATTCAAATAAATGCACTACGTTTTATTTTATTTATTTATTTATTTATTTGCTGTGTAACAGCGCTATTTAAGTCAATATATAATAAAAAAAATATATATAGAAGAAAAGTTTGAGATCGCTAGAGCATATCAGTTCTCCGATGACAGTGATAAATTCATTTCATAATAAAAATAGTTTGTCATTTTCTTTTTGAAAAAAAATCCGTAAAAATATAGAATTGTCATTTTTAACCCTATTGACAAAACAATTTTCGCATTCTTATTGATTTTTTTTTTTCAGTATAATTTTATTTTACTTTCCAAAAAAAAAAAAAAAAAGGACATTTTGCAGTAAGTTTCGTTAAAAAATATTTGTAAAAGTCGAATGAATGTGTATTTTTAAATCTATATATATATATATATATATATATATATATATATAAGTTAAACTTTATGTGTATATTTTTATACAAATCTACAGTTTTCGACCGGTTTATACAAAAAGTTTACGTAACGCATACTATATGTTTTATGACACGGTGAAAAATACTGACTACTTTACAAAGTTTTCAGAACATCCGTAAACGTTTTTATCTGCCATCTACCAAAATTTATCTCCATGCAACTCAAGAAATTTTAAACGATTTGGACAAAATTTGAAATACATATGTTTTAGAGACATGCTGAAAATACTGTCCATTTTACAAATTTATCGGAGTACCCTCATTCTTAACCCTTTGAATACTGAAGTGTAAAAACGCAATATAATTCAAAATACGGCAAACGCCCGAAATATGGTGCGAGATTTTTTTTCCCTCTTTCTTCTGCCTACCTACTTTTCAGCAGCACAATAAGAAGGTAGCTATCTTCGCAAGTGAAACCTCCCTAAGATCACTATTGCAAAAGGCTCCCCACCCGTTGATTTCAATAATCCCCTACTCTGCGACAATAGTTTGATATTTCCGAGGGAAAAAAAAGAAACACGTGTTTTTCAGGCATTCGGGCGGAGTGGCAGTAGTTTGCTTGGCCGGGTGACGTTAAAATTAAACTACCCCCAAAAATTAAAAAAATGATAAATATATAAAAACGATATTCAAACACCTAGCTTTTTGAGGTTATTTATTTAATTTCCATGTTAAATTAGTGTAAACTTTTTTAATACTATATCGACCGGTTAAAATGGCCGATTTAAATATTTGTTCATAAAATTTTTTCTTTACAATAAATTTCCAAGTTCCTTGTAAGATCACAAAAATTATAATGTATCCGTCAATTACTGTAAAAGATTTAGTTTATTGAATAATTTTTTCTGAGATATATATGTGGTATATATCTACATATACCAACCTGTTATTTTAGATTTAATTATTATTTCTATTAACACAAAACATTTTAATTATCTGATATGGAAGTTTTAATATACTGAATTATATAGAGCTGCGATTATGAACAACATATTTTAGTGGGCAGAGCTGACCTGAAGAATTGGAATTTTTTTACAACTAATAATCAGCCCTGCAGTATCAGTACATGTAATCATATGTTGCGTTGCAATTTGCAAAAGTTACTGTATTTACTCAAATTTAAGATGCACCTTAATTTTTAGCTGCAAAAACATGGATTTTACTTTAAACTCAGTCATCAAACCCAAGAATATTTGGAAGAAAGAAAAGGTTAGGAAACATACAAAATATGGTAAATCCGAATTTATTTATTCTCCACATTATTCTAAACTATAGTGGAATCAACCCGCGTTTCCCAACTTGTAGAATAAAGTTGAGACCATTTTTCTTTTATTGAAAATTCTAAAAGATTTTATGTAGCTTTCAATACAAAAAGCTACCTATTGCAGCCGTTCGGAGGAAAGCAATTCCAGAAATTTTTGGTATATTTTCACCGATCATGACCCCCAGACACCCAAACCACCCTCCGTTCAAATGTTGATTTATATATATATATCTGACATTTGCCATGCTG
The DNA here is from genome assembly GCA_963931845.1 of Maratus michaelseni. Lineage (NCBI taxonomy): Eukaryota > Metazoa > Arthropoda > Arachnida > Araneae > Salticidae > Maratus > Maratus michaelseni. Next base: position 216,686,876 of record OZ007588.1, read on the forward strand.
TAACTCTCTTATTTATGAACTGATATTAATGTGACTGAGTATGTGTATAGGACATACCAAGGTCTCGATTGAGTTCATTGGTCAGCTTCATTCGCCATGTTGTTTCAAAATGGCGCCCAGTTAAAATTTTTAAAAATTCAAAAAGATGAACATAAAAATTATAAATTGGAAAAATTGTTTCCGCAAAGTGTTAGATTGTGATACAATTATTCCGGAACTTTTTTTTTGGTTTTTTTTTTTAGAAAATGGCTGAGATATGGCAGTTTGAAATTTTAGGTTGACATTTTGAAACAACCTGATTTTTGTTATGATGTAACTCTCGTATTTATGAACAGATATGAATGTGACTGATCGTGTGTACAGAACATACCAAAGCTTCGACCGAGTTCGTTGGCCAGCATATGCGCCATCTTGTTTCAAAATAACGGCCAGTTAAAGATTTTATTTTTTATAAAAATTCAAAAAGATGTATAATAAAATTATAAATTAAAAAAGTTTTTTACGTTAACTGTTAAATCATGATACAAGGATTCCGGATCATATTTTGTTTTGGTTTTATCTTGAAAAACGGCTGAGATATAACTGTTTGATATTCTATGGAATATGGAAGCTACCTTTTCCTCCCGGTACTGGCCGGAAGGACTTTTTTCATTTAATATAGTTTCTTAGATTGCCCACCAACACCATCAAAAACATTTTTATATGAAAAGTATCAATAAAAGTATTCACATAAAGTTTTTAAATTTATAAAAACTGATACTTTCGTATTTGCCTCATGCCAGGTGTTAATAGCTGAAGAAATCGCCAAAGATTTCACTCAGCAGAATTTTTAACTTTTTCCAACATAGTTGAAAATTGTTTAAGCATTCGGTTTTTCTGTCTGTCTGCGTTTGTCCGTGCTCTAACTCATGTAAATGTACTCGGATTGTCTTGTAACTCATATATGTTATTGAGGTTTACCATGGCATGTTCGGTATTGAAAATGAAATGTGTAATGTTTTTAGTTCGTTTACAGAGACACACAAAGCAATTCCATTACATTACGGTCTATGAAGAAAAATCGTTTCCAATATATTTTAATGATATTACACTATTTCAAACATATTGAAAGCCATGTATATCACTGAGCACTACAGGATGCTTACAGTAGAATATGGCGTGTATAGCATTTATCGCTCATTTACAGTAACACATAGAAGTATTCGGTAACAGTACCGTGAATGAACAATAATTCCTGAAACTGCATTTTCAATTGTGGTATGCGTTTTTTAATTTATTTAATTTCTTGTATATTATTTGGGGCGCATAAATTCTATAGATCATATACAGTGCAGCACAAAAGATCTCGAGTACATTTCAGTTTATTGACGGAAATTGCTGAGGGGAAATTTGCAAATGTGCTATACATTTACTAACTGAAGTAAATTTTAGCGTATTATGTAATATATATATAAATCTATAGATAATTTACAGGGCTGTACAAAAAAATTCTGATATTTTGCTGATAATGCTGATAATGATTTCTGAAAATGGGTTTTCAAATGTGTCATGCGTTTTTGAAATTGTTTACATGCCTTGGGTAGTCCTCCCCATCTAGTTGAACTTGTTGACATTGATATCATTTTTCACCTTGTTATTCTGTGAAGTTTTGTTGAAATATCAGGAATATGTTGCAAAATGTTTCATAATCTAAGCTTCACGTATCTTTTTCACCTTGTTATTCTGTGAAGTTTTGTTGAAGTATCAGGAATATGTTGGGAAATGTTTCATAATCCAAGCTTCACGTATCATTTTTCTCCTTGTTATTCTGTGAAGTTTTGTTGAAGTATCAGGAATATGTTGGAAAATGTTTCATAATCTAAGCTTCACGTATCATTTTTCATCTTGTTATTCTGTGAAGTTTTGTTGAAGTATCAGGAATATGTTGGAAAATGTTTCATAATCTAAGCTTCACGTATCATTTTTCACCTTGTTATTCTGTGAAGTTTTGTTGAAGTATCAGGAATATGTTGGAAAATGTTTCATAATCTAAGCTTCACGTATGATTTTTCACCTTGTTATTCTGTGAAGTTTTGTTGAAGTATCAGGAATATGTTGGAAAATGTTTTATAATCTAAGCTTCACGTATCATTTTTCACCTTGTTATTCTGTTAAGTTTTGTTGAAGTATCAGGAATATGTGGGAAAATGTTTCATAATCTAAGCTTCACGTATCATTTTTCGTTCTTGTTGATTCTAATTTCAGTGGTTTAATCTCTTGAAGAGTGGTGAGACATTTTTATACCACTTAATTGTAATCTACGTTTGTACCAGAATTTTTGAAAAAAAAAGGCAAAAATAAATTATAACTTTTATTAAATAAGCTGTAAAATTGCACTTCTTTATTTTCAAATAATTTCTTACGAAGTTTCGAGTGTGAATTCAACATTACAGAAACACAATTGCTTACTCCTGAGAAGGTGAAACGCGTAATTACATGTCTGTTAAATTTGTGTTTTATTCATATTATTTTATTATTTAATTTATTTATTGATGAAGTTTTCATGTCGTTATAGAATATTAACCAGAAACAAATGCTGCACTATCTATATAGTTTTTAGTGCAAACGAGTTATTCTCTCATGATCGGGCTGCTTGCTATAGAGATATATTTAAAAAATAAAAATGCTTGAAAATTATTTTAAAAACCATAAAAAATCAGAAAATTGAAATGCAGTTTTCAAACAAACTGCATGAAAAGAACATTTTTGTTTTCTATTCGACTGTGCAAAAATTGACATTTTCCCATGTTTGGAAGTTACAAAAATTGCAGTGAAACCTTAATTTATTGGTCAAGTGTTGCCACCGTTAATATGACGTCATCGTTAATCACGGACATGTTTTTGCTTTATAATATAGATTTAGTTCAAAATTAAAATGCAGCTTCTAGAACTGACGGTGATCTGAAAATATACAAGTTTTAAATATAATCGATATTTAAAATGCTTCTTTATACACAGTTTTTAGTGTTTCGTTCACCTCACGAAACCTTATTACTCCCGCTTCGTTGTCTGCCCGTCAGAGAGCCAGTTCTCAGAAACTATTTAACTTACAGGCATGAAATTTTGTGTACTTATAGCTGAATAACTGCTATGAAGCTCAAAATCATAAAATTTGAAAAAAATATTATTTTAATATATAGAGATAAAAAACCAAAAATCTAACAGCCTTTTCCTATTAAATTTAAACATTTTTCGTTATAGCAGTTGCCATCAATTAAAAATCCACAATAAAATTCTTTCTATAATAACTAATTTTCTATTGAAATATTTCCACGTGAAAATGAAAATGAAATAAAACGTTTCACCAATTTAAAAAAAAAAAAAAAAGATTAATATGACGTTATATTGGTAATAAAATGGAAATTTTCAAAAATTCTCAATAATACAAGGAATATGAGTATGTGTAAATACAGAAAGCAGCTTAATATGACATCATTAGAGAATTAAAAAGAAAATTAATCTGACGTCATAACGGATTTTTCAAATGTTTGAGAATAATACAAAGAGAGTATCAATATGAGTAACAGAGAATAGTAAATATATAAGTTTGAGGAACGTATGGAATCATGATAAAAACCCGATTATGGAAATATTGGCATATTTTAACATTTTGAAGGTCTCTATACAACATGTTTAATTTTGAAATTGATTTTTTTTAATATCGCATTTAGTCCACATGACAGATATTATTATGACAAAGTTTAATAGCGGACTTCGCCCGCAATCGGCCGGTTCAAATTTTCGAAAAAACGAAAAAAATAGACCGGTGAATTTTTACTTTATAAAAAACATGACTTTTTCCTTTATTTTTTTTAAATGAAATTTATTTGGATTTATTAAAGAAAGGATCCCGTGTTTTGAAAGGAATATTAATCGAAACTCTTTGTGCGATCTTCGATCACACTTACCCACTTGTTTTTTTTTTTTTACTTTTTTTGAGATGAATTGTCAAATGAAGGTTTTGCAGCAAAAAGGAGGTATCACCATTTTTACAGTTTTTGGGAAAAAAAAATCTTTTAAAATTTAACTTTCACAGTTTCGTTAAAAGTATTTTTTTCCACATATACATTAGTCCATGCACCTATGCAATCTATAGTTTGCCACCAATAATACCTATTTTGAGTGACTTCATTTTAACAAGAAAGTGGACATAAATCTCATAAATGTCAAAAATGGAGCTACCACTTTCTTGCTCCAAACTCTTCAAATATTGAAAAGAGGAAATAACAGTAATTGAGATCGCACAACTAACTTAAAAAAATGGTCTATATTTTAATGGGGAAGAGCTTGAGTTTTACGAGTCTTTTCGTTTCCTACACTCCTACACTACTGATGATTGATGCACAAAACATTTTTTTTGTTTTTATTTTAAAGGAATAAAGTCCAGCTATTGACTGATTTTTACTAAAATTTTGTCTCTGTTCGTGTTTATTTAGGTGCTGTCTAGAAGTTTAAAAGTAAGCAATAATTTTACGTATCAAATATTTTTCGTGCAATTTTCTATTCTGTAAATATTAAAATGTATTTAACAGATGATCAATTATCTGATGAATTAAATTAGGTCCACATATTATTTACTCTTTTCCGAAATTCAACATCGTCATCATGGATCAGGAAGCAACAGGTATCTTAAAATTATTTACTGCTTCAATTGTGTTTATTAATTCTAACCGCAATTTCATATTATAATTGAAACTCATGAGAAATATCAAAATAATTGTTTTTATCCGATTTTCAAGAAAGAAAATTATACAAATCGTTTGTATGTTTTTGTTGCTGTTTTGTTTATTATAACTCTTTCCATCATAGTTGAAAAATGTTTGTGAATTCGGTTTGTCTATCTGTCCGTACATCTGACCGTACTCGAACTCTCCTAAATATACTCTTATTTCCATGTAATTTGTATATGTTATTGAGGTTTATTATATAGAATGTTCAGCATTGAAAATGAAGTGTGTAACATTTATAGTTTGTTTACAGAGACACACAAAAGAATTACGTTACATTATAGTCTATGAGGAAAAATAGTTTCCCATGGATTTTAATAATGGTACAATACTTCAAACATAATGAAACTGATATTCCTCACTGAATTAGACCAAAACATGCTTTCTCAGGAGTGTAGAATAAGAAGCATTTATAGTTCGTTTATAGGGAGCCAAAAACAATTCCATTCCATTATGATATTTAAGAAAAACTCGTTTGCGGTGCATTTTAATGATGTTATGGTACTTCAAACGTAATTAAATTACAAAGGATAACTAAGGTGTACTATAACATGCTTTCTATATATTATGGAGTGCGTAGCATATTGTTCATTCACAGAGACGCAAAACGAATTCGGTTACAGGACGGACTATGTCGATTTCATTGTATGAAAAAATTACATTTCTTAATAAGTTGTGCATTATCTGTTGGAAATTGTTTTATAATTTATGGTTGAAGCATGAATTTACATTCTTGTTTTAAGGTATATATAATTTAAATGGATGTTTCATTTCGACTTTTTTTTTTTTTTTGAAAATGACGCATTTTAGTCGTGTTGTTTTCCATTATAAGTTTTAGAAAAATCAAAAAATTACATATTTGTCTGCTTGTCTTTTTTCTTCCTTTATTATTGACTTTCCAAACTGTAACTTTAGTAAAAATTGACCACGTACCTGGAAATTTCAGTATTTAGTTAAGGTACACAATGCTATTTTTTAACAGTCATCAGTTTTTTTTTTTTTAGTTGTAGATTTTTTTAGTAGTTGTTTTTAAGGAGAATGTGGATAACATTTAAAGTTTGTTAGCAAAACAATATGTTACGCCAAACAAGTCTTATTAAAATACGCCAACTGACATGCAATTAATAAATATCAGTGTATTCAGGTAAGAAACAATCCATTGAAATCGATTTAATTTTTTTCTAAAGGATTACTTGTTCACATAAAATACTTATTCATTTATTGTTATGTATATATATATACATGTGTGTGTCTGTGTGTGTGTGTATATAAGAAATTTTTATATGAAACTTTATAAATACTTTCATAAAAAAATATATGCGAAACTTAACAATAAGGATAATTAAAGAAAGGGTAATTTTCCAGACTCTTTCAAAGATTTACTTAATTTATCAGGCACATCATATGATGATTATCGTTTATTTTATATTATTATTATTATTATTATTATTATTATTATTATTATTATTATTATTATGAAAAAGTGCACTTGGAAATAAAAAGTTTCTAATACTTGTCAAACTTCTAACATTCTAACAGTGTATCTCTACCAAAGTTTAACAAACGCAAAAACTTCAGAAATACTCTAGAAAAGATCTCTCTTTAAAACACTTGAATCATTCTCGAAAACACGAAAAGCAAATGGGAAAACGACAAATTTAATGCATCTTGTAATAAGTATCACGTCTGGGGCTGTAATCTAGAAGAAAGTACGGACATGCATATATATATAAGTAGTTTTTATATGATTGTTTATGCTTTCATAGAAAAAAAAAAAATGCGAAATTTAACAATAAACTAATAAAAGAAAAATAATTTTCAAATTTTGTTCAATAATTTCTTTAATTAAGCTTGCACACCACATAACGATCGTTGTTTATTTCAAATATTATTATTATTTTATTTATTTTATTTTATTACTTTAATTTTAATAAATTTATTAATTTATTTTTAATGTGCGCTTGAAAAAAAAAAAAGTTTTCAAATCTCTAACTTTATACAGTGTATTTGCAATAAAGTTTATCAAACGCTAAAAGTTACGAAACCTCCTACACTGCGTTTAAACCGCCAGGATCTTTCTGGAAAACAGAAAAGAAAAATGAGGAAATGAAGAATTTAATGCATCTTGCAATAAATGTCGTGCCCCGGGCTATCATCTAAAAGAAGGGAGGAGTTGAAGAAGACTTAAAGAAAACGAAAATTCCCTGATCTGAGAACGAACGGCGCATCTCTTATCACGCATAATATCCTCATCTTTCCGCTGCTGCTTTCAGCTTTCGTCAGCGGATGGTTGCCAGATCAGTCTTTCAATCGGTAGTTTGGCGAGTAAAATAAGTGTAGTTTTTTTTCTTTTCTTTTTTTTTTGTTTAACGTTTTCTTTTTTTACGTATTTTTTATATAAACACTCTATTGTATTATCAAACCTTCATATTTTCCTCCCTTGTTTTATTTGTTAATTTTATTATAATAATATGCCGTTCTTGTTTTAAAATTAAAATTTTAGTAAATAGTCCGCATTTACAGAACATTCAGTTTATGTAATTGAAACGGACTATATTTTACTTGATTCAAAATTGTTGTCTGGTAGTTTCTATAACTGAGCAGTCTGCTTTGAGAAGATTTATTCGCTGTAAAGCCGAAAATAAGGTTAAGAAAACTTATTTCTAGTTTTAGTTATAGAAAAACATATGTCCTATTTCCTCGAAGAAATTGCATGCAAAGGAGTAAATGACGATCAGAACTGGTACTAAAATAACCGCATGGATAGATATAAAGCAGAAACGTTAACTCTCTGATGTCAATCCTTTTTAAAATGTAAAATTAACAGCCGAATTTTCTCAGAAGAAAACGCATATCGGGAAAAATAATCTTTTGAAAAGATTTCAAGGATTTCTGAATTTATAAACATTTAAAACCAGTGGAAAATAACAGAGAACACAAATCATATAATCATAAACTTTTAACGAGAAATTTAATAGCAAATATACATTAAAAAAATTGTAAAGAAAATATGAGTTGGAGGACTGAATTTACCGAATTTATGCTTTGTGACTGAAAAAGTTTCTTTCAAATATTCTCAAACTTACATACACCTTAGTTTATACAATACAACATTTAATTAGATAAAAGTGACGTCTAATCATGAGTGCCCACAAAAGGCGGGAGGGCAATTGCCCCTCCATGGATATTCATTTTTAATTAATGCGATAATTTTTCCTTTATGTGATGATTTTTATTAAATAATAATAATATTTATTTTACTGAAGTGACTTAAAAAAATTAAGTGGTCTCAGGAGTCTTACTTTTCCACCGAAGATGCAAGTTTGCATCATGACACATTTTATTTTATTTCTGATTTCATATGACACACAATAAAATTAAATTTTTGTCACTAATAAGTCAATATCTGCTTGATTGATTTGACAACCAAAACTGATAACGATGTAAAATTGATGTATCTTGAACTTATGCTTCAATTTCAAGCAATTAAAAATTTATTTTTTTTAATTGGAATTTTTTTACCAAAAAAATGATTTTTTTTTAAATTTTCAATTTAACTTAAAATTTTTTTTAATTAAATTTTTAGTTGCTTGAAATTGAAGTATAAGTTCAAGATACATCAATTTTACATCATTATCAGTTTTGTTTGTTATTTTTGAGGCAATATTTTTTCTACAACCTTGCGCGCAGTGGATACCAGGTGAAAAAGTTATTTTATATATATTTTTTTATTTAAACTTTTTAAAAATAATTAAATAGGAATTGTACAACATTGAAATAATTAAGCTAAATCAAGCAGATATTGACCTATTAGTGGTAAAAAAAATCATTTTATTGTGTGTTATATGAAATAAGAAATAAAATAAAATGTCACATGATGCAAACTTGAATCTTTGGAGGAAAAGTAAGACTCCTGAGACCCCTTAAACGCAAATAGAAAAAAATAAGGCATTTTCTTCAGGGATGGGCTGTCCACCCTCCTCACCCGGGGGAGACAATTTTTAGTTCTGTTTTTCTTTACATGTCCATTTATTTAAAACTTATCTTAAACAGAGGGAAGGGTTTAGGGGGAATGCAACTGACGAAAAGGATAATAAACTGTTTGACTCCTGCATTTAAAAAAAAAAAAAAAAAAAAAAAAAAAAGCCAGTAGAAGCATTTTTGTGGATTTTTTTATATTTTCTTATTATTTCTGTATTATTTTTATGGTATAATGTATAAGCATTATCTTGCACAGAAAGCTCTAAAAAATCTTAGTTTAGCTTATTTTAAGTTAATATGCTGGATTAAAAAAAAATGGCTTAGGCAGCAGACTACAGGCACATCTGTTCCAAATGCTCCCCCTCCCTGATTTATTCTTCATGCACTCACGCGTCTAATGTAAACTGAATTGCACAATTCGTTTAAAGAAAAGAGTATACATCTTTTATAATTAGCTAGGGTTTAGCGGAAGCATGGTTCTAGTGAGTAAAATTAAATGAAATAATTAGTTTAAAATAACAATGTATTTCAGAAAACAGGTTTTTAAGGAGGAAAACAGTAAATATTTTGTAAACACATGCCACCAATGGTCACCCACAGAACAAAGTAGAGAGAGGGGCAAGATTTTGGAATAGCCAACTGCCAATACCATGTTTTTAAAAATAGAGACTGTATGCATGAAAAAAAAGCTAAAATAACAGTGTTTTGTCAGAAGAACCCATGAGTAACAGTTTTTATATATATTGACATAAACAAAAATATTAAAATCCAAATGTAAGATTAAAAATCCAAAAGTAAGCATCTGCTGGCTTTTTCTCAAAATGAAGAATTTAAACAAATTATTATATTTTTATTCAGGTGAGGGGGTGTTGTAGACCCTGTTCCTGAACTATCCCTTTAAGATAATTTTACAATGCATGGATGTTAAAAGAAAACCAGAATTAAAATTTATCTTACATGGAGGAGGGGGGTGCACATGAAAAATCATTAGTTCTTTTTTATAAGTTATTTTAAGTCACTTAGAAAGTTTTTATACAAGTTTCACTAAAAATATGTATTTAAAAACATCAGATAAAACGACAAATTAGCTAATTAAATTTTAAAATCTATTGAAAAGTATATTTGCCTTCCTTTACGAACGTTCGCGGCTTTTTTTTAATGTATGCGCAAGTTTCTAGCAATTAGATATTATAAATATATCACTTTAAGTATACAAAATATTTTTATACTACTTCCAAGTTCAAGAATAATCATACCAATTGAAAGTTAAAATAAAAATTTGACTTTTTCTGTTACTAAACTATCCTTGAAAAAAGACCGTTGAGTGATTTAAAAAATACTCAATAATTCTTTTGTTAAAATATTGGTGGGAAAAAATTACAACAATTTTGTTTCTTTTATGTAATATATATATATATGTATTGTTTTCTACTATATTTTAGTTCCAATACAACATTCGAAGAAAAAGGATGAGAAACATCTCAAAATTTATGCAGTCGTGGTATCAACTTTAAGCAGTAATAGGCCGAGTAGTATGTAGAATGAAGAAAAGAACACCATGGCACTCGAAATTATTTATTTAAACTCACTCATCTTTAAATTCCAAAGTATTGTTCTCTCTTAGTAATTCTCTATGTTAAAACACAATAGAACGTCAGCAACATTTTATTTTAACAATCACTCCGACGACACAAATTCCTATATTAAGTAACGACGTAATTTTTATTAGATACCAATTCGACGGCCAGCAACAGTTTATTTTAACACTCCTTTGACCACTAAATCTCTACTCTCTCTCTCTCTCTCTCTCTGTCAGTAAAATTTAAACGAAGAATGCGCAAGAAACATTTCGTAACACGTGACCTTTTTTAGCCAATGCATGTTCAACTTTCGGCTCGTACTCATTTTTATCGGAGAATTAATATTGAAGAAATACGTCTCTCCTAGACTTTTAGCGGGAAAAGAATTTGCTAGAACAATATCGAAATTAAAGGACGCGGGAAATTAATAGAATAAAGTTTAGGTTTTTGCGTATTGAAAACAATTTTAAAGAAGGATTTTTTAGACTATTAGGAAAGAGCTTTGGGAAATTTACACAGATTAAAAGAAATAAAAGAGATTTAAATGCGGGAATGAATAGAAAATATTTAATATAATAAAGAATTTAAAAAAAATAGATTTTTTAAGAAGAAATATTCTTATGAAATGTGATTTTTACATCTTATTTGTTGGAAATAAAAAGTAAATTTAAGTTGATTAGAATAATTTTTTTTTTTTTAATATAGACAGTAATGGAACATTTTAAATAAAAGGAATATTTCAATGAACTAGGGTTGTAAATGGAATATAATGAAAAGGAATTTTTATACAATAAGTTTAATAAGGTATGGAATTTTAAATTTTGTAATATTTGTTAATTTTTAAATGAACATTCAACAATTGCCCCATTTAGTAATTGAATATTTTCGAAGATTCACAATACTTACAATTATCTATTAATAGCTTAATTAAATATTACATGAAAAGTAAATTTTGGATTATACCTATAATTTTTTTTCCAAATTAATTCAATCATTAAAATCTATCATTAAATTCTAACTATTAAAAAAAGTGTATTTATTACGAAACCTTTCCAATTACGCGAAATTTAATACATTTATTTTTCTAACACAGCTAAATTAAAAAGAGAAAGGTTTTTAAATTATTTTTTCACATTCCTGTACAAGTAACTTGATTATCTTTATAATCAACAAGCTTTAAATTTTCACTAATTTCGACATTTTAAAGATACCTGTCACAAAAGCCGTATTTAAGTCATGTGCATTATGTTACCAGTATTGCAGAATAATAATCTTCGCCTTATTTAATCGGATAATTCTCTGATTAAATAAAACGAATATTAAAGGGAAATTCTACTTCTTAGTATCAAAATTTTTGATTATTTTTAATTTGCAATTTTTGGCATATTTTAAGTATGTACATTGTTGTTCTAAAACGGTTACGTGCTATCACAATTCCTTACAATCTTTTCTGCTCGTTAAACGTAACGGCATTGTAAAAAATTAAACTCATTTTTTCTCGACTCCATGTTCTTCAAACCGGCTGACCATTTTTCTCGAGAACTAATCGAACGATTTTCTTTATTGTTGATTTAAAAGAAATCTAATTGTTTTCACTAGAGCTTATGCTACCGAGAAGTGTAATTTCCATTGATTAATAATTTTTAGAGCTCCCAAAAGGTAAAAAAAAAGGCGCAAATATGACCCTTTTTCTTCAAATGACTGTTATTTTGCCAAAAGTTAACTTTTTAAATTAAATGTTGATATAAGCTAACAGAGAATTTAAATCCCTTTCATAATTTGTTGACCAAATTAGTTTTCGATGCTTGTGATCGGAGAAAAATGGTCGTCCGGGCGGCGCGCACCTGCAGGTATTCACCGTCCCACAAGTTGCATTATTCATTTTTTTTACACCCAAAAGTTTAGATATAAAAATGGAGGTACTCACCGTCTCACAAGGTGTAGTATTATTAATTTTGTTTTACACACAACATTTTAGATATATAAATGGAGGTATTCACCGTCCCACAAGCTGTACAATTCATTTTTTTTTTACACACAAAAATTTAGATATATAAATGGTATGTTAATAAATATAATGCAAAAAGTCCAAAGATTATATGTCGTTTTTTAGTAACTGAAAAAAAATGGAAAAAATCACGTGAATTTTAGTCCAAAGAAATAGAACCTATCCTTAATATCCTGAAATACTGATAATAAAATACACATGTTGCACGTGTAAAAAATGTTACCCTGCCAGCCCCTTGAAAAGACATTCAATAAACCGTTAGTAGGCATGTTGATAAAAAATGCCGACAATATATTTTCTATTATGTAAAAACAAAGTAAAATGTATGCTGTACTATATTTCAGCAAGGTTTCCTTCCTTTTTTTCCATTGTTTCTAACTGAATGTGTTAAAAAATTCATAATACCCATAATCATGTATTAAAAGCATAAATAAATATAAGATGAAAAATAAATATTAAAGTTATGCATAAAGCGATTTTCTATTTAATTCTGTCGTAACTATTACAAATATGAATGATATTCAAAACTTTTCCAATTACTCTTTTTTTCTCAAATAATTTTCACGATAAAAATGTTTAAAAATGTTACTGATTTTGACACTTTAAAGATACTTGTCCCCTTCAAAAAAATATTGTATTAAACGTTATTTGGAATATTGGTAACAAATGAAAATAAAAAATGAAATTGACATCAAACTATATTTTAAACAAGATTGCTTACTCTGTTTGTAATTGAATAAGTTCGAAGAATCAGATTAATCATATTTATGTATTAAAAGTTGAAATACATATTACATGAAAAATAAATATCTGGCTTATACCTAAAGGGATTTCTCATATGATAATACTTAGAATAAAGAATGAAATTCGAATCCTTTCCAATTACTTGAAATTTAATAATATTCAATTTCCTGAAATAGCGATATTCTAAAGAAAAAGGTTGTTAAGATATTTCTTAAAGTTTTTGTATAAGTGGCTCAAATAATTTTATTGATAACAAGCTTTAAAATTTTCTTTGATTTTGACATTTCAAAGTTACTTCAAGGTAGTATTTAAGGCATGTGGCAGCATGCGAATTCTGAAACTGTATTTTCAGACTATTAATCTTCGTATTATTTAATCGCAGAAGTCTCCAATTAAAAAAGGCGAAGATTAGTATTCTGAAATACTGGTAATATAATCCACATTTTGCACCTGTCCTAAATTCTGTCCTAGAAACATTCCTTACAAACAGCCTTAACAAACATTCGATAAATCGTTTGTTGGAATATTGATAAAAATGCCAATAATACAGTTTTCATTATCTAATATATGTAGGATTCCAGTTTGAACACTTCATGTAAATGATATGAACTGACACTCTAGTGCTATTATCCATGATTTAAACGCGTGAACTGTAAATACGTTGGATCGCGAGTTTTGGCAAAGAGCCAGTTTTCTAATTTTTGTATTGAAGCAAGATATAAAATGAATATAGCCGGAAAAGGTGCTATTAGGCCTAGTTGAAATATTGTAAGGTAAATTTATTGTATAGTTTTGACCAAAAGTGTATTAGTTGAAATTAAAGTTCGTATTTTGTTGTTCGTCGATTATTTGTCATATAATTCCAGTAAAGCGACTATTTATATATCATCTTCTTACATTTTTGGGTGCTCGGATGCCAAGATTATTAAAAGTAAAAGCCCCTAGTAGTGAAATGGAAACCGAACGTAAAGTGTTGTAAAACGCCAGTATCAAAAGTTGGGTTACGAATTAGCAAGGTGAAACCGTAATCGTATCACTTCAAGTACAATTTTTGAAAGATGGGAACTCTAAATAAAGCTAAGAGAATTGATCTAATAAACCTCTGCGAAGAATGCGGAATTGAAGCACCAGAAAAACCGACAATACCCGTCCTAATAAAGCTGATCAAGAGTTGGGAAAGTTACGAAGAAGATTTTATAAGATATCGATTGGAAGTAGTGATAGCAGCTAGAAATGAGAAAACAGAAGAAGAAAGAGAAGAGAAAGAGAAAGAGAAGGAATTACAAGCAGAACTGGAAGAGAAGAAATTACAAGCAGAGACTGAAGAAAAGAAATTGAAAATGGAAATGGAAGAGAGAAAATGGAAAATAGAATTGGAGCAAAATTTTGAAATTAAGAAATTACAGATACAAGAAAATTCAAGAGAACACATTAATGAAAACTCAAGGGCAAATACAGGTAAGCAATTTGAATTGCTTAGATTATTAACTAAATATGATAGTTCGAATGATATTAGTTTATATTTAGCTATGTACGAAAGACAAATGGCGCAAACGGGCATTGATAAAAAAGAATGGGTAAATTATTTAATTAATATATAATGCCATTAGAAGTGATCAATATAATAACAAGGGAAAACGAACCTGAAATTCACGATTATGATTACATAAAAAATATTCTACTAAAACGCTACAAACTATCACCAGAGGAGTTTAGGCTGACATTTTTCTCATCTAAAAAGGAGCCATCAGCCAATTGGCGAGATTTCGCTTATGAGATACAGGTATATTTTCAACAATGGATTGAAGGTCTTCAAGTAAATAACTTTGAAGATTTAGCAGAATTATTTGTTGTTAATCAAATCAAGAATAATTTACCTACAGAAAAAAAGACACATTTCATAGAAGAATTATTAGTAACTAGCAAGCTACGCCCGCTACGCTGGTCAATTTCTTATAACGAACTTTTAATCCAACAAAATATTGACATTTCATAATTCACTTTTATATCTTAACAGAATAATAAGGCTACTATAATTTGTGACTCGTCCTATAGCCAATATACATACACGCCAGGACACGTCGCCCTTATCAATATCTTTTTACGCATGAAGGTTTCGCTATGGTACTCCATTGTGAAATTTGGTAATTTTTCAAATTTAATATTTGAAAAATGGCATAATCATTAGATTTGACATTTATATCAAGAAAAATACAATTTTTTACCTTTCAAACGCAGTTTGCCTAACAATTTTCTGACAAATACTTTTCGAGCTACTATTTTTTTTCAGTAACTTCAAATGTTTCATTTCTGAGATTAATCTGTGGCAACAATTAGCGAAAAACCCAGTCGTCAGAAACGCATAGTTCTTTATTAAAGAGGCTGTTGGAGCAGGGATTGTCACCACCAATTTGCCACCATCACTTTTGAAATCGGTTCGGTAGTTCTAGAGATTCCATAGAAATTGTAATTTAGAATGTTTTTAGAACGCTTTTCGCTCATTTCACCCTTTTAAATTTCGAATTTTTTTTATTTTGTTCTTAGAGAGCATTTACATCTTATAAGTAACTACAACGCCAAATTTCAAATCGGTTCGATAGTTCTAGAGATTCCATAGAAATTGTAATTTAGAATGTTTTTAAAACGCTTTTCGCTCATTTCACACTTTTAAATTTCGATTTTTTTTTAAATTTTGTTCTTAGAGAGCATTTACATCTTATTAGTAACTACAACACCAAATTTCAAATCGGTTCGGTAGTTCTAGAGATTCCATAGAAATTGTAATTTAGAATGTTTTTAGAACGCTTTTCGCTCATTTCACCCTTTTAAATTTTGAATTTTTTTTTATTTTATTCTTAGAGAGCATTTACATCTTATAAGTAACTACAACGCCAAATTTCAAATCGGTTCAGTAGTTCTAGAGATTCCATAGAAATTGCAATTTAGAATGTTTTTAGAACGCTTTTCGCTCATTTCACCCTTTTAAATTTCGAATTTTTTTTTATTTTGTTCTTAGAGAGCATTTACATCTTATAAGTAACTACAACGCCAAATTTCAAATTTCTAGCTGCTTCAGTATAGAAAAGATCGCAATTTTAGAACGTTTTTCGCTCCTGCACCCCCCTGGGGTAGTGGCACCGACATAAAATATAGCCTATGTTGGAGCAGGGGTTCTCACCATCAATTTGCCACCATCACTTTTGAAATCGGTTCGGTAGTTCCAGAGATTACCCCCTACAAACAAACAAACAAACAATCTTTACTCCTTTATAATATTAAGTATAGATAAAGAAAATTGATGAATTAGTTAATAAATTAGATAATTACGAAACAGCACGAAGGGTTTACAATAAACAATCTTCTAAAATAAAAGCGTAAGTCATGTGACTGTCATCAACAGTTCCGGGATGACCGTTTCACTTTTTCATATGCCAGGCGGCCATTTTTATTCAAAATTTATTTTTTCGAAGAAAACTGCATAAAAGTTACATTTTAAGAAAGATCGTTCAAAATAAATTAATATTTGAGAGATGACTTACGTTCAATTATGTATATATTCTGCAATAACTTCAGTCGAAATTAGATTCGCAGTTCAAATTTTCTATTCATGAAAGTAAACAAAAAAAAAGTTTGATTCGTCGTGAACATTTAAAATATTAAATCATGGAGGTAATCATTCGCAAAGCAAGTTCTCCGCGAATGAATTTTTGGACCGCTGCCTCGCGTCAAAAAGATAATTCGCACCAGTGAGACAATCAAAGTTTACCATAATTATGTGCTATACAACTACAACTCAACCTCCTTCAGGACCTTTTCTTGACGTAAATTGAACTCATGTAATAATATTTAATGAATCAGATTTTTAGTATTTTTAAAATCGCTAATACAGCTTTTACTTATCGCGTGTACCAATTAGAAACGATACCTTGATTTTGAAATCAAATGTTTTGATTTATGATACTATTTCTTATTTATTTATTTATTTTCTATTTTAAATGAAAAGTGTGAAGTATTTTAAATTTATGTAATATAAGCATTTTAGATTAAAGTTAAGTATTTAAAATGAAATGAGTGGCAGGTTTATAATTTAAAATTAAATTAATTGTAGTATGAATGAGGGTGATGGGAACGTTATTTGGCGTATTATCATCTGCTCCCAACTAACAAAAATACTCATAATTAAAAAAGGAAATAAAAATAAATAAATGATAGTTTGATATAAATAAATATTGATATACATATCAAAAATAATTTATAGAATTAAAAAAATAAAAGTAAATAAACAACAATTTCCATAACAAAATTTTCGCCAAATTGGCGTGGCGGGGGGGGGGGGGGGAGGGAAATCGCGCCAACGTGCATATGTGACACCTATGCCCAAAAAACATGCGAAGTACTACCATGATCGCAAAAGTTCATGATTTGTCTATTAGAATCTTCCGATTTGGCGAAGGATTAAGGGAAAATTAAATTATGAATAAATGTAACGTGTTGCAATGTTTAACATACATTTAAGGGAGACCAAACTGGTCGCCAGTGGCGGCTAGTCAGTTAAAGATACAAGCAGCGATTTTGATGACAGAAGATCGAGAGTGGCTGACTACGCCAATTCGAAAAGACGCCAAGTTAATAATAGGCATTATGTAGGTCACGAAAGCAAAGAGTCGCATATAATCTGTTTTGTGTGTGGCAACCCTGGTCACGTGAGTGCAAAATGTGCCATGGTGAAAAATACAGAACAAGAATATTCAAATATTTACCCGCAACATAATCAAAATTGGCGAGTAACAAAATACCAAAATGAGACCCAAAACACGCAAAGAAAAATAGTTAATATGGGAATGTTAAATGGTAAAAAAAGAAGAATCTTAGATATTAGCGGAATAAAAACAAACGTAATAATCGATAGAGGAAGCGATATTTCAATCGCCAGTTCAAGATATCATACTACAATAAACGCGCCAAAACTAACCAGCGACAATTTATCTATATCAGGCATAGGTGAAAAAGAAATTAAGCCAACAGGTTTTTTCTGTCATAAAGTCTACGTGGACGATATGGAAATCGAGGATAAAATTTACGTGGTACAAGAGACGGACTGCGATTTAATAATAGGTAGAAAAGCAGTAGAAGGCATGACGTTAAAAGTAACGGAAGATGGTGTTAGAATAATAAGCGGCAAAACAGTTCGAGTAGGATACATTACAATTAACGAAGTACCGACAAAAATTGATGAAGCAAGTATAAACAACGATAATCAAGGTTGGGAAGATATGGTTAATATCGACTGCGTAAATGACAGGGTGAATTTGACTCATATTACAAATTTAGCAAACGGAGAAAAAATAAGAAAATTAATAAAACCATATAAGCCGAATAAAACAAAAGATACAGGATTATCCGATGAATGGAATGTTGACTATCCATCTCCAGAAGAAAATTATGAAAGAAGAAGTCCTGCACATGGTAGAAAAGACTATGTGAAAGATCGCAGTAGAAATTTTTGTCATAAGGGAAATAACAGAAATTTTAATAGAACATTTGATAACAGAAGCAATAATAGATATAGCCAGAGAAATTTTAAACAGTCATTTAACCATGGAAATTACAATAAATTTGGATATGGGAAACAGAGTTCCGAGAATTCTTACCAAAATAAATCTGAGATTCCTGAAAACTTTGAGACTGAAAATTCTTTGATACCTCAAGACATAACAGAAAATACTTCACATAATTCTAAAGCAAGGTATAATCCAAAATTTCCCCCTAGATACATGAACAGAGGCTACTATCATGGTCGAAATAATTATAATTATGGTGGCCAACGATCGTGCAAGACTAGTTATAATGAACAAAAATATTCACAACCATCACATAAAAATAATTCTCATCATGGATTTAACGAGCTGATAGTGGACGAGATGGTTATTCAAATTCTTATCATTCTAGAAGCAATAGGTATATAGCTTCTAAAGACAGAGAGAAATATCCAGAAAGAAATGAAAATCTTAAAAAAAATAACTGTTAGGCATGAAAAAACATAACATATCAAGATGCTGATGTCGAGACGCCATCACGTCAGGTTGACCGATTTGTAGGATTCCAGTTTGAACACTTCATGTAAATGATATGAACTGACACTCTAGTGCTATTATCCATGATTTAAACGCATGCGCTGTAAATACTTTGGATCGCGAGTTTTGGCAAAGAGCCAGTTTTCTAATTTTTGTATTGAAGCAAGATATAAAATGAATATAGCCGGAAAAGGTGCTATTAGGCCTAGTTGAAATATTGTAAGGTAAATTTATTGTATAGTTTTGACCGAAAGTGTATTAGTTGAAATTAAAGTTCGTATTTTGTTGTTCATTGATTATTTGTCATATAATTCCAGTAAAGCGACTATTTATATATCATCTTCTTACATATATATAATATATATTTTACGGTCAATATGATTAATCCGGTCAATATTAATAAAAACCGGTTAATACTAATAATGACCGCAGTTATTAAAAATTATATATCCCCGATATCAAGAGCCAGGACTCCCCTCTCCCACACACACACGAAAGTAATAACGTTATATATGCACAACCCCCAACATGTGAAATTTTTTATTAATATTTCAGAATATTAATCCTCGTCTTATTTCATAGCAGAAGTCACCAATTAAATAAAGACGTATATTAGTTTTTTGAAATACTAGTAATATAATGCACATGTCCTAAATTCTGCACTAATTAATCGTTTGTTGGAATAGCGGTAAAACATGTCAACAATATAGTTTTGATTATCTAAAAATAAATAAATAAATAAAATGAAAGTCGTACTGTATTTCAGAAAGATTTCTAACTTTTTCTCATATTTGTAATTGATCGTATTTGAAGATTCAGAATACACATAATTATGCATTAAAGGCTTAAATAAATATTACATGAAAAAATATTGAGGTTATGCCTAAAGCATTTTCCCGTTTAATTCTATCGTAACTATTAGAAATATGTATGAAATTCGAAACTTTTCCAATTACCCGATATAATATAAATATTTGTTGAAATATTTTCTTTAGAAATGAAAGATAAATAATTAATGTGTCCAATTTGGGACATGTTTCCAGATCATCATTATTTATACTTGTTTTTATTTTGTACAGAGTATGTTCGGTGCAAAAAAATTAGAAAAAAAAATTGGATTTTTCTTTTCAATCTTTCTTTTTATTGAATCTTACATAAGGATAAATTTTTGCGATAACTTGTGTTATTTTAACATTTCTAAAACTATTATTATGGAACTTTTGGAAGACAGAAAAATCCATTTCGATCTGTCCGGCTTACATTGTAAAAAAAGACAAATATTTTTCTTAATCTATGAAAATATAACAGGGTCACCCACGATTTCAAAAAGCGTTCTTTATCTATAGAAACCTGAGAAACTGATACCTTTTTGAGGTTTTAAGAAATATTTATAAGACAAAGTTTATTTTGCTGCTACCGATTTTCAGAAACGTTTCCGAGTATTTTGTATAGTGCATGGATCAGTTTTCTCAAAACGGAGTATCTGTTTTTAGGATACTATCAATTTTCAATTAAACATTTTCAGCTGCATAACTGAATTTATACATGCAGGACTGACAAATTAACATAAATTTTAATGTTAATGTTGTTAATTTATAATGTATGTCTGTGGAACATGTTTGTTGAACACAAACTGTTTCCTTGAGAATAGATAGCATCCAAAGTACCTATATTCCGGTTTGAGAAAATTGATTAATATACTATAAAAACTACTCGGAAACATTTGCGAAAATCAATGGCAGCAAAAAAAAAAAAAAAAAAAAAAAAAAAAAAAATTAAATTGGTTTCTAAGTATATAGATAAAGAACGCTTTTCGGAATCGTGTGTAACTAGGAAGAGGTTATTGTATATTTTAGTGTGTTGTTATATTATATTTTCTTAGATTAAGAAATATTTGTCTGTTTTTACAGTGTACAGAACATAGCTAATTACTATTATTTTTTAAATCTATAATAGATTTTTTTTTTTTTTACATTTAATATATATTACTCATTAACAATACCAAAAACTTGTGCTGGGCATAACGATTATTTTGGTTATTCAAATGAATAATTCGGGCATGCACAAAAGCAGATCTGTCAAACTTCAATTTTTTTTATTCAATTAATTACTACCAGAAATTATGAAAAAACAGTTTTTAATTTTCTGATTTTAATCAGAATTAGATTAGACGCTAGATAACGAAACACATTTTTCATTTTTATTTGGCTTCTAATCTAATTCTAATTAAATCCGAAACTTCTGATGTTTTTTTTTTTTTGGTAATAATTGAATAAAAAAAAATAGACTGATATGTTTCTGCGCATGCCGGAATGATTCATTCGAATATTCAAAATAATCGTTATGGCCATCACTACCAAAAAGCGTTTTTATATTAAAAATATCGATTATGAGTTCTTTTTTTTTTTAATTTATTAAAAGCAATATTTTTGTATTATCTGCATGCCAAGACAATAGCCAAAGAAAACGCCAAAGATTTCGCTACTTACAGCGACTTTCTTATCTGATTATATCAGTGTTGAAGCGCTTAGTTTGATTACATATCTGCTCATTTGTGTTTTATTTATATTATTTTATTTATTTTTTTATTTATAGATGAAGTACTCATTTCAGTATGGAATAATAGCTGGAAACAAACGCTGAACTGTTTATGTTATTTTAAGTGCAAACGCGTTATCTTTCCGTGATTGAGCTTCACGCGATATACATAGATTTGTAAAAAATAAATTTAGATTTTATATGTTAAAGATTTTTAAAAAATCATGCTTGAAAATTATTTTTTAAATCATAAAAAAATCAGTAAACTGAGATAAAATTTTCCAACACTTTGCATATGAAAGTACGCTTTTTTCCCTATTCGACGGTGTAAACGTTGAAATGGTACGATGTTTAGAAATTAATAAAATTCTGATAAAAGCAAAACTAATTCGCCATATCGTTGCTACCATCGACATGACGTCACATTTACTCTCGGGCAGGTTTTTGTTTTATTATATACTAGCTGACCCGCCGCGATAAAACCTTAAATGAACCCCAAATAAAAAATACTGATAATTAGTGATAAAAGTGCTCGTAAGAAAACATGAACAATTAAGTTTTTGCTGTTCAAACCCTTTGCAAATTTTAATGCTTATAAATATAAAGGTTTTACAGACCGTGTAAAAATTAAGTCAGAAAAATTGTTATCTGTTTATAAAATAAATATGTTTTCTTCGCCAGAAAACGACCCTTTTTCAAATTCTGTAGAAGGAGAGAACTCCCCCCTCCCATTTCTACTCACAGCCTTCAAAAAAGTTATTGCGCATCGCTCCCTTTCCCCTTTGTTCACCTCTTGTTTGTGCAGGTGGAAGAATAGATGCTCCCTCCAGGAAGGGGGAATGAAAATAGAATGAAGAAGAATTTAGAAGGAGTACTTCCTAGGGGTAGTGTTGTGAGCAGTGAAGGCCAATAGGCGAGCTATTCTTTCCCCAACCCTCTTGATTTGTCTTAATTCTATTTCCTGCGTTATTCATTCAAAAAGAGTTGAGGCATGCGCAGTAAAGTCGAATTTGCACCGAAAAATTAAGACTTTTACTTCTCGCTTTAATATATAAGATACCAGGCGATCCAAACCGGATACCCGGGTTATGGAAAATACTGCCCGGTGTACAGACCGCAGCTAAAAATCGTTTTTAATTGAAAACGCTAATAGATTTTTTGCATTTAGTATTTTTTCTTAGATTGTCCACCAACTACATCAAAATACATTTTCGGTACTCTCGTCTTAATAGCATGCCAGCAGTAAATTGCAAAAGATTTCGTCATTTATAGAATTTTTTTAATTTTGATTGTTTCAGTACTTAAGAAATTCAATTACATGCCATTTATATTGGTGTTTTATTTATTTTATTTATTTATTTGTGACTAGCTTTTGCCCGCGTGTCCGCTTACGTAGAAAGTAAGTTTTGAAATTCGGAATGCGAATTTATTTTACGTATTATTTTTATTTTTATTTTCCAAAATTTATCTAACTAATAGTGCAACTCGAATCAAAATTCGTTCAGTAGAACTTAAAAAAAAAAGCTAATCCCATAGCTCCATAACTATGCAACGTAGAACAATGTGTTATACACAAAGACCTTCTCCCCAAAAATACCTAACTGACAATGTAGACCTCATCAAAATCCGTTTAGCAGAACATGAATTATAAACTTCTCATTTGCATTTTATAGATACATATTATTTCAACGGTGAGACGTTGGACTGTGTGTTCAGGAAACAAAAGCGAGTCTTCGTATAACTTTCTTTATTTTAATGCAATGGTATGGATTAAATACAAGTTATACATTAAGGAGAATTTAAAGTACAGGGGGTTTTAGGCTCTTGGCCCGTCATCCTTTCAGAGCTGTGTCCAGCTCCACACAAATGATAGAATGAAATGCATAACTTAATACTTGTGCATCTCACTTTATACAGAAACAATTACTGAGTCGTCTCTATTTAACATAATGAATTACCCGTTGAGTATGCTTTATCTACACACAAAGAAATTTGTGTTGTGTCAGTCCTATTTCATAGAAAGGACTCTACATTAGAGAAAAACTGCTAAATAAGCCTATTGCTATGCGCTCTTGGTCTTGTTGCTGTTGTCATGCACCCCTGTGTCCCATTCTGTCGCATGAGTGCAGGACAAAAATTCCGCAGACAAAAGCTCCAAGGACAAAAACCCCACTGACAAAAACGCACTGGACAAAATCCTCACCGGACAAAGTCCACCCTGACAAAAACCATCAAAATCATCCTTATATGATGTTATTTACTAAAAATCTGCATCTTCTAAAATTTTGCCTGAAAGGTTGTGATAGATTGTATACTTCCTCCTCGGAGAATGGGAGGGGGACGAATTAAAACAATCATTACATTTTTTAAAACAAAAACCCGTATAATCTTTAAAATATTAATACTTGTAGAAACGAGATATAAAATTTAAACTAAATATGAAACATTAGGCAGACTTGAATACATTAAGCTTGAAAAAAATTTAAATGTTTGGAGATCCTTTCTGTAAAAAAAACTTGGTCAAAATAGAGCATTTATTCAGCAAAGAGAGGTTTTTGTCCGGTGAAAATTTTATCCGGTGGGGTTTTTGTCCGGTGTGGTTTTTATCGGGTGGGGCTTTTGTCTGGTGAGGTTTTTCAGAAACGAGATACAAAATTTAAACTAAATATGAAACATTAGGCAGACTTGAATACATTAAGCTTGAAAATTTTTTTAATGTTTGGAGATCCTTTCTGTAAAAGAAACTTGGTCAAAATAGAGCATTTATTCAGCAAAGAGAGGTTTTTGTCCGGTGAAACTTTTATCCGGTGGGGTTTTTGTCGGGTGCGGTTTTTGTCCGGTGGGGCTTTTGTCTGGTGAGGTTTTTGTCCGTGGGGTTTTTGTCCTTGGGGGTTTTTGTCCGTGGGGTTTTTGTCCGTGGGTTTTTTGTCCGTGGGGTTTTTGTCTGTGGTGTTTTTGTCCGTATCTCCTGTCTCATACCCACATACATACATATAGAACATTCCCCCATAGCTCTATAAGTAAGCAACGTAGAACGAAATATTATTATACACTAAAATCCACCCCCCCCCCCACTCAAATTACCTAACTGCCAAAGTAAGTCACATAAAAATCCATCCAGCATAAAGTGAGCTATAAGAGTTCGGAATTAAATTCCCTTTCAAAATCGGGTTGACCTAACAATAGAACTTTCTCCAATAATTCGATAACTAAGCAACGTACAAAAATGTGTTATATACTAAAAGCTTCCCCCACATTCATCAAACTAACAGTGAAAGTGCTATCGAAATCCATTCTGCGCAACCTTTTAAAAAGGCCAATCTTTCGTAATCGGAATCTGATCTTAGAACTTTTCCCCATAGTTATATAACTAAGCACCGCAGAACAATATGTTATATATTAAAAACTTCCCTAAAAAAATCTAACTAACAGTGAAAGTCGCATCTAAATCCATTCACCAGAACTAAATCAGTAAGCAACCTGAACGAAATTCCCATTTGCAGTTTATATATATAGTATAGACGATTTAATATCGTTTGGCAAATTAAGTTGCAGAATAATATTACATGGAAACAAACAAATGCTGAATTATTCACATTTTTAAGTGCAAACGTGTTAATCTTCCGTAATCAGGTTGTACGGTCATTTTTGAGATAGATTTAAAAAAATTAAAGCTTGTGAATTATTTTAAAAATCTTTAAAAAAAATTAGTAAATTTAGATACAGTTTTCAAAGGAATGGCATTAAAATATACATCTGTTTTCTCTTTTCAACTGTGTACAAATTGAAATTGTGGGATATTTAGAAGTTAAAAAATCCGCGATAAAAATAAATTAATTGATCAGGTCGTTGCTATAATGGATATGACATCAGCTTGATTCACGGACATGAGCCTTTGCTTTATAATATAAATGCAACAAGGTATTTATGCACGGATAAAGTTGAAGGAATGCAATAAAAACATACGTAATAATTAAAAAAAAAAAAAAAAAATTCCGGCCTACCCCATTCACAACCTTCCACTCCCCCCCCCCCCCCCCCCCCCCACCCGTACACACACATAACTAAAGTAGCGGCACACTTATCTTGGCATTGGAGGCAAAGCTACGACGGCCTGCTCACTCACTTTGGCGCTCGAAGATTCCCAGATTGGGAGAAAAGCGATGATTTGGCGTGTAGAAAAATCCTTGTTGGATTTAACTTATAACATTTGTTTACTTTTCATGTAAATCCTTGAATCGCCAGATTTGGCTGTTTATCGTTGTTTGTAGGAATAAATTTTGCATGAGTTACTATTATGTACCACGCCGATTTTTTTATATTCGTTAAAGAATTCCTTTTACAATGTTTTAGCTCATTGTCATCTGATAAATTTTGTCATCTGCGATTTTGGAATTTTAGCGATTTTTATGCGATTTAACGGGATGTTTTGTGTTTAGCGGTGATTTTTCCACATTATTAAATATAAATCCTGTTTTAAACTTTTAGTACAATTTAGTAAATTTTATCCTCTTTTCAATAAAGTTTATTCGGAATTCGTACGTACATTTTTTAAATTTATGCGTATATTTTTATTTGAATTTATAGAAATTTTGGGTTTACGAGGCGATTTTTCCACATTCATAAAAGAAATCCTATTTGTCTTTTAGTCCAAAAACGGATAATTTTTTCCTCTGCAATTTTTGAAATCTTAGCGATTTTTAATGCTATTTTTAGCGTTTTTGCGGGATTTTTCCACATGAGCAAAAAGAATCCTGTTTATATCTGTACACGCATATAGTAAATTTTGTTCTCTTTTCAATGAAGGTTATTCGGCATTCATCAGGTTAAAATGCTAATTTTTAACCATTTTCTGAAATGTTATTTGCCTTTTTATGAAGACGCGAAACACTATTCGATTTCTTGATATCTGAATGAGAATTTCTGTAATTTGTATGTATTTAGTAATGAAAATGACTTCCTGAAAATGTTAGAAATTAATTAACTTAAATTGACAAACAGCCGTAAAGAAAACTACATTTTTTTAAACTAAAGACTGGAAGTATCTAAAGGTGGAAGTATCTAAAGGTGGAAGTATTTAAATGAGATTTTCATTTTTTAATAAATAAAAATTACATAGAGTTATAAGCGATTCGTCTATCGTCAGTGTCGAATTAAGACACTTTTCTCCGGGAGGGATTTCTGTTCCTCCGGGGTGGTGCAATTATAAAGTTCCGGGAGGGAGAGTTCCAGTTTTTGACCATTGAAAGCATAAAATCTCAAATCTTCCAGTGGGGACATTTCAAAGCTCCGGGGAGGGATGTCCCCCCCTGAATTCAACACTGGATATCGTTATCATTTTAAAATATATTTTAACGATATCATTAAGGGGGGGAGGGGGTCCGAAATTAACAAAATGTTGATAACGTTATATATGTACAGCCTCAAAGGCATTGTTTGAAGTATGTATTTTAGTGTAATTCTTTCTTTTTTTTTTTTAGCCTTGGGTAAGGCTTGGTCCTTAAAAGGACTTTTTTTTAGTCCTTAAAAGGACTGTTAATCTAATGGCTCTATTCCGCTAAGGCTACCATCTGTGTAATGATCAGAATCATCAGATGAGTCACCAACAGTGAAATTGACTTGTTCAATTAATTGTTCTTGAATTCCGTCTAATTTCCACATGTTTGTTTCGACTTTTTCAATTACATGTTGAACACAACTAAACCAAGAAGAAGACGCTTTCTGGATTCCTTCATAAGTAAGTTTTTCAACTTCCTCCATTTTAAATGTTCGATTTTTTTTCGCAACATAATCTTTAACTTCGCCCCAGATAAGTTCGATGGGATTTAATTCGCAGTGATAAGGGGGCAATCGAAGAACGGTATGGCCATGTTGAGCAACAATTTTATCTATGTGGTAAGCTTCATAAAACTTTTTATTATCTGCCACAAGTTTAAGCAATTCCACTTTTAACATGTCTGGGTTCCAAGGGATACTCTTTCTTGTTAACCATGCTTGTATGTCTTCTTTCTTGGTTGAACTTGTTGGAATTTTTTCTACCCTAACAGAATGGTATGGGGCATTATCCATAACAATAACACTGTTAGGCTGAATATAAGGTAAAAATTTATTTACTAACCATTCTTCGTAATGCGTGCCGTTCATTTCATCATGGTAATCTCCATTTTTTTTTGCTTTGAATATCTCCAATGCTCCATTAACAAATCCATCTTCGCACCCAGCATGTATTATAATTAATCGGCCTCCTTTACCTGAAGGCGCTTTTAAACCTGTAGACAGACCGTTTAAAAATGCCTGTTTCTTCGATTTTACCGTAGAATCTTGCCATACGCGTTCTTTCGTGTGCCCTGCATTAACCCACGTTTCATCGGTATAATAAATTTTTTTCCCTTCAGAACGAAATCTTTGGATATTCCTCAAATATTCATGCCGCCATTGTTGAATATCTTCTCGTTCCAACAACAATGATGAACGTACTCTTTTTTTAAAAACAAATCCCAAATCATGCATAAAATTTCGAACAGTTCGAACACTGAAATTTGGGAGTTCGTTATCTTCATTTATGGCACGCATTACTTTTTCTGCCGTCGGTATTTCATTAATAAAGAAAAAAGAATGCACTTTTTTTCGAATAGCCGTTTTAGTAAATTCATCATAAATCTGCATTCTTGTACATGTATTTACTTTCAAAGGACGTTTTTTGCCAGGAGTTGTAAATTTACCATTCGTTTTTATTTCAGTCTTCATTCTTTCAATAGACCGTGGTGAAACTCCCGTTAAATCAGCACACATCTTGATAATTTCTGTGTCCGATTTCATGGGATTTTGTTCTCTGAGCTTTATGTAAACATTTAAGATGATAACCTTAGCAGAACTTCTCAAAGGCTTCCCCTTCTCATGAGGTTGGAAAGAAAGAGGAAATTGGTTTGTAAACGAAGCCATTATGCAGATGCAGGCCCGTAGCTAGGTGGGGGCCAGGTCGGGCAAAGCCCGACCTGCACAAGATTTTGCCCGACCTAGCGTGAAACTTTACATCCCGATTAAAACAACATTAAATTTCTATTATTTTTTTTTATAATTTTTTGTCTAATCTAGTGTGAGACTGGACATTCCGATCACTTTATCAACCACTATTTCACTTTAAATTCCCAATTTTTTCCATCTTCTTGCCAGATCTAAGCAAAGAGGACCCCCCCCCCCTTCCTGCTCCCAATTTCGTTTTTAAACTGGAAACAAAACCAGAAAAAAATTCATCTATAAACCTTCTTTTTTCTCTATTTCTTTAACATACAACAGACGGTCGAAGATTGTCCCTTAGGACATTCCCCGCTTTGTTGCTTTGTAAAAATTACACCGTACCGCAGGATATTCCTGCCCGTACCGACCCAGCAACAATTCTGTATTGACTGATATCCATAAAGCTTACTTTCTTTGTAGGATTGTCACCATGTGAAATTTATCTTAAGAAAGCGGGGTTGAAACCAAAGGTTTCTGAATCTGAAAATAAAGCGAAACAGCCTACAATAATGTTTTTGAATTTGTTGTACATGACAAGTTTGCAGCTTCTTTCATGGAACTGGTTCCAATTCCATGAAACAGATTGTTATGTTTACTTGTTTGCTTTGGGAAGAGGGGACTAATGTCTTTCATTCTTCTGATCGTTCCTTACATATTAGTGAATGATAAAAATTTGTGAAACCTATGTCACAATAAAAAAATTATGGGAGGAGTTTTTCCGCATAAAGAAGAAATGGAATTACAATGAAAATGAATAATAGAATATATAATGAATTTTATATTCTTTAACCAATAGAATATAAAATTTGTTTTAATTAAATGATATAAATTTAATTTATAAATAAGAAATTTACAGAATTATCTGTGAATTGTTTTGAATATACATGTGTCTTAAGTTATATATATATATTTCCCCACGGGTTTTACAAGTAGTGGTTAGTAGAGGAAATTATATTACCGCGTTACACGTTTGAATGTATTTCACTTTAAATAACTTTCATGTAACATAACATAAATAACTTTTCATCTTAAAGTACAAAATCTTCAAGGAACAAAATAATATCAATCAATAATAAATCAAGGAACAAAAAGAAAAATGTAACGATATGATATTGTTAAGTTGTTAAGTATACTTAGATTTTATAAAATGTTTTATTTCGCGTAAAATATATTCTTTGAAGGAATTTATTTGCAGATATCGAAATAATATGATAAAAGTAGCTTAAAAAAGTTCATACTTTTGCTTACGGCTTGAAAATATTTATAATAATGAACAAGATAACAAATTAAATCCATCATAGGCGCCGACTACAAGGCCATAAAAATTCTCTGGAAATTTTCACAGGGGCATCGCCACCCCCCCCTTCTGGAAATAAAAATTAATAGAAGGTCTGTCCTTTTATCTGTTCAATCTACTCTTCCCCTGAAATTTTTAAAAATTGGTGCCTCTGAAATAAACCAATCATTTTTTCAAATTTAAAGAATAAAATATACCGGGCTACTTACGATTTTACAAACCCAAATTAGTTATCTTCTGACACATTCACAAAGTCATTCACTATTCTTAAATTCAAAATTTTTTCAGGTCCTCTTATTAAAAACAAAGAAATTAAATAGTATTTTCCATTTTTTTGTAAAAGCAAATCAGTTTCCAGAAAATGACCGTCAAAGTTAACGATATAAACCAATTTTCTGGACATGACAGTCTGATAAAGTTCATAAGGGAGAAATCGATTGAAAAACGTTATTCGATTCTAAATCACTTTAGTAGTTAAAACTTGTAAATTTCATGCTTTTATGTATAAAAATGACAGTGCGAATATAGCAAAAAAGTTCCGTGTTGTTCAGCCGGAAAAAATTGTATATATATATATATATATATATATATACACAATTAATATACATATAATATTTTTTTTTGGAACCTCATGGTGGATATCTGATATGGTATTTAATTACGGGTAAATGTGACCTTAATGTCACAACAGTCTTAAGCATAAACAATATGCATAGCTCTTTTCAAAAAATATACGGCGATTGAAGAAATAGCGATGCTTTATAGGAAATGGACAGTGAAATAAATAAATTAAAAAATATTTTATATTTGCACAGACTCTTCGACACTCAACATTCTGCATAAATTGTGTTTATTATTTTTTTTTTAATGTAGCAAGGAACAAACAAAAAAGTTGGAAATGTACGTTAAACGTGACAAATGAGGTGCGACCGTACTATAACTAGTTTTACAATGTAAAAAAAAATATCTTTATTATTTCTGTGAAATGAATTATATCGTCTGTTACGAGCGAAATGAGCATGCTTTTTTTTCTTATTAGTGATGCCACGTTTACAGATGCGAATTTTTTTTCGACACCCAACTGCTGCAAAATTCAACATGAGATATTGGTTTATGAATGATTACCTCCATGGTTTAATATTTCTATGACTCATGATGAACGAATCTTTTGTGTTTATTTACTTTAATGGATTGAGATATTCGGCTATTAACCTAATTTCTACTGAAGTTATCTCAGAATCTATACATTTTTAATGTAACTCATCTCTCGAGCAAACACTTTTTTTGAATGATCTTTCTAAAAACGTAACTTTTATACAATTTTATTCGAAGAAATAATGTTGAATAAAAATGACCGCTTGGCATATGAAAAAAGAAGTGGTTAGTAGGTTAGCTCGTATTCTTTTTCCTCAGTCACATGACTTGCGCTTTTATTATACAGATTACGTATGATAGGATTTAATAGAATAAAGAAAATTTTTTTAATATCTTTTTAATTTGTGATTCGATTTTCACAAAATTTGAAATGACTCGACAAAATTTTATAACGATTCTATATATTAAATTTCAAACCATTCGGTTGGGTAGTTTTTGTTTTTTGCGGACGGACCAGACGACGACTATAGGTGCTACGCATTTATATAATTACGAACGCACCTAAACTGGGATTGTTTTGTCTGAAACAGAGACAGCACTGGGTTGTGCTAATTAGATCTTGAATAATCTATGTTTAATACTTTAAACATAAATGATTCCGTGTTATTGTAGCAAGTGTTGATGCAGTGTAATTTACCATACAGTGTTAACAATATTTACATTAATTCTGTATTAATCTTAATAATCTCTCATAAAAATCCATTAAAAAGAAATATGAAAATATACTGTTTTTATGCTATTTTTTTCCCATAATTTACGGCTTTTTCAGAACTCGACACAGAATAACACATAACTACAGAAGCGTGAGAATTTTAAGACTTTATCTGTTTGAAAAACCGGAGCGTCCGTTTGCAATTTTGAATTTTCTGCCTCTTACAAGTTCCTTTTATTATTATTATATCTTCATTTTGTTTCATTTGTAATGCTTATAGTTAGGATTGCACGAAAAGTTTTTAACTTGACTTCAAGACTAACTATTAAATCGCCTGTCACAAACAAGCGCCATCAAAGCAACCGAATTGCTCAGCACCCTTTAGTACTTAAGTGATTTTGGACTTTGACTTTCTGACACATCACTGGACCACCTGTGGTGTGAAAGTGTGTTACCCGTCCTCTGAAATATAAATAGAGAAGTAGTATGAACTATTTTCTGAAAGAAAGATTTTGACAATTTTACAATGGGACGATATAGGTGCAATTTGTCGCTCCTGTGATTGTGCCGACAGCGGGCCTGTGTTTGTGCAAGACCACCCGGATGTTTTTGTGTCCCGTTCAACGATTTCGAGGAATAGATTTAGTGACTCTTGAAAATCCGCTTGTGAAAATAATGCATTCTGCCGTATTACAGTTTTGTTTAACCGTTGTGGTTTCCAGATGCTAACCAGTTTTTGGTGACAGGGGAAAAAAAGGGGTTCTCGTTTTAAAAGCTGTATATATTATATTTGGATAAGTATGTATCTGTGAACGGAACGGATTACTTTATCTGTGAATACAAGTTATATTTGAAAATATGGATATCCGTTCATTTATGTATAATAAGCGTCGACTAGAACAGAAAATAGAGAGTCCTGCTCCTGAATATTGTGCAAATAGTAATGATAAAAATTCATTATCATTAACTGGACCTACTAAAGTAAACCAGATTATTCTCGATCTCGATTTGCCTAAAAGAGACGAGCCAGTTCAACAAATTATTTTGAAGGAATTCCCACGAAAAAATCAACGTTCTTTTCGAGCTGCATGGTATAAGCAATTTGAATTGCTGGAATATTCTGTGGCAAAGGACGCAGCATTCTGTTATGCTTGTAGACATTTTAACCGGTTCGGATCCAAAGAAGCCGCATACACCGAACATGGTTTTAAAACTTGTAAAAATGTTTTAGACAATGGCCGCGGTTTTCCAAAACACGAAAAATCAGAAGCTCACATCCAAGCCATGGCAAAGTGGAAAGAAAAACAGATTCGAGTTAATTCCTCTACATCTGTATCGACTTTAATCAATGAAAATGTATTGGAAAAACATCGATGAAATGAAAATTAAAAAAAATATTTTTTCACTATCGGTAAAGACATCCTCGTTACTTGTTCTATTCATTTTATTCATTCTGTTTTTTCTTTCTCATATCTTTATTGCGTTATGTAAATATAACGAAACATCATTTAACCCTTTCCGGCGCGGAGTAATTCTGTTTTTAAAATGATGAAATAATGGACTGACATCAGAATTTACAAAATAATTTATTACAAAATAAAAACTTGCTAAATTTCCAATACTTTATAAAAGAAAAAAAATAATTAAATATTCTTGGTGCCGTTTGTCAGTTTTGGAATTAAAATTAGGTGTCCTTTTTTGTGACCATCGCCCGCTAAAGGGTTAATAAATTGTACTTGAATGCATCTATTAATATAAACGAACATAAAACCTACATAAATTTAAATTACTTAATTAAAAGGAAACAACTTATTTACGTTATGTAAATGTAAATATTTTATTTATGTGCCTTTGATATATTTTTATTGTGTCTTGGAACAAACATTAAAAATTTCATTCTGGCTTTGGAGAGATCTTACGTTTTAAATGAGAAAAAAATTACATTAAAAGTACAGTACATATTTTTCAAGGTATAAGAGACGTGAAAAAAATTAAGAAATAATCTGCCCCCCCTGAAAAAATATTTGCCCCACCTAGAAGTAAGGTCTAGCTACGGGCCTGTGCAGATGAAAAGATAAATTACCGGAGAGTGAGAGAAAGCAAGTGTCAAGTCCGAAGTCCAGAAAATGAATGACCAATGACAAAGAAAACAGACAAAATTAGGAGCCTGGAGGGTTGCCGAAAATTTAAACCACGAAATAAATCGCCAAATGAAAGGAGTTTGTGAGCCGCAAACAGATGCGACTCTAACTTTTAAACTTATTGATGATTTAATGTACAAGATTATTCAGAAAGAACTAATTTAAAAGAAAAAGTTGTTTTATTTTTTTTTTTTTAAGAAAAAAAATAGATAAGAAAGTTTAAAAAATAATATATAATACATGCTTTATGTCAATTAGAAAATATTAAATGAAAATAAATAAATAATCAAAATAATCAAAAAAGTACAGACAAAAAATCTGATATATCGTTTTTTCTAAATTGAACGTTTATTTATTGATTTGAGATTCTATTTTGGAGTACATTAATAAATACATCGAATTTATTCTAAATCATTGTAAATCACATAGAACATGAATAAAAATCTTTTTACTCCTTATTTGTCTAATAA
Organism: Maratus michaelseni; assembly: GCA_963931845.1. Lineage (NCBI taxonomy): Eukaryota > Metazoa > Arthropoda > Arachnida > Araneae > Salticidae > Maratus > Maratus michaelseni. Next base: position 216,721,299 of record OZ007588.1, read on the forward strand.
AAATAAATCGTGTTTGGTGTTTGTTATGTAACAGAACTCTTTTTAGGAAAATCATAAAAGAAAATAGGAAGAAATATTTTTATCTTTTCAAGTTTACATAAGTCAGTTGTTATTTAGTCACAGATTTGAAAGCTTGTATTACAATAATAATAAAAAAATTCTAACCGCAACAAACTCATATTAATGAATACTAAAATTCAAAAGATTTACAGTGTTTATGAAACCGTATAAGAAGTTTATTTACAAAAAAATAACATTTTAAATAAATATAAGATTTTTATTACTTATTTAGCATTCTTCAATTTTTATTAACACTTTCAAACCTAGTTGAAAAGTGTTTATGACTTCGGTTTGTTTGCCATATGGCCATCTGTCCGTGCTCTAACTCCCGTAAATATTCTCGGATTGATTTTATTTAAATTAAATTAGTTTAATTTATAAAAATATAAGCTAAAGAAATAAATTAAAAACGTTATAAAGTTAAAAACTTTATCTTTATAAAAGTAAAGAAAAAATATTAACTAATTTTATAAATTCAAGGAAAAAATTATAAACTTGTAAAATTATAATTTATAAAATAATAAATTTTAGCGTAATTCATAAATTTGTAAGCCAAATCAGCTTAGTTTAATACCAATTTGCATAGCTATAATTTGCAAAGATATTATGTTATGAAACTTTTAAATAACACAATATTGCCTCACGTTAAAAAAGTTAAAATAAATTTTAAAAAAATTAGTGGGGAAAAAAATCATAATTTTGAAGTACTATCAAGGAAAAAAAAAGTAGATGTGTAAAATGTGAGGGAAAAAAAAAGAGTAAATGTGTTGTAGTGGATCCACTTTGATGAAAATCCCGAACAACCAGATCCACTTTTCATTTCTCTTATTCTTCGTTTCTCCTTCAATCAAATAATAGCTTTATACGCTCCGAAATTTCGCCATTACACATTCTGAAAAATACAAGTATGTTGGGTTTGATCATATGTTCATTTTTTCTCCAAAAATACTCATTTCGATATGAGTACATGAACTTACTCATTTTTGAGAATGCACATGTTCATTTTTTATCCAAAAATACTCATTTCGATATGAGTACATGGACTTACTCATTTTTGAGAATGCACATGTTCATTTTTGATCCAAAAATACTCATTTCGATATGAGTACATGGACTTACTCATTTTTGAGAATGCACATGTTCATTTTTGATCCAAAAATACTCATTTCGAAATGAGTACATTTTTACAGTGTGGAGTTTCTGAGTCTAAAATACTGTTGATATTTTGAATATTTACCATACCTCAAAAAACAAATTAAATAAACTGCTGATCAGTTCTGTGCAAATAAAATAAGAATACTTTTAACTTAGGAAACACGGAAATATCGATATCGTTGAATGTGAATAAAGAACTTTTTCATGACAAGTTTTATTTTAAAGAAAAGAAAATTCTTCCTATATTATATATTTTATCGATATGTTTGGTATGTACTTGAGTTAAAATTTTCCGAAAAATTCAAATTCGTCGAAATTATTACTCTATCTTTAATATTTTAAAAAACGAAACATTTGATTGGACATCAAAAATCTTAAATCTCCCGCAATCGCAGGAGAATTTTCTGTCGCAGGCCAAGCACTTAACGCTGCGGGGTGTCCGAGGGTTGCCCACTGATTTATTCCAATCGCCAAAATTTCGCCAGAAAATCATTTCGCGAAACAATACAAGTTCAGTTAATATTACAGGTATTTATCATAAAAATGATTATATATTAAGCTGGATCAATTTTATTTAATCAGTAAATCATTTTTCAATGGAAAAATCTAAAAAAAAAACATATTTAAAGTGCTTTTCTTTCAAATTCAGTAAAGAACTATTTCTTCTCGCGCATGTACACTTTCTGTAGTATAATCTCCACTGCCAAGTTACCTTTGCCGGTACTTTAGTAAATCTGCAGATCAGGAGCCTCAATGTCAGCGCTGAAAGTCATTATTTTTCAATCTCACTTTTCATATTATTTAGCATCTAACAATCCGCAATTTATTTATTTATTTATATTACATACATATTTATAGGCATATAAAATACTTCGGAGGTTCAAGAAATTAGAAGCGTTAAATTAAACACGATTTATGCAATGATTTTCTGAAATTCTTATGAAATTCTTATTCTTGTAATTTTTTAGGTAAAAAAAAGCATTTTTTCTTTTGATATTCTTTGAAATATGGTTGCTAACCAACTAACAAAATAAAGAGAAAATAAAAAGAAATGCATTTTAAAATTTGTAAAAAATAGGAAAATGAAATGTTTTATATTTTCCGAACAGTTGCAGAAAAAAATCCAATAATTTAAACAATTAATTTCTAAATTCTAATCGATGTACCGCCAAATTTCCAAAGCTATTGCATATATTTAAGACCTCCATATCGAAAATTTAGTATTCGTAATTTTACGTTTAAATCCATTATTCAAATACACGATTTTTATTTCAGTTAAAAATGAAATTTGAAAATCGTCTGCATTCCCATACGAAAGCATTATGACCTAAAAAGAAATGTTCTGTAGTCTTCGAACGAATGAATCAAATGTAACCAAAAACTATACAGCTAATTCCAGGTACCTCATACAGGATCATACCCACCAAAAATCAACCTAATCGAATGTTTTTTACGGCAGTTATCGCGGAACAGACAAACAGACTAACAAACAAACGGAAACCAAAAACTTTTCGGATCTCCACAGTGAGCCTCAACTGATGTTTCTACAAAAAGGGTTTTATATTGGTTCCAACTCATCTAACACCATGTCGATATTTTCTCAGATTATACACTATATTTCCAATGATGATCGGTCACTTGCGATTTTAGACTTTTGTTAAATATCTGGAAAGATACATGAGAAATTATCCTGAAACTTCAGGAGTGTAAACAACATGATAAACGTCATATATTTCCGCGAAGATTTTTTCCCGAAACCCCATAAGGGGCCGTCAACAAATTGAAGAAAAACGAATATCTTTTGGATAACCCTGTAAAAACTAATATTGCAAAAGAATTCAAACTGCAGATTAGGATTAAGTGGCTTATTGTAATAATTTGGGTTCATTTTTATGAAGATAGCATGTATACTCGAAGAGAAATTCAGGTTTTTATAAAAACAATCCCAAATTTTACCAAGTTTTTTGCTTATAATTTGCAGAGTTTTTAATATAAAAACAAGTTTTTTTCAGAAAATATGACAAACAAAATTATACACAATACCCCTGTAATCGGAATTAAAAAATAATAAAAATTGTATGAAAAATGAGCAGGTTTACTAAATATTGTTTCACTGCGCATGCGCGAATTCAATCAAAATATACTGTGCATAATATATTAGCTAAATGTATAGACCAACTTTTATGAAAGTCTCAAAAACATAGCTTGAAAATTCTGATAGTAATCGTCGATAGAATAAGGTCGAATTTCGCTGTTCTCAAAAGGAAGCAAAAAGATGAGGGGTTGTATCCAAATGTACTAGCTTATCAAAGTTGACATAATAAGAATGAAGTGTCTCTCATTCTATATTTGATACAACCCCTCATCTTTTTGCTTCCTTTTGGAAACAGCGAATTTCGAGCTTATTCTATCGACGATTACTATCAGAATTTTTAAGCTATGTTTTTGAGACTTTCCTAAAAGTTGGTCTATACATTTAGCTAATATATTATGCACAGTATATTTTGATTGAATTCGCGCATGCGCAGTGAAACAATATTTAGTAATCCTGCTCATTTTTCATACAATTTTTATTATTTTTGAATTCTGATTGCAGGGTATTGTGTATAATTCTGTTTGTCATATTTTCTGAAAACAACTTGTTTTTATATTAAAAACTCTGCAAACTATAAGCAAAAACTTGGTAAAATTTGGGACTGTTTTTATATAAACCTGAATTTCTCTTCGAGTATGCATGCTATCTTCATACAAATGAACCCAAATTATTACAATAATCCACTTAATCATAATCTACAGTTTGAATGCTTTTGCAATATTAGTTTTTACAGGGTTATCCAAAATATATTCGTTTTTCTTCAATTTGTTGACGGCCCCTTATGGGGTTTCGGGAAAAAATCTTCGCGGAAATATATGACGTTTATCATGTTGTTTACACTCCTGAAGTTTCAGGATAATTCCTCATGTATCTTTCCAGATATTTAACAAAACGTCTAAAATCGCAAGTGACCGGTCATCATTGGAAATATAGTGTAAAAGATATTGTTTTAAATTTGCATTTTTTCATTACGTAGTTTCTATGTTATTTATCTATATATATGGAACCAATATACTAATATGTAACTTACATAGTACCTAACTTATACGTAACCAATGATGTCCATAGATCAACCGTTTATTTTTTCGCACATTATTTGCAATATATCAAACATTAGACTGAATTTTTGTGATGTTACTGAATAAAGTTTTTTGTAGTTACTATTATACGTTATTCTATTTAATGTTATTTATTTATAATTCTCAACTTCTTTTTTTATCTTATCCAGGAAACTGATGGTGTAATTTTTACGTTCATGATTTTTTTCACAATTATTTTTAAAATACATATATTTTTTATGTATTAATAATTTAAAATAAAAATTAGATGGGAAAAAAATCTAGAGTTATGTCTAAAGCGATTTCCCGTTTAATTCTATGATAACTATTGCAAATATGTATGAAATTCGAAACCTTTCCGATTGCTAGATGGAATATATTGTCTACTGAAAATATTTTCTTTAGAAATGATTAGTGTGTCGATTTTTATAATGCTTGGGGATCATCATTATCTATTTTTGTTTTTATTTTTTGGAATAATAATATTTATTTCTTCGCAAAAAATATAAAAAATAATAATTGTAAACTAGATACTTTCTGTTTAGTTTTCATTTTCAATATCACACGAGGAATAAATTTTTGTAATAACTAGCGTTATGTAACAAATATTTTAAGAGTTTCTAAATTTATTTCTTCTAGAAAATATGAACCTAAGATATTTAATTTTTTTCAAAAGTTTCCATTCCACCCCTTACACACGCATTAAAATGTTTTTATATTCGTTTCAACTTTTCTAACTCCATGTCAATATTAAATCGTAAAAACCAACAGATAGTAAAAAGTATTGTATAAAAATTGCATTTTTTCATTATGTAGATACTATGTTCGAAACCAATGTTCGAGGAAATAATATTTACAAACCTAACCTTTTTTTTTTATATTTATTTTTTATTTTATTTCATTCTATTTTATTTTGTAAACTATTTGAAACATATTACTTATTAGACTGAGTTGAATGTTTCTGCTGAATAATTTTTTGTGTAACTGCTATTATGTGTTATTCTATTTAATTTTACTACTTTATAATTCTCACATATTTTTTAATCTTGTCCAGGAAGCTGATGATGTGATCTTTAAGTTCATGATTTTTTTTCACAGTTATTTAAAAAACACATATATATTCTTATGTATTAATAATTTAAATAAATATTACACAAAAAATAAAAATTGGGATTATACCTAAAGCAATTTTCCATTTAATTCTGTCGTAAGTATTAGAAATATGAATGAGATTCGAAACTATTCCAGATATTCCATGCAATATAAATATCACCTGTTGGAAGTTTTTTCTTTGAAAATGAAAGATAAGTTGTTAGTTTGTCTAATTTTGAAATATTTCGAGATCATCACCATTATCAATTTTTAACTTTATTTTATAGAATAATGAGATTTCTTTCTGCGCAAATAAGAGAAAAATTAATAATCTAACATTAGGTATAATTACACACACTAGGTGTAATTATACTATACATACATTAGGTAGTCACATTAGGTGTAGTAATATCTCACATTTATTTGTGATAGCTGACCAAATTATCTTTTTACCTTCCAGCTTTAAAACACACTCGAAATTTTGGTCCGTTGCATCACATTTTGATTGGTGCTATAAGTGAACGAACAGCTATTAACAAATTTTGAATCGAATACGTTTTTGGAGGAAAAATGTTTTCTTTCTTTTCATCACTGTCACTAACAATCTTTCGATTGTAAATAACTAAAGTTAGAACAATTTTTGCTTTTGAAGAAATAATGTACGGAACTAGTTTTGATCCAGCCTTTTAATTTATGAAAAAAAATTGTCGTATTAACCGATGAGTAATACGTATGAAGCTGTGGTACTTAACATCAATTGCAATTAGAAAATGATGGAAAAAAGAAATTGTCTTCATTAACCAGAGATACGTCTTATTAGAACTCCCCACATCCTTCAACAAGTAAACGAAAATAAATTTCTTTTTTGTGCTAATTTCCCACATCCTGCAACAAGTAAACGAAAAAAATTTCATTTTTGTGCTACCTTCCCACATCCTCCAACAAGTAAACGAAAACAAATTTCATTTTTGTGCTACCTTCCTTCATCCTCCAACAAGTAAACGAAAATAAATTTCATTTTTGCGCTACCTTCCCACATCCCCCAACAAGTAAACGAAAATAAATTTCATTTTTGTGCTACCTTCCCACATCCTCCAACAAATAAACGAAAATAAATTTCATTTTTGTGCTAGCTTCCCACATCCTCCAACAAGTAAACGAAAATAAATTTCATTTTTGTGCTACCTTCCCACATCCTCCAACAAGTAAACGAAAATAAATTTCATTTTTGTGCTACCAAAACATGACGAATTATAAAATGTCGATTTTTGTTTAAATTAGAGTTTAAGCAATTATTGGCTCTAAAAACAGAAGTTTGCGTTTTTTTAGAGCTAGAAAGCGCTGAAATAAATAATATTACATAAGATGTCATACTTTTTCTTCTGTTCCTAATTGAATATTTTCAAAGACTCAAAATACTCTGATAACTGGAATAAATGTTACAAAAAAAAAAAAAAAAATACCGGGGTATATATTTAATGCAATTTTCTATTTAATCCTATCGTCACTATTAGAAAACAGAATGAAATTCGAAACCTTTCCAATTACTCGATGTAATATAAATATCTATTGAAAATATTTTCTTTGGAGATGAAAAACAAATTATTAGTGTGTCGAATTTCGGAATGCTTCGAGATCATCATTATCTTTTTTTTTTTTTTTTTTTTTTTTTTTAGGATAATGCGAGTTTTTTCTTGAAGAAAAGCGAAAAAGTAATATTTAGGAGCTAGGTATTTTCTTTTCGGTTTTCTTTTTCAAATATTATGTTAGGAGTAATTTTTTGCAATAACTTGTGTTATATAATAAGTACTTTAACAGTTTATAAAACTATTATTTTATAAAACATTAAGCCAAATGATGTTGCATCATATATATTTATTAAATTAAATTTACAGTCTAAATAATATTAATTTTTTTCATCCCTTCTTTCCAAAATTAAAATCTCATTAATCTCATAAGAAAAGGGTAATTTTATTTAAACTCAATTTATTCCTGTAGGCAATCTCTCAGATCCATTCTTCTATCAAGACGACCACATATTACAATAAAAAATATATAAAAAAGTGAAAGAAAAGCGCAATAGTCATAAAGCATTGATATCTGCATTCACCATATGCCTTGGCTCCGCGTTCAAAATGAAATAATAATTTATAAAAACAAAGATGTTGTGGTAAGTCACTTATACGTAAAACCCTAAACATTAAACATCACCGATGCCTCTTTCGATAAAATACGCATAGACAGATGTTCTTTCGGCTTTTCCCATAAGGGTTAATGCTATAAAATTCATGGTGTTTAGCACTTCTGGTAGCTTAACGTCGCGCCAAGCAAATTCAACCCCCCCCCCCATCCATTTGATTAACATTAACGAACCTTTTCTGTTCTCCTTTGGCATTTTTACACAGCTCGCCATGAGTCTACATTCCAATCTTGGCTGTAAAATGTAACCACGATTTTTTGAACACTTATTCGCCTCTGCTCATCCAAGGCGTAATAAAGAGATCCATGTTTCAACGGTTATGTTATCCCATTTATCAATAGATGTGTTCCTGTTTTACCAATAAAAGAAACTAAGATTCCTTTTACCTGAATAATTTTATGGATAACTTCATCTTCTGTTCCCTTTTTCAGGATCGACGGACTGGAGTTTATTTTGCGGAACAACTACCATGCTAATGTACTCCTGCCACAATACTTTACGATCATTTATTTATTTTATTTTAAAAAAACATTAAACCAATTATATATACACGGAGAAAGTTATAGGAACGCAAAAAATAATATGAATAAAAAAATACGCTTTTTTCTAAATTTCCCAGCCGTTCTCGCCTGCTCCTCCCCCCCCCCCCCCACACACAAATTCAAATATTTTTATAGTAAATTTTGTAGAGTAAGTAATAGTTGTATAGTAAGTTGTTTTAAGTTTTCCCCTGTATCGTATAAAATATTCGTACCCAATGATGTGCATGAAAGGGTGTTTGTTCACAGACCTGAATTTTATTGCATGAATTATTTGGAACATATTACATATTAGACTGAATTTAATGATGCTTCTGAATAATATTTTTTATAGCTACTATCACATAATACTTTTTATTTTATTTCTTTATAAATCTAACCAGTTTTGCATGATGTCCATGAAACTGATGATGTGATATTTACGTTAAATATTTTTTCACAGTTATTTAAAAAAATACACAGTATATAGTTTTTTATGTATTTATATTTCATATTCATATTACAAGAAAGATAAATATTGGTGTTATACCTAAAGAATTTTCCATTCAATTCTATCGTTTCTGTTAGAAGTAGGAGTAAAATTCGAAACCTTTCCAATTATTTGATGTAATATAAATATCTATTGAAACTAATTTCTTTGGAGATGAAAGATATATTATTTCTGTGTAGAATTTCTTAATACTTCGATATCATCATTACATATTTTTGTTTTTATTTTACTATATAATGAGATTTCTTTCAGTGAGAAAAAGAGAAAATATATTAATTGGGAGCTAGATATTTTCTTTTCAGTTTTCTTTTTCAATATTGCATAAAGGATAAGTTTTATGATAACTTATTTTATGTCATAGTTATTTTTAAAAAATTCTAAAGCTATTTAAGTTAGAAAAGATAAATGAAGGTACTTATACGCGGGAAAAATTAAAGTAAATGTATTTTCACGAAATAATATCACTAAAAATATACGTAATCATTTCAAAAGTTTCCGGACTACACGTCATATCCCCCAAACATATTTTATATCATTTATAAGAATTAAGTGAATGGAATGTATCAAGCTATATTTTATTTCTCATTTTGTAATAATTTTCCAAAAATGTGTGTTGGATTCTCTATTCCATTCTTTCGAATTCGAATCAAAGCTGTTAGTATATCGTATCGTAATTGTAATCGTAGCATTACATCTTAAATTTTATTGGATGATATTTTTGTGTAAGCTTTCTTGCACGTCCGGGAAACATGACTGCAGAATCCCAGACGAATTTATAAATATAAGTGATGTTCAATTTTCAGTTCAGTTACTATGTTTTTGTCATTGTGTAATGTTCTTTCGTAACTCAATATACAGGGTGATTCATAAAAGATGGGCAGAACTTTAAGGGGTTATAGTACACTTAAAGACAAATAATATTAAATAGGAGACTAAGGGTCCCAGACGTATTCCCAAGGAGATAGGGGGCATTAAAGTTTAGGGTCCGAAATTTCAAATGATTATAAAACATGGAAAAATTGGTCGATTCGTTTGCGGTTTTTGCAAAAAATTTTCTTTATGCCAGTATTTTCTTGAAATAAAATTTTAAAGTTCAATTTCAAAAAATGCCGATAGGGGGCGCTTTAGACTTTGGAGTAACAAACAACTATTTTTTAACGTTATTTTTTGTATTTCTTTAAATGATTTCGAAAGCTTAGACTTAAACTTAAATTTTGATCTAAAAATCTGAGTCCTAACGAGTAGTTAAGTAGCGTAAACTGAAATTTGAAATTTGAAACCCTTCTCCCCCCAGAACAAAAATCAGTTATTCCCGATCTTTGTGTCGTAGATTAGGCTCTAACTACTGCCGCGTTTTGCTAAAATTATTCTTTATGTCAGTATTTTCTTGAAAATAAATTTTAAAGAAAATTTTCAAAAAATTCCGATAGAGGGCGCTTTAGACTTTGGAGTAACGAACAACTATTTTATACCGTTATTTTTTGTGTCTCATTAAATGCTTTCTAAAGCTTAGACTTAAATTTTCAGCCCAAAATCTGAATCGTTAGACGTGGTTAAGTTTCTGGGGAGAGGGGTTTGAAATTTCTACTCCTGAGCACAGTTCAGTTTACCATGTCCACACATTGTGTGCTGTGATACGAGGTAAAAAGACACAAATTAGGATTATGTTACCAAAGCATATTTATTAACATGTAATCACAATAAATGTTCAAAATTGTGACCACCAGAGGTTATGCACGCATAACAACGGCGACGAATGGAACGGCGAACATTCGCGAAAACATCAGGCTTTTCGAGCACTTCCCCTACAGCGGCGGAAAGTCTGGCGACCAGTTCCTCGGGGGATTCAATGGGTGTCTCATACATAAGAGCCTTCAATCGTCCCCAAAAAAAGAAATCGAGGGGTGAAAGATCTGGCGAGCGAGCAGGCCAAGCAACAGGACCACCTCGACCAATCCATCTGTTCGGAAATGTGATGTCCAGATAGTTGCGGACGTCTCGTACGTAATGGGCTGGCGCTCCATCGTGCTGGAACCACATGACCCGCCAGATGCGTGGAGGAACAACGTTTAACAGGTCTGGCAGCACATGTTGCAGAAATGTGAGGTATGATTTACCGTTGAGGCGTTCAGGAAGAAGGTACGGTCCGATTAGGTGGTCTCCGAGGATTCCTGCCCAAACATTGATGGAAAAGCGTCTCTGATGAGCATGTGGATACGTAGCATGTGGATTGACATCCGCCCATACATGTGCATTGTGTGTGTTAAATGTACCTTCACGTGTGAAGGTACATTCATCGGTGAAAAGCACAGTTCGTCCAAAATGTGGATTTAGCGCGTTCTGCTGCAGAAACCAGCGGGCGAATTCAATACGATTTGGATAATCCCCTGGAGACAGTTTCTGGACTCGTTGCACATGAAACGGGAGCAAATGTTCATCCTTCAGTACCCTCCAAGTCGTGGACTGTGAGGTATCCACCTGGCTAGCCACTGTTCGTGTACTTGTACTTGGCTGCGCCGCTACTACATCCAGAATGGCTTCTGCAACAACTACTGATTCGTCCTTTTTTGCACGACCTGCATTCGACCGGGAAGCGAGAAATGATCCCGTCTCACACAACTGTCTGTGCAAGCGCTCGAAAGTTTTGCGGTTAGGCAACCGCCCGTTAGGAAATCGCTCTCCGTACATTCGTTGTGCCTCTGCACCATTTCCATCTGCCGCTCCGTAAATTAAATGCATCTCAGCCTTTTCCTTATTCGTGAAGGGCACCATCTTCCGATTCATTACTACAGCGACTTACACTTGACTCACCGTTCAGTGGTTTTTATGCCTGAATCGTGTCGAAATTTTGCATACGTGTTCTTCTTCTTCCCCATTTGACATTTGCATACTTTCTGTTTCCTTCTTCACCCGGTGACTAGCGTCAGGAATGGAGCTTTAACGTTTGCATGAGCGACGTTTCCAACTGTGCCAGTGCCTTTATGAGTGAATTCCGACTATGCAGTCCTTGACGAAAGTTGTATTTTTGCCTCGTATCACAGCACAGAATCGTTGGGCATGGTTAAGTAGTGCAAACTGAACTATGTTCAGAAGTTGAAATTTGAACCCCCTCCCCTCGCTACTGAACCACGCTCAGCGATTCAGATTTTGAGCTGAAAATTTAAGTTTAAGTCTAAGCTTTAGAAAGCATTTAATGAGACACAAAAAATAACGGTATAAAATAGTTGTTCGTGTTTATGAATCACCCTGTATATTCGATCCAAGGCCTCGCCTGTTTATTTGCTTTGTTATTTCATCAGCAGAGCTTGGTTTAATTCGCAGACAGAGTGACGCTAGTCCCTTTTCATATTTATTGCTGTGGTTTTGAGAGAGAAAATTTATTTTTCTTTTGTTTCTGTTTTTTTACCCAGCGATGGAAAGTGAAAAAGAATTATACGGAGTTGCTCTTTTTGACGGGGACGGTACAAATTTTTCTGTTTGGAAAAGGCGTGTCAAAGCCATATTTGCGGCGAAAGATTTGGATAAATTTTTAGACAATGAAGCGACAACTGAAACTGCGGAAGTTGTAAAATCGAAAAAGGCTTATGCTTTATTGTTATCGCTTTTAAGCGATGGGGTTCTTGCGTCATTGCAAGAAGAAAATACTGCGCACAAGATATGGAATAAATTAGAATGAACATATGATACCAAGCGTGCAGTTAATCAAATTTTAATTAGAAAGAGGTTAGCAACTATTAAAAAGGATCGTGTTGTATCTATGAGAAGTCACATTGATGAAATAAATAAATTAATTTCGGAACTTAAAATTTCCGGTGCTGAAGTAAGTGAAACCGATACTATTGTTTATATTCTGATGTCGTTGCCTCAAGAATTTGAAACTGTTAAAACTGCGTTAGAAAATCAACCGAATACTTTTTTGACTCTAGATTTTGTCACACAACGGCTGTTAGATGCTGAAGCACTTCTGCTCGACTCTAAGAAAGAAAAAGTGCAGTCCAAAACTGCTCATGATAATACCGCGTTTGAATCAACTCGCAAAGAATATGTGTGCAAAAACTGTAATTCAAAGGGGCACGTAGCTAAATACTGCAGAAAGAAACTTACTTGTTTCAAATGTGGACTTCCTGGCCATTTTAAACGCAACTGTAAAGCTGTTAAAAATTCAAATGAGGAAAAATTTGCTTCTTCAGCGGTATCTTTTGTTGCGGGGAGCGTTAAAAAGAATGAATTTATAGTGGATTCTGGAGCGACTTCCCATATGTGCTCTAATGAGAAATATTTCACGTCTTTACAGCCATCTTCAGGAACTATTAAGTGTGCGTCGAAAACAACGAATCTTGAAATTAAAGGTGTTGGAAATATTATTGGAAAATTATCAAACGGAATGGAAATTACCCTAAATAATGTTCTTTACGTACCAGATTTGTGTGGACAGTTGATTTCCGTTAGAAAAATCGAAAACACAAATTATGCTGTTATTTTCAAGAATGAAAAGGTGTTCATAGAAAAAGGAAGAAATCGTTTTTGTTTTGGTGAACGTGATTCAAATGGACAATATGTTAGTTATTTTGTCCCAAATTATGAAACTGTTCTCACATCAAAAGAAAGTGATTCTGAAATTTGGCATCGCAGAATGGGCCATCCAAGCGCCAAAGTGTTGAAGGAAATGAAACTTCCAATACCCATTTCTTTTTGTGATGTTTGTGTTCGAGCAAAACAGAGTGCAACACCAATGGGAAGAGGACCTAGGAAAAGAGAAAGTACTCCAATGACTGCTATTCATTCTGACATATGTGGCCCTATTGTTCCGAAAACTTTTTCTGGTGAATGCTATTTTATGACTATCATAGATGATTTTTCACGATTTACTGAAGTTCGATTATTGAAGCATAAAAGTGAAGCTTCAGAGGAATTGAAAGTTTTCTTAAAAACTAATCCTACAGTAAAGAAAATCAGATGTGATAACGGAAAAGAATATTTAAGCAATGATTTAGTGAATTTCACTCGAGATCTTGGTATAGTGATTGCTCCTGCTCCTCCATACACTCCAGCTTTGAATGGAGTTGCTGAAAGATGCAATAGATCGCTCCTAGATATAGGAAGGGCTTTAATTGCTGAATCACATTTACCTAAGACTTTTTGGGGTCAAACTATTCTTACAGCAGCTTACTTGAAAAATCGAATGCCAAGCAGCTCCAATGAGAACTTAACGCCGTATTTCTTAAAATTTGGAGTAGATCCCGAGTTGAAGCACGTACGTGTTTTTGGATGTAGTGCCTACATGTTAATTCCTTCCGTTCATCGTAAGAAGCTTGATGATAGGTCTAAACATATGATCTTCTTAGGTTATTCTTCAATGGGATATCGATTGCTAGATCCTGAGACGAAACGCATAACTATTTTAAGAAATGTCAAATTTGATGAAGAGAAGAAGCATGCCATAAATTCAAAACAACACATAGTGGAAAATTCAGAATTGACTGATTGTGAAATTAACCCAGATTCTCAAGAAAGAACTAGTGAAGAATCAGAGGATTCTGAAGAGAAAGAAGATAAAATGAGAAAATCCGAGAGATCAAGAAAACAACCTAATCGGTATCCAGCTCCTGAGGTGTATGAAGCATTACTTTGCCAACAAGAAACTTTATCTTTTGATGAGATCAAATTTCTCCCTGTTGATGAACAACGTTTATGGAAGGACGCTATGGATGCAGAGATAGAAAGCATGAAAATCAACGACGTCTGGGATCTCGAAAAATTACCACCTGACAAACGAGCTATTTCCTGAAATGGGTGTATACCATCAAAAGAGATGGACGTTATACGGCTCGCCTTGTAGCCCGTGGATTTAAGTAAAAAGAAGGACTAGACTATAGTGAAACTTTCGCCCCTGTAATAAGTATGCCAGCTTTACGTTTAGTGCTTTTTGTGATTTTAAATGAAGACTTACATGCATTTGTTTTGGATGTAAAAACAGCTTTCCTGAATGGTAAATTAAATGAACTTGTTTTTATGGATCAGCCGCAAGGCTATGATGACGAAAGTGGGTTAAAATGTAAACTCAAACGGAGTTTATATGGCCTGAAACAGGCCCCACGACGATGGTTTGAAAGGTTTCTTGAATTTGTTTCAAAATTAAAATTTAAATCTCTTGATAATGAACCTTGTATTTTTATTCGCTATAGTAATGGTTATAAAATAATTATTGCTCTGTATGTTGATTATATGCTTATAGCAGGTTCAGATTTTAATGAAACTAATGTATTTATTTCTTTACTCTCTAAAGAGTTTCATATGTCAAAATCAGAATGTGTTTCAGAATTTCTGGTTATTCAAATGAAATTTAAATCTGATAGTTTAATAATGGATCAAGAGTCTTATATAATTAAATTGTTAAGTAAATTTAATATGCTAGAATGTAAACCTAGTGATATTCCTATTTCTCCTAAATCCACTCCATCTGATTTCAAAAATGGTTAACCATTTAATGGTCCATACCGTGAACTTGTAGGTTGTTTATTGTACTTAGCATATATTTCACGACCTGATATTTTATATAGTGTTAATTGTTTGAGTCAAATGCAGGAAAATCCTACTGAAGTTGCATGGATTGCACTAAAGAAAATCTTAAGATATTTGCAAGGAACTTTGTCCTTAAAACTTGTGTATAAAAAGCAAAAATCTGATCCTAAATTATCTATGTATGTTGATTCTGATTGGGGGGCTAATACAAATGATAGAAAATCAGTATCAGATTACATTTTAATGTTTTGTAACATGCCTGTTCTCTTTTGTTGTAATAAACAAAAATCAGTTGCATTATCTTCAACTGAAGCTGAAGTCATTGCCTTAACTAAAAGTTTGCAAGACCTGTTGTGGTTCAAAAATATTGCTTGTGAAATTGTTAGTATTAAGGATTTAGTTATTTTAGAGGATAATCAGTCTTGCATAAAATGTATCAGTAATGAAAGTAGCTATGGTAGAATGAAACATATAGATATAAAACTAAAATTTGTTCGTAATGTTGTAAAAGAAAATAATATCAAAATTGAATATGTTCCTACAAATATGCAAATTGCTGATATGTTTACAAAGGCATTGCCTAAAGTTAAATTTTATGAATTGTTGGTTCTTTGCTGTTTGTATAAGTAATGTTTTAACTCTGTCATACTTTTAATGTTTGTTTATTGTAATTTTTTATTCTGTGTTTTCTAATGTAATGCTAGATTATGGGCGGGTGTTAGTATATCGTATCGTAATTTTAATCGTAGCATTACATCTTAAATTTTATTGTATGATATTTTTGTGTAAGCTTTCTTGCACGTCCGGGAAACATGACTGCAGAATCCCAGACGAATTTATAAATATAAGTGATGTTCAATTTTCAGTTCAGTTACTATGTTTTTGTCATTGTGTAATGTTCTTTCGTAACTCAATATATATTCGATCCAAGGCCTCGCCTGTTTATTTGCTTTGTTATTTCATCAAAAATTAATCTATTTTTATAAATATATTCTAATATCTTACGTATGTGGTTCAGTGTAAATTAATCTAAATAAAATCAATCTGCATTTACGGAACAAAACGACATTTAATTACAATAAAATACATAAAAGAATATTAGCGCCAAGTATTCGACGCAATACATCTAGAAATCTACATATCAACAGAACAATTATTTCTCTTCAGTTCACATGAAAATATGAGTTCAAACAACGCATGCGCTGGCTAAATAGTTGTTTCACGAATTAGCCGGAACATCCCGCCCGGCGTTGGACGGCTGTCCAACATTATCATAAAATGGCAAAGGCACTACTCTAGCAATGATTCTACGTAATATACCTGTGGATGTCTTCAGATTGATGACGCGAACAAGTCCATCATCACCTTTATAGGTTTTCAAAATTCGAGCTAATTTCCAATCTGTAAACTTGTCATTTCCATCTTTTAACAAGACCAGCTGACCAACTTCAAGATTTTGTGAAGGTTTTTTCCATTTACTGCGGACTTGGAGTTCATTCAAGTATTCACGGCTCCAGCGCTGCCAAAACTGCATTTTTAATCTTTGAATCAGTGTCCCCCTAGAAGAAAATGGTAAAGAATCTAAAACATCATTATTTTCATGAATACTTAAGAGAGGACCTCCAATAAGGAAGTGACCAGGTGTTAGTGGTTGTAAATCATTAATATCTGCAGACAAGGGCGTTAACGGGCGTGAATTCATAACTGCTTCAATTTCTGTCATGAGTGTTGTCAGTTCTTCAAAATTCCAGACAGAAGATTTAATTATCTTCAACAGGATTCGCTTCATTGTTTTGATATTCGATTCCCATAGTCCGCCGAAATTAGGAGATGCAGGAGGTATAAAATTCCATTGTATTCCTTCTTCTGCACTAAATCGCTGAATTTAATCCAAAGCACAAATTTGATAAAAGGATTTCAAAAGAGCACAAGTACCCTTAAAATTTGTGGCATTGTCACTCCATATAATGGAAGGTTTAGATCGTCGAGCAACAAATCTTCTTAAACAGGCTAAAAATGCTTCTGTGGTCAAGTCTGAAACAACTTCCAAATGAACGGCTTTGGTCGAAAAGCAGATGAATATAGCAATGTATGCCTTTAGTGTTATTTTTGATCTTTTTAAATTAGGCTTTGTTATAATAGGACCGGCTAAATCCACGCCAGTCTTCGCA
Organism: Maratus michaelseni; assembly: GCA_963931845.1. Lineage (NCBI taxonomy): Eukaryota > Metazoa > Arthropoda > Arachnida > Araneae > Salticidae > Maratus > Maratus michaelseni. Next base: position 216,738,681 of record OZ007588.1, read on the forward strand.
AATGGTCTAGAGGGTACAATTCTATCACGGGGCAAGTCACCCATCATTTGTTGAATAGTTTGATGCTTTGTTCGAAGACAAGTCATACATCTATTTATAATTCGCCTTACTTGGCTCTGACCAGATGGTATCCAATAAAACTGTCTTAATAAAGAAAGAGTGGTCTGAGTACCCGAATGTAGAAACTTTTTATGATAATATTCAATCAGTAGGTCGGTAAAATAGTGAGACTTTGGTAACAGTATTTGGTGTTTCTGAGATTCTGATACATTAGAAAACTTCAGTCTTCCACCAATCCTTAACAGTTCATCTGTATCTAAAAATACATTTAAATTCAAGATCTTACTGTTGTTTGGTAGAGGGCGTTTTCCTTTTAAACATCGAATTTCCGTTTGAAATGTGGAATTCTGTACAATCTTTATTAGTTTTTTCGTTGCATTTTGTAACTCAGAAGTATCTAAATAATCATGTTTCTTAATTTTTGGTTCTGGTTTACAGTTATTCAGAAATCTCAAGCACCATGCAGTAATTATTATTAATTTCATAAAAGAAGAATATCGATTAATTAAATCAGTGTTTCCTTCATTTTTATCTACAATAGTTGATTTCACAGCAGTGTTTTTCTTTAGTTCTAACTGATCCTTAACTCCAGAAATATCTAATCTACAAAAACAACTTTTCAAAAGTAAAAAAAGGCCAAGCGTAAAAAAAAAAAAGTTGTGGTTAAAAATGGTGTGATATCAAATTTCCAAGCTATTATATTGCTTATTTAACTTTTTTCCATTAAATAAGTTATCATATATATAAGTCGAGTGTCTACGTATATGTTAATAGAAATTGTTTTCTCCTGTACTAAATACATCCTAATGAGTTTCTGAAAATTCAATTTTTTTCAAATTATGCATGATGGGCTTGGCGGCCATCTTTCCATATTTCTAAGCACCCAAATTTCTAAAGTAAAAGCGTAATATGTTTGCAATGTAATATGTTTATAAAAATTTCGAACTTCAGATTCTAACTACGGACAGATAAATTAGATAAGACTGATATTTTGATAAATTGATTTTTACTAGTTTGAAATTAATAATTACTCTAAAAAATAAATCATAAGATGAATCTTTAAGATAAGTCATCATTATCTTAAGATACAATTTTCAGAGCATACAAGTCTATAAATGAAACTCTTAAATATTTGCTTAAATAACAATTTTGAACTTCGGATTATAACTACGGATTTGGGTGGTTAGAATTTTGTGAATAATATGCAAAGATGGCCGCCAAGACCATCATGCATAATTTGAAAAAAATTGAATTTTCAGAAACTCATTAGGATGTATTTAGTACAGGAGAAAACAATTTCTATTAACATATACGTAGACACTCGACTTATATATATAATAACTTATTTAATGGAAAAAAGTTAAATAAGCAATATAATAGCTTGGAAATTTGATATCACACCATTTTTTAGCCACAACTTTTTTTTTTTTTTTTTTTTTAAATATATTGAACATAATTTAAATAATCTAAACATGAGAAATAATTTAAAAATACATTTTACTTTCAGTCATTGTTTAAAGGGTTAACTAGAAATACCAGTAGATTTTTCAATTAAATTAATTACACTCTTAAAAACAACATACTAAATGTGGCTTGTTATAATACTTGTTATCCTCCGTTAAAAAATATCACTGACTAATCCATTAAATGAATAAAAATGGAATATGTACATAGCGTGTCAGCGCTGCATTTGAAATCAAACGTGATATCACGCTCTTTTATTATTAGCACTAGCTGGCTTCGCCCGCTAGCGGTCCCCTAATTTACACCGGGGCCTCAATCCTTTTAAAACCTCGAATAAGATAAACCACGAACCTCCGACCTGGTTCCACGCTGCCTTCGGCACCGGATAATCCCTTAATTTGCACATCGAATTGTATAAACCTGTAAACAAACGAACTTCCGACACGGGTCCCCGCTGCCTTCGGCACCATATAGCAGTCGTGCTGCGCACGCTCAAGTTCCATCTTCCACCACCAGGTAGCGCAATCTGTTCTATACGAACCTCGGGCACTGAAATCGTTAAGGCTATAAATGTCGAGCCGAATGAGCTATACCCCGTCGTGATCTAGCCCATAGAACCAGAGATAAGAAAGTGCCCCCTGGTGGAGAAAAAACGAACTAAAATCGGAAAGCTCTATAGATGTCGAGTCGAATGAGCCATACCCCGTCGTGATCCGACCCATAGAAACAGAGATAGGAAAGCGCCCACTGGTGGTGAAAGCTAATCGCGTTTGGGGGGCAAAGTGGGGGGGATGAACACCGGAGATGCATAATAAGATTAGGCGGTCACAGACTTTTCCAACGATGTATCACATGAGGGATATGTGCAAAATTCAGAAAAGTGCCCCCTTTGGGGGGGGCGGGGTGAAAGCGGGAAGATGAACCCCGAAGATACATAATATGAATAAGCGGCCACAGGCCTTTCGAACAATATATCACATGAGTAGTGTCGGGGGGGGGGCGCAAAATGTGGGGGTTTCACCTGTGGTGCATAACATGAATAATGGTCACAGCCCTTTGTAACGATATGTGACATGACGGATATCGTTAAAATTTAGAAAAGTGCCCCCCCCCTTGTGTAGGCAAAACGCGCTCCGCCCCTCCCTATAATTTTTGACGCAGCTTTATTTTTAAAATTTATGTTATGTGTTATAAAATATCGTAAAGTTTCAAACAGCTAGCCTTATTATACTTCCTAATTTTGTTCACGCTATTCCCCATCCTCTCCCCGAACTGTGACGCGCCATTCTTTTTTATAATTTTTTTATCATCTGTTATAAACCATCTTAAAGTTTAAAACAGATCGCATTGGAATTTAATATATTTGCTGAAATTACTATTATATGTAGAATAATATAGAAATAAACCCTCCTTTAGATTGTAATTGAGATATATGAACAATTTTTAGAATTTATGAAAGCTGATTTTTATTTATTTATTTATTTATTTATCTATTTATTTATTTTTTGTTTATTTATTTTTATTTTTATTTTTATTTGTATTTTTATTTTTTTTGCACTGCCCTGTGCATGTTTGGAATTTCTTAGCAATTTCTTAGATTTACATTATTTTATTAAATTAAACATTGTACTGTTACAATAAATTTAAATGGAAACTTCACTTCTAAAACAAAAATAATTTAACAACTGGATTTCATTAATTTACAGAAAAATGACGTGAAAGGTATTCCTGCGAACCAAATGCCTATCCTTTACCGTGTTTTTTTTTTGTTTTTCTTTTAGAAATAAATGAATCACATTTAATTCATTTCAAAAATTTTGTTTACGTTTGGAAAGAAATTTTAAATGCCGATAACTCTTAATGTATACATTTTAGAAGGTACATCTTCCCTCAAAAACTAATTTATTTTTAAAGATCTTTCAAAAACGTATATTATATATTTAAAATATTTTTTAAAGCAGATTACTTCGTCTGATTACTTTATTTTACAATATTTTAAGAACACGCATTTTATCAGACAATTAAATGCACTAAACAAACACGAGTGAAAAATTGACCTGGGGCAGGACTCGAACCTGGGACCTTACGCGTACCGTGCCGCCGCTCTGCGACTGAGCCACCCAGATCGATACGCTTGACGGGAATTTCTCATACTTATTCTTGTTGGAAACAGTCATCTGCCACAGTTTGCAGTCATATTTAATTGTTTGATAAAATGTGTGTTCTTATAATTATGAAGTTTTATTTTTTTTTAAATATCTTCAGAAGAAAATGGCTGACTTGCAGATGAAATTTGATGTTGTTATAACTTGTAACTGATTTGTGCTATTATAATACAGACTATCCGCCACTGGCGACCAGTTTGGTCTCCCTTAAATGTATGTTAAGCATTGTAACACGTTACTTTTATTCATAATTTAATTTTTTTCCTTAATCCTTCGCCAAACCGAAAGATTCTAATAGACAAATCAAGAACTTTTGTGATCATGGTAGCATTTTGCATATTTTTTGTTGTTATGTATTTCATCTTCCATGATAAAAACCACTTAACCCACTTAAACATTTGTCCTTCATGTCCGTTTGCTTATCAGTGGCAATATGTTCGCTAAGGCGGAGATTCTTAAACATATTAAGTAATTTTTCGTAATTGGGTCCATTGCCAATTGGCGTATTTTAGTTAATACGATTTGATGCAATGAAGTCTATTTTGTGAAAGTCTTTAATGATATCCACATTTACACTGAACCATATTGTTGCTAATATTTGTTTTTGTTTTTCGTTAACTTTGGCTGTAGACTCGATTGCGAAAGATTATAAAATGTATCATTATTCTCATCTAAAACGTCTTGAGTAATGTGCCATAATCGGGCTACATATTATTACACGTAATTTTCGAGTATAGTTTGGTGGAAAATTGAACTTTTGAAGGCCAGTTTTGATAATCGCATTCCCTTTAAACCATATTTTCTGTCAGGACTTTTTTCCCATGACGTACAATCTGATTAAAATTCACGAACTTCCTTTTAGATGCCTAGTACGACTTTGTTTTTCTCTGCTCCCCTTTCTTGATATAGTTCGGGAGTTTTTATAATAGCGTAATTCTCTTATTTCGGCATGTCTGCTTAATGTCTACTGACTATTAAGATTCGTAACAGGTAAAATACGCCGCGCCAGCATTGGCACCTATAATTCTAATTACAGCAACCCGTTTTTTCTCTCTATATTGTAACTCTATAGTTAATATTACGTAGTAGAAATATAAAAGACTATTGAAGACGGTTCTATTGATATTCATGGGTATATAATATGTGATTAGAATATATATCTCTCATATTCATTCCGTTGGATATAACATACCCCAAATAAAATTTCCATCGTAAATGTCTAATCTAAAAACCATCAATATGATTTTATGTGTTTAGTAAGTGTATACAAAAAGAATTTTCTGCATTATTTTACTTTAATTCTATATTATTAACCATTTTTAATGATGGGTCCTTTTGGGTACAGTTGTCGCAGACGCATCGGGGTATCATTTTGGTGCCAAAATGGCGATTTTATGCCTGGCCTACCTGGCGTTTTAAGCTATATTTTGCTTCGTATGGCAACCTGGTAGAGCAGATTCCGCATGCTTTATAATAAATTGAATATTGTGTGTTTTATAACAAATTAATGATTGTGTGTGTTTTTAAATAAAATTGTGTGTTTTTTTTAAATATAAAATGACTTATTTCATAATAAAATAAAAGTAACATGCTGTTTTAGCAATCTCTAACAGGTGTCTGAAAATGGGATTTTCTCGCCAAGATGGCGCAAAACAAAAATCGCGCCAACCCCGGAGCGTCTGTGACAGCTTTTCCAATTTAAAATGCATGCCGTTCACATTTTTCATTCAAAATAAAAAATAGGTACTTTTCCGTTATACGGACACCATGCCAAAATGTATGCTAATGCATAATGTATGTAAATGTATGTAAATGTATGCTTGGCGACAGTGGTGTCCGTATGAAGGAAAAGTACCAAAAAATAATATCATAAATCAAAACATTTGATTTCAGAATCAAAGTATCGTTTCTAATTTGAACACGTGAAGAATAAAAGCTGGTATTGGCGATTTTAAAAATGATATTGGCGAGATTTGCACCCAAATAACATAAAAGTACTTAATGATGTTATGTATTTTATAAATGTATATTAAATTACTATTTGGAACGCGATTGGTCATTAACAATGGTAAATATGATTGGCAATTAACAATCATTTTAGGTGATCTCTCTTCCTGCCACGTATAATACATAAATATCAAATTAATTGACAATTCGTTTCGAAATTTGATTCATTAAATATTATTACATGACTTGTATTTGTTTACATTCAACTTTGTCAAGAAAAGATTCCGAAGGAAGTTGAGTTGTAAAGCACTTCATCAAGCAGAATTATGGTAAACTTTGATGGTCTTACAGGTACTGGTGCAAATTACTTTTTTGACACCAGGCAGCGCTCCAAAAATCATTCATGGAAAACTTATTTTACGAACGATTATCTCCATGGTTTAATGGTTTAATATTTTAAAACTTCACGACGAATGAATCTTTTTTTTTTGTTTACTTTCATGGATAGAGAATTTGAACTGCGAAGCTAATTTCAACTGAAGTTATTGCAGAATATATACCTAATTGAACGTACGTCATTTCTCAAATATTAATTTATTTTGAACGATCTTTCTAAAAATGTAAATTTTATGCAGTTTTATTCGAAAAAATAATTTTGAATAAAAATGGCCGCCTGGCATATGAAAAAGCGATACGGGCATCCCGGAACTGTTGATGACAGTCACATGACTTACGGTTTTATTATAGAGACTAGGCGCCAATGGCGACCAGTTTGGTCGCCCTTAAATGTATGTTAAGCATTGTAACAAATTATTTTTATTCATAATTTATTTTTTTCCTTAATCCCTCGCATAACTGGAAAAATCTAATAGACAAATCAAGAACTTTTGCGATCGCGGTAGCATTTCGCATATTTTTTGTTGTTATGTATTTCATCTTTCTTGACAAAAACCGCTTAACCCACTTAAGAATTTATGCTTCATGTCCGTTTGCTTATCACTTGCAATATGTTCGCTAATGCGGAGATTCTTAAACATATTTGGCGCAAAACAAAAATCGCGCCAACCCCGGTGCGTCCGTGACAGCTGTTTCAATTTAAAATACATGACGTTCACATTTTTCATTTAAAATAGAAAATAGAAAAATAATAATTATCATAAATCAAAACATTTGATTTCAAATTAAAGTAACATTTCTAATTTGCACGCGCAAAAAATAAAAGCTGACAATTCTTTTCGAAATTTGATCCATTAAATATTATTACATAAGTTCAACTTACGTCAAAAAAGATTCGGAAGTTGAGTTGTATTGAACAGAATTAAGGTAAACTTTGACTGTCTCACTGGTGCGGATTATTTTTTTTACGCCAGGCAGCGATCCAAAAATTCATGGTTTAATATTTTAAACATTCACAACGAATGAATCTTTTTTCTTTGTTTACTTTCATAGATAGAGAATTTTAACTGCGAACCTAATTTAAACTGAAGTTATTGCAGAATGTATACATAATTGAACGTAAGTCATCTCTCAAATATTAATTTATTTTGAACGATCTTTCTAAAAATGTAATTTTTATGCAGTTTTATTTGCGAAAATAATTTTGAATAAAAATGGCCGCCTGGCATATGAAAAAGTGAAACGGACATCCCGGAACTGTTGATGACAGTCACATGACTTACGGTTTTATTATATAGATGGTACATGGTCGTTGGCATGTTTTATCTCTGTTTTGGCATAATTTTTTAATCGCCAAGTTAATTAACAGTTTTTTGCTAATTAAGGATAGAAAATAATATTTTTTTTACACTGAATTTTATAAAAGCACATAGATTACGTAATTACTTGTCCAAAAATGCAATCCTTTTTTTATTCTGCCGAATATTAAGGTCTGTAGGTTGTTTGAAAAAAAAAAGTTTGACGAAGAAAAAAGTGATCATTTTAAGTATCTCGACGTTTTTAAAAAAAATCTATATCTCTGTTTATAAATCACTTATGAAGATGAGTTTGGTCTTAAATTGAAGAAATTCTTCATTAGATTCTTCTAGTTTTCGTTTTTTTTTCTTCGACGCTTGGTTTATTTGATATCTGATATTTTAATCTGGCATGTTTTGTCGATTTAACATTGCGAAGTTGATTCCTGTAAATAAGCAGTAGCGGTCTAGTTTAGTTCTTGGCGTTGTTTGTGTGGCGTTTTTTTTTTTTTTAAGCTTGGCTTGGCAGAGCGACCGCCCTGCTTGATTTATCAAATGGTTTTTCAAATTTTGGCCAAAGAGATCTGTCTTGTTTTAACCATTGGAGACCTTGCCACCAAAGATGATTATCTTTGAATTCTGAAACTTTCAAACCTCTAGTAACTAGATCGGCGGGATTATCTTGTCCAGGACAATGAAACCAACTAAGTGGATCACTAAGATCTTTTATTTCTTTTATTCGGTTTCTGACGAACATTTTAAATCTTTCTGACTCTCCTCTAATCCAATAGAAAGTAATAGTAGAGTCAGTCCAAAAGTAGCAAGTTGCAGGAAAAGATAAGTTTTTAGCAATTTTATGACAAAGTCTAGCAGACAAAAGTGCGCCCAATAATTCTATGCGAGGTATAGAACCAGTTTTTAATGGGGCCACTCTACATTTTGCTGCAATAAAGCTGGTAACAACGTTCTTGTTTTTTAATACTGCTCTAAGGTACTCTACTGTACCATATGCTTTCTTTGAAGCGTCTGAAAAACTGTGTAACTCAAAATAATCAACTTCTTCGATGGCAATATCTGCCAAATAATATCTGGGAACATTAATACTATTCAGTTCTTTGATTTCCTCGAACCATTCATTCCACAAAATATCCGATTGTTTGGGTAGATTTTCATCCCAGTCAAGTCCTAAACACCAAACTTCTTGGATTAAACATTTAATTCTAATAGTATAAGGACTAATAAAACCAATTGGGTCGAAAATACGACCAACAGTCTGCAATAGATAACGTTTAGTACTAAGTTTTTTCGACAGGAATTTTTCTAAGTTTTGAGTTTTAAATGAAAACGTATCACTGTTTGAATCCCAAGCAACCCCTAAAACCTTGGAAGGTATCAAATGCTGATTACTAAGATTTAAGTTATCTGTTACTTCATCAACGTGTAAACCATGTGCTTCCCATTTTTCACGTAATTCTAATGAGTTTGTTTTCCATTTCCTAAAAGTCATACTGGCATCTTGAAATATTTTAAAGGCTTCTTTACTTAATTTAAATGCATAATCAACATCACTTTCATTAGTAATCAAGTCATCAACGTATAACGATGAATTTAAAATGACAAAAGATTCAGGAAATGTTGTTACATACCTTTGTAAGTGATGTTTGATAGTAGCTGCCAGAAGGAAGGGGCTTGACTTCACACCGAAGAGAACTCTTGTTAATCTGAAGATCTTAAATTCCTTACCTGGATCTTCATCCCATGGCTCATCACCCCAAAAAATCTTGTAAAGTCCCTGTCTTGCTCATCGATCTCGATCTGCAAAAATGCTTGTTGTATGTCTGCAGTAATTGCTACAGGAAAATTTCTAAATTTGATTAAAAGCCTGAACAGTTCAGGGATAAGATTTAATCCAGTATATAAACAATCGTTTAGTGAAAGTTAACCTTTAGCATGGGCGCTTGCATCGAATACGATTCTGACTTTGCTAATCGACTTATCCTCACGAATTACTGATCTGTGGGGTAAGTAAAATGTGTTTACATCCGATGTGTTGTTCTCAACATGTTCAATAATATTCTCTTCTAAATAACTATCTAAAATAGATTTATATTCCGAGAATAACAAAGGATCGTTTGTAAAATTTGTTCTCAACTTCAAAAATTGTCTGTATGCCACTTCGCGATTATTATTAAGAAACATTTTCAAATTAGACTTCCATGGAAATTTAACTTTGTACCGATTATCTTTAAAAACTATTCTTGATTGAAATTCAGACATAACATCTTCGTCTACATTACTAACATCTTTAGTTTCGGATTAAATTCCTAAGCTTTCTAATTGCCAAAAATTTCTGATTTGATCCGATATCTGGAGGCACGGCAGTGCCTCCGCCAAGTCTTGAGAGGACAGCCGTAAGCATACTTTTCTGGAAGCAACTCAGGGCACTTTTGACCCCCCCATATCTCCGCGCTGGAGTATCCCAAAAATTTTAAACTTCAATTATAGAGAGTATTTGGCCCACAGGACCAAAATTTAAAATTACAACTTTCTGTCTTTTCTAGTTCAGGCGATATATGAACTCAAACATTCGATTTTTTGTCACTTCTTACTCACTCGTTCACGCGTCATCAAAAAGATTGGGTAGATCCCGTAGCCCCAGAAACTTGACATTTGGAAAAAAGGTAGTGTTTAGGATACAAAGAAAGGAAAAATTATAAAATCCAGAAAATTCGAAAAAAAAACATTCGAAAATTCAACAAATTCCATCAAAATTGAAAATTGAAAATAATACGATCTTGTAGTCTTGGAAACTTAAGATTTGGTGTGAAGGTAGTGTTTAACATCCAGAAAAAGAAAACATCAAAAACACCAAAAAAATCGAAAGCAAAATTGAAAAAATCGAAGAAATTGAAAAAAACCGAAAATTTGAAGACAATCCGATTTTGTTGCGCTAGAAAATTCAAATTAGGAATAAAGGTAGTATTTAGGATACAGAAAAAGGAAAATTAAAAAAATCCAGAAAATTCGAAAAAAAAATAAAAAAATTCGAAAAAAATTGAAAAAATGAAAATAATTTGATACGATAACGCTCGTATTTATAAATTAATTTGGACGAAACTAATTGTGTGTATTAAGCTCACCAATGCCTCGACCGAGTTCGTTGGCCAGCTTGGTCCGCCATCTTGTTTCAAGATGGCGGCCACGGAAAATTTTAAAACTAAAATAAATATACAAAAAAGTTAAAAAATCAAGTTTATTTTTTAATTAGGTGTTAGGACTTGATACAAGGATTCCAGAGCATTTTTTGTTTTACCTCTATCTTAAAAATTGGCTGAGATAGAGCAGTTTAAAATTCTAGGGTGGCTGACATTTTGAAACAAAACAGCACATTACAAAAAAACAACGATAAATTTATGGTCAATAATGCTCAAGCAGGTGCAATCCCGAATGAATACTCCGTGTCATTATAACTGTAACTTTGACTTCGAAATTTTGATACGTTGCATTTTCTATTTGTTGATATTTTTGAACTATGATTTACGCTAAGTGAAATGTTGTTGTTGAAGAGGGATTTTCCATGTAAATCCGAAACGTCCAATTTTAATATGTTTTTAATGTTTTATGAAAGTGTATTGTAATGTCTTTAATTTTAATGATTTTAATATAAATTTATAAGTTTTAGTGAACGCGATTTCTCGCAAATTATTTTCTTTCATTGTTGTAATCATTTTCCCAATCATACGCATAAAACTATATATTCATATCCATTAGCGCCAAATTCTCGCCAAACTTGGCGACAATTGGCGAAATCTCGCCAAATTTGGCGACAAAAATAAGTCTTCATAAATGAAGCCAACTTGGCTATAGCTCAATAATTTGGCGAATTTCTTATTCAAATTCAGTGTAAACGAATCTTTTGTAAACGGTTTCTTTGCATTTTAACTTGCTGTTTTCGAGTAAGATTAGCTAAAATTTTAAAACGAAGATATAGGAAAGCTACCTTTTCCTGCCGGTACAGGCCGGAGGCCTTTTGTATGAGTTGTCGGATGCAATCTATGTTTTGCATTAAATAAAGTAAAACATTGAAAAACAAATCCCACAGGATGGGGATAGTTTGTTTTAGATAGATTTTAAGATAATTGTCCTATTAGCTAGTACACCTTCCGTTATTGTTTTGTGTTATTTTCCCCGGATTATGCTTTTCTTTTCTTTTGTTTACGAATTTTGTAATACAAAAGTTCCGCTATAGACTGGCTACGTTATAGACCTTTTTTTTTATAGACAGGTTCATTTTCTTTCACAGGCACTCTATTTAATTTATATATGAAATATTTGTTGTTAAAAGATGTTGGTCGCACAAAAATTTTCACATCTCTCCCTCCCTCCCGACATTACTGGTTGGTTATGGCTTGATAGTCCTTTCTAAATAAAATCATGGTGATTCTAAGATTCTCTTGATTTATCTCTAAATTGAACATAAACGATCCTAAGAAAACGGATCAATGAATTACTATATTGGCATGAGGAAATTTAGTTGCAGAAAAATGGAGCATATAGATAACATTAAGTCTAATAGGAAAACCACAGCCTTGGCAAGATTGTATTAACAAGAAACCATCCAAATACATTTTTATGAAAGTAATATAATTTTCCCCTCGAATCTATACAAACCATGTATTATAAGAAAAACCGGTACTTCTCTATTATCCCGTCGACCACTTTTCATAACAAAAAACATCGCCAAACTGTAAGATTAAACGCCAAAAATGCAGTCTCATTTACTTGATGTCAGAAGCATTACACGTGTTTGTTATTTCATCAAGTGCTTTTTAATTCGACATTTGCGTGTATTTTTCATTATGTTTTACTGATTTATTAGTTATTTCCTTAATTAAAATAACAATTGTGTCCTTAAATTCTTACATTATATTTATTTATTTATTTTGATACTATAATGGCAAAGTTCTCCCGTTTATTTGGCGTTACAGTTTGGCGATAGCTTTTTGTTATGAAAAGTGGTTGACGGGATAATAGAGAAGTACCGAAAAACCATAGAGTTTGTAACACGTAAAAATACAATGTGTAAACGATAAACATAATTTAATTTATGAAAATTGTGGCTCGATGTACTCCATGGTTACAAATATGGAAATAAACATCCAAGTACAAATAAAAAATAACGTGCGTAGTTTTAATCAGTATGTGAAAAATTAAATGATATCGTTTCAAATAATAACTTCATTAGACCGTGCAATTATATAATCTGGAGGCACGGCAGTGCCTCCGCCAAGTCGAGAGAGGACATCCGTAAGCATACTTTACTGGAAGCAACTCAGGGCACTTTTGACCCCCCCCCCCCCCCCCATATCTCCGCGCTGGAGTATTCAAAAAATTTGAAACTTCGTTTTTCTAGAGTATTTGGCACACAGGACCAAAATTTAAAATTACAACTTTCTGTCTTTTCTAGTTCAGACGATATATGAACTCAAACATTCGATTTTTTGTCACTCACTCACTCGTTCACGCGTCATCAAAAAGATTAGGTAGATCCCGTAGTCCTAGAAATTTGACATTTGGAAAAACGGTAATGTTTAGGATACAAAGAAAGGAAAAATTATAAAATACGGAAAATTCGAAAAAAAAAAAAACATTCGAAAATTCAGCAAATTCCATCAAAATTGAAAATTGAAAATAATACGATCTTGTAGTCTTAGAAACTTAAGATTCGGTGTGAAGGTAGTGTTTAGTATCCAGAAAAAGAAAACATCAAAAACACAAAAAAAATCGAAAGCAAAATTGAAAAAATCGAAAAATCGAAAAAAATCGAAAATTTTCAAATAATCCGATTTTGTTGCGCTAGAAACTTGGAACTCGGAATAAAGGAAGTATTTAGGATGCAAAATAAGGAAAAATTAAAAATTCCGGAAAATTCGAAAAAAAAATTCAAAAATTCGAAAAATTCGCAAAAAAATTAAAATAATTAAAATAATTTGATTGTTTAGCCTTAGAAGCTTAAAATTCGCATTAAAGATAGTGTTTAGGATTCAGAATAAGTTAAAATAAAAAACGCAATAAAATTCGAAAATAAAATCAAAAAATCGAAAAAATCGAAAAATAAGGAAAATTTGAAAATAATTCGATTTTATAGCGCTAGAAACTTGAAATTTGGAATAAAGGTAATATTTAAGATACTAAATAAGGAAAAATTAAAAAATATGGATAATTAAAAAAATACCCATAAATTAGTGCAGACGATATATGAACTCAAAGTTTCGATTTTTTGTCACTCACACACTCACTCCATCTCGCGTCATCAAAAAGAATGGGTAGATCCCGCAGCCACAGAAACTTAAAATTTGGAATAAAGCTAGTGTTTCGGATACAAAGAAAGAAAAAATTATAAAATCCGGAAAAAAAAAAAACATTCGAAAATTCAAAAAAATCGAACAAAATTGAAAATTGAAAATAACACGATCTTGTAGTCTTAAAAACTTAAAATTTGGTTTGAAGGTAGTGTTTAGAATTCAGAAAAATAAAACGTCAAAAACACAAATTTTTTTTAAAAATAAAATCGAAAAATCGATAAAAATCGAAAAATTTCAAATAATTCAATTTTGTTGCGCTAGAAACTTGGAATTCGGAATAAAGGTAGTATTTAGGATGCAAAATAAGGAAAAATTAAGAAATCCAGAAAATTCGAAAAAAAAAAAAAATCAAAAATTCGAAAAATTCGAAAAAATTAAAAAAAAAAAATTAGAATAATTTGATCTTTTAGCCTTAGAAACTTAAAATTCGCGGTAAAGATAGTGTTTAGGATTCAGAATAAGTTAAAATAAAAACGCAATAAAATTGGAAAATAAAATAAAAAAATAGAAAAATAGGGAAATTTTGAAAATAATTCGATTTCATATAGCGCTAGAAACTTGAAATTTGGAATAAAGGTAATATTTAAGATACTAAATAAGGAAACATTAAAAAATATGGATAATTCAAAAAAAAAAAATCGAAAATTTAAAAAAATAAAATAAATAAATAAAAAATAGAAAGAAAGAAAGAAAAGGAGATAAATTGAAAATAATATGATCTCGTAGTCTTAGAAACTGAAAATTTGCTGTAAAGATAGTGTTTAGGATTCAGAAAAAGAAAAAATTAAAAACACAACAAAAATTGAAAATAAAATAAAAAAATCGAAAAAAAAAAACGAAAATTTTAAAATAATTCGATTTTGTAAAGCTAGAAACTTAAAATTTGGATTAAAGGTAGTATTTAGGATACAAAAAAAGAAATAAATAAAAAATCTGTAAAATTCGAAAAAAAAATTAGAAAAATTGAAAAAAATTCGATTTTGTAGCTTTAGAACTTAAAATTCGGCGAAAACTTATTGTTTAGGATAGAGAAAAAGGAAACATTAAATCACAATAAATTCGAAAATAGAATAAAAAACTCGAAAATAATCGGAAATTTCAAAATAATTCGATTTTGTAGCGCTAGAAACTTGAAATTTGTAATAAAGATACAAAATAAGAAAAAATTAAAAAATCCAGAAAATTATAAAACAAAAATTCGAAAAAATAAAAAATTGAAAATAATTTTATCTTGTAGTCTTAGAAACTTAAAACTTGGTCTAAAGGTAGTATTTACTATTCAATAAAAGGAACAATTAAAATATTCGTTAAATTCGAAAATAAAATCGAAAAATCGAAATATCTTTAAGAAATCGAAAATTCGAAAACAATTTGATTTTGTACTGCTAGAAACATTAGTTTTAAGATAATTGTCCTATTAGCTAGTACAACGCCCCTAATTGTTTTATGTTATTTCTCCCGGATTATGGTTTTCTTTTCTTTCGTTTACGAATTTCGTTATAGAAAAGTTCCGCTATAGACTGGCTACGATATAGGCGATTTCTTTATAGACAGGTTTGTTTTCTTTCACAGGTTGTACTCTATTTACTTCACGTATGAAATATGGATTGTTAAATGATGTTAGCCCCACAAAAATTTTCACAGCTCCCCCTACCCCCCCCCCCCCCCCCCCCGATATTACTGGCTCGTTATGGCTTGATAGTCCTTTCTAAATAAAATCATGGTGACTCTAAGATTCACTTGATTTATCTCTAAATTGAACCTAAATGATCCTAAGAAGACGGATCAAATAATTACTATATTGGCATGACAATCAGGTAACTTAGAATTAAAATCGAAAAATCAATAAATTTATAAAAAGTCGAAAATTTGAAAATAATTCGATTTTATTGTCCTAGAAGCTTGACATTTGGCAGAAAGGCAGGGTTTAGTACACAAAGTAAGGAAAAATTAAAAAATCCGTAAATAATAAAAAAAAAGACTAAAAAAAAAACGTAAAAAAAACATCGAAAAAAGGAATATAGTTTGATTTATTGGAAATTTCCGGAAATTTTAATTTTGGCTTTCTTTTTATACTAAAAAGTTCTTTTATGTTAAATATCAAGTATCTAGGGCTGCGAGTAATATCTCAGATGGATAGCACCTATCCTGGAAGCAATTGAGAGTACTTTTGACACTCCCCCTCCCATAACTTAGGGCTTGCCTAGGAACCTGAAATCTCTTTTTATCTACAGTACTTTGCAAACGAAACTAAAGCTTCAAATTTTTGATACCTGTAAATAATAGGGACAGAGTGTGGGCTTAGCGAAAATCAGTGGATGATCTCCAAAAAGAACCCAAAATCAAGAAAAGCAGGATTACTTACAAAAAGAAGTGAAATCTCATCAAAAAGTCACCTGTAAAAAAAGCAGCCAAGTCTCGTAACTCATTTACCGTAAAAAGTACTGAGATCGTATAAAGCCAAGTTTAACTATCTTATTAACTCTGAAATTTTCATTCACAAATCACTCCTAGTCTCTACATCTTTAGTTAATTATTATTTTGTGACTTGGCAATTACACAGCACAGGAAAGTTATTACACCTTACTATGTCATGGGATGGGATTTTAACTAAAGCAAATTATATACGCACAGGGAAGTTATTACACTTTAATATGTTATAGTATTATTTGATTAAGACTAACTATATACAACACATTCTTGTGCTACGTAATTGCCAAGTCACAAAATAATAATTAACTAAAGATGTAGAGACTAGGAGTGATTTGTGAATGAAAATTTCAGAGTTAATAAGATAGTTAAACTTGGCTTTATACGATCTCAGTACTTTTTACGGTAAATGAGTTACGAGACTTGGCTGCTTTTTTTACAGGTGACTTTTTGATGAGATATCTTTTTCTTCAACTATAATTTTCATGCTAAACAATTCGTTGGCTGACCCCATGTAATCCTGTAAACACCAGCCAAAAAGGGTTTCAGTAGCTACGAGTTTATCCTTTAATCTTTTAATTCTACCAGTTACAACATTATAATAATTATCTGATCCAATTAACACTGCAATTTTATTATTATTACATTCGTAACTGTCAGCTAGTTGTAAACCTTTTAATTTACTATAAGTTTTACGAATGTATTTATCAGGAGTGGGTAAGCAAGCAGCTGAAATTTGATCTGTCTCAAGGGCTTCAACTTCAATATTTAAAGATGGATCATCTCTATTTACTAGTTTTACTTTTTCTACATTATACGTTTTCTCAGTTGCCTTTTCGGATCCAAAAGCATAAACAGATAAAGTTTCTGTTCTAATAACAGGTAAATTTAAATTTTGTCGACAATTTAAAACATCGCGAATTATGAATGCTCTCATACTACCATTATCCAGTAAAATACGAACTGGTTCAGTTTTATTATCTTTCGGATCCTTTGCCATCACGGAACAAGTTTGCAAAAATATGTTGCATTGTGTGTTTTTATTTTGTACATTATTAGTGGAACTGTTATCACAATGTGAAATAGATACGACACTCTTATCAGAATTTACCTTTAAATCATTTTCGAGTTGGAAACAAATGGCCCTACTATGTTTTTTGTTACAAATATCACACATTTTAGTTTTTTCACAGTCTTTTATTCTGTGTTTGGCCTGTAAACATAAAAAGCATCTTCCCTGCCTTTTTAATATTTCTTTTTTCTGATCTATAGTTAAAGATTGACACATTTCACTATTATGATCAATACTGTTACAGAATAAACACGAATTCTTATTTATAGAAGCCATTAATTCAGTAGCTGAAACATTATTTTGTTTAAATCCTTTCGTATTATATTGCAATCTCGGTTTATATTTTGATTGTTTGTCAATACATTTTGATCTACGTTCAATTTTATTATCACTGGGAAATGATTTTTTAACATCTAAATCATGGATAGTTAACACTCTTTCTCTATTTTCAACTTCGTTTTTAAGAAAACTCATGAGATTTTCTATATTCCACATTTCTCCATCATTTAATTTCCGATTGAATTCTAACGTTAAATCCGGAGGTATTAATTTAAGTAATATTGGACAAAGTAATCCACTGTATGTATCTGATTTTACACCTAGTGACTCTAAATTACGAATTTGTACTAGACATTTATCATACAGATTTCTTAAACCCCGAGTGTCAGAAGAACTTTTCAGACATCCCATATTTATTAAATTATTCAAATGAGCATGTACGAGCAGTCTACCAAATCTTTCTTTCAAAAGGGATACGGCCGCTGCATAATTTTTTTCCGTTAGACTGAATCCACTTATTGTGTTTGCAGCCGTTCCCGAAACTAAACTTTTCAAATAACTAAATTTCTCAATATCTGATAGACTTGTGTTTTTATCTATGGCTGTCTCGAAATGGTTCCAAAATTCTATAAATTTATCAGGTTCACCAAAAAACCTATTCATTTGTAATTTTGGATACTTTACTTTTTTCAGTTCGTAGCATGATCTGCTCGCTCTGAATCAACATTGTTAACATAAGCATTGTTAGCATTAGAATATAAGTTTTTTATTTTAAAGTTCAGTTTTGATCTATATGATATTACTTTTTGATCATACATGTCACAATTTAAAATTTCATTTTCAATATGTTTAGCATTAATCGTAGTTACAATGGTGTTATCTAGCTCCTTAATGGTTTTGTTTTTCATTCAATTTATCAAGAAGTTCTTCTAATTCTTGTACAGAATATTCTGTATTACTTAAATATTCATCTATACTTTCAAATATTTTATTCAGAAGATTCCGATGCGTATCACGCATTTTTGTTTGTCTATTTTCAGACATTTTCAAAGCAAAATATAATGATAAAATAAACTCACCGATTTCCAGTCAAACAAATAATTACTTGCTATTACGCAATCACTGTCCAAACGAAGTTATCATAATCCTTTTCAAGGCCGTATGCACCATAAATGTTGGATTCTCTATTCCATTCTTTCGAATTCGAATCAAAACTAATCTATTTTTATAAATATATTCTAATATCTTACATATGTGGTTCAGTGTAAATTAATCTAAATAAAATCAATCTGCATTTACGGAACAAAACGACATTTAATTACAATAAAACACATAAAAGAATATTAGCGCCAAGTATTCGACGCAATACATCTAGAAATCTACATATCAACAGAACAATTATTTCTCTTCAGTTCACATGAAAATATGAGTTCAAACTACGCATGCGCTGGCTAAATAGTTGTTTCACGAATTAGCCGGAACAATGTGTATAGAAATTGTTTTATTTGAAATTATTCTAATTTTTTGTTGTTGTTTCCGGACTAAACTCCATGTCCCCTCAAGCATATATAAAGCATTTTTATATTGGTTTGAACGTATTTAACATTAGGCCAATATTAAACCCAGAATGTGATATATTTTTTTTTAAATAAAATTGTATTTTTTCGTTACATACATGCTATGATCAAAACCGCGATGTCCACGGAAATGTTGTACGCAGACCTGACATTTTTTCGTAAATTATTCGTAACATACACAATATTAGGTTGAATTGAATGATGCTGCTGAATACAGTTTTTCGTAATTGTTATTACTTTTATATTTTGTTTAATTTTACTATTTTATTATTCTTTCCCGTTTCATTTTGTCTAGGAAACTGATAGAATGATCTTCACTTTCATGATTTTTCCACAGTTATTAAAAAATACATATATATATTTATGTATTAAAAATTTAATTACATATTATTTGAAAAATAAATATTGAGATTATACCTAAAGCAATTTCCCGTTTAACTCTATCATAATTATTAGAAATATGTATGAAATTCAAAACCAATATAATTATTCGATGTTATATAAATATCAATTGAAAATAACTTATTTTGGAAATGAAAAATAAATTACTCTTTTATTGAATTTCATTATTGAGATTTTATTGAGATCATTATTATGTATTTTTGATTTTTTTTTTTTTTTTTTTACATATTAATGAGACTTTGTTCTTTCTAAAAAAGAGAAAAAATAATAATTGGGAGCTAGATATTTTCTTTTCAGTTTTCTTCTTCAATTTCACCGAAGGGATAAGTTTTTGTAAAAATTTATTTTATATAAGAAGCACTTTAATAGTTTCCAAAACTATTTCTGTTTGAAAAAAAAAAATGCAGAAAAGTATTTATTTATACATAGAGAAAATTTAATTAATGTTCTTTTGAAGAAACAGTACCAATAAAAAGGCACGCAATAACTTTCAAAAGTTTCCGGACTAAACTCCCCATCCCCCGAAAACATATTTAAAACAATTTTATAATGGTTTGAGCGTATGTAATATAAAACCAGTAACTCCTAGAATGTGATAATTTTTTTTATTAAAATTGAATTTTTTCGTTGTATAGATGTTATGTTCAAAATCGCGATGTCCACAGAGCTGACTTTTTTTCGTAAATTTTTTGTAACATACTCAATAGTACGCTGAATGGTATGATGCTGCTGAATACAGTTTTTTGTAATTGGTATTACTTGTTATTTTGTTTCATTTTACTATTTTATTATTCTACCCCGCTGATTTTGTCTAGGAAACTGATAGTAGGATCTTCACTTTCATGATTTTTCCACAGTTATTTAAAAATACATATATATTTTCATCTATTAAAAATTTAATTAAATACTACTTGAAAAATAAATATTGAGGTTATATATACCTAAAGCAATTTCCCGTTTAACTCTATCATAATTATTAGAAATATGTATGAAATTCAAAACCAATCTAATTATTCGATGTTATATAAATATCAACTGAAAATAACTTATTTTGAAATGAAAAATAAATTACTCTTTTATTGAATTTCGAAATACTTCGAAATCATTATTATCTATCTTTGATTTTGATTTTTTCTTTTTACATTTTAATGAGACTTCGTTCTTTCTAAAAAAGAGAAAAAATAATAATTGGGAGCTAGATATTTTCTTTTCAGTTTTCTTCTTCAATCTCACCAAAGGGATAAATTTTTGTAATAACTTGTGTTATATAATAAGCATTTTAATAGTTTCTAAAACTATTTCTCTTTGAAAAAATGCAGAAAAGTATTAATTTATACATAGAGAAAATTTAATGAATGTTCTTCTGAAGAAACAGTACCAATAAAAAGGTACGCAATAATTTTCAAAAGATTCCGGTCTAAACTCCCCATCCCCCGAAAACATATTTAAAACAATTTTATAATGGTTTGAGCGTATCTAACATTAGGCCAAGTAACTCCTAGAATGTGATAATTTTTTTTAAATTAAAATTGAATTTTCTCGTTATATAGATGTTATGTTCAAAATCGCGATGTCCACATACCTGACTTTTTTTCGTAAATTTTTTGTAACATACTCAATATTACGCTGAATGGTATGATGCTGCTGAATACAGTTTTTTGTAATTGGTATTACTTGTTATTTTGTTTAATTTTACTATCTTATTATTCTTCCCCGCTGATTTTGTCTAGGAAACTGATAGTATGATAGTTTTCATGATTTTTCCACAGTTATTTAAAAATACATATATATTTTTATGTATTCAAAATTTAATTAAATATTATTTGAAAAATAAATATTGAGGTTATACCTAAAGCAATTTACTATTTAACTCTATCATAATTATTAGAAATATGTATGAAATTAAAAACCAGTCCAATTATTCGATGTTATATAAATATCAATTAAAAATAACTCTTTTTGGAAATGAAAAATAAATTTCCCTTTTGTTGAATTTTGAAATACTTCGAGATCATTATTATCATTTTTTTTTTGTTACAGAATAATGAGACTACGTTCTTTCTAAGAAAGAGAAAAAATAATAATTGGGAGCTAGATATTTTCTTTTCATTTTTCTTTTTCAATCTCACCGAAGGGATACATTTTTCTAATAACTTGTGTTATATAATAATCCTTTTAATAGTTTCCAAAACTATTCCTGTTTTTAAAAAAATGCAGAAATGTATTTATTTATACAAAGAGAAAATTGAAAGAATGTTCTTTTGAAGAAACAGTATTAATAAAAAGATACGCAATAACTTTCAAAAGTTTCCGCCACATGAAAATGCATTTGTTTGGCAAAAAAGTCATCTAGAAGACATATACTGGTAACATAACTGATAAATAAGTTTCACTAGTGAAACTGTTTGGAGTAATCTGTTAATTTGTTTTAAATTACTCAAAATTGAGTATCGTTCTGTGATCAGATCCTGAGTATGGCTGGGACACAGGAAGCATGTGCCTAGACCCCGGAGTTTAAGAACACCAAAGAAATTTTCGGTTTAATCTAAAAAAACAAAAAAAGATTTTATTACATATATACGGCATAACAACAACATGAAACTACAATAATTTCAAATAAAACAAATTGTATAGACATTTTCGAAAAATTATTATAAAATGAGAAACAAAATCTCGCTTGATACATTGCATTTACTTAATTCTTTAAAATGAATGCACACCATCAAGCGAGAACGTGCATTTTGGTATTTCCATAAGCATGTTGTTACAAACAAGCTTACCCCTTCTACAGATATTTACTCAATCAAAGCAACAAATCTTGTGATAATCTCATTAATGAGATTAAATTATCCTTAGATACGACAGGAAATACACTGTTTTTATCTTTAAATTCAATTTTTAAATGATATTTTGCTGAATCTGGGAGAAATATTTTGTGCAGCAGATTTTTTAGTGCAATTAATTTAATATGTGATTTTATATATGATTCAGAACTGAAATTCTAACTATACCTTGTTTAAATTTTGCATTTAGATACAAATACCAAAAAAGGCTTCGAGGTTGTATAAGTCTTGTGTGCAAATATTAGCCTTAGTAGACTGGGAGGGGAGGAAGCAAAAATATGTTAATATTCAAGATTTATTGCAGTTGGGGGTCCTCGAAAAAATTCCGTTTTTTAGGACTTTAGCGTACCTTAATCCGGCGTTATCTGTGATTGAATGTTTGACGACAAAAACTGCTAAAATAATAAAACAACGGTTGAATCACATTTATAGGTATTTATAATTATTATAGTGAAAAAAAAAAAGAATCCCTTTCACCAGAGCAGATGGAACTGTACACTATTATATCGGAATGACCACTAGAAAGTTTAAAACAAGATTAAACGAGCATATGGCAGATATAAAATAAGACAGAAGAATTACAGCACTGGCAAGACTACTTAGAACCGAGACTTTAAAAATTGATTTTAAAAATAGTAAAATAATTTGTCCATCAAGGCTTTATTTCCCATCTATTATCCGTGAATCAATAGAAATCTATATGCGTAACTTGAACATTTGCAATGAATCCGCCTCATTTGAATCACCTAAAATTTGGCACGAGGTATTTTTCAGTTTAAAAAAAAAAAAGCAATAAGGAAATATAAATTTTCCCGTTTACAGTTGACTATTTCAAGAACCTGCTTTTTTTACATATATGATCTCGTGATTTATGTTTTCAAGTTTATTTTCAAAAATTTGCGAGAATATTTTTGTTTATCGTTATATATCTTGAAAATTGCGCCGTATATGAGCGCTGAAACATATGTCGATCATTAAAATGTTTTTATAAGCCTTTTTGTGTTTCCTCTTTGTATCACTTAAACGTTTTATCTATATTTTAGTCATTTTTAGGTGCGTTCGTAATTATATAAATACGTAGCACCTATAGTCGTCGCTTGGTCCGTTCGTCTGTCCGTCCGTCTGTCTGTCTGTCTGTCTGTCCGTCTGTCTGTCTGTCCGCATATAACAACGCAAAAACTACCCAACCAAATGGTTTGCAATTTAAAATATATTATCTTTGCAGAATTTTGTCGAGACATTTCAAATTTTATTAAAATCGAATCAAAACTTTAGGAGATATTAATAAAAATATTTATTAAGAAATTTGATTTTTTTTTAAATCGGTGCTTTTTTGTTATAGGAGCTTCCGATGGATGTTAAATCGTCAAGCGACCGAGATACTTATTTTATTACAGAAATTAATCTGCAGACGATATAATTCATTTCACAGAATTAAAAATCATCAAGATCTGAATATTTATATAACTAGCTGATACATATATATCTGAATATTTATATAACTAGTTAAGATATTTGTATGAACAGTGTCATAAAATATATACTTAAATAGCTGTTTAACCCGTTCTACGCACTGGATATCATGAATTTAATTCTAAAACGTGCGTACGAACGCACCTCGTTTGTAACGTTTGACGTACAATTTCCAACTTGTTATTATTCATTTCATGTTATAGTGTGTGTCGTCAGGTCATAAAACTTCAATCTCCTTTTTTTCTCTCCTAATATCAAGAGGAAAAATTTAAAAGTATAATATTTTATTTTACTTATAAGCAGGAACTTTTACAATAAGATATATTTGAAGGATATATTTATGGAAAACATAATTCAGAGATATATATATAAACAATGAATTGCCACAAACTCATTTTTAGTACTTCATTATCTAGTATCTGTTGTATAAAATATTTGTTAGTATTGTGTTGTATAAAATATTTGTTGCATTTATATTGAACGTTGCATGAAGAAATATTGCGACCACGAAGTTCATGTCCAGTAAATGCATGTTTAATCTAACACTTGAAATAAGCAAATGAAATAGGCTGCTAATTTTAGGACTAGATGATTCTAGCTGTTAGTTATTTTATTTCGTGAATTTGAGTAGTACTTGATTTGATTAATTATTAATTGAAATATATATTATAGGATCAGGATGACCATCAGTATAGTATCTGCGAATCTGCGATTGTTATTTCGCCTCCCTTTAATTTTTTTTTTTTTTTTTTTTTTTTAACACATGTTTCATTTCTGAAAAATTTCATGATGTCTATGAGTATGTAAATCGTTCTTTCTAAACGATCTCAATATCAGTTTTAAAATGTCGCTTTAATTTATTAATTCACTAAAGAAATCTATTAATAAAAAAATTTCACCACCCTTTGACAAATTTATTTAAAAACAAATTATTGTCAAAATAAAATAAAAAAAATAAAATAGAAAAAAACATTAGAATATAAATTATGCTAATCAGTATAGTGAAAACATAAAATTTAAGATTTCTTGACTACATGCCTTTATTTTATATTGTATATTATCATTTATATCCTTTAAATTTAAATACTTCTTAAAATGATTTCACTTATAAAATTAATTTCCATTATTGTTGAGCGTCCTCACTCATAATATTCCAATCTTCTTCCTATTTTCAATGTCTTAAAAGAAATCCTCTCTACTCTAATTTTTGTGGAATTAAAATAGGCATAATTCCAATATCAACCTTCTTATGATAAAGACTATTAAATTTAATCCAAACTTTCCAACATAATTGAAAAGTGTTTTTGACTCTAGTTTGTTTCGCCGTCTATCGGGCCGTCTGTCCGTGCTCTAACTCACGTAAATATACACGGATCAGCATGTAAATTGGATATGTTATTAATGTTTACTATTACTTGTTCAATATTGAAAATGAAGTGTGTAGCATTTGTAGTTCGTTTACAAGGGCACTAAAACAATTCCAGTACATTATGTCTATGGGAAAATATCATTTTCGATGCCTTTTAATCATGTTATATTATTTCAAACATAGACATTGTTTTGAAAAGTATTAATATACATCGCTGAAGTGTACAAGATGCATACTACAGAATATAGTTAGCATAGCATTTATCGTTCATTTACATGGACACTCAAAATAACTCGGTTACAATACTGTCTACGAGCGATAATTGTTCGAAGTGCGTTTTCACTTGTGGTATGTGTTTTTAACTGTAACTAATTTCTTGCATATTATTTGATGCATATAAAGTTTATAGATCATATACTGGCTACACAAAATAAATCGGTTACTGTACTATCTATGAGGGATAAATGCTAGAAGTACGTTTTTTAATTTCACTAATTTTTTTTTTATATATTACTTGGTGTCAACTTTTTAAACACCAAAATTTTGTTACAGTATTCACAATGTGTGGAAAAGTTTTTCACATTCTATGCATGACACGGGATTTTTCTTTCTTGCTATACTAGAAACAGATATCATCATGCAATTTGGTTTTGTTACGATAGATATCCGGAGGAAATATTTAAGCAAAAACATAAATAATTCAGCTTCCTGAGATACATACAATGAATTACCACATTCGCATTTGTCTGTAATTCATCACCTATTATCGTTGGTATAAATTCTGTAGATCATATATAGGACATAGACCTTCTAATATACTAGAACCAAATTTGTAACCTTTTCTGGGCTCCAAGATCACATATCCACCAGACGTGCTTCCCACCTGATTTAATGCGCCAAACCGGTTTTTCTCCCGCCAAAACCTGCTACCAGGAAGAAATACATACAAAAGTATAAATTATAAAGATAATACAAAAGTATAAATTATAATGATTGACAAGAAAGCGATTACCGCCAAAACAGACAGCCTCTAAAGTGCCAAATCCGAGATGATCTTGGGACCAACTTTTCGACCGAATAACAATCTGCTAACAATCTGCTCTCTACTAGTATCTATGCTCTAAGATATAGGGCTGCACAAATGGATTCGAGTGCAGTCTAGCTATTGCAGTTTATTGACAGAAAATGCTGAAGGGAAGTTTTAAACTATGTTATGCTTTTCCCAACTGAACTATATGTTAGCATACCATGTAATATATATGCAAATCTACATATCATATACAGGTCAGGATAAAAGAATTCCAATACTTTTCCGGCATTAGATAGTAATTGCTGAAATTGAGTTTTTAAATGTGTTATGCGTTTTCCAAATTATTTACTTAGATATCATCTCACAACATTTTAAACGCTAAAATTTTGTTACAGTATTTTGAATGCGTTGAAAAGTTTTTCATATTCTATGCGTGACGCGGGATTTTTCTTTCTTCCTATACTAGAAACAGATATCTTCATGCAATTTGTTTTTGTAACAATAGATATCCGGAAAAAATATTTATTCAAAAACATAAACTAGTAAATCTGCAGATCAGAAGCCTCATCGTCAGCTCTAAAAGTCATTGTTTTTTAATCTCACTTTTCGTATTATTTAGCATCTTAGAATCCGCAATTTTTTAAAATATATTACATACATATTTATAGGCATATATCATACTTCAGAGGTTTCAAGAATGAGAAGCGTTAAATTAAACACGGTTTACGCAATGATATTCTGAAATTCTTATGAACTTCTTATTCATGTAACTTTTTAGATAAAAAAAATAAACTTGTAACAAAATAAATTCTTATTTATGTCAGTAGAATATTAAAATCTCCCGAAAATAATTTATTTTGCTAATAAAATGTTGCAGCAAGTGTGAGTTACTTGAATTTTATTATTTTGATATTCTTGGAAATAGGGTTGCTAAGCAACTCATAAATTAAAGAGCAGAGTCAAAAGAAATACATTTTTAAATTTGTAAAATGTATGAAAATAAATTGTTTTATATTTCCCGAACAGATTCAAAAAATGTTCCAATAATTTAAACAATTAATTTCTAAATTCTAATAAATATATCGCCAAATTTTTAAATCTATTGAATATATTTAAAACCTCCATATAAAAAAATTAGCAGCAGTAATTTTACGTTTAAATCCATTATTCAAATATATCATTTTCATTTCAGTTAAAAATGAAATTTGAAAATCGTCTGCATTCCCATAGGAAAGCATGATGACCTAAAACGAAATGTTCTCTATTTTTCGAACGAATGAACCAAATGTAACTAAAAACTATACAGCTCATTCCGGGTACCTCACCAACATACTCACCAAAAATCAACCTAATCGGGCCCTTTTTACGGCAGTTATCGCGGAAGAGACAGACAGACAAACAGACGGAAACCAACAACTTTTCGCGTCTCCACAGTGAGCCTCAACTGACGTTTCGGCAATAATTTAGCTTCCTGATGTACAGACAATGAATTACCACATTCGCATTTGTCTGTAATTCATCACTTATTATCGTTTGTATAAATTCTGTAGATCATATATAGGACATAGACCTTCTAATATACTAGACACCAAATTTGTATCCTTTTCTGGGCTCCAAGATCACCTATCCACCAGACGTGCTTCCCACCTGATTTAGTGCGCCAAACCGGTTTTTCTCCCGCCAAAACCTGCTACCAGGAAGAAATACATACCAAAGTATAAATTATAAAGATAATACAAAAGTATAAATTATAAAGATTGACAAGAAAGCGATTACCGCCAAAACAGACAGCCTCTAAAGTGTTCTAAAAAGTGTTAAATCCGAGCTGATCTTGGGACCAACTTTTCGACCGAATAACAATCTGCTCTCTACTAGTATCTATGCTCTAAGATATAGGGCTGCACAAATGGATTCGAGTGCAGTCTAGCTATTCCAGTTTATTGACAGAAAATGCTGAAGGGAAGTTTTAAACTATGATATGCTTTTCCCAACTCAACTATATGTTAGCATACCATGTAATATATATGTAAATCTACATATCATACACAGATCAGGATAAAAGAATTCCAATACTTCTCCGGCAATAGATAGTAATTGCTGAAATTGAGTTTTTAAATGTGTTATGCGTTTTCCAAATTATTTACTTAGATGTCATCTCACAACATTTAAAACGCTAAAGTTTTGTTACAGTATTTTGAATGTGTTGAAAAGTTTTTCATATTCTATGCGTGACGCGGGATTTTTCTTTCTTCCTATACTAGAAACAGATATCTTCATGCAATTTGTTTTTGTAACGATAGATATCCGAAGGAAATATTTACGCAAAAATATGAATAATTCAGCTTCCTGAGGTACATACAATGAATTACCACATTCGCATTTGTCTGTAACTCATCACCAATTATTGTTTGTATAAATATTTGTTTATTCAGCTATGTAAATTGGTAATTTTGATAACATTCCTTGAACTAAATTTAGAGTGCAAAATAGTTCGGTTGTTTTAAGCAGAATGCCAAGTAAAAATGCTTGCTGATTTTGAAATATAAAAAATACAAATTAAATATTTTTTTTAATTTTAGGACTTGATCTTTTTTATCTTTGATTTTTTTCCACTTGGTGGGTTTAAGTAATTAATTTGATTTCCTTATTTATGTTTCAGTGGAGTAATTTTTTCCTACTAGTTTTAGTAATAAAATTTAAATAAAATTTCCTTTTTATTTTAGATAGATAGGACATTTGTAAACATAAAAGACTATCGCAAGTTTTCATTTTAAAAATTCATTTATATATATCTTATTTGTAACAATCATTTATTGATTTGTAATTGTTGACGCTGGCAGGTTTGTTTTATACCAAAATCTTGTATCTCGGTGTAAAAACCTTTTAAACAGTTGCCTGTTTTATTACTCGTTCGTTATCGTTAGTGTATTTTAATTATTTGTATGCCTGTTCACTAACACATTTTTTTCTGAGATTTGCGTACGAAGAATTTATGCTGTGTCTTCACTTATTAATATTTGTTTTCCAGCAACGTAGCAGCTCTACAACTCTTTAACAAAATTCATTCTAGTTTTCAAAATCCTAGTAAGTGAAATCCGGAGATTTTTCTCATTTCTCGTCACATTTTAGATTAAAACAAAATTATAATTCAACTATTGTACAATCTCATTTAAATTTCCCTTTTTTTAAAAAAAAAAATACATGATTGTAATGTTGAATAGTAAAGTAAATAAATATTCATTTCAACAATTTATTTGTTTTAATAGTGATCATATACTGTAGTCCTTATTTGTGACATAAATGAAAATGTAGACACTCATTGATCTTTGACAACCGTATTTAAATGAAATATATAACAAAACTTTTGAGAAGATATTCAGAACAAAATTATATACAGTTATATGTGTATTTTCAAATATATAATATGAGTTGTTTTAATTTCACTATTTTTTCTTGTGTTGCCGATTACTATCTTTGAATTTTAAATTCCACTCAAAATAATTTCCTTCGTCCTAATATAATACAAAAAAGGGAATTTAAAAAAAAATCTCAGAAAACATCAAATATAAAAATGAAGTCAGGTTAACAGTAAACCAATATAAATTCTATTTTTTAAAATGATAAATATTAAATTATATATTAAATTTAAATTAAAATATATTTTTTTATAAAGTAATTGAATCTTATTTTTTTTTAAATAGAACCATTTTGTGAACTGGCTTTAAACAAAAGCCCACTCGTCTCCTCTAACATTTAATTTTAAAGCTCTGAATGATCAATTGTTCTATAAGCAAGACCAGTATGTGATAAATTACCGACAAATGGCGAATATGGTAATTCATTGTTTGTACCCCAAGAAGCTGAATTATGCTTTTGCGTAAATGTATTCTCAGGATATCTCTTTTTGTAAAAATAAATTACATTAACAACTCTGTTTTATAGCACAATAAAAACTAACAGTGTTCATCCTTAAAATGTTGAAGTAAGGATTATGCAGATTTTGAATCATCAAAAACGAGGATAGAGAGGATTTCCCTCTAACTTCCGGAAATATAAACGAGATTAAAATTTATGAGTTGACGAAGCTCAACAAGAATGGAAATGAATCTTATAAAAGATATTTTCTTGGGAATTATTTAAGAACTTTGTATGATGTCAATACAGTAATAAAAATAAAATATGCGCAGTTTACTGGGGGTTGTTTTTTTTTAAATACAACATCATACAATGTTTTCAATGGATCTACTATATAATGCTTGTTTCGCAATTATTATTGTATTTTGCATGATGTTTACATGTGATACAGCAATAAAAATAACATAAGGTAAAGCTAGGAAAGTGCGCACAATTCAACAAAATAATAAAAAAATATCTAAATATTGATTTTTTGCTAAACTATCCATGAATAATTTTCACTTCATTTGTTTTTTATGCAATTCCATTTGTATTTTGTTGTTATTTTGTAAATTAATAGAACAGTTGTAATAAAACTTAGAAAGCTATTTTGCAAAATCTATCCTTCCGGGGTTAGTGTGATTGAGCACAAGGATAGGAGAGATAGTTATTAATAACTACAATTAAATTGTTAACAATAATAATTACAATTAAATGACATAGTTGTATTGTTTTCGTGAATAAATGTTATTGTATTAGAAAGGAATATTTCAACCTAATGATTGAAGAATCTGGAAAAGGAAAGAATTTTAAGAACAATTAAAATATTTTAATTAAAGAAAAAAATCAAGGAATCAGAAACAAAACAAGCTCAGATAAGATTACAAAAATAACATTAAGTTACTTGATAACACGTTTAACTTAAAATTAGTCTATTTTCATTTCCACAGTTTCAAAGTTTTCTTGTTTCCAGACCGAAGTCGTCCCAATCGATGCACTTATTATTGTAAATGGTGCAGCTTTCGTGCAACCACCTCCCACAAGTAATACATTGAATCCAGTCACTGGTCGATGTTGTCTCCTGTTACAGTTCCAGACATTCAATACAATCGTCCTCATTGCCCAGTATTTTTTAGCAAATTAATTTATTGCCAAAATTATTTTCGATAATTATGTGTTTTTCAAAAATTATTTCAAAATTGATTCATTTATATGTAGTTTATGCAAATTTAACAATAACTGCGTAATCTCTCCTAGCATGGAAACAAAAGGAAACAATGCGCCATCTCCCCTAAGTAGCAGATGTGCTATCTCTCCATTTTCGGTAGGAGAGATTGTTCGACCTTTTATTTAAACATGCCCGCCTCTAAAATGAGCCAGCGGTGTTCGCATCGTTAGTTTAGGTTAGTAGCTTATGAAAAATCTTTTAAGTTTAAAATATTTTGTAATACTGACATTATATAGAAATTCTGACGAATAGTTATGAAAATTCAAGCACTTACTTTGAAAAAATAAAACAAAATAGCAATGCCTATCCTAGACGCTCGAAACAATCAATGTGCACATTCAAATAGACACTCCAGTACTAGGTACCAGGTATACAAACTCGTTAAGCTGGGCATAATGCCCGGCAGGTAGGGGCCTGGTCTGCGGTTTAATAATAATAATATAGCGCTATTTCAGAGTTACTACTGACGTTCTCATAGCGAGCTGAGGTGAATCTTTCTTAGTTTCCGCAATACAATCAAAGTAGTCATGTTGTTTAGAAATAGTGTTAGAACTTAGAGAATTTCTTGTGGTTAGTATTTCCTTCTCATTATTGTACCGCCTGAGCTGATAATTTGATCATCGCTTATTTAACTGCCCTGTTCTAAAGTCCTTTGCTATTTATTTTAAATGCATTGCTTTTATTGTTAATTTCTATCTTATGGATACTGTCCTAAGTGACGTGCCCGAAAGTCCGGTACAATAGAAAAATATACTAATTTAAATATGTTAAACATAAAAGTATTTTTTATAAAGAAAATTGTTGGTATTATGAAAACCGAGTGATGTGTTTCCATAAATCCGTTTCGAATAAAACGATTTTAGACAATAACATAGAATACTGTATGTTTCACTAATATTTAATGAACAGGAAGTAGAAATATAAATATAATCATTTAAAAAATCTTTTGTTTAAAACACCTACATAAATTTACCTAGTTGCACACATGGTGACAGCATGCATTACTAACACACTTCAAAACGGAAAATATTTTACAAGATATTAACCAACTAAAAAAGTACTGTATATTACATTAATAAGAATTCAAACTTTATTAATAAATTTTAGTTTTTACAATATAAAATATGAGATATATTAATCTTTTTAGTTTAGAAAAAGTGCAGTACTTGCAGTGGTTTATTTCAATTTCTAATGTAAATTTGATGGTCATTTCACAAAAAATGTATTCACTTATGACATATATGTAGTGACATATATGAATCATTTAAACATATAAAGATTTTTATTTCGAAAATTTTTGTTGCATCTCTGAAAACTAGGTGATGTGTTCTGTTCTGAATAAAGATATTTTGGACAATAAGACAGAGTGCATTGCTAATACTTAGTGAGTGAGTGAAATACAAATACATGTTTTTCCAAGACTAAAAACAGCAACAGAAAATTTACACCTTTGTGTATTTACATGTAAGCAACTGTATTAAAAAGCTTTAATTAAACTAATAAGGACAAAAATCATACGGAAGAATAAAGGGAAGAAAAAAAAGGAAGAATATTTAAAATATTGGATAAGCACATGTCACATTTAGATCCACTGTCCATTTGAAGTTTACAGATCAATTTCTACAATTTCCGCAAATCCTAGGAGTTAAAAAAAATGCCATTTAGAAAAAAGCATACACTGTAAAAAATTTCCGTGAAAAATGGAAAATCTACTGGCAGCAAAGTTGCTATCTATTCCCCTTTTTTTCACAAATTTTCCGTTTTGATATTCCTACGTTTTCAAGATGGATATTTTCCACTATTCGAAACGTTCAATTTCTGTTTTTAGAAATAAATGTGTGCAACAACGCAATATTAAAAAAAAAAAATCTAAATAATAATTATATAAACTAATGAGTATTTACATGGAACAGATAATTGTATTGCAAATTGCCATACCCGTTTTTTATCGCAGTGCCTTTATCCGGATTCGAACCTCGGTACTCCTCATTAGAAGATAAATGCGCTGCCCCCTCCACAGCGTCCAACAACTTTTTTTAGGCCGATACATCAATTACGAAAATTTAACTGAAATTAATTTAATTTTCTCTCAATTGAAGAAGAACACTTCCCTTTGTGCGCCTTGAAAGGAACATATCTATAAAAATATAAATATTAAAATATAAAAATAATAAATATAAAAATATAAAGATAATAAATATAAAAATATAAATAATAATAAATATAAAAATATAAAAATAATAAATATAAAAATAATAAATATAAAAATAAAAAATAAAAAATAAAAAATAAAAATATAAAAATAATAAATATAAAAATATAAAAATAAATAATATAAAAATATAAAAATAAAATCTTCCATTTATTCTGGGAAAAATTATTATTTCCACTAAATATAGAAAGTTTCCGTTAAAAGACAGAAATTTCCCATAACATCAACAGTATATACACGGAATTATTTTTTTTACAGTGTACTTGAAAAGTTTTGGAACAGGTATTGATGCTTCAGTAAATGACGCAAAGAAAAGCCTGTAAGATGCACGGTTTTCTTTAATTGAAAGCCGAGAAAAGGCGGCGTTGAAAACAAAAATAAATGAATTTTTTAGGCTAAAGATAGAAAATTGAAGATTTTTTCAAGATTTTACACGACAACATCCCTCTTTTAATTTAAGCATATATACTATTTCTGTTGTTCACATCCCTAATTCTATGCCTATACAAAACCTCAACGGCGAATGATGCGTCATAAGATATATTTTTGAACATGATTTGATATACTTACATTCACATTTGGTTAATACACATTGTTTGATTAAAAATTGTAATTAATTTTAAATTAAGGCAAATACTTATGAGCAATTAATCTGAAGTCAGTGCGAAAGCCTCGCACGGTCTATTTGATTCTAAAACTTGTGTATTGGTCGTTTCCTAATTATTATATCCATATATCAAACGTTAATACTGGAAGTTAGTTAAAGTATGTTTTTGACGGAAATCTAAAAAATAAGAAATGTTTATCCATTGTTTTCAATGAAAAGATTTTAGACAAAAAGACAGGATGTAATTACTAACGCAAATTTCATTAACATGAAGTGGACGGGAAAGGCGGTGAAATAAAATTTTCTCTATAACATCATAATATCATCTACAGAAATCTACATTTTTACACATATTGTGACTAAACTACATTATTAAAACATTTCTGAAGGAAGAATATTTTACAAGATCTTTTATGTGTAAAAAATATTAGACATGAAATTAAATAAGTATATGAAAATCTTTATTAATAATCGTAAATTACTATTGTAACGCATCAAAATTTTGTAAAGGGCATTTCTTAAATTCCCTCTAAAATTCTTAGAAGCAGAGAAAGATACACGTAACAACACGTTTGTTAAATATTTATAGAACCGCATTCGAAAAGTACAGAACGTGAAAATTTCAATTCATCTAGAAAATGTAAACAGTTATAGCACTGCTTTCATATTTCGAAATAGCGGTGAATTAAAGTATATTCAACATATTCAATGCATATTCAGAACATGTTTATCAATGTAGTTTTATGCATGATTTATTACGAATTCTGTAACACAATATGATGGAAGTATTAAATTTTTCGTAGTACCAAGAATTGCAATTCCAGGGTGAGAAGAGAGTATTTTCAGAAACTTATGTTTCTGTAATATTGTATCGCGTTCTTATGTCTCAAAAGAGAGTTTTGAACCTGAAGGTATTTTATGGATAAACATTACAATTATTGATGAAGACTTCTTGACAAGGTTCCCGGGTTCATTCAATTCGTAAATTACAGAATTTTTGATAAGGATTGTCTATAAATGTTTGATTATTAGATATAGGTATTTAGTTATTTTTCGATGTTATTTAGATATTAGTATATTGATATCTGAATACTTTGCATTTCTATTAGTTGGAAGGCTTTGTTAATTCGTAAATTAGTTTATTATAATTTTACTGTGTATATTTATTATCTTGGTTTAATTATTATGATTTGGTGATTATCAACATTTGAAATATGCGTTGAATGGATAGACAGATTGTATTGATGCACTGAAAACATATAAAATTATCAAAAATATGAATTTTATACGTGCTCACTTAAAAAAAATGTTTGATAAATAACTTGCTCAAGTAATCTTTGAATATTTATGAATATGTGTTGTTCATACAAAACTACCCTACTTCTAGTAAATCTGGCAGATATACTACTTAGTTATCTAGTAATCATTGGATCTTATTTAAAGTTCTGTATGCAGAAATTCTAGAGTTCAGTGACCAAACAGTGTCAGTACTGGGTGATTTTGACAATCAGTCAATCTATCAAACTAACCAAATTTGTAAAAAAAAAAAAAAAAAAAAAAAAAAAAATGTTTATAAATAAAACAATCCTTAAAAACAATTATTCATTATTATATTTTAGGAAACTTACTTCGGAATCACAACAACTTTTCTTAAATTCCTTAATCAACTTTCAGAACCAGAGAAAGATAGAGAACAAAAAAGTTGTTTGCTAAGTATTTGGAGAAATTCATCAAAGACGCTACAGAACATCATATATTTTTAAATCTAGAAATTGTAGAAAGTTATAATTCTGAATTTCGTATTTTGAGCTAGTGGTGATTTAAAGGATTCAGAATGTGTTTGCTAATATGGTTTTCTACTTGATTTATTATGCATTCTGTGACACGATATTGTGGAAATATTAATACTTTCCTGTTGTACCCAGAATTTCAATTCCACTGCAGGACGAGATTATATTCAGAAAGTTATGTTTTTGAAATATCGAATCGTTGTTTGCTTTTCATGTCGCAAAGGAGATTCCAAGTCTGCTTTTCAATATCTTTCCATAATTATTCATGATTATAGGCCTTTTTAATATGCAAAGATTTAATAAAAACATTTTATTAAAGCAATACTCACAACTTAAAATTATCAAATGAATTTAAATCAAATCCATGAACATTAAAATAGTATGCAACAACGTCTTAGAAACCGTGAGTTTTTTTTTTTTTTTTTTTTTTTTTTTTTTTTTTTTTTTTTTTTAATTTGGTATAAATTTGTGTAGTTAATTTCTTATATATTACCGTCCAAATATGAAAAATTAGAATTTAAATCATATAAAAATATTTTATTAAAACACTGAAAATTATATGATGTAGTTCGGATATATCGTATAAAAAAGATTTTAACTAATAAGAGCGATACGTAGGCAATTAAATCTAGTATACATTAAAATATTGAATAAACTGATGTAAGCATAAAAACTTTCTTCGTCAGGACCAAAGAAAACGACTACCACTTTGAAGGCAAAAGCAAGACTAGACTGATTTCAAATAATCAATCCAATAATAAATCTTCAAAGTGGTAGCACGTCTTCTTTGCGCCCGACGAAGAAAGACAAAGTTTTTTAAAAAGGCATAGCCCATTACTTATTTTATGCTGTTATCAACCCATTCGCTGCCAACCACGAGTATACTCGTGGTTTTTCAATCTGAACCGGAAATTTCCAAAGAAGAATTTTTATTTTCTGTGATCACGAAATGTCTGTAATTAAATAACGTAAATATTGCTATTAGTATTTTCTGGTAAGAATTCGAACTTTCTAAATAAAATAAAATTCCGGTAATTTTAACCCGGTAGTAAACGTGTTAAGAAGTTTTTATTTAACCTATGATATTACCCTAGTTATTTTTTTAATTTGTGGACAGCGATAATAATGTGGCAACGGAACGGATTGTTTTTCACATTTGAAACTTTGGAAGCAATACAAAAATTTTTTTCCTGAGGATAACCATAGAAGGTGGTCGAAACGTTGATATTTTTAATTTTAATGTATGTATAAAATTTTAAATTTGTATACACCATTCAGTAAAATTTGTGATGTTTTATACTCACGTCTTTAATGTTGTAATATTTCATGGTGTCATCGTCCAGCATTTATATTAAATTTTTATGTTTTCATTTAAATTTAGTATAGTTTAGATATCTGTATACTATCTATCTATCTAATCTTTCTAGTATAGATATAGTTTTTAAGTTTTTGTAAAGAGAGACAAATATTTCTCATTCCACGAAAGTATAATATAACCACGAACAAAAATACATAACCTTTTTTGAGCTACCTACCATTCCGAAAAGCTTGCTTTATATTTAGAAATCTCAAAAACCAATAATGTTTTTAGACCCTTAACTATTGGGCTTTTCCGATACCATAAACTAAAAATAGGAACGATACACCACTTTTTCCGTACTAAAATATTTGTTTTATATAATCGAAAAATGTCTGCCAAATAATAAAGCGAAGATTGCAACATTGATCAGAGAGAATGGTGGAAGCAATTAGGGAATTCTCTGACAATGTTTATAAATTATATTATCATAAATGATATAATAATGATGCAAAGTAAAGTTTAATAAAGTTTAAAAAAAAAAAAAAAAATCCCAGTTAAACTGAGGGTATTGAGCTCACAGGCTATTCACACTAATTGTATATTATACACTTATTTCAAAGAATTTGAAATAAGCCCCTCGAAAAATAAATATATCGACAATATACTAAGGGGGGATCATCCCCCCGTTCCCCCACCCCCTTATAGTTAACAATTGAACCCCCAAACCTAATCAGGGAAGCCCTTTATTACAATGAACATATATACTAAATTTGAAGAAAATCGGATAATTCTGCATGAAAAACCCATTTATCTAAATTAAGGGGGATTATTCCCCCCGTATCCTCCTTTATACTTAACCAATGAATCCAAGACTAACCAGGGAAGCTCCTTACCACAATGAGCCTATATACAAAATTTGAAGAAAATCGGATAGTTCTCCATGAAAAAAACACATTCATTTAAATTAAGGGGGGGGATAAGCCCCCCCTTTACCCTCTTTATACTTAACCAAAGAACCCCCTAAACTAATCAGGAAAGTGCCTTATCACAATGAACATGTATACAAAATTTTAAGGAAATCGCATAATTCTGCATGAAAATCGCAGTTATCTAAATTAAGTGGGGCAGCCCTCCGTTACCCCCTTTATACTTAAACAATGAATCCCCAAAACCAATCAGGAAAACGCTTTATCACCATTAACCTGCATAAAAAATTTGAAGAAAATCGGATAATTCTGCATGAAAAACCCATTTATCTAAACTAAGGGGGGATTAGCCCCCCCCCTTTCCCCCTTTATACTTAACCAATGAACCCCCAAAACTCTTCAGAGAAGCGCATTATCACAATGAACCTATATACAAAATTTGAAGAAAATCGAATAATTCTGCATGAAAACTCATTTATCTAAATTAGGGGGGGTACCCCCCCTTTCCCTCTTTATACTTAGCTAATGAACCTCCAAAACTATTGACAGAAAGTGCATTATCAAAATGAACCTATATACAAAATTTGAAGAAAATGGGATAATTCCGCATGAAAAACCTATTTATCTAAATTATGGGGGGTTAGCCCCCCATTTCCCCCCTTTATGCTTAACCAATGAACCTCCAAAACTAATCAGGGAAGCGCTTTATCACAAGGAACCTGTAAACAAAATTTAAAGTAAAACGGTTAGTTCTATCAAGAGTTATCGCGTTACGTACATACATACATACATACGTACATACAGAACCGGCGGGCACATAAGCTCTCAGGCTTTGATAGCCTGTGAGCTAAAAACTAACAGATATATAATCTTTTAAATTTAATTGAGATTTGTATTCGTTAAAAAGTACACACATAGTTTTTTGTAAATCTATGGTATTACTATTATTAAATAAATCATTAAAATCAAATGCTTAGATGAATTTAACAGAATTTATGTTTTGTAATTTATTTATAAACTGAAAACTATTTTTTAAACAATGTTGATTAGCATGTTTAATCGTTAAATTATATATCTGAGTGAGTGTATTTAGAAGTAGAGAGAGAGAGAGAGAGAGAGCTTGAAACTTGAAATGTAAAATTAATTCCTAGTCGACAAGCATATGAAAGAAGAAAATAATAACAGGTTCATCATAAAAAATATGACTAAACTTTTTTTTTTTAAATTTGTTTTTATCAAACATATAAAAGTTATTTGACATTAAAGAAAATCAATCTCTTTGAGTTATAAAAACAGAAGGACAGAATATAAAACTCATTTTTTTCTCACACAATTTCATGTATTTTTTGTTATATTATTTTTTCGAAATTATTCAAATAAAAATATTGAAAGTTAAAAAAAAATTCTTTGCATGTCATCATGGAAATAGCGCTCTCTTTAAGACGAAAATCCTTATTGTACCGTGAAGTAAAAAGTGTTTTAATCCTCGTGGAAAGTTTTCGAACGAAGAAACTTTTGGCCTTTTTGAGTCTGTTTACTTAGAATTACAAGGCAAGTAATTTGAAAAGGATTAACCTTACACATAAAATGATTAAGGGCAAACATTTCAAGAATGACCTTAATCCTCTATCATTTTTTTTAATTTTGGAAACAGTTTTACATGAATAAAAATGTTTTAAGCATAAAAATGTGTTTTATAAAAAATATTATTCATGATTAGAAATGAATAATGAATAAACTTTCATGACGTGTTTTAGTAAGTTTTTCTTTTTTATTTATAATTCCATTTAATATATTATTTTCAAAAGTAATTATAAAAAATCGATTTCTAATATTCAGGTTATTGTAAAGTAAAACATGTCGTCATTACAAACATGGAGATTCACATTGTGTCAAAAAAATTCATTTACGATTAACCATACTTAAAAAAAAAAAAAAAAAAAAAAAAAAAAAAAAAAAAAATCGTTGGTTTAAATTAGGTTTTATTGCATCTTGAAGATCCTCCATTAATTTTACAACATCCTGTATATCTATCTCATGTAGTAATAAACTGCATGAGATAGAACTGCTTATGAATTAATAAACTTCATGAGATAGAACTGCTCATGCATTAATAAACTGAATGAGATAGAAATGCTCATGCAGTTATAAACCATTACTTCTGTTTTTTATTGCTTTGCTTATATTTATCAATGTTTTATTAGAATTTATTTTGTTTCCAGTAAAGATATTAGTTTTTTTTTTTTTTTTTTTTTTTTTTTTTTGTGGAATAAAATTCAAAATGGTGGAGATTTATGGTATACATTCCTCCACAGGGTCCGTATTATTTGTTATATTTTTTCGAAATCTATTTAAATGAACGAATTCAGAGATTTAAAAATTGTCATCTACATGTTATCATGAAATGAGCTCGTTTTTTAAAAAAGAAAAGCCTTATTCTATCTTAAAGATTTTTTTTTTAATCCATGTGAAAAGTTTTTGAATGAGGAAACTTTTGATCTCATAGACTGTTTACTTAGGATTATAAGGCAAGTAATTTGTAAAAGATTAACAGGGATCACAGCGGTCCTAAATTTTTCTACCTTTGCATGTAGTGATAGCAAAGATAGAAAAATATAAGGTTGATTAATCTTACATATAAAATGTTTAAGAGCAGATACTTCAAGAATGGGCTTAATCCTCTCTTTAACACTTTCCAACATAATTGAAAAGCGTTTATGAATTCGGTTTGCCTGTCTGCCGCCTGCGCGTCATCTAACTCGCATAAATATTCTCGATTGTCATTCAATTGATATTTTAGTCATGTTTACTATGGCATGTTCGGTATTGAAAATGAAATGTATGGCATTTACAGTTCGTTTACAGGGACACTCAAAATATTTCCGCTACAATTACGGTGTATGGGGAAAAATTATTTGCTGTGTATTTTAACGATTTTACACTATTACAAACATATTTAAATTAATATATATCACTGTGGTGTATTACATGATGGTTACTGTAGAATATGGTGGGCATATCATTCATCGTTCATTTACAGGGACACACAAAAGAATTCGATTACAGTGATGATGATACTATGAGCAACAAATGCTGGAAGTGCGTTTTAGTTGTGGTGAGTGTTTTTAAATTTAACCAATTTTATACATATTACTTTGTGTGAAAAATTTTACAGATCATATGCAGGGCTGCTTAAAAGATCTCACGTACATTTCCGTGTATTGACTGAAGCGTCATTTTCAACTGTGCTATGCATTCCTAAGTGATCTAAGTTTTAGCGTACTATATATGGTATAAACATATAGATCCTATACAGAGCTGTACAAAAGAATTCGGATATTTTTTTCGACTATTGATGGTAATAACTGGTTTTCACATGCGTTATACGTTTTCCAAATTGTTACTTTGGTGCATGATATTTCACTTTATTAAACGGTGAAGTTTTTTATTTATTCATTCATTTATTTTATTTTATTTTATTTTACAATATTCTGAATATTTTGGAAAGTATTTCATAATCTATGTTTGACGCATGATTTTTCGTTTTTTTTTTTTTTTTTTTTTTTTTTTTTTCATTTTGAAAATGACTCTATATGATCTTTTAAGTATAAAATTGTGTTTTATGAATATAATTATTATCAATATTTAAATATATAATGAATAAGCTTTTAGGAAGTCATTTATTCTCGAATCCAAAAAAGTGATATTAATGAAAATTTTATTTTATTTTAATTTTGAGAGTTCTCATTTTAAACATGTAAAATTTATTTATTTAAAGAAAAAATAACGATTTTAGGGACATTTATCCCCTTAAATAACATTTTATATTCAACAACAGCGGTGAGAAAGTGCCAGCTATATGCTTTGGTATAAAAGCATTAAAAAATGAAAATTCTTTTGATGCACACTAATACAACAGCAAAAAAATTACTTTCATGTTTCTTTTGTACTTCAATAGTTGGGATATATACATGCGATCTTATTACCCAAGTTTTAACTACACCATTCATTAACAAAAGATGTTTATATTTATTTTTTACAAATCATGGTTCCTTTCAGCAACATCTCTGTCACATAAATAAACGTAATTATCCATTCTGCATATGTAATAAACTATCAACTTCATTACATTATACTCCAGAATGTCCTTTGAGGGGTTACACCTACCTGCAAGGTAAAAAAAAAACCGCGTAGTTTTGTGAATTCTTTCAGTAAAACAAGCAAAAATTTTAAAAACTCTCTTGTATTTTTTTTTATTACACGTTAATGAAAAGAAATTGATTTTTGTAATGACGAAATAAAGTTTGATGTCCCCAGCAGACCCAGAGATGTTGTTATTCTGGTAGCCGACAAGTGTGATCAAAGTAACTATGTCAAATGCATAATGTCTTTACTCCGAATACTTAAAACTACCGCGTAATCATTCGGTTTTTGTAAAAATTGATTTTAATCAAAATGGCGGCCGTTCAAACTTAAGGTACCAATTTTCACCAAATCTTTTCAACTATGATTGTTTATAAAAAAATTGAAAAAAATCATCAGATTGCCAAAAGAAGCGATTATTCTCTAGATAATATTGCTGTTAGGAATTGTTCCACATTTAAAGAAGATTGGTTGAGATTTCTTCAAGTTATCGCAATCACCGACCTTCAAAACATACACTGAGAAACATGACACTTTCAAATCCGAGTAAATTGATGTTTTCATTTTGTTATGAAACTGTTAATTTCAAATATGACGACCCAATGCTTTCAATTCTGAAATACCAGAAATACTCAGAATATTGAAATATGGGCAAACTCAAAACTGAGCACATAGTGGTCAGTTCTTACTCATTTTTGAAACATGGAAATACTCAAAAATGAGCAAATAGAAGTCAGTTTATACTCATCTTTGAAACATGGACATACTGAAATATGAGCACATGATGTTTTATTCTTGAGTGTGTGCATGTTTTCAGAAATGAATATATACATGTTTCAAACTTGAATAATTTTGATTCGGAGCCATTTTGACTATGCGACATACTCAGATTTGAATATTTTTTGGGCAGTTTTGAAAATATCGTATTTAGAGTGTAGTTGTGAGATAAATCACCAGACATTCTGATATTATTAGTAATGTGATGAATAAATTAGAATGAATCCGTTGGATAGCACTCAAGACTGCGCAATGACGCTAGCAATACTATGTTTAATACAGTACAGTGTAAAAAATTGCCGCAGTAAAATTACTGTAGCAGCGATTCCACGCTATGTCCATAAGAAAACGGGTTTTGTCCTTACATAAACGAGCTTTGTTCTTATATAAACGGTTTCTTCCCTTAAAAATATGCAATTTACGGAAATTGACCGTTTACCTTGTAAGGGGCATTTCCTTTAAAATTACTACAGCAATTCACGAAGAATGTCCATGAATTTACAGTTTTTTTTTTTTTTTTACGGTGTACTATATTAATACGTGAGAAAGCATACATATAAGCAATTGGATGCTATTAGCATAAAGCGGTACTGTGCGTCTCGCAGCTTTGTACGGTACGAAAGGAGGAAATTCACTTATTCGCCATTTGTGTTGATATGCAGAAAATCATGTGTGCTGAGTGGCTGTTCTTTAGCTTTCTTCATAATTTATTTATTATCAGTAGAATGAATTTCTCTTAATGAGGCTTTCAAAGAACATTGGTTGAAGACCCTTACATTACAGTGTCTACAATACGCTCGCAAAACAGTTTTTGTTTCAACCAATATTTAATTCGCCACAACCTGTTTACCGGACCGTTGTAACGGCTGACAAAAGACAGATAAAGAAAATTAAATACATTTTTTTTAAACAAGTCTTTTTCTGAAGGTTCCCACGCATAAACCGTTTAATCTATCGACGTTATGATTTTTGCAAATTTAAACTAGATTTATTAATCGAAGGGCAAACCTTTAAAAATTAAAAAAATGTAATAAATTTGATTTTTGAAACAATTTCTAAAATGGAAAATTAGTTCCAAAAATTTACCTCAAACTTCAAATGGCAGCCATTTTCTTAAATTTTTATTTATTTTATTAAATTCATGTTTCGTCTTCAATTAATTTATTATATTTTAAAAATTCCTGTAAATGTTTTGTTTCAGATTATTAGAAAAAGTGCAAGCATTTATCACGATTTACTCTGCAAGACGTGCATAGTGAAAGATTCCCAAACGATGAATTAATTCCTGCATAATTATATATCCAACTCCTTCAATAACAGAATTCAATCTAAATTCAATCAATAAATATTTATGTTGTAAATATTTATGTTAATATTGCAAATTAACTATTAATTTAAATAATTTATCTTGGTATTTCTTCATCATCATAAATGTGAATTTTATTAGTAAGTTAATTAATTAGGTATTTCTTTTTCAGGTAATTTTAGTTTACTTTTCCCTGCCAGTTTAAGTATAGGTTTTTCTAGGAATTTATTAATGTTTATTTTAATTAAACATAA
Source organism: Maratus michaelseni (assembly GCA_963931845.1). Taxonomy (NCBI): domain Eukaryota; kingdom Metazoa; phylum Arthropoda; class Arachnida; order Araneae; family Salticidae; genus Maratus; species Maratus michaelseni. The sequence goes on from OZ007588.1 coordinate 216,783,285, forward strand.
TTATGGTGGAAGGTTCAAAAGCGATAGAATTTTACAAAATCACACAACGTATTCTTTTATTTTAGTAATTACAAGCAGGGAAGACCGAGCTATGCTCGGTCAAAATTAAATTTGAGTTCAAATATCATGACCCATGACCAAAATGACCTATTTTAAGATGAGCTATTTTAAGATAAAATAGCTTGACCCCTAATGACCCATGACCAAAATGACCCACTAATTGAATTTTCTCGAACATGTGACCTAGCCCAACAGTCTTCTCGTGCCCGAGAACCATAGGATGCAAAACATAGTGTAAATAGTCTGAGCAGTTTTTAAAATAAAATAGCTTGACCCATAATGACCCATGACCAAAATGACACACTAATTGAATTTTCTCGAACATGGGACCTAGCTCAACAGTCTTCTCGTGTCCAAAAATCATAGGATGCAAAATTTAGTGTAACTAGTCTGAGCCGTTTTTAAGATAAAATAGCTTGACCCCTAATGACCCATGACCAAAATGACCCACTAATTGAATTTTCTCGAACATGTGACCTAGCCCAACTGTCTTCTGGTGCCCGAAAACCATATGATGCAAAACTTAGTGTAAATAGTCTGAGCAGTTTTTAAGATAAAATAGCTTGACCCATAATGACCCATGACCAAAATGACCCACTAATTGAATTTTCTCGAACATGTGATCTAGCCCAACAGTCTTCTCGTGCCCGAAAACCGCAGGATGCAAAATTTAGTTTAAGTAGTCTGAGCCGCTTTTTAGATAAAATAGCTTGACCCATAATGACCCATGACCAAAATGACCCACTAATCGAATTTTCTCGGACATGTGACCTAGCCCAATGATTTTCTCGTGCCCGAAACTCGTAGGATACAAAATTTAATCAGAATCGTTAGAGCCGTTTTTTAGATAAAATTAATTTGACCCGCGTTGACCCAAAAATGACCCGACAATCGAAAGTTCTCGAACATGTGACCTAGCCCCAGTCTTCTCGTGCCCGAAAAGGGTCGGATACAAAATTTCGTCAAAATCGTTTGAACCGTTTTTTAGATACAATTAGCTTGACCATGACCCAAAATGACCAAAAATGACCCACTAATCGAATTTTCTCGAACATGTGACCTAGCCCAATCGTTTTCTGGTGCCCCAAAACGGTAGGATGCAAAATTTCGTCAAAATCGTTAGAGCCGTTTCTAATATAAAATTTGCATAACCACACACACACACACACACACAAGATTTGCTCGTATTAGAATATATGATTAATCACTTAATTCTTAACGTGAGCGTTGTTATTTTAATTTTAAAAGCTCGTGTTATTCTATTTCCAGAACATTACTTATGGTTTACGATCACATTATTGTTATTTTTAGTTATTTTAAATTATCAACATGGCTTTATGGTAGCCTTGGTGTTTGCTGGACATAATTAATTATAATTACCAGCAATTAATTTTATGTATTCATTTCTGACCAACAACTCGTGACCATCGTCACATTTTTTTCATCAGCATTACTGACTTTGGTCACTGCTCTCTTTTGTTTTATTATGATAGCTTAGGGAGTTAAAAATATTACTTATTTTTTTGAAGAATAAAACGAGAATACATGCATTAAAAGAATATTATCATGATTGTACCTCGCTTAAGATGCCATGTAGGCTACTCCTATTGATGGATCCGGTCTCTGAATGGCTGAATGACCACTATACACGATACCACTGAGATTGATGGGGATTGGAAGAGATACTGTACTGCAATTCCAAAATTTGAATATGCCAAAATTTGAATATGCCAAAATTTGAATTTAAATATAGGCAAGCGACACTGGCGACGGGTCATGTCTGGAAGGTAAATTTTTCCATGAGTGGTGAACTATTGACCTAATCTCTCATCCACAAATTTCGGAGACAGCTCCCATAAATCTCGGGTACACACTATTGTACATTACTCTCAGAGAGTCACCTCCAGTTGTCATAAAACATGTTAATGGTGTTCAGAGAGACGCACTACACATGAGTACGATGTAAATGTAAAAACACTGAATATGACATTACACCAATATGAGAATATTTAAATATAATCAAGTAATTAATGCATTCCTTTGAACAAGAATTTGTGAGTGTATGTTGACTGGAACTTAAACTGTCCTTACTGAATAAAGTAATGTTAAATAGTTCTTCATTATTTAAATAAAAAGAAAATAAGTACAGGATTTTGTGTCATCCATCCCTGGATCTGCTTGGAGAATCTCGAACGACACATCAGTGAACATTGGAGAGTTCAGGTCGATTAAAATATCAATATTTTCATGTGAAAATATTTCCATTCGTAGTTGAAAGGGCAATAAATACAATGCTGAAAACCATTTTTTTCTGTGATACTTATTTAAACAACCCCCCCCCCTCCCCATGAAATATACCTTATAAATCAACCCGTATAGGAAGAAACTCCACTTAAGTGAAAAGCTGTTACGTGCTATTTTTCAAAATTGGCATTTTACCATCATATTTATTCATAATTCTTCTAAGTATATGCAATATTTTTTTTCTTTAATGAATTCAATTATTGAATAATTGATTATTCAATTTTGATTTGAATTCTGATTTGATTGAATGATTGATTATTCAATTCAATTTGATTATTCAATATTGTTTTTAATAAATCATTTTAGAATATTAGAACTATCAGTCTATTTGTGTTTAATAATTTAATTCAAATATTTTTTAAAGGAAGAGGACAACATTTTTTATATCATAATCTTTAAATAAATGTTGATTCTCGCAAATTAAAATGTTTTTTTTTTTTCCATGAATTCACTGCGTACTTTTCTGAAATTTCAGTAATTATTTCTAAATAGAGAAAAAAGGCTTAAATAAAAATCTCATATCTTAATGTCAACACTTATTCCATAAAATTTCATTTCTTTCGTTTTAAGAGAAAAGAAAAATCTTGCAGGAAAATTAATTTTACATGAAAATTTACGATAAGTATTCCAGTTTCTCATAAAAAATTCCTATATTCTATAAAAATACTTTTTTCTGTAACTTACTTTTTGAGCTCATGGATAAAAACAATATTGCCTGAAGAATACTTTAATCCCTATTTAACAAAAACAAATTCCTACTTTATTTTTTATTTTATTTATTTATTTATTTATTTATTTATTTATTTATTTATTTATTTTTTTTTTTTTTTGGGGGGGGGGGGGGGGTTGGCGTATTCTTGTTATATAACGTTGCCCTTGTCTTTAAAATATAATTTTAAAATTATACTTCATATGAATGTTATAAAATATTCATTTGGTAAATTAGAAAACAATGCAACAATGAGAATTATTTCGATTATTATGATAATGGTGTTCTTTAAATCAAACCTATTATATATTAAATTTATATATAATATCAATTTGGGAAATGTTTTGTTATAATGATAAAAAAGGAACTGTTAATAAGCATTATACCAACTAGTAACATTATCAGATAATTATTCAGTACAACGATTTCGATGAATACACAAAATGATAATATTTTTTTGCACATTAAAGAACATGCCATGATCACAAAAAGCTTATCCCTTTCATGTCCTGAAATTGAAGGTATAAGTCAGCCTGAGGGAAGGTATAAATCAGTACTAGCCTTTTAATATTCAGCTAAATGCCTAAGGTTATGGCTGATGAAGTTATAACAAATAGTTTTTCATATTTTAAGCAAAAAATGGATATATCTGAAGTAGGCTGATCAAGAATTTTTCATAAATCAACTTTCGACAACTGATATATGCTTTTTTTTAAATCAGAATAAGGAATAACTCCTAACATTATAATTATTTTTTAACAGAATCATAAATTATGTAACATTCCATAATGCGATTACGTCTACTATATTTTCAAATCGTCCATTTGATGATTATGAGCAACCAATCTCTTCTTCTTTAATAATTTAAAAGAAACTTCTTTGAAAGAGGAATGTTTTTCTCTTTCTTTTGTAACATAAAATTTAAGTAAATATTCTCTTTGGGAAATTAAATTATTTATTTTCATGAATTTACTGAGCAGTTTTTGGAATTTTACTTTTTGCCTTTTAAAAAATAAAAAGCTTTGGTAGAAATCTCGGCTTGAAGGTAGTACTTATTTCATAAAAAATAATTCTTTTCACGTTAAAAAGAAGACAAATATTTCCAACCTAATAAACTTTTCAGTAATAATTAGGATAAAAATGCCAGTTTCTCTAAAATTTCAAATATTTCATAAAATTTATTTTCGGTGTAACTTAATTTTGAACTCATAGCTAAAAGTAATTTTGCCTGATGCTTTTAGTCAGCTTTAGTCAATATTGAATGAAAACAGAACTGTTCACTTAGCACTTTTTTGGTTCAAACATTCTAGGCCTACAATTTTACCTTTAGAAAGTAATTTCATAATTAAAAACTTATATGGATACAGAGATAATGTAGAGAACAATTCTGTAAAAAGAAAGTAAAAAATACTTTATTCACGCGAAAAAACATCAACAAGAATATGTAAGATCAAAAAGTAATTTTAATTTTTAGCTTAATTTTCATGAAATATTCTTCAAACTCCTTTCTTTGTTGGTAGCAATGTTATAAAAAGAACATGTCCTCCACATTTTAAGATTAGCGACACTGAGAGTTTATATGTCTGTCATTCTGAGTTGTAGATATGCCAATGGTATGGTAATTTTTTATAACTTTCTTCACAAATATCCCAATTACTGTACATCTAAACATCCTTTAAAGCTGTTCAACATGTTAAAAACTTTTTCTGAAAACCACAGTGCACTGTTATATAACCGTGCAAATATCCTTGAAATACGTCAAATAGCGAGTAATATATAGTTTCTGTTTTTTTTTTCAGCATAAAAAAATCTTTTTTCAAATAATGAATTTAATAGTGACTAATGAGAAACTAAAGTTTTTTTTTAGTGATCCGGATGTTTTTATCATACATAAAATAGCGTTTTTTGGCTTTTGAATCTAATAAATGATTAAGCTTCTTAATAAATTTGTTTTTCACAAATTAAATTATTTCTTTTCGTGAATTTACAAAACTTTTTTGTTTTTCGTTCAAAAAGATAAAAGCTTAGATAAAAATCTTTTGTCTTAAAGTCAGCACTTATCTCATAACATTTAATTATCTTTGCTTTAAGAGAAAATAAAATATGTTTCAATGTCATCAACGTTGCATTAATAATTATGATAAGAATGTCAGTTTCTCATTAAAAAAATAATATGTTTGATAAAAAGACATTTTCTGTGTAACTTTCTTTCTGAACTCACGGCTAAAAGCAATATTGCCTGATGAATACATTAATCAATATTGAATGAAAAACAGAACTAAGCACATTTTTGTTTAAACATCCTAGTTATATAAAGTTGTGATTGAAAAACAATTTCATAATTAATAACTTTTAAGGCTTGAGGTTTAATATGGAAAAGAATACAGTAACAAGAATGAAACAAAACTTATTATTTATATATATTATTAAACTTTCAAAATAACAATAAAAATAGTTAATATCTATAAGTACTTTTTAATTGTTAGCTTATGTTTCATTAATATTCTTCAACATCCTTTTTTGTGTGTACCATACAGATGAGTTCGGGCTCTCTTTTCAGAGCCCGGTCCCGCCCAAGCCCGAAGATTTTAAATCCGAGCCCGCCCGAGCCCGAAACATTTTGCATCATCAGAGCCCGAGCCCAATATCGAAAAAAATGCATAATATTAAAAAAAATATTTTAAAAGTAATATATCATATTTAAAAAAACTTCTTACATGAAAATAACTGTCAATCTCCAGCACATAATTAAATTTTATGGGAATTTACATTCAATCTTTTCAAAAGAGAAGTTTAGTATGAAATAAAAATATACTTCCTTAAAAGATTCTCATAATTTTCTCACCTAACAAGCAAACCTGATGGACACAATAATGAAGTGCGTTTTATGAATAAATGCATGAAATTTGCAGAAATTACTATTCCTATGCCATTTTTCTATTTCCTATAATAGGTGTATTTCGTAAATTATAATTGATTCCTTAAAACAATTAAAACAATATTTCGTGTTCCTGAAAATCCGCTTAAATTTAAAATTTGGCACCGTTATCTGAAAGATCCTATGCTTTTATAGGCACACTTTTCGATTAATTTCTTATCGAAATAACAATACATGACAATTATTATGACTTACGAATAGGAGTTACTTCGTAAATGTTCAGAACAGAGCTTTAACACGAGCAGAGTCCATGATGAAAAATACAAGTAGAATCACTAACGTTATTTTCATATGAAGAGCCATTATGACTCGCACACAATAGAAGACAAAAATTTCCAAATCTTAAGCTAATGCTGATCAACTACAAACAAAAGAAAATATTATTCACTTCGCTTTAGATATATAAAAATAAATAAATAAATAAACGTTCTAATTGAAAAATATCCCACTTTTACAAACGAAAATCGAAATTATTCTCGCCTTTTTCCATTGGCGTCATATCATCCGGTCGTCATCGCGTTAATGCCGCGCATAAATCTGCAAATATTGCAAAATTTCTTTAAAAGTAGCATTAAAATGACTTAAAATGGAATATGTAATTTTTTAGGGGAAAAATGTTATTTTATTTGTTTTATATGAGAATAAATAAAATTATCAGTTTCAGAAAGAATGAGCCAGAGCCCGCCCGGGCCCGAAGACTGATATAAAAATTGAGCCCGAGCCGGTGTCGGGCCCGGGATCGGGCTTTCGGGATCGGGCTCGGGCTTTCGGGCTCGGGCTGAGCCCGTCTCATCTCTAGTGTACTAATATAAAAACATGTACATATGAGTGGCAGATTTGCCAAGTTGCCAGTTTGTCCGATGGCAAGTGGGCCCCTTTAGACATTAGACAAAATAACCTGTCAGATTATATGTGTGTTCCAGAAAGACATTAAAGTATAACTTAACAATTTTTGTAAAATAATCATACAGGAGAATGATTGTATGGATAGAAATTGTTGAAAAATACTGGGACAAGAAGAAAATGAAACGATAAAAGCTTACCGGTGAGCAGAGGTGGTATTTAATTTAATGCACCAACAATTATATTTGAACGTTTTGATGTCAAGCACTTTTGTACATTTACTGGCATGCTTATCAACTGGAAACTATTCCGACAAATTTGATGCAAAAAAAAAAAAAAAAAAAAAAGATATATTTCACTTTACAGTTTTATTAAGTTTGAAACAATATCGCAGTATTTACTTGTATATATTAAGAGCTGCACCAACCGTATTCTCCATTGAAAAGGAATTGTTTGATGATATGGCTATGGAAAAACAATTATTGATTGAATTGTATAACTAATCTAAAAACTCAAATGTTTGTTAACATGTCTTTAAAGAGTGAACTGCATGTAATGCACTTCTGTATTTTGAACTGTCTTAATACTTTGACAGTGAGAAGAATTCATTAAAAATTTCGAAACTAGTAGATAGTTTGGACTTTATTATCTATTTGGTTAAATTTTTAAAATAACAGTATATTTCAGGAATAACAGTAATGCATATACCCTTCTGAAACCCTTATTTAAAAATGGTGACATAAAACATGCACGCTATTAAATTTAGACTCACCTTATTTAAACTCGATTTCAATTTCTGTATTTACATTTGATATTTCTGTTTACTGCTAATAACATGTATAGCCACGTGTATATTGTAATTATAATTTTTCTTTTCCTTTACTTCCCTTTTCTTTATTTTCGTAAAAGAAATGCACCTTTGGTTTCCAATCATATATATTTTTGTATATTTTTTATTCGTTATAAAATGAAGCTATAGTGTCAATGCCCGATCTAGACAAAGAGATCACCAGGCCTAGAATTTCCCTTCCAGGCGCCCTTTTCCCGTAATATCATAAAAAACTAAACATTGTCTTTGCATTAGAATACAGAAATGAATATATATATATATATATATATATATATATATGTTACAAGAACTTGATATGTTTTTTTAAATATATATATATATATAGATAATTTAAAATAAACTTAAAATATTAGCTTTATGAAAATTGCATAACACATTTGAGGAGCCCACGTCTCAGGGCCACGTATCAGTTGGCTTGTGCTTTAATCAGGCTCTATATAGCACTGTGGATGTGCGTGGTCCCTCTTTGTCTCCTGGCAACCATTATTTTCAGACCCAGTGCGCTGCTGTTCATATTCTCCACATTTCAGTTCCATTAGTGACTTAGAGATTCTACTCTCAAAGCTGGTAGACAAGAGGTGCTGAGTACAAACTATTTTTGCGCCTGTCAACCTAATCGTTCGCAGTTTTCCGTGGTTTTCTTTGAATCTTGCTTAGCTTGAGCAAATAAGGGTTATGATCCCTTAGAAATACTCCCACGGAGAACATTATTTCTTCGCGATCTAAATCCATCGTGCAGATAATCTGTCATAACAAAAATACCAACACCACCACATTTCATTATTTTAAGAATCGCGAGGCTGGGTGTTAATATGTCTGTAATTCTGAGTTGTTGATATGTTAATTGCATAATTTTCTATGACTTTTATTACAAACATCCACATAAATATGCGTTTAAAACTACATAAAGGTGTTCAACATGCTAAAACATTCTTCACAAATTTATCTGTCTAACAGCACTAATACATTTGAAATACGTTCAATAATGGATAAGATAAATGTATGCACAGAGAAACATTTTTAAGCAAACGAAAATAATAGTAACTAATCAGGTACTTTCTATAGTCATAATCTACAATACAAAAATCGCTACAATAAATACTCTTTTCCATGATTGGGATGCTATTATCATGCATGACAGGACTTTTTGTCTGCATCTAAAACCAACAAACAATAACATCAACACTTAATGAATGTTAGTTTTTATTAATTAAAGTATTTCTTTTAGTGAATATTCGAATTTTCTTTTTTATCTTCCAGGAAACATAAAACTATATTGTCTTAAAGTCAACACTTATTTCATACAATTTAATCATTTTTGCTTTAAGAAAAACGACAAACCTTTCCAAACTAATCACGTTTGCGCTAATAATTATGATTAGGATGTCATTTTCTCATAAAAATTCCTATATTTGATAAAAAGACATTGTAACTTTCTTTTTAAAGTCATAGCTGAAAGCAATATTATCTGATGAATACTTTCGTCAATATTGAATGAAAAACAGAACTCAGCACTTTGCACTTTTTTTGTTCAAACATTCTAGTTATATAATGTTGCCTTTGGACGATAATGTTAAAATTAATAACTTCTATGGATAGAAATTTAATATAGAAATCAACGCATTAATTTAAATGAAAAAATAAATTCCCATCGTCAGATTTTATTTATGTGCAAGAATGATAAATTATATAAATACTATTTGAATTAAATTATTTAAAAATATTTGTTAAAATCTTTTATTTTTTAATCCAGTTACATTAACATTTAACAATTTTAATACCAGAATTTGAAACTGGATGTTAGTACAAAATATTTCGCAGTTCACTCCCAAATTTAAAAATTAAATAGTCAATTAAATATAATAAAGATAAACTAAGTGGCAATAATGTTTATCCCTTAGTTCGAAAATTTTATATATCATAAGTTCTAAAATATATCAAAATTTCGTCAACATATGGCTGTGTGGCAACCAACTGTGTTGGCTCAAACATGAAAATTTCAAAACTCAAACAATTTTTATTTTCACGTTTGAACAACAAAACAGCAAAAAGTAAAAGATGAGATATTTTTGGATAATTTTACTTGTTAATATAGATATTTTTACAGTTTGAGATAATTCACCCGCATGTAGTAATAACAAATTGAATATATATATTTTTAATTACTACATATAAAATTTATGAGTTATCTTATAAATTTAAAAACATGTTACTTATATAATTTTTATATTTATTATTGTTAAAGAATTATTGAATTTTAAAGTTAGGAAATTGTTTATTAAACACACCCAAATGTCGATTATTCTGAATTGTTCATATATCATTTAGAATATATATAAAAAACATACAGAATACAGTAATTGGGAAAAGGAACCGCAAACAACTGCAGAAACAGAACGAAATAAAAATATGGAGTAAAACATTCGTACAGAACTGCGCAACTAACGCATACGATTTTCGGTGTGCTGTCCAATGTTTTCCGCTACGAATTGGAAACGTGAAACCGCATGTTCCACAAGAAAGTGAAGAGTATCCACTGGCCGTGTGTCTTGCACAAGCTCCTCTCCCGACTTTACTGCGTATACAGCGCCATCTGCCGGCGAAATTTTAAGTTTTTTTTAACCATACCTAAAAAATACCCATCGCTTTGGGAGCATACTGGTGAAATTTCCGGTCATTTGGATCAGTGGTTCTTTCGTTATAGGGTTTTACTTTCACAACTTTAAAAAAAATCACCCTGTACATACGTAGCCTATTAACATGCTAAAATCTTCATCTAAAAATTTCATGTCCAGGGGTAGCAACGCTCTGTACTTTTTTTATATATTTGTGCCAATATTGCCAAACAATTATCTTCGTAATAAATTTATTAAACTTGTGCAGTAGAAATTTTTACTAGGTTCTTCCATTAAAAGTGCGAAACAAGAGAAAAATCATTGCTTTCTGCTAGGGGGAGAGAAAAAAACACCGTTTCTGCTCATTTCTTAGGTCAATTTTTGCATAATTTAAAAATAACAATAAAAAAGTAAAAACGCCAGATCAAATAACTTGGTCGCCAGATGAAAAAAAACTTAGTCGCCGGCGGCGACCTGGCGACCGTATTTGTTAAGTCCTGTATATATATATATATATATATATATATATATATCTTCTTCTGTCAGGATTTCCCTCAGCTCTGGAGTTTGTTTCAAGCCATGATTTTTTGCATGTATATGTATATACAGGGTGATTTTTAATTAACCTACAACTTTTAACTTAAATAACTTTTGTATCATTGCAGACAGAATTACAACCATTTTTTATTGAAAAGAACGTGAAAAGGGAATTGAATGGATAGGGTTTTCAAAGTGAGAACATTCAGAGGTGACACATGCACAACCTAGTCACAAAGTTGTTAGTAACAAAATCGAGCGTTTTTTTTTTATGCTTGAAAATGAGTCAGTTATGGAAGTTTTGAGGCTAATAAGGTCTGTCGTCTTCTTCTTGTAAACCAAATCCTCCACATTACCACAAATATAGAAATCACATGTATTTATATCTGGTGAAGAAGGGAGCCAATGCTCAGGATAACTATTTGGGTATTCATAGGCGATAACCCGGAGCTTATTTCTGAATGTTGAAGACCACTTCCGTAGTAATAGTGTTGCATTTTAACCACATAAATAAAAAATTTTAACAATAAAAATACAATCTTTAGTTGAATATGACGCTTTAGAAGACTGACACTAAAAAAATTCCTTTTGTGCCCTCTCTTACAGCACAAATTCCTGTGGCCATCTAGCAAGGTTCAGAGAAGTTATTTCAGTTTAAATTTGGTTAATTAAAAGTCAAACTGTATATATATGTCACAAAATTGAGGACATTTCTGGCACACTCTGAATTTAACGGCAGTCGAAAATTAATTTGCATCTTAGCAGCCGATTATTTGGGTGAATGCAGAAAATAAAAACACGATGCAATCGAATCCATTTATTTCAAACATAATCAATCTTCTTTAGATTCCGGGGAAATGCTCTATTTACGAAACGATAGCTAGCTTAACAACTTGTTTATTAACAACTCTCCGATCACGACGTTTCATTGCATTCCAAATACGTCCCGTTTTCTTCAGCAAACACCAACGTCAAAAATTCTATCGTCTAAAAAAGCCCAAAAATCGAACAGTCGCCCATCTTAGTCAACGCCACCCGTCAAAAATTCCAATGAAAATCGAGTTTGTTTCAGGGTTTAACTGCCTTGGCGCAAGAAAACAACATACGTCACGTGACACGGATTCTTCGAATCATAAGGGCTTTAAAAGGATTTCATTCACGTTTCCGGCGCAATTATTTTGAGGAGATTTTACTTTCGCGCGGGAAAAAATATTCTACAGGCTTCGAAAACCTCACTACCTGATGAATGACGTGTCAACAAATCAAAGTCTCTGCTTTGAGGCTGTGGTTAAAACCTCGAATTTAATATGCAATAAAAAAAAAGAAAATGAATCTTTGACGTACAAAAAAAAAAAAAGAACGAAAGCATTTTGGAAATATTTTAATAGACATTTAAGATTTAATAATAGAATGTTTTTTTAAAAAAAGAACTAAAGTTTTTTGAGCTGAATAATTTAAGAGATATGATATTTTAGCATTTAAATAAAGAATTTTATAACAGTTTGTTTACACGGGAATAATAATAATGAATTTTAATAATGGATTAAAAATAAAGATGTTCTATTTAAAGAATAAATTTAAGTAGCTATCGCCATTTTTAGATCTAAATACTTTGAAATAAATATTATTAAGTGGATTAGGATAAAATGGTTTTACATATGGGTGGTAGTAAAGGACTATTTTAAGAATATGAATTATTTTAATAAGCTTAGGTCATATACGGAACATTACTAAATGGAAAAATTTTATGATATAATTTAGCAGATTTCGAAAAAAAAAAATTTGTAATATATATATATATAGTAATATTCTGCCGTCCTTAAAAAAAATTCCTTTGATAAAAATTTGTCCGCTCTCAAAATTTTGATGCCTCAAAATGTTGCCACCCTGTGCACATATCTGAATGCGGCTCTTAAGATGGAATCATATATTTTTTATTTAATCTTATAAAATATCAGTTCTTTTTATTCTAAATTCATTTTTTTACAATATAAATGAAACCTAATATAAATATTTCTTCTATTTTATCGGTAGAAACATGTTGTTTCTAAATTAACTGTAAGCGATTTATTTATTACGTTATTCCAAATTTAAGAATACTTTTTAATTAATAAAATGTCACAAATCTCTTTCTAGTTATTATCAGGTTTGCTTATTTACATCTATGCAGGATATATTATATACAAATGTGAAACAAAGAAAAATCTTCACTAACGTCTATTTACAATTCAATTTAAGCATTAGCTGTCACTAAATCATTTAATGATTTGATGCATTAGATATTTATTAACTTTCATTTCCTATCGCTGATGCAATTTTAGACATTTACACTTTAAAGATCTCTCAGAGATTTATTGTGACAATAAACATGTCAAGTTCCACGCAATCGTATTTTATTAATGAATCTTTAGCTAAATATATTTCTGATTACTTGATAGGGTTTTCATACAAACATTGCTATTTTAAGTGATGATAAATAACTTTTGATGGCAAACCTTTCTTTATGCTAAATATTCAAAAAGTTCCCATTCGATTACATTAACGATTTTTTGATTTTGGCGATTTACATTTCCATCATGGTCTGTGCCAAGAAATATTGTCGTGAAAATAAAGAAATTGTTTGACTCACTTGGAGTGTAACTTTTCTTCGAATAACACCTACATCTAAAGGTTGCCATCCCACCTCGTTAACCAACAACTTTTCGTACTTGTATGTTTTGGTTATCATGCTTCAAATAGACTTCTACTGTCAAGACTCGTCTCCTAATTTTTATGTTCTTTTTTTAAAAAAATTAGTTTCCTCGGTAACGTACGTGAGGTTCTTACGTACGCAATGTTTCCATTTTTACTATCTGGCCATAGACAAGAAAATCCTCTGTACCATAGCCCTGTATATATATATGTGTGTATATAACAGCTATGTGTAATCTATTTTCTATTTAAGTTGTATGTTTATTTATTTTTTTGTTGTTGTTGTTATTTGAACTCATGTAGGTTATTAATTGTCTTGTTTCAAATATATATGTTATTAGGGGCTTAATATTGTAAATTTTAGGCATAATGCTGGCAATATTTGATGAAATAACATAAACTGCTGGACAACTGCTAAAGACGGATAACACTATCACCCATAGCAACCACAAAATGAAAGGAAGCAAAATGTAGAAAATTAGAATAAGTGCGGGATATAGTAAGAAGATGTGTGCGAATGCAAATTTTCTTTTCCACGTCTGTTCAACGCGTGATAGCGCTGATAAGAGCTTTAAAGGATTTGACGCGTGTGGACATTTGTTGTTCCAAGTCAAAGTTTTACAGGAAAGACTTAATTAACAAATTTAAAATTTTCGGCATGTCTTCCCGATATCACTTAGATGATTTTATACGTGGCCGATTTATTCGAAAGATCGAAGAAGGGCGAAAAATAACAGATGTGTCCAGGGAGTTCGACATCGTCCACAGCGTTGTTTCACGGCTGTGGAAATCATTTAAAACTACTAGAATGTGTAGCAGGCGTCACGGGGGAGGTCGTGTTAGAAGTACGACGCCTGCAGGAGATAGATACATTGTCCTATCGGCAAAAAGGAACCGACGCACCACAGCTCAGCAGGTGGCAAATCAGTTTCTTGCTTCCACAGGACAGCCGATCTCCCGAAAAACGTTAACCAGACGTTTGAGGGACGGAGGATTATACGCCCGCAGACCTGTTGTGTGTGTCCCATTCACCAGACAAGTAGCGTACTGCTCGTTTGCAATGGTGTGGTGAGCATCGCAACTGGACTGAACAGGACTGGGCATGCGTACTATTCTCAGATGAGAGTAGGTTCAGTCTGTCATCGGATTGTAGACGCCAACTGATCTGGCGTGAAAGTGGTACTGCTTATCGTCCAGAAAATATCCAGTAAAGGGAGCGATATCCGGCATTCAGTGTCATGGTATGGGCCGGCATCATGATCAATGGCCGCACGCGCCTACATGTGGTTGTGACTAGGACTATGACGGGCCAAGGATACATTGATGAAGTTCTACTTCCTAATGTTCGCCTTTTCCGTGGTGCTGTCGGTGATAAATTTGTTTTTATGGACGACAACGCACCATGTCATCGAACACTCGTTGTTCAGGATTGTCTAGACAGCGGAGGTATTCAACGCTTCGTATGGACAGCGCGTTCTCCAGATCTAAACCCCATTGAAAATGTTTGGGATGCTTTAGGGAGGCAACTTGCTAGTCGAAACTATCCTCTAACAAACAAGAACACCCTCATCCGTGCACTGACAGAGGAATGGGATAATTTGCCTCAACAGCTGCTGGATAATGTTGTGCAAAGTATGATACGAGGTGTAAAATATTGCATCACACTCCACGGTGGACATGTCTCGTACTGACACCTTCCTCCAAAGTGCCTGCTGACTTTTATATGCATTGTTCCGTTTCTCCGTATGCAGCATCAAATAAACATTTTTTTTCAGATGTTTCATAGCCTTTTGTATTTTCCAGAACAATAAATGTCATTTATTCTAATGTCTGAACAGGGTGGCAACAATATTTTATCCTAGTAGGCCTCATATCTCGCTTAATGTTATGCTACATTGCAATTTGTGATCCGTCCTCAGCAATTTTCCAGCAGTGTATATTTACTATGAATATTCTTATGAAACCCTTCTGAAGATTCTATAAGATATTCAAAGTTTTCCATTTTTTGTTTTTTCATCCTATCAAGTATCATTCCTGCAGTGTCCATTCCATTGCTTTTTATAATGTCTTATCCTTTGTTTTTCACATGTGTTTTCATTTTTAAGTATGTATATATATATACACATACGCACATACACACACACACACACACACACACACACACATATATATATATATATATATATATATTTCATGTTGTGCGCCATGTGGTCGTAATGGTATAAATGTAGACCTTGTGATGTTTACGGAATTTTTGATAATTATTGTGAGTAAAATATTTTATCTATTCTTTACAAGTTTCTTATTTCCAATTTTACTATTTCCAGTTGTTTTCGGGTAATAATACAGTATACCTGGATGAATATACTGATCTTAGCATAAATGCCAGTATATTTATGAAATACTGTATTATTTTTAAAACACGTGTGGATACATCCAGGCTGATGATTATATCTACACGTGTTTTTTCATATCCAATTCTAATTTAAATCTCTTGTTATCCAATTTTCCATTATATTTAGTTCATATTTCATTTCAAAATCCATTTGTATTCACTTGATATCAACTTCAAGTTATTAACATTTTATGGTTTATTATATAATTGTTTTTTTTCTCTCTCTCTTTTTAAATATTCTTCATATTTTCAGTATTTTTGGCCAGTTACCAATGAGGCAAATGCTATGGTAAAATTATGATTGCACTTGTTAATTTATTAACAATGTGGTATTCTGTCTACACTTTATTACTAATTATCTCTTAGGAGATTAAATTAGAATGTTACAAGAACTTGATATGTTTTTTGAAATTCAAATATATTATAATTAATTATATATATATGTGTGTGTGTGTGTGTGTGTGTGTGTGTGTGTGTATAAGTTATTCTTTACACAATCCAGATAATGTTTTCTATTAGAATTAAAATTAGAAAAGTGAAAAATTTTCGCAGAAAATTTCGCGTACGTTATATTTTAATTGAAAAAGAACATTTAACATTTTATCTTTTTCTTCAAATAGTTATTTTACTTCCCCTTGATCCTTTTAGTTAAATAAATCTGTAAATCGTGTGAGCTTCTTTCCGTCATTCCGCGCTGCGTTTTATTTGCAGTTTTAACGTTCCTTCACACATTTAAGTAAGTAGTATGATACATATTTAGTAACAGTTTGTATGGCAGTCATGGCCAATAAAAGATCACATTGGCCAAATGCATTTATAAAAGCTTTTCGTTCTTACATTCGTTCTAAATTTGCTTGAATAAAATTTTGCAAAACCTTTATTATACACTATACATATAATTCGTTCATGTTTTTAATACTTGCTTTGTAATGAACAGACAGTTAAAAATATGACTAAAAATATATTTTACTAATTTTTAATATCGCTTCACATAATAAAACTAATATTTACTCTAAATTAAAAGTGAAAAGAAAGACAATTTCCGCAAAAAGCTCAACTATATAACATTTTATTACAAAAAAAAAGAAAAAAAAAGTTGCATGTCAAACTAGTATGTTGTGGCCACCACAAAATTTTCTTCTATATAAATGTCTCCAACGAAAATTAAATGACAATTTGTTCGTTCTTGAGATACAGGTATCTTGAAAATCATGAATAACAGAACATAGTAGCAACATCTGATGCACGGTATACACCCAAACCTAATAAGCATTATATATATGTCAAGTTTTAACAAAATATGAAGTTTGGTGAAATTTCCTGAATTAGTTCTTGAGAAATAGCTATCGCGGAAATCGTGAAAATTGCAAACTAGCAACACCACCTGTTGAGCTATTTACACCAAAAAGTAATCAACGTCTATTTATCTCAAGATCTAACCGACCATGACGTTTGATAAAACTCCTTGCGTTACTTCTTGAGATATTACTATCGCGGAAATCGTGAACAACTGCAACATATCAACGCCACCTGTTGGACAATTTACACTTAAACTTAATCTCAGCACCAATTTATTTCAAGCTCGCACTAAATCTGAAGCTTGATTAAATTCCGTGCATTAGTTCTTAAGACAGAGTGCCAGCAAAATTTGCGTCGCATACAGTCAGACACACAAACTCACAGACAGACATTTTCTAAAAACAGTCAAATCGTGTTGAAAATTCTAAAACTCATAAATCCATCGAAAACCAGAAGTCGATATTTTTCCCGAATACAAAACTTTCCTCTTTTAGATAAAAGAAAGCAAAAATTCGTTTTCATTGCTAGGAAATGTTTTTATTTAACCCGAACACGTTTCTGGAAATAGTTACTTTCTTTTTCCTTGATCCTTTTAGTTAACCAAACCTATAAATCTTATAAGCCTTTGGCTGTCATTCCACTGCGTTTGATCTGCGGTTTTAGTGCTCATTTACAAGATTAGGTAAGTATTAAGACAAACATTTTCAAAAAGATTTTGGATTTGTGTAGTAGTCATGTCTAATAAAGAATCACAATGGCGAAATGCATAGGAGAAGGCAATTCTTTACGACATATATTCCAAATTTGGGGGAAATATTACCAAAATGCTTTTTTGTTTTATTTTCTCTACGGTTAAATTCTCTAAACAAAATAAAAATAGAGAGAAATACTGTTTTTGCAATCTTTTCGTAAGGAATTAATAAATGAATAATTTGAAAAAATCTGAATTAATGTAAAATGTCTTGTATCGTTATTTGTTTGACCGATACTAATTTTGCAGCATTTTACAAATAAAGGTGCAAATTGAAAAAAAATTTAAGTTCCTAATTTGATAATATGTTTTCTCGTACCATATAAAATATTGTTACAGATTTAGAACTTCATAGTCTCTGTGATAGGCACAGCGAAGCTTAAGCAATGTTACAAACCTTATAAGATGTGCAAGTAGCCTATGAAGTGCAGACATCTAGATGCAGTACTGTGTATGTATAGTCATGTGGCAGAGCTTCGGTGGAAAATTCTAGAAGATGCATTTTCCCGAAATTTCCTGATATGCCGTCATATCTACGCCAAGGATATACACTATCTATCAATAAATATTTGGACACCTATGCAAATACCGATATCTGAGGTACTGATCCACGTCACGCTCTCCATCATTAAATATGCTGTCGGAAACAACATTGGCATCAGTCGCATGCAAGATGCCATGAAATACAGAGTTATCTGATTTAGAGAAAGGCGTTATCATCGGGTACCACATAAATGGCCGATTTTTAAGGGACATATCTAGCAAGCTAACTAACCCAAAATCGACAGTGGCCTATATGATTCAGAAGTGGAAGGTGAGTGATGATTGTCGGAATATGCTCAGAGTCGGCAGACCCACGAAACTGGGAGATAGAGACCGACGGGTGCTGTCCAGAGAAATTCGGAAGAACCGCACCCAACCAATGGCACACTTACACCAAGAGTTTCAACTGGCTTCCGGTTGTGTTGTTTCGATGAATACCATCCTGCCTGGCGTCTGCCTGGAGAACGCCTCCTGTCAGAATGCATTGTCCCAACAGTTAAGTTCCTCGGAGGGAGAATTACGATCTGGGGTTGTTTTTCGTGGTTTGATCGGGGACCCTTGGTCCCAATTCATGGTAAGCTCAACCCCGACACCCAATGCACTATTTTGGATGATAGTGTGTTTCCTGCGTTGTGGAAGTTCTACGGGTTGGACCTATGTTACTTCCAGGATTAAAACTGCCCATAGCCCAGACCTGAATCCAATCGAAAACCTCTGGGACGAGTTGGATCGTCGAATTAAAGGGTGCGACAACCGTCCAAAATCAGCGAAGGAACTTACCTTTCTTCTCCAAGCCGAATGGATAAAAAATACCACTAGCTGTCATACAAGGACTTGTAGAAAGTATGTCCAGGAGGGTTACGGCTGTAATTGTTTCTCGTGGAGGATCTACTTATTATTGAATGTGAATAAATGTTGTTGTTTTTTTCGATCACAAGTGTCCAAATACTTATTGGTAGATAGTATATAAGTTTCATCCACGTCAGGAATAGTAGGGTTGCAACGTATGTCGCGTTCAATTTATTAATTAAAAAATACAGGGAAATTCATTCCATGTTGAACCTTTATTCACTGTAAATAGAGGAGTCTTAAATTTCGGACACATATGTGTCTGAAAAAGCAATTCAGACACTTAAGTGTCTGAACATAAAATATCAGACATCACAGATGTCCGAATTTAAGACACATAAGTGTGTACGAGTTTCGAGCACGATAAAATCATTGGGCTAGGTCACATGTCCGAGAAAATTCGATTAGTGGGTCATTTCTGGGTCATTGTGGGTCAAGATCTAAAAATCGGCTCAATTTACACTAAATTTTGCATCCAATGGTTTTCGGGCACGAGAAGACTGTAAGGCTAGGTCACATGTTCGAGAAAATTCAATTAGTGGGTCATTTTGGGTCATTTTGGGTCATGGTCAAGCTAATTGTATCTAAAAAACGGTTCAAACGATTTTGACGAAATTTTGTATCCGACTATTTTCGGGCACGAGAAGACTCTTGGGCTGGGTCACATGTTCGAGAACTTTCGATTAGTGGGACATTTTTGGGTCAACGTGGGTCAAAATAATTTTCTCTAAAAAACGGCTCTAACTATTTTGATTAAATTTTGTATCTTACGAGTTTCGGGCACGCGAAAATCATTGGGCTAGGTCACATGTCCGAGAAAATTCGATTAGTGGGCCATTTCTGGGTCATTGTGGGTCAAGATCTAAAATCAATTTTCAAGATCAATTTACATTAAATTTTGCATCCAATGGTTTTCGAGCACGAGAAGATTGTTGGGCTAGGTCACATGTTCGCGAAAATTCAATTAGTGGGTCATTTTGGTCATGGGTCATTATGGGTCAAGCTATTTTATCTTAAAAACGGTTCAGAGGATTTGAAATAAATTTAGCACCCTACAGGTTTAGGGAACAAGAAGACTATTAGGCTAGGTCACATGTTCGAGAAATTTCGATTAGTGGGTCATTTTGGTCATGGGTCATTATGGGTCAAGCTATTTTATCTTAAAAACGACTATTTACACTAAATTTTGCATCCTATGGTTTTCTGGCACGAGAAGACTGTTGGGCTAAGTCACATGTTCGAGAAAATTCAATTAGTGGGTCATTTTGGTCATGGGTCATGATATTTGAACTCAAATTTAATTTTGACCAAGCATAGCTCGGTCTTCCCTGCTCGTAGTATCATATGCGCGATGACTGTGATACAATCGTTCCACTGAATATGCCAGCAACATCAGAGAATATTTTCGAACAAATGAATGTTGTTTAAAATACTTTTCATCCACTAAATTTTTATCAGACCCAGGGCCCACTGGCAAATCACTTAGAGGGGTCCTGCAATATTCCATTACTAAAACTCCTCTTTAAAATTTGTATATATATCATAGAATAATTTTTAGTATAGAAAATAAAGTGTATGAAAAAGAAACGTGGAATTTTTTTCGCATGTAATGTGTATGATTATTTTTAATCTAAAATCTTCTATCCTTTACAATATTTTAAATATTTGTTTTTAGTGTTTAGGTTACCTTATTGATCCTCACATCAATACATTCCCCAAAATTTTATAAACTTTGGCTATAAGAAATAAAATTAATTAACTTTTATTATCGCGAAAAAACATTTAAAGAAAAATTGGTATTATTTCACACAGGAAAACGTTATTTCGAATTGTACAGCGAGGCGCGAGGCCCTGGACAGGCCTCGCTGTTTGGTTTGCCCGGTTCTTGCTCCACCCAGTGTTGAATTCAGACATTTTTCTCCGCGGGGGGGGGGGGGGGGGGTTGGGTTGCACTTCTTGACCATTACAATCATAAAATCTCAAATCTTCTGGGGAAGGAACATTTCAATGTTCCGGGGAAAATCCTCCCGTGCCGCCCCATGAATTCAACACTGTGCGCCAGCCCTCATCCACAGTGTTGAATTCAGACACTTTTCACCGGGATGGATTTCTGCGGCTCCGGGGCCGGGGGGGGGGCATTGTAGAGTTCTAGGGGCAAAATTGCACTTTTTAGCAATTAAAAGCATAAAATTTCAAATTTTCTGGGGGAGACATTTCAATGTTCCGGGGTTATTGATAATTAAATTGATATTTTTGGAAGATAAAAATTTGTAAATCTAAATTACCAGCCACTATAGTGTTTCAATTTGAGAAAAAAATGTTTTTATCTCTTATCTATGGTGTCATTTTGTTTG
The DNA here is from genome assembly GCA_963931845.1 of Maratus michaelseni. Lineage (NCBI taxonomy): Eukaryota > Metazoa > Arthropoda > Arachnida > Araneae > Salticidae > Maratus > Maratus michaelseni. Next base: position 216,805,023 of record OZ007588.1, read on the forward strand.
TGCCGAAGCAATGAATAAGTGTTTGTAGTACTATTGTGACTTCGGGTCTCAAGTATGATTGAAAGCTACACCGCCCCCCCCCCCCCCCCAAAAAAAAAAAAAAAAAATAAACGGAATGTGTTTAAAATCGGTCAAAAAGAAATTTAGTTAGTTAAATTTTAATATACAGGGAGCGTTTTTTCCATTAAGATATTTATTGATAACAATCGAATTGAAAATATGTATAATTCATATGTCCTTCCCTCACATAAATAATAAAGTTACTTAACCATATTGTCGAGTTACTTAATCATATTAACTCATATTAACGATTTTTTTCAAAATCCCGTTCAAATTTTCCAATCTTCTGAGCAACAAATCAATGAATTCTATAAAAATATCTACACGCATATAAATCATTCCATCACTTGCATTTAAAATAACACACTGATGTGGTCTGGATGGCGAAATGGATAAGGCATTGGTTTCGTAACCAGTAGGGCCCGCGTTTGATGCTGGCTTGGATAAGCACGAAATTTAGATTATCCTTCCATAATTGCAGATAGAGATGCTTCCATCGATAGATGGCAGCACTAACGATTTTTAAAAAAAAAAATTTCTAGCTACCCGGGTAAAAAAAATGGCGGTATTTCAGACATTCAAAATGTCTTAATTTCAGACACTTACAAGCGTCTTAAAATATTAAGACACTTCAAAGTGTCTGTTTTCTGAATCATCCGTTTCAGACACTTATATGACTGAATTTCAGACATTTCAGTTTACAATGAATCCTAACTCGTAAATTTAACGATAATGAATGTAGTGAGCTTTTCATCAAGCTTGCAAAATATGATCTCATCATGAGATGTTCTAAATGCGGATAAAATCCATGTTCAAAATACGCTGCACGCTCCATTTTTCGAAATGTGACTGACAGTATATGCGAGATCACTGATCTAAATACTGCGCACTTCCATCACGTCTTGCAATATCATTATACCGCACAGAAAATAAGTCGTTGTTTCCATTAAATTCCATCCCATTCATTCCATTAAAAATTAAAAACCATTAATAAATAATAAATAATTTCATTAAAAATTTCGTTACGTAAGGTTCATTATTATTAAAGTTATGAACGAAAATAAGGTGCTGATATGAAGTGAGACACCCTGTATTTTTGATTAAAAGTGTATTGCAAACCTGGTTTCTTGTGGAATTTTTCTTTTAATTTAATATGTACTATCACCTCGCTCAGTCTGTCGCTACCTTAACTAAACAACATATGTAGATATATATGTTATGGTCAATATGATTAATCCGATCATTATTAATAATAACCGGTTATTATTAATAATGACCAAACATACTTGCCAGTTATTATTAATAATGACCGGATTAATCATATTGACCGTAACATATACATAACAAATAATCGATGAAAATACGAAAACTTATCAAATATTTCTATTAAAATAAATTTAAAGAAGCACGAATAGTCAATTCATTTTTTGTTACTAATTTTTATTGGCAGATTCAGATATTGTGCATTTTTTAAAATCCGTTAAAATATATGTCGGTATCATGTCAATATATTCAATAATATTTTTTTTATAGATTTCCATTGAATGCTTCAAAGTCATTTTTCCGCCAAATGTCTCTCTTTTAGTTTAAACAACATTTATTCCCAAAAAATCCAATGAAATCCGCTTTCCTACACATAAATCAATAGATTCCTATATTTAGCTATTTTATATTTAGTTAGAGTTTATTTATGGTTGCAATAAATGTCTATTTGTAGCAGCGAAATAAACAGATGGTTTTCGTTGAAATTAAATAATGTAAAAATTATTGATCTATCCGGATAAGATATTTCTCCGTATTTTTATAAAAAGTTTTTATAAAAATACTATACACAAATATATTTAAATCACTTAATACCACCTGTGAATTTTAACAGTAAAAATCAAAATTTTTTTTAATTAAAAATGACAATTAATGAAACAATTAATGAAATGTCACATTATATTTCTTTAGATCCCGATTAATCAGTCAGTTTTTAAAGGTATTTTTGTATGCGTCTCGACTAATTTTGTAATAATTCGTTGCAGTTTCAAAAAATATATTTTCCTCAAACTTTAATTTTTCAATTTGTAATAGCATTTATTATATTAAAATCTCACTGTCTGTTTGTATTTTAGAACTACTCCTACTAGAATATGGAACACAGCGGGGTGAAATTAACACCGGTTATCTGCATGGATTCAAGGATGTTATATAAACTCTCACAATTTTTTAATTTGAATTTATTTCTGAGGAATTGTTATTATTTTTTTTTTTGCATTTTTAAGAAAGTTTCTGTAAAGATGGGAACTAAAATACTGCATTTTCGTGAAAATAAAAATGACTTTTACATTCTCTTAAAAAACTGCACTGTAAAAAAAAAAATATTCATACATTCCTACATTCTCAAAATATGCACTAAACGTTAATTATTATCAATTTTTATTTATTTTTTTAATTTAACGGTATTTTTTTTTACAGTATAGTATATAAATGTAGAATATAATATACAAACATTAAAAGACAACAAGTGTTATGGAAAGTTAATAATTAAGGCATTTAGTTAACAGGTCTGTAAGTTACAGATTTTGGACAGAGCTGCTGCGTAAATTACACAATTTTGGACACTACTGATCTGTAGGTTACCCAATTTTGACTTTTCATAACTTTATTATTATAACTTTATTTCAAAAATTCTTAAATTGATAACAGAAAGGGACTAAGAATGCTATAAATTGCTTCTATAACTGTATTATATACGTTTTTTTTTTTGTCAATTTAAATAAAAATTATCCTATTTTAATCAAATGGGAAACTTTCAATATGAAAATGTTTTCTTATCTTTTTAGAAGCTTATCATCTCATTTGATTTGGAGCCAACATTAATTAGTCAACTAGTTTTCTCTATTCTAAAAACAGTAACTAACGCTGTCGCCGTAAATGAATTTTTTGTGACCGGGGGGTATTTCTAAGCTAATATTAAGAAAACTATTGCATATAAAAGCATGAAATTTGGTAGTTTTATAGAAAAATGTACGATAAATACGCTGAAGTAGACAGTTTTCAAATCGAAGAAATATTTTAAGAGCTATTCATGTTGAAATCGGTCAAAATAGCTCCATTAAAAAAATTGTAGGATAAAAAACTATGTATACTAATTTATCCATATTTCACAGGAACATACTTGACGATCTTGTGGTGTGCCGTATGCAATCATTTTTCAAATTTGAGTAGTTTCTTGGGGTTCTCTTTACAATTTTGTATTGAAAATTCCATCATTTCAATTGAGGTTTATTTTCTGTTTCGAAGAGGCCATTTTTTAAATTGTTGTCTTTTATAAAACAGCGCAATTAATAAGATTTATTTTGAATTAAAAAATGTATTTATACGTGACTATTAAAAATTGAAATATAACTTTAATTAATTGCTCACGTGTTAAAAGCAGTAAATGGAAAAATTTACGGCATAAAAATAGACTTACACGTGAATATTAAAAAGCGAAATAAAACTTTAAAATAATAATTAAATTATTACTCGTTAAAAGCAGTTAATGGGGAAAATTGCCGAATATTTAAAATGCTCAAATAATAATATTTCCAACCAGTTTCAATTTAAAAATATATTTACAGGAGAGATTTATAAATTTCGGATAAGACATTTTACCTATTGTTGCAAATGTTAAAACTGCGCAAATAACAATACCCCCTTTCAATTAAAAAATATATTTTCACTGAATATTAAAAATAGAAAGAATATTTTGGTGAAAATTACCTCATATTGAAAATATTACATTTAAAACGTATTATTTAAACAATTTTCTTTTAGCATTGTTATAATATTCCGCGAGGCTTCGAAATTGTTTACTTAGCCATTTTATTCAAGCTGATTTCCAAATGTTTAATTGATCTTATTTAATCAATCAAGAAAATAGCCGTTAGCTCTCGCAAAAACAGTTGATTCGGCCTTTAAACCTTCCCAATTAAAGTGAAATGAATGAATATCCCGAATGAGAATCCCGAATAGAGAAGATCGCCAATTGTCGTTTAATTGTGATTCAATTTTCCGTAATCTTTTAAAAACAGAGCAAACTACCACAAACTACCAGCACCAAATCTGAGCAATTTGTTTGTCTATCCACGTTTTTATAATTGCACTTTCTGGATGAGAAGGGCTCTTTGAATAACGAGATACCCCCCTCCCCCAAAAAAAAGATATTTATACTCATGAATGAAGGTCTAATGATATAAAGAATAATCCAAAAAGAGTACAACTTTTTTATTGCGTTGCACAGCCATCAGACCATCCAACATGGCGCTTAACTTTAAAATTTCTATTTTTCACTGTGTTTTCCACAGTAGTTGCACGGAATACAGCTGTAGCAAAATTATACTATTTTAGATCGAATGTAACCAAAGTACCTTCACTAATAATTTTTCGTATTTGGAGATCACGATACAAACAAACTGTCGCGTCGGTTGGAGAATTATGCTTTGTGCATCCTAGTATGAAGACTGAGGACTCAGTTGATACTTAATAGGAAAATTTGCCAAAAAAATTTCTACTGTTACTAGCCCTCCATCTTCTATGTTTTAAATTAATCGATTAAATTGTATTTTAAGTAATGATAATTAAATTTATTTACTCTGAAAGCTTAAAGTTATGATGATGGTTCTGCTTCTGCCTTTGCGATCTGCCAACTCTAGTTCAAAAATTATCGTCTTTTCTTGATTTGACTTCCGGTAGATGAAATAGACCTGCAATAACACGACGTCGATGGGGTTATTTGACATTCAACGGTAAAAAACGAAATATTAATCTCGATTTCGGGATTATTCCTCGCATTTAGTAAGTGTTGGGTGGGGGGAGAGGGTGTTGATAATTAATGAGCATACTAAAAATGGGAAATTCTCCAAGAAGAAACGCTTTAAAGGCAGTAACATGTTCCGCGTTTTATTCCTGATACGCAAATGTATAATTATTTCACATTAATATATGATTCTCGACTTAAAAATTTAGGTGCAAGAGCTTTGTCGCATTTATGGACCACCATGTTTAGGTACATTGACCTTTTAGTCTAAAATTAAAGTTTTATGTAATCTGGCATACTGTGCCCAACAAATATTAGAAAAGAAATTTATTCGAAAAAAGTTTTTTAACAATATACTGGCAAAAAACATACGTTTCATTTAGGACTTTTTAATAGCTATATTAATAATTAACATTTCGAAAATATTGAATATAAGAATGGATTAAATTATCAAAGATATGCAAGAATTATGTTTGCAGTTTTATAAAGTAATATACGAATCAAAAATAATAATGTTTCAAATTTTCTACTATCTAAATTAAAATAACGACTTTTGTCTTTAACATTAATTAAATTAATTTTAATAAATTATATTTCAGTAATCACATTGAATATTAATTTAAATTTATATTTCTAGGTCTAGAATATATTGCACCTAAATACAGCAAAACCTTTGAAAACAGGACCTGTCAATAGAAGAAGTCTGTTTCAGCAGAAATTTATGCTCCAGTGAATATAATACCATGCGACTTTACCTGCTAAAGCGAACGGATGTCTAAAATGTAATTATTTTTCCTTCCTTTGCAATTTTGAATTTACAGGTTTTACAGTATCTAATAAATTGAACTTTACATACAAATAGCATGAAATATAACCGTTATACAGTGTTGCACATATTTTCCTTTCATCCGAGAAAAGTCTTCATCTACCTGCTCACGCTATTTAATATTATCCGTTTATTTAAAAAAAAAATGTGTTTTTAACACTTTCCAACAATATTGAAAAGTGATTATGAATTCGGTTTGTCTGTCTGTCTGTATTCTAACTCGCGTAAATGTACTCGAATTGCCTTGCAATTTATGTGTGCTATTGAGGTTTACTACCGCATGTTTGGCATTGAATAGGAAGTGTATAGTGTTTATAATCCGTTTACAGGGATACTCAAAATAATTCCTTTGCATTACTGTATATGGGAGAAAACCCGTTTGCAATGTATTTTATTGATATTTCACTATTTCAAACATACTGTAATCTATACTAATAAAAGAAAGTTTATCTGTGTGTGTGTGACTCTTGGCGATAGCTAGGAAAATCTAGCCCACTTAGAAGGCTGGAAATTTAGATTTAGGTAGTCCAAACCCTCTCCTGGTGCACCATTATGTCAGAATTTTAATATTTTAATTACTTTCTGAAATATTAATCAAAATGCACAAAAAACTTTCATTAAAAACGCTTTTTTTCTTCGGTTGGTTGGTTGTGTACAATATCTTCTCAGAACACATTAAATAAATCAGAGTAACGATGCATAGATAAGGACTTATAACGAAATAGTGCCAACATGGATTGCAGTTACCTGCATATAGCCAAGTTAATGTAGCGCCATCTACTCACGGCAAATTACACAAACGCCACCTGTTTAAGACATTTAGAGGCACGTTTTTCTTCATTATAATTATCTGGATTTAAGGTTTTTTTAAAACAGGACATATATTATTATGATAGAGACTATTAATACAGAAAACTTTATTTAACAGATTATTTGTTATATATTTGGGGGAATGGCGAGGGGTAGGAGTCTAATTACATTTAACAATTTTAACCCGTACCGTTTAATTGTTGTTTTATATACAGAATACCGCTATTTTAAATCTCAGTTTCTCAGTAATATCTCAGTAATAATGCTCCGAACTTCTCCATTTAGTTCTATTTTTACTAAATTATCGTAAAAATCAGCATTCATTGCTTCAAGGTGTATTTCTAAAAAGCAATTACCAGTATTTCCGAATAATAACCTAAGACAAATTTCAAATTAAGTTCCTAGCCTAACCAAATGAATCAATCTTTAAAGATGTATAGTGATTCTCCTAATTAGTTATTTGCTGAAGGTCACTTCAACATTCGCCCCCCCCCCGCCCTCCGGGGCCCTCCTTCAAAGTTTTCTCTAACTATTCCCCGTTTCCATATCTCAGCAACTGTCTTTCCGATTCCAACGCAAGTGATTCCAAACATTATAATTAACTTAATAGACACCCTTTATAACATTAAACTAAATTTATGAGTAGCGGTTACCACTATTTCTGAATAATAGTTTAAGCCAAATTTCTAATTAAGTTCCTAGCTTAACCAAACGAACGAATTTTTAAACATGCATAGTGGTTGTCCTAATTAGTCATTTGCTGAACGGCACTTGAACATCCTCCCCCCCCCCCCCCGACCCCTCCTTCAAAATTTTTTACCTAAATATGCCCCGTTTCCATATCTCAGCAACTATCTTTCCGATTTGAACGCAAGCGATTCCAAACATTATAATTCACTTAATAGACACCCTTTATAACATTAAACTAAATTTATGAGTAGAGGCTACCACTATTTCCGAATAATAGTTCAAGCCAAATTTGTAATTAAGTTTCTATCTTAACCAAATGAACGAATTTTTAAAGATGCATAGTGGTCCTCCTAATTAGTCATTTGCTGAAGGGAACTTGAACATCCCCTAACCCCCTCCCCCCGGCCCCTCCTTCAAATTTTTTCTCTAACTATGCCCCGTTTTCGTATCTCCGCAACTACTTTCCGATTTCAACGCAAGTGATTCCAAACATTATAATTAACTTAATAGTCACCTTCTATAACATTAAAGTAAATTTATGAGTAGCGGTTACCACTATTTCCGAATAATAGTTTAAGGCAAATTTGTAATTAAGTTCCTAGTTTAAGCAAACGAACGAATTTTTAAAGCTGCACCGCAGCCCTCCTAATTAGTCATTTTCTGAAGGACACTTGAACATCCCCTTCACCCAGCACTTCACTCATGATTATTTTCTCTAACTGTGCCTTATTTCAATAACACTGCTTATAATGTTCCCATCTTCTCGAAACCAGCTCGATTTTGTAGCACACCTACTATACAGTACCGTAGGCAACGGTGACCTGTCTCAGAGGTTCTTTCCGAAAGAGGTTGCTACCCTGAATGTGGAAAGGGGAAATAAAAGATTTCCCGTAGCGTGCGAGCTTGCCCGGTATACGGTGTCGAAGCCATCGGAGACCTTGGCCAGAGTTTCGTTTTTAAAAAGATTTGAGTTTATTACACGGGCTTGGACAACGCCGGGCGGGTCAGCTAGTTAATATATATTACTGACGAGCACTACAAGAAGATTACTGTAGAATGTGATGTGCATAGCATTCATCGTTCATTTACAGCGACGTATAGAAGAATGCGATGAGAGTACTGTGCATGGACAATAATTGCTGAATTGCGTTTCTGTTGTGGTACGCGTTTTTAAATTTAACTAATTTTTTACATATTACTTGGTGTATATAAATTCTATAAATCGTGTACAAGGCTGCGCAAAGGATCTGGAGTACGTTTCAGTTTATTGGCGGAAATAACTCTATGAAACTTTATGGCGTTTCCTAACTAAAATAAAGTTTGCATACCTATATGGGTTGCCCAAATGAAAGTGGCAAAACAGTCAGTTTGCGAAATGGTTTAATGGTATTTATATATTTTTATACAAAAGAAAGAAGTAATACAGACGTAAGAGATAGGCTAGACAAAGTCACCTTGTAGGTTGAAACAAGTGTCCCAGTGGTAAACGGACGATGGATACCCTGGGTGAAGAAGCTCCGGGGTTGGTTGCGGAATCAATTTTCAACGGCAGCTTGGACCTCATTATCGTCGGAAAATCGCCGTCCCTTCAGAGCTTTCTTGAGCGGACCGAAAATGTGGTAGTCACACGGCGAGAGGTCTGGGCTGTAAGGGGGATGTTCGTGATCTGTCGTCAGTTCTGCTTCTTTCACTACGAAAATCCCTACACCATCGGATTACCGATCTGCGTGACATACACTCCGTACCATACACATTTTGGATTAGACGATAGATTTCACTAGAACTCACATTTTCCGCTAATATAAATTGTACCACCACAAGATGACACCATTTGGAGGCATCCATGATGAGAACGATGCTATTTAACATGCTCCCACGCTATCACACACGCATCTGGCGGGATCTGACAATATGGCATGCATTCCCAGCATTCTGCGCTCTGTATAGAAGCATGCGCAGTCATCTTTTTCTTCAAATGGCGGAGTTAATACAGCAATGCCACTTTCATTTAGGCGACCCTTATACAAATCTATAGATAACATTGAGGACTGCACAAAAAAAATCGAATACTGATGGTAATGTCTGAAATTGGGTTTTCAAATGTGTTAGGTGTTTTCCAAATTGTTTTCTTAGAAATCGTATATCACCTTATTAAATGGTGATGTTTTATTACAATATTCTGAACGTGTCGGAAAGTGTTTTATAATCTATGTTTTAAACATGATTTTCCGTTCATGTTTTATTTCCACGTTTGTATACAAACATGAAGAATATAATAAATGGCGAAAAAATGAACGCTTTCTTAATTTTGATTGCTTCTTAATCTTTTCAGTAGTACACCCGTATATATACGTTTTATTTTTAACACTTTCCAACCTAGTTGAAAAGTGTTTATGACTTCGGTTTGTCTGGCCGTATGGCCGTCTGCCGTCTGGCCGTCTGCCGTCTGCCGTCTGCCGTCTGGCCGTCTGCCGTCTGTCCGTGCTCTAACTCCCGTAAATATGCTCGGATTGCTCTGCAATTTTTATATGTCATTGTCGTTATCTATAGCATGTTCCCTATTTCAACGGAAGTGTGTAGCACTTATAGTTTTTTTACAGGGACACTCAAAAGAATTCCGTTACATTGCGGTCTATGGGGAAAAATCATTTGCGGTTTATTTAAATAATGTTTCACTATTTTAAACGCATTGAAATTTATATATATCACTAAGGTGCATTAGACGAAGCTTAATATGGAATAGGGTGTGCATAGAACTTATAGTTACTTTACAGGGACAGTCAAAATAAATTCCGTTACATTACATCTATGGAGAAAAATCGTCTGCGGTTTATTTAAATAATGTTTCACTATTTTAAACGCATTGAAATTTATATATTTCACTAAGGTGCATTACAAGAGGCTTACAACAGAATATTGTGTGTATAGCAGTCATCGTTCATTTACAGGGACACACAAAAGAATTCTCAATTGTCTGTTAACAATAATTCCTGGAAGCGCGTTTTAAGTTACTGAACACGATTTTAATTTTAACTCGCTTTTTGTCTATTACGTGATGTGTATAAATTCTGTAGATCCTATATAGGGAAGCACAAAAGTTCGCGGACACATTTCCGTTTAGTGACAGAAACTCCAGACGGAGAATTTTAAACTGTGCTACGCGTTTCCTAACTGAACTAAAATTTAGCATCCTATGTAGTATATATACAGATCTATAGATCCTATACAGGGCTGAATAAAAGTATTCGGATATTTTTCTGAATATTGTATATGTTGGAAATTCCTGAAATTATGTTTTTAAATATATTATGCGTTTTCCAAATTGTTTATATAGATGTCATCTTTTAGCTTATTAAACGGTATAATTTGTAAAATTATTTTGGAAGCGTTGGAAAGTGTTACATAATCTATGCTTGACGCATGATTTTTCGTTCTTGTTTTTGTTTTGTTTTTGTGTGTGATTTCTAGAGAGTATGCCCGTCTATGTACGTTTATAGAATTTACTGCATGAGGAGTGCAAACATATTTTACGACAACGTAAAGTCAAATTAAACTTAATCTATTAAGGTGTAAGAAATGTGATCGTGTGAAATATAGTAGTTGATAAATATATAAATATTTATTTATATTGTAAATAATTTTTTATTTCAAAAAAATCTCACAAGAAAACACACACACACACACACACACACAAAAAAAAAAAAAAAAAAAAAAAAAAAAAAAACACGGGGTCAGAAATATTACACAAATCGTTTTCTAGTTAAAAAAGTCCTTCCGGCCTGTACCGGGAGATAAAGGTCTCTTTCCTATATCTTCGTTTTAAAATTTTAGCTAATGTTACTCGAAAACAGCAAGCTAAAATGCAAAGAAAACGTTTACAAAATATTCGTTAATACTGAATTTGAATAAGAAATTCGCCAAATTATTGAGCTATAGCCAAATTGGCTTTATTTATGAAGATTTATTTTGCTCGCCAAATTTGGCGGTATTTCGCCAAATGTCACCAAGTTTCGCGAGAATTTGGCGCTAACGGATATCAATATATAGCTTTATGCGCATGATTGGGAAAATGATTTCAATAATGAAAGAAAATAATTTGCGAGAAACCGCGTTCACTAAAACTCATAAACTAATCGTTGATTTTTTGTTATGTGCTGTCGTGTTTCAAAATGTCAGCCACCCTAGAATTTCAGACTGCTCTATCTCAGCCATTTTTTAAGATAGAGGTCAAACAAAAAATGCTCTGGAATCCTTGTATCAAGGCCTAACACTTAATTAAAAAATAAATTTGAATTTTTAACTTTTTTGTATATTTATTTTAGTTTAAAAATTTTCAGTGGCCGCCATCTGGCGGACCAAGCTGGCCAACGAACTCGGTCGAGGCATTGGTGAGCTTAATACACACAATTAGTTTCATCAAAATTAATTTATAAATACGAGCGTTATCGTATGACATAAATCAGATATATATATATATATATATCAACATTTGAACGGAGGGTGGTTTTGGGGTCTGGGGGTCATGATCGGTGAAAATATATCGAAATATTCCGGAATTGCTTTCCTCCGAACGGCTGCAATAGGTAGCTTTATACTTTTTTGTATTGAAAGCTACCAAATAGTTCTCTTTCAAATAGGCAAAATTACAGTTATTTCATTAAAATCCGAAAAATTATTAAATAGTTTTTAAAAATTAAATGTACTTTTTATTTAATACAATGTTAAAAATGAAATAATATTTCTAAAGTTAAAATTAATTTGAAGAACAGTATTTCAACATAAGTAAGTCTTATAAAAAGTAGACATATGTTGATTATTTAATATCTGTATTAATGAGCACTCTTAAAGTGTTTAAATACTGATTATTTAAAGAAGATAAAATTACCCTAATTTAAATAAAATGTAACGCATCCATGAATTAAGTATTAGTAAGATATTCTTTAACTTATCTTTGTCAACTTAACACCACACTTACATTAAAGAAATAATTTATTATAAAGCTTTTCTTTAAAACTAAAGGTAATTATCTATTAAAGTATATGTGTAGAATTAATTTCCGAAATATTAATATTTTACTTCAAACTATTAAGAGTTTCACTTTCTCATTAAGGAGAAAGCGATATATCTCTATGTGTCAGAGATCTCTTTCTTTTCTAACGTTTAAAATTCCGTTTAAATATAGTTGTTTTTATTCGCCATAATTAACTGATTTACTTATAATTAATTATGTGCTGCGCAAAATTTGCATAGAAAAATTGAGTGACATTTACTATACATTGCTGAAAGTAATTTCGTTCATGTTTTAGTTTAAACAAATATTTAAAAGAAAGAAATACACGAAAAAAGTTGTTTTCTCGCAAGAAGCATACTTTTCGTTATATTTAGATAGGTAAAATCTCATTAAAGTAATTTATGATTCTTAAGAAATGTTTTTAAAGTCTAATTTAATATTTTTTTCAAATATTGTGACTAACTTTATTCCAAATATGTTTCTTTTTTTGTTGTCAGATATATGTTTGAATTCCATTATAAAATCAGTTAAAGTAGGAAAACTTTTAGCACCATGAAAAATAGATTAAATATATCAAAGTTTATATATTAAATTTTAATGCACAATTAGTTAATTTTTAGCAAATAGGAGAAAGACTGAGAATATGTAAAAAAGAAATATTTAATTACTTCCTGATATCGCCTGGCGTTGCCCGTCAAAAAATAGCACGAAATGCGAAACAACTTTAAAAATCGTTGCACGAATTCCAAATAAACTTTATTGAAAAAAGAACAAAATTTACTATATTGGGCTTGACGTTTGAAACCAGATTCTTTTTAATAATGTGGAAAAATCGCCTCGAATTACGACAATACGCTAAAAGTCACGAAATTTACATCAAACATCGCAAAGGACAAAGTTTACTATATTGGGCAAAAAGATTAAAACAGATTTTTTTTTATGAATGTTGAAAAATCACCGCAAAGCACGAAAACACTCTAAAAATCGCATAAAAAATTCGAAAAAAATTCAAAAATCCCTCTATGAATTCCGAATAAACAGTAATGAAAAGAGGACAAAATTTATATTATTGTGCTAAAAGATTAAAACCAGATTATTTTTACTAATGAGGAAAAGTGGCGGGAAACTATTAAAAAAAAACGCTAAAAATCTCACAAAAAATTGCCAAAAATATAAAACGGTAGACTAAAACATTGTAACCAGAAATCTTTCACGAATGTCAAAAATCGACGCAAAAGGCAAAAAACATGCTAAATATCGCATTGAAAACCACGGAAGGCAAAATTTAGTATATAAGGCTAAAAGTGTGAAACCGAATTCCCTTTACTAATGTGGAAAATCGCCACGAAACGCAAAATAACCTCTAAAAATCGCATAAAATAATTCGCGAAAAATTCAAATAATCGCAAAGGACAAAATTCATCACAATAGACTAAATCATTGTAGCCGTAATTATTTCACGATAGTCAAAAATCAACGCGAAACGAAAAAAAAAAAAAAAAAAAAAAACGGTAAAAGTCGCTTTGAAAATCGCGGAAGACAAAATACACTATATTAGACTAAATGTCTGAAACATAATTACGAACGAAAACTTTTATGAATCTGAAAAATTCGCCCCGAAGTGCGAAAAAAATCTAAATACTGCCTTGAAATTCTCATCAAAAACCGTAAAACATTCAAAAATCGTTGAGAACAAAACTTATTATATCAGGCTAAAAGTTTGAAACCAAATTCTTTTTACGAATTTTTAACATCGCAAAGGAATTCAAAAATTGCATTAAAAATCGCTAAAAATTAAAAAATAGCGGAGAACAAAATTTACTACATTAGGCTTAAATTTGGAAACTGGATTCCTTTAACGAATTTTTGAAAATTGTCGCAAAAGGCGAAAAACGCAAAAAAAAAAAAAAAAAAAAAAAAAAAAAAAGCCTTAAATTTAAATTGCGATAAAGATTCAAAAATCGGAGAGAACAAAATTTACTACTCTAAAATATTGTAACCGTAATTCTTTCAAGAATGTAAAAAAAAAAAAAATCACCGCGAAACGTTAAAAATTGCTAAAAATCACAATAAATTCGCTAAATTGAGGAGGATAAAATTTACTATGTTTGGATAAATATTTGAAACCGAATTTAGATTCACTAATGTTAAAAATCGCTGCAAACCGCGAAAAACTCTGAAAAACGCATAAAAAATTCGCGAAAATTTAAAAGATAGCTGTAGGAATTGCGAATAAACTTTATTGAAAAGAAAACAAATATTACTGTGGTCGGCAAAGACATTTTAATCGGAATTCTTTCACAAATGTTAAAAAATCGCCACGGAATACGAAAAAACGCTGAAAATCACATTAAAAATAGCACAGGATAAAATTTACTATAGTGCACTATAGCATTGTGACTCGAATAATTTTACAAATATCAAAAAATCAGAACACGAAAAATTCATAAAAATCGATAAGAATCCCAATAAAAATTTCAATAAAAAATGTCAAAAATTCAAAAATTGAAATACATACATTAAAAATATACGTCTTTCACTCATTTAATTTAAAATACACGCCTTTCACTAATTCCATTTAAAATACTAAAAAGGAAAAGAAAATAAGAAATAATGGCACAAATCGAAACCTTTTATTTAAACATCAAAGAATTGTTCCTAACATACACACGCGAAATAAAAAAGCTGCTAATGGTGTGATTTACGCCAAATCTCTAATACTAATACTACTCTTACTAATCTCTAATACTTTTCAAACAGAAAAAATTCCAGATTAACTTTCCATTTTTATTAAATTGAAATATATTTTATTGTGCTGAATATTAGTGCTTGCATATTTTTTTGCTCCATGTATTCCATGAACTTTTCAATTCCGATTGTCTACGAAAATCTCCCGCCGGTGAAAATGACGTACGCACAAAATTTAGTGACGTATGTACTTTAATTGTGCTTTTTTATCTATTTTTTTAATATAACTTCCAAACGGTTTGACACTTATTCTTGGTAATAAATAGACGTCGTTGTCACCTTTATAGGTACCTGCTGTAAAAATTTGAACGAAATCCGTTAAATATTTTTTGAGTTATGCTTGACGAAAGGTTTTAATATCCATCGTAGCTATATATGGGGCAAAGTAAAACTGCGCTGTGTATGAGTCTTCGTTGCACTCAGACAATTAAAAACATATGGAGGTTTATAATTCTTAGAAAATATTTTATAAAATGCAATTTAATGAGAAATAGTATTTTCAATTTCATTTCCCAATTGTTTATTTGTCAGGTGCATGGTTTATAACAGAATTATATCATGTTCCTGTTCTAGTAGTCAGACTAAGAGGGATAAGTTGTATGGATTTGAAAGAACCATTGGTCCATTGTATTGATAAATGTTTCAGGGTCCCCTAATCAATACCTCACACTGACTAAATTACGTAAGCATACGGGAACACAAGTTTCAATTTAAGCTTTTAACGTTAGAGATACGTTAAAAAAAAACGTGAAAAGCTTAACGTTAGAGAAACGTTTATAATTATTCTTCAAGGAGTTGCGTAAGATTTATTTTTACGCGAACCATGTCAGCTATCACCGTGCTGAGTTTGATGTTCATCGGTCGAATAGTTTAGGAGAAGTAGAGGCACAAAGACACCATTGAAGTCGTCGTATGAGAGATTTTTTCCCTCAACTCAATATTTTCAAAAATTTTAAAAACTGCTCTGTAAAACTTATTTTCAATCAAAGAGATGAAATGATTTTTTACGGAAAATTAATTTTTAAGATTTATTTCAAGTAAAAACATTAACTTTCACTTCCATGAAAAGAACATTACAACAAGAACGAATTAAATTTAAAAAAATAAAAAAGCCCGACTGTGTAAAAAGCGAACTAAAAACGGAGCTTCTGACTGTAAAATAGTCTAGGAAACATCGTCTTCATTTTGAAAGACCTATCCAATAACATGCCACTCAATATGGTGCGTAATTTTTTTTTCGTCTCTACCGCCATTTTGAATTTATGAAAACAAAACCTAGCCTATAAGTCTTCATTTTGAAAGACCTATCCATTGATATGCCACTCAATATGGATCGTAAAAAAAAATTTTTTTCGTCTCTGCCGCCATTTTGAATTTATGAAAACAAAACCTAGCCTATAACCATCGAACGGTTAAGACGAAATGATTCATTAAAATACATCCAGCCGTTGGGATGTTTCGAGGGAATAAAGAAATCCATATACACACCCAGGTACGCGTCAAACACATAACCCTTCTTGGCAGTCGGGTACAAATAGAGGAGGTTGAAGACATCATCCGATAGCGTCAGTGCTCTTCGCTACTATTTTTTCTTCTGTATCACGATGAATATTCTTATTATTTTATTGTACGGAAAGATAGCCAATTCATGTATCTGAAAAGTAACTGATTTAGATTAGGTTTTGAGCTACAGTTTGTACACTGCAAAAAAAAAAGAAAAATATTTCTTAATCTAGAAAAATAAAATATAACCTAACCACGAACCAAAATATACAATAACCTCTTCCGAGTTATCCCCGATTCAATGCAAATCTTTATACTCTTTCCAAAACACTTTTTAGAACACTTATTTTGTCACCTTTTTTAGTACATTTTGAATCTCAGTTTTTAACAGTTTTTAGAATACTTCTGAGAATACTTATTTTGTTCAGTACACTTTTTAAAAGCGATGATTTCACATGTGTGCCCAAATGTACTCGCAATCTGTTCTCAAATGTGTTACCAAATTTTGATTTAACACATATCCCGAACAGAACACTTTCGAAACACTTTCTAATATAACGGAACATATTCGGAACACATTTCAGTACACATTAAAGTAGCTGGAACACTTTTTCGAATCAAAGTGTTCCAAATGTGTTCTCAATGTGTGCTGGGAATTTGCAGTGTTTCGAAAAGTGTTCTGTTTCTTTTGAAGTTTCATAAACTATTGTACTTTCTAAATTTAAAGAATCATTTATAAAAACAAAGTTTCTTTTACTGCCACTGGTTATCGGGGAGATTTCTCAGTACTGTTTATAGTGTATATCAGTTTTCTCAACCTGGAATGTCTGGATTTTTCGGTTGCTATTAATTATCAAGTAAACATATTCGTGTTCAACAAATATGTTTGACAGAGCAACATGATATATTAACAGCATTAACATCAACATTAAAATCATCATTATTTTGTTACTTTTGCATGTTTAAATTACTTACGCAGCTGAAAATGTTTCATTATGAATTGATAGCATCTTAAAAATGTAATATTCGAGTTTGAGAAAACTGATTAATACATTATAATAAACTACTCGGAACAATTTCCAAAAATCAGTAGCAGAAAAATAAACATTGTTTTTATAAATGCTTCTTACAAGCTCGAAAATATATTGGTTTCTGGAGTTTCTAAAAAAAAAGAACGCATTTCGAAATCGTGGGTAACTCGAAAGAGGTTATTGTACATTTTCGTACGTGGTCATATTATATTTACGTAACTGTATGAAATTGATTATGTTAAATTTTACATGTTTTCTGTATGCTTCAGTTATGATTCTTTTAGGTTTTCTGAAAAAAAAATCATAAAAATTTCATTTATAGTAATGACATCGCGTAAAAATTGTATAGAAATTTTACAATTTTCTCACTGGGAACATTGCACTTGATTGGCGTATTTTATCACTGTAAATGTTTCGTAATTTATATAAAAAGTAATAAATTTGATCAAGAAAGGAAATTTGATAAACATGTCTATTATATATTTTATCGTTAACCTTAAAAAAAAAAAAAGGCTCCGAAATCAAAACAATGTTTACAAGTATTTATGCTAGTATCTGTATTTTTATATGTTTAATCCTATATGTGTTATTCTGAAATATTTGATATTAAGACATAAATTGAGATAGAGACTGAAGTCCACTATCAGGTCAGGTAACCCCATTTTATCGAAACACGTCTTGACCCGCGTTTCGGGTCGGGTCGAGTTAACGCTATCGTTTTCGTTACGTGTTGGGTTGACTTTAACTGTTTCGCTTTGTGTCTTCACTTTTTCGGGTAAGTTTCGGTTTTGCCCCTTTTAAAAAAAGAAAGTCCTATAAACTTTTCGAAAGGAAAAAAAACTAAATATTAGAATATTAATGAGTGTATATGTGTCTATTTTCATATAAAAAAGATAAAATTGATATTAGCGATATAATTGTAGATTATTTTTACACAATTGTATTAAAATACAGTTTATTTTCTATCGTTTCGGGTTCCGGTTTGTATATTTCGATTCTGGGTTGATGTGTGTCGGATTCGGTTAGGATTTCATGGTGACAAATTTTTGGTCGGATTAGCGTTTGGTTTTGGGTTGACTTTAAGTAGAATTTTAGGGTTCGTGTCGGGTATAATCCGGCTCGTGCTGCACTCTGATCGAGACACATAAAATTGCCGAATAAATTTAATCTAAATGTTTGTTATCATCGAACATTGTTGTATTTTTTAAAATTCTTGTATTCACATTATATGTAATATGAAGTATTATTATTTATCTATTATCTATTTATATAAAAATAATCAATTGTCAAATTATCATCTATTTATATAAAAATATCAATATCGGGAATTTTTTACAACAGTGCAGAATATTCTATCAGACAATTGTATTTTACTCTTTCATAATATTGAATTCCAAATGAACCTTTCAAAAAATTTATCATATGAAAAGTAGCAATTGTGTTTATGCAATTTATAATACATCCGCATTATAAGGACATAGAACTGTTCCCTTTGAATGTTTCCTTTCAACCTGTGTATTTTGCGTTTCCTTTGTAATACGGAAAGTACTATAAGGATAGGCTTTATCAATTCACTTTCCTGTTCCGCAGAAATTGGAAAGATAGATCCAAATTCAACCAAGCAGGGAGGCCTAACATATGGCTTTATCCCCTGCAAGCCCTGCTTGGCAAGTTTATTTTTAAAAAAAATTCATATTTGACAAAGCAGGCCTCATGCGGGCATGCTGAAATTATTATACCTCTAGGCTTTGTAAAAGCTCGAGATTTCAAATTTCATTAGTCTTAGATGAAATTACAAATTAAGTATAATTTTTTTGTACAGGTAAGCAATGAAATTTGAGATAACAATTAAACTTTTGGATGGAAATATTTGAAAAATAAAAGATTAAAAGAGTCATAACAGAATAAACTTTTCTTTCCAGAAGCAACAGCTGGAATGCCATTAAATGTTTATGTAAGAATAATATGCTTTATCTATATATAAATTCTTGAAGTACTGATATTCTAAGTATATGTTAAATTATTATTTAACTTATTGTATATAGGTCAGAACCTCATCTAGAAATTCAGATACAAGCAGTATAGACATGAAATAGTATGTAGCTCTTTGAGTGCAAAAATGCATACAAAATTAATTTAAGCATAGATATAAAAATTTCTCTTTGAGTGCATGTTAAATAAATGACTCTTTACAGTTTTAAATGCTAACAGAACAGAATATGATAAATATATAACTATTTGATTAATACCTATAATTAGTATGAATATGATATAAATTTCTCTTTGAGTACTGGTTGAAAAATGACCGAATTCATAATATTTGAATGCAGAGAATAAGAATGAACATAATAAAATAGTATATTACTGTTTCAGTGCAAGCTTAAAATAAATATAGATGTATAAATTTCTCTTTGAGTGCTAACTGTATTTATAATTTTCGAATGCTAACAAATTTTATATAGTGCTATAAACTTATTAAATACAAACAGAATAAAATAAAATAAAATAATAATACATCTCTTTGAGTGCAGGCCAAACCTTTTTTATGTATTCTAATGCATGCTGTATTAATGTAAAATAATATAAAACTCTTTGAGTGCAAAGTCTGCTTTCTAACTGAAGTTCAAAAGTTCTGAATTTGATGACACCTACAGTATTGGACATTTGAAAATTAGTCACCATTATTGTGAGAACTTAATTTGCAGAAAAGTCACCATTAATGAGAGTTTAAAAGTTATTTGAAATTTACAGATTTTTAATGTAAAATATTCTAAACGTAGAGACAGTGGACTTTCTCAATAAACTTCTTCATCATCAGGAAAAGCATATCATCATCATCACCACCAACGATGTGTACTGGTGGCATTTGGAATAACAATTGTTTTTTTTTCTATTAAGGACATGCGGCTAATTATCTTTTGAAGCAATTAGGAATTCGCCGAGATTTATTTGAACCAATTCGACAAAGAGATGGTGTCTGTTTTCCTCAAATGTAGAGTAACCGTCATTGGGCATGTGAAAACGTAATGTAGCGAATCCCCTCTTGCGCCACAAGGGCATCTTGAAGACAAAACTTTATGAAATTTAATTAAATAAGTCGGGAAAGGGCCATGATTGATAGCGAATATATATAAGTATCGATGACTTAGAAGATAGTCTTCTGAAACTTTTGGTTTCAATGCATAGGTATATCGCCCAGTGAGACATAAGTCCCAATCACGTTGCCATGAGTTATGTAAAGTTTGCTTTAATATTCTCTTAAGATATGAGGATGGATATGGTATAAATTTTTCTGGTATTAATGAATTTGGGTCAGTTGCTTCCTTTGCTAACCGATCCACTAATTCATTGCCACTAATTCATTAAACTTTTCGAAAGGAAAAAAAACAAAATATTTGAATATTAAAGAGTGTATATGTGTCTATTTTTATATAAAAAAGATAAAATTGATATTAGCGATATAATTGTAGATTATTTTTACACAGTTGTATTAAAATACAGATTATTTTCTATCGTTTCGGGTTCCGATTTGTATATTTCGATTCTGGGTTGCCTGAATGTCCTTTGACCCATTGTAGATAAATTTTTTGTGTTGCTCTATGCAGAGATTGAATTATTTGGCTGATTATTATATTTTTTGTAGATATATCTTTTAGTGCTGATATTGTAGATTGGATATCTGTTTTTATAGCTTTTGTGCGATATTTTGATTGTTTTGACCATTGTATTGAGTCCAAGATCGCAGCTGTTCCGCTTGATACGTTGAGTTTTCTTTCTGTATTCTTTGCTGATATGTATAGTATATATTACTTCTTCTTCTTTAAATATGCCGTAGGCATAACCCGTGCCGATTTCAGTTTTGGAGCCATCCGTGTATATTTACACATCTGTCTCTATTTTACTATGTGCATCCAGTATATCAAGATATTCTTTTGAGGTATCTATATATTTCTTCTAAGCTTTGTTTTGAAATGTATCAGAGTGATGTGGGTGTGATGGCACTCCCAGTCTCAGTATCATTCCTTGGTCTGCAATCTGTTTCAGTTATAAAGGTAGTGGAGGAATTCCTGTCAGGACATTTAGAGCCGATGTAGGAGATTTTTTTATATGCTTCAGAGATATGTAGCAGACATCGACGCTAAATATGTGAGAGCAGGCGGAAGCCATGTGACTTTTACAATCTTGTAAACCATGTAGCTGCTGCATATGAAACTTTCTTTTCTAGAATGGAAGTGTACCAAGTTTTTATGATTTGTTTAGAAATGCCACTTGTGGTTGATACGAATTTTAACAAGTTTTGTATTGTTGCTGACATTTCATCCCGTTTGATTCTAAGATGTGTCAAAAAGGATAGGGGTGAATCTAAATGTATTCCTAGACATGGCATAGTATTTGCAGTTTTTAGATTATGTGAATCAAGTAGGAAGATTGGACGCCGTTTTAAATACTTTGGACGTCTGAGATTCAGACATTGGCATTTGTGATAAGAGATTTTCAGATCTGACGTTTGAGCCTAATCGCTAATTACTTGAAGAGCTTCATTTCCATTCCTTTCCAGTTAGGCTCTAGTTCTTGCCTCAATGATTAACATTAAATCATCCGCATATGCTATGATCCTTATATTTTTATTGCTGAGAAGATCGATTTATTGCAGCATAAGCACTTTCCACAGGAAAGGACCATAGCACGAGCCTTGTGGGCAGTCTTTGGAGAACCAATGTATTTCATCCATTAGCCAGTTGGGATATGCTCCTCTTTTAATTAGGAAGGACCTGGCCGTGTTAATATAGGGCTGTTTAATATTTAGTTGTTGAAGTAGGATTAATGTCTACTCCCACGGAAGATTATCAAATGCATTTTTAAAATCTATTGACAACAGGGATATATACGAGTTGTTTTGTTTGGTTATTTCTATATAGAAATAATTGTACAGCCGGTCAAAAGAAAGAAACAAGAACGAAAACCAAGCATCAAGCATAGATTATGAAACACTTTCCAACACAGCCACAAAACTGTAACGAAACTTCACCGTTAAATAAGGTGAAAGGAGATAGGTAAGTAGACAGTTTAGAAAACATATAACGCATTGAAAAATACAATTTTCGAAATTACCTTCCAGTGTCAAAAAAGTAATCGAATTATTTTGTGAAGCCCTGTATATGATCAATAGCTGTGGATATATAGTATGAAAGAATATTCACATTTAGCAATTTTCGCTAATCGATGAAAATGCACACGAAATCTTTTGTACACCCCGGTATATTATCTGAAGACTTTTGTACACACCACATATTAAGTTAAAATTCAACTTAAAACTCAATCGCAGCAATTACCAACCGTAAACGACAATGTATCTTTTTCTTTGCGCAGCCCTGTATACGAATTTATTTATATATTCCACAAATTTCTATTAGTCTACTAAATATAGTTCAGCAAGAAAATGCTTAAACACAATTAAAAACTACCCTTAAGTAATTCACTCCCATAGTCTGTAATACTTACGAATTTCCTTGTGTAGCCCTGTATATGAACGACCGAGTTTATAACCACACACGTACTATGAAAAAAAATTAATTAAACTTAAAAACGCAAACCAAAGTTGAAAACGCACTTATCACACATAGACTGTAAATATCGCACATGTACTGTAACCAATGTATTTTGTGAGTCCCTGTAAATAAACGCAATGCACACAAGAGAGCAATTTATAGTGCACCTTAGTAATGTATATAATTTTCATTATGTTTGAAATAGTGAAATATCACTAAATTACACTGCAAACGATTTTTCCCCATAGAACGATGTGTAAAAGAAGTCTTTTGTTTGACCCTGTAAATGAATAATAAATGCTTTGCACCCCATATACTACAAAAAGCATGTTTTAAAGCGTTTCATAATTATATATCGATTTCATTATGTTTTAAATGACGTAGCGTCATCAAAATGCACTTGAAACCATTATTTCCGATTGTCTGTAATGTAAGAGAATACTTTTGATTGTCCCTATGAAAAAACTATAAGTGCTACACACTTCAGTTGAAATAGGGAACATGCTATAGCAAACGACAATAACATACAAAAATTTCAGGATAATCCGACATATTTACGGGGAGTTAGAGCACGGCCAGACGGCCACACAAATCGAAGTCATAAACACTTTTCAACTAGGTTGGAAAGTGTTAAAAAGGGAGCCTCTATACTCTTCTGTTTCCAAATGGATTCACAAAAAACGAAAATAGTCAACTGGGCAACACTCCACTCTACTCCCAATAGTCCGAACTAGCATTTGTTGTGATCCCTTTAAAGAAGTTTTAGGAGGAGAAAGATTTTTTCCGTTGAAGAAGTCAAAGAATTTTTATGCAATTGGCTTCACACATTTCCTCACTCTTTTAGGTAGCTTTTAACCAGCAATCTTTTAAACAACTACCTATTGTTCGGAGGAAAGCAATTCCAGAAATTTTCGGTATATTTTCACCGACCATGACCTCCAGATCACAAAACCAGCCTCCGTTCAAATGTTGATTATATATATATATATATATATATATATATATATATATATATATGATCTATATCGTACGATATCACTCGTATTTATGAACCCATTTGGAAGTAACTAAGTGAGTGTATTTAGCTCACCAATGCCTCGACTGAGTTCATTGGCCAGCTTTGTACACCATCTTGTTTAAAAATGACGGCCACTGAACGACTTAAAACTAAAAAATATATAGAGAAAAATAGAAAATCAAATTTCTTTTTTGCTTAAGTGTTAGGCCTTGATACAAGGATTCCGGAGCATTTTTTGTTTTGCCTCTATCTTAAAAGATAGCTGAGATATAGCAGTTTGAAATTCTAGGGTGGCTGACATTTTGAAACAAGACAGCAGATTACATAAAATTAGGGATTAATTTATGAGTTTTAGTGATCGTGATTTCTCGCAAATTATTATCTTTCATTGTTGTAATCATTTTCCCGATCATACACATTCATATCCGTTAGCACGAATTCTCGCCAAGCTTGGCGGCACTTGATAAAATATTGCCAAATTTGGCGACTAAAATAGACCTCTATAAATGAAACCAATTAGGCAATATCACTAATTTGACGAATTTCTTTTTCAAATTCAGTATTAACGAATTTTCTGTAATCGGGTTCTTTGCATTTTAGCTTGCTGCTTTCGTATAACATTAGCTAAAATTTTAAAACGAAGATATAGGAAAGCTATACCTTTTCCTCCCGGTACAGGCCGGAAGAGCTTTTTATTATACAAGAAAAAAAAACCAAAAAAAAAAAAACTAATATATTTTTAAAAGTCTGTAGAAATCTATCTAGAAAAATAACATTGATATAATTTCAATTTCGGTGTGAAGTTTTTTTTAAATAATATGTTAAAAAGTCTCCTTTATATTTGATACATCCTCGCACATATTTTGTTACATAAAACTGTATATCTTAGTAAATGTTTGTGACAATAAAGAATATAATTGAATTTTTCTCATTTTACATTCAGAAAAGCGTATCTTACACAAATTTTATTCTAAGCACGTTCCAATTTTATATAAGCGTACCTTCGATATCGCGATGAAAATACTTCAAATAAATATATTACATTTATTTGCAAATATTTTGTTTGCTTTTCGCTTTGTTAATACGTAAAATGTTTCAAAGAGATAAATTTTGTTCCCAATATTCTAAAATACGGCATCAATTTGTAAGAAAGATGGTGATAAGACTGTAAAGAAAAAATAAGGAAAATACGTTTGATGAATGATATCTGCAGGTTTAAAAAGTCCTTCCGGCCTGTACCGGGAGGAAAAGGTAGCTTTCCTATATCTTCGTTTTAAAATTTTAGCTAATGTTACACGAAAACAGCAAGCTAAAATGCAAAGAAAACGTTTACAAAAGATTCGTTAATACTGAATTAGAATAAGAAATTCGCCAAATTATTGAGCTATAGCCAAATTGGCTTCATTTATGAAGACTTATTTTGGTCGCCAAATTTGGCGATATTTCGCCAAATGTCGCCAAGTTTGGCGAGAGTTTGGCGCTAATGGATATGAATATATAGTTTTATGGGTATGATTGGGAAAATGATTACAACAATGAAAATTTTTGTAATCTGCTGCCTTGTTTCAAAATGTCAGCCACCCTAGAATTTCAAACTGCTCTATCTCAGCCATTTTTTAAGATAGAGGTAAAACAAAAAATGCTCTGGAATCCTTGTATCAAGACCTAACACTTAATTAAAAAATAAATTTGAATTTTTAACATTTTTGTATATTTATTTTAGTTTTAAATCTTTAAGTGGCCGCCATCTTGAAACAAGAGGGCGAACCAAGCTGGCCAACGAACTCGGTCGAGACATTGGTGAGCTTAATACACACAATTAGTTTCATCGAAAATTATTTATAAATACGAGCGTTATCGTATGACATAGGTCAGATATATATATATGGATATATCTATATATATAAATCAACATTTGGACGGAGGGTGGTTTTGGGATCTGGGGTTCATGATCGGTGAAAATATATCGAAATTTTCTGGAACTGCTTTCCTCCGAACGGCTGCAATAGGTAGCTTTATACTTTTTTGTATTGAAAGCTACCTAAAAATGTAACAATGAAAAGAGAATTAATTATGAGCACACAATTTAAACCGTACACCAGATGTGTCAAACTGTGACTTGTGGGATACCACTATTTTTATAAAATAATCTTCATCTTATTTAATCTGAGAATTTCTGCGATAAAATAATTCAATAAATACTGTTAATTGTATATAGTAGTTTTCGGCGAGTCACATATTGACACACCTGCCTTTCACCAATGTTCAAACTTTGAATCATATTTACCAGTTTAACTTGTTTTTCGACTGATAAATTAATTTACTAGTGTCGTCATTTTTTATTTATCAAACATTTGCATAATTATATTAATCGTAAAACTCTTGCCTGGATCACTATACAACAGAAAAAGTTTGCTTCCATTTTTAATTTTTACGTAGAGAATACTTATTTACTATTTATGTTATTCTTATACCCTTATATAAATATAAGATATTTAAATAATTGAAACTCTTGTGTACCACATAAAATTGTTGATTGAAGATAAACAGTAGCTCTAGGAAAAATTTTATTTTTTAATATTGATGTATATTAATAGGTTGGTGGATTATAAAATATAAAAGAAACTTTTTAAATATCAATAGAATTATTTGTACTCGTTGTCATGGCATTTATGGTAAGCTGTTTACGATCTAAAACTTTGTCTGACATCGTTTTATTCTTTATACATTCATTTATTTAGTTGTTAGAATTATGGATAAGTACTTAATGCCGTCGCATAAAGTATAATTATAAAAATATTCAGCAAATGAAAAGTCCAAACCTGTTTAAATTTGGTACAGATTGAATGTACAGTTCGTAAACGACACTGTATCGAAGTCTCAATTATGTAAATACCATAATTTGTTTGACAATGACCGTAAAGAAGGTGAAACAAGGTGATCCATTTTCTAATACCACATAAAAGGTTTGTAATACCACATAAAAATTATCACGACTAATGTTTGTGAGTTTCAGGGTGTTTTGTGCGTAAGTTTTCTTCACGAACGACGTGCATATAATACAGTACAAGACGGAACCCGTTAAAACTTTACGGCAAACAACTTGTTACAACCGAATTTTTTGAAGAATAATTCAAATAAAATAAGAAAAATCATTCTGTCCATAGCGGCGATCGAACCCACGGGATAATCAGAACAGAGAAGAAACGCGCTTTATACTATTCGGCAACCGTTTTTGCATTTGAGTGTGCTCTAAAACTGGTTAGGTTCTAGATTTAAGTTTACGCATGCGTAAATGTGGCAAATTCGTGTGAAAAATAAATTTGACGGAAATCCCTTTTCTTTTTTTATATACAAGATTATGCTTAGGATGTTATTACTGCCGATAGCTTTAATGGCGCCATCTGTTTTAAGATAAGAGAATCAAACACATGAACAGAGAGCCCTATTCTGCAATAATTAGAAAATGCAAAACTGTAAGGAAATCTACAATATCCAGCTTACTTTGCGAAATTTCAAAGCAAAAGTCTTATTCTCACATATACGTTGGAAAAATTAAAGGAAATTGTAAATACTTAGTTCCACACATTTTAGAGAGCTACTTTAAAACAATGAAGGTTTTAATTGAATATTAAAAAATTACACATGTAGAGCTAAAAAGAGAATATGCTACTGAAATGAAAATGCCATTACTTAAAAGAACAATTTGAAACATATTAAACTCTTTACAAGTATATCCAGTTTGATTTTTTTTATAATTCATTTATGGATTTTGTTTAGTATTTCTTATTTTTTTTTTAAACTAAACGACCTTTAAAAATTTTCATTAAATTATTTTTTATCAGTCTAAAACCCCGAATTTAAAATTTGCTGTTTGCAGCTAACGATTAATAATACATATTTTTTTATTGAGTAATTAAAACAAAATATTCTTGGGTGTTAAAGTTTACTTAATTATAAAGCATTCTAATAAAAAAAAAATACAAATTATATAACTTTTCCTTCTGAATTAAGTATGGCATTATTAAAGTGAATTATTGCCAATAAAATAAGAATAATTATTCTGTCCATAGCAGGAATCGAACCCACATGAAAATCAGCATAGAGAAGACACGCGCATTTTACTACTCAGCCACTGTTTTCGTATTTGAGTGTGCTCTAAAACTGGTTAGGTTCTAGATTTAAGTTTACGCATGCGTATTGGAGACAATTTTATGTGAGTTGATGGAAAAAGCCTTTGCTTTTAAATATATAGATAGTAATGCTAATTTGGGGGGGGGGGAGACTAAAGCTGCACATCGTACCTAAAACGATCCATTCCGATACGAATGTTCATCTTCTCTGGCCAATACAACACCGCGCACAACAGGAGTAACGAAACACAAATATTGTAAATCACACAATCGTCTTCCTTATAGTCCGAACTTATCATCTTATGACTAACACTTGTTTAGATCGCCTTTTAAAGGCTTTAGGAGGAGTAAGATTTAAATCGGATAAAGAAGTCAAATAATTTTTGAGTAGCAGGATTCATTCAGATCCTAGTTTTTTTACGTACACAATAATAATAAAAAACTCGCAATATATTTTGAAAGTGTAGACGATAAAGAAAGCTTGCTAGAAAAGTAACTTTTGTGTAATTTTGGTAAATAATATTTCAAAAATTATTTATTAAAAAAGTGTCCTTACATTTGATACACACTTGTATTTTTTTTTAAGGTTGGTTTCATAAAAATATGTTTAATTCAGACACATTTTTAAACATTAATTCACACATTTTTCTGACATGTTTATTTAGAGAATCTAGTTTTACAAAAAAATTATTTTCTTGTATGAAAAATATTATATTACATTTGTGTACAGTCTACACTGTTAAAAATGGGTACTTAAAAATAAATATTTACTCATTTTTGTGAAATTTATCGACTTATAGTTGCTTCAAGTTAAGATTTTTTAAATTTGAAAAAAAAAAACATTCAATTTTTTGATATTATGTCATAAAAACATAAGTAAATCGAGACACATATAGTTACATACGTGTAGTTAATTGCTTTGGTCATCGTTTACGGACATCGTTTGCACACACAGATAATATAGACGTCCGTCTTGAAGTGCACTCCCACACACTATGTAAGTACAAGTCTGGAACGTGTTTTGGACATGTCTAGATAGCAAACAAATAACCACTAGACAAGCAACACAAGGATTCGATACAGCCGTCAGAGATATATTTAATCGATTTTATGCGATTGGGAGGATTACCTGCCAACATATATTTTCAGGTTTCGTACCATTAATTTTAACATGCAATGACATATGCAATGTAACATATGCCTAACGTAATGGCAAAAATTTGCTGTTAAATACGAGGAAGATTTCTGTTTGAAATTAGTGGTACTCAAATGTTAAAACCATATGGATACAGTTTTTAGGCCATGTTTTGAGTTTTCTTGTTAAAGCAATAACAATTCATTTTGCCACGTATTTGTAACTATCAACAATTAAACTTAGTTTTAGGTTTTTTATATAACTTGCTAAATTTGATGTTTTCTGATGAATTTTAACTTCGACATGCACTGTTTGCTGTGAAAAGTATTAATATCATAAATTACAATATTTTATATTACATATACACTATATTGCCAAAAGTGACCGGTCACTTCCGATTTTAGACGTTTTGTTAACTAGCTAGAAAAATACAGGAGGAATTAACCTGAAACTGCAGGTGTGTAAACAGTATAGTATAGGTTATATATTTCTGCGAAGATTTTTTCACGAAGCCCCATAGGGGACTGTCAACAAATTGAAAAAGAACGAATATCTTTTGGATTACCCTGTAAAAACTAATGTAGCAAAAGCGTTCAAACTCAAGATTA
This sequence comes from Maratus michaelseni, assembly GCA_963931845.1. Taxonomy (NCBI): domain Eukaryota; kingdom Metazoa; phylum Arthropoda; class Arachnida; order Araneae; family Salticidae; genus Maratus; species Maratus michaelseni. The sequence goes on from OZ007588.1 coordinate 216,834,931, forward strand.
TTAATAAGTGGCTTATTGTAATATACTGTGTTCATTTTTATGAGGATAGCATGTATACTCGAAGAGAAATTTAGGTTTTTATAAAAACAGTCCCAAATTTCATTAAGTTTTTTGCTTATATATTGCAGAGTTCTTAATATAAAAAAAAGTTATTTTGAGAAAATATGTCAACAACATTGCACATAACACTCTGCAATCTGAATTAAAAAATAATAAAATTGGATGAAAAATGAGCAGGTTTACTAAACAATGTTTCACTGCGCATGCGCGAATGCAATCAAAATATAATATGTATAATGTATTAGCTAAGTATATAGAGCAAATTTTGTGAAAGTCTCAAAATCATAGCTTGAAAATTCTGAAAATTATCGTCGATAGAATAAGGTCGAAATCCATTGTTCCCAAAAAGAAGCAAAAATATGAGGGGTTGTATCAAATATCTGTTGATTAGTGCCAAGATAGCGTACAGAATATTGCACGTACTTACTATATTTGGATACAACCCCTCATCTTTTTGCAAAAAGTACTCCTCATAAAAATGAACACAGTATATTACAATAAGCCGCTTATTAATAATCTCGAATTTGAACGCTTTTGCTACATTCGTTTTTACAGGGTAATCCAAAAGATATTCGTTCTTTTTCAATTTGTTGACATTCCCCTATGGGGTTTCGGGAAAAAATCTTCGCGGAAATATATAACCTATACTATACTGTTTACACACCTGCAGTTTCAGGTTAATTCCTCATGTAATTTTCTAGCTAGTTAACAAAACGTCTAAAATCGCAAGTGACCGGTCACCTTTGGCAATATAGTGTATTACATAAATGTAACCCCATATTATTAAGTTATTTTTAGAAAATATCTTAAATGGAACACGCTGTACCGACAACATCTTTTTTAATTTTTGCGATATCTAAGTGACGTTTTTATGTAAGTTAAATAAATTATATACAGATTCCCTTTTAAAATAACATAATAAAATGTCACAAAGATTGAAATAGCATAAAATCATTAATACACATTTCGCTTTTAAATATCCATAGGTTGTGATATATTCCACATCTTTAGAGCGACCCTGAAAATGCTACAACGGTTTTTCACAATAGGGAGTTTAATATACTCGAATGGAGTACATACCTTAATATTGTATGTATATGACTAATTTGACAAGAATTAGGTCATTTAATAATTTTCGTTGCTTTGAATCAAATACTTTAAACTGGTGTAAATAGAAAACTAATAAATATGTTTTTAAGAAACTACAAAGGTTTGACACGAGTATTAATTTTCCCATTTGAACGAAAATGTGTTCAAGCCGCGTCTCGAACCCAGGAAATTTGGCTTTAATTGCCAATATTCTTCCAATTTAAGTGTCTGGACGACATCCCAGCAAACACAATATTCGTTCAGAACCTTGAAGCCAAAGTTAAGTTGCCCTGTAAGTTGACCTGTATAGCTGATTACTAAATTATAAAAGAAAAAAATTGAATAAAATAACCCTGTAGTAAAAACACGTATTTTTATTTTTAGTGCTGAAAATGCATAAGATGAAAGTATCAAAACTCAGTAAGTTTCGTTTGAAATGTGTTTCTAAGAGGCAGGACAACATTTTTCTAAATATAAGTCATAAGAGAAGGGGACAGCATAAAAAAATAATTTCCGTATTTTAATATGTATATAGCACTTGCAAAGCAAATGTCATGTCTAAAAGCTGAACTTGATTTGTATACTTTTTGTAATTGAAAATATCTTTCTGTCATCAGCAGTTTAAGAGATAATTTACAATCTATTTTGAATCACCCAGATTGCGTTCAACTTTTACTGAAATAAATATTATATTATTTCAGACACTACACATTTTCTTTTCTTAACATATCTTAAATGCCAAATATCAGCATGAAATAAATAGAACTTTTGAAATGATAAAGTGCATAAGAAATTAAAAATAGAATATACTGAAAATTTGAAACACATATATTCTTACATTTATAGAAGCTACAACATCTGAGATTTTTCCCATAAATTTTATTTTTCAGCATAAAAACAACATAAGCACAGAACATTGCAGAGAATTCATTTAATTTTTTTCTCTGTAATCTATTTGTTAGAAGTTGATACGTTGCATGATTTCGAATACAAAACTTGTTATAGAGTGCCTAGCTATTTATTGTATACGGGTTGAGTTTTGAGATTTTGCCTGGAATCGTTTTGTTTTGCGTGAATTGGCTATCCATTCTGTCTCTCTTTAAGTTTCGCAAACCACGTATGTATCTCCAGAAATATGCTGTCACGATTATTTGTGCAATGATATGTTAGTTAAGTAACTGTGGTTGTGTAGTAGCCATATATATTGCTGTTAGTTACAAATATTGAATTTTGAATCAATCTCGCCTCCGAGTCAAATAGTTTTGTCTTGCAATTGATGCCACGTGTAGATTTCAAGCGGCAGTTTTTAGTAGAGCCATCGACTGTGAGATTTTGCTTGATTGCTAAGGCGTTGACCTTCCAACTTCAAATAAAAGGATCCATGAGATTCAAGTTAAAATTCTATTATCTTCTAGAGTGTATTTCTTGGGTTCATGTATAACGAAAGGTGAGACATTTGGTGCTGAGTTAAGCGAATTAAAATTGTACATCTTTCTTAATTTAGCTTATTTCGGATCGTTCAAATTAAATCTATCCGCTCCATAGCTGAATTTCCTTACTTACTGTTATAAATAAATTGATGTTTTAATAAATCTATGTCATGGCCTCCTTTCATGTTGAAAACCGAAATGCGCATGTCTCAAACTTATTTCATAGCATGCTTATTTAAGCACACTTATGAGGCATACTTTTGTAAACAATTCGTTGTCACTAATATTCTTGAAAGGATCGATTATATTTTGTTTCATATCAACTGCATATGTATTATTTTAATTTTCCTGCTATATATCATATATTTACATCTCTAATTTGATATGCACGGGAGACCTTCTTGCCGGACCACTAGCTAATTACTAAAAAGTTAATTTTAGAAGTATATTTATTTTTTCGAAAATATTTCAAATGTTCTTCTTCGTAATACGAAAATCCATTTGCATCAAAGTAGTTATGTTTTAAAAGTTACGAAATTTAAATATTTATATGATCCCTGGGTCCTATAATTTATATTTGGTAAAACTTTCTTTATCTACTAACAAGTAAAACGCTATAAATATTCCATTTCTGTACAACCAAAACTACCTAGTTATGATGCTTCGAATTTTAGAAATTTTCAGTATTTTCCGGCACAATAAAGAGAGAAAAATGGGTTTTTAACCCTTAAATGCTGTTAGCGGTGTCTCAGACTACTGTTTGTTTTTCACAGTTTAACTATAAGTACTAGGATTTTTTTTTCGTTTGGAGCTCTAGTACTATTGCTAGAAACTTCTGAATACATTAATTTTAATTAGAAAAGTGCTGTACATAAAGTTTAGTACAGAAAAAATAGCCTACTGGTTAATTGAGTCTTTTATTCACATATAAATCAAGCGATCCAAGCGACAACTCAAAGTAGTTATGCTACAATTACTGTTACAGAAGTTAAGGGTTAATAGCGTAAAACGCAGTTTCGTATAAAATTTTAAAAAGTTTTTTTTTTCTAACTAATAGTAGGACTATTTCATTGACGCAGTTTTATTTCTTAATTTATTTTTAACATTGTTACAAGCTACTGCCTGCAACAGATAAAAAATTAAAACGCGTTCCAAACGTTTGCGACACCCTGCATTTCAAAATTTATCTTTACAGTGGTTATTATCAAATCTTTTGTTACTCCACATTCCAATGTTTTAAAGGAACAGTGGATTTTAAAAATAACAAAATTCGACAAAAAAATCAATTTTTTGTATTTGGAGAATTATTAAATTAGATGCTGAAATTTATCTGTTGCAAAAAGAAATTTCCAATTCTGACGCTTCTTCAAAGAGACATAAGTAAAAACTATAGATATTGTAAAAACTCTAGATATTTATCCAATTTCTTTTACTTAAAATGCTGTTTCCTCAAAATTGAAAATTTCGCACGTTTTTAACATTTGGAATGTTCCATGCACATTCCTAATTATCAAATTCTTTTGAAATTTATACTGCATATCCTATATAAAGTAATACATAAATGTTAGCATAAAGAGTTGTATTTCAGAGGTATTTTAGTGTTGAAATTTATGTGTATATGGAAATATAAAGCTACTATTTTTGAAAAAAAAGCATAATTATGAAAATATATTTTTTCTTCTTATACATTCAGCGAACTTTTATAATTCATGCCAACTTTCATTCTAATATATAAAAAGTATATCATAAATAAATATTGTCATATTTTATGCAAAAGAAAATGCGCATGGGACATTTTGAAATATGACAATTATTAGTTATTTTAAAATTAAAAAAATGAATAATTTAAAACTTTCTTAATATTTTAACACCAGATTTTCAATATCTCTATTTGCGTTTGCCATTAAGAAGTTTGCCAATTTTCAAAATAATCCATTGAAAATTGTAGGAGTTGGTTTTTAATGTACACTGTCCCCATAAAGATTTTCACTTTTTATTTAAAAAAACTTATACTGTTTCAACTTATATATTTTCTCAAAAATTTTCGAATGCCAATCTTCAAAATCAAATAAACATAGCTTTCGAAATAATAAAGTACATGAAACATCAGAAATAGAATTTACTGCAAATTTGAAACCTTCTCACCAACTATAAATTCTAGGCTACTTTCAATTGAATTTTATTTTCAGCATCAGTTGAAATAAATAAAATTACATTTTTAAGTCTTCACTTGTAGAGAAAGACTTTCTTTCACTGAAATATATTCGGTATGCATACATATATTTCTAATACAAAACTTGTTTCGTGGTATGTTTATTTAAAGATATAAAACAGAACTATGCTGACGTTTTACCAGAGAACTGTTAAAGAATATGCTGAAGTGTTCAGATACACACGTTTTGACATTAATGTTTGGAATTGCGGCATCTTGTTTTGTATGGTAGTCTGGGATACAAATTCTTATTTATTTATTTAAAATTTATTTTTTATTATTTTATCGGTAAGGTATGCGGATTATTTTGAACAGTCCTATATATGATCTATATATTTGTATGTATACCACATGGATTTCTAAAGTTTAATTCAGCATGAAAACACATAAAACATTTGAAAATTTACTTTCAAAAATTACCTCTTATAGAAAGAAACTGAATATTTTTTTGTGTGTGCAGCTCTGTATATGATATACTGATTTATATACACACTACATATTAAGCTAAAAAAATTATTTATTTAGGAAATGTGTGACACAACTAAAAACGCATTCCGAGCAATTAGCATCCATAGATGGCAATATAGCCAATCTTTTGTATAGATCTGTATATAAATTTATTTGTATTCTACAGACATATCTTAATATTCTATCTTATTAAGCTGTATCTTGCTAAGCTGTCAAATTCATAAGATAATTATAAAACAGTCTAAGCAATTTACGCCAGTCATGACAGTCATGCTTACGAAAAAATTTAGTTAAGCTTAAAAAGACATTCGAATCTGAAAAAGTGGCGTGGCTTTGAACAACAAAAACATTGAACAACAGGTGAAATAGCCTTTTTAAATATTTTTAGATTTTGCTAAAAAAATCATAAAAATAGAAATAAAATGGCATAACATTAAAAGTCAAATTTAAATCAATGCATTTTAATTCTGTATATTTTATTATGATTATTGAAAGTTATTTCATGGAACAGCCACTCTATAGATTTTTCCCATTGACACTTGCTGCTAAAATCAAGTATTAACCTACCAAAGAAATTAATTTATTTGCCGTCAACACTTGTCTACTCATTATTAGGTCTTAATATTTTAAAGATGGATTTCTTATTATTCGGAATAATTTACTGTTTACATTTAGAGTTGTTTTTTTATTTGTAATTTTCTAAGTTATAATATATCACTTAATTTTGCGACGAAATTTGCAATGTGTGTATTAACTAACAATTTAGACACAAACATAAAACATTTTCTTGTATGTTAGCGTTCTTATTTTTTTAATTTATTGTCGCATTTATTCAATTGTATCCCGGCAGGCGCGATATAACGAAGGGTCGGTGTATTATTTAATCTTTGTCTTCAATTTCTAGTGTAAATTGAACCTTTGACAAAATCTGAAAGAAGCGCAGTAACATTGAGACCTAGATGGCAAGCCATTTGGCAGGAGGCGAAAGCTCCAGTGACGTCACGCTTAGTAGGCAGAGTCAGGTAGAATGTATTTCTCAGTAGTTGGTGAAAGACGTAGCCGTGAATGCCTCATGAATTTCATTGCTGATTGAAATGTGGATATATGTGCTTATTACAGTGAAATAGACCAGAAACTGTTGGTTTTTTTTTAAATCAACTTTTATAGTAAATACGGTAAGTGAAATTCTTTTATGTTTTTATTACATAATAATTTAATTTAGTTATATTTTCCATTAAAATTGTGCACGTGCATGATATTTTGATTGCATGTGTAAGAATATTATTTTTAAAATATGTGTGAACACAACAATGTGAAGAGAATTAGATTTTTCGATATCTATATATTAAAAACTCTAAGCGTTTTCTTTCGACAATCCGTGAGAGCAAACTACTGCATCAAATTACATCATTCTTTTTTTAAATGAAAGATATTTTGACACAGATTTGTTATCGTATATTCGTTTGTTCGAAAATTTAATTAATTAGCAGTAATTTTAAATTAAACTTTTACTTCTGCGTATGACGTCATAAAGTCGGCAATCGGATAACGCCCACTGTTGCGAGGCACAGAGTAACGAGAAACTCTGTGGTTGCGAGGATAAAAGAGAAATGATAAATATTAAAAGCACGTGGCTTTTAGGCCAAATTTTTTACTTTACAAGTTAAATGACGGTAAAAATATTTATCGCGTGCACTTTATACGTGAATAAAAATTCATATTTATTGTGACGTCACGGGAATATTGTCCATTGGGTTTATTTTATCATTATGTATTACAACTTTGTTGATGCCATTTTTTCATTACAATTAAATACAAAATATATTTTTATTTGTATACATGGTGTTTAAGCATAAAAGTAACGTATACAAAGTACGTGTGAAAAGCTTGCGCCGGCGCCGGTGAAAATAACGCTATGCTTAGCTTGAAATTCATTTTAACCGCAACCTACGTAATACATATTACGTATTACGTAGCGTTTTAACAATGATAAAACTAAAAAGAAAAAATTATATGATTGTGCCAACATGACGAAATTTTAACTGATTTTTCAATTTTTAATTTTAAAGATTAGAACTGGAGCCTTCATTGGTTGCTTCATCTTGATTGCATACCTTGATTATATGTTACCAATTACTTTTTTTTTAATTATAGGTTAGAAGATTTCATTTTTTAATAAAAAAAATTCACAATAGTAAAGGATTTTAGGAAAATAAAAATTATTAAAAATAGTGTTATGGAAAAAAAAAACTTTAAATAATGATTCTATTTTTAGCTAGAATAAACAATGTAAGGTAAACAATTATTTTGGTAGATTTGTTATAAGTTCATTTAACAGTTCCTTATTAGCGGCAAAGTCCTGTTTCTTTTACTGTGAATTTCTCTTTCGATGTCAAAAAATGGTAGTCTACTTTTGGACGCCAGCCAAAACACAGTGGCAATTTTTAGAAATGTATAACAGTTGTGACAACAAACGTCGCTATCACTGTAGCTTCAATCACTTCTAAATACTACAAATTTCAATTTTTTACTACATTTTATTACATTTTATAATTTCAATTCTTACATAATCAATTAGAAAAAAAAATTAGCTTTCGATTGAAATTTACTTGGAAACTGCCGCTTAAATTAACGACTTTTGAAATAATTTTCAAGCATGAAATATTTTTCAATTCAATCTCAACAATTATCATCGGTTTGCTTTAATGTAAAATAGCCCCTGGGAAAGTTGCAACAATTGAAAATAGACTTCTCTAACCATCATGAAAAAAACAAAAACAAAAAAAAAACATGATAAATCATAAGATTAGATTATCCATAAGATAGAGCATTTTGGCGCTAAACTAAAATCTGTCAAAAAAAAAAAAAACTATTTTCAGTTTATAATTAACATAAAATTGATATGTTAAATTCGTTGATGTATTATGTTGCATCAGAATATGCTAGGAACTGTATTTTATTTTATTTTTTTTAATGTCCATTAGATATTTAACTGTATAAGAGGGAAAAGGTCCCCGACTGTGATGGAAAAGGAATAATCATCCTGATTATATAAAGGGAACGAAGAAACCATTCAAATAAATTACACTTGAAAACATTAAAAATCGTCCTCATCTACAGATTGATTTATTATTGGAAAAAAATTCTTCATCTTTACATAAAAATTCATTAGCTTCAAACAATGGATGCGTTTTATAAGGTATGGATTTTAAAGGAACAATGATTAAAGAGGACATTTTAAAAAAAAATTAACGTCGAATTTTGACGGTGCCTTTGAGCAGATGCAATGCACACGCGCATAGGAGCTCATTCGGTTGCATTATCACGGGGGGGGGGCATGTGTGCTTTATTTTCTATGTTCTTTTACTTACTGAATATGACATGAAAGTAGGTATATACAATTTGTATGATACTTCATAGGTCTATGAAATTTTATTTCTTGCCGTGGGGAATATGGCGGTAATGTCACACTGATTTGCATTAAACAGTTGTATACAGATTGTTTGTTTGGAGTTTGCATCGGAAATAGTACTGTATTTCACTGGGAGGAAAACTTTTAAAATAAAATATTTGAAATACTGTTTCATATGCACCTCTTCTTAGGTAATAAAGAAGCTTATTTTACTGATATTGTTATAGTAATTTTTTCCGTCAAGTTTTGACGGGTTTCATCTATTTTTTTTTTTTAATCTAGAACTTTTAATATTAGTAAGTAAAAGTTTTTTGTGAAATGTATTATTATTATTATTTTGTGTGTGGGTGAAAAATAACATTTTGTAACGAAAAATGAAATTGAGTTCGAAGCAAGAATTTATTAATAATAACTTCTTAAAGTCCTTTTACAAAAAATTTCTTGTCCGGTGAATTTGTTTTGTTTCAAATTACACATTTTAAAACCTAACAAAATGAAAGTAATTAATGAAGAGTATGTTTTATGAAATGGAATTTTGTAAAGGGACTCATTTTATTATGAGGAATTTTGTGAAGGGTCCCACTTTATTATGAGAAATTTTGTGAAGTGACTTATTTATTAAGAAGAATTTTATGAAGGGTCTCATTTTATTTAATTAATTTCATCAAGAGCCACCAAATAGGCCCCATATTTTACCTGAATTGACCCCTGTTTTTTTAATACACTTATTGGTTTTATTGCTGCAAAAAAAAATTATTTAATTCCAGATTAGAATGTACTTAAAATGTATTTTCATTATTGTGTGTAAATTTTTATGATTGAGTTTTACAGTAAAAAAAAAATTTTTAACTTTAAAACCAAAAGCTTAAAAGAATGTCTTTTTTTTCTCTTAAATATTCGATAATTTATTTTTTGATCGAATAAACAGAAATGGTAAATCTAACCTAAGATTTCCCTTTATGCAGATTTTCTTTTCGTTTTTCTTTTTATACTCTAGTTTCTGATTTAAAAAAATAAAAGTAAATGATTTTTTAAATAGTAGGGTGGATTATTTTTAATAGTTTTAATCCGTATTTGACTTGCAAACTATATATTTATCTTGAGAAATAAAAATATTCGTAATATTTTTTCCATAGGTATGTAAAAAATATTTTAAAGTTGAAGATATCGAAAGAGAAACGCTTGCATTTGATTAGAAAAAAGGAATTAATATATATTTTTTAAGAAAAGTATATTGCATTTATAATTATCAGAAAACACTCTTGAGCGTTATGTAAATTATTATTGTTTAAAACAATGGTTTTTTTTTTTCACAATTATGAAAATTTTGTATTTTTGACTCAATAAACTTTGTCAAGAGTATCATTTGTCTTTTTTGTTTTCTTCATAAAATCGATATAATTATCAAATTATACTTATATGAAATATATTATATAAAGTTTTAAAATGAACAAACTAGTTTTAGATGTGTTATTTTGATTAATTAAAAAATGTGTTATCCTATGCAGCATAAAAATATTTTTACATCAAACGCTTTTCTGATATCATTTTTATTTATCAGTATTTCAATTGAGTCTAGCAATCATAAAAAATTATGATAAATATGTTTTTTGTTTAATTTATTTAATGATAAAATTATCACCACGATATATATGTGTACATAATAATAAAAATAGTAAACAAACCAATTTCACATTTTATTGTTAAGATAACATTTAAACATTTGTTAAAAAATTTTGCTGCATCTTTAATCCCCCCCCCCCAAAAAAAAAGGGGAAAAAAAGAAAAAAAACGTTTTTCAGATTACTGAAAATTACATTTTAAAGTGAAGAATTTAGTTTTTTTTTTCCAGATGCATTATATATATTAATTAAAGAATGTGATATCCTATACAGCATAAAAATATTTTTAATTTAAATGGTAATTATAACATTGGTATTATTTTTCTGGATTTCAATAAAGTTTAGCGATCATAAAAAAAATATGATAAATAAAAAATATGATAAATAAGTTTTCATTTAAAATTGTTTAATTAAAAAGTTTAGTTTATATATCAGTAGCAATTTATTGATGTACAATGGGCCTTACAGTTCTATTATTAGTTCATTTTAAGGCTTACAGGTTTACATAGAAAAATATAGTAATATTTAACTGTACTTAATCAATGCCATATACGGAATGTTCGCCTCTTATTGCTGACGTCACCATCCAGTCAGAAGGCTTGGCAGTGGTAACTAATTTTAAAAAGTAGTTTGTACTACATTTTCGATAAAGTAATTGTAGATAAAAAATAAAAAAGTAGATAAATAATAAAAAGTAGTTTTCGACCCATGCTAAGAAAAAAAAAGTTTATTATCAAAACAAAAGAGAAAACATAAATCTCCTTAATCAGAATCCATTGAGAATCAATCTAAAACAAATATTGTATGTGAAGAATCTTCAGACCTGGATTCAAATCTAGATCTGGATGAAGAAAAATAAAAATATTGGACTAAAATAAAATATAACATTGAGCTGAAGAAAGAATGCTGTTATGCTGTGTATTACGATAATAAGTTTAACATTGGACGTATTCTTTAAGACAATGAAGAATATTGTACAGTAAAATATCTACGAAAAAAAAAAAAAAGAAATAAATCCAAAATTCCTATTCATTGTCATCGAAAACAGACAATGCTGTCGTAAAAAAACTGTTAATTGTTTTTATACGTCTTTGGCTCTCATTGGTAATGATATTTTCTTTTATTGATATCACTATAATTAGGAAGATAAAGACAGCCTATCGCCAAATGAAAAAAACAATGATTGATATGCCTTTTTAAATAACATTTCAATATATATGCATTGAGCTCTTGCTTAAAAGAAAAAGATTAATTTTGTAAGGCTACAGTTGTTACAATAAAAACTATATTAAATGATGTCAAATGTTGAAAAGTTTGTTTTCTTTTTTTTTTTATTTAAAGTAAAGAACTTCAAAATTATAATTGTTTGCCTCTTTTAAAATTTAAATCCCACTTTTTATAATAAATATCAATGTATTTTGTTTTTATAAAAAAGAGTAAAGTTTTTTTAAAGCATTTTAATCTTTTGAAATAAAGTATCAGTCACTGGTTCACTTTGTGTCAGTTATTGATGTTTCAAAATAGTAATGGTGTTAGTTAGTGGAGTGTTTGATCATGTTTATAAAAAAATAATAATAATAATAAAATGTATAATTTTTCAAAATTTTGCTAACAATATTTTTTAATATATCTCTACTATCCTTTCAAAAACAAAGGTAAGTATAAAATATATTTAATTTTTTTATAATAGTGATTTGAACAAGAAAGAATTCTTAAGTTGGGAGTTACTGGGGGTTTCACCCTACAATTACTAAATTAACACTTTTACAGTAATTTAACGAAGTATCTTACATTACATAGATAACTTATTTGCTTTATAATGTTTAGTTTTAATATAAAATTTTTAAAATCTCATTTTTAGAAAAAAGCTAAAAATATGCCATCATTGTTTTAGAAAAAAAATGTTTTAGAAGAAACAGGAACACAAATTTTATTCTACCATGTTTATATTATTTTAAATTCCATTTATATCCTATACAAATAGTACATAAACTAGAGAAACATTCCTTAATTTGATTAAAATAGTGTAACACGAAAATTATACGATTTTGAGTTTTAACACATTTCCACTATTCGAATTTCAGAAACAGACTTCAGTTTTTCAAATCATTTTCTATTATAAAAATGTTATTACTTTTTCAAACTGACGTCCCTTTTCTAACAAATTTATTTTCTATTTTCGTATAAAATTTAAACTTTATCATATTACGCAGCAAGTAAAATATGGTATTAAAATATAAAACAAAATTAGATTACGTTTCACTAGATTAGATTTCAGAGATAATATAAAACAGCGCTTTCAAAAGCCTGTCAGTTTATTGCATCATTTATCATAAGAAATTTGCTATATTTTGAAAGCGTATTATTGAAATATCAATTTCAATAATAAACATACAAAATGTTTCTTAGCATTTTGTGTACAGAAATATACAGGGTGATTCCTTATGTCCTTTTCAATTCAAATAACTGGTGAACTGAGCTACAACTATGAACGTGGTAGCTAGTTCAATTAAAATAGGAATATTCTACATCATGAGGTGCCTGACAGTGCTCCCTAGTGCTAAGTTCCAAAATTAGAGAACGTTTCTTGAAACTGTACGAGATAGGACCAACAGTTAAATGGCAAAACTGTAGAACGTCCTCGATTTATTATGAAATGAGACTTACATGTAAAACTAATTATATTAAGAGCTCTGAAATGTTTTTATATCTAATCATCAGCTCTTATATGCCACTGCATTCAGAAGTGTGGCATTATAAGAAAGATTCACATTTATTTATAAAGCTAAAACATGTAAATATGGCACAGTTTATTTTAATAAAAAAATGAAATCAAATGCTCTTAATGCATCCAACATTGTCATTACTATATTCTGCATGTGTCCCGAGGGGGAACACATTCAGCATCTATTAAAATAAAGTATACCTTGCTTACATATCATAGTTGTATTACTAATTTTGCATCTGCCTTATGAAACCGCACTTCTGCATGTAATAGCGGCGAATTAAAGCAAGTCATTTTACATATAAATTTTGAGTTTCAAGGCAAATAAGTATATTTTGCATGTAAGGAGTCACTTCATACGAAATCGAGTACGATCTATCATTTTGTCATTAAACATTTGGTCGTATGCCTTAAAATTTCGAGATACGATCTCTATCTCCCTAATTCACCTCTAGAGGGTAGCACTCGTATAGCGCATGGCTATGATGTCTTACACTCACGCACAGTTTTTTTTTTTTTTTATCCGTTATAAAAAGGAAAAACGTCGCCACATTTCGGGGATTTTTTCCGTTTACGGTAACCTGGCTATTGTATTAAGTTATCGGTTTGGCGCGGTCTTGGAAACCGCGCTAATCCAAAAGTCGCCAAACATCCGTGCGTGTGTGTAAAGCATCTGTTCCTAGCGCATTCCCATTTCCCTATACTAAAACACAGCATTTATGGCTATATCTACGTCTGTTCATCAATTATTTCCCGCAAAACTGAAGTAAGGAATCACCATGTATAAAGAAATTATTAAAGAAAAAATCCTTTTCGATACTCAATATAGCTGCATTTAATGCTACTTTTCTTAAATTTGCAGTGCTGATATAAAAAGAAAACATAGGGATAGCCTACTCGAAAGGTCTAAAAACTAAAAGTAAAAAGCACGGGTAACCTAAGAGATAAATACGACCGTATAAGCTGTGTGGCTTCATTCTCGGGGGTCTGTTGGCGATTGATGGGGAAAAAAATTTCTGTAAAACATATCTATTTTGATAAATAATTAAGAAATAGAATTGCCTGTGACATTCCAGTATCATATTGTTAAGGTACGCTACAATTGATATTAGATGCATAGAAGAGATACCTAAATTCCATGAAATAGAATATTTCATGGATTTTAACTAATGTAATAAATAAATAATTGAAGGTAAAAATTTAAATACGTATGTTGAAAATGCGAATTGTTCGGCGCTAATGGAAGGTGCGAATTAAATACGTATGTTACAAATGCGCATTTCTCGAAAAACATATGTAAACTGTTTTTATAACATTGTACTACCTGTTAGTTAAAATTAATCTTATGAAACATTAATTTATTTTTCTAGAAATTTAGAAATATATGGTGTACAAAATACACCGCGGAAGATTTTCCTGTGTGAATTTGCACGCATATTTAAAGGTTAACAAGCAGATGTATATAATTGTGTTTATTTTGTCAAATATATCATAAAAATATCATTTATATCTTCTTTGTATCGTTTGTAAGACACTAAATCTCATTGACTGCAAAAACAATACAAGTCCTTTTTTTTTTTTTTTAAGGTTTCAAAAATAAATAGCTGATTACTGACAAACATATTTAAAGATAATAATTCTTTGTACTACCTATTTTCCTATTTTCACAGACATTATTTTATTTTCCAACGCATAAACAAGCATTGTATATGTCTAAAAGTCTTAAAAAAACTTTTAAAACCACACAATACCAGTCAATCTGTTAAAAATTGTAAAAAATAAAAAATATTTTCACCTGTTCTCTCAGGCATCTTCAGTCAGTGATGTTTTGTTTTCTGCGTCTATTCTGTGTCTATTTTCATATTTATAATATTAGCCATTTCTTCTGTATCTATAGAAGAAATATGGTAACCTACTGTTAGATACAGAATAAATGGCTAATATTATAAATACGAAAACAGACAAAGAATATACAGACTGTGATATCAGAATTAAATTACAGAGTTCAGCGCATTTAGTACTAAGGAAAAACTATTTTAAATTTAATAAACAAATATATAAACAAATAAAAGGTGTACCGATGGGATCCCCAATATCAAATACAGTAGCTGAATGGAAAATACGAATACTTGAGAAGACTATTATAAATGATTTAAACGATCTAATCAAAATATGGATAAGATACGTGGACGACATATTTGTAATAACTAAGAAAAGTACAAATCTCCTCCCCCCCCCCTTACTGGAAAAACTTAATTCATATGATCAGAATATACAAGTTATCATAGAAACAGAAAAAGATAACGCACTAGCATTCCTGGACGTACAACTCACTCGATCAGAAAATAAACTACCAACAACAGTATTCAGAAAACCAAATGCAAATGTTCACATAATCTCAAAATACTCCAGAACCCCCTTCCCATACAAGATGGCTGCTATAAATACATACATTCATAGATTCCTTAAAACATGTTCAACAGAGGACATCTTATACGCTGAAATAAACAAAATAAAAACAATAGCGAAGGATGCAGAATGCGCCACAAAACCAATACAGAAGTTAATCGAAAAAGCGACGTCAAGATATGATAGGATATAACCAGATCAAAAAGAAATAAAATTTACGAATTCAATTCGGTTTATAAAAGGCATTTCTCTAAAATTAAAAAGATAATTCAAGAAACTTGGAATAAATACTCCCATCACCCCAGATCCATCTTTTTTCAAATTAATCGAATCAGACGCAGAAAAACTTAATTATCAACAAACGTCAGGTATATACAGGATTAATATCAACGATAACGAGGGAAAAGCTATTTCATATATAGGTATGACAAAAAGAAAAATTCAAGACAGAATGAAAGAACACAGAAGAGATATAAACTTAAATAAATCAACCACTGCAATAGCCAGATTAAACAGCAAATCCCCAATTACAATAGACTTCAATAATGTTGAAAAATTAGCCAATTATAATAATTTAAACTACGCATTACAGAGGGAAGCCATAGAAATATGTACATCAAATTTAGAAACATGCAACGATGTGGCCCACGCAAAAATTGATAACAGATGGCGCCAGATGTTATTAAGAAAAAGCAAAATGGAAGTTTTCAACAGATTGCCCGACAGAGCAGAAAACAAAACATCAGTGACTGAAGATGCCTGAGAGAACTGGTGAAAATATTTTTCCTTTTTACAATTTTTAACAGATTGACTGGTTTTGTGTGGTTTTAAAGGGATTTTTTGACTTTCAGACATGTACAATGCTTGTTTATGTGTTGGAAAATAAAATAATGTCTGTAAAAATATGTAGTACAAAGAATTATTATGTTAAAAATGACATTATGAACGATTATAGATTTAAATTTAAAATATATATATATATATATTTAAAGATTTATGAAATATAGTTAGCACAGAATAGTTCTTAAAAAACTAGCATTTGTGCGTAGTGAAGTTTTGGTGGATTCCTGAAAAATCTTAAATATTGGGCTCATGTGGATTTTGAAATCACTGATTCAGTTATAAAAATCCATAGATATCCCCTGACTGTCAAGTTTAATACCAATTAATCTAGTTTCTCAAACTTTCATTTTATTTATAGATTATACAGGGTTCAGAAAATATAATTACATAAAAGTTGACATAGTTTTAAGTATGACTGTACTTTTACCTCTAATAATAATAACCAAAACATCTTAATGCCTTTTTTTAAGTTGAATGAAAAGGGAAATAAAATGTTTTTACAAAAGTATGAACAATAAAGATTTTATTGCTTTTCGGCATTTTTAAGTAAACGGAGAAAAAAATCCTGTATTTTTATTCGAATATTATTGTATAGATATTTATGTAGATGACGGCAATATTTAATAGAAAGTTTTCGAATATAAATCATTCAGTAATATTACCCAGTAATTTATTTTAATTAAAAGGGGAAAAGTAAATAATAAGTTGTTACTCTGGCTAATGCAAGTTTTAAATTAATTAAATTACTTTAAGTTAATTAAATTATGAAGTGTTTTTTTATGAGCACTCAAAAGAATATTTAATTATCGAAATGAATAAATATCCCCTGGCTGTCCAAGTTTAAAAACAATTTATTTATTTATTCAAATCTTAATGAATGTATCTATGATTCATGATGGTAAAAAAAGTGAAAGTATCTTTAAAAGTATGACAGCAGTCTTATCTCATATTATTGATAAAATTATTTTAATACACTTTTAATTAGGTAATAAATGTGAAATATATATATACATACAGGTGGTTATCAAAATAATGGAAACACTTGTGAATGAAAGGGACATTTAAGAATTCCCTTCGTAAGCATTAAAATATAATCTTAGCTACCAGATTTTTTTAATATAAAAAGTACATGTATTAGGTAGTATGAGAGAGCTCTAGAAAAGTTGTCTACGTTTTGATTTGTTTTGTCAGAAGCGTAAAATGTCAGACCTCACAGATTTTCAAAGTGGCCAAATTGTAGGAGCCCGACTAGCTGGAGCAACGGTGACCGAAACATCCCAGCTTATAGGCTTTTCTAGAGGTACGGTGTCTAAAGTCATGACAGCATACACACAGCGCGGAAAGACAAGCTCAGCAAAGCAAAATAGTGGACGGAAGGAGAAGCTGAGTGAAAGAGACCGACGGGTATTGAAGCGGATTGTAATGTCTAAAAAGAAAACAACTGCAGCCAAAGTGACCGCAGAGCTCAATCAGCATCTGGATTCTCCAGTGTCAACAATTACAGTTCGGAGATACCTTCATAAAGAGAACATTTACGGCAGAACAGCAATTCCCAACCCACTTGTCACAGGTGCTAATGCCAAATGTCCTGTAGAGTGGTGCCACAACCACAAAACCTGATCGATTGATAAGTGGAAGACTGTTATATGGTCAGACGAATCATCTTTCACACTTTTCCCCACAACAGGACGGGTACATGTCTGGAGAACACCTGCACAAGCGTATGATCCTGATTGCCTCCGTCCAACTGTCAAGCATGGAGGTGGATCGGTCATTGTATGGGCAGCCGTGTCATGGTTTTCTGCTGGTCCAATCGTAACCCTGAAAGGAAGGATCACTGAGGAGAAGTATAGAGAAGTTTTAGCTGACCAGGTCCATCCCATGATGCAAATTTTGTTTCCTGCAGTAGATGGAATTTTCCTGGATGATAATGCCCCTATTCATGCAGCCAGAGTTGTCCAATCATGGTTTGATGAACATGAGGATGAGGTGGAACATCTACCTTGTACCCGCACAGTCCCCAGACCTCAACATAATCGAACCGTTGTGGTCTATTTTAGAGCTTTCAATCCGGAATCGATATCCTCCACCGGCATCTCTCACGGAACTTTCACAATATCTCCATGAAGAATGGTACAATATTCCTGTAAACACTATTCAGAATTTGTATGATTCGATTCCCAGGTGAATCCAAGCTGTATTACATGCCAAAGGCGGTCCTACGCCATATTAATAAAGAATTCCTTCAAAATCTAGGGTGTTTCCATTATTTTGATAACCACCTGTATATATTTAATATGATCCCTAGAAAGTTCTTTTGCATGGATTTTTATTGTATCAGATTTTTGTGCATTAAAAATTTAAAATCACAATAAAAATTGCAAAATTTTATTCGAATATTAATTTATGAGCATTGCTGTATCTTATAGAATAGCAGCAGGATTGCTTATGTTTTTAACTTGTGTAATTGGGAATAAATATACAGGATGCCTCCTAGAATTTGTTTTTGAATAATTGTGTTTTAAAAAGTTCACGCTAAAGTACAACTACGATACAAGAAGCTCGTGTTGATGCATCTTCAAATCTAAGCTGAAATTAAGTATATTGATTTATGTTTAAGGGGTCATAGAACTTTTAAACCTTAAACAAATCCAATTTTTTAATAAATATTTATATATACAGGGTGGTTCAAAACTATATGTCAAAAATGTAAAGGCAGGTAGAGGAGACCAAAATAAGCAGATTTCGTATAGGAATAAAAGGTGCAGAAATGCAACGTTGAGGCAGTAGAGGGCGCTGTTGAGTTCAGAGGATGAAAGCGCTTCGTTGACTTGAATCGTCATTCCCCGCACGGATTTCGAGCAACATGCATCGTTACATCAATGTGGAGCTTGGCGACATGCATTTAATGTATGGAGTTGCGCAACGAAATGGAGCGGCTCCTCAAAAGGATCCACATAGAATTATTCCCGATTAGGAATCTGCCGAATCGCCGAACATTTGAGCGTCTTCATCGGGAGTTGTGCGTGGATAGATCGTTTTATGCTTCCACGGGCACTGGAAGATATCGTAGAATTCCTGCAGTAGAAGAAAAAATAATATGCACAGTAGAGGATAGTCCTTCGACAAACTCCAGAGCTGTTGGACGTGCACATCCTTTGAGCAGCCGCTCCCTTTCCTTGCGCAGCCCAATACATATAATGTATGTCAGCAAGCTCCGGATTTGTGTAATGATGCATGTTGCTCGAAATCTGTGCGGCGAGTGACGATTTAAGCCAGCGAAACGCTTTCATCTGCCGAAATCAACAGCGCCCCCTACTGCCTCAACGGGGAATTTCCGCACCCACATTTTTTTAAAGAAATCTGCTTGGTTAGGTCCCCTCTACCTGCCTTTTCATTTTTGACATATAGTTTTGAACCACCCTGTATATATATATATATATATATTAATGTAATTTATAGCATGAACTGTAACCTATGTGGTTTGAAATATATAGGTGAAACATCAGGTCCATTACATAAACGTATTAATCAACATCGTTCCGACACTAACAAGAACAAAGCAAAAAATGTACAGTCCACAGCAGAAATACAACAGTTTCATAAACATAAATTTAAAAATACTACAATTGAAATTATACAAATAATAAAAGCTAAATCAGAACGTTTATTTATGGAGTCTTCATATATGAAATATTATAACACTATTTATCCTTATGGACTTAATAGTGAATTATTTAACAGACCAGTTAAAGTTTTTTCAACAAATAATACTACAGATTATTCTCCTATTTATCTTACTCTAAATCATAATTTAAATCATAAAACAACACGTAACAAGTGAGGAAAATGTACTGCTAAAGTTGTTATTTCCAATAAATTTATTCTTAAACAAATCAACACTCTTCATCAAAACTATATTAAGAACTACAACTGGTTTTTAATACGAAAATATAATTTTGCTATTAAAAAGAAACTGATAGTACAATATTTAAATGTATTTCTTAGTAAATCTTACTCAAATCATTTCTCTGATATTTTCTATGATCTAATTATGACAAGAGCTAATCTTTTTAACATTAATTTAAATAAAAAACAAAAAATTCATAACACTAATACTCAAATAATTATAACTTTTTCAAATCAAATCTTTAATAAAATTAATATTAATTCTATAATTAATGATAAAAACTGTTATTTTCCTATAAAAAATCTTCAACTTTCTAAGACATTTAAATATCCTACTACAATTGGAAGAAAGGTTTTTAACTATAATGCATTTTCAAAAAATACATCTGATGCAAGTACTTTTCAGTGTAATTGCAATGACCCCACTCTAAAAAAATTCATTAATAATGATCATGGACATATAATCACTGGTAATCTTAATATTGTGAATGATTATAAACTGCAAAAACTCATGGGTTATGGTACTAAATATAGACTTCCTTCTAAATTTAATGTAAATTCTATTATAAAACAGTTTATATATGATATAGACATTTTTATATATAAAATTTCAATTTCATATAGTAAACCTATTGAATATTTTAATCAATGGAAAATACTGGTTATTGAAAAATTAGTTAGTCTTTAAAACAAAATTTATCCAATATGGTTAAAATTAACACAAAACATTTGTTCCAGCAAATTACTAAATTACAAAAAAACTATGTAATAACATATATTGACAAATCTCCTAATAATTATGCAATCATATGTAAAGCTTATTATCACCAACTACTTACATCCTGTATTTCTACTAACAATTCTTTTAAAATAACTAATGAAACTGTAATTGTAAATAATCGTAAAATTCACAGTTATTATAAATTATTAAATATTAATTCTACTAACTTTAATTATCCTTATTTAGTTCTTATACCCAAATTTCATAAAAATCCAATTAAATTTTGGACTGTAACTATAGGATGCAATACATATAATAATATAGCCAATAAATATCTATTAAAAATTCTCAATCAAATTTATACACTGACAACATCCACTGATAACACACATTGTATAAAAAATAGCTATCAACTCGTCAATATTTTGAAAAATCTTAAATGTGTTAACAATATAATGACATATGATTTCAAAGATCTATTTAATAATATAGATTTATTAGATCTACATAATATTATAAATGCATTATTTTATAAGTATCAACATTCACTTAATTTACCAATTCATATAGATACAGCTTATTTTAAAACTTTAACAAATTTCATTATATATAATAATTATATAATGCATGATAACACGTTATATTTACAGAAAGTCGGTATACCACAAGGGGGATGTACATCTAGTATACTTTCAGGCTTATACTTGTATCATTATGAACGTACATTTATTAATAGTAATATACATTTATATCGTTATATTGATGACATTATTTTAATTGCTACTGATCACACTAATATTTCTATATTTCCAGTTGATTATCCTACTAATTTAGAATTAACGGAAAACCTCCTTTCTAACAATACTATTAACTTTTAAAATCTTAATATTACACTAAAAGATAACAAAACAATAATAGATCTATTTGATAAACGTAAGGAATTTAAATTTAAAGTTAATTCATTTACTAATTTTAAATCATGTCTTCATAATTCTGTATATCGTAATATACTCCTTAATCATATTTATAGAATAAAAAGTTTATGTTCCTCTCAACTTATTAACAAAAATATTAAAAAACTTATCTTTGATGCATTACAACATGGCTTTCCAAAAAAATTCATTTATTCCTTAATATATAGTTAGTTCCTATTTGATCTTTACAACCAAATTAACACATGCGTTTAAAAAATGTATAAAAAAATCATATAATCTTATAAATATTTACAAATATATATATATATATATATATATATATAATAGGACGGTTGGGTGGGTAGACGTTGGATTGAGGAGGTGTGTGGCGGCGTTGTATGGAAAAATACGCATTAAAAAAAATGGGGGCATTTTGATTTACACAATTGTTTGATCATACACATTTTATAATGGACTGCGATGTGTTATTCTTATGTATATTAATTTAGTTAGATTTACTTATTCATTATTTAATTATTTTAAATGAATTTATATTCATTAATATTAAGAATGTTTTTGATCTAATGATTTGGATTAATACCTTTGGTGGACAATATCATATCTACTTCTAAGATAATGTTTACTTTTATACAGTGTTGATATAATATGTTTTAATTTTATTTAGTGTTTTTATTTAATTTAACTTTGTTTAAAGCCACATTTTTGTGACTAATTCATTTCAATATTTACTCAATATTAATTTTAAATTCTTTGATTCTTAATTCAAATCTTTAGTATTTTAATTTAATTTATTTTAAATGATGTTGCATTTCTAGTACAGTTATTTAATCGTTGTTGACATTTAATGGTACATATTTAATGTTGCATTAATTATTAATTTTTCCATATTACTACTTTTTTATAACATAGTATTATTAATTTATACATCCATTACTTAGATATTATTCAACTTTCTATTTATTAATTAATTTCATTTATTTATTATTTAACTAATGGCTATCATTAAGATAGTAATTTGGTTTAATTATTAAAAACTAATTTCCATCCATACTTTATATTTGCTTTTACCACTAGAGGGCAGCACTATTTTAAGTTGTTTTTTATTATTAATTTTTCCATCTTAATACTTATTTATAACATAGTATTATACATTAATACATCCTTTAATGTAATTCGATTTTCTATTTATTAATTAATTTCATTTATTTCTTATTTAACTAATTGGTATCAATTAAGTTAGTAATTTGGTTGATTTATGAAACATTTATTTCCATCCTATTCCTTCGATTCAGATTATATCCACTTTTTTTTTTTTACTGATAGATGGCAGCACTAATGTTCCTGTTTATTTTATAATCCATTATATTTTAACATTATTTCTGGCATCACTGCAAAGCAATTTATATTTCTAAGCAATTTATATTTCTAAAATTGGCAACATGATATGATTTTTTATGCAATTCATTCCCCAGTCATGTTGGAGTTTTCATGATGGTTCATGAACTGCAAGGTATCTTATTTATATCTCTATTCATCTTTATGGATTTTTTTATAAGTATGGTTTCTTTCCTTTTTTATATTGTATTTTATTTTTTATTTTATCACTGATTTGAATCATTTTATTTGAGATGTAGTCCCAATATCATATTTTTTAGCAATGTTTGGCTAATATGAAGATGAAACATCTCATTTTATTTGTGGTATTTAGGCAATTGGGACTTGATAATTCTGTCTAAATTCCACAAATTTCATTTCATTTAATTCATTTATTCCATTGATTCAATTTTTATTTAATTTCTTATTCTTTCAATGTTTTTTTATTCCATATTAAGTGTGTTGGGGAATCTTTCATTGTCAACTAATTATTTCATACTTAATTATTTCATGGTTTAAGTTGGTGTTATGATAATGTTTCATTTATGGTTATATATATATATATATATATATATATAGCATAATATATATATATATTAAAGAGTAATCACTCTTGAACACTTTAAAACAAATTGAATGACACTGTTAATAGTTGCTAAACATGGAATATTTTTAAAGAGAGAACTTTAAAGTCATTTTTTTTAAATATGATTTTTGGGCATTGCGCGTAAGGTAGTTAAAACATTTTCGATATTTTTTCATGAAAATTTCAGGATATATAGTTTATGGTAGGCTCTATAAAGTAAACCTAAATGTTCGTCTTTTTTGTCAACAAAATATTTTTTCTTGGTGTTATATTGCTAAAATTCTGAAAATTTTATATAAGTAAGATACATTTTGGTTTTTAAAACTGAAAAACACTATAAAAACATTTTTTTTTTTTTTTTTTTTTACGTTCAGGGAAAGCACAAGAACCTCAAGTATAATTAGATAAAAAAAAAAAACTTGTTTTACAGGTAGATATAACTTAGCAATCATGCGTGCAACCATTTTCCGCTCGACAAATGTCCAAAAGTTTAAAAACCCCAATTAAAACCAATTTTCTCCATTGTGATCAGAAAATATGAAATGAAAGAAAAAAAAATGTATTTATTACTGCCTTTAAAAATACTGTTTTATAATGTATACTTTTAAGAAATAAAATGGCAAATATGGTAATTTTTTTCCACTTTCGATATTTTAAAAGTCTTATGACCGCTTAAAATGTCGAAACGTGTTTTTGCGTTTTGCCTATAAACAAATATATCTTGTTAAAGAACAGTTTACGTTGATTTACACTGCTAGACACCGCCTAACCCAAGACATATATATTTTCGTCTCTTTGGTGAGTTCGAACATTATTAAAATTTTACATGCTACATGCTATTTTTATGTTAAATAAACTGACTAAAAAAAATTATGAATTTTATCACTAAGCTTTTCACTTTGCTTTTTCCTGTCAATCGACTAAATTTCATATTTTGTACAAAAAAAAAAAATATTTGATTTTTGGTAATTAAAAAAAATATTGTATGTTTGTTTTATTCACATATACAATGAGGATAATTCGGTAATTGTGTATAAAAGTAGTGAGTTTAGATGTGACAAAAGCTTTAAAACCAATAATTGGATGATCCTGATGAGTATTGTAGAATGATGTATCTTTTTAATTATTTAAGTGAATTCTACTAGAATGTTTTGAAACAAACTCTTGAAAATATGCATCAAGATCAATAGAATCACTGCGCCTATTCTAAAGTAAATAATATGAATATTTATCGGTTAATCTAAGAATTTACACCTTTCTGGAGTAATTTTATGAATGAAAATGCAAAACAAAAACCCCTAACAATGGAAAAGAAGCTGATATAAGTACATTAAGATGATATGTAATTAAGCAAACAATGGACACAAAATTTAAAATAAGAACTAAAATTACTACTTTATTGTCAGATTTTATTTACACACTAGCTGACCCGCCCGGCGTTGCCCGAGCCCGTGTAATAAATTTAAATCTCTTAAAAAACGGAACTCTGGCCACGGTCTACGATGGCTTCGGAACCGTATACCCGGCATGCTCGTACGCTCTAGAAAATCTTTTATTTCCCCCTACAACCGCCAGGGGAGCATTCTGTTCTAAACAAACCTCTTTCCGAACGAACTTCTGAGACAGGTCCCCGCTGCCTACGTTACTGTATAGTAGGCGCACTACAAAATTGAGCTGGTTTCGAAAAGATTGGAACATTATTAGCCCAGTTATTGTAATAAGGCACAGTTAGAGAAAATAACCTTGAGTGAGGTGCCGAAGGGAGGGGATGTTCCAGTGTCCTTCAGAAAATGACTAATAAGGAGGCCCACTATGCATGCATAAAAATTCGTTCGTTTTGTTAAGCTAGGAACTTAATTACAAAGTTGGCTTAAACTCTTATTTGTAACAGCTACTCATAAATTTAATTTAATGTTGTAAAGGGTGACTATTAAGTTAAATATAATGTTTGGAATCACTTGCGTTGAAATCGAAAAGATAGTTGCGGATATATAGAAACGGGGCATAGTTAGAGAAAACCCTTGAAGGAGGGTCCGGGGGGGAGGGTTGTTCAAGTACTCTTCAGAAAATGACTAATTAAGAGGAGCACTATGCATCTTTCGAAATTCGTTCGTTTGCTTAAGCTAGGAACTTAATTACAAATTTGGCTTACCCAATTATTCGGAAATAGTGGTAACCGCTACTCATAAATTTAATTTAATGTTATAAAGGGTGACTATTAAGTTAAATATAATGTTTGGAATCACTTGCGTTGAAATCGAAAAGATAGTTGCGGATATATAGAAACGGGGCATAGTTAGAGAAAACCCTTGAAGGAGGGTCCGGGGGGGAGGGTTGTTCAAGTACCCTTCAGCAAATGGCTAATTAAGAGGAGCACTATGCATCTTTCGAAATTCGTTCGTTTGCTTAAGCTAGGAATGTAATTACAATTTTGGCTTAAACTATTATTCGGAAATAGTGGTAACCGCTACTCATAAATTTAGTTTAATGTTATAAAGAGTGACTATTAAGTTAATTATAATGTTTGAAACCACTTGCGTTGAAATCGGAAAAATAGTTGCTGAGATATGGAAACGGAGCATAGTTAGAGAAAACCCTTGAAGGAGGGTCCGGGGGGGAGGGTTGTTCAAGTACCCTTCAGCAAATGGCTAATTAAGAGGAGCACTATGCATCTTTCAAAATTCTTTCGTTTCCTTAAGCTTTGAATTTAATTACAAATTTGGCTTAAACTGTTATTCGTAAATAGTCGTACCCGCTACTCATAAATTTAGTTTAATGTTATAAAGGTTGACTATTAAATTAATTATAATGTTTGAAATCACTTGCATTGAAATCGGAAAGATAGTTGCTGAGATATGGAAACGGAGCAGAGTTAGAGAAAAAACCTTGAAGGACGGGCCGGGAAGGGCGGGGGGGTGGGGGTTGTTCAAGTGGCCTTCAGCAAATAACTAATTAGGAGGATCACAATACATCTTTAATGATTGATTCATTTGGTTAAGCTAGGAACTTAATTGGAAATTTGGCTTACACTATTATTTGGAAATTCTGGTAACTGCTTTCTAGAAATACACCTTGAAGCTTAAATGTAATTAGACCCTTGCCCCTCTTCATTCCCGCAAATATAAAAAAGAATCTGCTAAATAAAGTTTTCTGTATTAACAATCTCCATCATAATAATAAATGTCATGTAAAAAAAAAAAAAAAAGTTAAACCCGACTAATTGTCATGAAGAAAAATGTGCCTGGAAAATATTTCAATCAGTGGGACATATGTGTAATTTGTCATGTACAGGTGGCGCGACATTCGCATGGCTCCTCTACGTTGATAACTTCAATCCATATTGACACTATTTAGTTAGAAATCCTTATTTATGCATCGCTACTCTGGCTTATTTAATTACTTCTGTGAAGAATCGATGCAACCAACCAGTGAACCAACCAACCCAAGAGAATAAAAGCGTATTTTTAATGAGAGTTCTTTGTGCATTTTAATTAATATTTCAGAAAGTAATTAAAATATTAAAATTCTGACGCTCAGGTACACCAGGAGAGGGTTTGGACTACCTAAATCTAAATTTCCAGCTTCCTAGGTGGGCTAGATTTTCTTAGCCATCGCCAACAGGCACACACACATACACAGACAGACACACAGAGCGAAACTTTCTTTTATTAGTATAGACTAGAGTGTTTAAAATTCATTACATGCTGCATGCTATTTTTATGTTAAATAAATTAACTAAAATATTTATGAATTTTATCGCTAAGCTTTTCACTGCTTAATTCACTGTTTAAATACTAAGCCTTCTAATGTTTAATTTACTTTCATGGTAATTTCTGCATATCTCTTGATACGTTATCTTCTTTTTAAACATACTTTTTCCTCAATTATAGGTTTACATACATGCATTTTACATGCTTACATACACCTAACGTTATTAAACGCATGCTACATACTTACATACATTTTATAACATGTAAACATACTTGCATACAACAGTTTTCAACACAAAGGGGAGAAGAGGCATGTATGACCATTCTTTTACTGTTTTATTTATTTTTCTTTTTTCATGTCATTTTAATTTAATCCGACAATAATCAATCTATACCAGCCCTACTCAACCTTTTTTTCTCGCGGGCCGCAAACATATGTTTGAGACGTTAGGCGGGCCGCAACACACCTATATAACAATGTATAAAATAGGTAATTAAAATAGTGCAATAACAAAAGTAGTATAATAAAGCAATGTAATAAATTTGGTATAATCAGTAGGATTCGACGTTTGTCGCGGAAGAAATGTTATGAAAAAATTAACGCTATTTTCATATAGTTTGTTCCTGATTTCTTTTGAAAATGATGTAGAAATATGCCGTGAAGATTCTTGTTAGGAAATAGTGGTGTAAAACTTTTTACTGCCAATTTTTTCCCGTAATGAACGTTTGACTCTAATAAGCATTATTAGCTATATGGTAAATATAACACATAATAATATAACAATGCAGCATTTCCAAGCTCTAAACAAAAAAATTAAGAGATTTTCTTTAATAAGTCAGACTTTTGCTCAATACAAAAAGTTTTTACTAATTTTTTTTTTATGTTGTTTAATATAACGCAAATTTAATTAATTTGGAATAACGTTTGATTAGTGTTAAAGATTTAAAAAATGTGTACTCCACTGTAGCAGAAATAGGACTACATATAAAAATAACTTTGGACTGGCAATTAAGATGTTTTAACATAATTTTACATTAGTAATATAAATAACAGGACAGATTTTGTCTTCTCGTGAAAATATATAAAAGAAAAGTAAATGTCTTAAAAACCTTTCATTCATATCTCCATTAATTTTATAAATAGAAATTAATGATTATGTGTCGCGTGCCGCATATAAAAGGTCGTCGGGCCACATGCGGCCCGCGGGCCGCAGGTTGAGTATGGCTGATCTATTACTAATATGTAAAATTATTTTCCTTTTGAAGACCTTTTATTTATTTATTTATGAAGAAGTTTCATTATCTGTGATTATTTTAAAGAATGATTAAAAATATTCGCATTGTGAAAATGATCCGTCAAAGCTTAAAAAACAATAACATTTCTTAAAATAAAAGTGTGCATTTTCATTTCAAGACACAGAAGGGTATAATTAAATTTTGCCCAGTATTTAGATTTAAGAACATGTTTTACTCATATTATAAAAAAAAAAAAAGCTTTTAAGTTTGGATGCGCAAGGCCCAAATTTTCAAAGGGTGCTACTTTTAAAAAGCAGATTTTGTAATATTGTTTTAATGATTGATTTTTGTAAATATGAATGTTCTGTTAAATTTGCATTTTCGTGTTCTCTCAGTAAGATTTGTTTGTTTTTTCGCGAAGCATTTTCAATTGTAGCAGATTATCCTTTTCCAATGGTCCACCTGCTTTTCTAGTAGTTAGAGTATTGCCTACAAGACAAAAGAAAATGGGTCCGAATACCAACTGCATATTCGTTGTGGTGAGAATTCCACTTTAAACGGACATCCCTGTCTGTTTAGCGTTTGTGTGCAAAAGAGGACCATAGCGGCCGCTACCAACTAACCAATCATCCCACCAACCTTTCCCCGTGACATTGGGTTTACGGTCGTTCAAGATATTTATCACAATTATAAGAGATTTGTTTTATATTTTTATAAGTGAATTCATATTGCATTTTAGTTATATTCTTGCTATATTTTTCTAAAATGATTTTCTGATGATTGGTAAATCTTTTCTTAGTTGCACACTTACTATGGAATGTATTCTCTAATGGAAGTGAGATCTCCATTTCCGGATTTCTTAATTTTCTAAAGTTGGTACTACTTACTTCAAGTATTAGTTTTATTTTTAGACTAAAATGTTAACTTTTTCCAAAAATTAGACAAAAAAGTTTGCAGAATATGGGTTAATCCCTATTCTGGAATTGACACCCTAAAAATCAAACTGTCCCTTTGTGGGTGGTACGCACCAAGTTTTGAACCATTGCTCAACATGTTTGAGCATAGATGATATTATTACTAACAAATCTTGATAATTTTTGGAAGCTTTTAATCTGAAGTTAATTAGGTGCAATGCACGCTGTTTATATGTTTTCCCTAATCCTCTACCATTTTTTAAATAATTGAAAGTAATAGTGAATAACGATTCATAATTCTCGACAGTAACTCAGTATAATAAATAAGTTTCTGAAAGAAAATTTAGTCATATTTTTTGTACGTGTCGTGTTCTTATATGTGTGTAAAAATCTAAGTCCCTAAACATTAAAATACTATTTATTTATAGCAATTCACCATATAAATAAAATATTAAAACTCTAAAAACTGTGGAAATACTTTATTAAAAAGTAATGTTTTTCGCTTATCTTTGACATTTTACATTCAGTTCCACTTTATAATTTTCCTTACAGAAAAGACTCATTAGAAAACAAATACAGGTATCTTCACTGCATGTTTCTATGATCGTAGAAATACCCTGTATACTAAAAAATAAAAGTAATTGAAAATTGTTAAAATATATTTATCTCTTTAAATACTTTCTCCCAATTTCTTTTTACAATTTTATTTCCTCATTAATTAAATGGATAAAACATGTATATATGCGATCTCATTAGTGAAAAGCCCATTAATATATTTCTAGGATCTAACAAAAAAAATTGTATAGGAAACTAGAGTCGGAAATCCATTTATACAGTCAAAAATACAGGGCGTCTCCCTCCAATCCGAAGTCGCGTTTTCGCACATAACTTTAACAGTAGTGAAGATACTTTATCAAAATCCTTACAATATTCTTACGATTCATACAAAGATGAGTCTGTTGCGAATTTTGTTAAAATATCTTCAGTACTGTTAAAGTTATGTACGAAAACACGACTTCGGATTGGAGGGAGACGCCCTGTATTTTTGACTGTATAAAAGGATTTCTGATCGTGGTCTCCTATACAAAAATTGTTTGTTACATCGTCCTGTACCATCCCACCAAGTCTGTCCCATGATCGTAGAAAAATCCTGTATACTAGAAAATAAAACTAATTGAAAATTTTAAAAATATATTTATCTCTTTAAATACTTTCTCCCAATTTCTTTTTACAATTCTATTTCCTCATTAATTAAATGGATAAAACATGAATATATGCGATCTCATTAGTTTAAAGCCCATTAATATCTTACTGTCATAATTCTTGGTTATTTTGAAGTAAATGATTTAATTTTAATTAACTCACTTAATACTTTTAAATAAATTTAAAGACATTCAACAAAATTTTCCGAAAATTAAAAGTGTTTTTAAGAATATTTAAACAAATTTCGAAACAAGGAATTGCAGTTTTCTCCTTTTCACTTTCTGTGTAAAGCCATAAATCTCTTTTGACAACGAAAATTTGATTTAAGTATTTGTACATTTATTAAATTTAGAAATGTTGTTTTAAATACACTATTTAATATATTTTAACGAAAATTCTGTTTTGCAATGCATATTTGGTGTTTCATACACATTTTAGCGCGTTAAAAGAGAAAATATCGTTAATATTTATCGATCACACTCCAATTTTAGAAAATTTTATTTTAAAATTTGGAATTATAGGCATTTGTCTACATGATAACATAAAGTGAAAACAGAAAATGATAACACAAAATTATAATTTTAATTGTGTTTAATATACAAATACATATTTTTATTTGTTACCTCAATAGAACGTGTAATAAAAAAGTAGAAAAAAATGTTTTTGTTTTTTTTTTACACTATAATCAGGAATTTTCATACAAAATTTCATTTATAACATTTTTCTTTAATTAAAAAAAAAATACTTAACGCTGTAACTTTTCCATATTGTAATCTTACTTTTTAGCTAAGAAATGTGTAATAAGAGAGAAGAAACGCATTTAACTATGATATATTTTTTAATATTATCTTCGTAAATTTTCATACAAAGTTTCATTTATATTTATAAAATTACTCTTAATAAAAGAAATAATTAACACAGCGATTTTTCAATTTTGTAACACCCTTTTCATCTATCCAAGTGCTCATTTATTAATTTATTTTATTACTTTTTTTTTTTTTTTTAACACCGTAAGACATTCGTTTTACGTAAGCAAATGAGATAGCCTTTTGAAGGTGAAACATTTCATTAAATTTCTTATTTCCTTACTCTATTATTTTTTAAACGACTTCTGTTGTGTAAAGAATGCCAATCCTTATCATTCAACAATGACTTTTACATAAACTGGTAATCATGTTTATATACTTTTAACTTGAGAAATTTTTATAAATGTGAAAAAGTTGTTTTAAAGGACTAAAAATATATTCCGATAAAAATATGAAATATTTATATATGACTTCCCGAATTTTTTACATTAAGTTACACTTGGTAAAATAAAAAAAAAAGAGTTATAGCTAGCTATCTAAAGTAGAAACTCCGTTTACTTTTCAAAATAACATACACAATTATGTTAATGGGAATTTATCAGAAATTAATTACTTAATGTGAGTAAGGTGTATGTTACACTTAATTATCTGATAATAATTAGTATTTGTCCTTATACACGGTTGGAAATAGACAAAAAAATCTTGTGCTAAAAATACATAATTTATTATAAGTAATCAAGAAAATGAGCAACCGCATTCATTTATGATATAAATTATTAGAATAAATATGAATTATCAGGGTTTGTACGCCTCAAGGGAAGGATACTAGAATTTTTGTTAAGTAATATATTTGCCGTTATTTAATAAAAAAAGAATTCTGTGTTTAGATATGGCAATCATTACTCTACGAAAATTTCGGTATTAAAACCACTTAAATACCCTGAGGCTTACTGACCCTGATTAGAACTTATAATTTGATAATCCATGTATTAACTGTCATGCTTATATTTTCCTCGGAAATTTTGCTTCCGTTTGGAACACACAAGGGCGAAACAAATTTTAAGTATATTATAAATATTATTGTAGGGGTTTTAAATGTTTATAAAAAAGGTTCCTACACTCAGAAAAAGGAATTGATTACAACTACAAAACATGTTTTGTTGAGTACATTTTGGTTGTTTTAGCAAAATTCAAGTAAAATTGAACCATTTTACTTGAATTAACAAAACATTTTTTGCTGACGATAATTTTTTTTTTTTTTTTGGAATTGCAAAAAAAAATTTTTTTTGTTGATTAAAACCAAATATCCATTGACCTATATTTAAACAAAATTTTTGTTTAAATATAGGTCAATGGAAATTTTGTTTGAATCAACAATTTTTTTTTTTTTTTTTTTTTTTTTTTGCAATTCCAAAAAAAATTTTTGTATCGTCAGCAAAAAAAAATGTTTTGTTAATTCAAGTAAAAGGGTTCAATTTTACTTGAATTTTGCTAAAACAACCAAAATGTACTCAAAAAACATATTTTGCAGTTTTAATCACTTCCTTTTACTGGGTGTAAACTCTAGTTTGCGACCCACTGGTGGGTTGCGGTTAGATCGGTCCGATCATCAAAAATGTATTGTAATGTTATTTCTTCTCCAATAATATAATAAAAACAATATGAATATTAGTAAAATATTGTGAAAATCACAGTTAAATAAATTTTTACAAATATTCTGTTTTATAAAATTTTATGAGGGTGATTTGAAAAATTCGCGAAATAAAAGGGAAAATGGGACAATTTGTTTTTGAAATACGTTTAAATTTCTACATTATCTCCTTTTCAATACACTTCATCTAACGATGTTCCAAAGTCATTATGTCATCACAAATGTGCGATTTTTCAGGTCCTATGAAATAGTTGTCGACAGCTATGTCTCCATTGTTTTTATTGCTTCTTGGTCTCAGAAATATAATAGTAAACCCAAATTTCAGTTGTTGTAACAAATTGACAGACGAAATCGGTTTTATTTGGGGCTAAAACTATATAGATTTTCTTAACAAATTCTCATTGCTGAAAGCTTTTTCATCCCTAATTCCACAGTTAAGATAGGAAATGTTCTTTCACCTAAGAACTTAGAAATTTCGGAGACCTTTAATCGACGATTATGCATAATCATATCGTGCGTTTTTTCAACGATTTCAGGCGTTGTGGTAGTTCTTGGTCGTCATTTTCTAGGCTCTCACACTGTAAAAAATGACCAATGTATCTTATTTTATGAAAATATACTATAACCACGAACGAAAATATAATATAATCTTCTGAGTTATCCGAAATTTTGAAAAGCGTGTTCCACTGTCTTTTGAATCCCAGAAACCAATACATTTCCAAAATTTAAAGAATTATTTATAAAAGCAAAGTATTTTTTGCTGCCCTTATTTTTCAGAAACGTTTCCGAATAGTTTTTATAGTGTATTAATCAGTTTCCTCAGCCTGGAATACTTGTTTTTTTAATGTCATCAATTCTCAAGTAAACGTTTTCAGCTGCATAAGTTAATTTATACATGAAAGAGTAAATAAATAATCTTAATTTTAATGTTAAAGTTAACGCTGTTAATTTTGCATGTTTGTCTGTTAAACATATTTCTTGAACATTAAAATGTTTACTTGAGAATTGATAGTAAACATTTTAATGTTCAACAAATATGTTTAACAGACAAACATGCAAAATTAACAGCGTTAACTTTAACATTAAAATTAAGATTATTTATTTACTCTTTCATGTAAAAATTAACTTATGCAGCTGAAGACGTTTACTTGAGAATTGATAGCATCGGAAAAAACTATATTCCGTGCTTAAAAAACTGATTAATACACTTTAAAAGCTACTAGTAAACGTTTCGAAAATTACGGGCAGCAAGAGAAATTTTGTTTTTATAAATGATTAATTAAATCTCGAAATGCCATACATGTCTTTAGTTTCTAAAGATAAAGAAACACTTTTCAGAATCAGGGTTAACAAGGATGAGTTTATATTATAAATTAATTCGTGAATATATTATATTTTTGTAGATTAAGAAACATTTGTCATTTTTTATAGTGCACAACCATTTTTAAATTCCGCCACCCGCTTAGGCACAGTCGTAAATGATGAAGGAGAGGCTCCTAAAGTATCCTGCATATCTTTATGAATTTTTGATGCTTTCCAACTTTTATTTTTCACAAAAGAAGTATAAGCCATTGTCGACGATTACTTTGAAAGACTTGAAAAAGCGCACTTTCGTGATGGCATAATGGCTTTAGAGCATTGTTGGGTAAAGTGCATTGAACTTAAAAGAGACTATGTAGAAAAATAAAAGCTATTTCAAAATAAATTTCCTCATTTTCCGCTTTATTTTTGCGAACTTTTCAAATCACCCTCATATGTACAGAGTGACCTCGAAGCTAAAATTAAAAATGCTTCAATCTTGACACAGATAAAGTTGTTGGGGGAAAACAATACTATAAATCACATTGAATTTTAAGTTGTATTTTTTCTGATACATTCACTAATAAAGTGTTTTCATTAAGTAGTAAACTGTTTTTATAACTTCACTTTCACAATAGCATTATTAAATCCTGTTTCCGGGTGTATGTGTGCATGCTTTGTGTCAAAGTTTTTTTTTACCTACTTTATCTATCCTAAGCCGGCAAATCACGTGGGTGGCAAAAAAAAAAAAACATTGAAATGTTAAGATGTGTCGCGTGACAATAAAGTTAGGGAACCGCTAGTTTATACGATAAAAATACTCAAGAAATTATTTGAAATTCATCAAGTCTTATAAAAAAAGCTTTAGAATCGCCTAACACCATAGATAAAATGATAGAAAATCACAATTATTTTTGTATACAGTAATACTTTGTTTATTGATAGTTTCCGCTAACGAACGTCTTTCGCTGTGTTTATGACTCGGCTAACAAAAATGATTTCGACTAATTATGTCTTAATTTCTTGTTTATTTTAGTTATATTCAATTTTCTAATAAAAATTTTAAAATTCAAAACTTATAAACCACCGCAGTTTTTTAAACTCGTTTCAAAGGTTTTTTTAATATATTTTATTACATTTAAATGTATAAAGATTTTTGTACTAAATATAATGTATTAAGCCTAAAAACATGTATGTTTGTGCAAAAATGTACGTTTAAATTTTTTTTAGAAATGAATTTTTTGGTCTAAAACACTTTTCTAAAGCACATATTTATGCCATTTCAAATTTTTTTACAACGGGAAATATATACCAAACGCATAAGTTTTGCAAGAACAGAAATTCAAATTAGGCAACGAGAACGATATTGAAAAAAAGTTGGTTTCTTTTCATGTTTGTTAAAAATAAATGTTTGTAACTCACAATTTACATTAATTTAAAACATTAAAGAAAAACCATGCGTCAAGCATAGATTATGATACACTTGCCAACACATCCAGAATACTGTAACACAATTTCACCGTTTCATAAGCTGTAAGATTATATTCTAAGTAAGCAATTTGGAAAACGCAAAACACAAAATCTTTTGTGCAGTCCTGTATATGATCTATAGATTTGTATATGTATATACTACATAGTATGCAGAAATATAGTTCAATTACGAAACGCATAACACAGTTTAAAATTTCTTTCATCAATTTCCGTCAATAAGGAAAAATGCACTAGAAATTTTTTGTTCAGCCCTGTATATAATATATAGAATTTATGCACCTCAAGTAATATGCAAAAAATTAGTTAAATTTATAAACGCACACCACAATTGAAAACGCACGTACAGCAATTATTGCTCATAAAGTATTGTAACCGAATTATTTTATGTGTCCCTGTAAATGAACAATAAATGTTCCATTTCTAGATGCTTAATATAGAATATGTCCAAACACACACCATATTCTACAGTAAGCATCTTGTAGCAAACCTCCGTGATGTCTATCAATTTCAGTTCTGTTTGAAATAGTTTGACATTATGAAAATAACTGCAAACGATATTTCTTTATACACTATAATGTAACAGAATTATTATTAATACCTCTGTACACGAACTATAAATGCTTCATACTTCATTTTCAATACCAAACACGCTATGGAAAACCTCAATAATATATATCAATTGCATGGCAATCCGAGTATATTTACGTGAGTTAGAGCATGGACAAAGGTGCAGGCGGACAGATAAATGACCAGACAAACCGAATTCCCAAACACTTTTGAACTAAAAGAGAAATTTCGTAACTTTCTTAAATCATACAATAAAAGTAAATAAAAGGTTTGATCTCACCTAATTTTCTGGTTCGTGTTCTATGAGCTTCTTTAAAGGTAGAAACATCTTTTACTAATGAAGATTATTTATTGGACAGGTAGACACACTTAATGACGATACAGAACGAATACACGACAAGCTATGTACAAACGTAAAGTAAACAAAACAGTCAGTCAGTCTAAAAGTTCTACGCGCTTAGCGCCATCTAGTGGTTCCGTTTCATTTTGCAACAACTTCCGCCGGGCGAAGTTCGTCTGGAGACGAAAGTGTTGAAAGTTCAAGAGGGCAAAGAAGCTGCACCGGTCTTCCTACAAATTTTCGGAACGCTTGAATGAACGTTTTTGTGGTGAAGTCCGGGGTTAATTCTAGGTGTACTGCTCTTGTTACAGCACATGTGAAGAGCAATATGTAAGTTTTCTTAGTCTCATTGTGATCTTTAATGTACAACGGACCTAAGTAATCTAGGCCTGTAACTTGGAATGGATAGGCTTCATTTATTCTGTCGGCAGGTAGAGGTGCAGGAATCTGGGTGGCAGGTTTAACACGAAGTTTTTCACATAAATTGCATCTAAATATCAAACTCTTGATTCTTTGTCTTGTTTTCAATATCCAAATTTTTTCTCTGAGTTGTGTTAAAGTTTCCGATACACCACCATGCCTTGTTTTTTCATGACAATCTTTGATGATAAGATTTGATAAATGGGATTTACCAGGTAGTAAAACAGGATGAGCTTCATGGTATGAGATATTAGCTTGCTGTAATCGTCCACCAATCAAGATTATTTTTCTTTCATTTAAAATTGGATTGAACGGTCGAATAACTGAGTTTGCTGGTACTGGTTTTCCCTGCGTCAGCGCTGAATATTCTTCGGGAAAATGCTCCATTTGTGTAAGTTTAATCCAGTATTCTTCGGCAAATTCAAGTTCTTCTGTAGCCAAGGGACCACTTCTCTTACTCTGAGGATTCCTTGTATTGTGGATGAATATTTGAATCCATGCAGTAATTCGTAATATTTGTTTAAGTTTGCTGAATCTTCGGATATCGAAAAGATCTTCAAGTTTCGTTGTCAGGAGCATATTCACCACTTCCTATTCTTTATTTTCTAAGTTGGTTTCCTGATCGGTATGAACGTTGGATTGTAGCCATTGACTTTCGCACTTCCTTAGCCACGGTGGCCCAAACCACCAAAACTCCAGGTTCTTTAGACTGGTTAAGTTTTCACCCCGTGTTAAAATATCAGCAGAGTTATCATTCCCAGGACAGTGATTCCAGCAATCAGGTTCAGATATTTTCTTGATTTCATCTACTCTGTTCTTGACAAACATCTTCAATTTTCGAGAATTATTCTTGATCCAGTGAAGAACAATCGTGGAATCTGACCAAAATATAGTCTTCGTATCCTTCGGTGTACTTGAATGTAGTCGAATATGATCGAACAATCTGGCTCCTATAAGTGCAGCAAGAAGCTCTAACTTCGGCAGAGTTATTTATTTAACTGGTGCAACCCTAGTCTTTGAAGTGACTAAATTGGAATGGAAAATTACGTCAGAGTTGCGAAAACGTACATAAATAACTGCTCCGTAAGCTCGTTTGCTGGCATCTACGAAGACGTGAAATTGACAGCCCGTAAGTTCTTCCATTCCTTTCATTGAGAATAGATGTCTTGGTACAGACATCTGCTTCAAATAAAACAATTCTTCACACCAATCTTGAAATATTTTTGCTAAGTCGGTTGGTAAAGCATCATCCCAATTGAGTTTTTTCTTCCATATGTCTTGCAGTAGTATTTTAGCTCGAACTGCAAATGGTGATATTAAGCCCAACGGGTCGTAGATTCTTCCCATAGTTTTTATTACGCTTCTCTTCGTAAATTTTAACTCTGCCATACCCTTATCCCTTAAAAGTTTATCACTATCAACGCTTAAGACATCATCTGCTGAATTCCAGCAATAGCCAAGGACCTTGCATAACGTGGATTCCTCTTTAACTTCTTCCTTAAATCGATCTTGCAATGAGCGTACATTTGTTTTCCATTTTCTCATATTAAAGCCTGCTTCTCCCAAAATGAGCCTTATTTGTTCGTGGACGGTGTACGCTAAATCTGTGTCTTCTAAACTGTGTATAAGGTCATCTACATACAATCTACTGTTCAAAACGCTGAAGGCAGTTGGATAAACATCCTCATACTTCTTGATGTGATGTTTAATTGTCGCGTTCAGTAAAAATGAGCTCGATCTTGCTCCAAAAATTACACGCGTCATCCTCAAAACTTCGGGTTCAGCGTCTAAATCTTCCGTAACCCATAGAAATCTAATTGCGTCTCTTTCTTCTGGCGCCAGGGCAATTTGCAAAAATGCACCTTCTATATCCGCCGTTATGGCAACCTTATTCAGACGGAACTGCAAAAGAAGTATTAGGATATCGGGCGTTAAATTCGGACCTGGATTCAAGCAGTCATTAAGGGACGGAAAATTATGTTCACTCGAGGAGGCATCGAAAACTATTCTCATTTTCGTCGTTGTTTTATCTTCGCGTATTACTGCGTGATGTGGCATGTAATAGATCTTAGAATTATCACCACATTCATTTTCATTGACCCTTTCAGCTATTCCTTGAATTAGATGCTTTGAAATAATGTCCTTGTACTGACTATGAAAATTTCGATTTTTCTTAAATCTTTTGACAAGTGTTCGCAAACGGTTGTTAGCATTACTATAGTTATCATGTAGCGACTCAGAATGTTCGTTCCATGGTAGTTTAACTTGGTAGCGACCTTCGATTAGTTTCGTAGAATTTTCAAATTCTTTCATAACTTCGTCATCTTCATTCAGATTGTCACTACGCGATATTCCCAAACCTTCTAAATCGAACAATCTTTTCAAAATGTCTGATTCTTCTAAATTTTGACTACGCACTATAACATTCATTACGCTAACATCCTTAAAATCCTTGCGTTTTGCTTCAGAACCATTAAATAAATAACCTAGTTTCGTTTCCATTCCTACTAAAGCACCGGACACTCTTTTGACTTTCCCTGTAGCGATTTTCCAGAAATAGTCTGACCCAATTAAAAGAGAAACCCTTAAATTTTCAGACCCTTCAATATCAGCTATCTGTATTTTGGCTTCATTACAAAATTTGTGAATTTCTTTACTGGGACCTTGAATTTCAGCTTCCGATATGGAAGATGTTTCAATTTCTTCTATAGAAATAATTTTCTTTGGATCATAAATGCTTCGTAAATTTACCTTTACCCTATTTCTTACAATAGATTTCTTTGGTTTTGACCCAAAAGCATAAATTGCTAATTTTTCTTTTCCTATAACTTCTAAATTAAATTTACGAGATAACGTTTTATCGATGAACGTATTTTGCGACCCCGAATCCATGATAATTTTTATTTTTCTTTCCTGAGAATTATTACTTAAAAAGGCGACAGCTGTTTGTAAAAATACATTTTCGTTTACTGCAGTTGTTGCGCAACTCAGAGCACTGGAATCATTTTTTCTTTCGGGAGACTTTGAGACGCTTTCCTTTTTGTTATGTTGCTTTTCAGTTTCGTCACAAATTAAAACATTATGTCTTCGAGTACAAATGTTGCAACGCATTTTTTCGCGGCAAAATTTTGATACATGTGATTTGCGAAGGCAAAGAAAGCAATAACCCTTTCGTAAAAGACTTGATTTTCGTTCATTAATGGTTAAGGGGCAGTTAAAATTTTCGTGTTCCCCATTGCAAAATAAACAGTCTTTCTTGATAAGAGTATTTAATGTAGCTGCGGTGGGTATATTTTTATGAGTTTCATGTTTTCGATAAGGTAATTCTTTAATTTTATTCTTTTCAAATACTTCATCATTTCGAAACATATACGTTTTTTCTCGCGTTTCAATTTCATGTTTCAGAAATTCTAATAATTTGGCACAGTTCCAAGAATCTTCGCCAGCAGAACGATTGAATCCTAGAACAATTTCTTCAGGAATTAATTTGACTAAAATAGCGAATAAAATTCCCCCATAGTTATTTAATTCTACTCCGGCTGTTTCGAGACTTCTGATTTGAATAATACAGGTATCATGCAATTGTCTAAGCTCTCTTAAATTCGCTCCAGATTTTACAGGATTTAGGCTTAATAGCTTGTTTACATGCGATCGTATTATTAATTCATTTTTTCCGAATCTTTCTTTTAACAATCCGATCGCGACATCGTAATTATTTTGTGTTAAAGCTAAACCTTGAATACATTTTAAAGCTGCTCCTGTTAAGAAATTCTTTAAGTAATTTAACTTCTCTATGTTAGTTAACTTTACATTTTCATGTATAGCTACTTCAAATTGCCCCCAGAATTCCTGCCAATTTTCATATTTCCCATCGAAAGGTTGTATTGTAAGCTTCGGTAATCTTACGTGAGAATAATTCTTTGATTCATCAAGTTCTGTGGACAATAGAATAGAAGAGTTTATTTTACTTTCGATAGGAGCATTACGCTTTAAATATCGATCAATTTTAGCTTTCGTTTTTGTAATTTTTTCGCGATATTCTTGACTGGATGATACATCTTTTTCTAGCGTTTCTAAGTTATCTACAAGTTTCTGAATTTCTGAATCTAATTTGTAAACTTGTTCTGCATTCTCGATTAATTGAATTTTAAGATCTTCAATTTCGTCTATATCTTTTTCGTCTCCTGCCAAATATTCAGTTATTTTGTTAATAATCTTCGTTAAAGATGTTCTAAGAGACTTACGCATACTTTTTGATTTATCTAATTCGCTAGGTAGCGCCATTTTCTAAATTTCAACTCTTGGGAATTTCGGCACCATAAAAGAGAAATTTCGTAGCTTTCTTAAATCATACAATAAAAGTAAATAAAAGGTTTGATCTCACCTAATTTTCTGGTTCGTGTTCTATGAGCTTCTTTAAAGGTAGAAACATCTTTTACTAATGAAGATTATTTATTGGACAGGTAGACACACTTAATGACGATACAGAACGAATACACGACAAGCTATGTACAAACGTAAAGTAAACAAAACAGTCAGTCAGTCTAAAAGTTCTACGCGCTTAGCGCCATCTAGTGGTTCCGTTTCATTTTGCAACATGAACTATAGTGGAAAATGTTTTTAAAAAATGACAAGCGCGCAAATTCATTACTATATAGGGGAAGGTGGCCTCAAATGATCCTAACGGGCAAAACGATCCACATATGTTTTCTTTCAGACAAGTCGCGCTATCTACAGGGAAACACATAAACTAGTTGTGAAGAAGAAGCAATAGCGGTATTCAAACGATCGCAGTATTACGCATCTGAATAGAATTATTTGAAAAATTGGTTTTTATAACATCTTTCATAATCTAGGCACTAACTTTCCTATTCATTTAGATTACAGTCTTTCATGTACAGAAATATGACTTGGTTTACTTAATGTAGTATGTTTTTAGATGTGAATTACACTTATGTATCGTCATAATTACTTTTATCATCGTCACTTTTATA
The DNA here is from genome assembly GCA_963931845.1 of Maratus michaelseni. Taxonomy (NCBI): domain Eukaryota; kingdom Metazoa; phylum Arthropoda; class Arachnida; order Araneae; family Salticidae; genus Maratus; species Maratus michaelseni. Next base: position 216,877,357 of record OZ007588.1, read on the forward strand.
TCGTCATAATTACTTTGTTTTGCCGATAAAAAAATAATTTACAATTATTTTTAAATAAAGGATCATTTTTCCCTTTCGTGAGGGTAAAATGATTCTTTGGACACTTTTTAAAAAATCTATTTTTTTCATTACTGAATTTAGGTTTAAAATATTACTAAAATACATTTATAATGCAAAATATAGTGTAAAACATACTAGCAAAAGGCCGAAGTTTTATTTAAACAGTTATGTTATTTTACACAAGTTTTTCCCTTAAGCGGATCATTTTAGGACACTTTCCCATAAATCAACAGGAAAATACATTTTAAAATATTTCCTTATTGCGAAAACAAATGTTTTTAAATTCATTTTTTAAAGTGTTCTGGAAACTGTTTACATGAAAGCCATAAATAAAATAAACATCTTCTTTTTCAATACTACTCTCAGAATGAAAAAAGATTATGACCTCCGCTTAGCAATAAAAATAGATATTATGCGATGAATCTTTTAGAAATTCTACTAAAAGGAACCCGCCAGATAACATACCGCGAAACATTTCGTATTCTTAAAGGAAGTTCACGGTGATTGGCTATACAGGCAAGTTGCATTAGCGGAGCAGGAAATTTCTGTTTCTTTGCACTTATATATCACCAGGTAAATAAATCTGTCGTATTTAATTTCCAGTCCTCATCTATTTCTAAAAGTCAGAGACTATGTTTGCTCTTTTTATATTTTTACTGTCGTGTTCAGGTAGTATATTTTGAATATTATTAAAATATTTTGGCAAGCAGAAAACTTGAAATAAATTTATGCTAATTTTATCATGTGAATTCTGTACTATGCATTAAAGCTTTACCTTCTCTAAAATTTAATAATAACAAACACCTAATAAGCTTTTATATCTATTTCAATCCATATTCACAGAACACATTTTAAGTACTTTAAGAGCATTTTGCGATTAAAATTTGAGGAGAAAGAGTGCCCGCTAAATTTTTCACATGCATTTTCTGATACTTTTAATATAAAATATAAGGAACTTCTTATTCAAATCTCTTAAAATTTAATTTCTAATGACTGATTTTTTTTATCTAGGGTATATTCGGGTATATACCCTAGATTTAAAAAAAATCGGTCATTAGAAATTAAATTTTAAGATATTTGAATAAGAAGTTCCTTTTTGTGCATTTGGAGAATGTTTATTATTTGATAATAGTTTCATTTTTTGATCAAGTTTTAATTAAATTTTCGCTTTATTGGTTTTTATGTGACTGATTAATTTTAAAATTATTATGTTATTTACATAGATAGGTAAGTTTTCGAAGAAATGTGAGCGTTTACTTCCGTGTAGCTCATTTATTTAGGTGAACTGGCACATGATAATTCAGACTAATTTTTACTTTCTATCAAGTTTTAATACTCACTATGATTTTCTCCTCGTGTGTACCAATACTTATGTTATAAGTATTTTGATAATATAGAGGTAGCGTAAATTAAGGTGAAAAAAGTGCAAATCAAAGCCCAACTAATTTAATGCTTAATTAATTTAAAATAATGCATACTTATTTTTCTCTAATTAATCGTTACATTAAATGAATAAATAAAATAAAATTAATTAATTTATGTATTAATGTGAAATTATACATAATAATTTTTCTAAAGATCTAAAATTAAGAAAATACTTCTCATTCAACACCTCTATTTTGAAAATTCTGTGCACGGGTCTGGCTCAATCTAAATTCCATTTTTAGGTGCGTTCGTAATTATATAAATACGTAGCACCTACTGTCGTCGTCTGGTCCGTCCGCCTGTCTGTCCGTCCGTCCGTCTGTCCCTCCGTTTGTCCGCATATAACAACGCAAAAACTACCCAAACGAATGGTTTGAAATTTAAGATATATTATCTTTGCAGAATTTTGTCGAGACATTTCAAATTTTATGAAAATCGAATCATAACTTTAGACAATATTAATAAAAACATTTATTAAGAAATTTGAATTAAAAAAAAAATCGGTGCTTTCTTGTTATAGGAGCTTCCGAGGTTTAATCGTCAAGCGAGCGAGATATTTATTTTATTACACAAATTAATCTGCAGACGATATAATTCATTTCACAGAATTAAAAATCATCACGATCTGAATATTTATATAACTAGCTATAGTACGAACGCACCTCATTTGTCACGCTTGACGTACAATTTCCAACTTGTTTTTTCTTATTAGCTGATAAATAACTTCAAGTAATGTATTCGAATTAAAATAATATTGAATTGAAACAATTGGTTAAAATACGTAATGTAACGTAGACTGATATTATATAACAGATGATAGATTGTTATTTAATAAAAGAAAATTAAAAAAATAATAATAATAATAATAAACGATCACGATATTACAATAGAAATAGGCATTGAAAGGCTTTATTCTGGGGAAAATCCTTCTTTATATCTGCCAATAGTTTTTTTTTTTTTCCACAGAAAATAGTATGTTCAGATGATATAACTAAATATCAAATAATACAACCTCCCACGTGACCAGTTCATCATTTACAAAGAAAATGTGCTATTGCTGAGGTCAATAGTATTTGATTCTTCTATATACGAAAAGATAAGGTACGCAATATCTGACATTCAGAAAAATTTAATCTAATTTTTCTACATTTGTGCTACAATTATTCATTTATTTTATGCATTTTTTTTAATTTCCATTATTTATGCAAGTTTTTCTAGTTACTACTAAATCTGCAGATCAGGAGCCTCAACGTCAGCTCTAAAAGTCATTGTTTTTTAATCTCACTTTTCATAATATTTAGCATCTTACAATCCGCAATTTATTTTATTTTATATTACATACATATTTATAGGCATATAAAGTACTTCGGAAGTTTCAGAATTAGAAGCATTAAATTAAACACGGTTTATGCAATGATATTCTGAAATTCTTATAAACTTCTTATTCATGTAACTTTTTAGATTAAAAAAATAAACTTGTATTAAAACGAATTCTTCATTTATGTCAATAGAATACAAAAATAATTTATTCTGATAATAAAATATTGCTGCAAAATAGTGCGAGTTACTTGAATTTTATTATTTGATATTCTTTGAAATAGGGTTGCTAAGAAACTAATAAATTAAAAAGCAAAGTAAAAAGAAATGCATTTTAAAATTTGTAAAAAATATGAAAATAAAATGTTTTATATTTCCCGAACAGATGCAAACAAATTTCCAATAATTAAAATAATTAATTTCTAAATTCTAATGAATGTATCAGCAAAATTTTAAAGCTATTGGATATATTTAAAACCTCCATATCGAAAATTTAGCATTAGTAATTTTACGTTTAAATCCATTATTCAAATATGCGACTTTCATTTCAGTTAAAAATGAAATTTGAAAATCGTCTGCATCCCCATAGGAAAGCATTATGACCTAAAAAGAAATGTTCTATATTTTTCGAAAGAATGAACCAAATGTAACTAAAAAATATACAGCTAATTTCGGGTACCTTACCAACAAACCCATCAAAAATAAACCTAATAGGACAATTTTTACGGCAGTTATCGTGGAATAGACAGACACACGGACAAACAAACAGATGGGAACCAAAAACTTTTCGCGTCTCCACAGTGAGCCTCAACTGACGTTTCACTTGTGACGTTTCACAGTAAGCCTCAACTGACGTTTGTTGGCAATTAGATTCCAACAAACAAATATATGTGTAAAACAGGAGTATAAATGCATGCCGTATATATAAATTTTGAAATATAATTATGCGTCTAGGACAATAGGTAAGAAAACTTTTCTATAGATAGTGATAATAAGAAAGCTTGCAAAATAAACGAATAATTGTAACATAGATGTATGAGAAATGATTCTTATTATGATCAATTTCCATTACATTTATATCGTCGGATATACGTATATATAAGATGAGTGTGTAATTGCTTACCGTATGTATATAAATAGATGTAATTTTTAATTATCGTTCTGAATTATAATTAGAAAAGCAGTCATGATACAGAAAAAGTATTATGTGGAACTTTCATCACGTTAAAGGTATTTATTTATTTATTGTCGGAGCAAAGCTCCGGCTTCCCGTGAAGAATTCCACTTTTGTTAACATGATAGCGTCCAAAATACTTGTCGGATTTACACCGAAATTGAGCTGGACATTGGTAATGCCAAAATGTCGCTGGGGATTGAAAATAGAAAATTTTCGTCAACCCTAACACCCCGAAACGTCAACGCAAGAATTTTCCATTTTCCCATCGAAATACCATTGCGATTCTTTGAACTATTAATAAAAACATTAGCTCCCCATTGTTGTAATTTACGCATTTTAAACTCATCGTTATGACGTCAACGTTACTACTCTACTGACGCACACATTTGAGATTTATAATATAGATTGACTGTTAAAAGTTTTACTTCTTACGTACGTCCCGACACATGTTTTTTTTTTTTTTTTTTTTTTTTTTTTTAGTGCGAGCTCTAGGTAGCAAAATTAGATCTTACACTCTTTGTAACTCAAAATCGATGTAATTTCGTTTAAATTTTATATTTTAAAAAAAGAAAAAAAAATCAAATAACTTGTATTAGCCTGTTTTTGCTTTACTTTCTACACATATACAGGGTAAGGAACATATTGTAATCATGATTAAAACTCGATTATGGAAATATTGACATATTTTTACATTATGCAGTGCTATTACATATATACATGTATATATGCTTGCATATGCGGGTATATTAGAATTTCCACCCGATTTTACGTCCCTAAAGCTCATTCTTACTGAAAAACCGAAATAAAGACTTCAAAAATTTTAAAAAGAAATTAAAATAATTCATATTTTTTCCATTTTTTATCATGAAAAACTTATTTAATTAAAAATATACACGAAAACAACCTTTCAGCAAAAAGTCTTAATCTCAGTCCCAATCCAGATCACAGATTATTTACTAAGTAAGTAAGTAATCTGTCATCCATATTAAATGATAAACGAGCGAAAATTACGTAATTAAAATCGTTGTAAAATGGTGCAGATTTATGAATTAAAATGCACGCTATTGATGTAATTTTCAGCAGTAGATGTATTTTACTTTTCTGAAATAAGGATCCAATAAATGTCAATCTTAAAACATGTGGAATGAAGTTTAAAGCGTATTAAGTACATGAATTTAGCTTTTTTTCTTTAATCGAACACGGCCGTTGGTGTAATTCAACTCTTTCTTTCCATACCAATATGTTTTTTTTTTTTCAAGTTTATTGTATAAATGAAGTCTGAAGTGAATCTGTTTGTTTTGATTTAGTTCAGTCAAATCAGACAAATAAATGTAACATGGTAAAAACGATTGGTACCAACTTTTATCTGTTAAACTGATTATTAAAAATTAACAAGATGTTAATTATTATTTAAATAAATAAATAAAAATGTCTCCTACAAAATAAGAGCAACAACTTACAGTGCATGAAAATTATGATAATTCTTAGATCAGATTTACAAATGAGCAGAAAAAGGTACTTCACTTATGCAGAAAAAAGCTTACGTTTTTTAAATCTAGGTTTATAAATTAGGTACTTCTCTATTATCCCGTCGACCACTTTTCATAACCAAAAACTATCGCAAAACTGTAAGATTAAAGGCCAAAAATGCAGTCCCATTTACTTGATGTCAGAAGCATTATACGTGCTTGTTATGTCATCAAGTGGTTTTTAATTCGACATTTGCGTGTATTTTTCATTATGTTTCATTAATTTATTTAATTAATTAAAATAGCAATTGTGTCCTTAAATTCTTATATTTTATTTATTTGTTTATTTTGATATTCCAATGGCAACGTTCTCCAGTTTATTTGGCGTTACAGTTTGGCGATAGTTTTTTGTTATGAAAAGTGGTCGACGGGATAATAGAGAAGTACCACAAATTATCCTAAACGTAGTTTTATTATTGGAAAAGCCGGAGCGGAAAAAAGAATGGTAATGAAAGAAATTCATAAAAGAGATACCGAGCAGTTGTGATGGGGTGTTTGGCTCCAACAAGTGCTGCTGCAATTAATGTCCTGGGCAAGATCATTCACTCTGGGCTAAAATTACCAACATGTTTTAAATCGTTCGCTGATTCAGAAAGTGAAGCATCAAGAAATTTACAACTCAGCATGGATCCAGTGTCATTTCTCATTAATGACGAATTTCCAATGATCGGATGTCGTCTGATGGCTGCACTTGAGCAAAGATGTCGCGAAGGTAAACTAAATAGCATTGAGCATTTTGGAGGCTTATTTGTTTACCTTATTGGAGATATTAGGCAGCTAAAGCCTGTAAAACACACCCCTCTGTATAAGAGACATTCTATAAAAGACATTTTGGCTTTGCGCGTACAAACAGTGCTTAGAGCTTTTGAAAAATGCTTCACCTTAACAAAGTCAATGAGGCAAAGCGACGATTAATAAAGACTCTTGATTCGTTTTCTGTGGTCCAAGTTACAGGAGAGCAATACGCATCCCTCATGCAACGACGTAACGCTATACTGCCTCCGGCTGAGCTTGAAATATTTCAAGATTCCATGCGCCTTTTCCCCACAAACAAGCAAGCTGAAAAGTACAATCAAGAAATATTAAAATTTGTAAATGAAAATGGCCAGTGGCAACAATATTAGCAGACCGCATTAATCAAATAGCAAGATGGAGTGGTGATGATCACGCACCTGGCCTTCAGGCTGAACTTTTTTTAGCACTTGAATGCAGAGTTATGTTGCGTACCAAGCTGTGGACAGAAGGAGGATTGGTAAATGGTACACTTGTACGGTAAAAGATATTGTTTATGGCCTAGGCCTTTGGCCTCTAGGCTCGCCACTATGATGATTATCACGGACCATTTCTCACTGAAAGACTTTTCCCTGTCACACCCAAATATGAATCTTGGAAGGAAACAATGTCTCATGCTCCCGAACAAAGTTGCCTGTAACAGTTGCATACGTGGTCCTCAAACATAAATCCAAGAGTTTAACTTTATCAAAAATTGCTGTGAACATTGGTCCAAAGGAGTTGTTACTTGGAGCAACATATGTCGCTTTTAATAGAGTTCGTCGTTTAGAATATGTTCTTATTGAAGTACCTTTTGCAAAGGATAGGTTTGACCAAATTAGAAGAATGGAGCATTTTCTGTTATATTAGCATATGAACATTACCTGAGGCAACTGACGACTGAATAAACACTTAAAAATGCAGATCCAACAGCTTTTATAGCAAACTTACTTTTATACTATTAAACAGTAAACATAAAAATAAAATGTTTTTATCTTTAAATGTTATCGTTTGAGTTATGCCAGTCAGTGCTCCGATATTTCGGCCTGACGGATGCTAGTGTAATAGAATGTAGTAATCCTATAAACTTAATGGTTCTATTAAAAAAATCGTGGTAAAAGTGTTATAATCATTAAGTAAACAATAACTCTATTTACGCTGCACAAAATCTAAAAATATTAAAAAAAGAAAATTGTATGACGAAAGGAATAATATTTCATTATGTACATCTAACATCATTTTTAAAATATTGAACGTTTTACTAGTCTTGATTGGTGTAGTGGATCATTCAATATCTACATATTTACTTGCAAACAATTTAAAATACCACATCATACGATAAAATGTTCCCAACTATATTATTTATGCTCTCAGTTCTCTATTTGCAGCAACGACTTTCATTTCGATGGCGTGGTATAGTAATATACCAAGGTATAATCTTGTACATTTTAAGAATTATAACTTTTTTGATAAATAAAATTGCTTTATACGGAAATGTATCTGTTTACAGATATACATAAATTGTACAAAAATTATTTTTTTCCACAATAATTAGTTTTTTCTTAGCACTGCACTGTTTTTTATTATTTTTTTCCCAACTTATTTACTTAAATCTGTACTGTAATATGTCTTCTTGTATTGTTATATTACTTCAGTAAACCACTACAAACTAAAATTAATCTTTCTGATTTAATTTAGATAATATGCATAACTTATAATTATGCACGATGAAAAGAATTTTCATAAATTATACTTTGGAACTCATTTTAACGTAATTTTTAATCCTCAATATACATTGTATGTTTAATCTAGATTTCAGAGCGTAAATAAAGGAAATGTTGTTAGAAATTTTCTATCACCCTTCAGTTTTAAGAAACTTTACTTAAAATATTTGGGTTATAGGAGTATTTGTATATAGCATTTGAGATAAAATTACATAACATAACTTTATATTTTTTACTACATATTACGCAACGATAAATTTTAGAACGCTGAAAAATAAAACAAGACGCACGAGAAACATTATACAAAAAATCCAAATGAATGTATTGAATATTTGATAAGATATAAGCATTTGTATGAAATCTTTTTTAATGGCGCATGCACAAATGATAGTGCATTTTGTTTTCCACAATTTAGTTGTTAACTATACATACAGGGCAACTTATATAGTAAGGCCAAAGGAGTAGCGTGAAAAATAAATAGATATAGACGATGTACAAGTACAAATATCGTTAGGTAACGATATTTCCATTGAAAATTGGGAGTGGAATTGTGTGTCCAATATGTTCGTGCCAATAACGATGAATGTCTCACCAGTACAGGTAATTTACATGAAATGTACAAAAGGATGTGGATATCCGTGCGGATGTTGAAAAAGTGGATTATATTATACACTACAGTTTCATCATAATGCAATGGTTACAGTTGTTTAAATACAACTTCTATTTTATCAATAAATGAAGTAGAATGTTGTCAGGAATCCGAACAAATTTAAATTAAGTAATATTAGCCTTTGTAATATGAAAACAAGAGTGAAAAATCATGCGTCTAACACAGATTATGGAACACTTTCCAACACTTCCAAAATAATTTTACAAATCTTTAGCGCTTAATAATCTGAAAGATGATATCTAAGTAAACAAGATCAAAGTCAAACTAGGCGGGTAGGCCTGCTTTTCGGCTTAAGCTCAACTAGCCCCATTTGGAAAATGCATAACATATTTAAAAACCCAATTTCAGGAATTACCAACAATATTCGGAAAAATATTCGAATTTCTTTGTGCCGCCGTGTAGATGATCTTTCGCCTTCAGAAATGTCCGTCACTAAATGGAAATGTACTTGAGATCATTTCTGCAGCCCTATATATGATATATGAAATTTATACACATCAAGTAATGAGCAAAAAAAGTAGTTATATTTAAAAACGCATACCATAAATAAAAGCGCACTTCCAGCAATTATTGTTCATAGGCAGTACTGTAGCAAAATTATTTCATGTGTCCCTGTATATGAACCATAAATTCTATGTCCGCTATATTCTTTGTAGTACACCTCAGCGATATATATAATTTTCAATATGTGTAAAACAGTGTAATATCGCTAAAATACAAAGCAAACGATTTTTCTCATAGACTGTTATGTATCGGAATTATTTTGAGTCACATGTGAACGAACCGTAAATGCTATGCACTTCATTTTCAATACCGAACATACCATAGTAAATCCCAATAACATATATAAATTTCACAACAATCTAACAATATTTACGTGAATTAGAGCACGGACAGACGGCAGACAGACAGACAGATGGAAGACAGACAAACCGAATCCATAAACACTTTTCAACTATGTTGGAAAGTGTTAAAAAAGAAATACTGTTACAATTCTTGTACCAGCCTCCAATTTTAAGAAATTTTATTTTTACTTTTTGGACAATATTGATATTTGAATAGCATGTATGATAACATTACACTATCTATTTTTATCTGCAATGTTACAAATTTTGTGGTAGGTTGGACCTTACGGGAGCTATAGGTGAGCCATAGCTCCAAATGTTGGATTGGGATTTCACTACCTTATAGTTGCAGCTACTGAAACACCAAAAATTGGTTCAACACACCACAAAAATTTTAACACTTAGAAACACATACTGTATGTTCCGGCATATATAACACGCACCTACGATTTGCGACTATATTTTTCAATGTTAGATATATTCACCATATTACGCGAACCTTTTGCTTTGTAACAAAAAATCTTCCTGGGGTATGCAGCATAAAATACATTAAAGAACACTAGAAAATGTAATAACTACCATGAATATAAAGAAAAATTAAGCAAATGCAAAGCGAAGACATATAATACTGCCAAACCTAACATTACGTGAATCTTCCCAAAGCGTATGGAATCGTACTTTGGTTCATTCAACTAATCTTCTTCACTTGTTGACAGAATTATCGATTCGTATGCGTATATTTTTTATATTTTGAATCTTTAATTTTTATAACCGGCATGTAACACTCACCTACAAAGTTTGATTCATTTTCATGTTTCAAATGTGCGTGGTATATGCCGTGCATAAAAATGTGGGTTCTGCGTCAATTCGTCGCGCACAATTCATGGCGGAACAATTCATCGCGCACAGTTCATCGCAGCGTCAATTCATTGCACCGACAATTCGTCGCGGCGACAACTCATCGCATCGTCAATTTGTCTTGGTGTCAATACGTCGCAACGAATATGTTTTTGAAGTCTATGATGATAAAACAAAGACAATTACGAAAAATGTTTAATGATAATTAGTTTTTTAGATATAGAGAATTATAACTAGCAATTTACATGCTATTATATCTAAAAAACAATTTATCAATAAATAATTTTACTAAATTATCTTTATTTTATCATCATAGCCTTCAAAAACATTTTCGTTGCGACAAATTGACGTCGTGACGAATTGACGTCGCGACGAATTGACATCACGACGAATTGACGCTATGATGAGTTGACGCCGCGATGAATTGTGCGCGATGAATTGTTCCGCAATGAATTGTGCGCGACGAATTCACGCGACACCAAAAAGGCGAACGGAAAATTTTTCCAGTAGTGTGTAGTGCATTTCGCTACGTTTTTAACAATGCGATGTAGCAAGTAGAACAATACAAAAAATCAGTATTTTGTAGTGAGTATTGACGCTACTTTTAACGCTGCTTCAAATGGGAGGGGGGGGGGAGGGATTGGATATGCCATTCTAAAAATCATGTGATTGCAACTTGATTCTGTTGTGCAAAATGTGGTCTGCTCCACAATTTGCGAATCTCAGCTGTAGTGTTTAGCAACGTATTGCATGAAGTCATAGCTTTTTCCATTTCCACTTGCTGGTAAAACCAAATGCTGACCCATAAAAGAAATTAATTGTCTTGAAGTCAACATTTGTTTACTTGTCTGTTATTAGATCCTCATGTTTTAATGCCAAGTTTCTTCATTTGTAATTACGTTATTTACAGATTTAATTATTGTTTGCATTTAAGTTTTTTTTTCTATAATTTTCTAGTTTATAAAATTACAAAAACAATTAACACATTAAAAGTGTGTTGTACAGTTAAGTAAACAAAAATATATTGGTTGTTTAACTTAATGCATGAGTTATCGGTGATAATATGTCCCAATGCATCAATTACTGTAAGAATAGTAAATAAAATTTATGCAGTTTATGATTGTGCATAAATATGTAATATACAATGGTAGTCAGTCGTTATATTGCTCGTTCAGATATATAGCTCTGTTTACGTGACCCCCGAAAAAATACGGTATAGTTCAGTCGCATTTTCTATCTAACTACAATATTTAAAAGGTAATTGTATATATATTTCTGAATTTGGCTAAAATAATTGAAATATGTGTATAAACTTGCGTTTTAGAGACAAACCCAAAACATTGTTGTGTATTATCTCTTTCTTACTTTTTTAATGCCGTCGGTTATATCGCACTTATTTGATTGTATCCTGTAGACGTGATATAACAAGGGGTCAATGTATTATTTAATCCATGTCGTCAATTTTGAATGAAGATGGAATCCCTTTACATAATCTGAATTTACCGAAATAGTGACTACTTTTTAAAAGTACTTTTTGTAGTTGCTACTTTTAAAACAAGTAGCAGTAGTTAACTACATTTTCGATAAAGTTGTTGTATGTAGTTCGCTACAATAAAAAAAGTAGTATGTGTTTCTCATGACTGAACAAGGGAATAGAAAAAAATTATTTTACTTTTGTAATTTTATTTATAAGACCTACATGAATTTTTATACTGAATTTCATATATGTGTATGACATTTCCTGTTTCTGACAATATTTAACACTGTAAGTTATAAATATTGTAATATTACTTATCACCTATGTAAGTGTCCATTTAATCATTTATTTTATGAGTAAAATCAAATGACAAACAACATATGTTTTTTCAGTGCAAAAATGTATTCAAAATAGTATTATTTTGTCAGTTTTTTTTTTTCAAAATGTAACGCGTGATGGAAATTTTTCAATGCCATATTCTCTTTTAGCAACCCCTAAAGTATAAAAATTGCACATTATTTCATGGGAAGCAAAAACCTTGTTGAACAGTATTATTATTATTCTATTTTAGAATATGCTTTTGCACAGCATAATATTGTTGCAGAGTTTGACAATTCAGCTTGTAGGAAGTTTTTTCCGTTTGACAAATATGATGCAGTGCCGATTCCAAACGAACAAGAATTAAATGACATGTGTCCGTAAGTACAATTTAATACTTGCATTTTATTATTTTTAGCATTTCAAAAATTCCTAACCGATTATTTTATTTTTCTTACATCTTTAGTTTTAATTTCGATATTCTGAAACGATACGTATTCATATTTTCCAGTGAGAAATTTCGGATGTGGCCTTTTAGCATCGAATTTTTCCTCTCAAAAGAATTTTAAGCTTTTAATGGTTAAAAAGAACTTTGTAATGCCCCCTTAGAATTAATAAATTCTTCCTGCAGAATGTCGGAATCCAATACTGATATTTGCAACATAAGAATTTAATGTTAATATCATAAACTATTATTTTTCCAGGCTTGTTCGCTTTATTAAAATGCGTAAGGAGCAAATGTCTAGTTACGGTCAAATAATAACATTATATTAATTTTCAAAAATGTGCATAATTCTTTCTAATGAGGTTGAAAACTTAACATTTTAATAGCCAATATCTTGTACATAATACAATTTTTTCATTGTTTTATTTGAAAAATTGAACAATTTGCTATCCAAAACAGTTCTTGTTTTCTTCATACATGATGATCGGAAGTGCAGTTAGGCTGATTCTGTTTCAGCTCTAAAACCGGAAGCATGTATATTATGAAATTGCGTAATATTATTAAAAAAAATGTAGTAATTTCTAATAATATTATAAATATTATTTATAAAAAAGGCTTTTTTTGAAAAAATTCTTTTTTATGAAAAATCAATTTCGAAAAACCCAATTTCTCCTACACTTATAGGTACATTTAAATAAAATCGATCGTTAAACATTAAATAAAAAGTGAAGAAGCAAACTGACCATAGATAATGTTGATATTAAAGTTTGATAATAATAGCGTGTCTCCTCAACTGTACATTTATGCGTTTATCTAAGAAGAAATCAAAACCAACGAAATGTACTATAAAAAGTTATAGAAATGCTTTCTCAGGTAAAATAAATTAATATTTATTTTTTCAGATTAAAGAAGCGTCAAGATACCGTGCGAAAAAAGTGGCATGTTTTTGGTATTTCCAAAAAAGAGAAGACAACGAATACTTAATGCATGAAATACGTGCATGAATGGATGAATTGCAAATAACGTGAAAAGATATACTGCTTTTATGATTTTTAAGAGGTAAATCAAAGTGTCATGGTAATAAAACAAAAAAAATTACTCAATCGGTTTACAACTGTTTTTGTAGTAAATTTCCATTCTACGAAAACTTTTCAAGAAAATTAACTTTCACGTTAATATCATATAAAGAATCTGCATTAGATACTTAAAACTCTTGAGACTTGAAACTTTTGACTCATAAGAAAAATGTTTATGCTCTGGAACATTGTTTTTCAACACTCAGAAAAAGGAATTGATTAAAACTACAAAACATTTTTGTTGAGTACATTTTGGTTGTTTTAGCAAAATTCAAGTAAAATTGAACCATTTTACTTCAATTAACAAAACATTTTTTACTGGCGATACAAAAATTTTTTTGGAATTGCAAAAAAAAAAATGGTTTTCAACAAAAAAAATTTTTTTGTTGATTCAAACAAAATTTCCATTGACCTATATTTAAACAAATTTTTTGTTTAAATATAGGTCGATAAAAATTTTGTTTCAATCAACAATTTTTTTTTTTTTTTTTTTTTTTTGCAATTCCAAAAACAAATTTTGTATCGTCAGCAAAAATGTTTTGTTAATTGAAGTAAAATGGTTCAATTTACTTGAATTTTGCTAAAACAACCAAAATGTACTCAAAAACATGTTTTGTAGTTTTAATCAGTTTCTTTTTCTGAGTGAATCTACGTGCTTTGGCATATAGCATATGAGTTGAATACCGCATATACGTTGCTTTGATTTAGTTGAAAAAAATCACTCGTAATACTAGTTAAATCTGAAAGGTTACGATCAATCTAATTTTATATATAATAATAAATATTGCATACGAATTTTCATGTTTCTTGCAAATTTCAAATTTCTGAAAATCATTATTATATCTTTTTAACAATCCTTCCATAGCCAAAGCCAACTTCGCCTAAATGATAATTGTATCATTTTTAATTATAATTTTATTAATTACCTCATTCCATTAAAATTTAAGATTTACTTAACCTTTTAAAAAGACTTTGATATAAATGAAAACTATAATTCCATATGTATTATTTATACTGGGGATCTGCACAATATTTTGGTATTTTCTTCGAGTGTTTTTGGTGGAATATAAAGATGAAATGTAAATATCGCCAGTGCTGAGGACCAGCGAGCTTGAAAACACACCTACTGAGTTTGGAGATATCATGCTAAGTCGGCTCTATACAGGGTGAATCCTTAAATCCTTTAGGCTTTAAAATATTGGTGAATCTTTGTAGCTACAACCATGAACGTGGAGTCAAGGTATAATAAAACTGGTATGCGCTACAGCGCCTCTAGTGGCAAACTGTGGAGTAAGCGTTTCTATCAGTTTGGATTCCGTATGTGATAAATGTGAAAGGAAGATCAGATATGACTTTGCGTCCGTGCGTACGCTGGACGGTTAAACTATCTGCCGGATGAAGGTGCTATTTTTGACTTGTTAAATTTCTTACATTGAACTGCACATACTTATTATAGAAGCACTTTAATTTCAAGAGAGCAAATTTTGAAAATTTTACGGCACAAATATTTCTCCAAGTATTTATAAACAATAGGAATTTCATTTCTTCTATCAGAAATAATCGTATTCTGAAACTTGTACAATTTAAGAGACATGTCTAAATATTATGACTTTAAGCAATAAAAAATACTTAAAAAATGTTTTTTCTCTTTAAAAATATAGTATCTTCTTATTTTAGTAACATCACCAAGTACTTAGATTGTTACTGGAATCAATTACAGAAAGATCCGGAGAAATATAGCGATTCTCAGCATTTCTATTATAGGAATTTGGGAAACCTTTTGAGAGATCTATGTACAGATGGATCACAGATGAGACAAGGTAAAATTATTAATGTATTTTAAGTTATTTTCGGATATATTTAACATAAATGTTTATGCTCTAGAGTCCAGAACATTGTTTTTCAAACCCATGTGCTATGCCTCGTTGGTATACCGATGCAGCAGTTTCCAAAGTATTTGACGTATAACATCTTATTATTTAACTTATACGAGTCATGAAAAGAAAAATTGCAAAGGCAAAATGAAAGTACTCAACCAAATATAACTTTTATTCTTAATTTAATATAAGGTTTACAGATAGCAAATATTTTATTGTAGTGGTCGCTCTTGTTTATCCATGGATATGCATTGGATTTTTAGTAATGGGCTGCTGAGAAAGCGTTGTAAATCATCATTAACATCTATAGCTTGTTTTTATATCTTGTTTTTAAAGCAATCAGTGACGAAAATTTTGTCTCACTCAGAGTGCGATTAAGGACATTTGGTAAAGCGGGCACACAATAACAATTTGCGTCTTTTTGATAGCAGGAATTCTGCATATGTAAGGCGACGATTACTATTAGAAAATAGTGGCACTCCTGGTGGAGCTTTTGCCCCATATACCCAGGCATGGCTATTTGGCACTGTTCTCACTAGCTCACTTAGTTGCGCAAAGCCGAATGTTGGTTGTCGAACAGATTCGTCTCGAATCCCCTACAACATTTTCACGTAACCGCAAGAAGTTTGCGTACTCCACTTTAAGAAAATCTGTGCTAGAATCTCAGGTGTGCCTCGAGAAACTGAAAAAATATGTATTACCCCACATACACAACATCTCTAAATTACATGAGAAAAAGTGCGTGTGTATATACATTAACAGATTTAAATATTGCATGAGAGAAAGAAAATATGTAAAATAAGAAATGAAACAAGGATTAGACGATTACAACAAAAAATAATCAACAACGGAGATCACAATCTGACGGATTTCTTTTAATCGTCAATTTGTAAATATTACAAAATTAATCTGCATTTCCTAATCCCATATATGCATGCGTAGCAATGTATTATGCTGACAAGTATCAATAATAAATATAGATTTCAGCTAAAACCTTCGAAGAATGATAAGGAAAATGCACATCTGAAAAATTCGATCTTTCAAAAGACATATACTAACAAGGAGAGGACCAAGCTTGGTAATCACAGATTTTGATTACTTTTATATATGTTGTAGGGTAGAAGCCCTTAGTCTCAACGTGGTTTTCTTCGAACCTTGCAGTAAATACGGGTTAGGATCCCTTAGAAAGATCCCCACGGAGGGCACTCGCCCCTAGGGCCTATATCCCTTGTGTAGATAATCGGCCGTCATAAATCAACCAACCCTTAGTCTCAGGTTGAACGGACTTTATACAACACTCCTTAGTTCTCGAGAATTAGAGGGTAAAATATTTTAACACAAGTTAAATACTTGCTTTGTAACAAAATTACTGCGTTCGTCGTAGCTCAGTTGTTATGGCGTCTGCTCGTTGATCTGCGGAAACGGGTTCGAGACCCGGACAATCTACGTTTGTTCTTCTCATTTTTTGTTTTATAAATATACTTGTATTTATAATTTAATAATCTCAATTAAAATTTTTAAATCGTACATTAATTATAATGTTAACATATTTAAATTTAAATTTAATTAATTTGATTTTTAGGCCATTATTAAACTTTTCTCATCATTTAAAGAGATTTTTTTTGTAAATGGATCCATTATTGACTAGTAAAAATTACAAAATCGTTACAAAATCATACCTTATTTTATTAATTATAAATTAATTCAAAGCGCAAGCATACGTATTACAAATTTAAAAATCTTTAATATGCAAAAAAATATGTTGTAATCTAATGCTTATACTAAAATTTAATATAATTATGCTTCTTACTTTAAAAACAGAGTAGTATTATTATCGCATTGACTTCTCTTGTTGTTACGGTTAGTTTTAAAGTTTCCTTTTTATCTACATTAAATTATTTAAATCACTTTCTCAACATTTATTTAACAACACTCTTTTTATGTTTTTAATAAATAAATAAATAAATTAAAAGTAATTGTAATAATGATAATAATAAAAACGCTTTTTTTTTCTTCTTCTTTCTTTTTCTTTTAAACATAGTAATGTCAACTTTTATAGTCTAGCTTAGCTTCCTGTTTTTCAAATGCGAAAGATAAATAGCAAAGAGGGATGTTTGTCAGTTAAAGACCACACAGGTGGCAAATTTGGAGACAGCCATGCACTTTCCCATGCTTGGAATCAGGGATTGGTGACACTGTGTCTATCTTTGACTAAAAGAAAGCGAGTACACCCCAAGAGGTATTACGTTGTCTGGTGAATAGACTATGGACGCAATTAAGCATTGTATTTTATAACATACAACTAAAGGCCAGGTTTCCCCTTCAGTCTGAGTGGCGCGCATGTAAACATAAGCTCATGGGACCCCCTTCAGCACATGCCATGAGGGTGAAGCATGGTTGTCTTCCCCCATGGAGCGGCCGGCAGGGAAAGAGCGACACAGTGCCGCCACCAGGGTTAGTCCATTCCTATTGTTTCCATTCCCGTACCCCCTTGACAGAGTGGTTCCAGCTAGTTTTTGTAAGCAGCGCGGGAGAGTGAATGTTGACTTCACTCGCTGTTTTGGATCTTGAGAGGGTTGGACGATAAAAAAACTTAGTGTACAAATGACCGTGTTTTATGACGGCACTCGGATTGAAGTACTTTTCTTGTCGCTGTGATGTCTTGTTCTTTAGTAGTTGTTGATTCGTGACCGGTAGAATGCGACTGAATAAAAAAAATAAATTCTTGTAAAAAGAAAGGAATCCGGCGAGGAACGGTTGAAATGAAGTGATATTATCAGAGATACGTGAAAAGCATGATAGAGGACTTAAGTGAAGTTCTGATACGGTGACGCCGAGTATGCTCTTACGAATATTTGAGCGTGTGGACAGTGTGTCGTTCCAAATTAATATGATTGTTATTTTAGAATAAAGACACATCTCAGTCAACCCAGTAGTAAAAATTTGGTAATCCAATAGTTGATGCTGGTAGTGTGAAATCTGACTGTAAAAGTCTCTATTGTGGGACAATCCCCCTCCTGACAAGATGCAAATGCCAGTAATTGATGACGTGGTGAATGATAGTGAAGCTTAATAAGATGTGCGGAGTAGTGATATAACCCACAACTGTGATGAAACCTGTCACTGCCTATAATGATGAATTATATGGTGAACTCATATGAAGGTTGACAGAAACCTCCCCAACAAAAATATGCCAGCCCATTGATGACAGTTTTAACATGTTATTCTTTGTTGTAAGTAGCTTTTTATCCTTCTCATTACATGTCTAACCAACAGTAATTTATGTAAATATTTTTTTTTTGGAAAATACTGAGAGTAATTATATGTATACATCCAGATGTTATTGGTAATTAACTTTTTACTAAGCGAGTAACTCTATAAAATTGTTAAATTATGATGTGTAATAATTGTAAAAATTACGTTACTTACTTTGAAGATAATTGATGAGTAATTTAGGTATAACTAATTAATCCTTAAATTGTGATTCTGTTATAATTTTGAGAACATAGTAGCTTTGGTAATTTTTCATTGTTCAAATAAAAAATTTTTGTTTATTCAAAAAAAAGGGGTTTATTTTCTTTGTGTAGTTCTTAAATAATTGGTATTTACATGTTTACAGTAAAATCATTAGTGAGGATTAACTTTTCAGTGTGTGAGAATAAAATCATGAAAGCTATAATTTTTCTAAATTAAGACTTTGAAATTTCTGAATTTTAAATTCATAACTGATTGTTTTAATGAACATTAATTGAGGTTTACTCAATGTTATCCAATCGTATTTTTGATCTTGATTAAATGATGGATAGATTAATAAGTGAAACAGTAATATTAAATTTAATTTCATAAATGTTAACTTAAGCTTTAACTTTCCTCTCTCAGGTAGATTGTTATCGAAAATAAACATCAAAATGTTTATTTTAAAAAAGTAAAAAAGTATTCAGTTCTTTTATGCCACTATACGATTTTCGGTTAACCGATCTGATCTGGTTCAAAATCTCCATAATTGTTCTAAAATTTTGGTATTTCATAATATCTCTATTTTGTTAAACTTTCCTTTTTCCTTTTAGTCCTCATATTGGAGGAATTTCAGGTTACCTTCATTTTTCCAAATTATATGATGATTAGATTTTGCTAATTTATTGTGTATGGAGATTTGAGCTTGATCGGGTTGGAGTGGAGTTGGGTGTTCTTTGTGCATCTCAGTATGCTACTTGATTTAGAAATCTGTTGCCTCTTGCTACATTTAATATTTTTCTAAAATGATGAGTTCAAAAATATCATATTGTTTTAACTTATTCGGATTTTTAAGTGTTGGTATTTTGATAAGTTTAATGTAATTTGTTCCCTTTTCCATGGCAACAGATTTCAGTGGAGTTAATCAGAGTATACTTGTTTTTAAATCAGTTAATTGTCAAATGAAGAATGAGTAACAAATGAGCCTTTTAAATTAAGTAAGTTGTGTTTTAGAAAGAACCCCAAACACCACAATAAATGGAGCCGTAACAATTCGGTCTCTGGGTTATTGTTTTTTTTTTACTTGTATGTATTCTAATTGTCAAAGAGCAACTGGGTGTTTTTTTTTTCTCTTCAATTGAGATTTTATTGATATGCTGAAGTGTAAAAAAGAGGTTCATACTCTCTCTCTGTGCTATAAGCTACAATTCCCAGTCAAAATTATGTCTTGTGAGCATAACTTTTTCTTATTTACAAAAACCATAGTCCTGTACTTAAGTTTTATGTGTATGTAAGTTTCCTTTTTTTTTCTTCTTCTGCTCATTTTTAAGTTACCCCCCCCCCCATTTTCCTTTTTTTTGGTTGTTTGTTTATCGTTTTTTAACCCTAACCATGGCTCTGATAAGCATTTAGAGGCAATTGCCACTATTCAGCGGAAAAATGCATTAGTGGACAATTTGTCAAACATTCCCCCATTCAATGGAGAGGCCAGCTCAGTCTGCTTCTCAGATTTTTCTGAGAAATTTGAGAGTTTTTCCAAATTATTCGACTGGACTGAGGAGGAAAAGAAGTTTGTTTTACTTGCCAGACTATCTGGAGCTGCATCTAGGCGGGTTAAAATACACAAAGCGAAAACATCTGAGGAACTTATGAAAATTTTAAAAGAGAGTTACACTTCACAGGCCACACCGGATGTTGCACTCAGTCATTTTTTAAATTTTAAACAGCCACCCAGTATGAGTGTTCAAGAGTTTTATGATAAGGCGTATGATATGTCCCTAAAAGCCCTTGTAATTGAAGGTATTCAGTGTGAAGTAGTCGATAAAAGCCGAACGGCTCTACTCCACTCCATGCTTTTGAGCAATCTTACACCAGAAGTGCGAAAGGGGGTAATTGCGAGAAACCCGCAATCCCCAGAAGAAATTCTCAAAATTGCACTTCTGGAAGAAAAAGCTTATAGGAGCATTAACCCTTTTTACAACCACCGCGAGGAAATTCTCAACCCAAATTTGACCCAAAACCTACCCTGTGCTGCAGTTTTTCAGCAAGATAGCTCACAAAAGAAGGAGATAGACCAGCTGAAATCACAAATTGATGTTTTAGCAGCAAAGATAGACAGTTTAGTAGATCTTAGGGCTAGGGATGCACAGGAGAAAAACCAGGAAGTAAGACCCGTAACCTGCTATAGGTGTTCCGTACAGGGTCACTATGCCAGAGATAGTCCACTAAATTTTGTCGACTATAATTTTAGAAGCGGAGGTGGTCAAAATTTCAGGAGCCGTGGGCAAAATTATAGAAACAGAAATGAAAATCCTAATCAGCGAGGTGGATACAGGGGAAGAAGAGGTGGTTATTACCAAAACAATAGGAATACAGCTGCGAACAGAAATGAGGAGCAGGCGGTAAATAACACCCCAATAGCAAACAGTGTAAATGAACCTTTAAACTATTAGTGGCCGGATCAGATGTGGTCAACTCGATCCCCCACAGGCCCCTGGACCCCCCAGCTGTGTATAGCGTTTTTCACCCCCAGTCATATACCTTACCGACTGCAGGAATTTACATAAATAAAGTTTGCCTGAATGCATTATGTGACACGGGTTCAGCAATCAACCTTCTGAGTGGTACTGATGTTAACTGTTTAGAGAATTTTGAGACGGAGAATTGCAATACCCCCATTATGACTGTCACCGGTGAGAAAGTGCACCTAAATAGGAAGATATTTTTAAATTTTATTTTTGATAATATTCAGTGTCAAGCTGAATTCTATGTAGTTGAAGGAAAATTAGCTGAGGAATTTAATGTGATTTTGGGAATGCCATTTTTGAAAGAGTACCGGGCAAATATAAATTGTGATACTAATGCTGTCGCTCTTAAAGTGCCAGTAGCAGGACAAAGTAAACAAAGCCTAGAAACCCCAAGTAATACTTCTTCAGGGTCTAATACTTGCCTTGCTACTAATTCTGTAAATATTTCTAATTCTGTATATAGTGTAAATGTTAGTAATAATTGTGTGAATAATGATATTGTTGAAAATAATTCTGTAAATATAAAATGTGTCAAAATAGTAGAGGAGGATACAAATAGTAGTAATGCCAATAGCCCCCCTGAAAATTTAGCATGTAGTAAAGTTCATGACTCAGTCAGTGTTGAAAATGGGAATCATAGTAGGGAAAATATGGTAGTTCAGGACCCACAGTTGAGTAATATGGGAAAAGATGTTGAGATAAACATTCAAACTGAGTCAGATAAGGAAGTTGAAAGTGTCGCGCAGAACTTTTGCATGCAAACAATATCAGGCGGTAGCTCTGAGGGTAATAATACTGAAAATTCTTCATGTATTCAAAATGTCGACAATAATCTATCAGCAGCGAGTCAGGTAACCCAGGGTAATTTAGCTGAAGATACTACTGAAATTTGTAATATTGATGAAAGTGAAGATTTGGTAAGTATAGAGGATAAGGTACCTGAAGTCGAGGAGGAGAGCAATGAAGATAGCAGTAGTGATAGAACCAATAAAAATAAAAGTATAAGTTTCGCTGTGTTATGTAGCAAAATTTCAATTCCCCCGCAGTCAAAAATGTTAGCCCAGGTTAAAAGTTATCAGGAAAATTTTATTAAGGAAAATGATATTGTTATGTTAGAACCTTTGGCGAAAAATTTAAATCAAGGTCTCCTTACCTCCAGAGCCATTTGCACTAACGAACATGGCCTGTTTATTTCATTTGCAAATTTTTCAGACAATAGTATTCATTTAAATAAAGGAACCTTTGTTGCCAAAATTCAAAAATGTGTAGACAAGTCAAATGTACCCGTAACTAAAAATAACTTAACTTGTAATGTAAATCTGGCCCCTCCAATTGGTGACTTTGATCACGCTGATCTCACTTGGAGCTCTGAAATTAATTTAGATCATTTAGAACCCCCATTAAAACTTAAAATGCAAAATTTTCTCGACAAAAACAAAGATGTATTGGCAGCATCGGTCTTAGATTTACCCGGCTGTGATACAATCCCGCATGAAATAAACTTAACTTCAAATAAACCAGTTAAAGGCAAAGCTTATAGAGTCCCCTACAAATTACGTCAAGAAATGGAAAACCAGCTTAATACTTTATTACAGGCGGACATAATTTCCCCTTCCATGTCGGAATTTGCTTCTCCGGTCATTCTGGTTCGGAAAACAGACGGTTCCTATCGACTTGCTGTTGATTACAGAAGATTAAATAAAAATCTTGTTGAAGATGCTTATCCAATACCTAACATTACCGACTCTGTTGATGCTTTAAGTGAGGCTAAATTTTTTTCAACATTAGATTTAACTAGTGGTTTCTTTCAACAGGTTATTCGCCCAGAGGATAGGCATAAAACTGCTATAATCACCCACAAGGGACTTTTTGAGTGGACCCGTAACTGTTTTGGGCTCTCAAATTCAGGTAACAGTTTCCAGAGACTTATGAATGCTATTTTCGGTGATTTAGGCAATCTTGGAATTCTTGTTTATATCGACGACATTGTAATTGCCTCCTGTGATGTTAATTCTCATTTTGAGAAGCTTAACATGGTCTTTGATAGGTTAAGACTGCATAAATTGAAACTTAAGCCCAGTAAATGCACTTTCCTTTCGAATAAAATACAATATCTAGGTTTTGAGATTTGTAGTGGCCAAGTGTCACCTATTAATAAAAATATTGCGGTAATTGAAAATTTTAAACCTCCAACTACCCGAAAGGCTGTTAGGTCCTTTATTGGAACTCTATCTTTTTATAGGAGATTTATACCAGATTTTACTAAGAGGGCCAAAAATCTCATCAACTTAACGAAAGAGACAGGAAAATTTTCGTGGAATGAAGATGCACAGAAAGAATTCGAAGACCTTAAAATGGCTCTTATTTCAAAACCATGTCTTGCACTCCCAGATTTTGAGAAAGAATTCCATTTATATAGTGATGCCAGTGGCGAGGCGTTAGGGGCAGTGTTATCACAATTAGATGAAAATAACATGCTCCATCCTGTTGCCTTCGCCAGCAGAAAATTGAAAGATGCTGAAACCCGTTATTCCACCACTGAAAGGGAATTATTAGCTTTAGTTTGGGGTACTGCCCACTTTAAATGCTACATTGCAAATACCCACTTTTTCATCTATACAGACCATGCACCTCTAACATTTATGTTAAAAATTCACGACCCTACATCACGCATGGCCAAATGGATCTGCACTCTCACAGACTTCAATTTTACAATCAAGTTTGTTAAAGGTAAATGTAACAGTGTCGCAGATTTCCTTTCTAGGTATGTAAACAATGATAACTCCAATGATACTGTTAATTGTAATTTTTGTATACAAGTCGAAAAGGAAGTTACTTTTATGCCTCATTCCAATCTACTTGAAAAAATTGGTGAATTGCAAAAATCAGACAAGAAATGCTGCGACATTGCAAGAAAACTAGACCAAGGTGTAGAAATTGCTCTTAAATACATGAAATTTTTTTTAGAGATGACATTTTAGTTTGTGAGGATACGAGGGAGTCAGCTATTTTGAATAAATCTGTAAAGTTAGTCGTGCCAAAAAAATTGGTCACTCAAGTTTTTGCACTAACGCATGAGTCCCTAGCTGCTTGTCATCAGGCCTTTCAAAAGACCATTGATCGCATTCGTGAGCACTTCTATTGGCCAGGAATGTCGGCAGATGTCAAGCATCTATGTGTTAGTTGCCAGCAGAAGAGAGCTTATAGAGCAAACCAGCTCGCACCTCTGCAACGTATGCCGACACCCCAGTTTCCCATGAACAAGGTACATTTAGATCTCATTGGACCCTTGCCGCAAACTTTTTCGGGAAATAAGTATATAGTCGCATATATAGATGCATTTACTAAATGGCCAGAAGCATATGCGGTTAGTTCAACCACTTCAGATGTCATTGCGGACACTTTAGCTGATTTCATCTCACGCTACGGAGCACCATGTTTTATTACGACGGATAACGCGAAGAATCTAATTTCAGATGCGATAGAGCACGTATACAAAATGTTTGGTATCAAACATATCAAGACCTTAACATATCACCCGGCTGGCAACTCGCAGGTGGAGAGACAGAATCGTACTCTGAAAAATGCACTGTGTCACATAGTCAATCAAAATGGGACACAAAACTCAAATTTGCGCTACTAGCTATGCGTTCAGCTGTCCACTCATCAACTAAACTTAGCCCAGCTGCATTTATGTATGGCAGAAATTTGAATCTACCATATAATCTCTTTTCCCAACCACCTTCTTTTAATTATAATGATGCGCCCTCCTTTTGCGAGCTCTTAATCCCAGCTCTTCAAAAAGTATACACTGAGGTACATAGTAATTTAATTAAAGTTTCTGAGCAGCAGGAAAAATACCGTGAAAAGACAGCTGTTGATAAAAATTTTAAAATAGGAGATCTTGTGTGGTTATTTACACCCACAGTCGCCCCTGGTAATACAAAAAAATTAAGCAAGCAAAATAATGGTCCTTTTACTATAATTGAGAAACTTAATGAAGTTAATTTTAAAATAGCGCTAGTTGCTAATCCCAAAAATTGTCAGGTTGTCCATGTTGACAGGTTGTCTTCTTTCAAAGACAGACTTCCCATCTGGTCCAGTGAACCAAAACAAACAATTGGCCTGGGATCGACTGAAAACGTGACCATCGATTCACCACACCAACCGCGCGATTCTCCTCCTGTACGCAGGTGTAAACGCAACCGATTCATTCCCTGGGCACCATATGATATTAACCGCGCACCAGCAGTAGTGAACGTCAACAATAACGAAACTTCGGTAACGCCGGAAGTGGAAGAAACAGACAGCGACGCGACTGAAATCATAACTCCCTGTTCCCCACCTCCCGTGTCTCCGGAGGTAGCGACGACGGAAAGCAACGAAAGGTATACTTTAGCAGCGCCAGAAAATAACGAGATGTGCGTAAATAAAAATTTAGCAACGGCAGAAAGCAGCGAAATGCGCGTAGGTAAAAATTCAGCCACGGCAGAAAGCAGTTCAACTGCTGAGCACAGCGATTCGCGCAGGTCTCGTTCATCGATTCGTCCAGCTGCTAAATCGAATAGAAGTAGTCGTTCAATATCGATTTCTAGAACCGACTATTCGCTACGGGATAGGAGAGATCGTCCGAGTTATAAATACTAAATACCTTTATTCGTTATTCAGGCATTTTTATTCAATTTTACCTTGTTTATTTGTATTTATTTACAGTTTAGTTAATGTGTATGTATATTTACTTATTTTTTTTGGCATTTTTAAAACGGAACTTAGTTTTTCTAGCGTATTAAAGGTTTGTTTTGATACTTTCATGTAGGCATTTTTAACCCTTTTTATGCTTATACTTAAGGTTTTTGTCTGTTTTATGGTAGATTTTGTGGTATGTACCCTTCCGCACACCGTCTTCGTAGATTTTGGGTGTATTTTTGAAAAAAACGAGTGTAATTTTCGTTACTTTAACATTTTTTTGGGATGGTATGTTTGGTATACCCTCTTGCCGAAGTTGTTCTGTGTTTTTATTTTTTTTATGCATCTGTGTTCTATACATAACCTTTTAAGGGTGTGTTTACTTTAATTAATGCATTTTAATTAGATGGATTTATTATTTACTATGCAATTTGTGGGTTTATTTGAACTTTAACTTTAAGGATTGTGGACCTTTATTTTTTTTTTTTCTCTTTCTTGGACATACGTTCTCATGTACATACCTGGATGTGGTTGTGTATGACTTAAATTACTAGAATTAAGTATTTTCTTAATTTTACTTCCTATTCTTGGTGGAGTGTGTGTTTTTCCTTCCTGATGATATATGTCACCACCCCTGTTTTTTATTTTATTTTGTGGAATGTTTTCCCTGTAGTGCCCAAAAGCCCGAAACTGCTTTTGCTATAAGTAGCACAGAGACAGAGATACTCTTTCCCTTGCACATTACTTGTAAGTGCATTTGTAAAATCTACACAGTTACACGGTTCTAAGAACTTTCTTCAAATACAAACATAACTTCACGTACAAGTGTGTGCGTGATTCTATAACATGGTCTGTAATTACCAAATTGTGTGTCTTGCTCCTAATTTACTATATGTATAACCTTCTATTACAGTATGTATATATTTTAATTTTGCGTCACCAGTTGCTCTTGTGTTTTTTTTGTATGGTAGAGTTAATGTGTGTTTTAAACAAGAAAATGCATTACATGTACAGTGTTATAACTATATTATTACTAGTACTTTTTACATTAATATATAGTGTTGTAATATATTGTGATGCCAATTATCAAATTTATGTATATACGCAGTGTAAAGAAACTTAATCAGTGGGCACTTCCTTCTTTTTCGGCTTATTTTTTTTTCTCAAAATTCAATTTATGTATTGTTTACAGTTCTGTTACCAGAAATTTCAGGTGAGATGTAGTTATGCGTAGGAATAGCAGTAGTAGGGAAGTAAGGTTTCACAGTCCAAGTGGAACTTGTGTTCTTTTACATGTGCAAAATGTATCTTTTTCATTTTAGTAGTAAAATTAGCCTTATGGTCCCTCTTGTGGTAATACTCCTTTATGGTTATGTTTCAAGTAGTATTTTAGGTAATGGTTGCTACGGATGTGCGAGCTCTGGTTGTATATGTCCGGAATATACTTTTAGGGTGGTGTTTCAGCGGTGAATTATCTGGATCCCGTCCCGGATCGTTGTATGATTTGTGTATGTGGGTCAGTTTTTTCAGTGTTGAGGCCCCAGCATACCATGTGGTACCCAGCTGCCTTTCAAAAAAAAATTGTTTTTTCAAAAAAAAATTTTTTATTTAGCCGAGGGGAGCAATCTTGTTACGGTTAGTTTTAAAGTTTCCTTTTTATCTACATTAAATTATTTAAATCACTTTCTCAACATTTATTTAACAACACACTTTTTATGTTTTTAATAAATAAATAAATAAATTAAAAGTAATTGTAATAATGATAATAATAAAAACGTTTTTTTTCTTCTTCTTTCTTTTTCTTTTAAACATAGTAATGTCAACTTTTATAGTCTAGCTTAGCTTCCTGTTTTTGAAATGCGAAAGATAAATAGCAAGGAGGGATGTTTGTCAGTTAAAGACCACACAGGTGGCAAATTTGGAGACAGCCATGCACTTTCCCATGCTTGGAATCAGGGATTGGTGACACTGTGTCTATCTTTGACTAAAAGAAAGCGAGTACACCCCAAGAGGTATTACGTTGTCTGGTGAATAGACTATGGACGCAATTAAGCATTGTATTTTATAACATACAACTAAAGGCCAGGTTTCCCCTTCAGTCTGAGTGGCGCGCATGTAAACATAAGCTCATGGGACCCCCTTCAGCACATGCCATGGGGGTGAAGCATGGTTGTCTTCCCCCATGGAGCGGCCGGCAGGGAAAGAGCGACACAGTGCGCCACCAGGGTTAGTCCATTCCTATTTTTTCCATTCCCGTACCCCCTTGACAGAGTGGTTCCAGCCAGTTTTTGTAAGCAGCGCGGGAGAGTGAATGTTGACTTCACTCGCTGTTTTGGATCTTGAGAGGGTTGGACGATAAAAAAACTTAGTGTACAAATGACCGTGTTTTATGACGGCACTCGGATTGAAGTACTTTTCTTGTAGCTGTGATGTCTTGTTCTTCAGTAGTTGTTGATTCGTGACCGGTAGAATGCGACTGAATAAAAAAAATAAATTCTTGTAAAAAGAAAGGAATCCGGCGAGGAACGGTTGAAATGAAGTGATATTATCAGAGATACGTGAAAAGCATGATAGAGGACTTAAGTGAAGTTCTGATACGGTGACGCCGAGTATGCTCTTACGAATATTTGAGCGTGTGGTCAGTGTGTCGTTCCAAATTAATATGATTGTTATTTTAGAATAAAGACACATCTCAGTCAACCTCTCAGTCAAACATCTCAGTAGTGTGAAATCTGACTGTAAAAGTCTCTATTGTGGGACAATCCCCCTCCTGACAAGATGCAAATGCCAGTAATTGATGACGTGGTGACTGATAGTGAAGCTTAATAAGATGTGCGGAGTAGTGATCTAACCCACAACTGTGATGAAACCTGTCACTGCTTATAATGATGAATAATATGGTGAACTCATATGAAGGTTGACAGAAACCTCCCCAACAAAAATATGCCAGCCCATTGATGACAGTTTTAACATGTTATTCTTTGTTGTAAGTAGCTTTTTATCCTTCTCATTACATGTCTAACCAACAGTAATTTATGTAAATATTTTTTTTTGGAAAATACTGAGAGTAATTATATGTATACATCCAGATGTTATTGGTAATTAACTTTTTACTAAGCGAGTAACTCTATAAAATTGTTAAATTATGATGTGTAATAATTGTAAAAATTACGTTACTTACTTTGAAGATAATTGATGAGTAATTTAGGTATAACTAATTAACCCTTAAATTGTGATTGTGTTATAATTTTGAGAACTTAGTAGCTTTGGTAATTTTTCATTGTTCAAATAAAAAAATTTTGTTTATTAAAAAAAAAAAGGATTTATTTTCTTTGTGTAGTTCTTAAATAATTGGTATTTACATGTTTACAGTAAAATCATTAGTGAGGATTAACTTTTCAGTGTGTGAGAATAAAATCATGAAAGCTATAATTTTTCTAAATTAAGACTTTGAAATTTCTTAATTTTAAATTCATAACTGATTGTTTTAATGAACATTAATTGAGGTTTACTCAATGTTATCCAATCGTAGTTTTGATCTTGATTAAATGATAGATAGATTAATAAGTGAAACAGTAATATTAAATTTAATTTCATAAATGTTAACTTAAGCTTTAACTTTCCTCTCTCAGGTAGATTGTTATCGAAAATAAACATCAAAATGTTTATTTTAAAAAAAGTAAAAAAGTATTCAGTTATTTTATGCCACTATACGATTTTCGGTTAACCGATCTGATCTGGTTCAAAACCTCCATAATTGTTCTAAAATTTTGGTATCTCATAATATCTCTATTTTGTTAAACTTTCCTTTTTCCTTTTAGTCCTCATATTGGGGGAATTTCAGGTTACCTTCATTTTTCCAAATTATATGATGATTAGATTTTGCTAATTTATTGTGTATGGAGATTTGAGCTTGATCGGGTTGGAGTGAAGTTGGGTGTTCTTTGTGCATCTCAGTATGCTACTTTTTTTAGAAATCTGTTGCCCCTTGCTACATTTAATATTTTTCTAAAATGATGAGTTCAAAAATATCATATTGTTTTAACTTATTCGGATTTTTAAGTGTTGGTATTTTGATAAGTTTAATGTAATTTGCTCCCTTTTCCATGGCAACAGATTTCAGTGGAGTTAATCAGAGTATACTTGTTTTTAAATCAGTTAATTGTCAAATGAAGAATGAGTAACAAATGAGCCTTTTAAATTAAGTAAGTTGTGTTTTATAAAGAACCCCAAACACCACAACATTGTTAAGGCAATATATAAATTGTTTTTTTTTAATCACGAATCGACACAATTGTTCAATATCGTTGCATCGATAAAGCATATATGAAACTTATTTTAAAAGTGATTAAAAAAAAATAACTGTTTAATGATGTTTTATACAATAATTTAGTTACAAATAAAAAATAAATAGGTTAACATTATAATTAATGCACAATATTATAATTTTTAATTAGGATTATTAAATAATAATCACAAATATATTTATAAAACAAAAAATGAGAAAAACAAACGTAGCTCGTCCCGGTCTTTAGCCCGCGGATAAACGAGCAGACGCCATAACAACTGAGCTACCACTAACGCAGTAATAACTATATTATTCTTACTATGATTAAGAAATGACATAACTATATTATTCTTACTATGATTAAGAAATAACATAACTATATTATTCTTACTATGATTAAGAAATGACATAACTATATTATTCTTACTATGATTAAGAAATGACATAACTATATTATTCTTACTATGATTAAGAAATGGCATACTTTATTATTCTTACTATGATTAATAAATGACATAACTATATTATTCTTACTATGATTAAGAAATGACTTCTCATTACTATACTTTATGACCCCATGGTCATTTTAGCTCTTATAAAATAGCTCCATTATGCGGTTTATTCCATGTTGAATTATTCGTGGGAATATCACAACAAATGCGGAAGAGACTAACTGTTGCCATGCGGCAAAAACTAAATTATGAAAGAATGCGCTGAAGTCGTTTGCAAGTCCAAGAGAAGCCGTAACAACTTCAAAATTGTGTATATAAATAAATATATATATTTTTTAAGTTCTTATTTTTAATATAAAAGCATTTAGTATCTTTATTATTGTATTCATTAGATTATCTCTCAAGTCAACAATGCTTCAAAAATATACTAGGAGACTATGACACCTGCCAAGATGAAATTAAACCACTTTATGAACAGTGGAAGGTAGTTAATCCTGAAGATGATCCCCGAATTGATGAACTACATTGTTTGTAAGTCTAAGAAATTTTTCATAACAAAAAAATTATAGAAACTTAGATTGTTTTCGACAGAATTTTTATTTCGCGGACATTTGCATTTATACTTTTGTAGCTTTAAGATCCTGAATAATTTAAAAGTTGTTAGATTCGCAATCATTAAATGAAGCAGCTTTTAATCTTACGAAAAAGATACGCATTATAAAGAATTTTATGCAACAAGAACAAAAGTAGAAAGAAATTCAAGCAGATATACATCCAAGCCAATTATAAATTCCTTAGAATAAAAGGGAACAAGAAAATTGTATAATTCACTTTATTAATATTCTTCCTAAATCTCCGCGTGTCTGTTATGGCATTTTATGCTTTAGATCAAGACATTTAACGTTGTGCCGTGGCTCTAAGATGTTTTTCTTGGGTGTGCTGCGAAGAAAATAAAAAAAATTACATAACTCTCTTTTGATTTTTTTTTTCTCAAAACTTAATTTCAAAATATTGCAAATACATTGGCAAATATAATAACATAAATAACAATAAAAAGTATCACTTTCGTTTTTAATTTCACACATAAGAAAGGGGATTTTTTTCGGCAATTAAACTATTAAAACAAGAATCCTTCATAGCATTGGAGTTAAAGCATAGGACTAGCATCTCAAGTCTTAAAAGTATGACGGTACATAATTCAATTTAACAGAGATTTAAAATGTCAATCTATTGTACCAATGGTTGAAATGTAAGAAACATAAAAATTAATAAATATGCATTTGTTTTTATGAAATTTAACTTACTATATTCAGTACAACAAAATAAAATATTATAACTCGTTTTGTTTGATGATTTAGTTTTTTTATAAAATACTAGAGGATTCAACATGGTCTATCGGGTTATATAGAATATAGATGAAAAACATTATTTTTTTTCAAGGTCTAACAGATTTTTTACATTTAATATATTTTTTTAGGGTGCACATTAACAACAACTAGCAGTATTTGCATACGAAAAATATCAATAATGTACTCAAATAAAGTTTTCAAATTTATTAAAGTGATATTTTCGTATTAGCCGCATGGTTATTAGCATAATAAATCGTCAAAGATTTCGGTGCTTACAGCAACCTTAATTATTTTGCTAATTCCGCGTAGTTTTAGCGCGTAGTTCGATTGCATGTCTGTTAAATTTGTGTTTTATTTATATTATTCTTTTGTTTGTATTTTGATAAAATTTTAATTTCGTTATAGAATATTAGCCAGAAACAAATGATGAACTAATTATATTGTTTTAAAGACAAACGGGTAAATTTTTCGAAGTCGGGCCGAACACCTCAGAGATAACTTTTAAAAAATGCTCGAAAATTCATGCTTGAAAATTATTTTAAAAAAAACCTAAGTAATCAGTAAATTAAGATACATTAAGATATACTTTTCAAACAAATTGCATTTAAAAAGATGGGGTTTTTATTATTATTTTTTTATTAGTATTATTATTAGACAGTGTCAACATTGAAATTGTGTGTTGTTAAGCAGTTAACAATTTGCAGTAAAAGAGAAATTTATTGGCCATGTGTCGCCAGCGTCGTTGATACAACGTCAGCAGCATTGATGTAACGATAATACACGGTCTTCAAAAAACATATGAAGGGTCAAGGGGTAAAACGATGATGGTACACTTTTAGTGAAATTTGAGATGACGGTATCTGTTAGCTTCAGAGACGTACTGTCGTATGTAATTATAAGGGCAAATGAGATAATCCTTGAAAAAACATAAAGATAATAAAGAAGGGGAAATGCACAAATTCTTTTGAAAAAAAAAAAACACTTTTGAAAATTAGTATTAACTCGTAAAAAAAAAAAAAAAAAAAAAAAAATCGTCACAAAAGATCACCTAATTATCTGTGACTGCCATCGTTTCCTAATCCATTTTTGAATATTACATAATTATTGTGCTCAATTATTTTTACCTTATGAAAATAAAAATGTACGCCTTGTTCGCCAATTGAGCGTAAATGTTATTTAATTCTAAATGTGCCGCAATTTTCCTTACATAAATCAAATGTTATTTGGTTTTATGTTGCATTTTATTTTTTAAAAAAAGTTTTTTTTTTCAAGATATATTACAAGTATGGCAACGTCCAAGAATTAGGGACAACTAATGTAATCAATGAAAAAAAAAATATATATAGTGAATGCAATATAAAATTAATTAAAATATTTTATATATTGCTAATATTGTGAAATATTTATTATTAGGTATTCTATAAATAGGTATTCTATAAATATCGATTACAGCAAACACCGAAAATATTTTAAAAAGCATTTTTTAACGGGACAAAGAGAAAAAATATTTTGAAAAGTTATTTTTTTTTTAATTTGTGTTATTAACTAGAACGTATGAGATCAGCCTAAATTACATAAATAAGTAATGAATCTAGCTATCTAGTTAATAGGAATCCAATAACTTATTTAGGACGTTCTATTAATTGTACTGAATTTTCAACACATTTTAACTGTTAACTTTTTTTATACACATTAAAAAAAGACAAATGTCTCTTAATCTACGAAAATGTAATATAACCACGTATGAAAATGTACAATAAACCTTTTCCGAATTGCCCATGATTCCGAAAGGAATTCGTTATCTTTGGAAACCTCAGAAATCACCAAATTGTCGATATTTAAAGAAGCATTTACAAAAACAAAGTTTATTTTGACACTGATTTATGGAAAATTTCCCGAGTGTATTTTATAATGTGTTAATCAATTTCCACAAAAGGAAAACCGGTTTTTAGAATGTATAAATTCTCAGAGAAACATTTTCAGCTACGTAACTAAATTTATACATGTAAGAGTAAGAAAATAAAACTAATTTTAATGGTTCTGCGTCAATTCGTCGCGCACAATTCATCGCGGAACAATTCATCACGGAACAATTCATCGCGCACAATTCATCGCGGCGACAACTCATCGCAGCGTCAATTCGTCGCAGCGTCAATTCGTCGTGGTGTCAATTCGTCGCGACATCAATTCGTCGCAACGAAAATGATTTTGAAGGCTATGATGATTAAATAAAGACAATTTAGTAAAAATGTTTAATGATAATTAGTTTTTTAGATATAGAGAATTATAAGACATTTTGCATGCGATTATATCTAAAAAACAAATTATCATTAAATAATTTTACTAAATTATCTTTATTTTGACATCATAGCCTTCAAAAACATTTTCGTTGCGACGAATTGACACCACGACGAATCGACGCTGCGACGAATTGACGCTGCGATGAGTTGTCGCCGCGACGAATTGACGCTGCGATGAATTGTGCGCGATGAATTGTGCGCGACACCAATATTTAATATTACACTTAATACTGTTAATTTATCATGTTTATCTGTAAAACATGTTTTTTGAACATAAAAATGCTACTCGAGAGTGAATAGTATCCGAAAAACCTATATTTCCGGTTGAGAAAACTGATTAATACTCGGAAAAGTTTCCGAAAATCAGTGACAGCAAAATAAATTTTATTTTTATATTCTCCTTTAAATCTTAAATCTTTAAATCTCGAAAATATATTAGTTGTAGATGTTTCTAAAAATTAAGACTATATTACGGAATAATGGGAAACTCTGGAGAGGTTATTGGATATTTTCATTCATGGTTATATTATATTTTCCTAAATTAAGAAACAGAAACATTTGTCATTTTTTACAGAGTACACAGGGTGATTCAGAATTGATCATTAAAACTTGAATGACTGGTACTACTACAAATATATATATATATATATATATATACATTTGTAGGAAACCAAGATCGTAATACCTTTATTCATTCAAATATACAGGGCGTCTCATTCTGTTAACGACGATTTGTACATAATTTTAACAAATAAAAATACATGTAACTGACATGTCACTGGTGTTCATGATGATCTAAGTCGAATAGAGCACAAGTTTAAGTAAAATCAAACAATCTTTATTTAAAAATTTAAAGTGAAGGGATTTGTGAAAGCACTGTTTTAATTTGCGTCTCATGCCGAAAGATTCCCCAAAATACTTCACTCAAAAAATAAAACTTCAGTTATTAATA
Organism: Maratus michaelseni; assembly: GCA_963931845.1. Classification (NCBI taxonomy): domain Eukaryota; kingdom Metazoa; phylum Arthropoda; class Arachnida; order Araneae; family Salticidae; genus Maratus; species Maratus michaelseni. Next base: position 216,912,934 of record OZ007588.1, read on the forward strand.
TCAATAAATACATAACTGCAAAATATGACTTACGACTTGGACGAGCGTCAAAATGTCCGTTGGGATGCTTTCAGAAAGATTTAACTTCCAACGTCTAATTCCAACGTCTAAAATGTTCGCCTACGGCAGCTCGGAAATTGGCACTCTGTAAGCGTCAAACTCATTTTATTCAATTAGCACAAAAATGAGGTAAAATTTACTTTTACGAAATGACGACACGCTTTCTCTACTTCAGAATAGTTGAGTCAACTCAATAGAACTACCAAGGCCACGGTGGAGAACGCGATCCAAAGTTCCACTTATCCAGTTCGTGCCAGTGCTTAAATACTGCTACATTGATTGACTAGATGCAGAAATTTGCATAAATATCGAAACGAAGAGAAAATTCACAAGTTCCGAGGTTTCCACACTCATTCAGCGAAAGTTAAAGAAAGATAGCCTTAGATATCACTTTTACGCACATTGATTGTTATTGGACAGAAACTACGTTCCCAATTGAAACTTCGCCTACCCTTATAAATCAGAGTAGTCGACACATCATAGGTATATTAAAGAAAGTTCACAACTGACTTGCCTTGCTTTGTTTTAAGAACTTGGTTTGTTTGTTGGAATGATGTCATGAAAAGTGATATAAATGTAAAGTATTTCAGTGACACTTTGTATAATATTAATTACATTCGAAAATATTAGGGGAATAGTTCAGCGCTAAATGAAACTCGTTTACTTCTAGTGATATCGTTACATTTCACGCAAAAAAGGTAAAGTCATGCAAAAAAGGTAAGTCCGTTGCAAATTTCGTTAAAATATCTTCATCATTATTAAAGTGAGGAACAAAAGTCGAATCGGAGTGAAACATCCTTTCTTTTGACAGAGTAAATGATTTATGACCCTGGTTTCCTATACAAAAATTCTTTCTTGCAGTATGCTGTACCACCCCTTAGCTATAAAATTATACCCGTAAACCTTACACTACAAGTTTGAACGATCAATTATGAATGAACTTATACAGTGTATTTAAAATATATGTATATTATAACCTCTAAATATAGTTGATGATTAGTTAATAAATTATTAATTCTTGTAGCATTCAAAGTCAAACAATGGGATGTCTGGCACATCGGATTAATCAAACATGTGGAGATATGATATATTCAACTTTTTTGCAAATTTTAGAAAGATCCAGATACGTTAATAATTTCTGCGGACCCGTGGACGTCGATACTTTGGAATCGGAATATTTGGAGCTGCTAAACCTAAGAAAAAATTATGGCAATATGAAGGAAGATATTGGTAATACCACAACGGAAGTATATGTACAATCAACCAACAATGGGTGATCTAATTCCATGGAACTCTATAGCGCTTTAATAAAAATGACTACTTATTTTGCCTTTTGGATTACTTTACAGTTGAAGTAAAAGTGAATATTTGATCTCCTTTCAAATAACTAGATAGCATGACGAAAATACAGGGAAAGGGGCAGGAATGGCACAGTTTTCAGTTAAGCATTTCTTACAAAACGTATTTTCCTAAGTTAAGTACCGTGCACTGTTAAAAATTTGCAATAAACTGTCCAGCCATTTGACCTATTTTATTGAAAAGGTTACATAAACGTAATTTGATGTATTATCACCATAATGTGGTAAATAATATGGCCAGAATCGATTAAAATTACGTTTAAGTAACCATTATCTATAAAAATGACTGGACAGTTTGCTGAAAATGTTTTAACAGTGTACGTAAAAAAAAAAAAAGAAAAAAAAATCGAAAAATGCCAATAACTCCAGTTCTAATTAATGCAAGAAAGAAGGAAAAGTGCTAATTCATTTCCTGTAAAGTTTTTAATTATTACATGTGGTTTACTTTGTCATAAAAATTCATCAGCAAATTAAAATTGAACCTAACTTTTAGAGGTCCAATAACAACGACATAAATTTATTGCATGTTTAAATTCCCAATGCCAAAAAATTGGTCAAATTAGTCTCAATTTTAAATGATAATTTTTTGACATGTAAAATATTGGAAAATGAGCCGTAGAATATTAAAGATGAACGTCCGTTATTTTACATCTATGTATTTCATCCCTTTTTAATTATATAGAACTTTGTATCAGCCCAAACATAACTCATTTATATATTTTATATATATATATATTTGTAATATTAAGTATTAATATTATTACTTTATTCTTTTAACAGTCTAAGCCGCAATACCACAACATGTTTAAAATGTATTTCTCAATACTAACACAGTCCACCCAGACACTTAAGCTCATTTTTCGTGTGTTTTTGGGGATACAATAATGCCAATTAGTATTTGGGTGATTGCGGCATGCGAAATTTAATGAAATGCAGTAATATGGGGGTCGTATAAGAAGTTAAAAAGTTGTATAAAAATAAATATATATTCGGTCCTTCAAGAAAATTATATTACAACATGATAGCACAAAATCATAAAAATGCAATTTTTTGACGCAAACATTTATATTCTGCGACATTTAGAATTTGAGTTATGACTATTGTATTTTTTAGTTTTGCGTACTATACAAAAACTATCATATGCATTTAATCAAAAACATAAAACCAGTTGCTAACTGTCATTGCATTCATGTTCCTAAAGTGCAGTTGGGGAAGAAAGTGTTTCAATGATTACAAAAATTGTTGCGCAAAAACTTAGACATATGTTTATTTTGGTAAATACAGCAATCCAGTTTTAATTAAGACATTACAAGAAAAGTACTTTTGTTGAATCTCACCCCTATCATTGAGACTCGGTGCATTTTATAGCCCTATTGGACAAAGTGAGAGAACCGATAAACGTGTCTGCACTGCACATATCGTAGTGATCCATTTTACTGAAGTATAATTTGCTGGAAATGCAATTTTTGAGACCGCTTATCGGACTAAAAACATAGAAAGTTTTTTTTGTTTTGTTTTGTTTAACCATTGGGAAAATGGTTGTTGCTTTTCGGTCGAGAATGGACCTCTTGACGCCGTCACTTTATTTTTTTAAGCGTTTTTAACGAAATTCTGTAACTTTAGAAGAAATTTTTAAGCGTTTTTAACGAAATTTTGTAACTTTTGAAGAATTTTTCTTTGAATAGGCAATAGAAATGCATAAAATCGTTACAAAAATGTTAAAGTTGCAAAAAAGATAGAATAAAAACTATCAGATATGAAAAAAAAGACGAATTCAAAAATTGACGTCGGATGGGAAATCGTCTTATAAAGCAAAAAAACATGATCTTCAACCTTAATTTTCTCAAAATACCTTTAGCTCAGACAGCAATCGAAGCAAGAGTTAAAGTTATTGTAGGAAGGACCCGACAAAATATTAAGGTACATATTAAGGATAAGGTATAGTAATGGAAAATGCGTTTCAATAACTGCGGCGATGGTTCAAACGAATATTTTTGCGAGGAACCCTTCAAGTGTAGTAATGGAAAATGCGTTTGTTTGTAGATGGTTGGTTCCGATGAATATTTTTGAATAATTAATATTTTTAATTAATTTAAAAAAAAACCCTTTTTTAAGCTTTCAGACCATTTTCTCAACGGTTATTGTAATTTGTTAAATTATATATACTTTTTTTTCTCTTGAAAAAAGTACTTTGAAATACAAATAGTTAACAATAAGAATAAAATATTGAAAAAAAGTTTAAAAATTCCTTCAAGAATCAACGAATTTTATTTTGAAAAATTACAACATTAGAATTGTATTTTTGGCGGCTCGAAATTGGCTTTATTCATTACCGTAGAATTTTTATCGGCAACCATTGCCGAATGCCATTGTCGTCTGCTGTGTGTGAGTAGTGGTTTGGATTCGTAGCATCATATTTGGCGACTTAACTCGCTTATGGCGTGAAATTAACAATTTAAAATTCATTACTTTAAAATTAAATGTGTACAAATATACATATAATACGATTTTTGTAGACAAATTTTATCGGTTTTCTAACTTCGGCGTATAGGGCTATAAAATATACCAGGTCTGAATGCTAGGTGCAAGCTTCACCAAAAGGGGTTGCCTTATTAGTACATTTCCACTTGCGCGGACTTTGTAAGTCGCAGAATGTTAATTTATCACCCTAGTGTATTTAAAACATAATATACCATTAAATAAATTGATTATTGGTTAATAAATAATTAATTATTTTTGCCTTCACAGTCAATTAATGGATGTCTAGCACATCGGATTAAGCAAATATGTGGAGATATGGAATACTCTACTTATTTGCAAATTTTAGGAAGATCCAGACACGTTAGTAGTTTCTGCGGACCAGTAGACGTTTGTACTTTGGAATCGAAATATTTGGAACTGTTAAACTTAAGAAAAAATGATGGAAGATATTGCTGATGGCACCACAGAAGTGTATGACAAATGGCAAACAATGGGCGATTCTAGTTCCATGGAACCACAAAACCCTTTAATAAAAATTATTAATTTTATTGTCTTCTGCATTACTTTAAAGTTGAAGAAAAAGTTAATATTTAGTCTTCTTTTAAATAACTATAGTAGCATGAGCGACAATTATATATATTAAAGCGCAAAAATTAACACCTGAATTCATTAAAGGTACATTTAAAGTGCGATTTATTTCAGGCACACAAATTAATACATATATAATATTAATAAATACATATAATAATAAAAAAAAATACTATACTGTTGCCATCCATATATCCTCTGTATTTACAAGTTACAAGGTTCGACATTGTCTCTTTTTGTACTTACGTACCATTTTCTAAAATAAAATAACAATAACAATAACAATAAAAAAACATTTATGTAAATTACGAGATTTTTTTAACATTGAAATGTTAACCCCAAAAAAGTATTTAAAGAACAAAAATCATAATTGAAACCTCTGAGCGTCTGATGGCTTTACTGCATTTTCATAAAAATGTTCGTAAAACTAATTTAGATGTAAATTTTCTTTCCCTGTTTGTTTGTTAAAATACACTTCATATCTCTTTATTTTACATATACATGTACATGTTACAATACAATTCAGTTAAAAATATTTTTGTCTACAGCCGATTTAATTTGTTTTGGGGAAACGAAAAAATACAGGTAAAACGATTAGATGATTTTAAAAGAACAGAAAAGCATAATTAAAATAATGTTATATAAAAGTAATTAAAAAGGTTTGAAAAAAGTTGAATTTTTAAAAAATTAGAATTTTTGTAACAAAGAAATCTTAATCTAAAAAAATGTATTTTCCAAATTACAATTTACCATTTTATGTATGAAATATTGCAAAGAAAAAATTAGATAAAAATACAAAGTTAAATAGCTGCATAATGATAAATAAATGGAATATTTACCACACCCCACACTGTCCCATTACCCTCTTCATGTAGCATATTTAATAATAATATACGACTTACCACGTTAAACATCATGCTGCTTTAAAGGCTTAACTTAAGTAGTGACTTGCTAGACACAGGCTGTATGTAAATATGGCAACAATTCATTATTTTTGTCTGACAAATTTAGCATAAGCCACAATCCATTTAAAAATAAAATCTAATATTTATTTTTGATCTTTTAAAATGATGCTTTTCAGCTGCAAATGTTTTTAATCTAGCGGCTGTAATATTTGTAGGTATATAAATCAGTTTATAAGTACTCCATCTAGTGTAAAACAGAAAAATAAATGTGTTCAGTTTAAGCTAAATTAGTGATGTCTCATTTATGCCTCCTTTCCGCTGCTCTTTTTATATATGATATAAAAAGAAAATGTTCAAAATATTTCCTTATGTGATATTTGATTTATGTATTATTTATTATCATTATTTTTTTATCAAATAAAACTTTCGTTACTGCTTTATTTTTCATAATGTCGCCAGCAAAGCTCTTAGCTTTTAAACAACAAACTGATTGTCAGTCAGCGTCCAGTTTATTCAAACGTTGTTGTACCTAAATTGTAATTTATTTTTTTGATGTAACAGTGTGTATTAAAGTTTACTTTCAATGTATTAATGTCATATTTTACCCCTTAATTCCATGTCAAAGAAGAGATAAATATTAACCGATATTTCCAGTAGCATATCCTGATTAAGGTATAATGCCGGATTTATTAGAAGTACACTGCAACAAAAAAAAAGTGTTGATTTTACAGTATAATCCTGGCACCCCAGCTGCCAGTATTATACCGTAAAATTAACAACAATAAACATTTAAATAAACAGTAATACGCTACTGCGCATGCGCGGTAGCGTATTACTGCTTATTTTACTGTTTATTGCTGTTAATTTTACGGTATAATACTAGCAGCTGGGGTGCCAGCATTATACTGTAAAATCAACACTTTTTTTGTTGCAGTGCAAAATATGCAAAATGGAGGAGAAGGAGACAGGTTTAACACAAAACCTTACAGCATCAACCCATTTACATCTAATTATCCATCAGTCGGTCTCATCTAAAATTCGTCGTGACAACGTACACATGTATTTTAGAGTAGTTTCTAATATGGGCTATCTGATCCATCAAATTTCATCATAAAATCGAATCGAAGCCATCATATATTTCAATGACAGTATGAGGATACTTATCGTCTGCATTAAAATATCCTCGACAACTTATTACGCTTGCATCCAAATTTCATGATTTGAAAATAATGCTACATTTTTAATGCGTTAGGAACGAAAATTAAACTTGTGCTGGAGACGCCTATTGCCAGAAGAATACTTTTGCTATTGAAAACCATTTCTTCTCGTATTAAAAGACGACACAAGTCTGGCGACAATATTCACGATCTAAACTTAAACTAATGGAGAATTTCTTAAGGAATTCCTCGTTTGCATTTCAATATTTTAAATGACTTTTTTAATGGGATATCTGAAGTCGATGTCTAACGAGATATTTTTGTACTCTTTCGATTTTGTTTGCCATTTCTTTTTGATGTCATTTCAATTTGGAAACCAACCAACAAATTTTTGCGAAATTTAAAGTGTCCTTAGGAATAAACTGCCAACACAATAAAAGAAAATGACAAAGATACCACGTTATGTACCGGCTTCAAATATCCTCTGCAAGAGAAAAAAAATCAGTTAAAAAAAATGAAATACAAACGACAAATTTGAAAAGAACGTCTCCATTGGTTTAGCATTATCTTAAAATTGTCGTCGCGTTACGCTACACACGTAATGTCATTTGAAAACTATTGTTAAACAATTCCAGCACTTTTTTATTACAAATATCTCGTTTGCATTTCAATATTTCTATTTTTTTTTCAAAAGAAATCTGAGGTCAATATATAACTGAGTAGCCTTGTATTTTTTCTATTTAGGTTGCAGTATTTTTTCGCGTATATACTTTTAATTTCGGAATACATCGACCTCAGACGTATTCTATGCATAAAAAATAACTGAACCATTTAAATTTTTTGAAATGCAGACGAGAAATTTGTAAAGAACGCTACCTTTGACTTAGATACCAAGCAAGAAGACCATGTCAAAATACTCCTAAACAATCATGTTGGGCTTAATTTCCAATTAATTCTTATCTTCTCCGAAACGCAATATTTTACAGTCATGATGTTATCTTAGAAATAAAAAAATATATATATAAAATATGAATATATAAATTATTATATTTAAATAATGAAAAGTAAGATAGCTTTAATTGCGCGGTAGGACCTATTTTTGGGGTAGGACTTATATTGCGGTAGGCCTGAAATATATTGCTAATACCCAATTTTGATTTTAAAAGTTAATTAAATTGCAATATCCAGGGCGAGGCAATGCCTCTCTCCCTCTCTTGTTAGCGGGAATATTTTATACTCAATTAAATTATTTTTTTAGCTATTATGAAATGTTCCCTCGTTCGGTTTTTATTCTGAGCCGTTGACAAAGGCATGTTATGGAAGCTATTTTATTCAATACAGCTGAGATAACAAGCTGTATTCTGCGTAGATGTAGTAGCGACAACATCGCTATTGAAAATCCATGCACGCATAAGGATCGTATGGAGAACAAAGATTTTGGAACAATTAAAGTTTGTCTCTTTAAGCACGTTTTTAAAATTTTATTCTGGAATTATATGTCAAATAAAGAAAGAGATAAATAAAATTCATGGGGAGAAATCCAAATAGAAATGGTAGGGCGAAAATACAATCATAAAATATAACATGAACTTAAAAGTTTCAGTGTTTACTTAAAGGTGACATTAAAATAAATACGTGTTAAAAGATGTCAAACACACATTTATTTAAAGCCCCATGTACTTTCGGTTGTATCCGCAACCTTCATCAGGAAGAAAATTTTCTTTACTAATGTCCTGTTCATCTAGACCCTTCGATTCGCCTGAGATGGGGGAGTCTAATATTTCTTAGTTGTTGCCAGAAGGGGTTGCCATTGGATCCATGGGCTGAATTTGCAAATAATTTTAAACATATATAGGAAGAAGTTATGGAGTGTTTATCTTTTTAATATTTAACCCCTTCGCGACGAGCGTCCTTTACAGAATTTTTAATCTTTCACCACCGGTTTTTTAAAACTGAAATTTTTGTCTAATGGAATCGCAGAAATGCTACCATTAAATAAGGCAAAGATTACATTAAAAAAATAACTGGTGGGAATAATCGAGGATTCTGAGCATCTTATGCATCACGTATACGTGTCGCTCGTCCCCAAGGGGTTAAGGTAATTAACCATATACTAGGTATATTGTATGGCATTGTATCGTTACATACTTGATTGCGCTTACACAGAATATTTATGGACTCTCTGGTAATAGATGTATAGTATTGTAATTTGATGTTGGGTAGATGATTTTCGCTTGATCAAAATCTATTATAATATTCTGTTTACAATTTAACCGTGATAAAGCTGTAGATGGACGACAAAATTTAACATCTGCTTTGTGCTCTTTGATTCTTTCACCGAATTTTTTGTTTGCCACGCCTATATTAATATTCCATTACATTATTGTCATCGGTTCTAAAAGGGATAGTGTTATACACCAGCTATTTCGTCTTCCGGGTTTGGGTCTATTTTAGTACAACTTAACTCTTTCAATTATCATGGAGGACAGGCTATCAACTTTATATCATGCTTCAATAAAGCATATCTGAATTTTTCGTATCAGTCAGAAATTAGTTAAAATTTCTGCATTTAGGTTCTGTTTTTAAATTCTTAATTATTGCATAATCTCTTTTCTGCTGCTTTTTAGCTCACAGGCTATCAAAGCCTAACAGCTAATGTTCCCGCAGATTCTGTATGTATGTACGTACATAACACGATAACTCTTGATAGAAATATCAGATTTGCTTCAGATAGGATATCATTTGGGTTTTTCATGCAGAATTATCCGATTTTCTTCAAATTTTGTATATAGGTTCATTGTGATAAAGCAGTTCCCTGATTAGTTTTGGGGTTCATTGGTTAAGTATAAAGGAGGAACGGGGGGGGGGGCTAATCCCCATTAATTTAAATAAATGGATTTTCCATGCAGAATTATCTGATTTGCTTCAATTTTTTTATATAGGTGCATTCTGATAAGGCGCTTCCCTGATTATTTTGGAGGGTTCATTGGTTAAGTGCAAAGGGGAAACGGGGGATAATCCGCCCCTTAATTTATTGTCGATGTCTTTATTTTTTCGAATACAATATACAATTAGTGTTAATAGCCTGTGAGCTCAATGCCATCACTTTAACTGGGCCCTTTTCTTTTTATGGGGTTTATTTATAAAAGCTTTTACATTATTATGCAGGATACCCCTAATCTCACCTCTTTTCTCCGGTTTTACCGACATCGCAATGTCTTCGCAGTTTGTGACAAGTGATTTAATATTAAATGTATTATCGAACATATACTTCGGGACAAGGGTTAAGGTTTTATTTTCATTTTGATTCATCACTCTGTCGGATAAGTTTATGTATGGTACTGATTTCACGGCAATTCTATATCTTTACTGTGTCATGTTTAATTTAATAAATTTCTGTCGAATGATTCTTTCTGTAGACATATGTGTGGTGTTTCTGTACTATTGTATGATTCGAATATATTCATCAAAATCTGAAAAGTGTAATATTTTTTTCTAAAACACCGTATAACTGCAAAACATTTCTAGAAATGTATTCAATCAATCTAAACATTATTCTGAAACACACACCCAACCGTTTCTTCTCAAATTTCCTAATTGATATTAAATTTGAAGTTGTATCCATAAATTAATTCTTGCAATGAATGAAAGTTGGAATTTAATTACAATTCTTACATGACAAGTTTATTATTTCACGGTCCAGACGAAGACGCTCGTATTTGTACTTTCTCGTCATATTGCTGCATTCCATTGCACATTATCCAATATCGACTACGCTAAAAATGAAAATCGTAGAAATCGGGGTTAGAGATCTTTCAGATATGACTGTCTTTAAACGTACGTTTTTCTTTACTTTGTAAACAAAAAACAGTAATCATGAGTCATGCGTTGATTATAAAACATTTTCTTACACTACCAGAATACGAAACTTTACTATTTAATGAGGAACAAAGCAATAGTTAAATAAACAATTTAAATTCATAATACAGTTGAACATTCAACTTCAGCAATTAGTGCCCACAGTCGTTAAGGTATTCGAATTCTTTTGAGCAACCCTGTACATGATTTATAGATTATTATGCACACCAAATGGTTTTCTAAATCTAAATTCAACTGGAAAACACATACCACATTTGAAAATTTACTTTCGGAAAATACCCCATAAAACACGTTTGAAAATTTATTTGCAGCAATTACCGCTCGTAGCAGGCAACTTAAATTTCTTGTACATCCCTGTATATGATATAAAAAATTTTATACACACCACCTATTAAACTAAAATTTAATTCAGCTACGAAACACGTAACACAACTAAACATGCCCTTCCAGCATTTATCCTTAATTGACAACAATAAATTAAGTTTTGCGGAGTAGTCATGTGTATAAATTTATTTATGTTCTACAAACATATCATAGTATACTAAGCTAGAACCATTTCAGATATCACATGTCACATAACACTAATAGTTTGTAGAGATCGACCGAAACAGGTTTTCAAGACCGAAATCGAAACCAAAACCGAATTTTGGGAATCTTTCCACTTTTGGCCAAAATTGAAACTGAAACCGCCAAGAAAAAATAAAAACTGATTAATACATACATAACTGCATATAATTGTTAATTAATTAATTAATTAATAATAAATAATTAATAATTACTTAATAATAACTAATTACGTTATTAATTAATTAATTTATTATACGTGTATTGAACCACATTTCTAACAAACAAACGTACATATATATGTGTGTGTATAAGTTTTAAGCAATCCACGACCCCTATTCTTTTTTGCAGCCTCAAATGTGAACTATAAAATTTATACGCACAAAGTAATTTATTAAAATTTGATCAAGCTTAACAAGTTGGAAATTGTACGTCAAACGTGACAAATGAGATGCGTTCGTACTATAGATAGTTGTATAAATATTCAGATCTTGATGATTTTTAATTCTGTGAAATGAATTATATCGTCTGCAGTTTAATTTCTGTCATAAAATAAGTACCTCGGTCGCTTGACGATTCAACCTCTGAAGCTCTTATAACAAGAAAGCACCGATTTTTCTTTAAATTCAAATTTCTTAATAAATATTTTTATTGATATTTTCTAAAGTTTTCATTCGATTTTCATAAAATTTGAAATGTCTCGACAAAATTCTGCAAAGATAATATATATTAAATTTTGTCGTGTTTGCGTTGTTATATGCGGACGGACAGACGGACAGACAGACAGACGGACGGACCAGACGACGAAAATAGGTGCTACGTATTTATATAATTACGAACGCACCTTACGTATTTATATAATTACGAACAGCGATTATTGCTCATAGACAGCACTGTAACAGAGTTCTTCTTTGTGTCCATGTATATGAGCAAATAAATGCTATGCACTGCATATTCTACAGTAAGTATATTTTAGTCAACAGTTCACATCAATTTCGCTATGTTAGAATTAATTCAACATCTTTAAAATATACGGGAATCGATTTTTCCTCATAGGTGATAATATAACGGAATTATTTTGTATGTCCCTCTAAATGAGTGATAAATGCTATGCGCTTCACATTCTACAAAAATCCTGTGGTATTGCACCTCAATAATGTATATCAATTTCATTATGTTTGAAATGTTGTAATTCAATAAAAAACACTGCAAACGATTTCCCCCTATATACCATAATGCAACAGAATTATTTTGTGTGACCCTTAAATAGGACTGTACATGCTACTGCTATATGTTTCATTTTCAATAGGGAAATCCTACATTAAATCTCCCTAGCATATACGAAGCTCATAATAATCCAAATGTAAAAAGGAAAGTTTTATAAATTGACTTCTAAAGTGTATTATATTATACAGAATATGGCTACAAACTTTGAACGCAAGGTGAAATAGCTTTTATGTATTATACTTGATATTTTGCTCAAAATATTAATAAAAATCGTAATTAAATGACATTTACGCAAACATCAAACGTGAAATTTAAATTAATATATTTTATTTCTGTAAATTTTATTATGATGATTGAAACCTCTTTCAAGTGTAACCTTGCTATTAAAAATGTCATACAAGTTAATTTTGTATTGTAACACACATAAAAATCAACGATCAAATCATGGGAGAGATACATTTTCTAAATAAACACTTTTACGAGCAGGGAAGACCGAGCTATGCTCGGTCAAAATTAAATTTGAGTTCAAATATCATGACCCATGACCAAAATGACCCACAAATTAAATTTTCTCGAACATGTGACTTAGCCCAACAGTCTTCTCGTGCCCGAAAACCATAGGATGCAATATTTAGTGTAAATAGTCTGAGCCGTTTTTAAGATAAAATAGCTTGACCCAAAATGACCCATGACCAAAATGACCCACTAATCGAAATTTCTCGAACATGTAACCTACCCTAATAGTCTTTTTGTTCCCTAAACCTGTAGGGTGCTAAATTTATTTCAAATCCTCTGAACCGTTTTTAAGATAAAATAGTTTGACTCATAATGACCCATGACCAAAATGACCCACTAATTTAATTTTCTTGAACATGTGACCTAGCCCAACAGTCTTCTCGTGCTCGAAAACCATTGGATGCAAAATTTAGTGTAAATTGAGCCGCTTTTTAAATCTTGACCCACAATGACCCAGAAATGACCCACTAATCGAATTTTCTCGAACATGTGACCTAGCCCAATGATTTTCGCGTGCCCGAGACTCGTAGGATACAAAATTTAATCAAAATCGTTTGAGCCGTTTTTTAGATAAAATTAATTTGACCCGTTTTGACCCAAAAATGACCCACTAATCGAAAGTTCTCGAACATGTGACCCAGCCCAATAGTCTTCTCGTGCCCGAAAATAGTCGGATACAAAATTTCGTCAAAATCGTTTGAACCGTTTTTAGATACAATTAGCTTGACCATGACCCAAAATGACCCACTAATTGAATTTTCTCGACCATGTGACCTAGCCCAACAGTCTTCTCGTGCCCGAAAACCATTCGATGCAAAATTTAGTGTAAACTGAGCCGCTTTTTAGATCTTGATCCACAATGACCCAGAAATGACCCACTAATCAAATTTTCTCGGACATGTGACCTAGCCCAATGATTTTATCGTGCTCGAAACTCGTAGGACACAAAATTTAATCAAAATCGTTAGAGCCGTTTTTTAGATAAAATTAATTTGACCCGCGGTGACCCAAAAATGACCCACTAATCGAAAGTTCTCGAACATGTGACCCAGTCCAATAGTCTTCTCGTGCCCGAAAATGATCGGATACAAAATTTCGTCAGAATCGTTTGAACTGTTTTTTAGATACAGTTAGCTAGACCATGACCCAAAATGACCCAAAATGACCCACTAATCGAATTTTCTCGAACATGTGACCTAGCCCAATCGTTTTCTGGTGTCCCAAACGGTAGGATACGAAATTTCGTCAAAATCGTTAGAGCCGTTTTTAAGAAAAAAATTGCATATATATATATATAACCACACAGAAGATTTGCTCGTATTAGAATATATGATATAATTTTAACAAAGTTTCATAACATTACAAACGTAACTTTTTTATGATGTATTGCACTAATACAAAAATTTTTAAATATTTTTTATGAAAAAAAAAAAAGCCAAAACTTTGGTGCTATTGTACAAATGCTTTAGAAATGGTTTAGAAAAAAAACTAATAATATGTGTTATTGAAATATAAAATAAAATTAGATTGCATTTCAGTAGATTAAAGTTGAAAAAAAAACATGAAATAACACTTTCGATATCCTGTCAGTATAGTTTACGTCATTTATAATAAGAAATTTGCTATATGCTGAAGACGTATTATTGAAATATTAATTGTAATAAAAATCTCCCTGGTATTTTATACACAGAAATTTACAGAATGACTTCATAATTCCATTTCGCCTCAAGCAACTGGTCAACTGAGTTATCTGCAGGCATTAACGTGATACCTAGGTATACTAAAGCAGGTATGCTCTATACGACGATTATCTGAGAGCGCCCACAGTGGTAAATTCTGGAATTAGAGAACGTATATCGAAGATTATAAGAGAGAGGACAAATAGTTCAATGACAAAATTGTAGAATGTTAGAGAGAGTTTTGTTTGTTGAAACAGAAACTAGGTAGAAGTACCAAACATGTGCATTCTGTCTGACTTGTCTGATAGAAAAACTATCACTCACAAAGAATGTCTCCATAAGCGCATATTTAAAATTTTTTGAAAAAAAAATAGGAATATTCTTTTCAGGTGAGTATGCCTCTGCATGAAAATAATTCATACGGAACTTCAATTATACGCCCATAAAAAAAAATTATCGTACATGAAAAATTCTTTATTTCGCAATTTATCGCGACACAGTGAAATATATAAAAATACTTTGTGATAATTGACCTTCAATTACACGGATTTGTTAAAATGTACTTAATTTTTTTTTTACTTTACGCAATTCAGTTTTCTACACAATACACTCATTGTTTGAAAATAAACAACTTTTTTGATTTATCTAATTTTAAATTTCTTATTATACAATTTAGAACAAAATTTAAGGTGTTTAAAATGTTTTGCAACTCAAAATTACTTTTAAACCATGCGTATAATTTACTTAAACCGTGGAACCATTGAACTTCTAAAAACGCATGGAACGCAGGGTTAAACAATGATTATAATATGAGTGAAATGAGAAATAAAATAAACTTTCTTGCGAAACAATTTTATTCACTTAACCTGATTTGAACTATTTGAAACTATTTTGTTTGTATAGATAAATCAAAATATCAAACGTAAAACGAAAGTAATTCAAAGCAAGAATGAAAAATCATGTGTTAAGCATAGATTATAAAACACTTTCCAGCCCATTCAGAATATTGTAACAAAACTTCATAGATTAATAAGGTGAAAGATGATAACAAAGTAAACAAGTTGGAAAACGCTTAACATATTTCAAAACCCAATTATGATGTTGATCATATATATATATATCTTAAATTAAAGTTATATTCTAAATTATATATTATTTCAGTAATAATCGGAAAATATCCGAATTTTTGTGTGCAACACTGTATATGATTAATAGATTTGTATATATACTAACCTAGTATGTTAAAATTTAGTTCAGTTAGGAAACGACACACAGTTGAAAATTCCCATTCATCAATTTCCGTGAATGAGCGGCAATGTACTCGAGATATTTTGTACAGCCCTGTATAGGATCTACAGAATTTATACACACCAAGCAATATGCAAAAATTAGCTAAATTTAAAAACCCGTGCAGAAATTATTGTTCATAGTGAGTACGGTAACCGAATTTTTTTGTGTAAATGAACTATGTAAATGAACTATGAATGCTATCTACCCATAATCTATAGTTAGCGTCTTATTAAGCACCTCACTGATATATATGAAATTCAATATGAAATACAGTAACATCATAAAAATACACCGCAAACGATTTTTCCCTATAGGCCGTATTGCAAAAGATTTTTTTGACTGGCTTTGTAAATTAACTATAAATGCTACACACTTCCTTTTCAATTCCGAACATGCCATAGAAAACCTAAATATGATATTCCAATTGCATGACAATCTGAGTATATGTACGCGAGTTAGAGCAAGGACAAACAGACGTACAGACAGAATTCTTAAACACTTTTCAACAAAGTTGAAAAGTGTTCAAAATAATGGAGAGAGGGCGTCATACGCCCTTTAAAAAATGCGCAAAAGAAAGAAACAAAAACAAGAAAAAAAGATTATCTTTAATAGAAATACACTTGAATATAAAAAAAAATGCTCTTTTGTAAACATTACGAGTGTTAGGTAATATTGACTTTAGAACATTTCTTTCTCTACAAAGTGAAACAAAGTTTTACTTACATAAGCACATTTTTATAACTTCAGTTTTCTCAAATGTGCAAATATTTTTCATTTATTGAATTAAAGAGCTTTATTACACAGTGTAAGACAAAATTTAAATTGTGATGATTTTTTTTTTAAACTCAAAATTATTCTCACAAAGTTGAGTTAATTTTGCTCAACCATGAAACACAAATAAATCTTGAAATAAATGGAGGCAAAATATAAATTAAACCGGAAATAAAGTAAACTTTTTTCTAAAGAAAAATTACTTATTTAGTCTAGTTTAAAATAATGTTTAAAATTATTTTTGCTGTAAAAGATACATAAAATTGGCGATATCAACTCTGTAAACTACAGATGATCCTAAAGAATAGGAAAGAGAGGAGTTACAAATAATAAAGAATAAATATACAAAGAGCGCACTTTATTGTATAGAAATACCTATTAATACTGAAAAAAGCTTTATTGAGAGATGTGACACACTCCTTCTTTACTCTTTTATTGTATTTTATACCAGTTTTCAGAATCTGTAACTTCTTTCGATGAAGAAGATCAAAACTTACTTAACAAGTCAAACTTCAAAGGATATCAAAACTTCAGAAGATCAAAATAATATAAAAACTTCTTCATATTCTTCATGCATATTAACATGACTTGCAATTTCATATCGTTTTATAATTTCGCCAAAGTTATTTTTAATTTAGTTTCCTTTTTTATAACATTTGTCACTCATATATTTTTTGCGCATATTCATTAAATAAAATCCAGACGATATTGATTCTCAAATACATCGCCTTTATTTAAAAAATCCAGATAACAATTTAATTTTCCAAATCAAAAAATTAGGTCTAGAATGCTAACTTCACTATTCCTTAAATTAAGTATTTGCAGCTGGCAAAATAAAAAATCTTAAAAGTTTTCTCAGTGATGAAATTAAATAATTGAAATACACACAACTGGCATTTTATACAAAAAACAGTAAATTATTTCATTGTTTAAATTAAAAATTTAGTAACATTGCAAATTCAATCAGATGCATTTGGCGAGCAATAGCAAGGCAACACTAGATACCGGGCTTGCTCATTCACTCTCAAAACGTCACAAATGGTGGCTGGCCGCGACCAGCGATTGGTCCAAAGCAACGCGCCCATCGTTTTGTGCCAATCGCTGTATGTCTTTCCTCCTAGTCAGCCACCTTTTGTGACGTCATCATAATGAATGAGCAAGCCCGGTATGTAGTGTAGCCCTGGCAATAGTATTATCTGCCAAATCACGTGCTGCAAAGTCGATAAGAACTTGATTGTATAATATTTTTTGGCAATTTTTTTTTAGATTCCGTAGCAAAAATTCACTGATTAGGTACATAGGGAGAATTCTCAGCATTTTCTCTTTCAAAATATTCTGAGTATGAGCTTTAGGGAGACCATCTTTGTCATTGCTAGGTTATATGTTGCGTAACAAGCTTAAAAAAGAAAGAGGATTAAAATCTAATTAAATCGTATGCTATAAGATGTTGTTGAACCAAATAAACATTCATTCAAAACAAATGATAAGCATTATTATGATTAGCTAAACGTTATTCAACAAGGCCAAGTTTGAACTTTTTCTAACACTGATTCATCTAGTGTCGCAATCAACAACAAAATGGGGAGATATTATTGAAAGTTTTATTTTTTGAAACTAACTCCAGATGGAAGCCCCAAACACGCGTACTCTGGCTAATTTGTTCTAGTACAGCGGTTCCCAACCTTCATTGGTACGCGACCCACCTTTAAGTAAAAAAAAAATGTTCGCGACCCACATAATATGACGGTGTATCTATCAGTATGAAAATTGTTGTATGACCTCCATAAGCTATCGGCAGCCCTATCCTACGGAAAATGCAAAATTCCGTAAGAAGGATGCACTATCAATAAAAATAAGAATTGGTAATCCCACCAATGTGTGTAAGTGGAATAAGAATTAAAACAACACACATATTGCAAGATTATGAAAAATACGTTTAATAATTATAATTTAATAATTAACCAAAACACAATTTTTCAATCAGTGAAATTTCTGGCACTGGGGGAATCTATGAGTACCAATGAGGGCATCTATATCAGGGTTAAAACTGGTTAATTTTAACCTTAAGTCACATTCTACTCGAAAGCATGGATCCAGGGTTGCCATAACGACTGTGCGACTGCTGCCATTTCTCACAACGAGATCATAACATATTACCGACTGATTGTTTAAGAAAACGCTGTCTTCTCACGAAGTTTTATTTTATGCTAATAGCTTTCATGATTATTGCAGTTGTAAAATGTTGTAAAATGTTGTATTTGTTATATCTTTTAAACAGATGACATAAAAGATATATTTTTGTGGAAAACCTCGATTGTTCCCGACAGTCGCGACCCATCAGTGGGTCGCGACTTCCAGTAGATAAATTGTCGCTCACTGCTATTACTTTTGTTGCATAACAAGCTTAAAAAACTGTGAGGATCAAAATCCTATAAAATCATCTATTATAAGATGCTATTGTTCCAAGGAACATTCATTCAAAGCAACTGATAATCATTATTATGCTATGCTAAAAGTTATTCATCTAACATGTAAATATTTCTACCGAAGTTTTATTTTGTCATTTTGAGTTCAACCTGTATTCAAAATTTATGCAATGATCTACATTTTATTAAATTTATGTTTTCATGTTAACAAGAAATTTTCAACTGGATAGATCACAGAAGATAAAGGTTAATTTTTATAGCCTTTTCATTTTTGATTTATTATTGCGAAATTTGTACTCAGAACTTTTCTTGGAATAACATTCCAACACAAACGATTTTTATTATGAGAGTGAATATTGTCTGAATTTTTTAATGTTTATATATTATTTATGAAGAAAATACACATTAAAATTCAAAGAAATATAATTATTTTCTGAATGTTATATTTTGTCAAGTGTATGATATAAAAGAGAATTCCAAGAATTTTTTAAATGAAAATTATTTTGTTTTTAAATGAAAAAAAGGTTTTGAATTTATTATGAATGTTCATTTTTTAGATTTATTAGTACTTATTTTATTGTAAAAGTTAAAAGCACAGATTCATGCCTTTTTAAATAAAGAATTGGAATATTTAAGAACATTTTTCTCGGAAATCAAATGTAACTTTTTAAATTTGTTCTCTAAAATTTTGTTTTGTTCCTTTCATCATTAGCATTACATTAGTTAGTTATTTATATATATGTTCTCATATATTATTAAAATAAATATTTTATATTTCTCTGAAGCGAAATATATTATTAAATTATACTATCCAGTCTAAAGAAAATATTATTTTTATAAGTTAACTGATGATAATTATTTTGTATAGAAATTTAAATTTGAAGAATTGATAACCAAAGATGGACTATATAATGATGTATATGAAACTAAAAAAAGAAGATGACCAGAATTTGGATAAAAACGATAGAAATGCTATGAGATTAATTTTCTTAAATATCTCACTCACACATTGTTTATTTTCGTCATGCTAAAAGTACTAAAGAAACATTGGACAAGTTAAAATCTGTCCATGAAAGGGTTGTGATTTGGTGTTATAAAATGCGTCACTTGCTCTGAAAAAAAGTTGCTTTCGAATTATTTTTATTATTTGTACCCTCGATTGTTGTGATGAAGTTTTGTTACTCTTTCTGCATGAAAATTTTCATAAATATGAATTTCTTTATAAAAGATTATGCCTGTTTATGCAAACCGAAACATCCCCCCTTATACACAAATAAATTAACGTGTATATGCGAAAGTAAGGTGGGGGAAGGTACATATATATATCGTGAGCGAACATAAGATTTATAATCACATTCGCTTACGTTATTATAAAAATTAAATGCGCATTTGATAGAGGAAAGATCGGTGACCCCTGATGTAGGGAATTTTACAGAAGTTCAACCAAAAGAAACCCGTTAGATAACATATCAGGAGACATTTGTATTCTTAAAGGATGTTCACGCTGATTGGATGTACAGGTAAGTTGCATCAGTGAAAGAAGAAATTTTTGTATCCCTGAGTTTATTTACCACCAGGTAAATAAATCTGTATTATTGAATTTCCAGATCTCGTTGGTTTCAAACTATCCGAAACAATGTTCGCTCTTATGATAGTTTTACTGTCGTATTCAGGTAGTATGTTTTGAGTAGTTAAAAAAAAAACAATATACTACTCTCAAAATATATGTATACTAAATAAATAGTACAGTGTCTATTTGTAATATCGCATCTCGATATATCGCACATTTGGATAAAACAATCTTTACCCTATCTCCAGAAAATAAAAGTATTAAAAAATTACACCCCAACTATACTTTTTAAAAGTATATACGTATATAAACATAAGTAAATCTAAATTTATGTTGTTAATTTATTAAAATGATAGTAGTATGCATATAAATTAACGCTTTGGAGGCAATCATAACACATTTACTATAGTAGGTTATGATCTTTTGTATTTTTTTCAATGTTCTCAGTTATATTGCTTATTCGGATTATTGCCATTTTATGCCTAACAACAAGAGCGATACAGGAATAGGTTACCGTATAATTTCTACTGAGGATATGATAATATAGCACCTTTTTAGGGTTTCGTTCATCTCACGAAACACTATTCGTCCCGCTACGTTGTCTGTCCGTCACACAGCCGGTTCTGAGAAACTATATAGCTTACAGACTTGAAATTTTGTGTACTTATAGCTGAATACCTACTATTAAAGAAAGGATAAATTTATTAAAGAAAGGATAAAGTGTTTTGAAAGGAATATTAAACGAAACCCTTTGTGCGATCTTCGATCACACTTACCCACTTGTTTTATTATGTAGCAATGGTGTATGAATAATCAACTATGTTATTTTCCTTTATGATTGCTGCTGTCATATATTAACTGTCATGTCCCGGAAATATATTTTAAGAATTTTTAAGATATTTCATTAAAAAATTAATTGGCTTAAAACAAATACTAAATTAATAGTAATTTATGCTATGCATAACATAATGTAGCCTCTTTTTCATAGTATGCAGCTCAATTAAAAGAATTGCACAAATTAATTCATACTTAACGGTTCTGTCCAATATTATTATTTTTAAAAACTCATTAAGTGTAGCATCTAAAATACATTTACTTCGGGTTTAATGTTATTATTAATGTATCCTGTCATTATGTATTTTTAATATTATATATAAATATGTCATTCTGCTATTTAAAATTATAATTAAAAAACATTGTTTAGGGAATTAAAATTCGTTTTTATAAGATATATACGCATTAAAATTATTTCCTCTTACTATATATTAGATACATTGGAGACCCTTGTTAAACCTCTCAAAATTCCCCGAAATTCAGAGTTGGGCCCTGCCCGATGACATTTTAATTTTATTTAACATGATTTTCAACACACGTAAATAAAAATTTGCATTTAGAATAAATAAAACATGACAAATAGAATGAAAAAAAATTATATAGATGTTCGTATTCAGATTTTCAAAGTTCGCATTAAAAAACAATTCCTTCATGTAAAATTAATTATTATAGTGGCATTGAAATCATAAATAAGGAATTTTAGTGCAAAATACTTTATCATGCGATTTTAAGAACGGTGATTATATAAGTTGTGTTTGAATTATTTTCCTCTTTTTTTTTTTCTCAAACTGTACTTTTTTTAATAACAATTTTGAGGGCGGCTCTATTCAGTATGCCAACAATATGAAATATTTAAAAGATCAAAACTGTATAGGTATTTTGATAAGTCAAAAATAAATTTCATTACCATATGTATTCTTGTATAATGCTCACCTTTATTCCAACATCTTAAGACTATAAATTGGGGTTATAAACGGAAAATTTTCGATAGAAACCACACATGCTTCCACTATGTTATAAACGGAACTATGTTATACACAGGAAATTCGACTAAATTCGATGAATTTATACGAAGATAGAAATACAAAGTAAGATTCGGAAAATAATTGTAATCTTATGTGCCGTGGTTTGTATATTATGAGCAAATATACGGTGCCGATTTCCGGTGTCGATTAACATTTAAAAATAAAATTTCCAAAGAGAGACATCTCTTAAGAGATGTCACTAAGTATTATGAAGTGTAGTTAGTACTATAAAAATATATTCTTTTATTTACACATGTGTTTTATTTTCTCCTTTCAGTGATATGATCGGACTACTTAGATTACTACACGGATGAATTCCAGAAAAACCCCGACATCTTTAACGACACTCAATATCTTTATTTTAAAAATATTAGGGGAGTTTTAAGAGATTTGTGTACCAATGGATCCCAATTGAGACAAGTTAAAAATATTAATGTAATTTTGTATATTAGCATGCATTTTTATGTTAAATTACTCATGCTTTTGTTTAGAAGTCAACAATGAGTTTTTGTATCAAAGGGGATATTCTCTTTCTTTCTGTTTGTAAATACACAACAGTAATTTCAAGACCCTTAATTTAGCCGCACCCTCATCAGGTGATATTATCAGATAAAAGTTAGGCAAAGGCAGACATGACATTTACTCAGTAAGGTTGAATATAGACAAAATATTGCGACAAAGTTCATAAATTATATTTTTCTTTTCCAAAACCTCTGTGGGTAGTTGTGACATTTTTTATTGCTCTTCAAACATTTTGAAGCAAAACGCACAAAATTAATAAAAGAAATTCTCCACGGGGGAGATTATAAATATGTCAGGGGACTCTCTTCTACTACGGTCGCATTCCGTTGTCGCGCGACAAAAGAATGATCACATAAAACAATCGATAAAGGTGCGACAATCTATCGCAGAGGTCTGGGACTAACTTGAGTAATTTAATAAATCATAAATTATTTCAAAAATTACCAACAACAAGAACAAATTACAAAACCAGTTACCAATTACAAGAACAATAAATGTTGCATTAGGAGTTCCAAACATTACATCAGATTTATTCTTAAACTTTTGACCGAATAACTTCCCGTTTAATATACGAAGGTAAATTTACCGAAGAATCCAAATATGATGTCAAAATTGGGTCTTACTACTGTTTGGTACATTCTAATATGGTGACGGTCGTCTAAGCTTTTATTTAGCTATTTATTTATTTATTTATGCGTGACATAAACTGAAAGAAAGCATAATTTCTAATCTAATGGATACATTAGTTTTTCACTGCGACAATTTTGCGATTTAAAAATATGGGATGTTCACTCTCTCTCTCTTATTTTTTTTTTCTTGACGAAATTATACACATCTCAAAGATCAATTTAATAGAAAATGCAAAACAATGTATTACACTACATAAAATTACATTATGATTACTGTTGTCGTTTTTGATAATTTCATTTACATTTATTGTTTCTGATTGAATTTATTTAATAAGATGTCTAATGCAACGCACACAATATACCCAATATACAGAGCAATAGATATATTAATGCACACATTGGCTAAATATTAAAAAATATATATTGCCAATTCAGCCTCTTGATCGTCATATTCATGTTAATCACACCAAATTTATTAAGAATTAAGTATTTTTATATCCGGAGTATTAACTTCATCTATTTTGTTCCACAGAGTAAAATAAAAATGTATTTTAAACAATTATAGCCCATAGATAATAATGTATTTTTCTTAGTGACCTTACAAACGCACTATAAATTGTACACACTCCATTTTCAACAGCAAACATGCCATAGTAAATCCCAGTAAGGTATTTTGATTTCATGGCATCCCAATTATATTTACGAATATTTAGAGCCCTACTACAGAGTGACATGCAGATAGATGTATCGAAGTCATAAACACTTTTGTATAAATTGGTAGTTGTTAAAACCTTCAGATAAATGAAAACAAAAATTAATGTTGGTTTCGTTAATAAAGCATAATACCTTTTAATTATATTTTTATTTAATTTATTAGACTATCTTGCAAGTTATCAATGTTTCAAAAATGCTGACGAAGACTATAACACCTGTGACGATTAAATTAAACCCTTTTATGAACAGTGGATGAAAGCGAATCCTAAAGATGATCTTAATGTTGATGATGAAAGATGTTTGCAAGTCTAAGACAATTTTTTACTTACAAGGAACCCTACCCAAGAGGTACACCCCGATTTTGATTAAACTTTTATCGAAAAATGATACCAAATTTATCGGCCCTCGTCAAGGTTTAGTATTTTTTTAAATATTTGTAAAGTATCTATGATGCAACTAATGAAAATCGCTAAATGTTTTATTCCCAAACATTCCAGTAATTTCAAACAACGTAATCATCACAGAAATGATAATTGGTATAGAAATGAGTAAAACACGATGAATTTTTACACCATCCACAAATTATAAAATGGAATTCTTCACATTCCTGACATACGGTTTCCATTACTTCTGAAACAAAAATCAACTGAATTCTGGAAAGTCGCAGGTTTTCCTTTAAGATATCCACATTTAAAAACCATGCACATTTGCTAAATAAATAATACTTTAAAAATAACACTTAAAAATAATACTTAATGCTAAATAATACTTAAAAATACTAAACTTTGATGATGGCCCATAAAATTGGTATAATTCTTCACCATATCACGAGTACTCTCTATGATAAAAGTTTCATAGAAATCGGGATGTACCTTTTGGGTAGAATTCCTTGTAAGCCTTTTAAACATTACATTATTTTTTTCCATAATGCATGAAATTTATATGCTGTTACTTCTATCTTAATTGTCAATAACTTTTAGTAAACTAAATATTTTAAATACTCAGTTGTTACAAAATCTAGAGCACGGAGACACAGTCTTACAGATAGACAAAAATTTCATTTTATCATCCTCATAAAGTATGTACAGAGCCATCAGAAAAGCAGGCCTTATCAGACAATAAAAATTTTATTGAAATAAGGGCATCCTCTCGAAAAGTACACATGAAAAATGTACAAAAATACCGAATTAGAAATATTTCTTTAAAAAACAATTACTAATAAAATACATATGTAAGCAACATACAATTTATTTAAAGAAGAAAATCTTGTTAAGTATTCTCAATGCGTTCGCCAAGTAAAGGATTCTCAACGTGTCCGCCAAGTTGAGAATTTACAACTTGTCCGGCCGGAATGCACATACTGATAAGCATACTGAATACTGATAAGCATAGACATTCATTGCTGCCGATGGTGGGTACATTGAGCATTTGAAGTTGATTTTCTTATTAAACTAAATTGTACCTTGCTTACATATCTTAGTTTCATTTGTAAATGCGTATTTGTCTTATAATGATAAACTTCTGAAGATTCTGCAGATTACACTTCGGCGATTACTGACGTATTCAAGAAGATCATTGGTTTTTTAAAAAATATATCCATTTTAGGATTTATTATTACATGTAAGGCATCATGTCATACTAAATAGAAACTATAGTCGCATGTGTCAATCTCAAAACTTTCTTCTATCTCACACAGGTTTCGTATACACTAAAAAGAATCAGCACCAATTTATATCAAGGTCTAACGGAATCTAAAGTTTTATTAAATTCCATGCATTAGTTCTTGAGATATGACTATTCCTAAAATCGTGTAAATCCTGCAAAATGCAGCATAGCAGCGCCACCTTTTGGGATATTTAGACCAAAACCTAATCGACAACAACTTATGTAAACATCTAACTGAATCTGAAGTTTGATGAAAATCCGTGCATTAGTTCTTGAGATATAGTTATCGTGATAATAATGAAAAAAGTAGCATAGCAGCACCACCTGTTGGGCTATTTACACCAAAACGTAAGCAGTATCTATTTATGTCAAGGTCTAAAAGAATCTGAGGTTTGATGAAATTCCGTGTATTAGTTCTTGAGATATAGCTATAGTAAAACTAATGAAAAAGGTGGTATCGCAGCGCCACCTGTTGGGATATCTACACCAAAATGTAATCAGCGTCTATGTCAAATGTCTAACTGAATATGAAGTTTTATGGAAATAAGTGCATTAGTTCTTGAGATAGAGCTATTGCGGAAATCGCAAAAAATGCAGCATAGCAGCGCCACCTGTTGGGCGATTTTCACCAAACACTAATCAACACCAAGTTATATCAGGGACTAACTGAATATAAAGTTTTATTAAATTTAATACATTAGTTCTTGAGATAGAGCGCCCGAAAAAAGTTTGTCACATACAGACAGACAGAGTCACAGACTCACTGACAGTTTTCTAAAAATAGTCAAATTGTGTTCAGGAATTTCTAAAACGTATAAATCCGTCGAAAACCGGAAGTCGAAAATTTTCATTAATCCCATACTTTCTTCTTGTAAAGATAGAAGAAAGTAAAAACGCTCTACATTTTGGAATTGACTTTTTTTTTTTTTTGCTCTGTCTCATATGTTTTGAATTAGGGTCTATAACTTCCAAATTTGTAAAACTAATGGCGCTGTTATCGGTTGCATTAGGTCGAATGCAGTCACCTAACGCCATCGCACTTGCAAAGCTATAGCTCTCTCTGCTCGCACGTTTTTCGGGATAAAGATATTTTCCTTACTCCCTGTATATAAACTGACGCTGAATATGTTCTATTATGACCATCCTTTCATTATCTATGTTTTTCAAGAAACTTAAAAAAAAAATTATACTTTTTAAGATAGAAAATAACTAATGTAATTTACTCCAATGCAATTAAAGGTATTGAGTTCAATGAAAACAATTGTTTTAATATTTTAGCTATATATAAGATAATAAAATATGAGAAATTATTAAACACTTAACAATATTTATCACTAGATACTTAAAATCCCTCTAGAAACACGGCAGTGCTTCCGCCAAATCGAGAAAGCACATCCGCAGCATCATTTTCAGGAAGCAACTCAGGATACTTTTGACCCTCCATATCTTTCTGCTGGAGTCTTCGAGAAATCTAAAACTTCGTTCGTTTAGAGTACTTTGCAAATTGAACTAAATGTTCAAATTTCACACTTCTATCTTTTCCAGTTCAGAAGATATATGAACTTAAAGTTTAAATTTTTACACACTGACTCACTCGCTCAACGATTATAAAAAGTCTCGTAGTCCTAGAAACTTGAAATTTGAAGAATTGAAGTGTTTACAATACGGAAAAATAAAAATAAAAATTCAGGAAATTAAAAAAATAAACGAAAAATCGAAAATAATTCGATCTTGTAGTCCTAGAAACTTCAAATTTGGCATAAAGGTAGTATTTAGGATACAAAGAAAGGAAAAATTAATCCGAAATATCCTCAAAAAATTTGAAAAATCGAAAAAAAAAAGAAAATATTTTGATTTATTGAAAATTTTCGTATTTTTTATTTCTTTTTATTTCTTTGTATTCTAACACTACCATAATACCAAATATCAAGTATCTAGGGCTGCTAGTAATACCTCAAATCGATAGCACCTTTCCTGTATACAACTCAGGACACTTTTGATCTATCTCTTCTGCTATTTATGTACTGAAGTTGCCGAGAAACCTGAAACTTTTTTTTATCTAGAGGACTTTGCAAACGGAAATAAACTTTTACATTTCTGAAACCTCCAAATAATAGAGCCAGAGAGTGGGCTTGGCGAAAATCCGTGGATAATGTCCCAAATGAACCCGAAGTCAAGAAAAGGTTTAACTGCTTGCAAAAAGAAGTGAAATCCCATCGCAAATCACTCCTAGTCTCTACATCTTTAGTTAAAGAGTATTTTATGACTGAACAATGACGCAGCACAGGGAACTTATTACACCTTACTATAGTATGTTATGGGATGGAAAATCTTGATTAAGGTCGCTTATGCGAGGTATATAAGTCTAAAAGAGGCTTTGGTGGAGGTCTTTCAAAAAGGGGGAGGGGTCTAGCTAGTATTCACTTTACATTCAAAGAAAACCAGCCCACTGCGAGACAGATATCGCACTGGGCTTACAACGTTATGTAAAATTAAGACCACACTACAAATTGATATACGTTCAGTGCTCATATATACTATTTTATGCAATACTTTATTAATAAACTTGATTATTAAAATGTAAGCAACAGCCATCATATTCTCTTGCTGCGTAATTACTAAGTCGCAAAATATTCTTTAACTAAAGATGTAGAGACTGAGATTGATTTGTGAATGAAAATGTCAGAGTTAATAAGAGAGCTATACTTGACTCTACATTACCCCAGAACTTTTTATGGTTAAAAAGTCACGAGACTTGATTACATTTTTTTTACATGAGATGTTTTTGATTGCATTAAATTATCCAATTTTATACGAAAATCAGAATTTAAAATATAAATACAAATGGAATTATGATTTTAAATATTCGCAAAATTTAAATTTGAACTTTATAGGTTTGATACATTAATAAACACGTCTTTTAAAATATCAATAATAGCTAATATTATGAAGCCATAATTTTTTTTAAATTTTCTAATTACATAGCATGCAGTTACACAATAACAATTATGACTATGTAGTAGAATGCATTAGTTTTAATTTAACTTGGAGTTACAGCTATCAGTGAATACAAAACACAGCACATAGTGATCCTTGTTCGGCATTCAACACCCCCCCCCCCCAAAAAAAAAAGTATAATTTTAATTAGTAACCCCAAAAATAATGCATAGCATAACAGCGCTTTCTATTGAGTGCCCATCCTATAGATCTCAACTATTGCTATCATTCAATCATGGAAGTCCCAGTATAACAACGTCACCATTTGGGCACTATACTTCAAAATCTACCTATTTCTTTCAAGGTCTGACAATTTTCATTTTTTAGAATTGCGCGCATATAATTTTTACGTAGTTGCTTTTAATAGATCTTCAGGTAGAGCGGCCGCAAAATTTGTGTAACACACAGGCAGACAGTCAAATCGTATTGAGAATATTCCTAAACGTATAAATACAAGAAAACCAGAAGTAAAAAAATATCACGAAACCAACACTTTCTCCTTAAAAATGTAGAAAAAGTTAAAAGTGTGAAAATGTGTTCATTATATATATATATATATATATATATATATTCGTTCAATACTTGGAAGTTTCTTTGGGATAATATTTTACTTACACAGGTTAAGTTTCCCACCATTGTCCTCCAAAGAGTTGAATAAAAAATACATAATTTTCAAATATTTTGTGAAATATATTGGGGAAATATTAAATGCATTTTAATTAATCTTAATTACTTTTGAAACCTTGTTACTTTCTGCACTGATTGAAACTGTTTTAAAATACAATTATCTTTAATAATTTTGCCCATTTGGATTCACTTTTCAGTTGTAAAAGCATGTAATTTCAAAAAAATATATATCAATAAATATCATTGTTTTCCCAACAGTATAAAAAATGTTCGAGATGAAGATATACAACATGAAAAACTCTTCCATTATTCAAAATAGTAAATATAAGAAAAAAACAACTGCTTCAGTCAAATTAAACTTCAAAGAAAACGTTAAATCATCTCTTACAATAGCAGAATTATTTATCGCTCTCGATTTCACTTTCCGTCGGTTATCCAAGAAACTATTGAAATCTTAATACATAAAGGAACCATCTTCAATCATTAGTATAATATTTTGAATTACGTTAACTCCGTAAAGAATTACTTCAAAAGTTGAAGAATATAAATCAGGATGCAATTCGCATTAATGAAGATCACTGATGACAGCAGATGTATTCGAAAGCCGATTCCAGTACATATCTTGAAAATGATAGTGAGTGGCATTGAAACATATCGATAATTCTTTAACCACTTTATCACTTTTATTTTCATTTTATAGCATACATTTTATTTGTAATAAAGTAATTTTTATGCATCTTTAAAACATTTAAAGCATCGATTTCATCTATTAAAAATTGCATATCGATTGCCACACTGTAAAAAATGACCAATGTTTCTTATTTTATGAAAATACACTATAACCACGAACGAAAATATAATATAATCTTCTGAGTTATCCGAAATTCCGAATAGCGTGTTCCATTGTCTTTTGAATCCCCAGAAACCAATACATTTCCAAAATTTAAAGAATTATTTATAAAAACACAGTATTTTAGCAGCCCATATTTTTCAGAAACGTTTCCGATGGGTTTTTATAGTGTATTAATTAGTGTCCTCAGCCTGGAATACCTGTTTTTTCGAATGCTATCAATTCTCAAGTAAACATTTTCCTGCTCAAAAAATATGTTTAACAGACAAACATGCAAAATTAACAGCGTTAACAATAACATTAAAATTAAGATTATTTCTTTACTCTTTCATGTATGAAAACGTCAAATGAAAACGTTTATTTGAGAATTGATGACATTTGAAAAACAGGTATTCCAGGCTGAGGACACTAATTAATACTCTATAAAAACACTTCGGAAACGTTTCTGAAAAATACTTTGTTTTTATAAATAATTCTTTAAATTTTGGAAATGTATTGGTTTCTGGGGATTCAAAAGACAATGGAACACGCTATACAGAATTTCGGATAACACAGAAGATCATATTATATTTTCGTTCGTGGTTATAATATATTTTCTTAAAATAAGAAACATTGGTCATTTTTTACAGTGCAGATATTTTGAAAACATTCATAAAATCATATTTTCCTTAATTTTCCAAACTGATAAATGGACTACTACTAGCATTTTTCTTTTCACTCTCTGTTATTCTGTTGGCCGGTTAAATTCCCTTTCCTACAATTTTATTGATGGATACAACTCTGCCTCGAATCCGTATCTTAATTCTATTCTAGGAGAAAAATTCCTGCATTACTTCTTCTCTAATGATGGTAAGCTTAATTCTATCGTAATCCATCAGCCATTTTAGTGAATGTTTCAGCTGCTGAATGTTACTTTTACGTATCATGCAATTTATTTACATTAGCTGTATTGTATTTCTTAAGATGTAAAGTTTATACCTAAAATAATCTTAATTTCTTCAGCTGTTTCTGGTTAATGGGACACATAATATATTTTTTTCAATCTAATATTTCAGTGTACTTTTATTGTTGCAAGTCTATGATATATGCATGCCTGCCAACTTAACAGTATTCTTCCGTAAAATGTTGCTTAATTTCACCCAGGTTAAACATGTGCCGAACCAGAATTTTTTTTTAGAAATAAAATCAAATACGTTTCACGTAGAAACATTCAAATATAAATAAATAAAGGTATATCAAATGAATTTGCTTGTTAGAAACATGTTTAACTAAATCATGGAGGTTGGAAACTATCTATCTATCTATATTATAAAGGCCAAACGTGTCCGTGCGTAACGCATACGTCATTTTGCGAATGGCAACAGCTGACGATGAAATTTCGGTTTTGTGATTTTTGCTATTGCAATTTATTTAATTTCTAAACATAGCACATTTTCAATTTTTACACCGTTATAGAGGAAAAAAAAATACTTTCAAATGCAATTTGTTTAAAAACTATATCTTAATTGCCTGATATATTATGGCTTATAAAATAATTTTTAAGCATGAATTTTAAAACGCCCAATAAACAAATGGAAGAATGCTGCCATTATAAATTTTTAAATAGTTACAGGTAGTAAAATTAATGAATTTTGAAATAAAAACGTCACAAGAATAGGGTGCCTTTATATGAGAGTAGCGTTATACCGGATACAAAATTTGATTAGTTGAGACGATTTTGGAGAAAAGGAAACTTTGTAATAATTTAAAAATTTAAAAGAAAATTATTTGTTTGCACCATAAACAAACATCGGATATTTTAACAGATAATATAAACAGAAGATATTGTTTTAGATATTGCATTTTTATGAATAAAATATAACAAAAATTATTTCACAAATTTAATAAAAATGCATATAAAAAGTTAATATGAGCAGTAAGAAACAACGTTTTAATTCATATTTCATTAGTATTACAAATAATGTTAACGGTCATTGCGAAGTTGGAAAAAACGAATTTACATGAAATTTGTTAATATCGCGATCACTATATCGCATGCATAAGATGATGAATAATAAATTAACAAAGAAGCGTCACTGGATGCAGTGAACTCCCTGTATTAATAATACCAAAAAAATAAACAAAACCCTTGAAATTCGTTAATGTCGTGATCACTATATTGCATGTATAAACGCTTAGTACAAAAAAAATGGATAGATACCGCATGTAT
This sequence comes from Maratus michaelseni, assembly GCA_963931845.1. Taxonomy (NCBI): domain Eukaryota; kingdom Metazoa; phylum Arthropoda; class Arachnida; order Araneae; family Salticidae; genus Maratus; species Maratus michaelseni. The sequence goes on from OZ007588.1 coordinate 216,945,477, forward strand.
GAGCGCTTCACGCACAAGAAAAGCAAAGAAACCAGTAAAAAAAAAATCACTAAATGCAGCAACTTTGACAAATAAAAATATGAAAAATCTATTAGATTTAGGGGAAAAAATGGTTTTCGCCTGCGTTCTGTAACCTGCGAAGCCCGGGTTCGATTCCCTAGTGTATATAACAGTAAAATTATAAAGTGTGTGTAGATATAATAATGAATACGAGATAACATTGCAGTTAAATTCTTTAAAAAATATGTAATTTATTAGTAAATGTAGCTGAACATAGAAAAGGAGAGTACTAGGAAAGTTTATTATTATTATTATTATTATTATTATTATTATTATATAGTAAAATTTTTTAAATGTTTAAATTATTTTCTTTTTACATAATTTATTAATAAGTAAAAAATATAATCCTTGTCTAAATTACACAAAATGTTTAACAATTGAGCTCGTTTTAAGGTTAATTGGCGTAAAATAGATCATTATAGCGTTTCTTCTATATTATGAAGTTTACCAGAAAACTTCTTTTCATATACATTATTGTTAAGTTTAAGGTGATCTGGGATACAAAGTTTTACTTTATTATAAATATTTTTACTCATTTTTTGTTCTTAAAATGTATATAAATATATATTCTTTTACAAATATAAGTACTTTTAAAAAATCCCTATTTTTATATTTAAAAAAAAACATAAATTTAAAATTTAGGCAATATTAAAAAAATGATATAATTTAACTAACTCTATATTTGATATTTCATAAATAACTATAAACATTTTTTGAATACATAAAAAATTAAAAACTAATTTGTCTTAGAAATATATATATATATATATATATATATATATATATATATATATATATATATTGCCAAAGGTGACCGGTCACTTGCGATTTTAGAGGTTTTGTTAACTATCTAGAAAAATACGTGGGAATTAATCTGAAACTGCAGGTGTGTAAACAGTATAGTATAGGTTATATATTTCCGCGAAGATTTTTTTCACGAAAAAAAGTTCTTTTCAGAAAATATGACAAACAATATTGTACATAATACTCTGCAATCAGAATTAAAAAAATAATAAAAATTTGATGAAAAATGAGCAGGTTTACTGAAAAATGTTTCACTGCACATGCGCGAATGCAATCAAAATATAATATGCATAATGTATTAGCTAAGTATATAGAGCAACTTTTGTGAAAGTCTCAAAATCATAGCTCGAAAATTCTGAAAATTATCGTCGATAGAATAAGCTCGAAATCCGTTGTTCCCAAAAGGAAGCATAAGTATGAGGGGTTGTATTCAAATATAGTAGTACGTGCAATATTGTGTACGCTATCTTGGTACTAATCAACAGATATTTGATACAAACCCTCATATTTTTGCTTCTTTTTGGGAACAACGGATTTTGAGCTTATTCTATCGACGATAATTTTCAGAATTTTCAAGCTATGATTTTGAGACTTTCACAAACGTTGCTCTATATACTTAGCTAATACATTATGCATATTATATTTTGATTGCATTCGCGCATGTGCAGTGAAACATTTTTTAGTAAACCTGATCATTTTTCATCCCATTTTTATTATTTTTTTTAATTCTGATTGCAGAGTATTATGTACAATATTGTTTGTCATATTTTCTGAAAAGAACTTTTTTTTATACTAAGAACTCTGCAAATTATAAGCAAAAAACTAGGCGAAATTTGGGACGGTTTTTATAAAAACCTTAATTTCTCTACGAGTATACATGCTATCCTCATAAAAATGAACACAGTATATTACAATAAGCCACTTATTAATAATCTCGAGTTTGAACGCCTTTGCTACAATAGTTTTTATAGGGTTATCCAAAATATATTCGCTATTTTTAATTTGTTGACAGTCCCCTATGTGGTTTCGTGAAAAAAATCTTCGCGGAAATATATAACCTATACTATACTGTTTACACACCTGCAGTTTCAGGTTAATTCTCATGTATTTTTCTAGATAGTCTACAAAACGTCTAAAATCGCAAGTGACCGGTCACCTTTGGCAATATAGTGTATATATAAGAATTTAAAAATTAAATAACATAATGAACTTTTTTATGATTACTTTTTACTGCAAGAATCACTTTTTTAAAATTTACTTTCAAAACGTGAAATTCTGACAAGAATTTAAAGAATAGATATAACTGAAAAATATCGTAAAGTTTTACAATTTTGTCCTGCATAAAAATTTAAATATATCAAATTCAATTTTAAAAACCTTGAAAAAATGCATTCTGAGATAAATGCATTAATATCCTGGAAAACAATGTGGTAACGACACGCAGTGCAACATAAAAAACATTAAATCGTGTGATATAATTATCGTATTTATACATAGTTTGCGTCATTTTAGGCTAAAAATTCAGAATATTTTTTAACCAAAAATAAGTAAAAATGTGATTTTTACTTTCAGGAAATTTGTTTTCCGGACGAATTTTAAAAAATACAAAATCTTTAAATATAGTAAATGATTGTTTAATTTATTATGATTTTTTCTAGCCTACACAGTCAAGCCTTGGGATGTCTGGCACATCGGATTAAACAAATATGTGGAGAACTCGAATATACAACCTATTTGGATATTTTAGAAAGATCTGTATACCTTAGTAAATACTGTGGACCAAACATTGTTAAAACGAGTGCGTTAGATCTAGACTATTTGGAACTGTTAAACTTGGCAGAAAATAATGGCAAATTGAATGATGATGCTACTGATAGAGCGATGGAAGAATAGTTAAAATATGTACGAATAACTGTTACATATATCAATCAAATATATTATAAAGGAAGACGCCCTAAAAGTATATGTCCGGGGTAATTTCAAAATTGTACGATTTGCACCATCGGGTAGAGAAAATTATCACGGTCATTATAATGTATAATATGACGATATAACCATGATTTTTTATAATAAAATTTGGTATTTTATCCTTAAAATATGTACGAATAACTGTTACATAATATTATATATATTATAAAGCAACCCGCCGTAAAGTGGATGTCCACGGTAATTTCAAAATTGTGCGATTTGCACCATTGGATGGAGAAAATTCCCATGGTCATTATGATGTATAATATGCAGATATAACCATGATTTTTTTATAATAACATTTGGTATTTTATCCTTACTTTGGACGAAAAGGTTGCCATTGGTATATGTTTTCATCTTGGTGACGGTATATTATATTATCGTTTGGTTAACGTTCTTTGGGAAACGACTAAATCAGATAGAGATTTAAGTATCCTCGAAAAATAAAATGAAAATAACTATTACTGATTTTATTTAAACTATAAGTAAAAGGGTTTTAATGAGAAATAATATCATAAAACGAATTTACTTAATTTAAATATGAAAGGAATGTTTGTACGGCTTAAAAGAAATTTTCAGTGTCAAAGGCGAACAGTGAAACAATATTTGGCAATTTGTCACTTTTGTTGCCTATATTTGGCACCTGGATAAGAAAAAAATGTACTTTCAAGGCTTTTTGCTTTATGATTTATAGGAAAGTTGGAGCAGACGATTTAAAAAATTATATATTTTTTAAAGGTATCGTAAATGTTATGTCTTAGTTACAGACGATTTTTGTATTTCCAGTTAAATTTTTATGTATGACGTCGGCAATGTTTTTATTTGGTAGAATAATAAAAAAAATGCAAATATAATCTGTAATTTTTTATTTGTGCAAATAAAAAATGATGTTGAATTTGAACTTTACGGATGAGAGATTAGAGGTATATTTAAATTATATATGTATTTAGAGGTACCTTTAAAACATCATGGCACCAGCGCAAAGCCGGAACGGGTTGCTATTATATCTATACTAGCAGAACCACCCGGCTTTGCCCGGGTTAACATAAATTAAAATACAATAATACGACAATAACAATGACGACAATATGACTTGTGCATACTCAACCATAAATCGATAAAAAAGACAATTAGAAAAAAAAAGCGTTACTTTAACTCAACCATAGTAAAATTTCTCAGCTTTATAAATGAGAATGCGCGTTTTCTTTGCGCATACAATGTAAAAATATACGATTTTCCTGACAGTAAAAAAAAAAATTACCAAATCTCGTAATATTTTGCGAAATTCGCTTTCATATGGTATATCTCTATATTTTAAAACAAAATCATATCCGTGAGTAATGTCGACATATGGACGGTAGCAACGACCTACCCATTAAATTTTACTTGTACTGCATATTTTTAACTACTAAATATCGCATAATTTCATTTTTTAAGCTATCAAGTAGAAAAAAGAATGCACTTTCAAATGTAGTTTGAAAAGTTTATTTCAATTAACTGATTTTTTATGGAATTTGTAGTAATTTTAAAGCATGTATATTTTTTAATTAGTGTCCAATCCAATTACGAAAGATTAACTTTATTGATCTTTATAAAGTAAAGACATTTACTTCTAAACGTAGCACATTCAATTTTTATGAAGTCGAATAAAATAAATGTAGTCTCACTGTTATTCGTTTCAAAAGCGTATCTCAATTTACTGATGTTTTATGGATTTTAAAGTAATTTAATATTCTGGAAAATTGTACGGTAAAAGGATGTTAAACTTATACTTTGCGACCAATATGTTCTGTGGAAATTACGCTACTTTGTGTAATTGCTATAAAATACTAATATTTTGTGAATGAAAACCGGCACATGATTAAAAATATGCCGACACTTTCACCGGGGTAGATTTTCTTCTGAACCTATAGTGTCTAGTTAAAACAAAGTCTTTCACTTTGTTAGAGGTAATTTAATCTAAATTTTTATATTTATATTTTCATTAATATCTTAAAACATTTCTTTTTTATAAACTCATTCTATTTTGATATCTAATCAAACCCCCCTCCTCCTTTTTCTTATTTTTCTTAAACATTATTAATTAAAACTCTTATTTTCAAAATCCAAACATTTGTATCTTTCTATAAGTCAAGACCACCCAGATTCTTCTTTTTTCACTATGAGATAGTTTCCACGCAAACAACTTTTACTTGAAATTCTCACGTAATTTAAGGGATCGTAAATTCGAAACACACACAGGCAGATTGGATAAAGTACAAAAGGCCTTTATAAGAAGTCATGGGAACAACTGAAGCATTATTGTCAGTTGTATTGTGTGCAACTTTTATTACCCTCAGAAAAGAGAGTCATAAAACTATTTCGAAGGCTTGTTACGAAGATACATCAGTATATTGCTTTCGAGTCGTTGTTTACGAAATAGCAGGTGCAAGCGTGCACGTGGTTTCTTTCTTTTCGTGGGACCCAACATACGGCTAATTTCCAGGAATTGTAGCTAGGATTTTTCACCTAGCAACAACTAATCCAATAGGCGTGTCATTTTCTCCCCCCACTCATCCAATCAGCGTTGACTTTTTTTTACCCCCTGGTCCAGCGTTACCAAGGAAACGGAGAGCTAGTTAGTAGACAGTGATGTTTTAAACCACGAACAGTGCGGTTGTGGGTGCGTGTTAGGTGTCCTTTTCCCCCCACCGCCGCCTGCTCGAGCGGTAGATTGTTTTTTAGTGAGTAGGAAGACGGAAGATTACTAGGGAGTTGATAGCAACTGGTTGTATGCTACGCGGCCTGAAATGACGAGAATGATATGTTGTTGTTGAAAAAAAAAGGGAGATGTAAGAATTCGAGAAAGTTTTTAGATGTCGAAGTGTTAGGATGTGCAGATTTAGTGGTCTATCGAGAGATGTGTTTGCCCTGGTAACAGACTCTGCTAGCGTTCTGCAAGATAAAACGAATAAAAGAAAACATTCTTTTGCAGCCTTTAAAGACTGATGTTTAAGAATAATCTTTGCTAGAGATTAGCACCACTGCTCGTATTTGGAACCGGTATGTAACTGGAGACTCACACGGAGTGGCAGGAGCGTGTTATAAATAGTTACAGAATAATTATTGGATTCGACTCCCGGTGTGGGAACAACAACTTCTTGTGAATAGTTGATTCTCGACTAACTTTATTTACATATATTTTCCTCGTGCATATTGTCCTCTACCGTCTCGGATTCTGTTTAGACATTTTTGACTACTTAGTGTAGTAGCCAAGCATTGTGGTCGTCACTAACAAGCCATTATGACTAGAACTTTCGTGCCTAAAATTCTCGAACTCGTATTAATGAGATAATGGAGTGAAACCAAACCTACCAAAGAGTGACCAAAGCACCTCTAACATCACTATGTACTTTCTGTGGTAAATATAACATCAGTATTTTTAGTTAAATTAATCTGATTATAGTATATGATACTTCTGATTTTTGGATTAACCAATTTGTTAACGTTTTTATCTATTATCATGACCTCAATACATTAGATTACTATTATATTTCGTGAAAGCTATGAATAATGTTTTTCTGTAAATAAACAAAATATCTAAGTAAATTCCTTCTTTGTTTTCTTTATCTTATTAATTTATTTTAAATCATTTCAATAAGATTCATGTTCAGTAATTTTACTTTTTGTTAATCATTAAAATTTAATTGGGAATACGATGTATAGTTTGAATTATCAGTTTAAAATGCATAGTAATTTTTAACTTAATTTATTCTATTGATTTAAATATTAATTCTGGTAAAATAAATAAATAAATAAATTAAATAAATTAAAGTAAATTATTGTATTCCCTAGTCATGGAATTTCTTAATATTATTTTAAGCATTAAATCTAATAAAAAAATAAACTGCTAATTTACTGGATGTTGTAATTTTTAATATTCAAACTTATTTAATTGAATTAACTGAGACCTTTTACTATCCTTTAATTAATTATAGGACATACTTATCCGAATTTTTTATATAAAGTAATTTTAACATTTTGATCTAAAGTCTTATGAGAAGCATTTTATTATAATGAATTACTTATTCAAAATTTAATTATTCACTCATGGTCTCTCAAACAAGGATTAATCTATACGATCACAGCTTCAGTGTTGTGAATTCTTGGAATTAATTTTGCTTTTTTTTAATATTGGTCAAATATTATTTTGTTTAACCTATCTCATTAATTTTATACCCCCTTTCTGTACTTTCTTTAAAAGAAAGATTTTGTCCCCTTTATTCCAAAATTTTCACTTAGTCTAAATTATTATGTCTATGAAAATTCCTTGTTGTTACCCTTCATATTAATTCTTGAATTCACAATGCTGATTGTTGGGGAATTGGATGTAGTGCAAATTGAGAATCTTGTCAGTGCTTTTAAATGATTAATTCTTATACTATTTTGAATTCAAAACTTAGAATTCAAGTAAATTTAAATTCATTAAATTTTAATTGTTTCTGTTTAACTTAATCCATTTACTTTTTTTCTAAATTTATTTCAGTTTGAGAATAATTTTGTAAGTATGCATATTGACAGGATTCATTTCAATTTTTAGTCATAGGTAATTTGCACTCATTCATAATTTTTGCAAAAGGTAATAGTACCTAGGCAAGAAAACAAACCCCCCAACAACTTCATGAATCATGTACAAATATGCAAATCATGAATCATGTACAAATATTTATAGATAATGTGCATGTTTGACAAATTAACGTAGGCAAAACGTTGAGCTAAACTGCTTGAAGTTTCGCCAAGTTTCTCGTAATTTTCAAATAGTTAGAATATATTATATTATGTGTAGGAAATAATGCATTATGAATTACTAACTCCGCAAGAATTGTTAATTTTTGCCTACAGTTAATTGAGAAAAACGACTTTAATTGAGTACGTGACGTCACATGCACATTATCTATTTAAAACATGCAAGCGATTAAAGAAATTCAATACTACTGTACTCATAGAAAAATTTAAAAAAATATTATTAAATACTAAATTTAACTCAGAAATTATATTTAAAATGTAATTTAAACTAAATTTGCTAAATTTGCGTTTTGAAATTATGTGATTTTTGATGCAAAACATTATTTCTCAAAAATATATTGTTCTTTTATAATAATTTGGAAACTGGTGAAATGTAAATGTCGTCACGTTGTCGAACTTATAAAAAATATATTAATTTTTAAAATTAAAAAATGTTTTACACATTAAAAAATACATTAAATTTTTATTTTTACGATAAACCATGTTACTTTTAATCCTATTTGTTTTAACACCCATTTTTGAAGAACATAATAATGGAAAATACTGTATTGTTTTCTTTAAATCCAATTTCTATTAATAGTGGGCATTTATTGTCCATCTGCATCCAAGGAACTTATATACCTCCTTGGTTGAGGCTGGAGCTGAAAAAAGTTACGATGTAATGATTGCTAAATGTCAATATTTGACAGACGATTTTTGATTATGTAGAATAAATTGAATCATGAAGTCTGAATGCGCAAAAATATGTTTCTATTTCTTAGAAAATTTCCTTTAATATTAACAAACCGATGGAAACAATTTGCCTTTGTAAAATTAGGAGGTAAGTTATTTATTTTTCTCCAAACACTTTTAAATATATGTACTATGTCGTTTAAAGCACTTATAGTAATCTTTGTAATATGCGAAAAAAATCACAACTGACAAAATTGACGTCACTTTCAGATTTCAAATTATAGCGAGTTAATCTGAAATTGGTTTATAAAAATATTGTCCATACGCAGTTCCTTTGAATGGCAACGGGAAAGAAATTGAATTAGAAATTGAGGAAAAAATGGATTTCTGTAATGATAAACTATGGGAAATGTTTGAAAAAAGTGGTAAAGAATGGTCTGAGAAATTTTTAAAGTTGACAGTAATTTTACTCGTGTTCTAAAGTATATGTACACCAAGTTTAGTTCAAATCTGACAAAAACTGTAGATTTGTATAAGGAACATACATACCAAGAACGGCTTTTATATATATAGATATACAGTGGCGGCTTGTGGGTTATTAAAATGAAGGTTTACAATACATACATTGCTAAAATTAAAATCTGCAAGTACGATTTAACAGACAGAGTTTAAAATACATTTGTTTTTCCAATGGTAAAAAGAATATAATTCAACTAAAAGAAATATCTGGTACTCATGCGTAGAAAAATTGTAATACTTTAGTTTGTATGAAGTAAAATAGTACAATGAAACAAATTAAAAAAAATAGAATATAGGAAACCAAGGGAGATTTCGGACAAACAAGTAAAAAAACAGCCAAATGTGAACTCCCGCACACTGACAGTTGTGCGAATGTAAAGATATCATATGTGCCTTTTCTCTCACGCTCCTCACGCTCCGTCAGCATGAGCTTACATGGAAGAGCATTACTTCGATCGCACGTGCAATCCAGGCTCAATGCTGATAATTTCAAAATTTACATTATTACAGTAACTTTTTTAATGGACATATTTAAAAGGGTGAATGAAGCTCATCCTAGAAATTGGCATAAATCTGGAAACGTTTTATTATTATTTTACTTTATTTATTAATTTATTTCTTTGTTTTTCTGAGGCCGTTCATGTTCTCATTTGCACCAATAGACGAGAGCCGCCACTGTATAAATATCTATATTTTTTTGTAAATATAAATATCTTTAAAAAGATTGATTTTTATATTTAAAAAAATGGTACTTTTCGGTTAGCCGGGCGCCAGTGATATATGTACATATATAAATATATATGTATATGTATATATATGTATATCCATACATATATGTGTGTACATATATGTATGTATATATATGTGTATGTAGATATTTTTGTATCTATATATATATAAGTGTATATCATGTATATAAATCACTGGCGCCCGGCTAACCGAAAAGTACCAAAAAAATAATTATTTTAAATTTTAGCTTGTTAAAAATTGGTATATTTTAACTAAATGTATATTTGACATATAAATATTTGTGAATAATTTTTGAATACATAAAAGATTAAACTTAATTTGTCTTCGAGATTTAGAAAATAATATTAATTGAAAAATTAATAATTTATTTTTATTTATTTGTTTATTTATTTATTTATTTATTAGTAATTATTACTACAAGAGAATCAAGCTTTAATTTTTTTCTTTTTTCCAGTGCAGAAAAGAAAAAAAAAACATTAAAAGTACTTAATCAAGATTTCTGAACGTAAAATAATAGTAATCATAAACTATATTGATTGAAGCATATTGAAATAAAAAATCAATCTAAAATACAAAAATTATGTTTGCTATCGGAAACAAACATGTGTATCTAACATTTGTAAAATGTTTTAATTTCTAATAAAATTTCTTAATTTTCTAATTAGTAAAAATGTTTAATTTATATCCTTTTCTTGAAAAAATGGAGTTTGGTGTACGACTGTCTTTTTTTAACAGTTTTTAATGCATAACATGTCCCTATTTCATTCCTTTGGATTTTCTTTGGAAAATATTGCTGACGCTGATTAGTGTCATATTAGATGACATCTCCTTATCGCGTTTTTTATATTTGATTAAATTTCCAGCATATATTTCTTCAATAGTCTTATTTAATAGTTAGTGTTGGCTTAATACCTTTATTTCGACACCTTTCCCATCAAAATCAGCGATTACTTTCCCATATTTCTTAACCATCGAGCGATTTTCCGCGCGATCGGGCGACAATGGTTTATCGTTTGGCGTCCCGCACGGCACTCTTCCCAGCCGATTTCATTTTTTTTTTTTTTTTTTTTTTTTTTTTTTTTTGTACCACGCTACATCGTGAACGATTACCTCCATGGTTTACGATGAATGTATCTTTTGTGTTTAGAAAATTTTCAGAAGTGTTAACATTGTTTATAATGATGATTTAACAATATTTGTCTGTAGGGTGCAACAATACAAAAGTAATGAACCAACAATGGTACAAAAAAGTAAAAACGCCTGGCATATGAAAAAGTGAAGCGGAAATCCCGGAACTGTTGATGACAGTCAAATGCTTTGCGCTTTTATTATATAGTTTATCGACTAAAAATAATGTCATAATATGCAAAAATAATTGATTAATCATCACGCTTTAAATTATTTTAAGTAACTTGGGAGAATTTCAGGCGGGAAATACAAGCATTTATCAAAACAGAAAAATAATCAAAAATAGGAATAAGCATAATATTAAGATCATTATCCAATTAAATGCTTCAATCGGTTATAGTCAATAGAAAAGGAGCATTTTTTCGTCGTTAAAACATTTTCGCATCAAAGACATGAAAAAATTTTGGATGAAACTATATTCCTTTTCTTTTATAGATTTTATCTATATATATATTTGTCTTACGTGGCGCGGAAATAGGGCTGAATTTCTACCTTATCGTTGGCAACAACCGTAGTTTTCAGAGCTCATAACCAATGAACAGACAAGATTGTGTTAGCTCCGTCTCCAATATGGCAGTCAGTGTCAGAGCAGTGAAACTCAAGCTTGCAATTATTAAAAATAAAATAATATGAACGTAATCCAAAGCGTCTGAGATGATTCCTCATTTTGATTATGAGTAATAATGTTGATTTCAAATGAATTCTCAACTCTTATTTAGAATTTATTTACGAATTTCACTCACACAAAAAATCGGAGATAATAAAATATAAACTTTCTAGAATGCCCTTGCAGCCATCTGTTGCTGTTTTATTGAAGTAAAAATAATTTCTTTTGCAGAAATCTATAATCAATTAGAATAGTAAAATGTCGAACGAAATTTAAACAATCATTGATGATAAACTATCTTCCTACCACGTAGTGTTCTTTTTTTTTTTTTTTTTTTTTAATGAATTTAATCCGTGTTGTACAATATTGTAGGTGGAATAAGTTTTAAACTATTTATGTTTCCAAGATACTTTTTAAATAGTATTTAAATTATTTATATGCCTATTAGTAGCATCAACTAAATGCATTTTTAGTTGTGTTTTCAACGGAGTTTTCAATTACTTTTTTATATTAAAAAAATTGCCAATTTCATATGTTCAAATGATTTATTGTAGTACTTATTCCGGCTAGAATTACTAGAAAAATAAAAAGGGGCGAGCGAGCGAAGCGATCTACGACCGCGTAGCGGTCTCAATGTGGATTGCTTTGCAATTCACGGGGGGTTGGCGAGCGTTAGCGAGTAGGGGGCTGAGCCCCCTAGTATATTTATATAATTACTTTTATTAAATATGTTTAATACAACCGAGAGCATTAGATGTCCATAAAACACAGCAAAATTGAGGTACATTCCTTTGGGAAAAGTGCAGTAACCCAAGCTGTTTTATCACCAAACTGTCTCAGAGAGATTTGAGAGATGCCATTTAAGCGGTAATTGTTTTTATTTTCCCAATATGAATAAATATTTTGAAATAGGTCTCGTATACATTTTAGAAATTGTACCAACTTTGAATTTTCAATTAGTAACACCAATAATCTGGTGCTGATATGGTTAATCACTTCAGCACCAGATTATTGGCACAACGTATAATTTAGGCGTCAATTGGCAAGTTTCCAAACTCTATCGTGAATCATTTTAGAGACGGCAGTTATTTACCACAAAATGAAACTTGAATATAAAAAAGATCTCACACATCCATGATAAGTTTCTGAATGTTAAATACAGGTATGTTTGAAGATACCAAAACAAATATTTAGAGCAGGAACATGTAACCAAAGTGTCGATATTTTACTCCATACAGCATAGGTATAATTATCTTTAGAATAACTGCGATTATTTGAAATTTTCACTAGGTGCATAATTTTCTAAGAAAAAAAAATCTCACACATCCATGATAAGTTTCTGAATGTTAAATACAGGTATGTTTGAAGATACTAAAACAAATATTTAGAGCAGGAACAGGTAACCAAAGTGTCGCCTTTTCACACCATACAGCATAGGTATAATTATCTTTCGAATAATTTTCATTGTTTGAAATGTTCATTAGATGCTTAATTTTCGCAGAAAAAAATGTGATATATCCATGATAAGTTTCTGAATGTTAAATACAATTATTTTTGCAGGTACCAAAACAAATATTTAAAGCAAGAACATGTAACTAAAGTGTTGCTTTTTTACACCATGCAGCATAGGTATAATTATCTTTAGAATAACTGCCATTGTTTGAAATTTTCATTAAGTGCATAATTTTCTAAAAAAAAAAATCGCACACATCCATGATGAATTTGTGAATGTTAAATACATAAATGTTTGAAGGTACCAAAATAAATATTTAGAGCAGGAACATGTAACCAAAGTGTCGCTTTTTTACACCATACAGCATAGGTATAATTATCTTTCGAATAATTGCCATTGTTTGAAATTTTCATTAGATTCTTAATTTTTGCAGAAAAAAAATGTGACATATCCATGATAAGTTTCTGAATGTTAAATACAATTATTTTTGCAGGTACCAAAACAAATATTTAAAGCAAGAACATGTAACTAAAGTGTTGCTTTTTTACACCATGCAGCATAGGTATAATTATCTTTAGAATAACTGCCATTGTTTAAAATTTTCATTAAGTGCATAATTTTCTAAAAAAAAAATCGCACACATCCATGATGAATTTGTGAATGTTAAATACATGAATGTTTGAAGGTACCAAAATAAATATTTAGAGCAGGAACATGTAACCAAAGTGTCGCTTTTTTACACCATACAGCATAGGTATAATTATCTTTCGAATAATTGCCATTGTTTGAAATTTTCATTAGATTCTTAATTTTTGCAGAAAAAAATGTGACATATCCATGATAAGTTTCTGAATGTTGAATACAATTATTTTTGCAGGTACCAAAACAAATATTTAAAGCAGGAACATATAACTAAAGTGTTGCTTTTTTACACCATACAGCATAGGTATAATTATCTTTAGAATAACTGTCATTGTTTGAAATTTTCATTAAGTACATAATTTTCTAAGAAAAAAAAATCTCACACATTCATGATGAATTTGTGAATGTTAAATACATGAATGTTTGAAGGTACCAAAACAAATATTTAGAGCAGGAACATGTAACCAAAGTGTCGCTTTTTTACACCATACAGCATAGGTATAATTATCTTTAGTATAACTGTCATTGTTTGAAATTTTCATTAAGTGCATAATTTTCTAAGAAAAAAGATCTCACACATCCATGATAAGTTTCTGAATGTTAAATATAGGTATGTTTGAAAATACTAAAACAAATATTTAGAGCAGGAACAGGTAACCAAAATGTCGCTTTTTTACACCATACAGCTTAGGTATAATTATCTTTCGAATAATTGCCATTGTTTGAAATGTTCATTAGATGCTTAATTTTCGCAGAAAAAAAATGTGATATATCCATGGTAAGTTTCTGAATGTTAAATACAATTATTTTTGCAGGTACAAAAACAAATATTTAAAGCAGGAACATGTAACTAAAGTGTTGCTTTTTTACACCATACAGCATAGGTATAATTATCTTTAGAATAACTGCCATTGTTTGAAATTTTCATTAGGTGCATAATTTTCTAAGAAAAAAAAATCTCATACATCCATGATAAATTTGTGAATGTTAAATACATGAATGTTTGAAGGTACCAAAACAAATATTTAGAGCAGGAACATGTAACCAAAGTGTCGCTTTTTTACATCATACAGCATAGGTATAATTATCTTTCGAATAATTGCCATTTGAAATTTTCATTAGATGCTTAATTTTCGCAGAAAAAAATGTGACATATCCATGATAAGTTTCCGAATGTTAAAAACAATTATTTTTGCAAAAACTAAAACAATTATTTTAAACAGTGACATGAAACGGAAATAGCACTTACTTTTTTCATCATACAACATAGGCATCATTATCTTGTTAAGTGTACAAATTGTTATTATTTGTATAAATATGTTGTTAAGTGTATACTTATATTGTTAAGTATACAAATTTCGTAGAAAACTTCTGAATTGTTGATGATAAATTTATGAATATTCAGTACAATTATATTTTCAAATATTAAAATAAATATTTAAAACAAGCATACATAGTTGCTGATTTTACATAGTTGCAGATAAATTCTCAACTAATGGTTAAAAGGCGGAAAATGTATTTTAAAGGTATGACCTACTATACAGATTCTAATAGAGATGAAATAAAACACATATTTTTATTTATGATTTACAATAATAGTATTATTAATTTATAATTACTATTTCGGAAGAAGCTGAAAAAAACTGGAAGAAACTGACAGAACACTAAAACATGGACCAAAATTAAGACACTCCATCAATTATATAAACAATTTTAAAACAAAGCAAATTGACATAGCAGAGTTTAACTTTATTAATCTAATGAAATATTAATGTTAGAAATATGAAGATTTTTATTAATAAACCAATGGAGACATTTTCTATAGATTTTAGCTAAATTTGAACCCACAAACAACCTTTTTTTCTCTCTCTTCCACACGATCCATTCTAAAAACCTCTTGCACTTAGTGCCCATATGCGATGTTTTATTCTCTCCCATATAGTTAATGTTCTTGCCTCAGAAAATTTGAAGGAAAGAATGTAGTGAATCGCAAGTATTCTCAGTATCTGAGAAAGAGAAATTAAGCTTTTGTTGACTTCTGAGAAGTGTGGACAAAATAAATATATGTATGATGGACAGAGTGCAAACATTTGTTTTGTTATACAATGTTGCAGATGTAAAAGAAAATTAAGAATGTGATGATACTTTTTTGTACTGTGTGTAATTATTATAATAAGTAATACACAGTACGTAGAGATGCTTACATTTTACAACAATAATGCCAGTATTTCTTAACAGTAATATTTACCTGATATAATCATCCAAATTCTATGGTTAAATAAGGCAAATATTACTATTGAAAAATACTGGTTTTATTGTAGTCTAAGGTAAGCACCATTATTCAACCTGTAATAAATAAAATTTACGCCAAATTATAGTTCTAATAACTATAGTCTATAACTAAAGTGTTGCTTTTTTACACCATACAGCATAGGTATAATTATCTTTAGAATAACTGTCATTGTTTGAAATTTTCATTAAGTACATAATTTTCTAAGAAAAAAAAATCTCACACATTCATGATGAATTTGTGAATGTTAAATACATGAATGTTTGAAGGTACCAAAACAAATATTTAGAGCAGGAACATGTAACCAAAGTGTCGCTTTTTTTACACCATACAGCATAGGTATAATTATCTTTAGTATAACTGTCATTGTTTGAAATTTTCATTAAGTGCATAATTTTCTAAGAAAAAAGATCTCACACATCCATGATAAGTTTCTGAATGTTAAATATAGGTATGTTTGAAAATACTAAAACAAATATTTAGAGCAGGAACAGGTAACCAAAATGTCGCTTTTTTACACCATACAGCTTAGGTATAATTATCTTTCGAATAATTGCCATTGTTTGAAATGTTCATTAGATGCTTAATTTTCGCAGAAAAAAAATGTGATATATCCATGGTAAGTTTCTGAATGTTAAATACAATTATTTTTGCAGGTACAAAAACAAATATTTAAAGCAGGAACATGTAACTAAAGTGTTGCTTTTTTACACCATACAGCATAGGTATAATTATCTTTAGAATAACTGCCATTGTTTGAAATTTTCATTAGGTGCATAATTTTCTAAGAAAAAAAAATCTCATACATCCATGATAAATTTGTGAATGTTAAATACATGAATGTTTGAAGGTACCAAAACAAATATTTAGAGCAGGAACATGTAACCAAAGTGTCGCTTTTTTACATCATACAGCATAGGTATAATTATCTTTCGAATAATTGCCATTTGAAATTTTCATTAGATGCTTAATTTTCGCAGAAAAAAAATGTGACATATCCATGATAAGTTTCCGAATATTAAAAACAATTATTTTTGCAAAAACTAAAACAATTATTTTAAACAGTGACATGAAACGGAAATAGCACTTACTTTTTTCATCATACAACATAGGCATCATTATCTTGTTAAGTGTACAAATTGTTATTATTTGTATAAATATGTTGTTAAGTGTATACTTATATTGTTAAGTATACAAATTTCGTAGAAAACTTCTGAATTGTTGATGATAAATTTATGAATATTCAGTACAATTATATTTTCAAATATTAAAATAAATATTTAAAACAAGCATACATAGTTGCTGATTTTACATAGTTGCAGATAAATTCTCAACTAATGGTTAAAAGGCGGAAAATGTATTTTAAAGATATGACCTACTATACAGATTCTAATAGAGATGAAATAAAATACATATTTTTATTTATGATTTACAATAATAGTATTATTAATTTATAATTACTATTTCGGAAGAAGCTGAAAAAAACTGGAAGAAACTGACAGAACACTAAAACATGGACCAAAATTAAGACACTCCATCAATTATATAAACAATTTTAAAACAAAGCAAATTGACATAGCAGAGTTTAACTTTATTAATCTAATGAAATATTAATGTTAGAAATATGAAGATTTTTATTAATAAACCAATGGAGACATTTTCTATAGATTTTAGCTAAATTTGAACCCACAAACAACCTTTTTTTTTCTCTCTTCCACACGATCCATTCTAAAAACCTCTTGCACTTAGTGCCCATATGCGATGTTTTATTCTCTCCCATATAGTTAATGTTCTTGCCTCAGAAAATTTGAAGGAAAGAATGTAGTGAATCGCAAGTATTCTCAGTATCTGAGAAAGAGAAATTAAGCTTTTGTTGACTTCTGAGAAGTGTGGACAAAATAAATATATGTATGATGGACAGAGTGCAAACATTTGTTTTGTTATACAATGTTGCAGATGTAAAAGAAAATTAAGAATGTGATGATACTTTTTTGTACTGTGTGTAATTATTATAATAAGTAATACACAGTACGTAGAGATGCTTACATTTTACAACAATAATGCCAGTATTTCTTAACAGTAATATTTACCTGATATAATCATCCAAATTCTATGGTTAAATAAGGCAAATATTACTATTGAAAAATACTGGTTTTATTGTAGTCTAAGGTAAGCACCATTATTCAACCTGTAATAAATAAAATTTACGCCAAATTATAACACTGTTTTTCTAATGACTTTTTAATTATGGTTAAAATTTTACTAGTTGAATTATGGAGTGTTAGTTTAGTAAAGTGTAATGACCTTAGTAAAAGACTTATGTAATTAATTATAAATTCAGCTTACGTAATTATATTTTTAATAGTCTAATTAAATTTACATACGTTTATCTGTAAGAGAATACATTTATTTACACGTCAAAAATATAAGTTATAACATCCGTTTTTTTCCTTTTTTTTTGTTTTTTTTTTTTTTTTTTGAAGAAACATCTATACCTGGAAATAGACAAGTTATCGTTCGAGTTATGTCCGACCAACAACCATTTCTGTTTTGCAATGTTTAGATCATTTCTTTTAAATTTCAGTATTTCAGTAACTAATCAATACAGTCTTAGCCAAAAGTACTGAGTCAACATATGAAGAACTGATACTCTTCATTAATGAAAATAATAAAGAAAAAAATTATCTTAAGAAAGTTCAGTAAAAAAAATAATATTTAAAATTTAAATCTAATTATTATTATTATTATTAATGCCGCACCTTAAAAAATAAAAATAAATAAATATTACGCAAAAAATTTCAAACAAATTTTAATATTTCGTTATTTAACAGAAAAAAAAAACCCTTAAAGTACTGAGTCAACATACGAAAAACTCATACTCTTAATTAATGAAAATAATAAAGAAAATAACGAAAAAAAATTATCTTAAAAAAGTTCAGTAAAAAAAAAATGATATTTTAAATTTAAATGTAATTTTTATTATTTTTTTATTGCCACACGTTAAAAATTAAAAAATAAAATATTACGCAATTTTTTTTTTAAATTAATATTTCGTTATTTAACAGAAAGAAAACCCTTATTATTTTCGTTGCTGAAAACTAAGTTGTTTATATATGTTGGTATTTTCTGGAACAATTTTTCTTAAATTTCATGATTATATATTAGTTTGCAAAACACAACTGTGAAACTTCTAGTCAGACAAAACAATTTAGTATTTTTTTTTTTAAGGCTCGTTCTTTACAGCAAATGCTTTAATTTAAAGGGTTAATTAAAAGTTTAGTATTTCGTTTGCTGTCATATTTACAAATTATAGTAACTTAAGGGGACTCGGTATCAAAAAAATTTATTCTGTAAATAACATCTTGGGGAGAGTAAGGTAAAACCGAGTCCTCTGCTTTCTCGCTGATGGGTGCGGTCCTATGGACAGGATCCGTCTTCACTACATCCCTTCGCGTTTCCTAGCAGTGTGCCAGCGGCTTTTGAAGAGAGTAAATCTCTGTGTCCCTGCAGTGCTATTGGAAAGAAATTCACCTCATAAATTTTAATTTTTCGCCGCCTTTTCTGCTCTTCAAGTAAATTCAGCCTGACTCACGGATCGATTTCGGTAAGTAAACCGCTGTTTTCTACAGTTTTCACATTATATTTTGATACCAAGTAAAAGGGTGTACGTCCAGCTATCCCGGAGAACAACCCTGTTGATTTTTGGTAGTCTGTTTGGGCAAAACTGGATACTCATGGTTTTGCATTGAATTCTGCTATGATTTTTTTTTCTTCCCTCAGCAGGTGGTAAGGACGGATACAATATTCAGTCTGCAAATCGTGGGCACATGGGGAGTGCAGCGAATACGTGAAGTAAAAACTGAGAAATCCATTACATATAACAATATTAAAAATTGTTTGAAAAACGGAAACAAAAAAATTACTGATCTTAAAAAAATTATATATGTTTTAAAGTTTGATTCAAAGTTTATTACATATTGTTACTGGAAGTATAAAATTTAATTTCTGATTAGTACCAGGTTTTACCCTACCATCGAAATTCGGAGCTGTTTCAGAGGGTCCTAGAAAACATCTTTTCCCAAGTAGAGAAGGATTTTCTTGTGGCAACAGGTGTGGTTTTTCAATAGCTCAGATGGTCCCAAACACTTTTGTGAGATGTTCTGATTTTTCCGCCCTTCTAGACATTTTGTTCAACAAAGGAAAACCGTTAGGTCGGTTTTACCATGTTACCGGTTTTACCCTATATTAAAGTTTTTGGATCATGCTTCAATAAAGCAAAATTATTATGGATAATAAAAAGCTTTCAATTGATAATAAATTACTATTTTTTTTTAAATGAAACATTTTGCTAAAAAATTTAACAATTTAAAGTTTTTTCTTCTTTTAAAATTTCGGTATTTCAAAGTAGATTTTTTTTTTAATCTTATACTCAGAATACTTTGTTCTACAAATCTAAATATTTTTTTATACAAAAATTAAATCAGAAGAAAAATAAATAATAATCAAATATATACGGAACAAACCTGTGAAACAAACATATATTTAAATTCAGATTTTTTTTTTTTAAACAAAAATTTCAAAGACATAAAAAGATTGATATTTAATTATCTCTCATAGAATATAAAGATACACTTAAAAAATTTCAGATAATTTGCTCAAATATTGTGGAAGCATTTTGGTTGCATAGAGAATATGAAAAAATACGAAACCGGGAAGGATGAGTTGAAACATCCCATTTACAAAAAAGATATATTAAAGAGAGATTACGTAAAGTTAACCATATCTCCTTTACTATTTATCAATTCATCAAGAAATCTGAGCACAATCTTCTAGAGAGGATAGGGTTCATTATAGGGGGGGGGATTTAAATTTCGACATTTTTGTTATTTTCTTGTCAAAATGAGAGGTACTAAGTCCTCTTAAAAAGAAATGAATAACTTATGCTATTGTACATTTGTATATGACAATTACTTTTAAAGATATATGAAAAAAATATGTAGATCATCAGTACTTTTGTTCAAGATTATATATACATAATCCTGCTGATAGTATGCAATAATCTTCTTTTAAATTAAATAGGTAATAATTTTAAAACTTTGAATTACATTTAGAACTTGGTTCTACAATTGTTTTTAACCTAGTAACAGTAATTACATTTTCTATATTTATATATAACTGTGAAGATTTTTTAAATTAAAGAAAGTAAACCATTACAATTACAAACTGTAAACTGTTGATAAACAAAATAATAAAGAAACAATCATTCAAAAGTTATATCTTTAACGGTAAACTTTTTTAAACACACAAAAAGTGCCAAGTATGAATTTTTTCCCCCCAGATCATTCAAAAATATCATATAGGCATTTAGTAACTTACTTGTCATTTACAGCTAACATGGTGTAAAAAGTTGTTAGCCTCATTATTTTTAGTTCGAAAATATTATTTGCAATAAAATACAGTTAAGGCAAATAAGCATACTGAATTTTAAATCTGTCTATGTTATATACCAAAAACATATCCCTGAGTAAAGCTGACGACATATTTACAGTAGCAATGACTTGGGGAATAAATTTAGCTTTTACTGCATTTTTTTGTTTTGTTTTGTTTTGTTTTACTTTCAAACATTAAAAATTTAGTTAATGCACCGTCAAATAGTAAATAAAAAATGTACTTTCAAATGGAATTTGTTTCAAAACTGTATATCCATTTACTATTTTTAAAATTTTTTAATTTTAAGTAATTTTTTTTTTGTTTCTAAAATAATTTCCAAGCAAGATTTCTTTTAAAATCTATGTCTATCGCGTGTAGCCAGATTATAGAATATTAACCCGTTTACACTTAAAACTATATAAATGTTTCAGCCTTTGTTCTCGGCTAATATTCTGTAATAGACCGGGAGGCGGCAGCACAGATAATCACCTCATCGAGTTCACCGATGAAATTCTAGGATTAGTTAAATCTTGATTCGCATATAAAAATGCAATCGGTCTGCCAAGTCATATCTTGGTGGAAAACACCTGAAAACCCGATTTTAGGGGTTGACTCGTAGGTTTACCATTGTGTTTTCCTGCTCCCAGTCCTCCATGTTTTCATACCATTCGGTGCAGGAAAACACAATGGTAAACCTACGAGTCAGCCGCTAAAATCGGGTTTTCAGGTTTTTCCACCAAGATATGACTTAGCAGACCGATTGCGTTTTAATATGCGAATCAAGATTTAACTAATCCTAGAATTTCATCCGTGAACTCGATGAGGTGATTATCTGTGCTGCCGCCTCCCGGTCTATAACAAAATTAAAGCTTCATCATTCAATAAATAACAAATAAAATAAGCAAAAAACAAATTTACCAGATATGTAGTCGAACTGCACGCTTAAACACTGGGGTATTGAGAATAAAAAAAAGTCTGCAGTAAAGAGCTAAATCTTTGGAAATTTTTTCGACTACTAATTCTTGGCATGCTGCTAATACAAAAGTATAGCTTTTAATAAATTTCAACATTTTATTTGAATATATAATTGATATTTTTCATTAAAATATTCATTTGAGGTTAGTGGGCAATTTAAGAACATATTAAATGTAAAAATTCTACTGAAGTTTACAATTACAAAGGATTTTCATCTATATTATGTAGTGTATTCTCTAACCCGGGAAGCACGAGTTGGATCTCCTGGTAATAACAACGATAAATAATTTTTCTGAAATTTAATAACTAATGAAAACAGGTTAAAATTACCTTAGTCATATATTTTAATAGATTAATACACGAAAATATTAAATATTCTGATAAAAAGAAAACATGCCTTTCAGCAAATACGACCCTTTCCTGTAGTGGGATGATTAAGAATGATGTAAGGAATATGAGAATGGTGTAAGTGGGATGATTAATTTTTTCAATACCTTACACCCGCAAGTGTAAGGGAAATGGAACCAAAACATTTAGAGCAAAAAGTATTCTGAAAGAGAATTAGCGCGCTTGACTTAATATATATATATTAATTTCTAATCGATTACGACCGCCATAGAAAATTTCACTTCGGCGGTGCAGTCTTGAGCACACATACACGCACACACACACCACACACACACACACCACACACACACGCACCACACACACCAAACACACACACCACACACACACACATATATATATACCGGGTGTGGCAAAAGTTCGTTAAACTTTAAAAATTCATTAAAAAGTAACAAATATTGCTACAAAATTGCGATTTGCAAGAATGAGATTAGAGAGAGATCAGATAGTTTTTAATAACAAAAAATTGGTTCAAAAATTAACAATAAATGGCGCTGCATGCATAATATGTAGAGGTTTATGCAAATAAGGCTGTCAAAAAATCCCCTCATTGCACACAAATTCTTCATTAGATGCCAGCAGTATGCTATCATTACCAGATCAAGTGCTGTTGGTTAAACTGTTTTACAAGAACGGGAAATCAACAACTGGCGCATTGCGAAAATTCTGCACGGCAAAATAACTGAAGAAAAGGACCTGTTTTATGTGCTGGAATACTGAAGCTTGTCGGACGCTTCGCAGAAATGGGTTTTTTACTATAAGCCTAATTTACATACTCGTGTTTCATATTATGCATGCCAGCGCCATCTATCGTTACTTTTTTTAACCACAACATTTTTTGTTATTAAAAATAATTCAATGTCCGTCTATTCCGATTTCTGTAAACCGCAATTTTTTAGCATCATTTGTTTATTTTTAATGAATTTTTAAAATTTTAACGAATTTTTAGCGCCCGCGGTATATATATCCTATATATATAAATTACTAATGTAACGAATTTATGAAACGAATTTGCTTAGGGAATTTATGAAACTAAATTGCTTAAGGAATTTATGAAACTTTTTTTAACGCTTAAATGAGGTGTTTGTAGAATGCTGAAGGCAATGTAATTTTAGTATGTTGTTACAGGACCGCGCGAAAGAATTCGATTACACTACCATCCGTTGGCAATACTTATTTAAAATACATTTCAGTGCCATTATATTACTTGAAACTCTACGAAATTGATACATGTTACAAAGGCATACTGCACCATGCTATTGAAAATATGGTGTGTAACATTTATAGTTTTTTAGAGAACAACACAAAATAATACAGATGCATTACACTATATTGTCAATTATTGTAGATAGAGATATTTTCTGTTACCTGCAGTTAACTATTGATGCTTCATGTATATCCATGTGTAACTGTGCCTTCAACTAAATGGTCGAACACTTTTTGAACCCACTTCTCACAAACACATTTTGCTCAAATCTTCAGTAAAAGCTTCTGCCATTGGCAACATATGTTTTGATAAAATTTAACAAAATTTAAATAAATTTGATTCTTTATGTTTCTTGGGTTCCTTACTTAAAAAAGTTAAAACGGAATCATTATAAGATCACTCCTGTGTACAATATAACAATACAATATAACAAACATGTTTAGGAAAAAACTAGGGCGGCCACTAAAATTATTTGAAAAGACAAATTTTCTCTTTGTCTATCGTGTGGGGTATCATGTGAAAGATCTCGGAATATCGAACTCAAAAATACATATGTTTTAATTTTAGGTATTATATTTTCAGAGATATCGTCAAAAATACACTGCAAAAATATGTCCCCCCTCCACCCCCACACACACTCTATTTCCGAATTTACTGAAACTAAAATCACGTAAAAATTGGTTGTAGGAGTTTATATAAACTTTGCAGGAAAACTATAGCGACTTTCTTAGGTCACATAGTTTTTTGAGAAAAACGCATTATTCCGTTACACAGAAACATTACTTTACGGGCGGTCAGTGGGGGAGTTCACGGGCGCTCGAGATATCTATCGACACAGAATCACCCAAGGATAGTTGATAATGATTTTCGAAAAAAATTGTCGGTAATTAGCCGAGATATTAATTAAGTTACTTTAAAACCTTTTTATTTTTATACATCGAGTATGGTATCGTTCGAAAGATCTTGTAACACCGAACTCAAAAATATTTTTGTTTTAACTTTGTTATTATATTTTCAGAGATATCGTCGAAAGTGTACTGCAAAAATGTGTCCCACCCCCTCCTATTTCCGTATCTACTTAAACTAAAATTATGCAAAAATTATCGGTAGTAGGAGTTTGTTAATGAATAAATTTAATGTACGGAACCCTTTGAGAGCGAGTTATACTCCTACTTGGCCGATTTATTTTTTATAAATCTCCAGAATAAGCTTCTGCCATGATCAAATTTATATTTTGATAAACATTTTCATAATAAATGTTTTTTTACGCTGTTGATGCTCCTGGAGGGACATTGCATGACTAAAATTTTAAGATGACTTTTTTAATGTTTTCTCATGTATCAACCATACTCCAAGTTAATATTAGATGGAGCAGATTCAACTCAACCTACTTTTATGGTAATAATGCTCCCTAGTAAGAAAAATAATAAACAAATTTAAATAAAAATATATACTTTTATACTTTTATACTTTTCTTAAATGAAAAACATTTTGACCTCGAATCAGCGATATATATATATATATATAATATTACTTATTACAGCAATAAATATTTTAAAGATATTTCTTTAAAAAAAAAATCTTTGTAATCTGTTCAGAGGAAAAGCCTAAATAAAATAAACACGTTATGTTTCTATATGTAATATTTCTCGGAAAATGAAGAACAATTTGACCTCAGATCAGCTATTAACAAAATATATGTATCAAAACATTACGTAGTACATTCATAGAAGTTCAACAAAAAGAAACCCGTCAGATAACATGCCAGAAGACATATTGTATTCTTTAAGGATGTTCACCCTGATTGGATATACAGGTAAGTTGCATCAGTGAAACAGGAAATTTTTGCTTCCCTGATATGAGTTTATATACCACCGGGTAAACAAATCTGTTTTATTCAATTTCCAGACCTCACCGGTTTCAAACTGTTCGAAACTATGATCGCTCTTGTGTTATTTTTACTGTCGTGTTCAGGTAGTATATTTTGAATATTTTAAAGTATTTTGGTAAAAATATATATGTAGTTTCTAAATTATTGTTTCTAAATTAATAGTACACTAGTTCATTCTTATCGTGTCTTGATGTATCACTCATTGGGATAAATTGCTATTTCTACATCTACCTAAAAGAAAAATTAAAAAAATTCTACCTTATAACCAAATTTTTTAAGTTATTGCATATGTAGATAAAAATAGGTAAGTGTAATCCTATGTTGTTAATTTATTCAGAAAATTGTAGTCTGCATATAAATTAAAGCTTTAGAGACGATTATAAAACAATTACTAGTAGGTTATCATCTTTCTTATTTTTTTAATAACTTCGGATATATTGCGCATTCGGATTTATCGACTTTTTTTTAATATAAAGAGTATAAAAGCTATATATATAAAAGCCTCTTTTTCGTAATATGCAGCGTAATTCATATAAATTAACGCTTTAGAGCCGATTATAAAAAACTATTAGGAGGTTATAATCATTTCTCTTTTCTTTCAATATCATATCATATATTCTAATACGAGCAAATCTTGTGTGTGGTTACATATCACATATTCTAGTACGAGCAAATCTTGTGTGTGGTTATATATATATATATATATATATATATATATATATGTATATGCAAATTTTATCTTGAAAACGGCTCTAACGATTTTGGCGAAATTTCGTATCCTACCGTTTTGGGGCACCAGAAAACCATTGGACTAGGTCACATGTTCGAGAAAATTCGATTAGTGGGTCATTTTGGGTCATGGTCTAGCTAATTGTATCTAAAAAACGGTTCAAACGATTTTGACGAAATTTTGTATCCGACCATTTTCGGGCACGAGAAGACTATTGGGCTGCGTCACATGTTCGAAAACTTTCGATTAGTGGGTCATTTTTGGGTCAACGCGGGTCAAATTAATTTTATCTAAAAAACGGCTCTAACGATTTTGATTAAATTTTGTGTCCTACGAGTTTCGAGCGCGATAAATTCATTGGGCTAGGTCACATGTCTGAGAAAATTCGATTAGTGGGTCATTTCTTAGTCATTGTGGGTCAAGATCTAAAAAGCGGCTCAATTTACACTAAATTTTGCATCCAATGATTTTCGGGCACGATAAGACTGTTGGGCTAGGTCACATGTTCGAGAAAATTCAATTAGTGGGTCATTTTGGGTCATTTTGGGTCATGGTCAAGCTAATTAATTGTATCTAAAAACGGTTCAAACGATTTTGACGAAATTTTGTATCTGACTATTTTCGGGCACGAGAAGACTATTGGGCTGGGGCACATGTTCGAGAACTTTCGATTAGTGGGTCATTTTTGGGTCAAAGCGAGTCAAATTAATTTTATCTAAAAAACGGCTCTAACGATTTTGATTAAATTTTGTATCTTACGAGTTTCGGGCAGGCGAAAATCATTGGGCTAGGTCACATGTCCGAGAAAATTCGATTAGTGGGTCATTTCTGGGTCATTGTGGGTCAAGATCTAAAAAGCGGCTCAATTTACACTAAATTTTGCATCCAATGGTTTTCGAGCACGAGAAGACTGTTGGGCTAGGTCACATGTTCGAGAAAATTCAATTAGTGGGTCATTTTGGTCATGGGTCATTATGGGTCAAGTTATTTTATCTTAAAAACGGTTCAGAGGATTTGAAATAAATTTTGCACCCTACAGGTTTAGGGAACAAGAAGACTATTAGGCTAGGTCACATCTTCCAGAAATTTCGATTAGTGGGTCATTTTGGTCATGGGTCATTATGGGTCAAGCTACTTTATCTTAAAAACGGCTCAGACTATTTACACTAAATTTTGCATCCTATGGTTTTCGGGCACGAGAAGACTGTTGGGCTAAGTCACATGTTCGAGAAAATTCAATTAGTGGGTCATTTATGTCATGGGTCATGATATTTGAACTCAAATTTAGTTTTGACCGAGCATAGCTCGGCCTTCCCTGCTCGTTTCAGTTATATCGTGCATTCGGATTTATGGGGTCCCTGTTCTATGTATCTCTACATGCACGATATAATGAGGGAGCACTGTAATTTGTACTATATATAACATAATAAAGTTCTTTTTTAAAAATATATAGCAGTGACGTATACTTATTCAGCTATACTAATTTTTTTTTCTGTGTATTTACTGTAATGTTTATGTAATACTTTATAATTATTTTCATAAAAAATAAATCAAAATAAATTAATGCTGAATTAATAGTAATTGGTTCTGAGGTATAACATAATAAGGCCTTTTTTTTGTAATATACAATGGCACTCAAAAAAGATTAAGGGGTGGTTGGGCATATTACAACAAATATATTATCATTGGAAAATAGAGTTACAATCCATTGATTAAATGAAAACTGTAATGTTTAGCATTCGAATCTGAATTCGGACTTTTTTATATTTAACTTTAACGATAATGAAGACGTTTTAACAAATTTTGAAATAGACTGACATTTCTTTGTGTGAAATGTCCAGGTATCACGAAAAATTGTAGAAATTACCATACTTAACAAAATAGCGTAAATTTTACACACAGAACGTATTCCAAAATAAAATTGACAGTTCATACGGTTTAACTTAAAGAAATGCTGTTACTTCATAACTTTTCATAATGTAATTGAGTTTCACATAAAGTAAGGTAAGTGCATTTAAAATTGTTTTCAAATACAATATAGAACCAATTTAACGATAAAATTTAATGGTTCAGATTCCCGATATTAAATTCTATGTCCTGTTTTAACAATGGCTTTTTTCTATTTAACAATAATTTCGATAAATGTAAAAAAAAAAAAAAAAAAAAAAAAAAAAAAAAAAAAAAAAAAAATTAACACATTTTTTTAATTGCACGTACTGTGAGTTTTTTCCCTGTATTGTTTATCTATTCGTCTATATGTGTTGATGATGGAAATTTTATTCAGAGGAATTTCAAACAGCAGTTTAGTGTGATATTGCTAGCCAGAATCTTTCATTTATAGATTATGTGAGTTATGATTTTCACATTCCCGTTTCTCAACTACAGATTATTTAAGAATTCTCTGTCAAAATCTATCAAAATCCATCTGATTCTGTCAAAGAACATGATAAAATCTCGATAATTACTTCAATTGAAGGCAAACTTCGCCTAGATGCAGCGAAAATATAGATAATAAGCTTGACATGACATTTATAATGTTTTAGGAACTATGTAAAGTTCACATAATCAGCTATATTAAGAAAAAGCAAAGCCTGTATTATCAGCGCGAACAGTACATAGAATTAAATACTACTGGTAAATATTTTTCAAAAAAAAATAATAATAACCAGCTTTAATAAAATTTTAATTTATCTAATTTGTTCTCCTATTTAACGAAAATCTCCATTTAACTATGATTTTAAGGGAACAGTTTGGAATCGTTAAATCGAGGTTCGACTTTATCTTCATTTTAGTTAAAGTTATGAAGGATAGTTATGTTCAGATTCGAGTGAGATGCCCTGTATTTTTTAGGGCAAAATGAAATATGACCCTGCTTTTCTTTACGCTGTCTTGGTGTACACTACGACCTCTTAAAATGTGTCCAATCGTTCTTTAATCACTCTGCACAGCAATGATGTATGGCTTATGTTTGTTCCTGTGATTTCTTTTTACTACTATATTCTGGTAATTTAAGAATTTTTAAGCCATTTTCGTAAAATAAATTGGCTGAAAATAAACGCATGCTAAATTAATAGTAGTTTTTATTATGCATAAGATAATAAAATACCTTTTTTGTAATATATAACAATGACGTATATCTAAGCATCTACATCTTTTTTTAATGTTCGCCTTAGTGATATTTTTACAGTCGTATTTGGGTAACAAATTTTGAGTACATTTAAGGTATTTTGGTAAAACAAATATATTCGCAGAAAATAAATAATAGCCAAATATAGTAATTTGTACTATGCATAAAATAATAAACCCCACCTTTTTCATAATGTATACTTATTCAGCTATTTTTTTCTGTTTCTTCCTGTGATATTTTTACTCTTGTGTTCAGATAATGTAATTTAAGTATTTAAAAAATATTTTGGTAAAAGAAAATGTTCAAAATAAATTCATGCAAAATTAATAGTATTTTGTATTAAGCATAAATTAATAAAATACCCTTTTTTTTAATAAACATTATCATTGAAAAAAGTTGGATACATTTCTAAAAGACATAACATCAAAAATAATTAAGAAAACGCATTTATATTTTCAATGTAATCGGCGATTTTCAGAGCTTTGTTAGATATAACTATTTTAAATCCGTTACTTTCAAACAAATTGCAGAAGCTAAGCACGATGATGATTTTGAAATGTGTCCAACATTTTTCGATGACCCTCTAGAAAGCTTTCTCCATGCTGTAACAAGTAATCACCAATATAAATTGTTCTATGTTCGCTTATGTGATGTCTTACTGTCGTGGTCAGGTAGTGTATTTTGAGTACTTTTGAGATATTTTGGCAAACAGAAGTGACTAAAAAGAAATTCATGCTAAAATAATACCAATTTGTGCTAAGCATTAGGACACGAAGCACTTTTCTGTAATATTTAATAACCAAGTATACACATAATAAGTTTTACAAGTTTTCTCTAATTAATTAAATCGAAAAAAACATCTTTTTTATTGAAAATATTCTTTTGTTGATCATGTTTCAATAAACTACGTTAAGAAATCACCTTTGAAATGTGAAACGTTAGCGAACGATTTAAAGTTTGTTGTTTAAAAAAATGTCAGACTCGCACATAACTTTAAAAAAATAACCGAACTAGCATAAACTGTTGAGAAAAAAGAAAAAAAATTAAAACACTTTTAAATTTTATTAATTTTAACTCATAAATAGAAGCACATTTTTCCAAGAATTCGTTCACTGCGCATAGGA
The DNA here is from genome assembly GCA_963931845.1 of Maratus michaelseni. Lineage (NCBI taxonomy): Eukaryota > Metazoa > Arthropoda > Arachnida > Araneae > Salticidae > Maratus > Maratus michaelseni. Next base: position 216,976,104 of record OZ007588.1, read on the forward strand.
TAAGATGACTTTTATTATTATTTTTATTATTATTATTATTATGACTTACTATCAAAACAAAACTGTTCTTTTCAACCTTAAAAAATAAACATTTTATAAACTTTAGATATCAGGAAACTTAAAGAAATATATAAGCACACATATTTTTAACATATTTACAGGGTGTGTTTCCAGAATTCTACCAGAATTAAGGGAATTTTTTGCTTTATTTAATTGCAGAAAATTATTACAAATTATGCGATTAATCGCAGAAAAATTTAAAAGAAAAAATATTAAACAAATACTTCTAATTTGAAATAGTAGTGTCATACTTCTTGGAAATTCTTGGAATTTCAAAGGAGTGTATGCACCTTGTATTTAGAACAGGACAAAATTTTTAAATAATTCATTAACAATGTGTAAAAAGCAAAAATCTCATGAAAATCCCTAAAATAACATTTGCAAAACTCACACACGTAAATTGCAAAATTACCGTTTTGAAAGAAATTACGTTAAAAATGAAAATTCTGCACGCAGTATATGGTTATCTCTAAAATTCTTTTCCATAATTTTTATTCCCATCTGAAGTTTTGAATACGATTAAAATGTTACGATAAATGAATGCATGTTAATGTGTGCGAATAACGATATTTGGATTGATTAAAAGTGCGCACCTGATGCCTTAAATAACCTTATTTAACATAATTTAATAAATATGGATATTTAAAGTTGTCTATTACTTACCCATCATACGTAGTATAGGGTAAGTCTTGTAATCGCTTTGAAAATCGAAAAAAAAAATTTGACGGATTTACCCATCATACGTAGTATAGGGTAAGTCTTGTAATCGCTTTGAAAATCGAAAAAAAAAATTTGACGGATTTACACGTTTCAGACACTAGAGATTCCGAAAAACATATTTTTAGAAACAAAATTTTGCCGTCCGTCTGTGTGTGTGTCTGTGTGTCTGTAAACGCTCTATCTCCCGAAAAAATTGAGATAGAGACTTGCAATTTGGTATGTACTTAGTATGTAATAATGGGAAGAAGCCTATTTCATTTCAATAACCTCGATTAACCGGAACTATTTTTTTCGGACTCTCGAAATATTCGTTCTGATAAAAGGTATATAAAAATTTTCGAAATTGTTTATTTTAAGAAATGAATATAAAAGACAATAAAAAAAACATAAATTGTGCATAAAGCATGAAGTCGATCGGATAATGAGTTGCCGAGATATTTGGAATCCTATTTTTCCACACTCTTCGATTTTTCATGACCCTGCATTTCATCCAAATTTCGCTTCAAAGATATATTTTAATTGGAAATTTGACGCTTAATCAGATGCAATAAACCGCTAGTTAATAGGATTATTATTTTCGGAGTTATAAGGATGTTTCTTTCAAGCAATTCAGTAATCGAGCCTTTAAAGTTTGTGACGTCATCAAGCCACGATTTTATTTGAATTGCAATGCATTTTATAAGTAGTTTACGCATGTTTTATTTTCATATTTTACATTATGCATATCCATGATGGGTAAGTATTACGGTGGCCCCCAACGACTAGTTTTACATAGTTGTTGATAAATTCACAACTGATTGATTGTCAGCAATGAATGACAATTTTTACAGGGATTTTGACCACACGAATTCTAATAATGACAGATATATTTTACTATTTATAAATTTTCAATAATAATAATTTTAATTAATACGTTATATTTCGAGCGTATTTTAATCCAAAATATGTGTAGATTTGTTTGGGCTTTTACCAAGTTTCATATAATAGATAAATTATTGCTCGAATATCTGATGTTTCTATTTAACATTTACTACTTTGTTATATCTAACTGGTTAATAATTGTAAATTGGAGGAAAATTTGTATTCTCACGTTGTTTGGTATGCGAAATTTAAATACATAAAAAATGTATTTTGTTGGTATTGAATTTTTAATTTACGAGTTGCATACGGAAATTTATTTTCTCTTTTTTTGTCTTTTTTATTAACACTTTCCAACCTAGTTGAAAAGTGTTTATGACTTCGGTTTGTCTGGTCGTCTGCCGTCCGCCGTGCTCTAACTCCCGTAAATATGCTCGGATTGCTCTGCAATTTTTATATGTTATTGTCGCTATCTATAGCATGTTCCCTATTTCAACGGAAGTGCGTAGCACTTATAGTTTTTTTACAGAGACACTCAAAAGAATTCCGTTCCATTGCGGTCTATGGGGAAAAATCATTTGCGGTTTATTTAAATAATGTTTCACTATTTTAAACGCATTGAAATTTATATATATCACTAAGGTGCATTACAAGAAGCTTAATATAGAACAGGGTGTGCATAACACTTATAGTTACTTTACAGGGACAGTCAAAAGAATTCCGTTACATTACGTCTATGGAGCAAAATCGTCTGCGGTTTATTTAAATAATGTTTCACTATTTTAAACGCATTGAAATTTATATATATCACTAAGATGCATTACAAGAGGCTTACTACAGAATATTGTGTGTATAGCAGTCATCGTTCATTTACAGGGACACACAAAAGAATTCTCTACTGTATGTTAACAATAATTCCTGGAAGTTACTGAACGCAATTTTAAATTTAACTCGCTTTTTGTCTATTACGTGGTGTGTATAAATTCTGCAGATCATATACAGGGAAGCACAAAAGTTCGCGAACACATTTCCGTTTATTGACAGAAACTCCAGGAGGAGAATTTTAAATTGTGCTACGCGTTTCCTAACTGAACTAAAATTTAGCATTCTATGTAGTATATATACAAATCTATAGATCCTATACAGGGCTGAATAAAAGTATTCGGATATTTTTCCGAATATTGTATACGTTGGAAATTCCTGAAATTATGTTTTTAAATATGTTATGCGTTTTCCAAATTGTTTACTTAGATGTTATCTTTCAGCTTATTAAACGGTATGATTTGTAAAATTATTTTGGAAGCGTTGGAAAGTGTTACATAATCTATGCTTGACGCATGATTTTTCGTTCTTGTTTTCTTATTCATTTCTTTTTTTCGCAACTGTGGATGCCTTTTCACAATAAAAACTTCAAGGGCACTTTTCAGAAATCTACCAATGTACAATCTTGAAACTATTCTATATTTTATCAGTTTTGATGTTAAAAGATATTTTTATTATATAGAAAGGGAATTCACTCTTCACAGAAGCAGGAAACAGTTCATTTAGTTTTCCTACAACAATAGCACGAAATATCCTATTGAAGTCTTCGTAGCATTTAATTTTTGTGGCATCTTTATTGAAATGTGATTGATATGTTTCTCGTCGAAGGGCACTACGAAAATTTCCAAAATGCTGTCTAAAACACTAAAACGAGTGTTACACTCTTTTTACGCGCAACATTGCATAATTGTATATCAGTGTACTCAAGATATGTTTGTTTAACTTTTACTCCGTAAAGTAAAGGACATTACAGTTTATTTTATCTCATATAAGGTCTATGTTGAATATTTTAAAAATTAATAATCTTTCTAATTTTAAACAATTTATTGACAATTAATCTTTTCTGGTGATAATTTATAACTTTTGCTATTTTATGATAAACCGTGATTCAGAAAAGGTGTAACGGTAGGTTTTGATCATAATCGAATGTTTTACTCGATCATTTATTAATTTTTCAGAAAGCCATCACAGAACTAGAAATTTTATATTTCTTTACATATCTTTAGGAAAAAAGTTTGTTATTCAATAATCGAATTAATAAATGAGTGAAAAAGTTTCCTATCTTAATTTTGTGACATATCATCTTACCTTTCTAACATGATTCATTGAATCGGTCATTTTAAAAAAACAGACAAGTCACAGAATCAGAACTTTTCAGAAACTAAAAACTGTATTATTCACAAGTAAGCCACTTTTTATTTTTGCGGTTTTTGGGGCTGATTACTGAGTTTGGACATCAAAGTTTGTAAATATCGAATAATGCGAGGGCATTTCGAAAAGTGAAGATACACCGTACGCCGGAGGAAAAGAAAAGTTTTTGCAAGTAAGTTGGCAACACAGGTGTTAACCTTGAACTGTTAGCTTTCTCCTCGAGGTCGTTCGGCATTTCAACGTTGATTCTGGTTGGAGTAGGTCGTGTTTAAAATGGTTCCGCCGATTCAGAATCCCGCCAAATGCGAAGTGCGCTCCGTCATACGTTTTCTTCATGCAAGAGGTCAGCGACCAGCGGATTTTCACAAAGAAATTGTTTCTGTTTGTGGGAACATTATGAATCGACAAAATGTAACGAAATGGTGTCGTCATTTCTCTGAAGGTAGGACTGATGTTCATGACGAACAAAGAACAGGTCGGCCATCTGTGATCTCTGATGCCCTTCTTCAGAGAACGGAGGAAGCAATTCGTGCGAATAGACGTCTCAAATTGAAAGAATTGCATCAGATCATACCGGAAGTGTCAATGACAATTCCACGATGATGATGAGATCAAAGATGAAGTTGAAATGTGGTTCCGACAAAAGGCGAAACCTTCTATGACTGTGGGATACAAAAGCTTGTGCCCCGACTTAACAAATGTTTAGATAACGGGGGTGATTATGTCGAAAAATAATAAATAATCCAGTTAATAAGATGTAACTTACGTTTTCCAAATAAATGTTTTTTTAAGGAATGCGAGCCATTGTATCTTTACTTTTCGAAATGCCCTCGTATTTATAATTTATGAATAATAAAAAGAAGAAGAACAGAAAAACTGTTCCTGACTTATGTTGTTTTAGCAAGAAACAAGGTTAGGTGGTATTTAATTTGTACAAAACAGTCAAATTAACATATTTTTAATCAAAATTAATGAAGATATCACTTATACAGGAACATTTTTATGTTTTAATATGGTATTGCATGTAAATGGTAATATGGTAATGTAATATGGTATCTGCATGTAATCTGGTATTACATGCAAAAAACACTTAAGTCGCTGACTTTATGCCGTTTAAGTAATGAACGAAAATTAGAAGGTATTGTTTGAAGAGGAAGGAATACACTGACTTATGTGGTTGTTACCCTGATCATGTCTCTATCTTTAAGGAAACATTTGCGACAAAAAAAAGTGTATTTGGAAAAAACTTAACTTATGTGGATTTTGAAATGACCGATTCAATTTTATATGCCACTTTTTGTTATTTTAAGAAAAATTAGTTGTTTTATTATCTAATTCTTCACTCAATATATGCACGAAATGGTCTGAAATATTCACTGAAGTTCACAAAATTACACTATATGGTATCTGCGAAATTCTACTTTTCATAAAATACAGACTCCCCTCCTCTAAGCAAGTTATTATAGTTGTTTAGTAACGCTATTCATTTTTTATACCGTTAGTTTGTTCTAAAAAAACTCAGAAAAGCCAAAAATGATTAGAATCTTCGCCAAGATTTCGGGAAAATACACCACTGGACGCCTCACAGTGTATCGAAGTGACTTTTTTTTCCCAGACAATGACCACGCAGGATGTGCGAAAGCCCAAACTTATGTTTCAATAAACCTTGCAATGCATTTTTTTTTAAAAATCGATTGGTGCCATTGAAAATACCAAACAATAGTAACCACAATGCTTTTGTCTATACAGGGTGATTATAAAAAAACTATCCCGACATTTGGACCGCTAACTATCGTACCATTCACAGAAACTGAATGAAATTTTGGCAATAAGGTATTTTGAGGTATACGCTCAAGAATGATATGGAAAACAACAGTGTCACTCAAACAGTTACGGTTACAGTGAGAAAATTTCGAAAAAATCAAATGGCAACACCTAGTTTTTTGTATTGGAATGTGATCTCCATTGTGAAAAACCCTAAATAGCATTGGAACGGCAACCGTAGCATGAAAATCCCCGGCGGTAGATAGGCTAAAAGTGAGGACAACCAATAATGACAGAAAAGCAGCATAAAATAAAGCACTTTATTGTGTTTCACAAATTTTCCACATAACCTCCTTCACATACGATGACACTTTGCATGCGGCTGATGGTGAATAGCACTACAGCACATATCATGACAATAGGAATCTCTTGAATCGCTGTTTTGATGGAATCTTTCAAATCAGATGCAGTTTCAGGCCGAAACTGATACACTTTGGATTTCAGATATCCCCACAGCCAGAAATCCATTGGTGTCAGATCAGGAGACCTTGGTGGCCACGGAAACGGAAAATGACGGGAGATAACTCTGTCACCAAACTGTTGAGTTAAGACACGTTTGACTGAAAACCCGACATGTGGAGGAGCGCCAACTTGCATCCACACAACTTCAGATAGAGCATTTTGCCATTACACTGCGAAAAACGCGTAATGAGTTAACATGTCCAGATAGCGAGCACTTGTTACTGTACACGTTTGCAGATCACCGGCAGTAACCTCTTCAAAAAAGTAAGGGCCGAGGATGAACGTACTCGTTATACCACACCACACAGTCACTTTTTCCTCGTGTATGGACGTGCATGCACATCATGTAGATTATTCTCTGCCCAGTGCACACAATTTTTCGAATTCACGTTACCAGTTAACGAGAAATGCGCCTCATCTGTCCACAGAATGCGTAAAGGCCAGCTGCTATCTTCATCGTACCGGATAAGGAATTGATTTGCAAAATCCAGATGTAATTGATAGTCTCCCGCTTCCAACATCTGGACACGCTGGAATCAATACGGAAACATGTTTAGAACAGAGTGCAGAATATTGCGTACAGTTGAGTTCGGCAGATCCAGAACACGTGAAACACCGCGTGCAGTTGCGGGACGAACTGTGATTATCGTCTGATGGACTTCTGCAACAGCTTCCACAGGAACGGAAGGTCGTCCAGACCAAGGTCGATCGCAGTGCAACCAGTTTCTTCAAATTTATGAATCAAGTCCCGTACAGCTTTGACAGTGCACGGGCCTCGCCGTAATCCATGGTTTCTGTGGTAAACACGCAATGTCTCTGCGAATTTTGTCCATTCAGGTCATAAGTCTTTACGATTTCCACACGTTCTTTCCCTGAAAGCGGCATCTTGTTCGGAATGGCAGAAAGGAACATACGCGGCTCGCATTTCGCAGTGCCTTTTCTTTCACCTAGCGTGACGACGTCAGTCATGACAGGGTCTTACGTAGAACCCGAAATTTGCGTTTCTTGGTTTCTTCTTCTCGTTTTGTGGAGGGTGGGATATCAGCCAAAGAAACGGTGTGACGTGTGACGTAAATGAAACGAAAAATTAATGCTCTGGTGCACCCCAAAGTCTATTTTACTTTTCCCTTGCCTAGTTCCGGTGATTTTCATGATACAGTTGCCGTTCCAACGCTATTTAGGGTTTTTCACAATGGAGATCACATTCCAATACAAAAAACTGGGTGTTGCTATTTGTTTTTTTTCGACATTTTCTCAATGTAACCGTAACTGTTTGAGTGACACTGTTGTTTTCCATATCATTCTTGAGCGCATACCTCAAAATACCTTTTGCCAAAATTTCATTCAGTTTCTGTGAATGGTATGATAGTTATAGGAGCCCAAATGTCGGGATAGTTTTTTTATAATAACCCTGTAGTTTTATTAAAATACGAAAAGATTGTTTTTAATGAGATTGGTGCTGGGAGCAGTTAATCCCAATATTTTCCCTTTCTCAAATGCCTAAAGAAGAGGAATGTATTTACGATTTTGTTGGATATAGCGGGATATTGTGACGTTTTAAGACGAAAATGCTGAAATTGATAAAAATTTCAAAACCAAACATAGGTATAAAAACCCAGTTAATTAAAAAGAAAGGTTAGGCTCAGAAGATTGCTCATAAGACGAAAAAGGGAAATTACAACAGTATAAAAAATTGGACATAATTTGTTTTTCATTTATTAAGTGCTCATTTTTAGTTTTCACAAATTTTTCCTACTTCTCCGATACATTTTTTCTAAAACCAGCGATAGACTAGGGAATCAGGGGAAATAAATACATGGCTTCTCTTGCTGTGGGACTTATACAGCATAAGTGTACATAGTTGATAAACTCTGGGAATATACTTAAAATTTTCATCTACGTCGTGGAAATTCGTCTTTTCGTCACAATGTTTTATCACTTTCGAACCTGCATGTTCCCACTTAGGCAAATATAAATTTTAGGTTTTCCGTAATTTAGTAGTACGCGTTTATGTAACCGTGTAAGAAAGAAAAGAATTTGAATTTATATAAATAAAATGTTATATAATATTATAATCATTTTTATTTCAGAATACGTTTTTGCACAAGATATAGCAGATACAGACTTCCTTGCTTCTTCCTTTTTGTTGGATGAACCTGAGGTACCAAGTGAAGAGAAGTTAGATTATGCTTGTCCGTAAGTGTATTTTCTTCTTTGCGTTTTTCTAAAGTTCATCATTTTATCAGTATATATTTTTCGAACTTTGCTTGTTTTTACATCGAGGTTCATAAAACTTGCCTACTTACATTTACTGTTTTTAATAATCATATTGTACATCATGTTTTAATTTTGTCTGTTTTGTTAACCTTTCACAAGCCAGTGTTCCAAATAAAAAACACTAAATTTAAAAATCACTAAAAAAATTCAATTTCCTTCATATTAAATAAAAAAAAAGAAAAAAGAAATTATAACAGAAAGATGGCTTGGGTTTTTTACATGAATATTACATTTCAATTTAAAAGAAACGTACAGAAAATCATAACAAGAGCGAAAAATCCTGCACCCGACATAGATTATGAAACTCTTTCCAACACTAACAGAATATTATTAACAAAATATATATTTTTTTTTTTTACTATGAAGTGAAATATCTAAATAAGCAATTTTAAAAATAAATAATTTAGTAAAAATCCATTTTTAGCAATTGCAGCCCATATTCGAAGTCTTTCGTGTGCCCTGTATAGGATCTACAGAATTTGTGAACATTTAATACACTAAAACTTACATTAAATTGCATATCACAGCGGAAAGAGCATTTATAGCAATGACCCATCATAGTCAGTCCTTTAACAAAATTCTCTTGTGCGTCTCTGTACATGAACAATAAATCTTACGCACTCCACAATCAATAGAAATTAAGTTGTATTGAACCTTAGTGGTCCTTTCAAATTTCATTACGTTTCAAGTATCATAACAGGTTCAAAAATCACCGGAAACGATTTTTTCCCATAAATCATAATGTAAAAGAATTATTTTCTAAGTCCCTGTAACCGAACTATAAATGCTACTAATTGCTTACTCCGGTGAAATCATGCTTTAGTCCATCCCATTAATGCATATTAATTTAATTATGTTTGAAAGATCGTAACATCAATAAAATGCGCCGCAAACGATTTTTTCCCAATAGACCATAATGTAATGGAATTCTTTTGTGTCTCCCTGTAAATTAACTATTAATGCCACACACCTCATTTTCAATACCGAACATTCTATATTAAAAATTTCATGACATTCTGAGTATATTTACGAGAGTTAGAGCACGGACAGACAAACCGAATTCATAAACACTTTTCAACTATATTTCTTTTAAATGCTAAAAGGTGTAAACTTACAACACAATATACAGTAAAATAACTTTTATTAGATTGTTGACATGTTTCGGCTCTCTTCGAGCCATTTTCAAAAACAAATGAGAATATTCTATAATTGCACGGTCTTTGAAGTAATTATCTGAAATGCTATCATTTTATTTTCATGTACTTTTAAATTTTTACTTGATTGTTTATTTCCATATTTGTAGCCTTGGAGTAACTCGAGCCACAATTTCAGTAAGTTAAGAGATGCTGCATCGTTACATATTGTATTTTTGCGTGTTACTATCTCGATGGTTTCTCTTATTATGGATGGATAGTATAGACTGAAGGGGAAAAAACTATCCAAATAAATTTCAATGAAAGTAAAATAATTTGTCCGTCCAGTCCAACCATCCATAATAATAGAAACCATAGAGATAGTAACACGCAAAAATACAATATGTAACGAGATGCAGCATCTTTTAACTTACCGAAATTGTGGCTTGAGTGACTCCATGGATACAAATATGGAAATAAACAACCAAGTAAAAATTAAAAAGCACATGAAAATTAAATGATAGCATTTCAGATAATTACTTCAAAGACCGTGCAATTATAGAATATTCTCATTTGTTTTTTTGAAAATGGCTTGAAGAGAGCCGAAACATGTCAACGATCTAATAAAAGCTCTTTTACTGTATATTATGTTGTTAGTTTACACCCTTTAGCATTTAAAATAAATATATTATTACATGGTGTTATAATTTATTATACTTTTCAACTATGTTGCAAGTGTTAAAAATGACTAATTTGCCAGGTTAGTTGAATTTTATTTGAATTTAAAAATCTATATAAAATTGTAACACACTCCACTACTTCTGCAGTTCGAAACAAAAAAGAAAAATCATACGTCGAGCATAGATTTTGAAACACTTTCCAACATATTCAAAATACTGTAACAAAACTTATGAGGTGAAATATTAAGTTGGAAAACGCATAACACATTTAAAAACACAATTTCACAAATTTCCATCTATTGTCGGACAATATCTAAATTCTTTTGTGCTGCCCTGCATATAATCCATAGATTTATCTATATACTGCATAGTATGACAAAATTCTGTTCATTTAGGAAACGCAAAACTTTGAAAATTCTCCTTCAGTTATTTCCTTCAATAAGAAGAAATGTACTCGTATTATTACGTTTATCCCTGTATATGAACTATAGGAATTGTACACACCAAGTAATATGTAAAAAATTAGTTTTTAATATATACATTCCGGGAGGTTTTTAATTGTTCCACGTATTTTCAAAATTTTTTAACATACCACTACACTGTGAAATATTTGCAGCAAACTGTCCAGTCATTTGACCGTTTTTATAGCAAACGGTTACATAACCGTAATTTAACTCTATTCTGAGCATATTATTGCCCATATTATGGTCATAATAGAGTTAAATTACGGTTATGTAACAATTTTCTATAAAAACGGTCAAATGACTGGACAGTTTGCAGCAACTTTTTAACAATGTAGAAACTCGTCAAATTGCACGTTCCGAAAATCTAATGTTAACCAAATGTAAAACAAATTTTGATACTTTTGAGCTTTAAAATATTTATCCAAACATCACAACTTATAGATACTGGTGATAATAATAATACGAAAATTTTGCTTATGCAATATTAGAGAATTTATTCAAAATTCGAGTTAAGGAAAAATATAAGGTAAAATTTTCCTATCCTAACGAAAACTTAGAATCAGAATTTGGAAATTTAAGTGAGAAATACAATGTTTTCCCCACTCTGCAGATATAAAAATCTTATTTTATTAAAACTTTACAATTAAGCTAATTCAGTAGTAATCGAAGAACTACAGTTTAATGATATCTTCTTTTGATTTCTCATTAAAAAGTTTTGCTGTGTTTTAAAATAAATTTTGAACATCTCAATTCTAATCTGCAATCATTAAGGATTTATTGCTTAATTGGCTTCTAAATCTAAGAATCGGTATTTATTCATCAGATGGTTATCTTCTGAATTCATCACAGTTAATTACCGCCATCTACATTTTTAAGAATTCTGACATTAATGCTGTTACTTAGGTCAGACGTTCCAATAAAGTTGAAAAGCGTTTAGGAGTTCAGTTTGTTTGTCTGTCTCTCCGTGCTCTAACTCGCGTAAATTTACTGGGATTGCCATATAATTGTTATATGTTATTGAGGTTTATTATTGCAGGTTTGGTATTGAAAATGAAGTGTGTGTAATGTATAGTTCGCTTACATTACACGGACACTCAAAAGACAATTACATTACGGTCTATCGGGAAAAGTCGTTTGCAGTGCAATTTAATGATATCACACTATTTCAAATATATTGATATTGTTATATATCACCGAGGTGCTCTACAAGATGCATACTATAGAATATAGTGTGCATAGCATTCATTGTTCATTTACAGAGACACACAAAATAATTCGGTTACAGTACTGTCTATGAACAATAATTGCTGGAAGGGCATTTTCAGTTCTGTTGCACGTTTTGAAATTTAATTTTTTTTCGTATATTTCTTAGCGTGTATAAATTCTAATGATCATATACAGGGCTGTACAAAAGATCTCAGAAATTGCTGAAGATAATTTTTATTTGTGCTATGCGTTTTCTAATTGAATTAAACTTTAGCATACTATGTATTATATACATAAATCTGTAGACAGGGGTGCATAAATGAAATCGGATATTTTTCCGACTATAGATGGCAATTTCTGAAATTTTTTTTCCAGATGTGTTGTGCTTTTCTAAATAGTTTTTCTCTAGACATCACCTTATTAAACTGTGAAGTTTTGTTACATTATTCTGAATGTGTTGGAAAGTGTTTCATAATCTATGCTTGACGCATAATTTTTCATTATTCTTTATTTACATGGTAAATAAGGAAACGTTTTTAGAATATGTGCAATGTAAGCGATGTAACAATACATTAAGGTAAAGCCAGGAGAGATGGCGCACATAGAGGTTCGGGGGGAAGGAGTAGAGTGAGCGCGCAGCGACTCCAGGTTGTTGTACAACAGCAATAGTGGAGTGTCCACTTGAAAGTGCACGTTGATTGTTTTGAGCGTCTATGATAAAGCATTGCTATTTTGTTTTGTTTTCCCAAAGTAAGTGCTTGAATTTTCATAGCTATTCATCAGAATTTCTATACAATGTCAGTAGTACAAAATATTTTAAACTTAAACGATTTCTCATCAGCTACTAATCAAGACTAACAATGTGAAGATGAACGGTTCGTTTTAGTAGAGGCTATGTTTAAATAAAAGGCCTCACAATCTCTCCTACCAAAATTGGAGAGTTTGCGCATCCGCTACTTAGGAGAGATGGCGCATTGTTCCCATTAGTTTCCATGCTAGGGGAGATTACGCAGCTTATTTGTAAATTTACATAAAAAATGAAAAATGAAAATGGACTAATTTTAAGTTAAACGTGTTTTCAAGCAACTTAATGTTATTTTGTAATATTATCTGGACTTGCTTTTTCTGTTTTTTTATTTTTCTCCTTTTAATTAAAAATTTTTAATCATTTTTTAAATTATTTCCTTTTTCTGATTCTTTAGTAATTAGGTTGAAATATTCACAATAATATTTGTTCACAAAAACTTTACAACAATGTCATTTAAGTGTAATTATTATTGTTAACAATTTAGTTGTAGTTATTATTAGTAACAATCTCTCCTACCCATGTGTGCAATCACAAAAACCCTGTAAGGACAGATTGCGCAAAATAGCTTTCTTGGTTTTATTACAACTGTTCTATTAAATTGCAACATAACAGCAAAATAGCAATGGAAATGCATAAAAAACAAATGAATTAAAAATTATTCATGGATAGTTTAGCAAAAAATTAATATTTAGATTTTTTATTGTTATTCTTTTGAATTGTGCGCAGACTATCCTAGCTTTACCTTATTGCATGTATGCATGTATTATTTTGAGGACGCAAGTTGCAATCTCGAAAAAAGGTCGCATTTTAGGAATTAACAACGCGAACTGTTGGGAAGGTATTGCAATATATTATGTTTCGAGAGAGTTTCGTAATTTTTCTAAACAAATTCGCAGATTTTCTCTGGCATCCATATAAATGAGTGTTTCCTAAAAATGCAGTTCCAGTTGGTCGGTTGCACTGAACATTCGAGAAAAATAAAATTAGAAAAAAATAATAATGAAATTATTCTTTAGCATATTGACTATGGTGTAGCGTAGGAATTTTACCAAATTTTTAATTTTTGTGGAAATGGCAGAATTTAAAAACCAAACATCAATCTGCTCCCATAAATCGAAAAATGAAAATATCCATAAAATCCTATGTAAAGCTATACAGAATTTAATTCTCAACCTTTGTATTAAAATTCAAAGGAAGTCGGTCGAACTTTTCTCGAGCATTCCAAATGACCAGGTAAAAAATGTCGCTTTGAAAAAAATAAATTTTTAAAGCTTCAATTTTGCTTTAGCTGCAATTAGTTACAGCGGCATATTTCTAGATGTAACTTTTGTAATAATTCGAATTTCACAAAATTATTTTTGGGCTATGATCTAGACAATATAAAGTATCAGAAAATGTAAAAAAAAAAAAAAAAAAAAAATCAATTTTTTGAAAGTTTCATGTTGGTGTCCCCTCTTAATAGTGTAATGAATAATATATTGTTTTATTTACTAATTACACATCTGTTTTCTTTTCTTATTGCAGTGGCATCCTCAGCAGCATGGATGAATACGGGGATATTTTTGGAACTATTGGAGAATTTTTCAGAGATTTGTGTACGAATGGATCGCAGTTCAGGCAAAGTAAATTAATGAGTATACTTTCATACATTTTCATCGACAAACGTAGTTTCTGGAGCTTTTAATTAGTGCCTCCTTTCGTCAAATGATAGTAACAGACAAAAGTTGGGAAAAGGGACATACGGCATTTACTAAATCAAAAATTATTTCTTTGGGAGGAACTTATTACCTAATTTCAGGTATTCAATAGAAGGTTGTTCATTTTATTACAGACAATATGTATGTGTGTGCGTGTGTGTATTGGAGTAAAGAACTGATGGCATGTTTGGCACCGAGTGTGCAGATTCATTAAATAAATTTTAAATTGGTTATTTATTTTAAATGAGTTATCTTATTTTTGACACAACATGAATTTTCGATTAGTTTTTTTGTTTTGTTTTGTTTTGCAAAAATGTTTTTGCCAGATGAATTTTTGATTATATTTTATTATTGCATGCTTCAGAAATCGTTTTTACGTTTTCACGTTTTAGCGATCATTCTACAAAGCTATCTTCATACAAAATACAGCACATTTTCTCCTCTGTTCAAAAAACTGTATCTGGAGGTAGAAATTTATGATTTAAATACTAACCATGGTATTAACGATTTATGGACATAAAACACACGGGGATTGTTATAGTGAATGTCGTATCAACGATTTTTAGGCGGTAAGCGCACATGACTCCGATATGGTGGGGTTCGTTTCACAGTAACTTCCGTTTTAACGGTTTATAGATGGAAAGTGCATAGCGTTCCGTTATTACGATTGCTATATTAACGATTTATGGACACAAAGCACAAATTGTTCAGTTATAGTGATTGCCTTAACAACGCTTTATGGGGGGGGGGGGTAGTAGCATAGGGACTAGTTACAGTGATTGTCATATTTTAAGGCTTTTCTAATTTTGTTTATTTTACCCATTAACTCCCCAAATTTAGAACGGATAACGCCGACCAGAGCTGTTAGTTATTTCAAAAGTCATAAATAATACTAAATAGAGCTACAGTTTTCAAACAACTTTCATTTGAAAATACATTTTTTACTTATTCGATGTCGGAAAAAAATTAAATTTTGTGATATTTAGAAGCATAAGCGAAGTATAAGCGATAAAAGCGAAAGCTATAGAGAAGGTCGTTGCTCTTATGACATCAGCATACTTTAATGCTCTTTTAAATTCATTTCGAATATGAAGTGGATTGCATGTTTTGGACGACGATGGAAGTCAGTAGTTAAAGAAGTAAGTCTTTGTCTCAAAAATATATTTAGTAGCTTTTAAAGAAATTCTGAATATTTTTTAAGAACCAAACCGACGCGAAACAGGACGGGATAGTCACTTCGATATAAAAAAGTGATAGACATCATGAACATAGAAAGAGGCGAAAAAAAATTGTCGAAAAATTTGGCATGATACAAAATTTTGAAATGCGATTTCAACAATTAACTATTAGTTACGAAGTCCTGCACTTGGTCGAGTCCCCAGGATTATTTACGTTTTGAGTGAGGCTATTTAAAAAAAATTTGCATTTCAATGAATTTAAAGCAATTCATTTTCAAATATAACATATTACTTAAGAAACAAACCATTGCCGAGTAAGATGCGGCGGTGACTTCAAGCATGAAAGGAGACAGATATTGTGATCATGGAAAGGGACGAAGTAAATCGTACAGAAGCGCTAAGCTGCGATAATACATGCTAAGCTATCATAGACACTATCAGATATTCCTTCATAAACTGGTTTTTCACGAGGGAAACGGTCAAAAAGAGGTGTGATAGTTTACCTCTCGTAATTTCCTCAGTGACGAACTTATCGCTGTTTCTATATCCAAAGACAGATATCAGCACGAATTACACAATGAAAGTGCTCTTAAAGCAGTTCTTCTCAGGTCTAAGACTTTGCCCCTTTACACTACGTAAAAAAAAAAAAAAAAAAAAAAAAAAAAAAAAAAACCTTCAAGCGATCTTTTGCCAACTGTTTCGAGTGTTACTAACATTTACGGATTCCGTTCAGTGTTGACATTAATCTTGCTAGCAGCGCAAAAGTGTTAATCGAAGCATGCGTGAGAAAAATATCACATATTTCAGATGTTATTATAGTGCGCGTCTAACAGAAACTTAAGAAATAGAAAAAATATAAGTATAATGACAAAGAAAAAATACTTTTACAAATAAATTATATCTTTTAATTATACTTTTATTTAATTCATTAGACTATCGTGCCAGTTATCAATGTTTCAAGGACACTAATGACGACTATGACGCATGTACAGATGCAATTAAACCATTTTATGAACAATGGAAGGTAGCACATCCTAAAGATGATCCACAAATTACATTAAAATGTTTGTAAGTATAAAATAATTTTCATAACTAAGCATTTGTATAATTTTCCATATTTTCATAAGGGTATATGATTTTCGTATGTCATTGCTTTTGTCCTAATTTATTTTGCGCTATTTGATGCCTGTTAAAACTTGACGGATACTACATAAATCATAAGAAAATCATAAAATTGTAACTAAAGGTAGAACTCATGCACAGGATCATAGCTCTATGTCTCTACTATCTCTCTACTCATACAGCTTATAATAGTGAAACTCACTACGCGGCCCACAGGCCACATGTATTATGAAAGAAATCTTCAATGTATGTCAGAATCTCTGCCATTAAATAGGCAGATAATCACTTTTTGCAAATACCATGTGATAATACTCTTTAGAAAATGTAGCGTGTACAACTGGCTTCTAGAAATATCTAAGATTAAATAATAATTACTTAATTATATATATAAACATCTAAAAGCAGGTATATAGAACTAACATACACGCACACACGCGCACACACATATATATATATAGTATATATATATATATATATATGTGTGTGTGTGTATATACTGCATATTTTAGACGACGATGGAAGTCAGTAGTTAAAGAAATAAGTCTTTGTCTCAAAAATATATTTAGTAGCTTTTAAAGATATTCTGAATATTTTTTAACAATCAAACCGACGCGAAACAGGACGGGATAGTCACTAGTAATATATATATATATATATATATATATATATATATATATATATATATATATATATATATATATATATATATATATATATATATATATATATATACTACGTATGAAAATTAAATGAACAAATGTAAAAACTCATGTAACTTGAATGATTTTGCAGCTGGAAACTTGGAACTTGTACAAAATGTTTATTTTGCCATAGTTGGTATATCTTCAAAATGCAGAACATCCCATTTCAGACAAAAAAATAAAATAATAAAAATAATAAATAAAGTTGGGTAAGGAAACGTTCATTTTAATTTTTACAACTTTTTAGAGATACTTAGAAACAATGCATAATGTGTGTGGATACCCTTAAAGCTTTACAAATTTACTGTGCCTCTTCCATTCCCCTAGTTAAATACCATTTCTCCCAATCCGCCAGATTCCTTCTCAACAATATGTTCCACTTTCTGAAAACAAATATTTTCTCGAATTTGCATTTGTATATTTCTCTGTAGCGAAGATGAATACTACTGGACTACTTCGTGATAACATTGGCCTTGTGCTAACAACATACTACATTTCATTGGACACTTCACTGATGTAGGTGCCTTCCTCAAAATCAATTTTTTTACGAAAAAAGGCGTATTTTTTTTTCTTATTTTAAATTAAATTTCAAACATTTAGAATTCCAAAAAGGCAGTACTTTGGTTCACCGATAATTATAAGAAAAGCTCTAGCGCAAATTATACACCAAAACTGAACTTTCTGAAACTGGAAGTGACCTAAAAAAATCATGAAAAATCTCATTTCTTAAAATGTTTTTTAGATATTGAAATAATTTTTTTTCACAAGGTTCTGTTTATCTATTGGTATGTTATGAAGCAAAATAAAGCTTGTTAGTATGCATTTAATAATTTAAGAGCTATTTTTATTGAAAAAAATATAAGAATTTAAAAAATAAATCATATCTTGTTGTGTATACAAAATTTCGTATATGTTAGTGAATTTAAAAGGTATTGCAAATTTTTTGCTTCATGTCACAGGTAACGGATTTATTAATATATTGGTTGAAATATATATATATATATATATATATATAATCGTTACATTTTGTTATAGAAAATTTGACATATACGTTAATGTTTACTAAAATTTCGCAAAATATTGCCTAAATTAAAAAAGTTAATTAAAATTTCATGAAGATATATTTGAATTCATAGTGTATTTCCTGTTTTAATTGAAAACACATGTGTTTTATAATTGTTTTATATTTTTCAAAAAAGTGCCGAGTAGGGAGATATATACCTTAATAGAAATAACATAAAATGCCATTTTATAGTTGTTCCTTAACGTTTCCCGCTTATAAGAAACCCACCTTTCATTGTCATTCAGTACCTACCTTTCATTGTCAACAATAAACTATGATCGCAAAATCATGTTTTCGTATTTATGCCTTTTACGACATTTTACCTTAAAGTTATTAAATATTGTTTTTATTATATTGTTTCAGTTTTGAAACCATTTTTAGAGGATTGTATAACTAATTATAAACTCTTTTAGCCTTCGAAGATACTCCGTCGCATGCCTGGCACGTCGGATTAAACAAATATGCGGAGAACTAGATTACTCTACCTATTTGGAATTTAACGAAAGATCATCATACCTTAGTGAACACTGTGGACCAAACTTTGTTAATACGACTACTTTGGAGTCTGACTACTTGGAACTGTTAAACTTGGCAAAAAATGATGGAACATTGATTGAAAATACTACTGAAAGCATAGAATAATAGTTAAAATATGTAACAAATAAATACAGGGTGGTCTAAGCAAAGCCGAACCGAATACGAAAAGCTCTGTGACACACGAAAATCAACGAATTGCATAACTGTGCAACTTAGAATGGTTTGTGTGGCCAGAATGGTGGAGAATGCACAAATATATTGGACCAGACCATCCTGAAATTCAATTTATTTTGTTCTTTGTTCTCAAATGTCGCACCAACTTTCATCTCCGGATCGGTGCTGTTTGGAGCAAGCTGTATTATATATTTTGTAAAGAAGCATGTTCAAATGATTATTCACTGTATTCGCAGTTTCAATATCTATAAGTATCTCATAATAATCTAATATAATTTATTTTACCATTTGAATGGTTGCATTACAACGACCTGAAACTGAAATAAGCAAATATACCAAAAGATTGATTTTCGAATAAAGAGAAGAAAATGTCCAGATTATTTTCTATGTTGTATTTTATTTATTTGTTTATATTTAATAAAGGTTTTTTGCAAAATACTACAATCCGTTACAGAATTTGTTTCTTTTGTAACAAGTGGCCTTCCACCCTTTAAACAAAAAAACAGGGTATCAGTGAACCTCCAGTTTATACATATGAAAAAATAATATTTATGTAAATAAATCGCAATTTAATATGTTGATGTATTATTTTTAATTAAAGTTTCATTTCTATGTATGACTATAATTTTCTACTAAGATTTATGGAACAAATTGTATAAACAAAACGAGAAGTTAATCAGTAACATTACATATATAAGTTAGAGTAAAAGGCTTTTTAAAAGTTTTTTTTTTTATTTATTTAGATGGGAAACATTTCAGACACATTCTTGTGTGATATTTATTTATTTATTTATTTATTATAATATGTTTTTAAATAAAATAATACACTGCCTTACAGTTTTTTTTAGGTGCGTTCGTAATTATATAAATACGTAGCACCTATACTCGTCGTCTGGTCCGCTTATAACAGCGCAAAAACTACTCAACCTAATGGTTTGAAATTTAATATATATAATTGTTGTAGAATTTTGTCAAGTCATTTCAAATTTTATGAAAATAGAATCGAAACTTAAAAAGATATTAATAAAAATATTTTTTAAATAATTTGATTTTTTTTTTAAATCGGTACTTTCTTGTTATACCTGCTTCCGAGGATTAATCGCCAAGCTATCGAGATGTATCGCCAAGTTATTTGACATGTATAACGTTATAGTCATGTATGACGTATATGACGTTTTATAACCTCTATGATCAAATTATAGTCACATTCTTCATTCTATTAAATCCTATCATACGTAATAATTCATTGATATCCCATGATAGATAATGTTTCTAGGTTACAAAGGTGATTACGTGATATTTAAGATAGAGTCATATTATATCCGTATTACTGAATTTAAAAACCGAATTTGTATTCTAAAAATTTTTAATTACATCAATCCTATAATCAATCAACTGACAGTTTTTTGGATAGATGCTTCGGGAGAAATAGATATTAAATGGAAAAATAGTCTAAATATGGATTTCAAGCTCTGAAATTTTCAAACTAGGTTTAAGTTTCCCTTTGAATTTTTCAGTAAATGTCAACAAAAGATAAAATGTTGCCAATTTAAAATATACTTATTTTATTGCGAAAATTAATCATATCATAATAACAGACGATATAATTCATTTCGCTGAAATAACAACAGTACGAACGCACCTCATTTGTCACGTTTGATGTGCAATTTCCAAATTGTTTTCCTTTTTCAGTTGCGCTCGTAGTTATATAAATACGCAGCACCTATAGTCGTCGCCTGGTCCGTCTGTCTGTCTACATATAACAGCGCAAGAACTAGCCAACCGAATGGTTTGAAATTTAATATATATAATCGTTGCAGGTTTTTGTCGAGTTATTTCAAATTTTATGAAAATTAAAA
Source organism: Maratus michaelseni (assembly GCA_963931845.1). NCBI lineage: Eukaryota > Metazoa > Arthropoda > Arachnida > Araneae > Salticidae > Maratus > Maratus michaelseni. Next base: position 216,997,120 of record OZ007588.1, read on the forward strand.
TCAATACTTAAAAAGATATAAACAAAAGTTTTCTTCAATCTATTAAATCTTTTCTTACATAATCTATATAATAATAAATCGCAATATAAACGCAAATCTTGTGACTGAGGGCAGCAAATACTTTCTTTTTTCTTATGCCAGGAAGCCGTTTTTATTCAAAATTATTTTTTCGAATAAAATTGCATAAATGTTACGTTTTTAGAAAGACCATTAAAAAAATTGTTTGTTTCAGAGATGAGTTACATTGATATATATGTACAGATTCTGAGATAACTTCAGTTGAAATTATGTTGAAAGTCGAATATCTCAATCCATTAAAGAAAATAAACACGAGAGATTCGTTCATTATGAGTCATAAAAATATTAAACCATGAAGGTAATCTTTCGCAAAGCAAGATTTCCATGGTGTATTTTACAGCGCTGTCTGGTGTCGAAAAAAAGCCTCATCTGCAAACGTGGCATACGTAATAAGAAAATAAAAATGTATGCTCATTTAGCTCAAAGTAGACGATACAATTAATTTCAGTGAAATAATAAGGGTTTTTAGGTAGATTTCGTAAGAAATACTACCTATTACATTCTCACCTAAGTTGGAAATTTTGAAAAATTTTTGCAGATCTACGCCGATCATGACTCCCAGAACCCAAAACCACCCCCAGTTCAAAAGTTTATATATCTATCTATCTATCTATCTATCTATGTCACTTTTTTCTGACCACGATAACTGGAAAAATTCTGCGTAAATCTCTTCCAAACTGATACATAAAATCAAGGGTCATAAAATCTCGGTCAAGTTCGTTAATGGGCAAAATCGAACCAAGGGGGGGGGAAATGGGGGGGCTTTTTGTGAAAACAGAAAAATCCTCATAATTTCTTTATTATTATACGTATCGAATCCGTTTAAAGTTATTATTACTTCTAGGAAAAGGGCCGAAAATGTATGTATGGCAGATTTTTGATATAATTAAAAATGGCCCCAAGGGGGAGAAAAAAGGGGGGTTTTAGGAGAAAAAAAATCATATCTTCGTCAATTCACAAGATATCAAATCCGCATAAATTTATTATTAATCCTCTTAGTATTATCTAAAACTTTTATATTGACAAGCTTTTTATAGGACCAACCGTTATAGCAAAAACAAATTAAAAACAAAACAAATCCCTGACGGCCCCGCCTGCAAACAAGTTATTTTTCGAAATAGGCGGTTCCAACTCCCGCATCTTTTCGAAACTGATACATAAAATCAAGGATCATAAAATCTCGGTCAAGTTCGTTAATGGGCAAAATTGAACCAAGGGGGGGGGGGGAAATAGGGGGGGGGTGCTTTTTGTGAAAACAGAAAAATCCTCATAATTTCTTTATTATTATACGTATCGAATCCGTTTAAAATTAGTATTACTTCTAGGAAAAGGGCCGAAAATTTATGTAGGACAGATTTTTGATATCATTAAAAATGGCCCCAAAGGGGGGGAGGGGGTTTTAGAAGAAAAAAATTCATAACTTCGTCAATTCACAAGATATCAAATCCGCGTAAATTTATTATTAATCCTCTTAGTATTATCTAAAACTTTTATATTGACAAGTTTTTTATAGGACCGTTATAGCAAAAAAAAATTAAAAACAAAAAAAATCCCTGCCGGCTCCGCCTGCAAACAAGTTATTTTTCGAAGTAGGCAGTTCCAACTCCCGCATCTTTTCGAAACTGATACATAAAATCAAGGGACATAAAATCTCGGTCAAGTTCGTTAATGGGCAAAATCAAACCAAGGGGGGGGGGGGGCTTTTTGTGAAAACAGAAAAAAAACCCATAATTTCTTAATTATGATACGTATCGAATCCGTTTAAAGTTATTATTACTTCTAGGAACAGGGCCAAAAACTTATGTATGACAGATTTTTGATATAATTAAAAATTGCCTTAAGGGGGGGAGGGAAGGAGGGTTTTAGAAGAAAAAAATTCATAACTTCGTCAATTCCCAATATTTCAAATCCGCTTAAATATATTATAAATCCTCTTAATATTATCTAAAACTTTTATATTGACATGTTTTTTATAGGACCAACTCTTATAGCAAAAAAAAAAAAAAATCCTTGCTGGCTCCGCCTGCAAACAAGTTTCGTTTCGAAGTAGGCGGTTCCAACTGCAGCATCATCCGCAAAAAGTTCATTTCTTCCGCAATTCCCGACAAACAGGCACCCCACGTTCTGCGTCTTCGAAATCTACCTGTGCCTGTACGCCGAGCCGTCAGGGATTTTTTTTTTTTATACGTTGTAAAACTAGTAATAATACGAACTTACATTTATCACGTTTAACGTATAATTTCTAACTTGTTTTTTCTTCTTATTTTTTCTTCTTATTTTTTCTTCTTATTTTTTCTTCTTGTTTTTTCTTTTCTTTTCTTTTTTTCTACGAAAGTTGCTCATAGAGCTCTTGCCTTTTATATCACAGAGCAGTAAGGTGCCTTGTTATGAGAGTGGCGACATACGGAAAATACAATTTGATTGGTAAGACGATTTTGCACACAAAAATAAATCGCCATGCATCTTGGTGAGGCTACAATTATCGTCAATCTAATGTTTTATGACTTGTCTCACTCGTCCAGGATAGTATAGCCAAGTTCTGTAATATGTTTTTCCATAGTTTAGACAAAACCTTCAATCTAATCATTCGTCTTTTACACGATGTCTCCTCTCTCTTATAGAGGTACCCTACATAGCAGAATATCAATGAATGTCCAGTTTATTTATGCTAAATAATATGTATGTAACTAAATTGTTATTTATATTTTGATGTATTATTGTTAATTAAAGTATCTTTTCAAAATATGATATCTAATTTATAGTTTATTTCTAATTTTGGTGGAAAAATTGGATAAATATAAGGAGAAATACACTTATCAGTAACGTCTCATTAATTTAAAAATACATGAAATATAAAATAAATGATCGAGGATGAAATATTCATTGTAACATATAAAATGTTTAACAGAAACCGATTTCCAGAACCTTCAAATATCTGAATCCTAAATTGCAGCTCTTTCCCCAAGTAGTTTTAGAGTTGGATATTAAAACTACATGCATTGCAATTTTTCTTACAACTATTAAAAATGAATTTAACATTAGGAGTTTCAAACTTTAACCCTTTATCTGCTGACGGTGCTTATAAGTACCAGTAAAATAACTTGTTATAACATTCATTTAATACACTGATTAGTAGTAATACAGTTTAGAATGAGTTGTAGATGCATTAATTTATCTTGTTCCAAAAGCGTTATTGGTTACACAAAAAAAAATATATTTTTAAAAGGATGATTTCTTTTGCCTTTGCATCTTTTCAACTTAGTTGCCGTTGGGAGGGGGGGGGGGAAGATTTTCAATTCAGAAATATTTCTATATTTCTATTATAAGAACATTATATTTGTTCATTTCCTAATTCTACAAAATACTAAGAAAAATATTTAAAATAAAATATTTGAGTGGGGTTATAAATATTGCACAAAATCCCTATAAATTAAAATTTAATTAATCCTTCTAAAATCCCTCTAAAATTTATTAAATGATTATGGAAATCTTCTAATATAGTTTCAAAAATTCACAAAAAATGCTTTAGAAGATAAAATTTTCATGAATTCATAATTCAGTACATAAAGGGTTAAACCTGCATAATTCCAAAACTGCTTCACCGAAAGACTTTCCATTTGGTATCTTTTAGGAACACTTTCCACAACATCCAAATATGCTGTAAAAATTAGGTATTCGTCTTGAAATTTTTAAGGTATAGTACAATTTAGCTAAGAATACGGCCCACTATGGTCTTGATATCATAAATCGAAAGAAGACGTAATACCTAATCGATTTTTCCTGCAACATCGTTTTTCTCTGCAACAATTTGGTGATAAAAATGTATTGAATTGTCTTTGTTCGTCTTTGCGGGCTGCAGTACAGAGGAAATGCATGCAATAAGATTATTGGTTAGAATTCTAAATTTATTTAAAATAATATTTAAAATAAAATGCTCTAAAATTATGAAAGTTTGCAAAACTTAAATATTGATAGTTATGTTTATAAGTAGAATGTTCATAAAAAATCAGTACGATAAGGTAACCATTTGAGAGAAAACAAACATAAATGCGCATCAAAATTTTACCACCACACAATAAATGAGGTAGTTAGAATGACAGTGGAGTAAGTCAATATTTAGTAATTTGAGAAATGAAGAGTTTCGTGAAACTTGTCGTATAGCCGATGCATTAAGTGGTCCAGCTTGTTTTGCTCTCTAGTGACTCCCTAAGTGAACTATGACTTATTTGACTGTCGCATTGTATATAACAGAAATTAATATACGTTCAGTGAAAATATGGTTACCTAGATTTTAAAATTATTTGACTTACTCCACTGTCATTCTAACCCCCTCAAATGACTCCTAAACTTATTACCCATAGATTTGTACTTTTAGTTAATACAAAGATTTAAATACGAAAAAACGTATTTTAGAAGTGTTTGTTTGAGAACATATAGTTCTTTAAAAATACGAAATTTTAATTCTTCTGTAGTTCCACGACCCAATGCCATATTTAATAATAAAAACAAAAATCTTCATGCAACACTATATTAATTTCGATTAATTCACTATATTAATCGAAATGAAATTCCAAATTCTATGAGAGACGTAAACAAGCTTTAACTGCTTAACATAAAAACTTCTTTTTTTTTTCTTTTAGAATATAGATAAAAAAAATTTCAGAGAAAAACTATCAACATGTAAGTAAGTGATAGGAGTAAAATTTATGCTGTAAGAGAAAGTGGGGTATACTCGCCTACATTATTACTAGTTGCTTCTTGAAGCCAGAAGTTCCAACATTATTTAACACCTAATACATTTTGTGTACATACACCGCACTTAACCTCGCACAACAATATCATTTTTAATATAATGACCAGTGTGTCCCAATTGTATTAATTAATCCTTTTTTTTTAACTCAAATCCACCGGTCTTACCCCTGCAATAAAACCGCATGGATATGTTAATCATAGACGAAATGAAAAAGTTTAGACTTTCTTTTGGAGCAGATAAAAACACGAGGGAAAGTCATTAAGTAAGTCACAAAAGATAATTAAATAATAACTTACAATTATATTCACTTCAAAACTATTCTTATTTCTCAACACATTCTCCATCAATACTTATGCACTTATATCACCGTTTTATCAGTGCCCCAACACCAGCTGCATACAATTCTTTGGGTTGCTGTCTCAGCCACATTAGGACTTCAAACTGAACTTTTTCATCATCTGTGAACATCATCTTGCAACTTCTTCAACATCCACCATACAGCTTTGACTTAGCCCCTAGCGATTTTCATCTGTTTAGTTCACTAAAAAACCATCATGGAAGCAGGATGATGTTCAAAGATGATGAAAAGGTTCAACTTGAAGTCCTAATGTGGCTGAGACAGCAACCCAAAGAAACTTATGCAGCTGGTGTTGGGGCACTAATAAAATAGTAATATAAGTGCATAAATATTGGTGAATAATATGTTCATAAATAAAAATAGTTTTGAAGTGAATATCATTGTAAGTTATTATTTAATTATCTTTTGTGACTTATTTAATGACTTTCCCTCGTATTTTATTTTATAACTTTAACATAGGAACTTGACTAACATAATTTAAATTATAAGTCTGGTGATATAGTATTTAAAAAAAATTATAATCATTTTCATTACCATTTGAGAGATTGCACAAAATATATTCACATGTTTGAAAGCTTTAAAAAAATCACAATCATCCTTATCTTTCTAGTTTTGACTGCCCTTTCTTCAAGCATTTTTTACCGGTCCTTCATTCGTTGTTTTCCAATATCATACACACGATATTTCGTCTTACCAAAAGAGAATGATCATCAAACAACAAGCGGTAAAATGATTATATAAATTCTAGCAACAGTTTCATTGTTGAAAATAAATCCTTATTGAATATGCCACACGCAATAATTACAAAAAGTTCACGTAACTTTAAACGTGTTCATATTTACCAATTTAGAAAACTAGCAAATATTAAAACATAAAATGATAAAATAAACTTTCTAACAAAGAAAATACACTAATGCTAGCATGAAGATACTGATGGTCTCTTTTTCTTTGCTAGGTCTAACAAGGAAGGTCTCCTTAAAGCGCGTACTCAGAATATATTTTTTTGAATGCTATTGAAACTACTAATGTACGTTATAAAGGTCAAATTTTACAGTCAAATTTTGCTGCAGAATCCCAGTAGAAAATCTATACAAAAAATAAAATACTTTCGAGTAATTGGCGCAAATAGACGCAATTTGGTGAGTAACACTTTTTCCTCGCCAAATGCAAGCTATTTTAATGCATTTGAAAATTCCTGGTTAAATTGAGTGTTTAAATGCGCAGCACTTTATAAATTTCAACTTAAACGACTAAATTCTTTATTACATTTTCTATACACTACAATATCGAAGTCAAATTGACAGAGCTCAGGATCGGACCTTCAGTTTTAGTTTGAAGCAATTTTTAATCCATTTAAATTTTGTTCTAAAGCGCAGAATATGGTTGCTATTTATATATATATATGCATATAAATATATATGGCAAAACTGTAATTATAAAAGTATATTTATTTATGTTAAGCTTGCTTAAACGAGTACAAAACGTTTTTCTTAAAAGAGAATTTATCATATAAGCGTATTTTTTTCATTTTATCGCCAACCACGGATAAATCGCCAAAAACACGAAATTTTCATAATTTTTTTCTACGGACGTTATGTAGAGGTTCCGCAGGAAAATTTTTTACAGACATATATATCCTTATGAGAAGGCTGTTCAAAAAAACGAAATTCTCAATAAAAATTAAATCAAGTATGGTTTTTTAAAGTTCAAAATCTGTATTTTATGCACAATCTAAATATTCCTACCTCGTACCTAAATGTCAAAACAACTGCATAAATTCTGCTTATTTTTCAAGCCGAAATCTGCCATAATCCCTTATTTTTTAAAATCTTATATAGATAAAAAAAAATGTTAAAAAAGAAATCACGCAAACTGAAATAAATCTTATATTAAGAATAACTATGAAAATAAACAATGCTATTCCTAGAAAATTATTCCTAGAAAAAAAAAAAAAAAAAAAGAAAAAAAAGTAATGGTTATTGCGAATTATGTAGATGCCAGTCAATTGAAAATAATGTTATTTGAATACTTCCGAGATGTGACAACCTTCAGTTATAATGCAGAACTGCATCTTTGAAATAATCTCTTATATTAGAACAGAGATAGTAAGAAATAAGCTATCCTCTTCAAAGCGCTCTTGAGTACTGCTCTAATTCAGAAAAATTACAACTACATATTATTCAAATGACACGTTCATCATTTATTAAAAGAAGAAAAATATATTAGTACAAATATTTTCCGAAAGGTGGTACTGTAGCACTCAAATAAAATTATAATAGGCATATATATTTTAATGTTCCATATGGCTTCGAATAAATGTTTAATGCAAAAAATTCTATATATGTTCTTTTTTATTGTCAACAGCATGCTGTAATCGGCAAATAATCTTTTTGGTCCCCGAGCGTAATAAGTTTGGCCGAATATCTCGAACATAGCAACAAATACTGTCTTTCAGAGCAGACAAAGATTCGAAAATATAATTTGGCGGTTATATCACGTTGCTGACAATGAAAGGAGCATATTGGGTATTACAGTGTGTTAGTCTATTGATTTTTTTTTTACATGGTACAGTGCCACCTTTCAGAAAATATTCCTCCCAAAACTTTTTTACTTAATATGACATTCGCATTATTTGTATTATCAGTAGCTTTAATTTTATCTAAAACAGAAAAATAGAACGTGATCCAGAGCCTCTTGAACTGGGTTACTTACTTCTTGCCAATCCTCTACTTTAACCTTTAAAGTACTTTTGCTACAAAAAATCAAATAATAATAATAATAATAAATTCTTTTAAGCTTGTTATTAAATACATGTTTTCTGTGAACATTCTAATAACCTTGTGATATTTAAAAATGAAACTAACTCTAAATGATACTAGGGGTTATACATTAATTAACTCACACAAGATGTCTTTAAAGTGTAACATAGTGTGACAGTAGTAAGGCGGTAGTTTTCCACGGTGTGCCAACACATCTAAATTATGAAAGAAATTTAGGTCCATTAACGCTCTATGATTATAGATTCATAACTAATGAAATTGTGAGAATTTTTTAAGGTTCATTTTAATTTGTCACTTAATTTTAAAATATTTAAAATAGTAATAATAATAATAATGATGATGTTGTTGTTTTAATCAAAATTTTTATTTATACGGCCCCTTAAGCACTTGGCTAAAATAAATATTATGCTCAAGAGCTCAGCATACCTAAAATTCCTACAATGTAAAGTTTTATAATTCTGTCAGTTTTTAACGTTTCATTTTTAACGTCAAAGCGTGATTGTTTGAAGTTCTTAATCTTCTGTTGTAACATTTTAGCAGATGAAAATAATTTATTTTCTTTAATATAACTATTTGAAACAAATAGCCCTATACAAACCTAAATTAACTAAACTGTTTCAGAAAAGTATCTCTTGGCATAAAAAAAATTTAAAGTAAGTTTTTACCACTTTTTAAACCTTTCTGTAGTAGGCAGTATTTATTAGTGACTAATGATTTAGGATTTAGTTATTGGATGATAATGATTGGTACATTAAAAAAAATATTTTTTTTTTACAAATTTGTCGAAAATAAATTTTTTAGTAAGAAAAGTAAGTAAATAAATTTTTTAGTAGCGAAATGTTTTCGAAAGAAAATTAAAATCGTGTTGATAAATACTGCACTGTAAAAATATGTCCTGAAATTAACAGGTGTTATTCTGTGAATTTTCCTTTTTTTACCTGAAAAATTCCGTTTCGGGTAAAAAGTGTAACATTTCCTGGAATTAACGGAAATTTTCAATTTACTGCTAGAGATATAACTGAAAGTTTCCGTAGGTCTCGGGGAACGGAGCTTTTCCGGCGAGACACGTTCTGTTCCGACGCTGATTGGAGGATATATTAGTTTGTCAGTCTGTGTCCTGTGTCAAAACCCCACAGAACTCCGGAAGAAGCAATATGGCCGATACGGTAGTCCGAAGTAACTTGCGATAGTAGCACGTGCTTTTTAGAATTTACAATTGTGATAATAAGTGCAACTTTGGATGTAGACATATTTTACAGAATAGAAGTAAGTTTTATCTTTGTTTTTTATATCATTGTTTTAATAACATTATATGTATAATTTCTTTATATGTTTGTAAGATATAAATTTAGTTTTTAAACCACGTGTATATTAGGTTACGACAATAGCTTTCAATCATTTGCCTAGAATAAGTATTTTATCTTAAGTCATAAAAAAAAAGGATGATTTTGCATTTTATCTGATTATTATTTTACTTCAACTCACTATTTCCTAACCGGACTTTGTTATTAATTTATGTGTAATATGTGTCTAAAGATAATCTTTATTCATGCAGATTTAAAAAGGAAAAAAAGATCCCCGTTCTATAGCTGTGCTTTATTTCGTTATTATATATTTTTCAAAATTCCAGTTTATGCGTTTGTATTCGAATATACTTTTTAAATCATATAATTATTTTACTTTCTAACAGTTTCTAATCATTTACTATGAGTAATCTGGATGCACTCTTTTATTTATTTATTTATTTTTACTCTTAATTTTAAAGTTGATTTTATGGGGGCAGATTATTATTATTATTTATTCTCTTTATGATTACAGAATGCTGATAGTTGTTTGATCTTATAAGTGTTTTTTTTTTTTTCTCACATTTATTTTTTAATAGCACCTAGCGATATTTATAGAGTTATAGGTTGACTTGTAAAATTATTGTAGCATATTTTTTTCTTTTTTTTTTTTTTAAATTATTAAAATAGTTTTGATATGAACAATTTGAGTACAATAAGGCCTCGTTATTAATTATTTATATTTGTTGGTTTAAATACCAGAAAGTGTTTACATCCGCGTAAAAGGGGGGGGGGGATAATGACTACATTGAATAAACAAAAACTTTAAATAGGTAAAGAAAATGATTTAACGTATATATATATATATATATATACGTTAAATATATAATCATAATCTAAATAATAAATAATAATTAGGAATAATTTAAATCATATATATATATATATATATATATATATATATATGATTTAAATTAGCAAGTATTTTCGAATAGAAACTAACAGATAAACGAATCAAAAGCTAAAAAATAAGTAAAATTTTTCTTTTATTATTTACTGAAATACATTTTCATCCTCTCTCTAGGCAAATGAGTCCAATTTTTGTCTTCAAAAAACGAGATTTCTATCTTACATATGTATAACAGAATTGATTATACATACTAATAATATTAAAACAATAATATAAATAAATAAGAGATAACACTCAGTGCCCCAAGTCTTTAAAATATGTCTCAGTATGAAATAAGAAAAAAATAAAATATATAAACAGTGAGGGAGGGAGGGGTAAAAATTGAAAAATATATATTAATAACAAGTGCTAATTTTACAATTATACTGTTAGGAAATGAAAGCTATGGATATCTTTGAAAAACAATTATATATATTTTTAAAAAGGCTGCGATTACATATTTTTTCTTTCTTCTTTCAAAATTTCTCACACAATGTATTTTTTAGTACATTCTTTTTCTGTATTTTCAGATATCAGTTTAGGAAAATTTTGGCTACTTAAAAGGACTTTTCACAAAACTTTTCAATCTCCAAACAGAACCTTTCAAAAGTTTAATCATTTAAAAATAAAATCTGATCTGCCACAAAACAACTGAACTGATCGCAGAACATATTACTTAGCTTTTTCATGTGTAAAAGATATACAGGAACCTGTATATAACGATAATTTCAAAATTTACAAAATTATAACTAGAATTTTCACAAATGTAAAAAAAACTCTATAATTTCATAAAAACAGGACACTGCGAGAAAAATCTGGACAGACTCCTGATTTTTATTTCTAGATCATCAAATTTTAGTCATGTTAAAGAATTTAGCTCCAGGGTTTGAATGCTATTTTAAATAATAATTATAATTGCAAATTTTAGCATACTTTATGGAAAAAATGCAATATTGTTATAATTAAGCTTCAGATTTTTTCTAAAAATATTTTTTCATATAAATATATTTAATTCTTTAATAAAGATTTTTTTTTTCATTTCTAAATTAAATCACATTTATTGCCTTTTATAAAATTTTGTATATTAAGTATGAGTCTCCTTATAAACTGTCCTAAGAAATTAACATTTTTAACTTCTTTTTTCTGTGTACAATTCTTACAGAATGTCTCTTTTCTTTTTGTTGTCAAAATATTTCTAAAATATACATTTAATTTTATCTGAAGTTTTAAAATATTACTTGGTTTTGCTAGGATTTTAACACATAAAATTATAAATAAAATATATATTTCAAAAATATTTTGACCACTACAAAAGAGACATCCTTCAAGTAGAGTACGAAGAAAAAAAAAGTTAAAAATATTTAATTCCTAAGAATAAAAAAATATATATATATAACCGCCACAGATAGGTTTAACATAAGTGTTGGGAATTTGAGATCTCACTTTCCCCTTTATGGGAGAAATATCGAACAGATAATAAAAACTGAAAATATCAGTTTTGTAAAACGGAAAATAACCGTCCTGAAAACTGAAAATGTCAGTTTCTAAAACAGAACATTTCAATCCTAAAACTGAAAATTTCAGTTCCTAAAACAAAACATTTCAGTTCCTAAAACGGAACTTTTCAGTTTCGAAAAAGGAACTTTTCAGTTTCGAAAACGGAACTTCTCAGTTTCGAAAACGGAACTTCTCAGTTTTGAAAACGGAAAAAAACCACGAAAGTGAATGTCTGTGAAAAAACGGAAAAGTTACGGCAACTCTGCTGCCAGTACCTTTTCCGTTTTTTCACAGGAGTTTGTTTTTACAGTGTGTTTAAATCTGGACTACGCCTAATTTAAATAATTACTAATTTTGAAAAAAATAGTTTAAAGACATGTTTTAGTTGTTTCATAAACTGTTTGTTTATATGAAGAGCATACAAAATAACTATCTTCCCTTCCAATGTTTTAATGAAGTCGAAGAACTTAGATTAGCTCACCGCTTTTCAATAAAAATAAATCGACGTATTTTACAATGCATTACATATAAATTCTACAAAAAGTAACCTATCAAATGATAACATACCAACAACCATTTTGAATTCTTAAATAAAATTTATGCTGATTGTATATACAGGCAAATTATATTAGTGAAACAGGAACATTCTGTTTCCCTGCACTTATCGCCAGGTAAATAATTCCGCATTGTTTACTTTCTATAACTCACTTGTTTCTAAATACGGAAGACTGGGGTCGAATGGAACATGTTTTATATTTCATACTGTGAAAAGTGTAATTTATAAAATTCTGATATTTTATTTATTTATTTACTTATTTGTTTATTTATTTTTGGATAGGCGGTTTTCAACTTTAAACAGTTTTCTTTTAATAAATAAAAAATGTTAGTCATAGCTTAATTATAAAGGAGAAATAGCCTTAATTTAGGAAATGAATTTTTGTCCCATTAAACATAGGAATCGAGGTCTAGTGGGACTTTTCCATGTGTCTAATGGGACACAATCATTAAACATAAAGGTTTCCTAAATACGCGAATTCAAGAGTTATAGCAGCACCTTTATAAATTCAGGGAGCGGAATCTTGCTTTAAAAATTCTATTTTCTTTCTAATTTTGTAAAACTTAATAAAGAAAAATTGACTGAGTTCTTTATTACCATGTCATTATATTATTGAAAGTTAATTTGGTAAAATGATATAAATTTTAACAGATATAAAAGGAGAGTCACTCTGAAAAAAAAAATGTTTTTTAATATAAGAAAATATAGTATAAACACGAACGAAAACATACAAGAACTTCTTCCGAGTTGCCCATGATTCTGAAAAGAGTGCTTTCTATTTTGAAACCTCAGAAACCAATAAAGTTTCAAGATTTAAAAAAACATTTATAAAAACAAAGTATCTTTTACTGCCACGGATTTTCGGAAACATTTCCGAGTTGTATTTATATTGTATTAATCCATCTTCTCTGCCGATTTTTCGGATGCTATTAATTCTCAAGTAAACATTTTAATGATCGGCAAACATGCTTTACAGACAAACATGATAAATTAACAACATTAACATTAAAATTAATATTATTTTGTTAGTCTTGCATGTATAAATTCAGTTACGCAGCTGAAAATGTTTAATTGAGAATTGATAACATTCTAAACACACCGATATTCCGACATGAGAAAACTGATTAATACACTACAAAATCTACTCGAAGAAGTTTCCAAAAATTAGTGACAGCAAAGGATACTTTGTTTTCATAAATGTTTCTTTAAATGTAGAAAATATATTGGCTTTGGGAGAAATGTGCTCAGAAGAACTATTTGTCCAAAGAAAAGTGAGTTTTCCTCAATATACTGGCAACTATTTAAAATTTACACCAAAAAATAATTTTAGTTATTTTTCTCAAATAAATCATTGATCAATCTGTATACAAAATATGTTAATATCTTATTGAAAAATTGAACGAATTAAATATTTAGCACCTACAAATTCACTGCTGACAGTTCCAGTTACAAAAAACTGGACTTAGCACTTTTAATTCAAATGCTGCTTCATAGATATTTAGAACAACAAATCAATTCGGTAGCTTTATCACAACTGAAATGCAGGGTTAAAGAATATTCCTTTCTAATATTATATGGAATCCACGAAAAGTTTTTGATCGTTTTTCTTTTTGGGTATTTATTTTTATACAATACCAGATATTTTTACATCTTTTTAGCATAAGGAATATTATGTACAGTTTTGGATTTTTGTTTGAATTCTATATTTTGAGATGTTAGAAAATCAGTTACATTTTTTGTCTTAAGGTGAAGAGTGCTTGTCTGGACTAAAAATTATTTATTTTTATTTATTTTTTATTTTTTATGAATGAAACCGATTACGTTTTGATACACCCTTCATGATATATTTTAATATTCAAAAATCTTGATAAATAAATGGCTCTGAAACATTTCCAGTCTAAGAAAGCTTGGCAAACTAAAAATTGTATTGTGACTTTCCGCTTGCAATTGGCTTTTATGCTTATAATCAACATCTTTTGAATTAGAAGCATGGGAATATTTACTTACTTATACATACATCTGCTGGATCTTTAGCAATATAAGTTTTATCATCCGAAATATAGACCTTTCCTAAGAACTCTACTATGGATGCTTCCACAAATTGATTTTGTTTGGTTATTTTGTTCTCGATTGTTACTTGAAGCATGTTTTTTTTTTTTTTTTTTTTTTTTTTTTTTAATTTAAAGTGTGTCCCGATATTCACGCAAGATTTGAATTTTGTGCCAATTATGCAGCAAAGTGTTGCCAACGACTAAAAAAGACAGCGTGACAGCTAACAGTTCAAGGTTATCAAAAATGGAGTGCTACACGAAAGAACAATGTGTTTACACTGTTGAGCAATATTTAAAAAATAACGATGGTTTGGCAGCTAATCGACTTTTAGTGGTTTATCGACAAAATTATCGCCTTTGTGGTTCAGAAAATCCTTGATTGATTATCGCGAAACAAATGTATCCACAACGTGTCACTGTTTTGTGCGGATTTTGGGCTGGACACATCATCGGACCATTCTTCTTTGAAAATGCAGCTGGTCAGGCAATAACAGTTAATGGTGCTCGATATTGCGACATGACGATCCAGTTTTTTGGGCCTAAATTGCAAGATATGGATGTGGGCGACAGGTGGTTTCAACAAAACGGTACCACATGCCATACAGCCCGAGAAACAATTCAATTACTGCATGAGTCATTTCCTGGTCGTGTAAATACCCGTTTTGGTGATTAGAATTGGCCGGCCAGATCATTCGATTTAATGCCGTTCGCCTTTTTTCTTTGGTTTATTTTTTGAGTCTAATGTTCATGCCAACAAGCCACCGACCACCCACGCCTTGAAGGAGGAAATTGAGCACTGTATCAACGAAATTAAGCCGCCACATTTATGCAAAGCTGTCTGGAAACTTTCAACAAAAGAGTGCGTATGTGCCATCAAAACCGTGGAGGCCATTACCCGATATGCTATTCCATACATAACCCTATACTGTACACTTTATGAATCAATAAAATATTTACAATTTTTAATTATAAACATGGGTTTTCTATTAAAATTACTTCTTGGGTGAATTTTAGGACACCCTTATTTATATTTTGTTACAAAACCTCTAATTTTAAATTTTCGGTTTTTTTCTGTTGAATATTTATTGAATTTGATTGGCTGTCGCTAGGTACACAACATTTTGCGTAAAAAATCGAAAATTGGAAATTTTCTGTTTTTTTTTTTTTTTTTTTTTTTTTTTTTAAATGAATCTATACATTATTTAGTAAATTCTTACAAAGTTTCTTAAAGATCTAATCATTAAAAGTATGTCAAATAATGGCTTTATACTTCATTTATTTCCCTTTAAATGATTCAGACTTGCAATCTTAAAATTCATTTTTCCAGTTTGCGCTACTTCAATATATCAATATGATTAAAATGCTAAGAGTTTTATTACTAACTCTTACTAAAATTTATTTATTTTTTAACTCACTCGATATTTTTATTACACGATCCTTATGGTGTATTTAAAAAAATTAATAATCCGATTTCCAGTCATATAAATAGTTTTTTTTTTAAAGTAAATAGTCATTTTTATTGTATTTTTATATGTCATGACATTTTATTTATTTATTTTTAAACTCATTAACTTTTAGGAAATATGGTCCTTAAAGTTACAGACTACAGTTGTAAGAAATGTATAAAAAATATTGTTGCAAAAAGCTCAAAATTATAGAAGAAGTGGGGTTTTTAAATTTTATTTAATTTTTAATTGAATTTTTTTTTATCTTAAGAACTGCATGTTTTTCTTGTTCAAGTCATTTTCTTTCGTAAAACAATTTAATAATACGTATATAATAAAGTATTGTATAATAGTAAAAAAATAGTTACACATTTTCTACCGCACTGCTGCTAAGAAAATGACAGAAATTGAAATTGATGAGGAATGACTGTGGGAATTAAAGTTTTTCGCTTGAAGAGATTCTGTACTTTGCGGATAATTTTTCGGATAGATTTTGAATAGTATACAAATTTCAAGCTTTTCCAATTCTGCTATTTTATTTTCTTCGTATCTTTTATTTATTGGATAAATTACTTCTTTACTTTTCCTTCATTTTTTAAATGTTTTACTGTCTTTTTTTTATATCTTCAAGAAATAGTTTTAAAGTAATATACAGCACATTATGCAAATGATGCATTTTATTTTCAGCTCATGTTTTAATATATTGCATATTTAATAATAATAAATACAACTGCAGATTTAATTTATTTTTAATTTTTATTGTACCTAAAATACTTTGTTACGAATCAACAGTTATCTAGCTACCTGTGGAAAAAGGAAAGAAATTTTAGATACAAATATTTTGGTAATAATAAAATTTAAACTTAATTAACCTAATTTACCTTTTAAACTTTATCAAAAGCTCAGTTCGCCCTAGTGATATTTTTGCTGTCGTATTTTTAAGTGGGTATTGTTCTGGTAAGAATTAGAAAAATTAGAATTTTTGAAAAATATATACATAAAATAACAATATTTTCTGAGATTTTTAAAACAAACAGCATAAAAAAATCTTATAAATATGATAGTTATCAATAAAATTGTGTCAGGTCTTTTCATTGTAACACTGAGAAAAATGACACTTTCAAATCTGGGTAAATCGATGTTCTCATTTTGTTATGAAACTTTTTGTTTCAAATATGACGACCCAATGCATTTAATTCGGAAATACCAGAAATACTCAGAATATTAAAACATGGACATGCTCAAAACTGAGCACATAAGGTAATGCTCATTTTTGAAACATGTACATGCATAAAAATGATTAGAATCAGTTCAAACTCATTTTTTAAACATGGAAATACTCAAAAAAGTGCACATAAAAGTCAGTTCATACTCATTTTTGAAACATGGATATACTCAAATATGAGCACATGATGTTTTATTCTTGAGTGTGTTCATGTTTTCAGAAATGAGTATATACATGTTTCAAACTTGAGTAATTTTGATTCGGAGCCATTTTGACTATGCGACATACTCAAATTTGAGTATTTTTTGCTCAATTTTGAACCTGTCGTTTTTAGAGTGAAGCAATGCTTCAGAGCATACTTCAAAGTGTTTAGTTTTAAAATGTCGAAAGGGCTTTTTTAAAAATTGGGCGCAGGATATCTCTGAATTCATAATCTATGCGCGGCGCCTGATTTTCCTCTCTTGTTTATGATATTTCTAACACTATTTCTACCGACGTCAAATGACAGCGTTTAAGATTTTGATTTATGCTTATTTTAAACGTAATTTTTATCACATTGACTGTCATATTTGTGTGCTAGAAATATTTCCCGGGCGCCATATCACAGGAATATGTGTGCCATTAATATTTTCATTGAAAACAATGTATTGCTGTGAAATGGGACTATTAATAATTTATTACAATGTATTTTTAAAAAAGAACCCCGTGTTCTCCCCCAGGAATGTTTGGTGATTAGTGATGGGCATAACGATTATTTTGATTATTCGAGTGAATCATTCTTGCATGCACAGAAGCATATCTGCGACACTTCAATTTTTTTTTTTAATTCGATTACTACCAGAAAATTTTTATACAAAACACATTTTTCATTTTTATCTGTCATCTAATCTAATTCTAATTAAAATGAGAAATTTATTTTTTTCAAAATTTCTAGTAGTAATTGAATATATATATATTTTTTTTTTAATTTCGCAGATATGCTTCTGTGCATGCCCGAATGATTCATTCGAATAATCAAAATAATCGTTATGCCCATCACTATTGGTGATTTTAGTTTGGCTTTAAACATGTAAACACAACTAAAATCGGATGTTTATGAATTAAAAATGTATGAAATTAATACTTTGTAATAGAATTAACAAACGCTGTCGTGATTGGAAATTGTAAATCGACTTGTTAGCACTCTAAACCACTTTGTAAATGTCTACCAAAAAATTACTTCGTCGCAATCTGTGTCTGTCAAAGTGTTAAATTAAAACAATTATAAGTCAAGCATCCAGTTTAATTAATGGAATTTATGATTGTTTTAATTTAAAAATATATTTTTTAAAACCTTAATTCAAATTCATAAAGAATGTCATTTGACCCCTCTTAAAAATTGCATTAGATTCTATAGCTATAATATTAAACTAAAGTAAGAATTGCCAAAATTGGCATAACATAAAGTAAGTGCATTTATTTTTATTAAAAGATTGTTTTAAAGATGAATATTTTATTTCTAGAAGCTTGCACCAATATTAACCAATATAGTTTTTATCGAATAAACATGTGAAATGGTAAAATCTCTACAAAAGTGTATTTTATTTTTCTCTATAATATAGTTTCTCTGAATTCCTGGAAAACGAATTTTCAAAATCAAATAAACATAATAAACATACCTTTTGAAAGAGTAAAATAGATGAAATACAGTTAGTTATATCAGGGATAGAATCTACTGATATTTCTAGCATAAGTATATATAACGTCGAGTTTCTTCCAAGAATATTTTATTCTTCAGAGTGAGTTGAAATAAACAAAATTTCCTTTTTATGCCTCCATACAAATTACCTTCCTAGAAAATATTTTTTTCACACATTCTATTAAAAATTTTTTTAGAAATACATATGTTTTATTATTAGTATTATTTTACTGCACAGACAAAAAGAGACATGTTTCTAAAAATATTACAAAATTGAATACGGCTCAGGAAAATCTAATCTAACCTCTTCCGACACAATCACGATTCTGAAAAGCATTCCTTTATCTGCCGAAACCACAGAAACTAACAGATTTATGATATTTAAAGAAGCATTTCTGAAACATTTTTTCTTCCTGTCCGCAATTTTAGGAAACATTTCTGAGTAGATTTTATAGTGCATTAAACTGTTTTCACAACACGAAACATCGGATTTTCAGATGCTATCCATTCTCAAATAAACATTTTCATGTTCAACAGGCAGCCATGCTAAATAACCAGCATTAAGATTAACAATAATATTAGTACTTCCTTTGTTAGTCTGATATGTAAATATTCGGTGACGTAGCAAAAAATGCTCACTTGAGAATTGCTAGCATCCGAGAATCCGATATTTCGTGTTGAGTAAACCGATTAACACACTGTTAAAACTACTCGGAAACGATTAGGAAAATTGGAGACAGGAATAGAAACTAGCTTTCTAGCATTTCTGAAACTAGTTTCAGAAATGTTTCTTTACATCTCGAAACAATATACGAAGTTGCAAGATGAACATCATCTTGCAACTTCTTCAACATCCCCCATACAGTTTCGACTTAGCCCCAAGCGATTTTCATCTGTTTAGTCCACTAAAAAACCATCTTGGAAGCAAGATGATGATCACAAATGATGAAGAGGTTCAACTTGAAGTCCTAATGTGGACACAGCAACAAAAAAGAATTGTATGCAGCTGGTGTTGGGGCACTGATAAAACAGTGATATGAGTGCATAAATATTGGTAGAGAATATGTTGAAAAATAAAAAAAGTTTTGAAGTGAATATCATTGTAAGTTATTATTTAATTTTCTTTTGTGACTCAGTTAATGACTTACCCTCGTATTTATTGGTTTATGAGGTTTCCGAAGATAAACGAACACTATTCGAATTAATGGGTAACTCGTAGAAGGTTATATAATAATTTAATAAACTGTATTACATTTTGTAGTACTTTCGGAAACGTTTGTCTTCTTTTTATAGTGCAGAACTTGTTGATATTCTCCATATAACTAATAGACATATTTATCTACATAATTGTTTTTAAAATAATGCTCGAATATGGAAAATAGTGTTTTTAAATGATCCCTAATACATATCCTTATAATTATAACTTTACAGCTCATTTCAATTTCAGAAACGATCTTTTATAAATGAAAACAACTGCAGATTATTTCTATGAATAAGCAAATAAAATAAAATACATGACTGTGATGTTAAAAATTCATAATATAAAATGTAATTATTTTTTTATTAAAATCCTTTCTAACATAACATAAGTCAGTTTTACATTTCTATCATTACAAGTAGTACTATAAAGTGTAATTGGAATGAACGGGCAAAATGAAATAATATATAATAATTTTTTATGAAAATTACTACATGAAATGTGCTTGGAATGAACATGCAAAATGGAATAATATATATAAATAATATATCGTCAATATATCGGAATAATATATAGTTTATGAAAATTCATTTAACATTTCTTCAGTATATGTTCTCTTTTCCTAAATATTCTAGTATATGAACCTGTTAAAGCAAACAAACATAGCTTTTAAAGTGATAAAACAGATGAAATAAAAATTTTCCATAGATAAAATCGAATAAAATTTGAAAGTTTCCAGAATGTATAACGTTTTTCGTCTATTTTCCTTTTCATTTTGAGTTGAAATAAAGATAATATCATTTTCATGCTTACATTTGTATTAGAAGATACATTTTTCACATTTTCTATAAGCTACGTTCAAGAGGTATATATACAATATTTTACAATATAAAAGTATATGTAAGCATATGATATGGAATTATTTAAATGATTTAGTTAACTGTTAGGCATATGTAAATCATATGCATACTTTTTAAATAGTAATTTAAAAGAAAGTTTTAAGCGAAGAATTGAAAAATTTCCATAGAGAAAATTATATTTCTATTTTAGAGAGTTTTGCTTAAAGATAGTATTCTTCTTTAGTACAACTATCAAAATTGATAGTTGATTCAATTTTCAAGTAAATATTTTTTCAATTTTTTGTTTCAGAAAAATCCTACCGACGACAGAAAATAAGGAAAGATATATTGCAATAAACAATCTGAAAAGCATCCTCGGATGCTGCACGTATTAACTGTTAAAACCACAACTTTGTGTTTAAGAAAAAAAGAGATTCGGTCAATAACTGCATCACAAAATTAAATGCAAATATCCCCTATGGCTATACATCTTGTGCAAGAAAGCGCATAGTAAAACAAAGGGAATTTCCAATGTTAAAAATAATCTCAAGTGACTGAACTTGACTTTCCAAACGCTTTACAACACCCATATCAAACACGCGGTCCGTGGGCCACAGCTGGCCCACCACCATCTGTTCTCTGCGAAGACTTTAGCGTTTTACCTGTGTTTAATCTAGTTAACATAGTTGCTGAAAATACAATATGCACGAACACACTTGCACCACCCATTGCCATCTCTAAGACAGCGATCAGAAAGATATGTGTATGTCAGTGCTGCCAGTTGGGCGGACTTTTTTTATTCAGAATGCTACCCTATTTTCGAATAATAATATTTGTCTTATTTATTCCGTCGTTAAATGATAAAAGTGAATAATTTTCTTCACACTGTGGTAGCATTCTGAATTTAAAAACTAGTCGGATGTGCCAATCCCAAACTTTCTTCTATCTCATACATGTTAATACTTCAAAATTCGCTATCACATCGCCAATAAAATCAATTTTTTTTCTCGTCATTCCCTTGTACGTCAGATGCTTGCGAATAGGCGGATTACCTGTATGTAAAGTACCATTCGTTTCACAAAAAAGCTGATGTACAACGCAACTAACTCGTACTGCTTTCAACCTATGCAGGTCATCGCAAAGGGCTTTCCTCCGATGAGCCGGTCGAAACGAGGTCGTCCCACTCAGTCACGGCGCGCAGCGCCCCATTACGCGCCAAGGTATTTCCGCAGGTTCGGTCCCGGAGATTCGAACCGTGCCATCCTCCCTACGGGCGGTTCTGCAGCCCACAAGAGCAACCAGAGACCCACAACTAGGCAGAGTTCTCTTCCACGGAATTAATTTGCCCTGGGCTACTTAGAGACACCTACAAAGGTGTCCCCACTGATGACCCAGGGGTGTACAACACAACTAAAAAAAAGTCCTTGTGGCCTGTACCAGCAGGAAAATTTAGCTTCCCTATTCTTTGGTTTTGTTCTATTTTCGCTAATTTTATTGGGCAATACAAAACTAAAATGAGCAGTTAAATCCGATTACAGAACATTCATTCCCAGTTATCGTCAATATTAAATTTGAATCAGAATGTCGCCAAATTAATCAGTTATAGCCAAGTTAGTTTTGTTTATGGTAATCTATTTTTGTCACCCAATTTGGTGATATTTCACCAAATATCGCGAAGTTTGGCGAAAATTCGACGCTGGCGAATATAAATATATAGTGTTGAGACGATGGGTACAACAATGAAAGAAAATTTGCCAGAAACCATGTTAACTAATAAAACTCATGAATTAAATCCGTGTACGGAAGAATCCTGCTGCCTTGTTTCAAAATTTCAGCAACCTAAAATTTAAAACTGCTATGTCTCAGTCAATTTGTAACATACAGGCAAAATAAAAATTGCTCCGGAATCCTTGGATCAAAGCCGAACACTTAACGGAAAAAAACTTTTACGATTCCTAATTTTTTTCTACATCTTTTTGATTTTGAAATCTTTAAGTGGCTATAAGAGTGCCCTTTGCCTGCGGAATATCCCTAAATTGAACTGGGACCTGCAGGCCATAGTCAAAAACATATACCTAAAATTTTGTTCAATTCTATACATAAACTAATACAAAAACTGCAAAAAGTGGATGAAACAGCGTCCAAAAATTCAAGGACGACCGAATTTTGAGGACGTATGGTCCGCTGAGCTCCATAAATAGAAAGGAGGGCTAACTCACCGGGTCTATTGGAAATAAACCTGGGAATAAACCGGTTTTTCGCAACTCTAGTTTTAATACGGTATATGCAGTGGTAATACTTTCTACGATTTTTATTTAGTAAGAAATGAAACATATTAACCTATGGTAAAGATACCATATATATCTTTTTCAAAATTAAAGAAATCTATATTTTAAGTATTTTATTAAATATACTTTCCCCTTTCTGCATTATCGTAACTTATATACATTCCCGGCTGTTAAAACGCGCACCTTTTTATCATTCTCTTTCAACGATAACTTTTAGTCAAAATCATACATATTGTTTGTAAATTATCATTAACGTACTTTATTCGGTCTCCCACATATCAAAGTAAATGAAATTATCCAAGGCATAAAATGTTTCCTTTCTCATGGTCAGTTTTGACTTCATACTGAATCCAGATGTTAATTCCGTCTGACTGACGCCTTATAACATATTTCTGAAATATCTTTCCTGCATTTTCTCAAAACAACTAACCACTAAAATTCTATTTCACTCTCTTTTTTTTGCCAAAGTGCAATCTTCGCCAATAAAGATTTCCCTACCAATGACGTCAATTATGAAGTTGATATGATGTATATGTAACGGTTACAATTCCCACGCAAAATACAATACTCTTGGCTCTAAAAATGTAAATGGTTTGGCATACTTTCCAACGCACGCTGTCATTATCAAAAATACACTTTCCTCTCTGATCTCCGTGATGTAACATCTCTAAAAATATTCTGGCCCCTTGGCCACCCTATGGTACTCTCCTAAAACATTTTCCCACTTTTTAAAATTCGGATATGCAGCCTAAGTTCTCGATATTCTTACTTCGCTCCTCTGTCAAAAATTTGGATTGTCACCCCATCATACAAGATGTGATTTCTCATACCCTTGGATTATTAACTGTGGAATAACTTCCTAGATATGTCTTATTTTCATCGTTTTAAAATAAAGAAAAGATGTTTGTCAAATACTTCTTGATTCTTCCTCGTCGAAACAAAACTTTTTCTAGTTCTCAGCAGGATGTCGTCAACTTGAGTCATTGCGGGAAACAACATATGCATTCACTATACGTCACTCGGGACTTAAATGCTTATGTCCCACCGAAAACAATTTTCCTATATTTCAGATGCCTACAAATTCTTCGACTATCCCATACTCCGAACCATTCTTGATTCTACTCCGAAGCTTTCTCCTATTTCTTTTCGATATAAGATTGGTGCCTAATTTTGATGAACTGGATTTTTCACAAAACAATTTCCATAGGGTGTGCGCCAAGGAACTCCATATCAACTACTCAATGTGTGGATTTTTGATTTTTCTGCTGTCGTGACTCCTCTTGTGTCTACATCTTCGAAATGTGCCTGAATTTGTCTACATCTTCGAAATGTGCCTGAATTTGTCTACATCTTCGAAATGTGCCTGAATTTGTCTACACCTTCGAAATGTGCTTGAATTTTTCTACATCTTCGATATGTGCCTGGATTTGTCCTGCGGTTCATGTTGGTTAGATATGCCCTTTCCGTGCCGCGTAGGTGATAAACTGTTTCAACTTAGGATCTTGTGTGCAGCTTTTTTTTTAACCCGTGCCTGTGATAAATACGCCTTCCAAAAAAAAAAAAAAAAAAAAAAAAAAAAAAATTAATTAAATCCTTGTGATCCCTGTCTTACCTATACATATTAAGTACTTTCAGTTTATAACTATTATTCTGTGACTTGAAAGTGTGCTACAGACGTGCCTTCTGAAATGACCCATGCCAGATAGATCAACAATTTTTTTCTCGCAGTCGTTTTTGGTAAAACTTATATTTTTCCAATGTGTTAAGATTATAACTTCATTCAACCGATTCTACATATGCTTTCATTATTTCAAAAAGATTATCTTTCTTCGTCGATTAAATTTCTCCAGTTTACATATGTGAAATATGCCGCTAATTTCAGTGAATTTCAACTCATGATTATGCACTGTGTGGTTTCATCGTATAAACACGAGAAACTTTGATTGTGTTTCGGCATAAGAAAAAAAACACCAGGAAACTCAATGTGCTCCTCGAATTGACTTCCTAATCATGCGTTGCGGTTCTTATAATCGGAAAACTCTTTCTAACTTAGTTTCGATAAAAATTCAAGGTTATTGAATGCCTATCCCTCTGCTTTAACGAAAACTTTTTGTTTTTAATTGCCTTGTAACAATCAAGTAAGAAGAAAATAACTGTGCTTGCAAATGTTGTTGAACTCTATCTCCGGTTAAAATTTATGCATTCCTCCAAACTTCAATTGTGTTAAAGGAATATTTATTCATAGTGATACAAATCACAAAATCCGTTTTCATCTGTGGTAATTTAAAACAAAAAAATATGTATATTATTTTCGGTGTTTTTTTTTTTTTTTTCTATCGCTAGGTGTTTTCTGAAATTAGTTATACAATGGATATATACTTGTGTTACAGGTAAGAGTTTTTATTCTTAATGTGTTGATATAAAAAAAAAAGAAAACGAAAAAGCAGAAAATTCTTATTTTTATTAAAATTTTTAATTTTATGAAATCAGCTTTCTATGGTAATTTCAAATGATATGTTCATATTTAAGATGGATAAGTTTTGACAGTGCAAGAACTGTAATTTTTTTAATTAAAAAAAAAGCCACTGCAAGAACTTTTAAATATTTAATAATGTATATATTTTAAATCGTTCCAAGTGTAGTTTGTATATTTGTGGCGTACAGGTATGAAGTAGATTGTTTTCTAACTGTCAGAGATCTTTCAAAGTTTAAAATGATACTAAATTTCACTTATATCTGAATTTTTTCATGACTGATAAATTTTATTCAAATTTTGCTTCGTTTTATTATTTTGTTGTATTTTTATGCATTTGAAGCCACTGCTTATCATTTTAGAGATCTCTAATGTTTTAAATATTTTAATCTTTAAAAAAAATAATAATAAATTATCAGTTTTTGTTGTGTTTTAAATTTTGATATATTTCTATTCACATTTTGGGTTGCATTCAGTTTTTAACCCTATGTTATTAATATTACGGTAAATACTCTAAATATGATCTCATGATATGATATTTTAATTTATACTTTAAGTATGCACTGCTTTGAGTAATCTCTTTGCTCTTTTGTGTATCTGGTCTTGTGTATTTTACCGGTGTATCTATACCCTTCTTGCCATTTTTATCATATTGGTGAGAAAATATGACACTTTAAATTTTTGCAATTCATGCACTTCCTTCACCTCTTTTAAAGTTTTGTGTATATCTTTTCCATATTCATGCCTATTAAAAAAAATACGCAAAATAAATCTAGGACCAGAGTGCAGTAAATGGCATCCACTCAGGCATCACCAGTATCTGAAACTACTGTTTCTATTTCCGAACAAAATCAAATATTTAGTGATATGTCATGGTCTTATGTATTCAGGGATTTGTTAAAAGGTGCTCCAGAGTTGGTTAACTCCCAATTAAATGAGCTTCATGAGCACATAAAATTGCAGGACAATTCTGCTCTCTCTGCCAAATTATGCAAATTTCAGGTTATTCTGGAACGCCAATTTGACAGTCTTTTGCAGTTTTATGATATTTTTGTCATGAAGCAACTTGATAAATTGGTACAAGACAAAACAAATTTAATTTCGCTTAATAAAAAATTATTGGAACGACTTCATGCCCAAAAGGTAGAAAATATACATGAAGTCTTTGATGATGTTAAAAATGTAAACGATACTTCCCATAACACTTATATGTTACCCCGAAATGTGCATAATATTTTTACACAGACGGATATTTCACAAATTACTGATGATGAAAACACATTCGATGATTTAGCACATAAAAAAAATTGATATGCAGCAATCAAATACTTCTAGCAATCGTGATCTTTCAGAAAGCATTCCTATTTGTTCACCTACTAAAATGCATCATAAACCGGTTCGCATCATTATTTGTAAATTACTTTTAAAATTTAATATACCAGACATTTTATTTGGAATTTCTGATATTCTTCAAAAACCAGTGTCCTCTATACAATTTATAAGGAAATGTAAACTTAGGGATACACATGAGTACAACTGGATATTTGAGATGTCGTTTCCTATTGCAAAAATCTTACTGGAGCTTAAACAAATAACTATTCAAGACAAAAAAATATCCTGTAATCAGATTTATCCCTGTAAAACGTTGTTTTCGATGTCATTCATTTTATCATATTGCACAGGTATGTCTTAATTCTATAAAATGTCCGATTTGTGCAAGCCAACATAACAATCTTCGGTGCACAAACCCTCCTAAATGCATTAATTGCATATCAAATAATGAAAATAACAATACTAATTTTAACATTTATCACACTGTATCTTCACCAGGGTGTCCGTCAATAAAGAAATATATTGATGAAGAAAGAAATACCACTCTCTGCTAATTCTAGTTTAAATATTTTTTGAAACTATAATATTAATGATAAGATGTTATATTATGATACTCTTTGCGTATATATTTCTTTTATTATATACTGTCCCAAATATTTACTCCTTTTACTTCAATTCAATTTTTCGGTATTTTTTATTCACTTTCCTACTATATGGGTAAATTTTTCCAGACAACTGCTCTTATGAATATTTTTCTTTCTATTTCATAGGTTAAAGTTTTTGTTGTTTACACATCTGTGTGTATAGATGGTTCGTCTCTTTTCGTTTGACTATTTAGCGCGCGAAAATGGTAGGGCGATTAGAGGTATATTTTTATGTCGAGATTTTTTTGGTGCGGGTCGTCAGAAAAATTTTTTGGCATTTGAATAAGTGTAACTGATCCGTACACACAGCTTAATTTTACCTTTTATCTTCGTTGTATTTTCGACATTTCAGGAGTAGACAATTCTTCTTCTTTGCATCACTATCCTTTTAGAATAAAAATAATAGAAATAAATAAAAATAAATTGTTATTAAAAATTAAGGCAAAATAAATTCGGCGTCACATCTTTTCCTTTGGCACATTCTTGCAGAAATTCACATCATTCAGCTTTTTTCTTTTTTTAATTTCCTTTGGTAGAAATAAGTAATGACATTTTTTTTAATTAAATTAATTCTTTTGGTTCTGTTTTTCTCTATAATCAGAAATTTATTCATTCTTCTAAACTTCGGTTGTGATTAAAAAAAAAAAAAAAATTCTTTGTGGTTCTGATTCCTTTTGTTTTCAGAAATATAACTTATTGAGGGCTGATACTTTTGTTATCAGATTATTGTTTTGGTGAGTCCGATTCCTAGTTTTCGGATATATAACTTATTGAGGGCTGATACTTTTGTTATCAGATTATTGTTTTGGTGAGTTCGATTCCTAGTTTTCGGACATATAATTTATTGAGGGCTGATACCTTGTTATCAGACTATTGTTTTGGTGAGTCTGATTCCTAGTTTTCAGATATACAATTTATTGAGCTCTGATACCCCTTGTTATCAGAAATTTTTATTTGTGTGACTGGTTCCCTTTGTAACCAAAAATTTTTTTGTTTACAATTTTCTCACTTAGTTTTCTCCTTTGTAATCCAAAGCTTTTCTTTTTCCTTTATTCCTTATTATTACATTTCTATACTTAAGATTCGTATTCACTGATAGGTATGGCCAAGCATTCACACATACCGTTTATATTTTTCGCACTTCACATGTTAGTGTATACATTAATTTTCTATTGCTCTTTACATATACACTATGTCATCGTTTTTTTTAAAGTTACATCACTTTACATGCCACCTTCACGTTATCAATTAGAAATAATTTTTGAACTTTATTTCAGTGTATAATTCCCATAATCGTTCTTAAAATTTGGACTTATGTTAAATTTTTGAATTCTATGATATGCATCCTTACTTCGATAACGTACATGTTGCTTTTTCTAAATATTGTTCAGGTGTAAACATCTCTCTCTCATCGAACATACATAATGTTAACACCTTTACTTCACACTATATAGATTATAGTGATATTTTAGGCATTTTTCTTTTTCTTTTTCTCACTTGTAGAAGCAGATCCTTCATTTAAAAAAAAAAAAAAAAAAATTCAATTCTTCTACATTTATTCATCGTATTGTTTCTTTTAAATATTTCAGAAATGCTTTTGTGATGCCTTAAAAAAATTGTTATATAAAGAAATTTATTAATGAAAGTTAGATATAAATTTTAAAAATGATTACAACTATTATGGGTTATTTCAAAATTATTTATTCAATTGCTATTTTAATATTCGGTAAAGATAATCCCTTTTATGTACTATAATAATTTAATAGTTTCCCAGTTAAATAAAATAATAAAAATAAAATAAAATAAAGATTATTTATGCAATTATTAAATTACAAGGTGGTTTTGTAAACTGTTTATGCACATTTCCCGATAATTACAAATTTTTTTTTTTTTTTCATTTGGTATATGTGTTTTTAGTATGTGTTATTGTGTCATTTTTATATTGTATAATTGTAACTATTTTTTTCAATATTGAAATATTATTTATGTTTATATTTCCTATGGCCAGAAGTAAAAGTGAAAAGTTTAATTGTGCACATTCTAATCTTCGAAATAAAATATGAGACAAAATGTGACTATTTATGAAAGTGCACGAATAAGATTAAAATATCATTAGGCATGCCATTTAAAAAAAAATGATATATTATTTATGCAGCCAAAAACAACTATATTCATGTTGATAATGGAACTTTTGAAAGACTACTGAAATACATGCTGCTGCAATTTGAAAATTGTATGGCCATTTATTATACTAGTATGAAGATTTTTGGTAGTACTACATATTTTTTATTTACATATTGTATGCATACTTATTTTATTATTTTTATATATTGATATTGTGTATTATATTTTTAGGGTGACATTCTAAATTTTTCAAAATCTTGTGAAGGGGTGATATATATATGGTAAAGATACCATATATATCTTTTTCAAAATTAAAGAAATCTATATTTTAAGTATTTTATTAAATATACTTTCCCCTTTCTGCATTATCGTAACTTATATACATTCCCGGCTGTTAAAACGCGCACCTTTTTATCATTCTCTTTCAACGATAACTTTTAGTCAAAATCATACATATTGTTTGTAAATTATCATTAACGTACTTTATTCGGTCTCCCACATATCAAAGTAAATGAAATTATCCAAGGCATAAAATGTTTCCTTTCTCATGGTCAGTTTTGACTTCATACTGAATCCAGATGTTAATTCCGTCTGACTGACGCCTTATAACATATTTCTGAAATATCTTTCCTGCATTTTCTCAAAACAACTAACCACTAAAATTCTATTTCACTCTCTTTTTTTTTGCCAAAGTGCAATCTTCGCCAATAAAGATTTCCCTACCAATGACGTCAATTATGAAGTTGATATGATGTATATGTAACGGTTAAAATTCCCACGCAAAATACAATACTCTTGGCTCTAAAAATGTAAATGGTTTGGCATACTTTCCAACGCACGCTGTCATTATCAAAAATACACTTTCCTCTCTGATCTCCGTGATGTAACATCTCTAAAAATATTCTTGCCCCTTGGCCACCCTATGGTACTCTCCTAAAACATTTTCCCACTTTTTAAAATTCGGATATGCAGCCTAAGTTCTCGATATTCTTACTTCGCTCCTCTGTCAAAAATTTGGATTGTCACCCCATCATACAAGATGTGATTTCTCATACCCTTGGATTATTAACTGTGGAATAACTTCATAGATATGTCTTATTTTCATCGTTTTAAAATAAAGAAAAGATATTTGTCAAATACTTCTTGATTCTTCCTCGTCGAAACAAAACTTTTTCTAGTTCTCAGCAGGATGTCGTCAACTTGAGTCATTGCGGGAAACAACATATGCATTCACTATACGTCACTCGGGGCTTATGTCCCACCGAAAACAATTTTCCTATATTTCAGATGCCTACAAATTCTTCGACTATCCCATACTCCGAACCATTCTTGATTCTACTCCGAAGCTTTCTCCTATTTCTTTTCGATATAACCGTTTGTTTAGAGTCAGTATCCAACCAAAACGTTATGACTGACTTCATACTGAAAGCGTCTACTACATCACACTTTCAATGTGCGCAAGCAATAAATCCTGCATTAATAACTTCATACACATTTCGATTGTACAATAATGAAAATGGAACAAAAATCACTATTACAGCACCCTTTCCAGCGAAATATCACCAAATTCAAGAAGGACCTGCTGCCCATAGCCAAAAACATGGAAAAAATTGGTTCAGTTCTCTACATAACTTCATACACTTTTCGATGATACAATGATGACAGACAGACATTTTGTATAAACGTATTTTTCGGTATATCTGACCCTTAAAACGTGTAAATCCGTCGAAAATCGGAAGTCGAAATAAATGTCGATTTCAATACTTTCTTCTAATATAGGTAAAAGAAAGTAAAAAACAAAAATCCCGCTCATCTGGCAACACTCATCGATATAAACACATATATCTCAATTTGAACGCTCAGCTAAAAGATTGCATCTTGGATACAAAGCCTTGTATCTTGGATAATCCATAACCTTGGTATCCCCAACCTAGTTATCTTGGATATAAAGATAATCGATCGGAACGTAGCAAGGAGCGGAATCTTGAGTCTGAAAATTTAAAGATTCGTAAAATTTTTACAGTATTTTATTTATGAATTTTTTAATGTTTTGTGTCAAAATTAATATTTTATATATCACTCTCTTCAATTTCACACCACATTACAAAATAATATAAAGTATTTATTAAACGCTAAGAAATGTATTGTAAAATTAATAAAATTCTGCGCTAATTAAGAACAGTTAAATATATATATATATATATATATATATATATATATAAAGTGAAATAAATTTTAAATGAGTCGCTTTGAAAGTAACATATTATGGATCCTGTGCTTGACAAACAACCCCGATTTTGTCATTCGGATCCGAAATCTTCACTTGGACATTGGTTGATTATATGGATTTTTTATTTACTCTGTTTAAGTATTTTCATTAAATAGATAAATGTATAATTTATAATGAGACCTGCGTGATCTTTCCCCCCCTTCCTTGATATACACATGTTTTATGGTCATAGTCACATACATCACAGGATTAAACAAAAATGTGTTAAACCTCTCTACCAGTGTGAATAAATATAATTAAATGAAGTTGAACATCGAAGATTTTTTTCAAAAGGTGAATTAAAGTACAACTATATTCAAAGGAAAACTAACATTTTATGTTTGATATGTAGAAACTGTTGGCGTTTGGAAAGAATATAACATTAAGAGATGCTACAACACAAAATATAAAGAAAAGCCACAAGAATCAACATCGAAAAGATAAACTATTAGATTTGAAACTGATACTTCTTAAAAGAAAAAAGTGCGTTTTCACCAAGCCTATAGAAGATAATACTTAAACAAACGATTAATGGCTTTATTACATTTAATTGCCCACGAGTCGAAATCATTAACTACGAAATGGAAGAATGTCCAGAGCAATAAAGAATTTTTGTAAATGTTATAAGCATAAGCAGGGTGGTGCAAAATTTTAATTAGATTAACGATTGACAAGTAACGATTAAATGTTTAATCATGAGTAAAGATTGACGATTGAACTGTGTTTCAATTCCACTTATAGACTAATAATTGATTTAATTTCAATCCCTCTCTCCAATTAACGATTAAATCAATTCTCAATCTAATTAGTTAATCTAATTAATGATTAAAAACGTCATGTTTTTTCCGGCGTTGGCCCTGTTATTTTCTTTAATTCTTCTCAAGTTACTTAAAAATCAAGTTTTATCCTCCTGGGTTCGCAGCTAATGGCCTGTATATGGTCGGGTACCCCAATTTTACCTAACCTAACACGCAGATTGGCTTGGGAGGGGTTCACTTTAAATATTTCGGGTTAGGTTTAGACTCTGTGCGGTCGAGCTTGAGTTGACCGATTTTTCAAAAGAAAGTCCTGAATATTTATCAAATGAAACAAACTATATATTTGAATATAATGAGGATATATAGGTTCATTTTTATACAAAAATGATATAATTGATATTAGAGGTTTAATTGTAAGCCATTTTTCAATACTATTTTTCAAATATAGATTAATATTATTTATCTTCGAGTTTGGGTTGTGTTCGGGTGTGATACTTCAGGTGCAGGTCATGTTTCCGGCTGACTTTAAGCACAAATTTCAGGTTCAGGTACAATACAGTGTTGCTAGTGGGTTATTTTTTTAAAATGCAGATTGTTTGATTGGCGCCACTTTTTTGAAATGGTAAAACTCGCTTTGTTTTTGCCTTATTTAATCTGTGATTAAGTAAGGTGAATTTTACTTTCTTCAAAAACTGATGGTAATCAAGAAAACTGAATTAAAAAAAAATAGCCCACTGGCAATAGGGGCACGATATGAGCACAACGCAACTAGTGTGTGAGTAATGAATGAGCTAGAAGCCACTGGGGTCCAAAAATGACGAATTTGGACCTCGTTCTGCTCATATCATACACGGATATCACGACTGAAACATTTGCAGTGTACTTACTAGTCAAGTGAGATCGCACGCTAAAGTTGCATGCTGTAACTCGAAAACATGATAGAACAGTTAAAATAACGAATTGCGCTTTGTTCTACTAATATCATACCAAGATTTCAGGAGGCAGATTGAAAAAATTGTATCGTACAAATCAAGATATATGATATGTTAAAGAATCTTGTCGTAAATCGATAACAGGATAGTTCCTTCAAAATCACAATTTGGCGCCCTGTTCTACTCATAACGTACCAAACTACCGATTCACTTATTCAGACGACTCTGGCGATAGTTCTAAAGCTCCAAACGAAACGAAATTCCAATAGTATCTGTAGTTAAACTAAAAATGACATGTTAAACTCTGACAATTGAAAAAAACAGCAGTCTATGAGACCGTTGACAGCAGTTAATGATTAAATACGAAGGAATTACTCATTTTGCTTAAAAACAACGATCTTTTTTAAGAAAATGGGTCAAAATGCGTGTTTCGAACGGATTTCTAAAGTATGGAAGCTACGAGAGGATATTCATTAATTAGTAAAAATAGTAAAATACTACTATTATCAAACGTGTATTTACTTTTAAAAAATTAAAACATCTGAAATTAATTGGTTTTTGAGTATATTTTAAAGATTCGCTTTGGTGAAAAGGGCTAAAAAAGGAGAACAACCATGATGTTTTATTCCTACAGTATGGTGTAAAGCTAACATCAAACTTACATTTTGCTTATACAATATTCTTTCTTTTTCAGTTTGACGCAACTTCTTAATGATATAAGCATGATTTAATATCTTTATTTGAACGCCTTTTGCAGCAACAAATCAGTTATCTGATTCAGAATCTTTTTTTTTAATTCTTTTAAATGCTTAAAAATTGTCTACAAATATGTAAATGCACAGCGTAAGCATTTGTTGAAATGTTATTATTATATTAACGATATTAATTGGTTTATGAGTAAGTTTGAAAGAGATTCATCTTGGTGAAAGGAAAAAAAATAAAGAGCAACGCTAATGATTTAATCTTAATTTTATTATGCATAGCCAACATTGAACTGTTATATTTTGCTTATACCATATTCTTTCTTTTTCAGTTTTTCGTCACATTGTGTGGTATAAACATAATTAATATTTATTTCAATTATTATTTTATTGAAAATTTAGTTCTTTGATAACATTGTCGGCCTTTGTATATAATAATTACAAAATAAAGTTATATCAGTTTTATAAAAAGAGCTCAACTGTCCCTTCTAACCTAAATAATTTACACATTTTGACCTGGGTGTATCTGGATAAATGTATGTGACCCTTTATAATTTTAAGTAAGGAAAATCGCATAGTGACCCTTAGTAACAGCTTCCTAGCAATAAAAGCGAATTTAAGTAAGTTAAATGTCGACCATATTTAATTTTCGTCTAAGTAATTAGATTAATGATTAAAGTAATCGCTATTGAATTAGTTCAAATTGAATTAATCATGAAAAATTTTGTAAGGGTAATTACTTTTTTCAATTTCAATCATGATTACATTCATCATGATTAAATTTCGTATGATTGAACGTTTAATCGACTAATAAATTAACTATAAAAGTAATCGATTAATGCCAACCCTGAACATAAGTACCATTACTAGAAAGATTTATATATGTAGCCGGATAAATTTATAAACGCCGTATATGGGCTTAAAACTTATATTGGTTATAAATTTATTATATAGTGTTTATAAAGTTAGATTAGTACGCACATTCTTAATCATTGTCAATCTACAAGATATCTTGTAGATATGGGTTAGTGAATCTATATTCTTATACAGAAATTTGACGGCTTTCCATCAAAATGATTTAACTATTAATTTCGAACTGTTAAACCAGAATACCATTTTCATTTTAAATCAACAAATTATGAGTGTGAGACTAACAATGGACAAGTACTTGGGGTTTTCATTTGAAATTACAAATCACCTAAGTAAACTTTAATTTCAATGTAAATTTCAGAATGCTATGATGTTATTCGGAAGCACTATTACCGTTTCCAAACAGAAAATATTATTTTGGTAAAAAAAAAATTTCAAAACAAAAACTTGTGTTATTTTAAATGTTCCCAGGTATTATAACAAAAATAGCAGGAGTTGAAATTTTAAATATATTCTAATTAAGTTTTACTACATTATAAAATGAATTCAGAAGATGATCTTTGAATTTGAAGAAAAATGCGAAAATCAATTTAATCTGTTAACTTCACCTGTAGTGATTGAAGTTGAAATTATTGTTTAGAATTTATTATTGCCGTTAATTGGAATTCAGTGTTATTCCATGTTGTAACGAAAATATAAGGATGTGAGATTTCAAATTTCCGTAATTATTTCAGTTGACCTATTTCCTAATGAGCAATTAGGCGTATTTTAGTTATGTTCAGTAGTGTACTTTTGTACGAAATCTTTGCAGTTTCCAACCCTTCATTTTATTTTCAAATTATTTAACGTAATTTGAACCAGAAAATTTGTT
Organism: Maratus michaelseni; assembly: GCA_963931845.1. Classification (NCBI taxonomy): domain Eukaryota; kingdom Metazoa; phylum Arthropoda; class Arachnida; order Araneae; family Salticidae; genus Maratus; species Maratus michaelseni. Next base: position 217,033,072 of record OZ007588.1, read on the forward strand.
TAATAAATGAAATCAAATAAGTACAGCATATAACTAAGACACATTTTATTAAATTATTTTTATCTTTCAAAATATGTTTACCTTTATCTTTTATTCAAAAACAAAAACTCGGAATATTAACAGCTATGACTTTGCTAAATCAAGATTAACAGACCAGCATGTACAATAAATTTTTAAAATAAATTCTATTTAGAAAATTCAATTAAATATTTTACATTTCGTTTATGAATTGTCGAGTATTTATTTTTTTTTTTCGAAGAAAAATGGGAAATAAATTATTATTCAAAATAACAACTTTGGAACTTTGCATGAATAACATGGCTGCATTATATGTACGAATTTTATTCTCTGCGATGGTAATAGTATTACCTATATTTTTTATCTGACCTGAGATTTTGTATATAATGCTTTATTTGATCCTCGGCTATAAACGAGTTTGACATGCTTCTTTTACAGAATACTGCCTGTTTAAATAAACAATAATAAAGTTTCCGTTTTGGCTCTTTTTTCGCTTATATAGCGAATTTACAAAAATAAATTCATAAATATTTGTTTTGTTTTTTTAAATATTTAGAAGAATTTGTTGACAAATATTTAATGTTTAAAACTTATAATTATTACATTTAATTGATACATTAATTGCACAAATAAAAACAAAAATCGACAAATCGCATTATTTTTTATGCAAAGCAAAGTTCGTTGCTTCATTAATGAACATCGAAAGTAGCCTAACATTACAAAATCTGTTAATTTGGAAGTGTTTTTATTTACTTGTTTTCTCTATTAATTTGAATAGACTATAGAGCATAATTTTACAAAGGCGAAATATTTCCACTGGTGAAAATATCGTCATGTTTTAAAGAAAGCGTGCACTTTCATTCCTACAGCTTAAACATTTTTCTAATGACGTAATTTTCAATATATTTTCGTTCCGCCCTCGCTGAAATTAAGTGCTATAAATAAATAAAAAAAACAAGAAATAAAACATTTTATTAAATTAAACCAGTGGGCCCGTGCGAAGATTTCGCACTGCAATCTAATATTTTTTATCAATATGTAATATTTATTAGATGCAGGTTTAAACTTTTAAAGAAAAAGTAAGGATAAAAATATCTGCAAACAACATTAAGTTTTTAGTCAAGCCAGAATATCATCTAATTTATTCCATCAAAGTTAGAGTACAAACAGATTCAAGATTGCAAAAGGTACGCGCGAGAAAAAAAAATTAACAATCGTATTTTAACTGCATTAGAGGATGACGTCACCCGCTTCGGGAAAAACATGGGACATAGAAATCTAAATCTAAACATTTCTATTTCAATTTCACTTTTTAACCATAAATATAAAATAAACCCATGCGATGTTTTTTATAATAGTTGCTGAGCATCATATAATATGGTATTTTCTTTTTGTGGCAACAGTAATTTGATAAAAACCTTTCATTTCTTTTATGAAAACAATGCCGATTTAATTTTTAACTAACAGCAAATTTTAATCAAAAAACATGTTTTAGGAAAATGTATTTGTACTATGTCAGAAGCCTGTTCAAAATCCTTTCATATGGTATCTCATTCGTCATTCTGCGTTTCGTATTTTCTTAGAAAAAGGGATGTTGACAGGAGAAATAATATATACGATCACGTTCTGGTGAAAACTAATTCTTGCATCCAGATAAGATGAACGTGAGCAATAAAAATAATTTATTTGAAATAGAAGAGGACATTTTTATCAGCTATTGTCACAGAATGGTTAAAAAAGGTTTAGATAATAAACCCGTCGCGTCGTCGGCCAATTTCTTCGGAAAAGAATATAGTTCTTGAGATAGCCTGTAAGTTATTTCACCAAATTGGAGTTCAAATGAAAGTATACTTTGGGCGCTATCGTGTTCACATCCCCACATACATGCATGCCGAAAAACCACCAAAAACGAGCTCTGGGGCTCTGAAAACAAGTGGAAATTCTAATATACACGCATACATCCACACATACATACGGAATCATTGTAAAAAATGGTGTAAACGTATTCAGGGAACCTCAACATCTAAAAATATGCCAATATTTCTATAATGGGGTTTTAATTATGATTACAATACTTTTTTACACTGCATGTGTACGGGAAAATTATCCAGGTGGGATTATTACGAAAAAATGGCTAAGCGGGACAAAACCTCACAGGAATAAATTTTGATTAAATTTAATGAATCATGTCATAATAATATATTAATTTTAATCAGTTATAAGATTTTCGAATATCGCTTGCAAATTATAGACATTAGTGTTAAACCACACCTTATTTTGGAATTATGCTAACAGGGAAACTATCTTGTCAGAATCAATCTGTTTTATGTTTCGATTTCGGATACTGTAGATATTCCATCATCAAACATTTTTTTCTTTTACATTCCAGTTTACTTTCTTAGAAATGGATGCCGTATTTTACAATATTAGGAACAGAATTCTCGTCTTTGAAACATTTTACATATTAACAAAACGAACATGAAATAAAATATTTGAAAAATAAACGAAATATCTTCATTTTAAAATATTTTCGTTGCGGATTTGAAATGTAACGCTTCCATAAAAATGAAACGTGTTTTGAATAAATTTTGTGTAAATACGCTTTTCTAAATGTAAAGTGAGAAAAATTCAATTACATGCTGTCTTATTGTAAACATTTATTGAGTTATACAGTTTTATTTATAAAAATAAAAACATAAATGTATATTTTGCATATATTAGCAAAATTAAAACATCAAAGACATACTAATTTAATTTTTATATTATTATTAAAGTAATAAATAGAGTTAGTTATTATTTTAAACGCATTGAATACTTTAGTTAATATTTTATTATTATAAAACTGATGTCATAAAAATGGTACGTATTGTTGCAACCTGCAAGTCACATTTATATTTAGGAATGTGATACATTTACAATATAGATATGGGCGTTTGGATTGATGCTATAATGGGTGCAATAAAAAATCTTAAACAAGGAATTTCGCTACAAATAGAATTTTTCTGCGAGTTTTGAAATGGACTCGTTCGTATTATTTTACGTATTGTACTATTATGATTTTGGATAATTATTTGAAAAAAAAAATAGGTAGCAAAAATTTTAAATTCTCTGCTTTTTAGCAAATTTTTTACTCTTCTTGTAAAAGTGCATAAATTTTATTTATTAATAAATTTTGGGATTATGTTATTGAATTAGTCCACATAATTAAATATAACAAAACTACAAAAAAAGCGAGACAGGATAATTTATCTAACCCCAAGTTTGAGATCAAGAGCATAATATAAAATATATCATATTCTAGTTTGTTTTTGCATTGATAATTTTTATATGGAAGATACTTTGTTGTAATATAAGCAGAATTTGAAAACTATACGTACTAATTGCATTAATTAAGATATGATTAATGCAAAATATGTATAGAGTAATTCCGTTATCACAAACATGATTAAGTTTATTTCATTTGCTGAATAATGTTACTATAAATATCATATTTAGTTTTTTATTAATGGTACATTAAAGGAAAAACTAATATAGTAATTTTTTATATATGCTCAGAATTAGTATATTAAATTAGTGGTAACGGTTTATTTAATGAGTAGCAGAATTACATTATATTTCAATAAATTAATTGTTATTTAAAGGAAGTCATATAAGTGGTCTATTTATGTCTCCATTCCATTTATTTTATTTAACTAGCATTTTCATAAAATAAAAAAAAATGCCCCATTTAGTTTATTTTTTGACTGTTGGTCTAATATTTGCTAACGATTCAGGGAAAATTTGTAACTTTGTATTGGAATTGCATAATGTAAATTATTTTTTACCAGTTTTGTTTTCTGTATGCACAATTAGAGTTCACACTCAGAAATCAAAATAAACTCTTGAAACAGTAAAAAATGTATATAAGAATATTATTTAGAAATTTTTAAATGCTTGGTAATGGAATTACAGGAACTGGACAAGAAAAAAGTGAGGCTATTCTAATGAATAGCACTGTGCATCATTTCATGAATGAATATTATTATACATTTATTCACATTTCAACTGATATTAACCTTTCACTATTTACATATAACAAAATATAATCAACACATACACGTGGTGCAACGGATTTATAATATCTATATATTTAAAACGCTAAGCGTTTTTTTTTCTTTCGTCAATCCCTGAGAACAAACTGCTGCATCAAATTACATCATTCCTTTTTTAAATGAAAGATATTTGGACACAGATTTGTTATTGTACATTCGTTTGTTCGAAAATTTAATTAATTAGCCGTAATTTTAAATTAAACTTTTGCTTCTGCGTATGACGTAATAAAGTCGTCAATCGGATGCATAATTTCCCTGTCCACCGCGGATAGACAATTGAGATTATCACGCTTTCTGATTGGTTACTAAACTGAACGCTTCTTAAATAATTTCCGGTTGAACTTGGTTTCTTATATAATATCTATTAACTTCTGTATAATCTAATTAATTTCTAAATATAATATAATAAATAATATAATAGAATATATAAAAGAATATATAATGTATAATAATATATAATATTAATATATAATATTACATATATCATATATAATATTAATATATATATTTAACATATATATATAATTAATATAATATTATATATATTATATATATTATATAATATATAATATAATATAACATAATAAATTATGTAATTTAATAAATTTCTATATTATCCAATTTTTTATATAATCTAATATTTCTATATAATCTAATAATATCTATTAATTTCTTATAAAAAATCTTATCATATCTTCATAATCCTCTCAAATACCGGATATGACTTAAGAAGCGTTCGCTTTTACAACTAATCAGAAAACTTAATAATCCCAATCGTCAATTGGAGGTGGAGACAGAAATTATGCCAATCGGATAACGCCCACTGCTGCGAGGCACAGAGTAACGAGGAACTCAGTGGTTGCTTGGATAAAAGAGAAATAATAAATATTAAAAGCCCGTGACTTTTAGGCTGCATGTTTTAATTTGCAAGTTAAATTTCGGTAAAAATCGTTATCCGCGTGTTTTAGAAGCAAATTAAATTTCATATTTATTGTGACGTCACGGGAATATTGCTCATTGACTTTATTTTATCATTATGCATTATAACTTTGTTGATGCCAAATTTTCATTACAATTAAATACAAAATATACTTTTATTTGTATACATGGTGTTTAAGTATAAAAGTAACGTATACAAAGTATGTGTGAAAAGTTTGCGCCGGTGAAAATGACGTTATGCTTAGCTTGAAATGTATTTTAACATTGATAAAAATTTTAATTAAAATTTATATGATTGAGTCAACATTACGTAATTTTAACTGATTTTTAATTTTTTTTATTTTAAAGATTAGAACTGGAGCCTTTATTGGTTGCTTATTCTTGATTGCACACCTTGATTATATGTTACCAATTACTTTTTTTTAAAATTATAGGTTAGAAGATTTCATTTTTTAATTTAAAAAAATTCACAAAAGTTAAAGATTTCAGAAAAATTAAAATACGTGTTTAATCATTTGTTTAGTAGATTTGTTTTCCTGAATTTACATAAAACAGCTGCTGAGATATGGCGAAATGTCTAAAATTTTTTAAACCACCCCCTTTAAAACCCTTCGGGGGGAATTTCTAAAATCGCTGAAATGCGTGTTTATTTATTTTTTAGTAGATGTGTTTTCCCGAATTTCCCGCTCCTACCTAAATGTGTTGCTGAGATATGGCGAAATGACCCAAAACTTTTGAATACCCCTTTAACCACCTTCTGGGGGGGAATTTCCAAAATCGCCAAAATACGTGTTTAATCAATTTTTTAGTAAGATTTGTTTTAATTAATTTCGCCCTCCTACATAAAAGCTTAGATATGGCGAAATAACCTAAAAAATTCGACCCCCCCCCCCACCTTTAACCACCTTCTGGAGGGAATTTCCAAAATTGCTGAAATATGTGTTTTATTTATTTTTAAGTAGATTTGTTTTCCTGATTTTTGCTCTCCTAACTAAAACTGCTGCTGAGATATGACGAAATGATCTAAAACATTCGACCCCCTTTTAACCCCCTTTGGGGGGAAATTTCCAAAATCTCTTAAATACGTGTTTAACCAAATTTTTAGTAGATTTATTTTCTTTAATTTCGCGCTTCTACATAAAACTGCTGCTGAGATATGGCGAAATGACCTAAAACATTTGACCACCCCCTTTAACCACCTTCAGGGGGGAATTTCTAAAATCGTTGAAATACGTGTTTAATCATTTTTTTAGTAGATTTAATTTCCTGATTTTCGCGCTCCTACCTATAACTGCTGCTGAAATATGGCGAAATGACCTAAAACATTCGACCACCCCCCTTTAATCACTTCGGGAGGGGGATTTCTAAAATCGCTGAAATACATTTCTAATCCTTTTTTTAGTAGATTTGTTTTCCTGATTTCCGTACTCCTACCTATAACTGCTGCTGAGATATGGCGACCGTTGGGGGGGGGGGGGGGATCTGAAATCGCTGAAACACGTGTTCGATTATTTTTTTAGTAAATTTATTTTCTGAAATTTCACGCTCCTACCTAAAACTGCTGCTGAGAATTGGCAAAATGATCTAAAAATTCGAACGACCCTTTAACCCCCTTCGGGGGCGAATTTTCAAAAATCATTTCTTATTGCTTGTCTAGGCCATAACAGCAATCTACTGTCCAAATTTCTTGAACCTGACTTCAGTAGTTTCGGCTGGTCGTTGATGAGTCAGTCAGTCAGTAAATAACAAAAGTTTGCAAATAACGCATTTTAAAACCTAACACTATAAAAATAATTAATGAAGAGTATGTTTTTATGGAAAATAATTTTGTGAAGGGCCCTATTTTATTATAAGGAATTTTGTGAAAGGGTATGTTTTATTAAGAGAAATTTGTTAAGGGGTCTGTTCTATTAAATGGATGTTTATGAAGGTGCTCTAAATAGGCCCCAAATGTGGCCTATATCGAGCCCTGTTGATATATTACTTATAATAATTATTACGGAGTATGTATGGAGTATTTTACATTTGTAAAAATGTGAAAGAAATAAAACTGAGGGTTAACTGTTTTAAATAAAAAGCAAATTATTTCAAAACAAAACTGCTGAATTCACGTTTGAGATCCTGACCTGATGATTTGCTAGTTTCATTACTACAATCAGGATCTGTCTATATTTTTCTCACAGGGTCCTGTTTTTGTAAAATAGTGTTTTTTTTTTTTTTTTTTTTTTTTATTTATTTTTTTTTTTTTTTTACATTTGTGCAAATCTTCAGTTCGGGGGCATCTAAAACATTCAAGCTACTGTTTCATCCCTTTCATATTTGTATTATCAATTCCTACAAGAAATTTTAATTTAATCCACTCCTTTGGTATTTTGCATTAATATTTTTAAAACTTGCTCATAGTTTTTGATCCATTAAATTTTATAGTGTTAATAAATATTTTCACTCCATAAATATCGTTTATTTTTTCTGGAAATTTATTTATAAATAAAAGTAAGTCTTATTAATTTATATATTATAATTAATTAAAAAAAATAACTTTTTTATTAAAAACAAATATTTTAAATTAAAATTATCAGCCACTACAGCAATTTAAAATTGTATTTATAAAAGAAAAGACAATAAATAAATTTGTGAAATTCTAGAAATCAATTACAAATTTTTTAAAAGAAGTTTTTTTTTTTTTTAACTTTCTATATAAATATTCTCAATACAGCCTTTGCTTACGTTATTTTATTGATATATATTGAAAGATCGTGTCAGTTGCAATAGATAGATGACTCTGTACTCGGGGGAAAAAATGAATTCCAACTTTTGAATGGGGAAAACCATGAATGCGAGAGGCATTTATATATTACGGAAGTAGTGGTTAAAGCTAATATTGCTGAATTCTGTAATGTAAGTTAATCTAACTATTTCAATCTGAGCATGCGTCATGGTGCATGTGTTGCTATTTTGATATACGGGGGTAAGACATTAAGTAACTCACAAAATACAATTAAATAACAATTTACAATGATATTCACTTCAAAACTTTTTTTATTTCTCAACCTGTTCTCCACCAATATTTATGCACTTATATCACCGTTTTATCAGTGCCCCAACACCAGCTACATAAGATTCTTTGGGTTGCTGTGTCCACATTAGGACTCCAAGTTGAACCTTTTCGTTCATCTGTGAACATCATCTTGCTTCCAAGATGGTATGGTTTTTTAGTGGACTAAACAGATGAAAATCGCTTGGAGCTGCATGGTGGATGTTGAAGAAGTTGCAAGACGATGTTCACAGATGATGAAAAGGTTCAATTTGAATTCCTAATGTGGACACAGCAATCCTGAGACAGCAACCCATAGAAATGTATGCAGCTGGTGTTGGGGCACTGATAAAACGGTGATATAAGTGCATAAATATTTGTGGAGAATATGTTGAGAAATAAAAATAGTTTTGAAGTGAATATCATTGTAAATTATTATTTAATTATCTTTTGTGACTTACTTAATGACATACACTCGTATAAAGGTACTTTACTTTTTGTATCTATCAACACAAAAAAAATGCCGCAATTTTACGTTTTCTCTGGAGTACAATACTGGTATATTAATTCGCTAGTATATTAATTCTAAAAACTTTAAGATGTATATCTTAAGGGTTTTAAAATTAGTAAGTAAAAATTAAATTAATAGCACTCCGAAATTCACGTATCAATCAAAAAACGCAGCAAATTGTGGAGAATGGTAATGAAAAAGACGTAAATATTGGCAGTTGTGTATCAGGTTTACGTAAAATATTAATTATTTAAAAAGGATTTATTAACATACTGTCAAAAATTCCTGAGTTTAATAAAAGTATTTTTGATCAAGCAATATATTTATAGCAAAACTGAATAATAACTGTGTTCCTATCCTTTGTGTAATTCCTTTGCCTATAATTTACTAGTTTTTCATTGTTTAATTTCTGTGTTCTGCAGATATCTCGTCATCAAACACATTTTACTGATTTTCTTATCAAATTTATTTCCTTATAAATTGATGTCGTATTTTACAATATTAGGAAGATATATTTTCTCTTTGAAACGTTTTATGCATTAAAAATGCAAAAACAAAACAAAATATTTGTAAATAAATAAAATATATTTATATTAAAACAATTTTATTGCATATTCAAAATCTATGCTTCCATAAAATTGAAACGTGCTTAGAATAAATTTTGTGTAAAATAGCTTTTTTGAATGTAAAATGAGAAAAATTCAATTGCATTCTTCCCTACCGTAAATATATTGCAATATATTTACATACATAAAAAAAAGTATGCATTTAACATGAGACTTTTGCATATATTAACATACAGACAAATATGAAACACAATTTTAACAAAATATTAGAATATTTAAGTAATAAATATACGTAAATATTATTCTATATACTGTCTCTATATTTAAATTAAACTAACGTTTTAAATAGATTCATAGAAGTAATTTTGTTTTCACTTTTTTAAATAAAGCGTTTTTGAATTTTCGAGAGCTTTAAATTTTTAACATATTACACTATAATTTGTTCTGTAATTCAATTTAATGACACTTATCTCTAACTATAATAAGGAAGGAAGTTTGTGTGTGTGTGTGTGTGTGTGTGTTTGTCGGTTGTGTTCTGAAGAGACCGCTGCACGCAGAGCTACAAAATTTGGTGGGAAGGTACCTCTAAGTATGCAGTTTTGCACCTCGAAGCCTGATTTTAGAATTTTTGAATAGATTTTTTTTATTTAATTTTTATGAGATTTTTAGTGTTTTTTTTGTCTGCGATTTTTCTACATTAGTAACAGGAATCCGGTTCTAATCGTTTAGCCTAGTATAGTAAATTTTGTCCTCTTTTCAATAAAGTTTATGCGAAATTCGTACAGCGATTTTTGAAATTTTGGCTAATTTTTTCTTTTGACACTAAGAAACCCCAGAATGCTTGATTGGTTCGGTGGTTTCTTCCATTTCTGCTTCAGCTACGCTTAAAATCGTCATTTTTTTTTCTCTTTTTAGCTTGGAGAGAGTTGATAATTCTTTACAGAGAAAAAAAAATCATGATTTTAAAAGGAAAGGGCAGATTACTAACTATCCCGAGTTTTTTATTAGATTTTTTTTTCAAATAACATTATTAATCGCCCACTAGAAGTCAAACACCATTGGAGGGCAGTTGTGATTGGTAGCTGATAGGGTTGTAGGCACAGCTGGAAGTCAGCCTGAGAATTGCGAGTGACAGATGAAAAGGTCGTCAGCTGATTGCAATTCGAACAGCGATTTATACACGGTATCGTAGGCAACGGGGACACGTGTCGGAAATTTAATTAGAACAGAATGCCTCCCGTGGCGGTGGAACCAAAATATTTTCCTGAGCGTGCTTCGAAAATGGCTACTTTTATTGAAACTGCAAAAGAAAGTTACCGATTTGATAATCCCAGATACCGAAATAGTTACATTTTCACTCATCCTCGAGTATTAAGAAAAGTATTGGAGGTATTGAATCGAAACTCACAGTCTCTACGTATAGTATATTTAACTGATTCTGAAAATACAAAATTTGTGAAAATCCGACGGTAACTTTTTTTAAATTTTTGACCAAAAACTGACCCGTTTTGAATCAATTGATCCAGACATTTGAGGGGGTGGTATTGAATTTACTTCCGATTCGGGGTCCATTTCTCTATTTAATTTCCGAAGGACAAAGAATTAACAGAGGAACGGTTTCGTGCAGCGATTTTTAGAGTGATTTTGCATTTCGTATTATTTTTTGACAGGATCGGGCAACGCTGGGCTGATCAGCAAGTAATCTAATATAACAGAAATATTAACTGTTGTGAGGTTGTTTCAAATGTAAAGTATATTTTTGTATCTCCGAAATTTGTTTCACTGTTAATATACATCGACTGTTAATTTATATAAAAATACTTCGATAATTTCCATCACGAGAAATATTATGTCCTGAATGCATTATTTCCTTAGTAATCGCAGTATGTTATTTGAATGTAAGGTATATCTCTTACGAGAAACTTTATATTTTACAAAATAGTTCGTTGTAAAATATGGTCTTAAGGTGGTTCTCAAATGACCAGCTCAATACGAAATTTTTCTGACACATTTTCTGACTTATTTTAAGACGCAAAGGTATAAAATTCTCAGGACTGGCTATTGAAGCGATTTGGAATCGAAATGAGTTTTCTATTTTTTGATAAAGAGATTACTCATCTAGTTATAAGTGATTCGTATCACGTGACTACACGTTGTCCTCCCTTCTTGCTATTTTGCATCGCGAATTCGGTTCAAAACGTCGGCTTTGACAGTATTTTCTGAAAGAACTTCTACCTTTACCAAAAAAATGGAAAACGTCTTTCGATTACATAGTTTCTGAATAACAACACCTGCCCATTCTATTCGTTTCTAGACAAAAATCCATTTTAAAATGTGTCAGAAAGTAGCTCCTTTGGATTTGAGAACAGCCTTAAGGAGCTGTAAAATCACATTTCCTAATGAAACATTTTCTTCTTTATTTTTTAGTTCACATAGTTTCACGTAGTCAGAAAACATTATTGAGATATTTTGATAAAATTGTAATAATATATAACAAAATTCTACAACACCAAACGTATAAATCCAGAAATTTGAAATTTTAATTCAAATCTAATATAATTTCTAAACATATTTTAAAAGTGTATAGTCATTTAGGGGAAAAGAGGAGAGAGTGAAATGGTAAGAAAAATCGAACAGAACTAATTTTGCTTTAACTAAGCAGCATTAATTTTTTTTCAGTTCTACATTGTGCAAGAAACATAAGGCACGATGGAGTACTTATAAATTCATTTATATATGCTATAGATATTTAACAAATGCAAGCTTGGAAACGTTGACCTATCCTTATATATTATTTCTCCTGTCAACATCCTTTTTTCTCAGAAAATATGAAACGCAGAACAACGAATGAGGTACCATATGAAAGGTTTTAGAACCGGCTTCTGACATAGCCCACTTAACAATTCTTTAAAACATGTTTTTGATTAAAATTTGCTGAAAAATAAAAATTGAATCGGTATTGCTTTCATAAAAGAAATGAAAGATTTTCCTGAAATTATTGTTGCCAAAAAAATAAAATATCACATTATATGATGCTCATAGCAATTATTATAAAAAACACCGCACGGGTTTATTTTATACTTATGATTAAAAAGCGAAATTGAAATGTTTAGATTTATATTTCTAAGTCCCATGGTCTTCCCGAAGCGGATGACGTCATCCTCTAATACAGTCAAAATATGATTGTTAATTTTTTTTTCGCGCGCGTGCCTTTAGCAATCTTGGATCAGTTTTTAGTCTAACTTTCATGGAATAAAGGATACGATATTCTGGCTTGACTAACAACTAAATGTTGTTTGCAGATATTTTTATCCTTGCTTTTTCTTTAGAAGTTTAAACCTGCATCTAATAAATATTACATATTGATAAAAAATTATACTTTTCTATTATCCCGTCGACCACTTTTCATAACAAAAAACTATCGCCAAATAAACGGGAGAACGTTGCCATTGGAATATCAAAAAATAAATAAATAAATAAAATATAAGAATTTAAGGACACAATTGTTATTTTAATTAATAAAATAGCTACTAAATCAGTAAAACATAATGAAAAATACACACAAATGTCGAATGTAAAACCACTAGATGACGTAACAAACACGCATAATGATTCTGACATCAAGTAAATGGGACTGCAGTTTTGGCGTTTAATCTTACAGTTTGGCGGTAGTTTTTTGTTATGAAAAGTGGTCGACGGGATAATAGAGAAGTACCTAAAAAATATTAGATTTCAGTGCGAAATCTTCGCACGGGCCCTCTGGTCCTATATATTATTTCTGTTGTCAACATCCCTTTATCTAAGCAAATAAAAAACACACAACGATAAATAAGATACCATATGAAAGGATTTTGAAGCGGCTTCTGACATAGTACATTCACATTTCATTAAAACATGTTTTTTGATTAAAAATTGTAATAAATTAAAAATTAAATCAGCAATGAAAGTTTTTTTTTCTGAAATCATTGTTGCCACAAAAATAAAATACCACAACAATCATCATAAAAGAAAATGTTCAATAAAGATAAAGTGGGACACAGTTGTTGCACGGGTTTATTTTATATTTATGATTAAAAAGCAAAATTTAAAGCAAATGCTCAATTTATTTTTCTTTATCCCATGTTTTTTTTTTTTTTTTTTTTTTTTTTTTTTTTTTTTTTTACAGAAACAGATGATGTCACCCTCTGATGCAGTAAAAATACGACTGATATTTTTTTTGTGTGTTTTTGCTATCTTCGGCAAGTTTTTAGTGTAACTTTGATGGAATAAATGAGATGATATTCTGGCTTAACTAATGTTGTTTGCAGTTTGTTGTTTGCAGTTTAAATCTGCATCTAAAAAATATTAAATACTTCTAAAAAAATATTAGACTGCACCCGTACGAAATCTTCGCACGGGTCTATTGGTCTGGTATTATTTTAGTTTCAGATAACACGGAATATTATTATGGCATAATTGTATCCAAAGCTGAGTATAATATACTTAGTTAGAAATGTTTTATGAAAACTGTCCCAATCGTGACTCCCTTCTTCTATATTTTTATAATTTCCATATAAAATTAGTATTTTTGTAATAAAATATATAGATAAATACTTAGTTTCTGAAAATGCATATGTTATGTTACCGTAAATTCAAAAATAAGAGAGAAGTATTATCTTAAAAAGTATTTATTAAATTTATTATTTCTAATGATGAAAAATTTTATTTCCAAACAACAATAATGCTAAAAATGAAACAGGCGTCCCTCTATTTCACATCTACAACAACAACAATAATAATGATGATAAATACATGTGACTCAAACAAATATCTGTTACAGAAAAAACAAAACACCTATTTCGTCATGCCATAGAAAGCCCTTTTATAAATTTCTAATTCTTCTTCTTCCAAGTCTACAAAATTGAGAAAAGTTGTTTTCAACTCATCCACCATCGACTGTGAGCAGAACTGCCGCAGATACTGACTCCTGCTGATGACTTCCATCATAGTAGATTGAGCTAATTCCCCGCATTCTTTCAAAACTTTTTCAGACAAGCAAGCTGCCGAATAAGATTCTACCCTAAGGATAAATAATATATATATCCGTTTCTTAGATATGTTTACGTTAAGTCATAATAATTATAATAAATAAGTATTTTTTAACAATTTTTCAGATACAAAGGGTTAAAAGTTGCTCTGCAAATAATTATAAAAGTACACTGCAAAAAAAAAAGTGTTCATTTTACAGTATAATACTAGCACCTCAGCTGTCAGTATTATACCGTAAAATTAACAGTAATAAACAGTAAAAGAAGCAGTAATACACTACCGCGCATGTACGGCAGCGTATTACTGCTTCTTTTACGGTTTATTACAGTTAATTTTACGGTATAATACTGACAGCTGGGATGCCAGTATTATACTGTAAAATCAGCACTTTTTTTTGCAGTGTAGAAATAGTTAAAAAAACACTCTTTTAAACGTATTCGATGTTTATCTTGTAAATAACGCCTAATTTAATGACTACAATTCTTGTTCACCTCTCCCCAAACAAAACAATACATTAATTTGACTTGGGCACCTAACCCGATAATGGAAAATTAATCATTTTTTTATGCTTGGTAGAAAGTGCAAAGTTGTAATTTTTTTTAAAATATATAATTTTTGCTCTATTTCTTTTTTATGATATGGCAACAAAAAAGAAACAGGTGAAACATTAATTAAACTATCTTATTTAGGATTTAGGATTCCTAAATTGATTTCGCGACAGATAATCATTATTCAATTAATATGAAACTGTTAATTGATTAAAGCGTATTTTTTTATAAATGTATTACGCTCTTTACTTTTTATTTATATTCTCTGTATTTTAGTGTATAAAATATTTCACTGTTAGTGTTTCACAGTCAGTTGACCTTTTTTGGCGAGTGTAGTTTACTGCATAATTAAATCCATTATTGTTGCCACTCGTATACAATTGTAACCATAAAGAATATTTGGCGATTTATCACATATGGCCAGTTAACGGAAAAATGCTTTAGTATAACTTATAATTAAGTTCTAAAAACATTAACATGTTGTATTGTCATCGAAAACACACCTGTGAACATAATTTTTATACTTCTAGCCTATCAGGAAGTGAGTGAAAAACAAATTACAAAATTCCACCTGTACATACAACAAGAACGAAAAATCATGCATCCGGTATAGATTATGAAACACTTTCCAACACTAACAAAATTTTATTAAGAAATTGATTTTTTTCACACGATAAAATGAGGTACCTAAATAAGCAATTTAAAAAATACATAACTCAGTAAAAATCCATTTTCAGAAATTTCTGTCCATATTCAAAGTCTTTTGTGAAGCCCTGTATATTATCTACAGAATTTGTAAACAACACATAATACACTAAAAATTGCATGAAATTACATATCACAGCGGAGAGAGCACGTCTAGCAATTACCTATCATAGTCAGCCCTTTAACCGAATTTTCTTGCGCGTATCTGTATATGAATGATAAATCCTACGCAATCTAAAATCTATATTAGAAAATAAGCTGTATTGAACCTTAGTGGTCCTTTTAAATTTCATTTTGTTTCAAGTATCATAACATGTTCAACATGCACCACAAACGATTTTTCGCCATAGATTATAATATATAGGAATTATTTTGTACGTCCCTGTAATTGAGCTATAAATGCTATTAATTATATACTCCGGTAAAAGCATACTGTAGTCCCCCTCAGTAATGCATATTAATTTAATTATGTTTGAAATATCGTAACATCAATAAAATGCTCCGCAAACGATTTTTCTCCCATAGACTATGATGTAATGGAATTCATTTGTGTGTCCCTGTAAATGAATTATTAATGCTACACACTTCAGCTTCAATACCGAACATTCTATAGAAAAATTCAAGGTGCGTCCTTTAATGTTCACCGTCCTTCAAGGAGTTAAGATCGGATGTAAATTACCGGACATTGATTGTAATTTATCAATAATAAGACTATGGAAACTGCAATCAATATAGTTGGCATGGGGAGAAATACAGTAAAAAAACATTATCAAAAATGAAACAAAAAAAGATCTGAAGTGAATTTTGCAGAAAGATTTTTCAAGTATTCTTTCTCCTTCCTCATTTTCATAAATACCTTTCTGTCAAATTTAACATATCTGTGCCATCGTTATACTATTTGTAGAAAAACTGATCTTTACCTTTATTATTCCTTATTTTATTAAAGTATATAAATATTTCACTAATTTGTATCGTATAATGGTACCTTTAAAATGGTCAAGTGGTACCGATAGCTTTTTTTATTTAAAAATTATTAAATCGATTAATACAAAGATTTAAAAGCTAATATATTTATTAATCTTAAGTCACGAGTATATGTATAGCTTTAATTATTTTTAAGTAGAGTTTTTAGAGGATTTTTAATTAACTTTGTCATAAGAAAATGTGAATTTGATGCAGTATGAACAAAATAACACCCACATAACTCAGTATTATTGGTTAATAAATTATAATACTTAAGCAAACAATGTCTAATTAAAATAACCTACTACCTAAACAAAATGCACATCTACCCTATATATATAAAATCCTAATGAAACGAATTTGTGAAACGATTTTATGAAACGAATTTATGAAACGATTTTATGAAACGACTGATTAAACGACTGATTATGTTCTAGGGCTATTTCTAATAAAATATTAAACGCTTGATGGTGAAATTAATACCAATTGTTCATAAAAATCCGCGGATGTCAAAACTGGTAATAGAATTTTGAAAATGGAATTAGTTTTCGAGATATTAATTTTTTTCTAATTTTAATGATATTTCTGTAATGATGGCAACTAATTACTCAGTTTTTTTGTGACAAAAAAGGGAAAAAAAGGGAAAAAAATTGAAAAGGATCCCGATAGGGGTTATTGATTTCTTTTTTTTCGTCATTTTCAAATTGAAATTGAATTTATATTTTATTTCATTCGATAATGAAGACAAGATTGTAATTAAATTATGTTTTTCGGGAAAATTTGAAAAAAAAAATCACATTTCTATCGTCAGGATTCAATCGTCTGTCAGAATTTAATTTAATTTAAAAACTGAAAATATTTTGAATAAATTCGTCCAAATGACGTCATTTATGTAAACGCAAAAGAAAGGGGGGAGGGGAAAGGAATTAATAGTAATTATTATTTATTGATATCATTTTGTTATTTTTTTGTAAAATTTAATTAAACAAATTTATAAAATCATTAATTCGGATATCTACCCTATATATATAAAATCCTAATGAAACGAATTTGTGAAACGATTTTATGAAACGAATTTATGAAACGATTTTATGAAACGACTGATTAAACGACTGATTATGTTCTAGGGCTATTTCTAATAAAATATTAAACGCTTGATGGTGAAATTAATACCAATTGTTCATAAAAATCCGCGGATGTCAAAACTGGTAATAGAATTTTGAAAATGGAATTAGTTTTCGAGATATTAATTTTTTTCTAATTTTAATGATATTTCTGTAATGATGGCAACTAATTACTCAGTTTTTTTGTGACAAAAAAGGGAAAAAAAGGGAAAAAAATTGAAAAGGATCCCGATAGGGGTTATTGATTTCTTTTTTTTCGTCATTTTCAAATTGAAATTGAATTTATATTTTATTTCATTCGATAATGAAGACAAGATTGTAATTAAATTATGTTTTTCGGGAAAATTTGAAAAAAAAAATCACATTTCTATCGTCAGGATTCAATCGTCTGTCAGAATTTAATTTAATTTAAAAACTGAAAATATTTTGAATAAATTCGTCCAAATGACGTCATTTATGTAAACGCAAAAGAAAGGGGGGAGGGGAAATGAATTAATAGTAATTATTATTTATTGATATCATTTTGTTATTTTTTTGTAAAATTTAATTAAACAAATTTATAAAATCATTAATTCGGATATTTAGAACGAATATATAAAATATTAATTGCCCAACTGAATGGAAGGAGAATAAAATATCCTGCTTCATTTTTTCCGCCAAGCTTTTTAAAAAAGCGTCAAAACACCTATAATAGAAAAGCAGCAAAAGTTCATTGGGTTTGTTTTCATAACTTTTGGCAACAAATGTACGTATATTAACGAATCTATCCCTTTTTGAAGCTCGAATTACGCCAAACCTAAAAGCAAAGAATCCTATACTGGAAAAGTACCCGATTTTCTTATGGGCAATATTCAAGTGACATACCATGATGTAAAATTATCGCGGATTGCAAATTTGTTTAAATATCTCATCAATTGATGCCGAATAAATGCAGGCATGCATGCACAAAATATTTAATTAATTTTGTATGATAAATAATTATTAGAAAATTCGTATATACATATTAATTAAAATAAATAATTTACATATTTAAAATAACATGAAAATATGCACGATGGTGCACTAAAATAGAGAGAAAATTAAACCCTGTTACTGAAAATGTCTATAACATAGTACTTTTCAATACCGTGGTTCTTAATGTTATTCACAAGCAGATGGATTTTTTCTCATCCTTAAACGCAAAGGAAGAATAGAATACAGATCGTTGTTATAAAAGTCCGAGAGGTAGCCACAATTTAAACCTAACCATTTTATACAAGTTGGTTTTCAAGTTGTAATTGATTTTACTTATCAATCCCGAAAACAGTCGTCAGTTGTCGCAACAGCTGTGTATGAGGCCATGATAATCAAAAAATGCCCAATTAAAACGTTAAAAGCATGGCAACCCAATTACAGATTTACCAATATTTTTAAAATAAAGCACGCTGTCATGTTTTTAGAGGCTTCGAAGTCTGAGCGGGGGTTGGCGAGCGTAGCTCGCAGGGGGTAGGCCCCCTAGTGTTTCAATAATAAAATATAAATATTTCATAAAAGTTGGAGATTTTGAAATATTTATAAAACGTAAACAAGAAACAACTTCTAAAATCAAAAACTTTAATTTACTGTACAAGATATTAAAATGTCATAAACATCTTATGGCTAGACATTTTAGCGAAATCATGCGCGAAGTTGAAGAATAAAAAGATGATAATTAAAAATGAATATTTCTTATCCTATACATGGCGATAGCAAAAGTTCTTTTCAAACAACTTCCAAGAAATAAATGCAATTTCTTTAAGGGTTTATTTCATATTAGGCTGTGTAGAAACCCATTCTGTTGTATTTGCATTTTATAAGATCTTTCAAGTTTTTGTGGAAAAATAGTTACCAATCCAGTTTTTAAATTAAAATGTATAAGTCATAAGGTAAAGTGTAATTATCATCATTTATAAATCCCAATTAAACGTATCAATCGCAGTAAGATTCTTTAAAATTGATCAATTAGTTCTCGACTTTTTAAGCATCGAAAGATAGGATGATTGATTGATTCTCCCGGTAATTCCCTGTTTTCGTAAAAATTATTTCATATATCGGAATGCGACATTACTGCACATTGTAAAACTACCATTCATAAAATTTAATTAGACCTTTCAACCGCCGTAAAATTTCTTAAACTTGATCAATTAGTTCTCGAGTTTTTGAGTATTAAAAGATTGGTTGATTGATAGGTTCTAACTGTTTTCTCAAAAACTGTTTTAGATATCCGAATGCGACAAACTACAAATTGTAGCCACATACATTCTCTTTCTGCCCTGTGAATTTCAGCATTTGTTGTGAAAATATTTCTGAGCTTATTCTGGAGAAATAGATAGGCGAATTATTTTTACGTTATTTTTCACTATACGTCTTTGAATGAAATTAGAAATGGGTGATATAAAGATATATTTATATCTTAAAATGAGTTAATGTCTGTATTTCATAAATAAAGAGAATGCTGAACGTGCAAGAAGGGTAAAAACTGTAAAAAATGGAGGAAAGGGAAGGAGAAGGAGAAATAAACAGAGAAAAATTGTAGGATAAACAAATAAAAGAAAAAAAAGGCCGTAGTAAAGGAAATCTCTCAATCCCCAAAGATATAATAAATGGCAGCACAAAGGTGTTTTCATTTACAAATGATAACGTTTTGGCCCGGAGACGAAAACGTTATTGTGTAGTCATGGTTTTTATGAAAACTGATGGCTTTTTTTTAATGACTCATGGTTTTAATGACTGTCTATATAATGTCTGTTTTTAAAAACTATTAATATATATAGCTGTTTTTTATATTTAAAAATAGGTGTTTTCTTGAAAATCGCAGTCAGGTACTCTAATTTTATATGTTAGTATAAATATGCTCACGGTTACTTTTTGAACCGATGCTGCGATTTTGGTAATTTTGATTTTGTTGGAAAGGGCTCGTTTTGATGATGGTTATATTATAAATTTTAACGGGTTACAAAAATGGTATACTTGTCCGATTTTTTAGTTTATTTATTTATTTATTTATTTATTTTCTAGGCTGAACTTTCGTATAAAAAATATTCAATCGCCAGAAAATTTCAAAATGTTGTTCAGGTACTGAATTATGTTTTAATAAAAATATTTGTAGTAAGAATATAGCTCTCAGAAAAGGCGTTAGCTACTCCACCGGTAGGTAATTGCGAGTCACAGACAAGTGGCCGGAAAAAACATTCGATATCGAAGACTCTCCCTCCCACTGCCCTGCGGACAAAAACTTCGTCCAGCTCCGCTAAGGACGGAAACAGTAGTGATCCCCTTGACACTCGATGAAAACATATTTGACAAATTAATATTATTCTGACATTATTTTACAGAAAAGTAGACCTGTTATATACAATACCTAAATAAGGTACAAAACAGAAGAATATACAATAACATGCCAATATTTCATATTATACTTGTACTGAATCTTCAACGTTAACAACCATAATTGAGATTTTGAAAACTGTTCAAGCCTTACTCATAGTAAAACTAGTTATAATAGGGTTAATCTATCAAATTTCTTTTGGAAAAATACTGTATTGGTACCTTGAAAACAATAAACAAACATATATACAGAACCATTTTTCTGTAAACACACGTAAATCAAAATTAGTCATTATTTAATCAATATTTTCAAAAAACAATAATAAATAATAATAATAATAATAATAATAATAATAATAATAAAAAAACATTTTTGAAATATGATTCTTAGAAAGAGAAATATTTATTTGCTTACACTATACTATATTTTGCTATTTTGCTTACACTATACTATATTTTGCTTACACTATACAATGCAATGGAAACGGCAGCATTCCAAACTTTCGTTTTGGAAATGGAGACGTTATCTCCAAGCCACTAATGCTTAATGACATCGTCACAATATTTATTCGTTATACCCTGTCACACTGTCTTAGTAATTATCGCTATAGAATCGGTTGCAAAATGGTTTGAAAATGGTAGAAAAATAGATTAAATATCTGATCTGGCGACCGATTTTTACGGCAATCTATTAAAGTTCCTGCGACAGTAGTCTATAATATATTTGAAAAATGGGCGGTCAAGCGGAAGTACCGTTTGGAACTTATCGTGTCCACTTATAAGCATACATATGTGTTAGGAAAGTAAAAAAAAAAAAGAAAAAGAAAAAAAGGAAACTGGCAAGCAGATAAACGTACCATTTGTACATCATGGTGAGATTCATAATGTGACAAACACCCCAACGAAACTTTCAAAAAAAATAAAAATAAATAAAAATCTAGCATCTGTTATGCGCTGTGCGCATAAAAAACGAAGAGGTTATACAAACAAACTATATAATCATTATTTGTAAGAAGTAAGTTTAAAAAAGTCACACGTCCGAAACAAATATTTTAATTCACCCGATTAAAATTCACCGATAGAAAATTCACTGATTTGATTTACGCCTGATAGAATTACCGGGCTAGTGAATTTATTTAGCAAAGTATAATTTTTGCTCTGTTTCTTTTTAATGGTATTTACAGGTATGGCAACTGTAAAGGGAAAAAACATTATTTAAACTCTTTATTCAGGATTTTTAAATTGTTTTATCAACGTATAGTCATAATTTCATTAATATTAAACTATTATATGATACAAGAGTATTATTTAAAAAAAAATGATTACACTCTTTTTTTTTTATGTTTTTTTGTAGTTTCCAAAATAATAAATAAGAAAAGCAAAATTTGTTTTTTTTTTAAATACTCTTTTATAAGCATTTAAGGTTTATCTTAAAACTTCCGCCTAAATTTATGTCTGTAATTCCCGTAGTTCGAAAAATTCCCCATTACAATACATTAATTTGGCGTGGGACCCGATATTGGAAAATTCGCCGATTTGATTTACGCTTGATATAAAGTGCCGGCTAGTGAATTTATTTAGCAAAGTATAATTTTTGCTCTGTTTCTTTTTAACGGTACTTAAAGGTATGGCAACTGTAAAGGGGAAAAAACATTATTTAAACTCTCTATTCAGGATTGTTTTATAAACGTATAGTCCTAACTGCATTAATATTAAACTATTATATGATAAAAGAGTATTATCGAAAAATTTATTACACTCTTTATTTGTTTAATTTATAATTTCTACTTTTTAGTGTTCAAAATATTTCGTTGTTGCAATCTCACAGCCAATTGGCCTATTTTGTTGAGCGTGATATAAAGCATCATTAGCTCCATTGTTTTTGTAACTCGTAAACAACTGTAACAGTAAAGAAAATTTGGCGATATATCCCTTGCGGCTGGCTAACGGAAAAATGCCTTTAAATTAATTTACTGATTTATAATTGAGTTCTAAAGATGTAATGTCCGTCATCGGAAACATACATGTATACATAATTTTAATAATTCTAGCATATCTGGAAGTGCTTGAAAAGTCGATTACAAAATTCCCTTATTACATACAAAAAACAATTTAAGCTAAATAAAAGGGTGTAAAATTATTCGTACATGCACATCTTCTGACTGCTTTTATGAACAGTTTCTGCTCTGCTTGGATGTTCCGTTTCCAGAAAATGAAAGTAAGCTCTATAAATTTCTTTTGCCTCTTCTTCGCATGCTTTTCCCACTCCTTCCAAAGTATTGTAGCAACCAACACTAGCAACATAATCTAAAATACAAAAAACATATATGTTATATAAAAAATTTTACTTTGCAATATTCCTTTAAATTATTCTAAATTCCGACATATTCATTATTTCCCTATTTCTTAATAATATATATTTCTATTTAATTTCCTTTTAAATTCATAACGCGTATATTAATAATTATCTTATTTAAAATCTTAATCTAAAACTTTAAGTCAATTCATAAACTTTTATCAACTATCCAATCTATAATATTCTGAGAGAAGCTAGTTTTTTCATTTCGAATATTTTTAAAAGCTATTTTGTTATTTTTATTCTACGAATCTGTTTTCGCGCGTTAGACTATTCACTTTATAAAGCCTCCGTTGCATTGTCAAGGATTCTTTCTTCTTACACCACTCCTTCTCGCGTTCATTAGCTTAGACACTCAGCTCTCGAGCAAACCTTTCACCGATTGGTTCGTGTCCGTATTACGTCGAGATATGTAGTACTCCGCGTGCGTAACAAAAAGCGAAAGCAGGACTTTGGAACGCAGAATTTTGTCTAGTTTTCAAGTGCTGATCAAATGGTTATCTGGTGTTTTATAATTCGTAATTTCTAAGTTAGCTGTTTAAGATCAATTAAAATCATGTAATGATTTATAGTCAAGCCCGAGGGCTTTAGGAACATCTTGCCATGTACATGGGAGTTGTTTATTCATTTTTCCTTTGCTTAAATAAACGCTTTATTGGAAAACTGGATTGTTCTTTGTGGAGAAATTACTAAATGGTATATTCATTGCCAACTACTTCTCGCCATGATTATCAAGATCTCTTGACTGCAATTTTTCACCACCGTTAACGAGCTGCCAGTTTCTCATGAATTTTTAAAACATCCAGATAAAGCCTTTCATATATATGCATTTCATTTGGTTTTCATGAGTATATATTTTGAAATGTTGGTTTATCAAGATCTTGTAATGAGTAATAAAGTATATAAATGTGTGAATTTTTAATAGAAATCCAATTTTCTGGCAGTTTTTCTTTTTTTTTAAATAAGTGTCTGCCAGATTTAAAAAAAAAAATGGATACACGATTTTTAATAAAGTTCTTTTCGGTAATATATATAAATAAATAAATAAGTAAATAAAAGAGGAGAAAATATTTTGAAAATTGGAACGAAATTGAAACTAAATTATTTATTTATTTTTTAATTAATTAAATCAACTGTAAAGTCAATGACATCATCAAAAATAGAACATGGCCTTATTTATGAAGAAAATTCTAAAGATACAAAAACTGGGCCATTATTTCGAAGATTATAGGAAGGCTAAAATATCATAGAAACAACATGTCATTGCGTCCAGTAGTTTCCAAGTACTCCGGACCGACTTTTTAAAAATTGTTTCAAAATGAATTTTCTCATTTAAAATTATCTTCTTACATATTAATAAGTATTAATCCAAACTACTACCTCGTCACAATGTTTCGTAAGTTTCGACCTGCAAAGGCTTCAGAATGAGGTAGAATATTTCACCTTATATCCCATCAATAACAATGCAATTCACTTTCAAACTGATTGTTAAAGAACTGTGAAACATATTAAGAAACATAGACAACATCCTTTTTTTTTTCTTATATCAATTTTTTACCCTTTTGCAATTTGTGACTAAATATAATGTTCACTAATATTTATGCTTCGCATTACCAATTTTTACACTCGGACATTACTTAAAAACTTATTAAAAGTTCCATAAAAAACAGTCTTTCATCCCTAAAACAGTTAAAAAGTTTCACATAAAACTGTCACCAAATGGTGACAGTTTTATGTGAAACTTTTTAACATTTTTAGGGATGAAAGAGTGTTTTTTATGGAACTTTTAATAAGTTTTTAAGTAATGTCCGAGGGTGAATATTGGTAATGTGAAGAATCAATATTAAATATGCAATATGCAGTGTGAAGAAAAGGACTCTGAATTCGAACAATAAAAACCGCAGACTGTGCCTCTACATTTAGCTCAGACTTTTATTTCCGTCTACGAACACTCCCATTTGAATTTGTACTTTGATATGTGAATAGTATATAATTTTTTCTTTTCTCTTTGCAGAGAGGTTTTTTTAGGTAGTTGTGTCTGTGAGACGATGTGAAAAGGATGTAAATTTTAATTGTTATGTTCGTGTATTAAATGCTTTTGTGTGTGTTTCTATCAAGACTTGGAATTTTAATGTGTGAGTCTAATATTTATGGAAAAATATGAAGATACCCGTACGAGTCATCCCAACACGAACCCGCAGGTAAGAAATTTGATTTATTAGAAATATTTTAAATAACTCTTACCATAAGAAATTTTTGACTGATTAAGAAAATTGACCCCATTAATTACATACCTTTTTAATGTATAATGTCCACTTTGAGCTCGAGCCCGAAGACTAGTATACAATTCGAGCCCGATTCCGTTCAGGCCTGGAATCGGGCACTGGTTGATGCCTTCTCATTTTTATGGTCTGAGGACAGGGTTACTATATGTACTCTTTTATCCGGACATGTCCTTTCTCGAGAATACAGAATAACAAAAAGGCACAAACGGATTTTCCACAATAAAATTATAAAAGAAAATAAACTAAAAAAATTCCAAATTTCAAATAAATACTAGCATCTTAAGTCTTCTAATAAATACGTTAGAACACTTGATAAGTATCGCATTTATATTTATGATTTAAATAGCTCATTAACATCAATAAACCTTTAACTTAACATGGAAATGGTAAATATTTATTATTTTAATTTTTGATGATTTTTGAACCTTTAAAATAGTTTGAAGAACAAGACTTATATTAAAACACTGGATATTTTAGTTACTTAAAAGATATGAAATTTAATTCTATTGAATACTTTTATAATGTTAGACTTTTTTTTTTTTAAACCGCTCATGTATTGTGCTTAAAAATTTATAGATTAATCTAAGAAATGTTACAATATATTCTCGATTTAATACTTTTTACACTTTTTGAATATCAGATTTACAGTTTCTGAAACTATTTCATGTTTTACAAATTTGTTTATAAGTTCAAGCTCAAATTAAATATTTCTTTTCTAAAAAAATCCGCATATCATGTGTAAAACTGAAACTTTATGAAGATGCGTGTCAAGGGAAAAAAGTGTTTAGGAAGAGAACGAACATATTAGATTACAATTCACGGGATTAGATTTCAGAAAGGAAATGAAATAATGATTTCGATAGTCTGACGTATAAATTTTAAACGTTTAATGTAACATGCGCACTGAAGTAGAATTACCGAAGCATCAGTTTAAATTAAAACATGAAATGATTATTTATTTTTAGTGCACACGCAAATTATCTTGTGCTAAAGAAATAATTCTGATAAAGACATTTTTATGTGTGTTGAAGTATTTATAAATATTTTACAAATAAATACAAAAACATTTAGATTTATGTTAGAAAGACAATCATGCCGTACTGTAAGAAACATTTTAAACTTTTTACTTAAAATTTTGTAAGAAGAAAATAAAAGGAGCTGCTATTATTATTATTGTTATTGTGAAAGTTTTAATATATTGTGGCAGTTTCCATTTTAATGCTGTTCCGATTTTGAAATTTCAAGATTCAAGATATTTAATTCTTTCAAAATTTTATTACTAATTCAAAGTGAAGTAACTTTGCAAAAAAAAATTTTTTTTCGAAGACTATACATAACGCTTGCGCTTTATAATACTGTGTGTAAGAGAAAAATGTGTTTTTAAGTATAAGAAATTAGATAGATATAGATATCCTACCTTTAGATCGTACCTTTAGATATCCTTTAGATGTCCTACTGGTTTACGCTTCCTACATTTTATATGATTATGCATTAAAAATGAATTACGTGAACATCAATTTAAATAAACGCATAAAAAATAATATAAATAATATAATTGCATTAAATTTTTCTGTTAAAAAAACAAGTAAAATAACAAAGAAATTACTAAAACATTTGATATTTTATTATTTAAAAAAAATTAGTTTAATTCTATTGAATTATTTTATATCAAATAATGTTTAAGCTTTTTTTAAACACTGTGATATTTAGTTTTATATTTTAGTTTTTTTATTTTCTGAAAATATTTTAAGCTTCATAAATTTAATTACAAGTTCAAATTGAAACATTGTACTTTAAACATTGTACATTAATTTAAGATATATTCTAAAATTTTGACTGAAAATATTAAAATATGAAAAAAAAAAAGAGAGATTCCGATTTAATCCGTTTTACACTTGTCAAATTTTGCATTTTACTTTCCGAAAGTATTTCGTGTTTCAGAAATTTTATTATAACATCAAAGTGAAATATATTCCCCCAACAAAAAAAAACTTTTTCCGCATACTATATGTAAAACTAAAACTTTCTAAAGGCGCGTGTTACCGAAAAAGGGTGTTTTTAAAGTGTCAGACGAAATTAAATCACAATTCACACAATTTGATTTCAGAAAGAAAATGAAAAATGCTTCCGATTTTCTGTTGTATAAGTTCAAACATTTACTGTAAAAAAAATTGCTGAAGGAGTAAATCAAAGCATCGATTTAAATAAAAGAATTAAAAGTTTATGTAATTTTCAGTACACACTCATGCTATTTTGCGTTAGAGAACTGGTTCTCATAAAAGTGGGTATGGTGAAACCCCCAGTAACTCACACTTTAGGAATTTTTTCTTGTTCAAATCACTATTAGAGAAATTTAAATCTATTTAATACTTACTTTTGCTTTTGAAAGGATAATAGAGATATATTAAAAAATTTTTGCAGGCAAAAATTTTGAGAAATTATACATTTTATTATTAAAAATTCATTTTATTCGTAAATATGGTCAAAAACGCCAGTAACTGACACCATCCTTATTTTGGAACACCAATAACTGGCACAAAGTGAACCAGTGACTGACACTTTATTTTAAAAGATTAAAATGCTTTAAAAAAAACTTTATTCTTTATTATAAAAACAAAATGCATTAATATTTATTATAAAAAGTGGGATTTAGTAAACTGTACTGCATTATTAGTAATGCAGAGTATATAGTAAGAGTATATAGGAGTAATATTTAGTACTGTATTTCGAGTAATGCAGATATCCAATAACTGATATTTATGAACCAGTAACTGACAACTGGTGTCAGACACCGGTAAAACAACTTAAATTTTAATGGTGTTTACTACAAGATAATTTGAGTTTATTATTAATGCATTTTTAAACAGTTCAAATAATAGATTTCAACTTTCTTTAATATAACCAATAACTAACACCTCTGTCAGAAACTGGTGAAATGAAATTCCAGGAAACAATAACTGGCAACCTCCATTAATCTAAATTAAATAACTATAAACCCTAAATCATGGCCCTAATACATCATATGCATCTTTAAACAATTTTCTACTAGTATATTTTTAGGAAAAAAATTATGATGGTTGCATTACAAATAGATTATAAAAGAACTTCCCTAATTTTAGAAACAAGATGGTTGCTTCAAAATGGCACTTTTTGTATTCTCAAAAGTTTCTTCTTCACTGAATATGTTCTTGGCTCTCTAGTGGTGAATAAATTAACTCCAAAATAAAACAAGAGTCTCATTTACCACTAAATGACATTACTTTTCAGAATTTTACAACAAAATGCTTATTTGAGTTAGATTTTTGCTCAAGTGTAAGTTACTGGTTAGGTGTCAATAACTGGACGTTTCACCCTACATTTTTTAAGAATCGATAAATTAAAAAATATTCATAAATGTTTTATAAACATATAAAAAAACCTCTAGATTTTTGTTCAAAAGCCAACCATATATTTTTCAAAGTAACATTTTAAAATTTTTACTGGAAAGATCGTAAACAAAAACTAAAGAGAGTTTCTATTTTAATGCATTTCCACTTTAATGTTTCACAAATATTTTTAGTTGCAGAAAATAGATCACAACAAATTTGATCGTATGTTCAAAGTGGGATAACTTTACAAAAATAACTATTTCCGCCTGCCATATATGAAACTAGCATTTTTATAATATTGCATATCACAGAAAAATGTGTTTTGGAAGTGTAAGACGAAATCAGATTACATTTAACAGCATTAGATTTCAAAAAGAAAATGAAATAACGCTTTTGATAGCCTGTCGGTTTGAATTTAAAACATTTCATATAAAATAAGCGCTAAATGCGGATTACGTGAGCATCATTTTAAATGAACGCATAAAAAATAGATTAAATTTATGTGCTTAAAATGTAACAAAATATAAAGCCAAATAAATAAATTATTAAAACACTGGATTTTCTCGTTGCTTAAAAAAAATTAAATTAAATTCGACTGAATACTTCAATAATATATTAAAGAATTTTTAGATATTATTCATAAACAGACGGATGTTGTACTTAAAGACTAAAAAATATTCCAAAATTTTGTCTCGAAATGTTGTAACATGAAAATAAAAAGAGTTAAGTCTATTTACATATCTTCAGTTTCTGAAAGTATTTCGTGTTTCATAAATTTGAATACAAGTTCAAAGTGAAATATATTTTCAAAAACAAAAAAAAAAAATCTTTCCGCCTACCATATATAAAACTGAAACTTTATAAAAATGCCTGTCACGGAAAACTGTATTTTTTAAGTGTAAGATTAAATGAAACTACAATATTCACTGAATTATATTTCAGAAAGAAAAATAAATAGAGTTTGAAATGGTTTGTCGTATAAGTTTTAAACATTTAATAAAAAAATATGTGCTGAAGCAATGTTATCTGAGCATCAATTTAAATAAAAATATATAAAAGTGTACGTATTTTCAGAGCACATTTAAAACAGTTTGCGTTAGATAGCTAGCTCTGGAAAAAAAATACTGATATGCTTTAAGAAATAATAATCTTAATAACATGTATAAATGTTTTATAAATTCATGCAAAGACTTTTAGATTTGTACCAAAGAGGCAGCCATATGAAGGTCTAAAAAATATTTAAAAATTACGACTGAAAATAAAATAAGACTTTTGATAGACTATATTTTTGAGTCTTAAACATCTTATGTAATATAGATGAAGCCGGAATATATAAGCCTCAATTTTTATAAAAGCTTCAAAATTATATTAATGATTTCTGCATAAAAATGTAAATTGAAAGAAATTAATGTAACTTTTTCCGGTATTTTTTAAAGCATTTTTTTTAAGATATAGATTTGTAGCTCTCTAATACTGCAATTCAATCCCTTCTAAGGTTATTTATAATCGACTGTTTGTTAAAAACTGTTGAAATAGCAGCAGAGACCTACTGTGGAACAGGGCCATAGCTAAAAGGGTGCCAGGGGGGGGGGGGCTCAGCCCCACTAAAAGGAAAGATTCTAAGGTCACCAAATGAAACTCTGTTCAAAAATCGAACTTTGTTTTGGGGCACTTTTACAGTGTGGCACAAATACTAAATTGTAATATTATGTATAAAAACTGCAAATAAGTGTTTTAAATTAGTTTAAATAAGTGTTTTAAGAACAATAATTTTAAAATGCAAAATACATCCTTGTTTAAAAATATCAACTCTCAAAAACATTTCTAGATTTTTCTATTCTTTAAAAAATGGTAGTATTGAAAAATATTTAAACTTTATATGATAGGAAAATGTAAACACAAAATGTTTTTACACATTTTATCCAAATAATATGAAACGTTTGTATAAAATTATAACCGTAAAAAATGTATGTGTAAATACAAAAACAACAAAAGCATTTAAAAGATTAAATAATGAAAGTGAAATGCATTTACCTCTGTGCAACTGAGAGAACAAATTGCAAAGGTCTCTTGCAATATCATAAGAATTTTCCATAAATTCAATTCTTGTAAAATGTTCGCCCATTGGTCCGCATTCATCAATATAATCAGTGAAACACTGGAAGTATCGCAGTTGGCCTCTAGAACAAATAAAATTTTCCACTCATGTAAAATCCTGCTGAAAGATAAACTGTAATCTATGCTAATATTATAAAGACGAATTTTTTTTTGTTTGAAGAAGGTAATCTTTAGGACTACCGAACCGATTTTATTTTTTAATCAATAATAATTGTCGCAGTCTCTGCTCTAACATAAACTACTTTTTATATCGGTGCCACTGTGTCCTAGTAGAAACAACAACGAAAAACAATCTAAACTAACGATTTTTTTACACTATTGAGGCTAGGAAATTCAAAGTTGACATGGAGGTTAATTTTTATACAGGGTTATTCTAAATGGTGGACCCATTTTCAGACATTTTTGGACAGAAGGCGAAACTATTCGCTACTGTTTAAAACTGGGAAAAATATCTACGCCATTTATTTACATATTCCTTTAACGCCGCTGCAGGAAATGGCTCTATTTTATTTAGGCACACTATATAAATATAAAGAAACAGAAAGTTAAGATTAAATTGAAAATAAATAGCTGTGAAATTCTAATCATTCTTCATTAATAGAGCTAGGGAAGAAAAATTTTTAACACTAAACATACCGGGAATTTTACTCAAGTCTTATAAAAATATTTCACATCAGGATATTTATTTAAAACTATTTCATCTTTTTATTTAATTTATTCCTGTGTGATTTATATTTAATTATTACCCCTCTTCCAATCCCAATACTTCGGAAATAGTTTTTTACAAATTCTAATTTGATTAACATATACGCTCCAACATATATCGACTGATCACCTACGATGGAAAGTTAAAGAAAGAATTAATCTGCATAAAGAATTAATCTGTTAATCTGCATTGGTTCACTGGTTGTGTTTTATTTATTTTATAAAGAAATTTCTGGTTCAAATCGAAATATTTTCATTTGGCTCCTGTCAAATGACCAGCTGTTGGTATAGTGTTAATGATTGCTAAAGTAAACAAATATTTTTTCAATGCTACAATGTACAGAGTACTGTGTCTTTGAGTTCAAACTTTCCCAACAACGTGTATTGCAACTGTTTTTCAACATATTCGCGACCACTGAACAGGATCCATTTTACGTCAAGACAGCCATGGGCATTCCATGAAAAAATTAATTATCTTTATAAGTTGCAATAGTTCACAAGGTTGTAAATGTATTCTATGATTAAAAGATGTAATCATATAAACTAAGGATAGTAGATTGAATTGCCCTAAGTTATTTTTACCAAATTTTATTCTTTTATCACCATATAGTAATTATCACTAAATTTTCTTAATTTAGGGATAAAATCATCATTTCGTGGTGTTACAGTTTCAACACCGTAGAATTTGATACCCCAAAATCTATACATTCCTGTATAAATGTAATATATACCTAAAGTTATGCAAAACATCGGCTTTTGTGATTGTCTCAGCAACACATTTTATATAATACTCATCTAGCTGGAAAACAGCATTTTGACATCTGGCGTTAGTAATATTGTTTTTTTTTATGACATTATAAAGCCTATATGACATCCGTTTTGTATTAAAGAATTTAACAATACCTTGTGTCATAAAATCACTTTGATAGTTTAATATCTGTAGTTTGAATTTGTATTGTTCAAAATTTTCAACTCACATTGATACATAGCCATATTTTTTTTTTCTTTTTTTGCGACTTCCTTATATTGTGGAATATTTCCCTTGATAACGTGTTTTACATTACAGTGTAATCGAAAAAGGTGTCCCTGATTTCGAATTAAAATAACTAAGTCATTAATAAAGATAAAGCATTTATTTTTACACTGTTAGATTGGGAGAATCTGTGAGTTTTTTTGTTTACCCTACTCAGAAAACTTCAATATGAGTTCCCCATGTTTCTTGGCAAACATCTAAGCGGTAGTCGATCTTCTTCCAGGTGCGCGCAATCACGTCAGGGGTTACAGTCGCTATTGCTGAGTAAATTCTCTTCTAAAATTGCTGCAGAGCCCGCTTTCGTCAAAATAAACAATATTTTTTAGATGTTTTGACCATGATTGATGTGAACTGACTGATGAGTGAAATGGCATCGCGTCACGAACGGCATGCACGCAGTTATGTCAAGGTCAACGCATCACCACTACTAAAATCTCCTTCAGATGGATGTTCAACAATTTCACGTTTGTTTCGTACCGATAGATTGCATATTTCCCGCGCAATTCATTTTTAAAATAAGGGGCACCATTTTCGATGACCCGGTATAAGGTTCTACTTTCTTATTGAGTTGATCTTTCCTTCTGATGTTTATGTTACAGTGCATTTAACACTATTGGAATGAAGTTAATTTCTAAAGTATTCTAATACTTGGTCAATTTTACTAGTGCCGAGTGTCCAGTGTAGGCGATTTTATCTTATGATTTAAGGATAGTTTTATTGACAAAAAGTCTCATATATATATATAAAACTTTTGTGAATAACAACTGTTATATACAAGTATGTGTGTATACGCGCTCAAATTTTTCTTGTATTTATACATACATTCTAAAACTATACTTACGGACATATTGCCATTAATTCATCTTTGTCAGGAACTATATGTATATCCTTTAGCTTATCTCGTGGTATAAGATGATTACACTTTTCATATGGATTTCCATAATCACAATCATCTGCTCCAGTAATTCCTGCAAAATTTTGATAATACCATTTTTTATAAATATTCTTCATTAGATCATCTTGTTTAGTTATAATGTATTTGTAAACAGAAATATTTAGTTTAGGTAGATAAAAGTAGTTGTATTTTGTGTACCAAACTGGTATCGATCAGGTAGCTAATAAGAACAGTGGAAAACGGCACATAATAGACTCATAATACATGACTGATAAGATTTAAAATGAATAAAGTATCCAATATCGACAATTGCACAATGTGATTCACGTACTTATAAAAATTCATTTTGTATCAGAGTGATTCCTTAAGTTGAAACATGTAAAAGTATTTAATCAGTGTTTGTGATGTTAGGTTCCGGCGAAAAGTGGTGACTGTTGCAGTTATTAGAACCAGAGAGAACTATTTATTTTACACAGGTAAGAGTCGTTGCAGTATTTTACGCACGAGATTCTTATCTACCAAATCTTTAAAATCCACGGCATTTAAATGGCATTTAAATAATCCTGAATAAAAAGCACTACCCCTACTATTCAGCTGCAAATAATCATATAAAATATGTATAAGTGTCGTAATTTATCCATCGACCGTTATTTATCCAAAACATTTTGGTTGTCCTTGAAAAAAACTGTAATTGCTACGCACACTATTTTCAATAGTGAACTTAATATAATAAGCATTAATATTGTATTTAAATTTCGTGGAAATTCAAACATATTTCCGAAAATTAAACTGCAGGCACGAATACATACGCACATACGGATTAAACGAAGTCCTAAATACTTTTAAACTACATTGCAAAATGTTAAAAATGACAAACTGGCAAAACTCAGTAAACTCACTTCAGAAGACAAAAGGCAAGATATAGAATATCATTTTTAACTTTAGATAAAAATAGTGTCTTTTGATTAAAATTTATTCGAGAAATTATTTTATTAGTTTATTAATTTGTATTTCAAATTAATGATGGCTTCTTTTTTATTTATTTATTTATATTCTTTTTAACGTATTATATTAATTATTTCATTTTAAAGATTTAATTCATTCTAAAAAATCAATAATCATATTGCCAATAAAACAATTTTATAGAAAACAATTACAGCCTAATTATAGTGTTTCAGATTTACAATTTAATGCCTTAATAACATTTATTTATTCGAAAATTTCACTGTTAAAAAAACTCCACAGCCACAGTAATATACAACAAATTATATGAATAAAAACGAATTTATGTTTTGTTCCTTATTTCTTTATGTTCAAGCAAAATGTAAAATTTGAAGTAAATGAAACCGTTTACTCTTAGCATGCAATTTTTCTTTGATAAATAATACATTGCCTGCATTATAAAGATATTTTTTACGTCAAAGTACAGAAGCAAAATACAAATCTTCCAGAATTCCGAATTGAAAAACAAGGTAATAATAATAATAAAAAATACCACGTAAAGATAATACGTCTGTGCGATACAATGAAGAATATATTTCCTTAAAAAAAAAAGAAATACAAGTCTCAATCGCTTAAACGAATATATACGTTTGTTCAATTGATCAATACTTTTTTTAAAGTTTATTTAACTTTTTCCAAAACGAGATTTTTTATTAATTTTCCGGAGGACAATATTATAAATATATATGATTAATTATTTTCAGATTGGGGGATAAATAATCATATATAAAACTTACAGAAGACTATTAAACTTAACAGAATGGTATTTATAGTACAATGTGCCTCACCCATATAAGCACAAAGTTGAAGTGAAAATTTGCGTAGTAGTCTATCTATCCAGCATTGGCTCACACTACATTATTCTTAAACGCATTCCGTACTCCTTGATGAGTTATTTTACCTCATTGTTATTCAAGCTGTAATGAAAGGACGCTATAAACTCAATCGAAGAGGAAGAATTTATAGAAATCCTTAAGAAATATAAATTTTATTGAAGGTAAACTTCATTTATCTGTAGCTTATGTAACTTGCAGATTAAGTCCCGGATACTTATACAAAGTTGACATTTGGCAAAAAAGTATGGAATCAGCATCTACCTCAACGCGAAATGATATGTGGACAATTTTATATAATTTTTTTAAGTTGTTGAAGCTCTGTTTCCTATTAAACATTCATAAACATGTCTAAAACACATGCGCTAAAATAATTACAAAATGACTTCCCAATTAATTAAATTTATTTTATTTCTCCAAATTCTACCAAACAAATATGGAATCACATCCTAACTGTGAAAACGAATTAGAATATTTGGTCAAAATACGTGGCAAATATCTTGTATTACCACCCATTGCTTTGATGATAGCTTTGATTTTGTCAAACATAGACTTAACAAGGTTTACTCATTTATTTGGATCGATGGCTTCCCATACTTTTCGCAAGGAACCTTTTAGTTTCTCTGTTGATTTTGGCTGTAGCGTAAATACCATGTTTTTTTAAATATATCATATATTTTCGACAGGATTTATACCTGGACGACAAGCTGGTCACTCTATTTTAGAGATATTATTTTAAAAATGAACATTTTTCATTATCTGGGACATACAGCACGAAGCATTGTTATCTAGTTATAATTATAACATCACTATCTCGAAATGAATCTTCTAATCTAGAAATCAGGAAATCTTTTAAATTTGAAACTCATTTCTCTGATCCTTAGAGTTCTCTTAGAAGGCATGTAGCAGAAAATTATACTAAAACAGGGAATGTGAGACGAAAATTGAAACAGATTTCCCTCCCATTTTCATTTTGAAACTTCCGAATGAATTTGCAACATCTATCGTCACCTGCACCAATACAAATTTTCGATTTATCACTAAACATCACTTTATTCCACTCAGCAGACCAGTCCTTGTATTTTTTGCCACATCATAATGTGGTTTGTTTGTGCCGTACTGTCATTTTGGGTTTTACCTTGGCATTGCGAATTCTGATAATAATATCCAGCTTCATTTAATCTGTTGCGCAACATTCTGTTTAATACCTTGACCTTGGATGCTCTCTTCGATTCAATATTTATATTATTAGATGTTTTTTATCACTTATTTTGAAATTTGTAATAAAGTATGACCCTCAAGTGCAGATGTAGCTCATAGTCTACCGAAACTGAGGCAGTTTTCCCCGCTTTAAAGCTTTTTTAGCTTTCTTGAAATTTTCGAAACAATTGATTGCGAGCATGAAAATGCCATTTCTACATTTAATCTGAGTTTTACTTTGCTTTAGTAGATTAATGAGCACATATTTCTTTTCAAATCCAGCTCTGTTACAGGTGTTATTTCATCCACTGGCTTGTAATGAATCAAGGAATATAAAAAAAAAAAAACATAATGTATTTATATCCCCCTTATAACCACTGCATAACACTAAGCTCATCACAGGCAAGGACATTTGCATAAAAGAACCAGTGATTTCAAACTTTTTAGAAAAAATATTATAAATAATTATTGAGTGCTTATTTTTTGTAATTTCCGTTCTGTCTGTGTAACTCAGTAACGTTCATGATCATGATCGTTCATTAAAAAGAAAATATTATAACTTTTCAATTAAAATAGAAATTTATATTATTTGATTGTGAGATCTCGAATAGAGAGTGCTGATTCCACACTTTTTGCCTGGGGTAGTATTCAGATATTTAAATAAGAATACCTTCATGTAAATTTAAAAACTAAATAAAAATATTTACTTTATGCATACAAAACACAAGTACCAGTTATTTTTTAATACAAACACAGCCTAATTACCAAACTAAGATGTGCGATTGTTTATATTAGTAAGATGTACTGTTAAAATACAGGGTGATTATAATTAAAGTTTAAGTTTCAAAACGCTCTAAAAAAGAACGACTGATTAGAATAACGTCAAAATTAAACGGCATATTATTGAAGAAGGGGGAAAGAACGTGAACCCCAAGAAAAGTTCCAAATTTTAGCGACAGATGGCGCTGTAAACGTCAGAATTTTGACTACAAATGACAGATGATAAAACAACGGCTAAGGCGTAAGTTATACGATAAACCAACTGTACTGTTCAGTGTGCATGACTGTACAGGTGTGATACTGTTAGTTACGTAAGCCCATCCATCACGGCAAAGTCGTATCACATCGGATGGGAAAAATCGGTTTTTAATTGTCCTGAGGCCAAAAACTGCATAAAAAGCATCCATCCAATCGGTTTTTAAGTTTCACGAGACTGGCGCAAAACATGTTCCATATGTTGTCCACCGTTGTGTGCAAAAAGATGAAATCGGGAAACAGCATGTTCCACAACCGATCGAAGTGTGACCGGGGTCAAGTTCAAAATTTGTTGCGCAATGCGTGTCTTCAATTCAGCTACGTTGTCAATCAGAGTACTGAACACAACATCTTTCAGATAACCCCACATCCAGAAATCACACGGATTAAAACAGGTGATCGGGCCGGCCAGGCTGTGGGGGAATGATGACTGATAATTCTAGCATTTCCGAAATGCCGCCTCAACAACTGCTTCACTCGATTTGCATTGTGCGGAGGAGCGCCATCTTGCATAAAAATGATACTATCCAGACATCCACGCTGTTGCAGAGCTGGAATGACGTCATTACGCAAAAGAGACTCATAGCGCTGACCATTGACGGTAACGGTAACAGGACCGAAAGCACCCGTCTCCTCGAAAAAATATGGCCCTACGATAAACGATGCCGTAAATCCCCATCACACAGTGACCTTTGCAGGATAAAGTGGTACTGGGGTCGTTGCGAGTGGATTTTCTTTTGCCCATATTTGGCAATTCTGTGTATTGACATATCCCGTCAGATGGAAATGGCATCTGCCCACAGAATTTTCCACGGCCAATCATTCTCCACTTCCATGCGAGCAAAAAATTCCAAAGCAAAACCCTTTCTTGCTGGCAGGTCAGAAGGAAACAACTCCTGCACATGGCAAATTTTGTACGGATAGCATTACAGGATGTTTCGTAGAATGTTATGCACCGTGCTCACAGGCATGTCCAATGTTCGGGCAATTCTCCGTGCACTGCATGGTTGCACACCACCGCTCGACTCCTCCTGAAATGCTGTGGCTACTTCTTCAACTACCGCTGAATCACATCTTTTCCTTCCTCTCACATCAACCGAACCTGTATTTTCGAATTTTTTCATCATTTCACCAGACCCATGACCAGGGCTTTACAAATTTGAAAAAATCTAGTAGCCAGGTATAAATTCTATTTCCAAAAGCACAAATGTTTTTTGTGAATTAAGTGAGAAAAAATAATAACAAACATAGTTTAGAATTATTAGTTACATAGCTCAGAATAGTACTCAATTTAAAAAGACAATAAAACTAAGTATTATAAGGAAACTTATGCAAAATTATATCTCTGAAAAGAAAAGGAAATATTGTAAACTCTGAATAACCGACATGCTGCCGAATTTATTTGAAAAGTGCGAATAGTTGAGTGCTACAAAATCTATATCTGATGAGAGAGCATCGATAAAATAGTGAAACCGGAAAACAATTTTTTGCCTATTTACCCTATCGAATTCAGTCGAATAATTCTGCATTTATTATTTCCAAATTTGCATTTAATGAACTCTCTTAGTTTTGTCAAATTAAAAATAAAAGTTTAATTTTTTTTATGTGTGTGTGTGTGTGTGTGTGTGAATATAATTTCAAGTTTATTTCTTAATATTTTGTAACTTTGCAGCATTTATAATGAGACATCTTAGAAGAAATTTAATTAAACATTGTGACGTTCGCAGTAATATACATTGCTAAAACGAAAAGAAAATTAATAAA
Source organism: Maratus michaelseni (assembly GCA_963931845.1). NCBI lineage: Eukaryota > Metazoa > Arthropoda > Arachnida > Araneae > Salticidae > Maratus > Maratus michaelseni. Next base: position 217,072,538 of record OZ007588.1, read on the forward strand.
TAAAATAAAATTATTTTCCCGAGCTGGGATTACATAACGGAATGAGCAGCCGGCTGAGGTTTATTTTGAAATACATATACAGTCCATGGCCAAATTATTAGACGCAGTTGTTTTTATTATAATTTATTAAATATCTGGAAAGATACATGGGGAATTATCCTGAAACTTCAGGAGTGTAAACAACATAATAAACGTCATATATTTCCGCGAAGATTTTTTCCCGAAACCCCATAAGGGTCCGTCAGCAAATTGAAGAAAAACGAATATCTTTTGGATAACCCTGTAAAAACTAATGTTGCAAAAAGCATTCAAACTGTAGATTATGATTAAGTGGCTTATTGCAATAATGTGGGTTCATTTTTATGAAGATAGCATGTATAATCAAAGAGAAATTCACGTTTTTATAAAAACAGTCCCAAATTTTACCAAGTTTTTTGCTTATAATTTGCAGAGTTTTTAATATAAAAACAAGTTATTTTCAGAAAATATGACAAACAAAATTATACACAATACCGTGCAATCAGAATTAAAAAATAATAAAAATTGTATGAAAAATGAGCAGATTTACTAAATATTTTTTCACTGCGCATGCGCGAATTCAATCAAAATATACTGTGCATAATATATTAGCTTAATGTATAGACCAACTTTTATGAAAGTCTCAAAAACATAGCTTGAAAATTCTGATAGTAGTCGTCGATAGAATAAGCTCGAAATTCGCTGTTCCCAAAAGGAAGCAAAAAGATAAGGGGCTGTATCCAAATATACTAGCTTATGAAAGTTGACATAATAAGAATGAAGTGTCTCTCATTGTATATTTGGATACAACCCCTTATCTTTTTGCTTCCTTTTGGGAACAGCGAATTTCGAGCTTATTCTATCGACGACTACTATCAGAATTTTCAAGCTATGTTTTTGAGACTTTCATAAAAGTCGGTCTATACATTTAGCTAATATATTATGCACAGTATATTTTGATTGAATTCGCGCATGCGCAGTGAAACAATATTTAGTAAATCTGCTCATTTTTCATACAATTTTTATTATTTTTTAATTCTGATTGCACGGTATTGTGTATAATTTTGTTTGTCAATATTTTCTGAAAATAACTTGTTTTTATATTAAAAACTCTGCAAATTATAAGCAAAAAACTTGGTAAAATTTGGGACTGTTTTTATAAAAACGAGAATTTCTCTTCGATTATACATGCTATCTTCATAAAAATGAACCCAAATTATTACAATAAGCCACTTAATCATAATCTACAGTTTGAATGCTTTTTGCAACATTAGTTTTTACAGGGTTATCCAAAAGATATTCGTTTTTCTTCAATTTGTTGACGGCCCCTTATGGGGTTTCGGGAAAAAATCTTCGCAGAAATATATGGCGTTTATTATGTTGTTTACACTCCTAAAGTTTCAGGATAATTCCTCATGTATCTTTCCAGATATTTAATAAATTATAATAAAAACAATTGCGCCTAATAATTTGGCCAGGGACTGTATATATAAAAGAAAATCCTTTTTCCAACGATCCAACGATCTACGATAGGAATGTAAGAATAAATAATAATAATAAAATTACCTTGCCCTTCTGAAGTGCAATCAATGAATTTTCATTTCCATTTACTGCAGTTAATAATCTAAACAATGTAATAATAAAATATTCTTGAGTAACAACTCAGTACCATACACTTGTCTCCAAGACAGAGTGACGCCGTACATGTGTGCTGCAAACAGGTGCTAGGCGCCAAACATTTTGAGCGGGGAAGAAATATTTAAAAGATGCATATTGTTTTTATTAAAATGAATTATTCTTGAAATTTTAATTAAGTTTTATGGATTTACTTCGAATGAATTACTTATAATCACTTATATGTTATTATTATTTTAAATGAATGTGATAGATTAATCAATTTTAATTCTGAATACGAAAATCTGATTTGAAAGTTACAAAAAAGCGTTAAGCCTTTTTAATCATTGCATCCAATTTTTAAATGTCACAGATTGGATTGACAATATTTCTTATTGAAACTTCCCCCCTCTCCCCACATTCTCATAACGTGACATGCTAAACCGATTAGAACGGAAAAGAATGGCGCTTTGTGTGCATAAAATGAAAAATGCTTTTTAAACCTGGCTTTTCTATTAAAAGTACGAGAGAAGAGGGAGATTACTGCGCTTGCTGCCCACATAAGTAGGGGTGTTGGAGAGACAAAATATCGTTTGTGCTCATTTTTTAGTTCATTTTTTGTAAAAAAAGAAAATAAGTAAATAACAAAGTCAGATTTAAAAACTTAGTGGCCAGATAGAAAAAGTTGGTCGCGACCAAATTTGTCAAGCCCTGCCCACGACAGACATCGATCCAACGCCTTTTTTCATACCCATGAGGGTCCTGAACTTCTGCAGAGCTACTGGTGCAGAATCACCGTTCTTGTAATAAAGATTTACAAGCAGAGCGAGGTCCTTCATTGAGACATTCATGGCGAACGTCTGAGATGCGGAATGAGGAAACGCCGTTTAAACCACGCTTTTATAACACCTGAAATGGCCGTGCGCATGCCAGGTATTTTAATTTACATCTTCTGACGCTTAAAGCACCATCTGTCACTAAAATTTGGAACAATTTTTTTTGTTCATGTTCTTTCCCCCTTCTTCAATAATACGCCGTTCAATTTTGACGACATTCTAATCAGAGGTTCGTTTTTTAGAGCGTTTTGAAACAAACTTTAATTATAATCACCCTGTACACTCTGTTAAGGTATTCTGGGATACAAAAATCGCGAAAATACCACATTTTTTCTTTTCCGCTTAAATCGTACTCGACTCTATATAAAATAATGGATGCAAATTGCATGTAAATACCATAATTAGATCAAAAGCTATAACTCTTATTATGTTTTACTGTCTGTTGTTTTTTTAGGAGTACTTAAAGTTTAAGTAATATAACTTGGTAAAAAATTTTACATAAAAATATTAAAGAGTACTTAAATCCGTTTATCTCAGAACTTTTTTTAAGACTTCTCATATTTAATTTGATATATGTAAATTATTGTAATATGTATTTCTATTAAACATAAAATTATGACACTTCGTACAATTATTTGAAGTTATATATTGATTTAATAGATTTCGGAATTTTTTGCTTTGAGTGAAAATAGTGAAAAAATAATTTTCATAGTTAAAAGTACTCATGAAAAAAAAAAACTCTAAAAATATATAAAATATTTAATAAATATTTTAGTAAAACCCTAAAACAAAATTTATATTTATTCTCTTTTATTCTCAAAAGTGAAAAAAAATATTTTTTTAAATAAAGAGCTTTTTTTTTTCAGAAAATATATCAATATTTAATTGTGTTTAAATTTATTAATGTTTATTTGATAAAAATTAAACTTAATTTTACTTAAGAATTTACACTTGAAAAGGAATAGGTATATGACTGTTAATTTCAAGAATTTAAAAAAAAAGAGTAAATGGGTAAAATAGATAAATAAATAAAATTTCGTATTCCGATTATCTTAAAACCTTTAAAAGTTATAAACAATATGGTTAGTGATGAAGCTCAATTCATTCATGTTGTCAGCCCTAACCCATGTCCTCTATCTTATTTAAACTTCTGTGCTGAGATTTTGAAGAATTTACATAAAACATTACTGTAAAGTAATGTTTATATCTGATAACTCTAAAAATCCCCATTTGAAGAATTTAAATATTCATGAAACTTTTAGGTGTTGAGCTTAAACAGGTAAATATTCCTTCATTGAATAGCATGTTTTCATGCTTTGTAAATTTTATTGAAATGTTATTTGATTCCCTCAAGAGAACTCAAAATATAAATCCTTTTACGAATGTAATTGTAATGGTAATACATTCCAGTATGTAATTTTAAGGTAAGATATCTTTATGCAAATTCTAAACAGATTTTACCGATTCTTTGACAACATAAAATAGCAAGACGAGAAAACGCTTGAATGGGTTTTTCCAAATTTTTAGTTATTTAATGCCTAAATAAGTTTAGGATATCTCATTTGACTGCATTAATCAATTTAAAGCATTTAAATAAAGGTTTGTTCAATTGGAAGTTTTTGTTTATGCTGATAAAAATAAACGAAATTTGTTTAAATATTAAATTGTGAAAGATTAAAGTATATTTAAACGCATGTTGTTATTTAACAGAATACGTCGATAGTGAAAATTTACCTTCAAGAATTCTTTTTATTTTAAATAAATATTTTTCAAATATTAAAAAAAAAATGAATTTTATAACTATCTTAATGAAATCTGGCTGTGAAAGCTTGTTACCTTCGATTCAAAGAATTAAGGCAGTACATATTTTCTTACCATTTTCCCCCCTTCATTCCTCCCCATTCTATATAATTCTTTGTTTGTTTCTTTCATGAATTTTTGGTTTGAATATTTACGTGTCAATATATTTTCAATTGAAAAGGCTTTGAAAATACTATTATTTGGGCTTTTTAAAATCTGCCAACAGTAGGTAAAAAAAAAGCTATTTCAAACTATGAAATAAATCTCTATACAGATAATGAAATTCTGAATAAATAATTGGAAAAACATTAATAAATTAGAAAACAAAAAAAGGGACACTGCACACCACAATCTAGTCAAATATGTACCTATTCAACAGATAATTAAAATGCTATGCGCAGCTCTTTGATCCTATAAAACTTGTGTAATTGAACGACTTTGACACATTTCAGTATTAGATAGCGCTTAATATAATTCTTCTATTTAAAAACCATCTAGTTCAACATTTTTATCACACATTTCTCTAAAAACTACCAGTTTTTATGTTTTTATAGGCAATATTTTTTGCATAATAAGCCCAGAAAGAGAAAAATCACCATAAATTCAATTATGGCAGCAGCAGCGTTAGTTACTTTTTTTGCGATTGTTGAAGAAAGATTAATTCTTTCGAAATGCTTAGCTATTTTTTTATTGTGTATTTAAGAAGAGTCTTTCCTACATGTTACTAGCTACGCGCAGAAACCCGTTATTTTTCTTTTGTATTTTAAATTATCGTTACAGTTTTTAGGGGGAAAAAATAAATCTATATTTTGCATGTTAATTTTTTTTATATTACTTTTATATTATTTTTATAAGTAAGGAATCGTATTTACCATTAAAATGTATATGTCATAAGCTAAATATGTAATTATTATCATTTGTAAATCTTTAAAAAAAGTTTCAATCGCCGTAAGACACCTTAAAATTGATTAATTACTTCTCGAGTTTTTGAACAATGAAAGATTGGTTGATTCGTTGATTCGCCCGATTTTGCCCAGTTTTCTCAAAAATTATTTGAGATACTGAAATGCTAAAAGCTGTATTTCAGTAAATTTTAATCAGAATTATCCTTTATAAATCTTAATTAAACCTTTCAATCGCCGTAAGATTCCTTAAAATTAATCAATTAGTTTTCGAGTTTTTGAGCATTGAAAGATTGGTTGATTGACTGATTCTGCCGGTTTTAACCTGGTTTCTCAAAAAATATTTCAGATATTGGAATGCTAAAAAGCTGTAAAGTTTAGTCAGAATTATCCTTTATAAATCTTAATTAAGTATTTTAATCGTCGTAAGATTCCTTAAAATTGATTAATTACTTCTCGAGTTTTTGAGCATTGAAAGTTTTGTTGATTGATTGATTCTCTTGGTTTTGCCCTGGTTTCTCAAAAATTATTTGAGATAATTGGAATGCTAAAATCGGCAGATTTTAGCCAGAATTATCCTTTATAAATCTTAATTAGACCTTTCTTCTCCGCAAGATTCCTAAAAATTGATCAATTAGTTTTCGAGTTTTTGAGCATTGAAAGTTTGGTTGATTAATTGATACTCCCGGTTTTGCCCTACTTTCTCAAAAATTATTTGAGATATCGGAAAGCTAAAAGCTGTAAATTTTAGTCAGAATTATCCTGTATAAATCTTAATTAAACCTTTCAATCGCCGTAAGATTCCTTAAAATTGATCAATTAGTTTTCGAGTTTTGAGCATTGAAAGATTAGTTGATTGACTGATTCTCTCGATTTTGCCCTGGTTTCTCAAAAGTTATTTGAGATATTGGAATGCTAAAAAGCTTTCAAAGTTTAGTCAGAATTATCCTTTATAAATCTTAATTGAACCTTTCAATCGCCGTAAGATTCCTGAAAATTGATCAATTAGTTTTCGAGTTTTTGAGCATCGAAAGTTTTGTTGATTAATTGATACTCCCGGTTTTGCCCTAGTTTCTCAAAAATTATTTAAGATATCGGAAAGCTAAAAGCTGTAAATTTTAGTCAGAATTATCCTGTATAAATCTTAATTAAACCTTTCAATCGCCGCAAGATTCCTTAAAATTGATCAATTAGTTTTCGAGTTTTTGAGCATTGAAAGATTAGTTGATTGATTGATTCTCTCGGTTTTGCCCTGGTTTCTCAAAAGTTATTTGAGATATTGGAATGCTAAAAAGCTGCAAAGTTTAGTCAGAATTATCCTTTATAAATCTTCATTGAACCTTTCAATCGCCGTAAGATTCCTTAAAATTGATCAATTGTCGACACCGAAATCAAAAACTGAAATTAGGAGGAGGTTATTGGGAATGATAATTTATTGTCGAAACTCATACCTAATGTATAAAAAATTACCGTCCAATTATGAGAAGTAATTCATGAAAATGTAGCGTTTATCTGGGAAAAGAAACAGGGGGATCATTTGATAAAGTCCTCACTTTTAAAGGTTTCCAGTAAGTAGGAGGAAATTGTAATTCAATGTGATAGTTTAAAAGATGGTTTGAGATCATGCTTAATACATAAAAGTCAACTTGTGTCATTTGTTTCACGTAACTGAACTAACAGTAAAAGGAAGCTCTGATAGAAAAGGAGTTATTGGCTATAGGTTTTCTTTTGGAGAAATACCATAATTTTGTATATGAGCTTCTAGAGCAGCCATACTCAACTTTTTTCTTCTCGCAGGCCGCAAATATATGTTTGCGCAGTTAGCCGGGTCGCAACACACTTATAGAGGGTAAAAAAAAAAAAAAGAGCAATTAAAATAGTAACATAACATAACTAGTATAACAAAGTAATACAGACTATCAGTAGGGTTGAATTATAGTCGAAAAAAAGTTTTACAAAAAAGTTTTAACACTACTATTTCCAAACAATACTCTTGGTGGAAGATTATACAAATGTTGTAGAAATATGCTGTGAAATTTTATTGTTCAGAAATAGTGGTGTAAAACAAATTTAGCGCCAATTTTTTTCGCGACAAACGTTCAACACTAACAAGCACCATTAGCTGCGTAATAAGTATAAAACGTAGTATAATATAACAATGCCAAATTTCCAAGTTCTAACGAAAAAAAAAATTAAATCAGGGGATTTTCTCTTATAAATAGTGTTTCGTTCAGTGCAAAAATGTTTTATTTATTTTTTTAAATTGTAGAAATATATAATGCAAATTTAATTAATTTAGAATAATGTATGATTTGCGTTGAAAATGAAGAAATGTATACAACACTGTGAAACAAATAGGAGTACATGTAAAAAAGAACTTTTGACTAAGGACACGGAATTTAAGATGTTTTAACATATTTTAAATTAATTATAAATAACAGGGCAGATTTTGTCTTTTTGTTGTGAATTAGTTGTTGATTTTTGTTTGTGAAAATATGCAAAACAACAGTGAAGGTCTTAAATAAATTTTTTGCACATCTCAATTAAATTTGGAATAATAATTGTGTGTCTCGGGCCGCACATAAAAGCTCACCGGGCCACATGCGACCCGCGGGCCGCAGGTTCAGTATCGCTGTCCTAGAGTATTTTCTAGGATACAAGGAATGGCTTTAAATCCACAGGAAATATATGAGGAACTGGGAAGAATTGTATATGTTGATGGTAAAAAAAACATTTCTACAAATGAACTAAAACAAGCAATTTGGTGTAAATAGAGTGTTATCGGCCTGCATAATTTTCAGAAACCCAGTAATGCAATGACAAAAAGAATGTGTGAAAATATTTTGAAGAATGAAATAAATATTTCGTAATGAAATAAATTTTATAACTCTACTTCTTTTAGTGGACTATTCTATGTTGTTTTCATTTTTTATAAATATATTTGGTACAACTTTTTGTTTGGAATACTTTTCTTCTGCTAGAATAGTTTTACAGTTTGTGCAAAATATTATTTAAGATTCTAAACTAATAATTTTAGAGATATCTTAACATTTTGATGCGAACCTATCACTTTGCAATGCATTGCATATTTAAACGCACGCTTATGTCATTTTTCATATATAAAAATGGGTATTATAATGTTTTGTGTATGTCTATCCATCCTCATAAAATATACTAAAAAAATTATTTATTTTCTTTTTATAAATTAGATTGGCAAATAGAAAATTTGCATGTTGCAGGCATATTATTTTTATTCGTTCGACAGAAATGAATTAGAAGTAAACCACAAAAAATGTTGGTAATCCAGGAAGAATGTATTGAAATTCTTTAAAATAACAATATGCTTAAGAAATAATTTTTAAAAAAATGAAAAATTTCATCGACATATATATATATATATATATATATTAGTTAAAGCATATATATATATATATATATATATGAAAACACGTGTGAAAAGGATAAGATATTATAAAAATCAATGGAAAGGATACTGCAAGAATTAAACTTAATAAAATCAAAAATTAAAAATATGAAACTGTGAATATCTTATTATTTTTTGGAAATGCTCTTTCGAAAACCGATCCGACGAACATTATTTTTCATAAATAATGGGTTTTTATTCCAATTTCCCTTGATAGATATTACTGAAAACATGGAAGATAAATGAGTAAGGAAAATGTTTTATGATAAGTAATTTTTAAAGAAAATAAAAAGACGTTAAGTGATTATTCCTCAAATTATTACTCTGACATATTACTTTGTGCACGTCAGTTGGTGCATTTTATCAAAATTGGTTTAGCATACCAGAGAGATTTTTTTCCTCTGTCCACATCTATTTTTAACCCCATTATTGTCAATATCATTCATTTTGACATGCAATTGACGATTCTATATTGTTTTTAACGTGTCTCAGTACAAAACATTATGCACGAGATGATGTGTATTTTACAAACGTATCGATATGTACTATACAATGTACTTTTACAAAATATAGAAATTTCGTGACAGCTGGCCAATTTTTATGAACGTTAGAGCCAGAAAGGTGAAAAAAGCACAAATAAATAACAATCAAGCAAACCTACAGACATTGTTTGGAACTTGATGAGATTGAAACGTGTCCTTTCCCAAACAGTTATGTGTAGATATCTCTCTCTCTCTCTCTCTCTCTCTCTCTCTATATATATATATATATATATATATATATATATATATATATATATACAAACGAATTGTGTAAGATCCTTCTTTGTTAGAGGTTAGTTTAAAATAGTTATATAAAAATGGTTACGATATTTTATAATAATCGGGAATAACATCGCATTAATGTGTTTTAATAATGGAACATTTAAAATTAACTGATAAAACATATTTCATTACTGTTACTAAAAATAACGTTTCTTGATTTAAAACGATCCATGAAAACCTATATATTTATTAGTAAATGCGTTATTTATGAGTTTTCAGATGTTAGAAATAGTTATGAATCAAAAAATCATCCGCACAATTATCATATAATGAAATGCAGTTACTTCAAAATACTTCTTAAATGGCCAATCTCGGTTAAAAGAATCTCACTTCTTCAAATATCGAGGTTTTTCAATAAATCAAAAACTTTGTGAAAAGGAAATCGTACGTGATTGATGACAAATGTTTTTCAAAGTTTTTCTTGAGCAAAAGTATCGACATGAAAAATACATTTAATTTTAGAAATATTTTAAAAAGCAGACTTACCCAGAAACAGTACAATAAAGCTACTCAAGACTAACATTATATAATGATGCAATTCTTGATTCGTTTGAACGAAGGATTTCATGAAATAAAGAAGCTGAAATCATTACTTATATATCTAAGAAGGAAATAACGTAACATAAAGAAACAAATGTCATGAACTGCGATAAAAGTTCATGAAATATTTATCAGTAAATAACTTTCCACATTTAAATACAGCGTCAATGAATCAAAGAGGCATGGTGAATAGCTTTAAGAGATTTGTATAACAAAAAGAACCATGATTTCAATGCACTACTCAACTGAAATTGATGGATATGGAATACTATTTTTTTGTGCAACATTTCCAGAAAAAAAATTCATTGTGTCTCAAAGAAAGATTGGAAAAACTTTCTGCATAATTTAACTTAAATTTTATCATGAAGCACGAGAGTTATAAAAATGATGTTCTTTCATCTATTACTATTTGACAGAATACAATAAACATACTAGATAATGAAATGGAAATAGATGCTTTAACTAATTTGATATTTAAATACACTCTTTTTTTTTCGTAACTACATTTGTGTTTATATAACTCACGAATATATCAATAATCAATCTCTTTCTATGTGTCTTTTTATGTATCATTAGTTGTTGCGCGAATTTTGCACTTACACTATTAAGTAGTTATCGTACGATACATGGTTAGTATGGGCTGTAACATCTGCATTCTACAAAACTAATAGTGTCAGACCCCAATTCGATTCTTAATACTGTCTTCCTTAATTCCGGTGTAAAAGTAAGAAAAGTAAAACTTTAATCTGCTTTTTATGAAACATTTAATTAAGTTTCTCTTATTTTTTAAATTTCATAGTTTTAAAACTAAATTTAAATTACTTTAAAATGATGCAGATCAAAGAATCGAAGATCTCCTTATGATATTTTAACATACATTTTAGTGATACATTTCATCAAATATATATTACACAATTTTTCTAGATTCATATATATATATATATATATATATATATTCAGGGTGTTCCAAAAGTGCTTGACACATTTTAAAATTACATAAGGTGGGAATTTGGGTAATTCCAACCAGTGGGTAATTCCAACTGGCGTACGAAAGGGTGGTTTTGAGGAAAATGCTTCTTGTGATCTGAAATTTTGTTTAAGGAAATTAAAAAATAGTTCCAAAAATTTCTCATAGATGTCGCTGCTTCTAGAAAGTTATCGAATAAGTAGAATGCCTTTATATATAACAATGGCGAAAGACGCACAATGCGTATGCGGAGCTTTTGTCCAAACTATGGCAACCCACATTCCAGAACTTTACTCGCCCTCCTGAGTTCGATTAGATGAGTGAGGATGGGTAGACAAGTATTGTTAACTTCTGGAATGTGGGTTGCCATTGTTTATAGCTGTTTCGAGGGACTGTTATTGTTTCCCGCACATCCATATGGCCCCTCTATTCAACAATTTTATGCCGCGGTGCGGTCTTTCTTCTCTTGGAGTTTGGGCACACACAAATTTTTTAAGCTTCAGCCAAGCTCTGAAGACTACGTTTCGACTCAGAAGTTTCTCATCATCTCTCCCAAACTCTCCTTTTTTCTTGCCGAACTCCAATATCTTGGACTCCATATATGTTCTTCCGAATTAGCCACTGGTGTGCAAGGGTCTTAATTATTTTCTATTGGATATGGTGTAAATATTTCCTATTGGATATAAAATTAACAATTTCTAATTCTGATATAGGCATATTCGTTAGTGCAAATCAATGTTATAAATTGCAATGATTCTGTACAATCTTCTCGATTTTTCTTTAAAATGGGCCGAAAAAGGAAAAGAGCCAAAGAAAAAGAAGAAAAGAAAAGATCTTTCATGAAATTAAAATTACACGTACTCTTTATAGTCAAAAGTCACCGGACACTTTCAACTTTACACGCTTTTCCAAATATATAGGGAAACACTTGACGCATTCTTCAGGAAATTCGGGAATATAAAGTACATATTTGACCTCATATTTTCCAGCAAAGTATGATCACCAGGGTAATTAGTGGGGCACCAACAAATTCAATAATAAATAATTATATTTTGGATCCCCCGTAAAATAAAATTCTCGAAATTATTTCTTCCTGTAGCACACGTAGATGTGCCCAGTGTAAATAAAAAAATGAAAATTGATGGACAATCCCTTATCATCCTGCTACTTTTCGAAGGGCAACTGAAATTCAACTCACTATATCGCCAATATCTTTCTGAATTTTCACGATATTCGACTGAGCTTTTTATATGAGTCGCCCTATATAGTTGACTAGTAAATTATGCAAAACATTTTGTTATACTTAGCACGTACACTGTTGAAAATTATTTCATACAAAGGCTCAAATTTCATTAAACATTTAATATATTTACATTCTAACTGTAGTATGTTGTTTCTACTGGGATTGTAGTATTTTGTTCTACTGTAATTTGTCATGTTTCCAGAAAGTGGCTTTAAATTTGTTTGAAAACTCTGCATGCTATAAACAAAAAATATACAGAAAATGTTTGAATTTTTCAAATTAACCTCTATAGATCCATGAAAATTCGTTCCATTCTTATACACACAAAAAAAAAAAAAAAAAAAAAAAAAAAAATGTAAAACTTCCTAGTCATGTGCCACATACACAGATCATTTCGAGTATTTTATTTTACACGTTGATCGAAAATTTTATTTATTTTTTAATTGAATTTGTTGTTGGTTTCATGATTGACCTAGGGATCTACCCGTTGCTGCAAAGGTGAGGTAAAACGTATCCTTTATGTTTAAAATAGGTGGATTGAACTTTGTGCCGTTATTTTAAAATAATTGATGAACGTCAAATAGCACAAATAAAAATAAATAAAAGGGCAAATAGCTGTTTCGGAGACCCTAAAGTTCCATCATCAGTGCCAAATTTGAAAGATTCAAAACTGATTCAAAAGTTTAAGCCATGTGAGTATGCTTGCGTCTCCGCACGCGCCCAAGATAGAATGGCCATTCTTTCTTTTCCTAATTAGTCAAGTATTTCTCAAGATATTCGACAAAACGTCTAAAATCGAAAGTGTCTGGTGACTTTTGGCCTATAGTGTATTTTAAAATCTGCGTAAAGGATTTACGTAATCGTTTCTGAAATATAACCCGTTTAATGCCACTAAATTTTCAAAAAGTCATTTATGTTCATTTCTGAAAGCTGTTAGTTTCTTATTGGTTCTGCTTCTAAAGGTTTCTGGAGATAAGGAAAATGCTTCGAAAATTTTGCGGGTACCAATTATTGAATATTCCTAACTATTTTTTCTCAATTGTTTTTCCAGTTTTTAACACTTTCCAACATAGTTGAAAAGTGCTTATGAATTCGGTTTGCCTGTCTGTCTGCCGTCTGTCTGTGCGTGCTCTAACTCACGTAAATATATATGTATAGTCATGCAATTGATATATGTTATTGAGGTTTACTATGGCATGTCCGGTACTGAATATGAAGTGTGTAGCACTTATAGTTTTTTTACAGGGACACTCAAAAGAATTCCATTACATTACGGTCTATGGGGGAAAAACCATTTGCGGTTTATTTTAATGATGTTATACTATTTCAAACATACTGAAATTGATATATATCACTGAGGTGCACTACAAGAGGCTTACTATAGAATATGGTGTATATAGCACTTAAATTTGTTTACAGGGACACTCAAAAGAATTCCGTTACATTACGATCTATGGTGAAAAATCATTTGCGGTTATTTTAAGAATGTTTAAATATTTCAAACAAATTGAAATTTATATGTGTGACTAAAGTGCACTACAAGAGGCTTACTGTAGAATATTTTGAGTATAGCATTTATCGTTCATTTACAGGGACACTCAAAAGAATTTGGTACTGTATGTTAACAATAATTGCTGGAAGTGCGTTTTCAGTTGCTTAACGCGTTTTTAAATTTAATTCTTTTTTTTTATTACTTAGTGTGTATAAATCATATACAGGGCAGCACAAAAGTTCTGGAGTACATTTAAATTTATTGACGGAAATCCTAAAAGGGAAATTTTAAACTGTGCTGCGCGTTTCCTATCTGAACTAAAATTTAACGTTTTATGTAACATGCATACAAATCTATAGATCATATACAGGACTGCACAAAGGAATTCGGATATTTTTTGCGAATATTGTTAATTATTCCTGAAATTGGGTTTTTAAATATGTTATGCGGTTTCCAAATTGTTTACTTAGATATTATCTTCCACCTTATTAAACGGTAATGATTTATAAAATTATTTTGGAAGAGTTGGAAAGTGTTACATAATCTATGCTTGACGCATGATTTTTTGTTCTTGTTTTATAGTGAAAAAGACAAATGCTGTCATTCGTTTGCTATGGTCTAAGAACAAAATTATAATAAAAAATTAATGAACGCTAATTTATTATAACTCATAACAATAAACTGTGTATTTATTGGATAAGATAGCATCTTTTTCTCTGTTTTTTTTATTATTATTTTATTATCACTTAAAAGAATATTTATTTAGGAAAGTCAATAAATATTCTCTGAATGTCCATGCTTAAAGTTAATTCATCCATTTATTCAAATCTTACTTTGATTCATCACTATGTTCAGCAGGCTGAAAAAATGAGTTTCCTTAAACCGATGTCAGTTTTTTATCTCATTATATCGATCAAACATCTTAATATGCTTTGAAGCGGGCGATCAAGTGGAAAAAGAGTATATGTAAAAAAGATTTTCAATTGATGGAATTTGGAGTTTATAAATCAAAGGATAAAAAGATAAAAAGATCCTTAATTGTATTTGAAGATTAATATTAAAATCTAATATTTCCAAAGATGTCTGCTTTAAAAAAAAGGGTTAAATTTTATTGTGCGTGTTTTTAACGCTATCCAATATAATTGAAAAGTGTTTATGAATTCGGTTCCTTCGTCTGTCTGGCCGTACTCTAACTCTTGTAAATAAACTCAGATTTTTATGCAACTTTTACATGTTATTGAAGTTTACTAACTAATGTTCTGTATTGAAAATGAAGTGTGTAGCATTTCTAGTTCGTTTATTAGGGACACACAAAATAATTCCGTTACATCATGGTCTATGGGGGAAAATAGTTTCCGATGCATTTTACTCATCTTCCAACACTTCAAACACAATAAAATTAATATGCGTAACTGGAGTGAGCTACAACATGCTTTCTCTGTAGATTGAGTAGCATTTATACTTCGTTTACAGGGACGCACAAAAGAATTCCGTTACATTATCAGCTACGATAGAAAATCGTTTCTATGCATTTTAGTGATGTTACGATACTTCAAACATTTCGAAAAAGATCACGGAAGTGTCCCACAACATGTTTTCAATAGATCACAGTGTGCGTATTTTATACAGTATTTACAGAGTCGCACAAAAAAAAATAAAAAAAAAGATAAAAAAAAAAAAGATTTAATTACAGACGAAGTATGCTTGATTTCATTGAAAATATTAAATTCCTTAATATTTTTTTTAGTGTGGGAAAGCGTTTCCAAATCTATGCTTCATGCAATATTTTTCACTCTTGTTTTTACATTAAAGAGGTGTATAACAAGTTGCCATTTTCTCAAATGTACTACCAATTTTTGTTTATTAAATATTGATAAGGCATTTTTTTCGTTGAGTAAATCTGCATGGGTATTTCAGCTGGTGTCAAAAAATAGATGTACTGCTGTGTCTGGTATAAAAAAAAAAGTTAAATTCTATTTACAGTAAATTTGCAAACCAAATTTGCCGAACAATGTAGCGCAAATTTCATAATCCATGTTCTTCTAAATTTCATTGTTATGTGCAGATGTTAACATAAAATTAGATATTTGGAATAAGGAGGAAAGTATTTTAATCATGATAAAAACCGATTATAAAAATTTTGGTATAGAAGCATTTTGAAATTCCTTGAATCCGTATCACTATTTTAAAAATAATTTTGTATGTATGTGTGTATATTTGAATTTCCGTTCATCAGTCTTGGATGAAACGTTTCAGTTTTTAACTTTCAACAAGTAAAGATAAAATGGAAATTTTCTGTTTATTTCTGGAAAATTGTTCAATTTCCACTCAAAATAGAAATTTTCCGTTTAAAAACAGAAATTTAAAAAAAAAAATCACCCTAATGTATATGAGGATGTTTTTACAGTGTATCACGTTCCTAATTGTCAAAACATTTTCATAAAATCGCTTATTTGTTAAGACGAAAAACTCTTTTAATCGCATAAAGGTCTAAGTTTTTGTTCTCCAATCATTTAACGGAATACCTAGAAATATCTGGAACTTACAGCTAATCACCGTAATGACTATATACTTCAGAAACGGACGTCATTAACAATTTCCGCCGGAAGCATCAAATGATAAACTTCAAAAAGTAAAGTAATAAAAAAACGAACTCTTATTTTTACACATCTTTTAAGATACTTGCAACGGTAAAAATCGCAAAATGCTCTTTTACGCCGTATTAATATATTTAATTCTTGGTAAGTCATAATATTTAGTTTATTATTCTAACAATTCTTTTATGGGAAACTTTTTTTCAAATTTAACTGTTAAAATATTCATAATTTCTTAAAAGTTATATTATTTCAAGTTGTTCTCAAAACACATCTATCGAAAAAATTTAGATTATTATTTAATAAATAAATGTTGATACTGTAACAACACTAATTTTTTGACTAGTTTCTTTCACGTTCTTCCAATTTTTAAAACTATTTTTCATTTTCCTTGAACATTATGTATGAAAATTATAGGTATTTGTATCGTAGATCAATCTATTTATTATTTTCTCTGTTTTCCATGATTTGCTAAACAATTATTTTGAAATTTTTATCTAATAAAAGGAGTTTAAAATAATAGTTTTATGAGTTTAAAACATATGCTTAAAAAATCTATTTAATCCTATTCAATGGAATAATAAAGTTTATACTGTAATTACTATAAGTTTCAAAACTGAATCGAATATTATATTTTGATTGTCATTACATTTTGATAAGACAATATACTCTCTATTATCCGTTAAACTAAGATTATTATTCTTAATTGATATAATCTAATACATGACAGGAATTATTATAAGCGGCATTTTATTAGGCATAATAATATGTCTTGTCATTTATCTAGCCATATCAATTAAGTGTCATAATCTTAGTTAAATGGATGGAGTCTAGTGTACTAATTGTTAGTTTAATAAATAATTTGTACCTATAACTGTTGGAGTTGATAACGATAATGATAAGGTATTGCTAGATTATTTCTATGTGCTTTTATATATAAAAAAATTATAATAAATAAAACCAACATTGAAAGACTTTCCTATTTAGATTTACGCAGTTACTCCTTTCAAACACTATAAATTATAAATTCCCCTTTTCTACTGTGCTCTTTGATAGTGTAATAAATAATTTGTACCTATAACTGTTGGAGTTGATAACGATAATGATTAGGTATTGCTATATTATTTTTATAGGCTTATATATATATATATATATATATATATATATACATACATATATATATATATTATAAATATTATTATATAAATTATAAATTCCCCTTTTGAATCATTTTATATTGCTAGGGGGCTGTGCTCCATACGAGCAACCCCCCCCCCCATTCCCCCATCCAGTTAAGGATACTATGAAAAACACTAATTTCCTCTGTTTTTTAAAAGATTAAAAAAAAAAGAATGCATGCAAATTTAGAAAGTCTATTGCAATTCAATGGTAAATATTATTTTAATAAATGGAGTGAGCAATATAAGCATCAAAAACGCTTTTAATAATATAAAATATCATCGTCCACTTCTTCCTCTTCACCCTCCTCTCGAAAAGTAAGCGAAAACAAAATCAAAAGAAAGGCAACTATGAACAGAAACGTTTGTAGAATAATTTACACCATTTTGTGTAAACGTAATAAAATAAAATTTTCTGGACGTTTCATTTTAAATATGACGACATTTTCACCAGCGGAAGCTTTAAAGTTTATTATTTATAAATCCAAATGCACGTAATCTGCTGAATAGGGCGCGACTTTCACATATAAAACCATTTAATTAATGTTAAAAAGTAATGTATTATAGCAAAGTATATTTAGTTTCATTTACAAATACAGTAATAGGGAAAAAATATGTTGAAAAATATATTGTATATTGAAAATTAAATAAATAAATGCTTCACACAATCTTTACAATCAAAATTAGATTAAAAGAAAAGTCTCTTGTTATCCATGAGGTAATTTTCGACTTAAAACTTTTGACTTTGTGTGCTTTTTTCCTTGCTCCATATATCATTAAAATATACTTCAACGCATGAAAATGCACATAACTTTTTAAATATGACGTAACTTTCACCCATAAAATGCTTGTTGCACGTAATAATTTAATTATTTTAATGTTTCCTCTTATTTTCAATATTCACGTGCATATAAATAAATATATATTTTATTTGAAAATACACTGTTTGGAAATTCGGGCTATATAAAATATTGCAACATTAAATAAAAATTGTCTATTTTGAAATAGGAATTAATTCTTTGAAATGGTGAAATTTTAAATAAAATATTTGAAAAAATCTTGAAAAAATAGTGAAAAGAAAAAAATTATTATGCCCTGCACACCGTAATCTAAATCAAGTATACGCTTGCAAAAGAAGGTTAAATTCCTATGCATAGTTTATAAAACTTATGTTACTAAACTATCTTGACCGATTTCAACATTAAGTAGTGCTTAAAATAATTCTTCTATATAAAACCTGTCTGTTTCAACATATTTATCATGCGTTTCTCTATAAAACAACCAGCTTTCAAGTTTTTATATTCAATATTTTTTGCCGGATAAACCGAGAAAGTAAAAAGGATACAGCAGATTCAATAACGGCATCAGCAACGACATTTTTAGTAGATTATTTTAGCACAGAGAGATATCTACTAAGAAAGTATGCATTTATTAAGATAATGATTTCTATCGAAGTATTCTCACGTATTCACATTTATTAACTAAATGTAAATACTGTGTTTATATTTTATACTAGCAGTAAACTCATTCTTCATACAAAGAGAAAAAAAAAAGACTCATCAACCCTAAACATGCACTGATGTCCAGAAATTAAGGACAGTGACCGATTTTAGATGTTTTGTCGAATATCTACCGAATTTTTAGAGGAAATGCCCGAAATGCCCTTGACTTTTGAGGATACAAAGAACATGTTTGACTTCATGTTTATGAGTGAATATTTCGTCTCGAGGACAACTAGCAGGTGGAAAGGGGGGGGGGTAATAATAATTTTAATAATAAAATAATATTCGAGTTTCCCCAAGAAACAGAAAATGCTCAAAATGATAAGTCACTGTATCAAATTACAATATAGGTTTTGTTCAACGTTTTCGTGTAAAAATAGCACGCACATTCTTTAAAGTGCTAACGTTTCTGTGAAAAAAAAATTAATAGCATGCAGAGTTTTCAACCGAATTTAACGCAGCTTTCCAAAAACTTGTCAAAAAATGTAGAAATAGTATACTGCAATTAAAATATTAATATATTGAATATTTGATGAGATATGGGTATTTGTACATTTTAACTGCGCATGCGCAAACTACACCAAAGATTTTTTGTCATGATGTGATAGTCAATACTATAGAGCAACTCATATAAAAAGACCAGTCAAATATCGTGAAAACTCAAAAAGATACAGGCAATACAGTGAGCAAATTGGTAAATTGAGGCAGTATACTATTTCTACAATTTTTGTCAAGTTTTTGGAAAGCGCTGTTAAATTCGGTTGAAAACTCTGTATGATTAAAAAAAAAAAAAAAAAAAAAAATGCATTTTTCACAGAAACGTTAGCATTTTCAAGAATATTCACGCTATTCTTACACAAATGCACAAAACGTTGAACAAGACCTCCATAGTCATTTGCTACAGTGGCGGATCATTTTGAGCATTTTTTGTTTCTTGGGGAAACGCAAATATTATTTTATTATTGAATTTATTATTTCCCCCCCCCATCGTTCTCGGAACACTCTTCACTGAAAAACATGAAGTCGAACATGTTTTTTACATCCTCAAAGTTCAAGGGCACTTCCTCACGAATTTCAGTAGATATTAGAAAAAAACGTCTGAAATTGGTCACTGCCCCTTAATTTCTCGACATCCGTGTAGAAAGACGCAACGCTTCCATCGATGGATATGACATATGCAAAAGTATATGGACAATTTTATCCAAAAAAATTAAATATCTATAATATCGATTGTTTAAAGGAGATGTAAATTTCACTTTTATTTTTGACCTGGATTAAGCCCTACATCACAAAGTTTTTCTGTTTTTAATTTTCACGGATAAAACAAACAGTGAAAGTATTAAACTGGCTAAATGGCGAAAATCTGCCATTGAAATTGAGTCATTTCCAAAAGAAAACGTGCATTTTCATACATGAATTTGAAGCATTTTAGTTACGACTGCACGAAAATAACGGCATTTTTCCTTGAGTCTCAGAATTCTTACCATAAGAGTCACAAAGGCGCATATATGGTTGAAAATTTTTTATTTCCCAAAATTTAGAAAAGAAAAAACAAATACCGTACATTATTAGCGTCTCAGTATTGTGCAAACAAATTAAACAGAGGAACAAAATAACTGTTTTCAGTTTGACATAAGAATAAGATATCTCGATGTTGAAATTGAAATCAAATAATTGCTTGTTTAAAATTTTTTAATTAATTATTAAAAATTTGTAAATTACGTTGCAGTTTTGAAATAAACCTGAAAGTGGACTTTTGTTCTATTCTGTACTGTAAAGATTGAAAATATGTGATATTTTGAAAAGGGTGTGAATGGCGAAAATATTAATCTAGTGGAACATTCCAGTAAAAAAAAATCCCTTAAAACTTAATTTAAAAAAAATCGAAATCAAAAATTAAAAAAAATCTTTTTGAGTGTTTCTCAGGTACACCTTGGAGTACCTCCGTTCCCAGTACCGTAGTGTTGGCCTTATCCATCACAGCGTGAGAGCGCCACAAACAGATTCATACAATCTTCATTATGGTTTGCAGTTCCAATAAAGTATACCTAAAGAGGCTGCTTCACTCACGCGAAAACACCCGCTCGCTAATGTTAATCATATGGGAAAATATTTTAAGATATCTCATTCGCATTTCAATATTTTTAAATGTTTTTTTTTCTCTTTTTTTTTTCATTGGATAGCTGGTGTGAATCTCTATGTAGGCCCTTTTGTACTTTTTCGATTTTGCTTTCAAGTTTTTTTTTAGGTAGCCTTGATTACAATAAAAAGAAAAGTATACCCAGTTATTACTGATGGCATTGAGCTCACAGGCTATTCACACTAATTGTATATTTTAATTTTATTTCAAAGAATAATGCACCTCGGAAAATAAAGAAATCGAGAATAAATTAAGGGGGATTAGCCCCCTTGTTCCTCCTCTTTATACTTAACCAATGGTCCAACAAAACTAATCAAGAAAGCGCTTTATCACAATGAACCCGTAAACAAAATTTGAATCACATCAGATAATTCTGCATGAAAAACCCATTTATCTAAATTAAGGGGGGGGGGATTAGCCCCCGTACCCCCCCCCCCCTCCTTTATACTTAACCAATGAACCCACAAAACTAATCATGGAAGCGCTTTATCACATAGAACCTAAAAGCAAAATTTGAAGTACATCGGATACTTCTGCATGAAAAGCCCTTTTATCTAAATTATGGGGGGTTTAGCCCCCGTTTCTCCCTTTATACTTAACCAATGAACCCCCTAATCTAATCAGGGAAGCGCCTTATCACAATGAACCTATAAACAAAATTGTAAGCAAATCGGATATTTCTATCAAGAGTTATCGCGTTACATACATACGTACATACATACAGAAAAGGCGGGCGCTTTAGCTTTGATAACCTGTGAGCTAAAAAGCTACCTATTGCAGCCGGAGGAAAGAAATTCCAAACAATTTTGGTATATTTTCAACGATCATGACCCCCAGACCCCCAATCCACACTCCGTTCAAGTATTGATTTACATATACATGTATATCCATATATATATAACCATTAATGAAACATTACCGAAACACCAACAGAAACTATGAAATTATGATTTGGTAAGTAATAATTTATTGACAACGAAAGTGTTTCCCAACACTCTGAATATAGATATTAAATACTTATTTAAAAGAAGAAGAAATTAAATAAAAAATTGAATGAATGAAATTGAATGAAGGAAATTTGTGGAATTTAGACAGAATTATCCAGTCCCAAATGCCTAAATACCACAAATAAAATGAGTGGTTTCATCATCATATTAGCCATAACATTGCTAAAGAATATGATTTTGGGACTACCACTCATAAACAAAGAATGAAACCTGTGAAAAAATCTTAAAGTTAAAAAAATAAATAAATACAATATTAATAAGGAAAGAAACCTTACCCATAATTAAGAGATAAAAACTTGAAATTAAATCGTAAAGTGTTAAACACAATTAGACTAAGAAGGATGTTGGTGCACATCAGTGACCAGGTATATGAAGATAACTAAACAGAGGCAATGAATTAAAAAAAATCTTTAAATGTTGCCAAAATCAGTTTTAGAAGATGATTAGCCATGTTGCCAAAATAAGTTTTAGAAAATGAATTACTATGGAATATTGTAAAGCAACACAAACCATGGTGCTGCCATCTATGATAGAAAAAGTGAATAGAAAATAAATGTCACACACAGAAACAATGGGATTAGTTAAATTCATATAACGAATCGTGTGATGAAAATAATGAATCAATTATTGGAAATTCCTATAACGAGGTATCAGATATCTACAAAGTAGAAATCAAATAAAAATAAAAATGAAAAATACACAAAGATAATACGCAATTGCTGCAGAGTTCAAACCGTATAATATTTAAAAGATTGCTGAAATCAATTAGCATCATTCTTTATATATTTAAAAAATGCATCCAATCGGCAGGTTCTCTTATTCAGAAACTTTATAATGTCCGTATTGTCTCAATTTTTTTATAAAGGCAGAATATATTTCAAAAAATGCTGTCAAAGTGGACAGTTTGAACCGAATTTCCCGAAGCGATAGCGCTGGAAATAAAAAAAAAAGATCGTTCTGTGAAAATAATTGTCTGTAAATCAATTCCTAATTAATTGAACGAAAAATAAAAACATGGGGCCCTTATAAATGTCTTTATAAATCACGCCACCAAGTTTCCTGTTGTTACCTTTAAAAATGAGTCTGAAAATGTGTCTCAAAATTTTGAGTTGTTGAGCGTGGAAAAATATTTTTTTTGAATACCGCCTTAAATCATACGAAATGGCTTTTTACTTTAAAGGAATATGGATCTTCACCTACGGATGCTACCCTAGTCAAAATTTTCAAACGAATTATAGCAATGGATTTGAGCATGTATTTTAAAGCAATAGGGGCGTTCACATGGTTTTTCTTTCAATATTGCTGTAAACGATGCGAACGACATTGCGTTATATTATATCATACATTGGACAAAATTTGGGCTAATAAGAAGCAACTCATTTAGTCGATCATTTGTAGTAGAGTTTGGTAGGGAAATGAGGCCATTATAATCATAAGACCATTATGGCAACAGGAACTAAAATGTTCTCTAGTCAACATACTACTAAAAAGAGAGCATTAGAATGATTGCATAGATTGACCATTGAACTTAAATAATGTTCGGGTGATTCATTTTCGTCTGTAAGTTCTTGAACTCCGTTCCTCTTTTTTGTCTCTATGTAAGGTTCAGGTAACGTAAGTACAATCTCACTCTATGTTACGTTATATTTCGTAATATTCGTCCTCTTCAGGCAAGTTTACTACGGTTTTTCATCTTTCGATTGCAGCAGCGTAAATACAGTCAAAAACGTAATAAGTTGTTTGCACATAAAGAACAGTGTTTAACTTTCCTATTTAAAAAAAACTGCTGAAACATTAAAAAGTGCTTTTTTAAAGTTGAATAGTTTGAATAAAATTAAAATGACACCATTTTCACTGTCTTTCCATTTTTTAGACCAGTTGCATTCGTGTAACCGTTAACCTGAAAAATCCCCCGATGATTAAATCTGGTAGAAAAATAAACCTCTAGTTTGCATCCAATAAAATTTCCCATAATCTTGTCGATATCCAAGTTTGACGTCAAACATTAGAAGTGCTTGAAACGATATGGTTACTAATGTACCAGAGTTACTTACAAAACGAAGTTATTGACACGCCAAACTATGTTCCATTAAATAATGTCAAATTACTGTTAATTCAATTATATATCTTTCATTAGGAAAATTCCATACCTTATACAAAACTGACAATGATAAAGTTAGTTATGCAAAATACTCAGTAATAATCTTTTTGGTGAATACTTAAACCGAATATTTTCTTTGCATTTCACTAAAGAGCATAATAACACGCAGAAATAAATTCATTTGCCACTATGTTTATCTGCTAGGGATGTGTGTAAATCGAAAATGCTTTATAATGATCGAAAAATTATCTAATCAGAATTTTAGCTACTCTCTTTTCTTACTCAGGCTGAAATGATAAATCGACAAATATTATTTATTCCATTCGCCACCATTGACATTACAAAGTTTTTCTGTACATTGATTGGAAGCATTGCTTTTTGGTAAAACTTCAAACATAAATGGAACTTCCAACAATATAGTAAAAATGCCAACTGACAGGTGACCGGAATACGGACGATTAGTCCAATATCTTTTAAAAACAATGACGAATCAAAAAGAGCATCGAAAATTTATTCCAGCACGCAATTTTTATTACAAAATGTTGCCTTTTGTGATAGTAATAACACATAATTACACGATACACACATCTCCTTAAGAATATTCTTTAGTTCCTAAGTTTTGACGCAGTGAATATTTCTATAAGTGAAATTGACGATACATTAAAAAAACAAAAATAAAAGAATAGACAATATTCGCTGATCTAAATTCGAGACTATAAATATCATATGTTTGGTGAAAACAAACCGGCATGTTTCCGTAGTAAATTTTTAAATGTGTAAAATTTAACTATTTTACAATATATTATTGGGTGGCAGACATTCACTAAAATTTAAATATTTGATCGCATATTTTATAACAATAACTGCTATTTATATAATTTGCATTTGAATATAAAAATTTACTCCAAAAAGGATCTTCTATACCCGAAAAAACACTATTATTGCTAATAAAGCTCAAGCTGATGTCACGCTTAGGCATTTTTGGCTTAAAATCACATTGTTTGTGGCGCCAAAGGTAAAATCAAAATCGTAAATAAACAAATAACATGTAACTCATAAATGCAGTCATTTTTACAATTACATGTGCTAGTTCCTTCTGTAAGTCACATGATAAGGGAGTTATATATATAAAAAAAATTAACAGAAAGACAAAAAAAAAAGAAAAAAAAATTGCAACTCATATAATATCTAATCAAATGATCAGATTTTGTTAACGTGACGCAAACGATAAATCGACAAATATTGAATATTTTTAAGCATTACAAACATTCATTTGGGTTTAAATTAAATATTTTCGCTTTATAATATTATCCCTCATTAAAACAGTTTCTTTTTTTTTCTTTTTTGCGGAGGAGGGGAGGATTTTAAATAAAAATAATTAGAGAATTTTTCTTTTATTTTTGCTATGTGTTTGAATTATTTTCTGATATAGCCGTTTCAATTCTTTCGCCAACGATAACGATCGCCAAAAAATTAGCAATGGTAACCTTTTCGGCCAAAATAACAGAACTTTCCATCATAATTCTATAACTAATGTACGTAGAACGTTGTGTTATATACTAAAACCTTCCCTGAAAAAATATCTATCGAACAGTGCAAGTTCTATCAAAATCCATTCAGCGGAACTTGAGTTATAAAGGAACGGAACGAAATTTCCGTTTGTGTTTTATATACACTGCTCAAAACAATTAAAGGATATTTGAAGTTTTATATAAAATAAAGATATAAACGAAATTTGTTTTGCCGAAAATAGAAGAAGAGAATCACAAATGCAAATTTTTCTGGTTTTCAAACTGTGGAGTATGCAAATTTTGAGTTCGACGTCAAAAACGTCGCTTCAGCGGCAGCGAATGAAATTTGACTTTCAACTGGATAAAAGAGAATGAAGACAAGGATGATCGGTATTCAGTGATTGCTTTGTTTCGATGAGTACGATGTCTCAGCGAAGTCATTTGACAGATTCAGAAGCTTGGAGAATTGGTGGTAGGTTAGAAGGGGGCCAAACTCAAGCCGAAGTAGCGCAAGCCATTGAAGTGTCACAAAGTGTCATTTCCAGGATCTGGAACCGTTTTTTGGAGAGTGGATGTGCAGGCCGAAGACCAGGGCAAGGTCGTAGACGGGCAACAACGCCCAATGAAGATCGGTATTTAGCGTTAACAGCTCGGAGACACCGAAACATGAACGCTACTCTTCTCCAACAACACTTTCGCTCGGCTACAGGCACCACGATTTCAACTCAGACTGTCCGAAACCGACTCCATGCTGTAGGTCTGTATTAATAGCCTCATTGAGTCCATGCCTCAAAGGTGTTCAACGTTTCTGGCCGCCCGTGGAAACCATACCCCCTACTGAAAATGATTTTCTTTGAAGAAAACACCTTTTCTTATTCTTTTTTTCTCATATGCACAAATTCTGTTTTTTTCCTTTTGTACACAAATGCGTAATAAAATGCATTTTTTTCTGCCAAACATGTGTAATTTATTCTCATATAACCTACTATGTCTGTCGACCATGTATCAATCAGCTAAAAAGTTTCCCAGATACAAAATCCACCTAAAACTGCAATATCCTTTAATTGTTTTGAGCAGTGTATATAGTAGATAGATATAGCACATTATGTATTAAATGTATTCGGCAGACCCAGAATTTCGCACCATAATTAAACTAGGAATAAATAACAAACATAAAAAAAAAAAACAGATATAATCTGAACAAGAAAAAACCAAGAAAAACAACCAAAAAGCTGTGGCCTCATCAGCAGTGGGCATACTAAAAAGCACAGCGATGTTTCCGACTAATTACAAGCACAACAAACTATTATACAGTAGTGGCAGTGGGTTTCGGCCAGAATGTCGTGAAGCATAAATCAAATGCATAAAAACAAATGAAAGCATATCACGCACATTCCCACACTGTTGTTGTGCTTGTAATTAGTCGGAAACATCGCTGTGCTTTTTAGTATGCCCACTGCTGATGAGGCCACAGCTTTTTGGTTGTTTTTCTTGGTTTTTTCTTGTTCAGATTATATCTGTTTATTTTTTTTATGTTTGTTATTTATTCCTAGTTTAATTATGGTACGAAATTCTGGGTCTGCCGAATACATTTAATACATAATGTGCTATATTTAATCTGTGTGATCATTTGCAGCTATAGAACTTATCGCATGGATTTTATTTTTATTTTTATTTTTATTTTAGTTTATTTTTATTCTTTTTTGAGCTTATATATATATGTGTGTGTGTATATATATATCAGTACAAAAACCCTTAACGGGTTAAAAGTTGTGACGCAGCACTTTCTTTTGGCTCTATGAATTTTAAATATGGGTCTTAAAAGCAATGATATCAAATTTAAGTGACGCTATGTTAATATTTTTTTTTAAATCATAATTTTCTTTTTAGTTTTATTTATATTCACAGGTGCAATTATTATCTTAATATGAAAAAATATATAAAATTTATTCGCTGATGCTTTTTCATTCACATCTCTCATGAATTCAAAATATGGGTTTTAAAAGAAATGATATCAAAATTTGAGTGACACCTTGACGTTAATTTAATAGGACTCTTTTAAAATTCAATTTAAATTATTTTTGGTTTGTCTTCTAAAGTATATTTACACATACAAACAATACTTTTAATTTTTCAATACACTTTTAAATATATTACTTTCACTGAACCTATATTATGTATTGAAATGTATTTATTTCAATAAATTGATTTATCTTCTGTGCCACGCTATCCAAAATCATAAGTAAAATTTATGTAAATGATTATTTTGCGTCATAGTATCCAAACAAAGGGAAATGTATTCAAGTGGATAATATGACGCAAAATAATCATTTACATAAATTTTACTTATGATTTTGGATAGCGTGGCACAGAAGATAAATCAATTTATTGAAATAAATACATTTCAATACATAATATAGGCTCAGTGAAAGTAATATATTTAAAAGTGTATTGAAAAATTAAAAGTATTGTTTGTATGTGTAAATATACTTTAGAAGACAAACCAAAAATAATTTAAATTGAATTTTAAAAGAGTCCTATTAAATTAACGTCAAGGTGTCACTCAAATTTTGATATCATTTCTTTTAAAACCCATATTTTGAATTCATGAGAGATGTGAATGAAAAAGCATCAGCGAATAAATTTTATATATTTTTTCATATTAAGATAATAATTGCACCTGTGAATATAAATAAAACTAAAAAGAAAATTATGATTTAAAAAAAATTATTAACATAGCGTCACTTAAATTTGATATCATTGCTTTTAAGACCCATATTTAAAATTCATAGAGCCAAAAGAAAGTGCTGCGTCACAACTTTTAACCCGTTAAGGGTTTTTGTACTGATATCATTACTTTTTTAAGGTTATTGATGAAAATGTCAATTAGTCGAAATTAAGTATAGGGTATAAATTAATCATTAGAATAAAATTTTAAAGAAATGCTAAAAAGACCCCTTGGACCCCAATAAAATATGAGGGTGGTGGCCCAGGGAGAGGAATCCAAGACTCAACTTTTAAATTATACAGCGAGAGAATAACACAATTAGAAGGATGAAAATGCATGGCAAAACCCGTTTGTTCCATCTTCCTCCGCCAAAGGGCGCAATCTTTTCTATACAAACATAGCTGAAAATTTTCAGGCTGTCGATTCCGAGTGAAATGAGCCATACATCGTCGTGATCGGGCCCATAGAACACAAGATAGGAAAGCGCCCCCTGGTGGTGAAACTTGTAACTAAAATCTATATATCCTGTCGATGTCCAGTTGAATAAATCAAACTGCATTGTGATGGGACCCATTGGACTCGAGTTAGCTGTAAAATCCGTTAGTTCCATTTTCCACCACCAGGGGGCGCACTCTGTTCTATACAAACATAGCTGAAATCTTTCAGGCTGTCGATTTCAAGTCGAATGAGCCATACCTCATTGTAATCGGGCCCATAGAACACGAGATAGGATAGCGTGCCCTGGTGGTGAAACTTGGAACTAAAATCGATATATCCTGTCGATGTCGAGTCAAATGAATCAAACTGCATTGTGATGGGACCCATAGAACTCAAGTTAGCTGCAAAATCTGTTAGTTCCATGTTCCACCACCAGGGGGCGCACTCTGTTCTATACAAACAGCTGAAATTGTTGCGGCTGTCGATTTCGAGTTGAGTGAGCCATACCTTGTCATGATCGGGGCCATAGAACCTGAGATAGGAATGCACCCCCTGGTGGTCAAACTTGAAACTAAAATTGATATATCCTGTCAATGTCAAATTGAATGAATCAAACCATGTTGTGATGGGACCCGTAGAACTCGAGTTAGTTCCAAAATCCATTAATTTCCCCTTCCACTGCCAGGGGCGCACTCTGTTCTATATGAACATAACTGCCCCTGGTGGTAAAACTAAAATCAGTAAGTTCTATCGAGGTCGAGTCGAATGAGCCAAACTGCATCACGATTAGGAATGCACAACCTGTGGCCCGTGATGGGTAACTGGTGGTCCGCAGAGACCATACATGCCAACCTATCCAAAAATTTCGAATTTCCTTAATAATTCGTGAGAAAATGTGCAAATTTTGTCCATAGATCGTAGGAAAATATGAATTTCATCGATCAGGTGCATAAAATTATGAATTGCATCGACTGGATGCAAATTTTGTC
Organism: Maratus michaelseni; assembly: GCA_963931845.1. Lineage (NCBI taxonomy): Eukaryota > Metazoa > Arthropoda > Arachnida > Araneae > Salticidae > Maratus > Maratus michaelseni. The sequence continues at coordinate 217,102,386 of OZ007588.1, forward strand.
GAATGGGCATGGCAAAATTACAAATTTCGCCATTTTGTCGCTTGAAAAAAAAACGCAAATTTCAATAATCGGTCAACAGAAACCAGAGATGTCAAAATCGGTAATTCCGGAGTTGTAAATTTCGTCAATCACTCAAAATCTTGAATTTTGTAAATCAGTTGAAGAAAACTGCAAATTTTGTCGATAAGGCACTTAAAATCGCAAATTTCATGGATCGAGCAACGAATTTCATCGAATGGCATGGAAAGATCGTGAATTTCAACGAACAGCCGCGGAAAAAATTTGCAAATTGTCCATAGATTGTGGGAAAACATTATGAATTTTTTCTATCGGTTCTGCAAAATTATGAATTTTGTCGATAGGCATGGAAAATTGCAAATTTCGTATATTGGGCGTGGAAAAATCAAGAATTCCATCGAATGTTTGTGAAAAAATTGTAAATTTCAACAAGCGGTAAAAAAAAAAAAAAAAAATGAAAATTTTGCCATTGTCTAGAGAAGAAAAATTGTCAATTTCATTAAATGGCCGATGGAAAGCATATCAGTTGAAAATACGAATTTTGTCAATCAGGTACAGTAAAAACATGAATTTTGTGGATCGGGAGAAGGAAAATCATAAATTTTGTTGAACGCATGCATAAAAATCATGAATTTTGTTTATCGGGCATATAAAAATCATTAATTTCGTCAAACGGATCCATAAAAATCAAGAAAGTCATCAATCGGGTACGTAAAAATCTTGAATTTCATCAATCAGGCGTGTAAAAATATAGGACAAAATTGCCATTCGCCAATCGGCGAGTAATACTGAAAATCTGGCGACTGACTTTACTGCCACCACTGGTCAAACTTAATAGTCCCAATTGCGATGATTGAATGGAAAAAGATTTTTTCCCCGCTGTCGCTCGACAAATTTTGAAACCATTTGGCGAATTTCACGATTTTTTCCCCGAAATTATTTGACGGATTGTGACTTTTTTTCTTCTGGAAGCCATTCGACGATATTCAAAAAAATTTTCCCCTGAAACCAGTTGATGAATTTTGTGATTTTTCCACTATCAATGAATTTTAGATTTTTCTGCTATCGATTAATGAATTTCATGATTTATCGACTATCGATTAATGAATTTCACGACTTTTTCCATGAACGAACAAATTGTGCACTTTTTTCCCACTGCTATTCGACGAATTTTGCAATTCTGTTCCGCGATTGTTAGACAAATTTCACTATTTTTCTCCCGAGATCATTTGATGAATTTTGTGATTTTTTTCCCCCGAACCTATTTGACGAATTTCTCTAATTTTTTCACGACAGTTAGACATAATTAATTTTTTTCCTGCAATGCCTGATTTCTTTCCCGAGACCATTTGACGAATGTCGCGATTTCTTTCCCAACACTATTTGACAAATTTCGCCATTTATTCCACAATCGTTTGACAAATTTCTTAAATTTTTTATCAAGTATTTGTAAATTTGTTATTGGTCATTGCTGAAAAACAGGAGTAAAAAAATCCATGTACTGGCCAGTGGCCACTGAGTAAAAAAGTTAAAACCTATACATAAAAGTTGAACCTATACATAAAAATCATGAATTTTTTAGAACGGGCACATAAAAATCACAATTTTGTCAAGTAGCCGCATAAAAATCACAAATCCATCTAGTGAGTGCATTCTTCCAAATTTGCAACCGAACAGTGCTGTATGTATGGATAATGCTAATTATCCCCCCCCCCCTACCCAACATCTCCTCGAAACAAAATTCTCTCTGTGCTACTGATGGTGGTCCTCGACAACCCAACAATTTTTTAAGTGGCCCTTCGCCTAAAAAGATTGGGCACCTCTACTATCAATTAACAATAAATTAACCTATCGCTTGTGTCATGTATTCATGAACGGTGATTGCAATGCAAATTCTTGTTTACAAGAATAAGACTCATATTAGGTATTTTATTATTTATTTATTGTTTGTTTACTTATTTTGATTTGATTTTCTTGTCCTTTTAGAAATTGACTTTAGATTGTTACTTAAATGGTGAGATGATTGTCAATTACCTGTTTTATCGATAAAAATGATACAAGGTAAGGAAATTGCATCGTGTCGAGTGAATATTTAGGAAGTATTTTAAAAACTGCAGACTAAAGAAGATTTGTGTTTTACTTGTTAGCTATATTTTGCAACTCTCCAAATTACTGCAATGTAAATATAGTATGAAGTTTTATACTATACTTTCCTCTGTTGTATAGCTAATTTTATTGGAATAAAATCCTGAAAATGCATTGTTGTAGTAATCAATTATTTTTGCAGTTGTGTAATTTCTGTCATAACAATTTTCAACTAAGGGAAATCTTAGATTGGACATTTAATCACAGTATTTTAAATAAGAAAACTTAAAATATTTGCAAATTAAAGAAATGAATGAAGAGATTTTGTTTAAAATTTTAAGTCTAAAGATTTTTTTTTTTACAAAAAATGCAAAATTCGCCAGTCATTCGGGAAATTATCACAAAATTCTACTAATAAAATGGGACTGTAAACAAACCGGTTCAAAATGTGTCCTTTTTAAAAATTAAATTCCATCCCAGCGGCCCTGTTGTTATGTTAGTCGAGTACTAGCTGATCGACAAAATTTTTTAATCTCGCCAACCTTTTTTTTCTGACCAATCTTTAACATAAGCTAATAAAGTATAGCCAACATTTTAACATTGCTATATAGTATCTTAAAAAACTTACTTAAAAATAGCTGAAATATAATCTTGATAAAATACGTAAACACAAACATATCAATACAAATAACAAAATCTCATGTAATCGGGTAGGGAAGACCGGTACACAGTGGACCACTTTTTCAGTTAAAATTTTTTTTCTCTTTAACAGACTGGCCAATCTGTATGAAAATATTTTTGAATATTCCTTAAACCTTCTTACATCCATCATAATTTTCTCACAACATAGTTTTCAATACATTAAAAAAAAATATATATATACACTGGTCCACCCACCAGGGTACAGTGGACCACTATTAGGTATTATCTAAAATATAATATAAATCTATTTTTCATTAATCTAATTCTTTTTTGTTGCCCCTTCATTCGCAAAATAACATAGTAATATAAATTTTGAAACAAAAACAAAAAATTAATTATATTTTGAAAATAATAACAGATTAATACAGGAACAATTGCAATTTAGTTGAAGTTATTACTTAAGTACAAAAAAAATCAGCTCACATTAAAATTTGCAAATGAAATTCCAAAGTACTTATCAGTAAGATTGAGCCTGGAATTTTCAAGAAATAATTTTGGGTCTGCGCGCAACATTATGAAATCATTGACATCAACAGCAGATTCATCTACAGTTTCGGGAGAAATAAACTGATTTCCATTCAATTTGCATCTCATGAATCTTACTTGAATAGAATCATCAACAATTAGACTACAGTTATATTTATCAAAGGCAGTAAATACAAAACAAAATATTTCTTACTATGTTAAAAAAAAAAATTGTTATTTTTATTTGTTTACTTTATTTTACAGTTAATTCTACTTTAAAACAATCTTTCTTTATAGAAAACAAGCAATTATTACATATTTTGAACATTCTGCATTAGAGGAGCAGAGTGGATTGTGGACCACTGTGCCCCAGGAGTGGGTGGTCCACTGTACCCCATGTTGAAGTTCAATAAATAATCATATTAATATTGTTTATAGCTTTCTTTTAAATTTATTAACTTTAAAGTAAAATAAAAACAAGTATCTTAGCTTTTCAAAAAAGCTGTTTTATTTTATTTATCTACAACCTTTAATTACTAAAAAAATAAAAATATGATGAAAAATTTTACTTTTAGAAGCTCAAAACAACAAAGCAGGATAATATAGTTCGATCTGAGCTAAACATACTTTCTGAAGGCTATAAATAATCATTGTAGTGCTGTTGTCTATTAGGATAGAAGAGAAGCTTAAAAAAAATTTAAATAAATAAAATATTAGGGGGTGGTCCACTGTGTCCATAGGTTCACTGTGTACTGGTCTCCCCTATATTAATGATAGGCTTAGTCAATAACAAAAATGTTAAAGTAAGCCATAACATAAATTAGAAACATTGTATTTCATAATGAAAACATCGTATCTAATTTTATATACATAAAACTGAAAACTTACGTTATATAAATTCCCTATATAATATACCAAAGTTTCATCACAATTAAACGTATTTCAATCACATTGAAATAAAAAGTTTTAGTTATTAAATTTGTGTGAGGTGAATGATGGGAAAGTTTTAATTTGGAGAGTTGGAAAATATAGCTAACAAGTACCTTCCTTATATTATTTTTAACGATAAAACAGGTAATGCTATTGACAATTATCTCACCATTTACGCCAAAAGACAATTTCTAAAAGGACAATCTAATCAAAATAAGTAAACAAACAATAAATAAATAATAAAATACCTCAAATGAGTGTTATTCTTACAAAAACAACATTCGAGACTCGTTGAAAACAAACAGATGATTGATTTGTTGATTAGAGGCTGTTTCAAATTAACTGATAAATAAAAAAAAAATCTGAATCTTTTTTTCCTTTAAAAAATGACAAATTAAATATATAAATAACAATTAAATTGTATATATATAATTATAAAATATTTCAATATTTTAATCAAGGAATCTAAATATTTTTCGACTTAATGAAGATTTTGAAATCAGAAATTCTTTATTATAACAAAAAAGAAAAATATACAAACAATAATTTAATTTAATACATATATATTACATATTAAAAATTGCATTAAAAACTGTTTTCGTATTAAAAAAAAAAAAGAATCTAAATAGTTTTTCAGCGATATGGATATGCTTTAACGTTTAACTGTAACCGTAATAGGCAAGAGCTTCCTTACTGCGCAGTAATAAAAAAGGGTGAAAAGGCTGAAGATCTGTAATGTTAGTCTACCAGAAAAAGCATAAGAAAATAGTCCGATTTTAAAAGTGGATTATATTGAAAACAAGAGTTTTCCTACGTTAGCGCAATATCTTAAACGCTTCATCTAAAACTGATTAATATAATATATTAATTTTAAAAAAATCGTTCGATCCATTTTCGAGATAACAACTCTGTGCCCATTACACCATTACATTTTCCATTTTCGCTTAAAAATTGGTTTCCAGATCTCAAAATCTACTGCATGTAGAAATCTATAAATTTCAGGATAGAGTTAGGCCATAGATATAAGACTAATGTGAAAAAATCGAAACGGTATGCCTCATATTTACTGAGATATTAAATGTCGGCGTTTCGATTTTCCTTTGATGTCCTGCTAGCTGTATATATGAGAGTGACGGAATCTTCGGTTTTGGGCTTACGGTTTTCGGTTTTTCGCTGCGTCACTCAAGAGACTACCGTCTCTTATGATATGACGTATGTCATGCTGTAACTCTCTTATTTATGAATCGATTCGGATATGGATGAGTATGCGTATGGGACATATGAAGGTCTCGACCCCGAGTTCGTTGACCAGCTTCAACCGCCAACTTGTTTCAAAATTTGTTTCAAAACTTGTTTCAAAATCAACTTGTGGTCAGGTAAAAAATTGTACATTTTTAAAATTTTAAAAACATGTACAAAAAATTTATAAATTGAAAAGATTGTTTGTGTTAAGTGTTAGAACGTGATACAAGGATTCTGGAATATTTTTTGTTTTGGCTTTATCTTAAAAAATGGCTGAGATATGGCAGTTTGAAATTCTAGGGTGGCTGACATTTTTAAACAATATGATTTTTGTTATGCTGTAACTGTCATGCTGGAATTTGCATTCCAATTCAGTATTAACGAAAACCGGGATTAAATCTTCTATAATCGGGTTCCAAGTATTTTAGCTTCGGGTGTTTGAGTAAAATGAGTTGAATTTTGAAAAACATAGACTATGAAAGCTACATTTTCCTCCCGGTACAGGCCGGAAGGACTTTTTTAATTAAGATACTTTTACTTTCGGAACTGGTTTCGAAAGTGAAAGTATCCTCAATAAAAAACCTGCAACCAAAATCAAAAAAGTATAAAAAGGCCAGCATAGAGATCGACCTCATCTATGCAATGCAAAAAAAGGGAAAAGAAAAGAAAAGAAAAGAAAAGAAAAAGAAAAGAAAAGAAAAAGAAAAGAAAAGAAGAAAGAAAAAAAAGAAAGGAAAGGAAAAGAAAAAAGAAAAAAAGAAAGGAAAGGAAAAGAAAAGAAAATCATTTAAAATAGAAAAATGCGAACGAGATATCTTAAAATATTTCCTCCACAGGATTAACATTAGCGAGTGGATGTTTTCGCAAGACCAGTCACAGTAAAGCGTCATTTTTTAAAGTAGGTAGTGCGTCCTTATTTGTGCAAATATGCTGTTATTGAGAAAATGACATAATTTTAATTTGAACTTAAATTTTGGACTATTCCTTTTCGTACAATTAGGGAAGGGGGCTGTGGGTTAAACTAATTGCAGACCTATTTTTATGTTATGCCCATCTTCATGATAAGTTATCTATTTGTTGGTTTTATTCATTAGACTATTTTGAGATTTTATATTATTATATAAGACATAATTTTAAGAAATAGTAATACTTAGTCTTTATAATATAGTTGTAGCTTTATTTATTTATTTAAAAATATATTAATGATAGCAGCTTAGATATAAGAACGCATTAGAGACAAATTAGTCAGCTATTTGACATACGTCAGATAAATTTTCCTAAAATTTCCCTAAACGAATTTTGTATATGATTTTTATTATTGATTTTTATTATTAATTTCTAGTACTAATTTATTCACTTCTGACAAACAGTAAATTATAGAATAGTTAATATTAAAAGTATAGTTAATATTAAAAAATACTGTTTAAAATACTGTTTACTGTTAAAAATACTCTTTTGTGTACTTTGAAAAGTCTTATACTCTTCTTTTTGAGTGGGCTTTTATAAATTGAAATATATTGAATCGTTAATATTAAAAAAATGTTCTCTGACTGTTTATCTTAGTTATTTGTTTTAAAAACTCACAAATTCTCCTTTTTGAGTGTTCTTTTATAAAGTTAGTACTACTAAAATAAATTCTGTATTTGTTTTGTAAATAACTGCATTTAATTTTTTAAAGAAGTAATATTTTGCTAATACAGAACGAGTATACATTGCATAAAAAAAGAAAGAATCATAATATAAATTTTCTTTGACATAGAGATTTTAACTATCAGAAATTTTTAACTTCTTATGAAATATCAATAAATAAAAACATTATTTGAAAACTCTTCTGCTTTGAAGAGCCGAACATGATTTTAATGGCGTGTTTATTGAAACGCAATAAAGTTACTGAATAAATAATAGAATATTTCTAACATATAACTTTATTTATTTAAAAACACATTCTAAAGAAGAAAAAATCGAAAGTCATCAAAACCTGCTTGTCACTGATTCATGATTGTTGAAAAGATTTTTTTTTTCAGTTCTTTTAAAATATCTTGTTTGCAATCCAATATTTTTAAATAATTGTTTTTGTATTGGATAAATGAGGTAGATCTCTACAAAGATCCTTTTTAACTTTTTCCATTTTGTTTGCAGTTTTCTTTTTATGGGAACACTTTCACTTTGGAAACCGGTTCAGAAAGTTAAAGTATCTGCATACAAAAAAAAAAAAAAATAAAAAAAGTAAAGAAAAAAGCAATTGTAGTGATCAATTTCAGTTATCCAATGAAAAAAAAAATGATTAAAAATATTGAAATGCAAACGAAATATTTTAAAAGAACTGTCCCATAGGATTAACATTATACTCTAAAAATGACATTTTAAAAACTGAGCAAAAAATACTCAAATCTGAGTATGTCGCATAGTCAAAATGGCTCCGAATCAAAATTACTCAAGTTTGAAACATGCATATACTCATTTCTGAAAACATGCACACACTTATGAATAAAACATCTTGTGCTCATATTTGAATATGTCCAAGTTTCAAAAATGAGTAAGAACTGACTTCTATGTGCTCAATGTTGAGTATTTCCATGTTTCAAAAATGAGTTTGAACTGATTCTAATCATTTTTAAGTATGTCCATGTTTCAAAAATGAGTATGAACGGACTTTTGTGTGCTCAGTTTTGAGTATGTCCATGTTTCAAAATTCTGAGTATTTCTAGTATTTCAGACTTGAAAGCATTGGGTCTTCATATTTGAAACAAAAAGTTTCATAACAAAATCAAAACATCGATTTACTGAGATTTGAAAGTGTCATTTTTCTCAGTGTGGCGAGCGGGTGTTTTCGCGTGAGTGAAGTAGCCTCTTAACTTACAAAGGAACCACTTTAGGTGAAACTCGCACCCATAATTGGGACGTGGTGCATTTTATAACCTTGTAGAACAAAGTAACAGAACAATAAAATTTGTCTGTAAAAATTTCATTATATATATATTTGTGCACATTTAATTGTAAAATAATGAATTTTTAAGTGTTAATTTCACTCCAAAGGTGAATCCAGTCCCCAAATATGGTGCTACGAGTCCAAACCATCACTCACACACAACAGTTAACTATGACATTCGGTCAGGGTTGCCAGGAAAAGTTCTGCGGTAACGAATAAAGTCAATTTTGCGCTACCAAAAATGCAATTATAATGCTGTATTTTTACAAAATGAAATTCGTAGGTTCTTGAAGGAATTTTTAAACTCTGTTCAATATTTTATTCTTATTATTACCTAATTTGTATTTTAAAGTTTTTTTTTTACTTCTATTTTAATATCCCGATAAATGGTCTCAAAAATTGCATTTTCAGTAGTTTATTCCGATGTAAAATCAATATATACGATTTTTACAGGCAAATTTTATCGGTTCTCTAACTTTTGTTTATAGAGCTATAAAATGCACCAGTTCTCAATGCTAGGTGCGAGCTGCACCAAACGTGGTGCTCTTGTTAGTCATTTGTTTATTCATACAAAATTGTTGAGCATGTATTTCAAATCTTTGTAAAGGTTTAACGTTTACCAACTTACATATCTAATAAGAAAAGAGAAATTAAAGCGCAACTACGGGAAACAATATTTTTCTCAATTGAATTGCATTATGGTGTAGTGACTAAGTGTAGCAATGAGGTCAAATAATGGGCATGGCATATGAAACTCATCAAAAAAAGAAACATAACACTCCTTTATTTGAACACGCTTAAGTGAGTACTGTTGTAAGTGGAAAATATGCCATATTTACCAACTCTGTATTGCCATGTTCTCTAGTTGGGATATCATAGTTTGTAAAGAATTTCAAATTTCAGCGTGTGCCCTGAAGTGCCCTGAAGTGCGTATGATGATACTTTCTTATAGAGGTAACCTAGCAATAGCTAATGCAATAGCTGTCTTTATAACCAATGCCTGTCTTATGAGTCTGATTCTAAATGGTGAGAATTGCCTAATTCGAGACTTTTTTCTCTACCGTTAATAATACTGCCATATATACAATACTCTCACATAATATTTTTAGATGCAAAAGAAAATTAGTCAAAAATGACAATGTCTAAAATTACGCCTTTTGACTTTGCAACATAACTAGCAATAGCTAAAGTTACTGCTGTCATTATAACCAATGACTATCTTATGAGCCTGATTTTAAATAGTGAGAATTTTCCAATTCGAAACATTTGTCTTTACCTTTAATAATACTCTCACATATTGTTTTTAGATGCGAAAGCCAATTAGTCAAGAACGACAATGTCCAAAATTATGCATTTTGACCTTACAACATATCGAAGAAGTTCTGATTCAGGAAATAAAGATGTTATTATACTGTTTAATTACGGTGCCAAACGTCTCCAAATTCGAGTCATATGTAGTTTACGGAGTTTTAGTTTTAAGTTCTTTTTACATTGTAATTAGATATTGATTTCGTGGCATTAAAAAAAGTTCTCCAGAAGTTAAAAGTTTTAAAGATATGAAAGCTTCAAATAAAGTCCCGTTATATAATTTGGTCAATTTAAATATGATACTTCCCATTTAGTGATGTCATAAGTAGATTTAGTGCATACAAAAGAAACTTGTTAAACATTAATAAAATAAATTCAAATATAGAGAAAAAAAATTTATTTGTGATCCCCAGAAAACACATGTTTTGGGGAAAAACACTGAAAAATACGGTCTGCCTCCAAGAATAGAGGACGTTCTTAATATAGACATAAATAGGAGATTTAAAAAAAATCAAAACTAAATCCATTTAAATTGTAAAAATTGTGCTTATGCGTAAGATGAATTTCTCAAATTGATGCGCATCTCACGAGGCTAACGAAAAAGACAGGCTACCGCGGTGCACTCCACTGATCTTTTTTTACAGACCGCTAGAGTGACGTTATGCTCTTTTCGTACACCTGCATTGGTGGATTCGAGCATCACGTGACTCCCGCGGTCTGTAAAAAAAGATACGCGTAAAGCACCGCGGTAGCCTTTCTTTTTCGTTAGCCTCGGCATCTCATTTCTGATGTAGTATAGCATAGAAACAAAAGTAAAAAAAATCTAATTAGACGATAATTTGACTATACAGGTTCCGTGACGGGAGAAGTTGAAATTACAGAGCAAAACTGCGGCCACTTGTATCCTGATGAAATGGAGCCTTTTGTGATTCCAGATGCTGACATGCTTCCGTCTGTTTGCCCGTAAGTATCACAAATGTCTGCAGAACAAAATACAGGGAGGGGAAGAATTTGGAACAGATGTGCCTGTAGTCTGCTGCAAAGTCGTCGTTTTCTAAAATGATGTATAAACGTAAAACATGAAAAAAGTTGAGCTAAAAAAATTTTGTCACAACACAACGTGCAAGACAATTTTTATAAATGCCATATAAGGCAGTAATGAAATGTGGCAAATAAGAAAGGTTAAAAATCCAAAAGTAAGCTTCAACCATTTTTTTTAACTTTCGAACATAGTTGAAAAGTGTTTATAAATTGGGTTTATCTGGCCGTTTGTCTGTCTGACCTTCCGAGCTCTAACTCTCGTAAATGTAATCGGATTGCTTTGTAATTGATAGATGATATTGAGGATTGCTATGGTATGTTCGATATTGAAAATGAAGTATGTAACATTTATAGCTCATTTACAGAGACACTCAAAATAATTCGGTTTTATTATGGATTATGGGAAGAATCGTTTGCAATGTATTTTAATAATGTTACAATATTTTAAATATATTTAAATTAATATACATCACTGAGGAGCACTACAGGACACTTATTGTAGATTATGGTGTGCATAGCATTCATCGTTCATTTACAGGGACAAACAAAAGAATTCGGTTACAGTCCTGTTCCATGAGTGGTAATAGCTGGACGTGCGTCTTCAGTTGTGGTATGCGTTTTATATTTAACTAACTTTTTGCATATTACTTGTTGTGTATAAAATCTGTAGATCATATACAGAGTTGCACGAAATAATTCATTTCCGTTTATTGACGGAAATTGCTGAAGAGAGAGTTTTCAGCTGTGTTACGCGTTTCGTAATTAAACTAAGTTGCAGCATACTATGTATTATACAGGGTGTTCCAAAAACAATGAGCTCGGCTTTTATTCCTTAAATATTTATCATAGACTTATATTATAAAGTACAAAATTACATAAAAAAGTACAGAATTTTACGAAATTTATTAAAATTTTCAGAGGATTAAATTTGAAGAAATACAAAATTTAAACTTTTATATCCCCCCCCCCCGTACAAAAAATTTCCCAATCAGAAAAATGTGCCCCATACACTAATAAGGTGATGTACAAAAGTTTCAGCATTTTATCATAAAAAGTCGCAGATATATGAAAAAATATAAATGCTGACTTAAACCACTTTTCGATGCCTGGATATAAGTTCGCACAAAAGTCATGTTGGAATGACTACGTTTCAGGGGTCGTACATAAATTACGAAAGAAAGCAATGATTGCATAAATAAATAATAATTGCGTTATTTATTGGTACAAAATTATCTAAACTGTGTAGAAATAATAACTTTACGCAAATATTACAAAGCTTGTACAGAATGTTTAAATTAAAGTTACATTTCTGTTAAACATTTCTAGGCTGTTTTAATTTTCATTGACTGCTTAAAAAACAGCTGCCAACACTCGCAGAAATTTAAATTTTACCTTAGAAATTGGATAGAAGGAACTGATAGACTAATAGCAATAACCAATACCCCTTAAATGTCACAGAAATTGTCGCATAACTACTGTGAGTGGTTGGGACCGCTTGATTGAAACATGAATAAAAAGCTCGTCTGACATATAGGAAACTATTTCTGTACTAAACTTTATGTACAGTACTATTATAATTCAAAATCACCTATTCAGAAATATCTAGCGATAGTATTAGGACTCTAAACAAAACAAAATTCCACTAATATCTATAGTTAAACTGGAAATACAAATTAACCTTTAACTTCTGTTAACTGTCTGACAGATCGCTGATTTCATTTTTCAAAATTCAAAGTTTAACGTGAAGTTTTCAGTTTAACTATAGATGGTAGTAAAATGTTGTTTTGTTTGGAACACTAGTGCTGTCACTGGATTTCTGAATAGATGAATTTTAGTTATAATAGTCCTCTACATAAGGCATAGAACAGAAACAGTATCCTACGAAACAATCGAGCCTTTCTATCATCCTTCGATTAAGCAGCCTCAAAGACCACTCACAGTATCCATGCTGCACTTTTTATAACAGCAGTTAAGGGTTAAACTATGCAAATTGAAAAAGCAGCTGTCTGTAAGACCGCTAACAGCAGTTAAGTGTTAAAACAGTTTCGATTCCGTATTTGGGAGCTGTAAAAGTAATATCAGATTTGTCGTAAACTTTGCGTCCGCGCGCCGGCTGGAAGATTAAAATATCAAGCGATAAAATAACATGTGATGGCTTCCAATTTATTCCTCGATATTTTAATCTGCAGTTTAACTTTGCTCTTTATTTTTTTTCTTAGATTGGCATGTTTGCTTTGCCACACAACTTTTATTAATTTAAAGTTATCAACTTAATGTACACAAAGTTGTACTATAAATAAAACTAAAGTTATAGGATATGTGACAAAAGATCTTCGTTTTGTTAAATCCTGTGATATACCTACAGATATAATTATATTAATGTGCAACTCTGGAATAGTATGCCATAAATAAATTACAAATTAAATGTTCAAATTAGGTTTATCATTAGAGTTCTTTTAGACACAATATATCTATTAAAGATGGTTATTAAATGGCGGCATGTAAACCTTAATATCATTAAGAAGAACCAAATACAAAATAAAACTATGCATTTTAATAAAATCAAGGTCTAAAATGATGAAAGAAAACTTTTCAAACAACTTTTGACCATGGATTTTTTTTATAAGACCAAATATATATTTTAATAGGGAGGATGTTCCTTTTTATCGTTGACCAATAGCTAATTCCTAAACCGTTAGATTTAGTGTTATACAGAGAAGTGCGAAAATGTTTCAAAAATTCATCATATATTCATCATGCACTTCATCATATGAAAATCCATTTACCCTTTTTTTTTAAGTTAAGAAATTGAAATTTGTATACGGCCCCTGGTTCTATAAGTTATATGAAAAACTTACTCGATGATCTAACAAGTAAAACAGCAAAAATTATTATTATTATTTTCTTTCTTCTGTGAGACTAAAACTTACTCAATTTAGATAGTTTGATATTTATGAATTTTCAGTGTTTTCTGGCACAAAAAACGGGAAAATGCGTCGGAAATTATTAAAATTTAAATTATCATACCCCGATAAAGTTTTAGTGTTAGAAAAGGGAAGTTTTACTGTTTTATTTGTTTGGGCAGGGAGGAAATTTTTCTAAATATAACGTTTAGAACTCAAGGATCATATAAAAATTGAAATTCCGTAACTTTAAAAAAAGAAATAACTATTTTGAAGTAAATCGATTTTTATATGATGAAAAACAACATTTTAAACATTTTTGCAACAGGAATTACACCTCTAAAACTAACGGTTTCAGAAAAAGCTACTGGTCAATGATTAGAAAGGACCCTTTATAGTTCTTAGGCTGGCGGTCTTAACAATACATGTCTGAAATTATGAAATTGAAAAACTGTGTACGCCCGTTTTTGATTTAACTGTGAAAAGTTTGTTTCCGTTAATATTAATGCATTTAACTATGAAATGTGTTTTTATAGTGTAAAGTAATACTTGTTATTGTTTGGTTTTGTGCAGTGAGTACTGTAATATATGCACTGAATCCAAAAATTAAGGGGCAGTGACAGGACGCTTTCGATTTTTACACCGTTTGTCGAATATCTACTGAAATTCTTGACAAATTGTTCTTGAAATTCGAGGATGTAAAACACATGTTTGACTTCAAGGACAGTAGAACCAGTATACTGCAATTAAAAGTGTAATATATTGAATATCTGATGATATATGGACATTTGTATGAAATAATTTATAACTGCGCATTCGAGAACTATACAAAAGATTTTTGTCATGATTTGGTAGTCAACTCTATAGAGTAACTCATATAAAACTCATTAATATAATCCAATGGGATTTCCCCCCGAATTGGTCAATTAGCTCACTATATTGCTGGTATCTGTCTGAGTTTTTACGATATTTCACTGGTCTTTTTATACGCGTTACTCTATAGAATTGACTACGAAATCATGAAAAAAAAATCTTTGGTATAGTTCGTGCATACGCAGTTATAAATTACTTCATACAAATGCCCATATCTCATCAAATATTCAAAATATTAATTTTTTCATTGCAGTATACTGTTTCTACTGTTTTTGAAGTCAAATATGTACTTTACATCTTCGAATTTCAAGAACAATTTGTCAAGAATTTCAGTAGATATTCGACAAACCGAAAGCGCCCGGTCAGTGCCGCTTAATTTTTAGACAGCAGTGTATTATATCAAACATTTCTTACTTGCACTTTTATGATCACTAGCTAAAACAGTTCGTTACCTTCCACCTTGACTAATATTTGAACCGCCCATAGATATCATATTTTCACTATGAAATATGAAAATGTACTGATTTTTCAAAACACTGACTTGTTAAGACCGCCAACCTAAGATTTGTAAAGAAGTTGCTTAAAACATCCTGCATTTTTTGCTATTGCAATTGCAAAAGCTTACCAGAAAATTTACAACTAATTATAAATAATAAAATTCAACAGTCAAACAATTAAAAACGAACACTGTGGATGCAAATAAATGAAAAACTACACGTCTAAGAATTTTCAAATAAAATACCAAATCTGAATCATTCATGAATCGTGAACATATTATATACTCGTAGAATCGACTTTTGTACAAAGGGACTATTTATTAATTCATGTAAAATCTTTAACTTTATTTATAAAGCATGTTTTCTTTTATATACAGAAAATTAATAGAATACTTAGAATGCGAGGAAAGATTGTTCATTGAAAAGGATTCAGATATTGAACCAGTACTGATTGGAGTCAAAGATCTTGTAACAGGTATTTGTGAAGAAGATTCAAAGTTGAACAAAGGTAAGAGAAACATTTAATGTCATACACAGAAAAATTACATTTTCAATAGAAAAACTCGCATAAATAAGTAATCTAATTAAAATATCTATCATTTACCAGATTTGTAATTTTCCAAGTGACTCCGATATTGATACAATGTAATTCAGGAGTCACACAAATTAATGTATTATAATATATAGTGCTTTTCTTTGTTCGAACATTCAGGCCTATAATTTCTATTCACGATATTGACGCACGCGTTTTTAATAAAATTTCTTTCATTGCAAATAATTCACTTGGAACGAAAAGAGAAGTAGTTAATACGAATTAACAGTAAATATCCTTGAATTATGATATATAATTATGTTTTTAGGGTCTTTTTGTATATTCTTCGCTGAATGTAACTTTAAGTTACACTTACAGATAACACAAGAGGCCAATAAAAGAATCAGACCATATTACAATGTATGGACAATAATTGCTTGAAGTATGTTTTAGTGAGAAGAACGTGAGAAATTTTTGTGTACAACTGTAACAACGTGAGAAGTTAAGTGAGAAGACCGTGCTCAAATTTTGTGTACAACTGTAACAACGTGACATAATTTTGCAGTTTTTCAACCGCAGCCCCCTACATTTTAGTATAGCGCAAATATAAGAGCCCGATAACCACAAAAACTTATAACTGAGATCCAAATTGCCATAGACTAACACAAATTATGTATGGTAAACGCTGTCAGCAGCTTATATTTATGATAAAATGAAATATGGGGGCTTCGGTAAAAAATCGACAGAGCCACCCCCCCCCCTTTCCCCAAAAGGGATACGTTACCGTAGAAAAATTGTGTGAGCTGTGACAGTTTGTGTCCTACTTATAAGTGTTAATGTTTATTGGGCTTATGGTGTTTTTTAATTATAAATATTATAGAATTTCTACACTATATAATAAAAAAAAATATTTACATTCTGCCAGTCATCGACTTCTCAGCTTTTAAACGATTTGGCTCACGTCAATCGTTGTCTTCTCATGGCTTCAGTCAGCTTTGGTTTCTTCCTTGGACGATAGGCCTCGTATCCAGCCACAAAAAGTCTTCTGCGGATGGTTTTTGTGCTCCAAGTAATGCCGTGGTTATCCAATGCAGCTTTCAACTGTCTGTATTGAAGAACTTTTTCTGCTATTTCTGCTCAAATTCAGTAAAACTCTATCATTACGTTGTGAAGAAATCCGTTTTCTTCCACATCGTACAACTCTGTTCGGTATTGCATTTCCATCCAAATTGATGTTTCTCTTTATCCTTACTACACTTTTTCGAGACATAGAAGGTCTATTGGCAGCTTCAGCTTGCGTCAAGTTAGAATTTTGCAAGATAACCTGAATCTGCCAACGTTTTCTTGGAGAAATGTCTTTCCTGCCACCCATTTTAATTACTGCTACAGCAAATTTCTCAAATAATGTTATTTTTTTTATTAAAAAGCAGCATTTAATACAAAAAAAGATTAGAGAAACATTTAAAACACTAAAATTAATCATTATAAGAGATATTATTTGATTTGTAATAGGCAAGCAAACAATGCAAACAGAACAAAATTTCTCGATTTTGTAATGATTAATGTTGCTTCTCACCTATAGAAAATATAAACAAAACAATCATAAAATAACTCATTTATATTGAAGTCAATACTCAGTGTAATATTTTGAATAGCTTATTAGTCTAATAGGATGATTTATCTTAATATAATCATCTTAGAAACCTGGTTTGGATTACTTTTTGTGAATGGGACTAATGATTTGGCCATATATTTGCTTATTGTGTATGTTTTTTAATTTATTTTTTGCGTAGATATTGAGAAAATATTAGTTGTTTTAGACAATTTGATAATAACTACTTTAGGCAATTTCATAACTAAATTATGTGTTGTTGGAAGAATTGTAAAATACAGTCTAACCTCGATATCTCGAATCTCTGGGGAAGAGAAAAAAATTCGAGATATAGAGGTTTCGAGTTATCAAGGTTTTGACAAAATTAAAAAAAAATCTAAATCTTAGAAATTGTGTTTTGCTGTAAAAAATAAGATTCATTAAAAACTATACGTACAATCTACTAACAATTAAAAAATTACTATTTTCAACTTTTTAATATATTTTCAAAATTGTGTTTACACATACCTGTTTTGATTAAATACAATATCCAATTCTTCATCAAGAAATACATTTAGTTTTTTCTGAAGAAAAAATCTTTAATTGAACTCTGTCGTCTGAAAGAATCTTTTTGCAATTGCACAGTTTTCTGCAACGTAGCAATGGCACCAAACGCTTCTGTTCGAATATTATCGTTTGTTTCGAGAAATCGCCGCAGCAGGTCAACTGCCTTCTCGGCTTCCTGCACGATAATTTTTTCGTGCTCTTGTTGATCGAGTAGTTCTTCGATTTACTTCTGCATTAATGCTTGAAACAATCTCTGCATCGGTCATCGTGCCGCATACTTCAAGCTCATTGTCTACATTCAAAAATTCTTCGAATGAAATTTCAGTGTGATATGCCTTTTGTATTGATTCCCACTGTTCTAGATTCAGCTCTCCCTCTTCAGTCGCTTGCTTAATGGAATCAACTTCCTCTGTTTCACTGGAATTTACATTTTCTAAAAATCCTGCTTTGATGAAACAATTTCTTATCGTAGTTTCTGTAACATTTCTCCATGCATAGTCAGCCATTCGCATTGACTGTAAGATGTTGATAGGTGTGTTAGAAGGTTTACCATCACCGATGTTATCCAGGAGTCTTCTCACAATTTGCGCTCGATAACCAACCTTGAAGCTACGGATTATCCCCTGGTCGAGTGGTTGTAACTTTGAAGTCGTGTTTGGCAGCAAAAATTTAACAGTGATATTTTTTAGCGTCGGAAGATTAGAGTGAGCTTTACAATTGTCTATGAAGAGGAGAATGCGTCTTTTACTTTTAGCCATTTTTTTATCGATTTCTATGAGCCAATCAGCAAAAATTTCACTTGCCATCCAAGATTTTATATTTGACCTGTAGAGCATTGGAAATGACTTAATTTTAGCAAAGCACCTCGGTTTTTTAGATCGTCCTATCATAAGGCGAGGAAGCTTTTTTTTACCGCTTTGATTTGCTGCCAAAAGCACCGTTACGCGAAGCTTACTCTGTTTGCCACCTAGGCATTCTTCACCTTTAAACACAGCCGTTTTATTGGGCAAACATTGGTAGAATAATCCAGTTTCATCTGCGTTAAAAATATCATCTGCTTTGTAGTCCTTTAAAAGAGAAGGGAGTTCTGTAAGCCACTCTTCACAGGTAGTTACATCAACCGATGCACTTTCACCGCAAAGTTTCCGAAAAACGATGTTATGCATTTTTCTGAAATTCTCCAGCCAACCGTTGCTTGCTTTAAATTCACTGTTCACATCGAGTTTTTTTGCAAAATCCTCTGCTTTTTGCTGTAACATCAATCCACTCAAAGGAATGTTTTGATCACGGCATTGAACAAACCATTTCTGAACACATTCTTCAACTTCAGGATAGGCTGAATTCCGAATTTTCATTTTTTTCCTATTTCCACCATCATAGTTTTTTTCGATAGTTTCACGGTTTTTTATTATTGTTGAAAGAGTGCTGCAAGGGACTTTAAAATAAGCAGCAATTTCGATTTTCTTTTTTAGCTTGTTTTCATCCACAAACTTCAAGATTTTATTTTTATCTTCAATCGATAGCACGTTTAATTTACGCTTTTCACCAGCCATTTTCCAGAAATCGGATAAATGAATCTACGAATGTTTAGGAACACGTGTTAGACGATCGGTTAAGAAATAAAGAAAGAAACAAACCCCTTATCGTTAAAAAAGTGCACCTGTTTCAGAACAGATGAATGGCGCGAGGAATGCTTATTCTAGCCAGTGACAAGGATATATCCTCCCCCTCCTTTGGCGTTAAGTTTACCACAAAATAATTTGACGCATGCAATGCAGCAAGCGTGTGACTGGATTGCTATTGCTCCTTTCAGCGTACTTTCCAGTGTAGATTTGTTAGTTGCGGCTTATAAAGCCTTCCATTCTCATCCTTAAAGTCTTTGTATCAACAAAGGGATAAGAGAATGTAAAACGGGCATCTAGATCAAACTGTTTCTGAAGCAGATAATAGTCAAAAGTAGAAAATAAAATTAATTTCTGTGGAAAAAATTTCGATATATCAAGGGTTTTGAAAAATATATTTCGAGATTACTATGGAAAATACGTAAGAATATTGACAAAAATGCAGGGGAAATTTCTTTTTTCGAGAAATCAAGGTTTTCGAGATAAGGAGGTTCGAGATATCGAGGTCCGACTGTAATTATTCATGTAATGTGATATTTCAGACACGTTGTGTTGAAGAGGCCGACCACGTGCTAACACGTGGTGACGTGATCACAAGTGAAAGATCGCAAAATATAAATATTAAAATGAACCCAAGGTCTCACGCTCGCTATTATTTTAGCGATGGACTAGCACATAATTAAAATAAGTAAAAAGGAATTATCTCACCCATTTCTAGCAGGAACGATGTGATGCGCACATGACTGATAATACAGCACACTCATTTTAGGAAAAACTGAGACAAAAAGCCTTTTTGATGGTAAAGAAACAAGAGATGATTTATTCATCTATAAAACTCTGCATAGGTGAGGGACTCCGGTGACATCGTGTTCTCCATGACTGATGAAATTGAATAAGATAAGATCTCCCAAACTACACTGAGCACATCCTGAACATAACTGATCTTAACATCAGCGCGAATTGCCGAGCCGGTTGCCCTTGGCGATAAAACCCGCGATCGTCCAATAGCGATGCGCAGAAACGGAGCGAGCTCTGAAAACACGCCAACTGTTGGCGCGCGCCAAAGAGCGATGAACTTACCGCAACGCGTTCCTCGGCGAAGCATGTGGAGCGCTTTTGCCGGATCGAAGGAACGGGAGAAGCGGTGAGCCGATGACGAATTCCCCACGAAACTGCCGCGATATGCATCGAATGAAATGTGAAATATCGGCGTTTGACGAAAGTTAAAATGAGAAAGAAACAGCGTTGGCAGACAACGGATACGTTAAATTAAAGATAATAAAAAAACGCTGATACGGGGATAATTAAATACTGAAAGAAACATATTAAAATTAATAAATTTAGAGATTTAATGGGAAATTGAACACGTGCAATCGTACACATCACGATTGCGCTAAAAATTTTGCGATTACATCGTGACATATTCCCCCGCAAATGAAAAATTTGTAAAATTTAGACTGGGAATGAAAAATTTGACTGGGAAGCGACCATTTTACATGGGCGAGAAAAATTTGGAAAAAGGAAAAATTTTGAATGTGAAGGAAAAATTTTGCAAAATTTAAAAAGAGGAATTCGAAGCAAATTTAGCAACAAATACGAATTTTGACTATGACTGAAATTCCAAAATTGCTGAATGTGGGAGTAAAACGAGTCACCAGAGAATACACGGGATTAACAAAGACGACTATACAATAAGTCGTATAAATGACACAGTAAATTTCTGTTGTAAATGAAATAAATACAGTAATATATATATATAAACAGTACATTATTACATAATTTCAGTGATGCATATTAAAAATTACCTTCTGTGAGACAAACACAATTTCATAATTAATTTGACATATTAAGATTAACAATTATACTTCACCATTGGTAATAAAAAAATTTCTTTTAACCATAGAAAACATTTTAAAAGCATGACACAATTAGTTACATGTAAATTCGTTGTGACTAACACTCATTTTTAGAATAATAAGTAGATTAACACATTAATTGATAAAAATGTCACAAGAAAAATACATTATGTGCAATAGTAAATAATTTTTAAATGTGAGGAAACCAACTGTCATTGTATTGACAGTGATGAAAAAATTTAAACTTTCCAATTATCAAAAGTTGAAAACCAAGAGTTAAGTGCAAAACACTTTGGATTGCAATACTTAAATGAATGAGTGAAAGGAAGTAGAACATAATGCTAATGATTAGCAAATGAAACAACATTCCAACTATAAGAATAATTAAAATGGAACACACATGTACAGAAGTACAAACTTATAAAATTATCCTAACAAATTTAATTGAATAGTTACTGAAATGAATATTAAACGTACAATTTGTAACCTGTAAGTAAACACAGTATTCATACATACTTTATAAAGCCTAAGCACACAGTGAATTGAAAACAACTCCATATCATGAACATTGAATGGAAAAGTACGAATGCATGAGACACCATTGTATAACATTACACGATTAAAAATGTGCAAAAAAAAATTATTTGACTCAAAATTATGAGACAAAACCATTGAATAAATATTAATACCTTGAAAAGGATGTTATGAAACTTTTTATATGTTTTTAAAGATTCTTAAATTTTCTAAAACACCAAAAACAACTATTATTAATACACAGTTTTGTTCTTATTAACCGTCTTTTTAAATTATCTCTTTGCGTAGAATATTTAGAAAGTGTTCAAAGGCAATCGCATAACTAAATTATGCTTTATTACGCTTTTAAAAATAAACAGCAAATTACCCAGACATTCGAACGTTTTTATAGATAAAGGCTACTTAACCCTAATTTTAATCGATCGTGGCCATAATATGGTCACGATACCTTCATAATATGACTGGACATTTTGTTACAGATTTTTAAAAGTGTACAAGAATTGTAAAACAATTGCTTCCATCTTTTCATATGTCTTTAATGATTTTTAGATTTCCTCAAACATAAACAAAAAACGCATTTACTTTCATATTTTTTTGCTTATTCAGTGTCTTTTTAATTTATCCTTTTGTAGATTATTTAGCAAGTGTTGGTTGCTTCAGACAATTTGATGATAATATGCCACCATGCTATGAAGCAGCACAGAGAATGTACTTAGACTACAGACTTTTTATGACTCAGTTTGGTGGAGAAAACGAATTAAAATCAGTAGAAGAACAGAGTGAAGAAGATGATAAAGATGACTCTATTACATACAATGAACCATATTGCATGTAAGTAAAAATATCATCAAATAGTCATAGACTTTATTAATTCAGTGTTTCTTATAATGAACCATACTGTATGTAAGTGAAAATGTCATGAAAGAGTAATAAATATTTTAGAGTCAGTGTATTTTCGATCAGACATAAAAAAAAACATTAACGCATAAATATTGATTTTTTTTTTTTTTTTTTTTTTTTTTTTTTTTTTTTGACAGACTAACAAAAGTTTAGGCAGATACAAACGAAAGTAAATGAAAGAAATTTTAGTGTAAAGAAGAATTAAATATGTCAATAACGGGAGTTCATTACATATAATGAATCACACTGCATGTAAGTAAAAATAATATCAAGCAGTCACTTTGTTAGAGTCTGTTGTTTTATTATCATAACAAACTGATGGGCATAAATAGTATTCATTCTATTTTTGGCAAAGTGTAGATGCAACAAAAAGTTTGGGAAGGTGCAGATAAAAGGAGGTATTGGAAGTAACAGTTCCATACATTAAAAATAAGTCCATAACAACAAAATCCATAAAACAATATTTAAAGATATTTGAAAGTAAATTTAACTGGCTCTTCTGCATATTAATTCAGAATCCTGGGAGACTAGCATCATCTGTTGCTATCATTTTCAACCTAGGTCGGTACGCTCACGACATTCTTACCATCTATATGACCTGTTCAATAACACTTCGCCGCCTACGTCTTTTCTAAATCTTCTCAGAAATGAAAATATGTATGTTGCCTACGATTGACAGCGTCACCTACGAGAAAAATCACCATTCCGATTCGAAAAGCTATACGATGGGTCCAATGTCAAATGACGCATTGCCTACAAACAAATACTGTTAGCTATTATGCTATTTATCGTCGAAGACTGACAATATCACCTATCATCAAAATCGAGAAAAGAAGCGGCGCCAAGCGAATTCTGATTGAAAAGGTTTATAGATTGTAAGAAGATCTTGGTTCATCACTGAGCAAATTATTGTCTATACAGCAATAATTCGTCTCAAACTCGATGGAACGAAAACATGGACTTGTTTCACTTTAGTTCTGCGCGCTTCGAATTCCAATCATCTCTGGGAAAAATTTAGATCTATGTTTCTGTAAGCCAAAAAGTATATATAACCTCTTCACTACTGAGTATTAATGTAATACTATTGATTATTACTGAGTTATTTCTTCTCAAAATTGACTCCGGTACAAGAGTTTTAATTTATTTGGATTATTTCGAATTTTGGACATCGAAACATATTATTCTGAGATCAAAATTAGAGTCCTGCACGGGTCGGGTTGCATCCGAACTAAACCCGCAAATTCCATTTGAAGTCGACCCGAAACACGACCCGAACCCGACAAAAAAATTTCCTTGATCCGCAACCCGACTCGAACCCGCAACCCGACCCGCACCCGCAATGAAAGGACAATAAATCATGTTTTAATGCTGTTATGAAAAGTAATGTACAATTATAACACATGGGCTGATAAGTTCCCGGTCTGGCACACAGATGGCGTTGCAATCGCCAAACCGATGTTTTTTTAGTAAATACTAACCTTTAAAAGGTAGTAGAAAAAATGCTATAACGACTCGCCGTGTGGATAAAACGTTAGAGTGGTTTTAGTTGAACCACTTTGTTGATAAACAAAAAAATGGATAACAAAAATTTCAAGAATTGTTATTTGATGGGGAAAAAATACCGTTCAAACAAAAGCTTGGCTATATAAGCGTTATCCAGACACTGCACCAGGTAAATCAACCATTATTGACTGATTTGCTGAATTTAAACGTGGTCGTACGGACACCAGTGATGCACCACGCAAAAGAGGTGATTACTCCGGAAAACATAAAATAACTCCACAAAATCTTTTTGGGGAACCGTAAAGTGAAATTGAAGAAGATAGCTCAGACTCTGATGATATCCAAGTAACGTGTAGGTTTTATTTTGAATGAACGTCTATGAAAAAGCTGTTGTCAAAGTGGCTGCCGCGCGTGTTGACTTTTGACCAAAAACAACAACGAGTTCTGAGCACTGTTTGGAGCTTTTTCATTATAAAATTATGTTATTTATTATTAAATTATTATTATTAATCATTTATTAAATTATTATTATAAAATTATTATTATAAAATTATTTTTAAAATTATTATTATTAAATTATTTTTTAAATTATTATTATTAAATTATTATTTTTAAATTATTATTATTATTATTATTAAATTATTATTATTATTATTAAATTATTATTATTATTATTATTAAATTATTATTATTATTATTAAATTATTATTATTATTATTAAATTATTATTATTTATTATTAAAGTTATGTTATTTATTAAAGTTATAAAGTTATAAAGTCATAAAGTTATATAGCTTTGTTAAAAAGTTATGTTTTCTTTATTAGACCGGGAACTTATCAGCCCATGTGTTATTTCTAATACCAATTTTAGGTAGATTTCATAAGAAATACTACCTATTACATTCTCCCCTATGTTGAAATGTCTGGAAAATTTTTGCAGATCTACGCCGATCATGACTCCCAGAACCCAAAACCACCCCCAGTTCAAAACTTTATCTATCTAATCTATCTATCTGTATCACTATCTTACGGACACGATAACTTCAATAATTCTGCACAAATCTCTTCCAAACTGATACATAAAATCAAGGGGTATAAAATCTTTTGTCAAGTTCGTTAATGGGCAGAATCGAACCAGGGGGGGAGAAATGGGGGAGCTTTTATGAAAACAAAAAAAACCACAAGTTCTTAATTATGATACGTATCGAATTCGTTTAAAGTTATTATTACTTCTAGGAAAAGGGCCGAAAATGTATGTATTGACAGATTTTTGATATCATTAAAAATGGCCTCAAGGGGGGGGGGATATTTAAATTCATAACTTTGTCAATTCACAAGATATCCAATACGCTTAAATTTGTTATAAATCCTCTTATATTATCAATAACTTATATTGACAAGTTTTTTATAAGACCAATCCTTACAGGAAGAAAAATTAAAAACAAAAAAATCCCGGCCGGCTAAACTTACAGACACAGGTAAATTTCGGAGTGGGCGGTTCCAACTGCCGCATTATGGCAAAAATGTCATTTCTACTGCAATTCTCAATAAACAGGCGCCCCGCTGTCTGTGTCTTCGATATCTACTTGTGCCTGTAGGCCGAGCCGTCAGAGATTTTTTTAGTGTCAGAAAGCTCCAAAATTTCATAGAATTCAACGTATCATAACTCGGTGAGTTTGGGTAGTAGAAGAATGGATATTTGCCGTTTTACTTATCAGAGCATGGCAAAAACGTTTCTAGATATATCTTATAGGACCCAGTGACTGTATAAGAAATTAAAAAGGGTAACTTTTTGAAAATTATTGGCAGCGTAGTTTCGTAAACATAATTTTAATTCCAACCTTATTTTGAACACTTTTGCTATTTACATTGCCTTTATATCTGCAAGAGAGGTAAAAAATTACAGCGCGTTTCAATCTTTTT
Source organism: Maratus michaelseni (assembly GCA_963931845.1). Lineage (NCBI taxonomy): Eukaryota > Metazoa > Arthropoda > Arachnida > Araneae > Salticidae > Maratus > Maratus michaelseni. Next base: position 217,128,407 of record OZ007588.1, read on the forward strand.
GCGACAACTTGTATACCATTGAAGTTTTTTTCTGAACCTTTTATTCACCCACCACGGAAAATCCAAGCAGAGCCTACATAGAAATATTAAGCTCTCAGTTTCAATTAAATGTTTAACTTTGATTGAGTTAAAGCTGTATTTAACAAATTATTTTTCTATTGGTTAAACAAAAATATATTTATTTAAAAATTTATCACGTCCTTCTATATTATGCGGTAATCTTTTGCCCAGACAGACGCATTATGTCTACGTTTTTAAGCTATTTATTTTGAAAATATTCAAAATTATACCCAGATCCAGAATTCGTTAAATTATGAAAAGTATGACAGGCCGCCCATTTTGACAGGAAAACTATTGTTTCGTTACTAATATAATAAAATACAATTGTTAAAAAAATATATTAATTTGTATTTTGTGTCCACGATACATCCGGCTTAAGAATAAGAATAAGATATTGAATAACAGTTAATGTTACGAAACTGATAGATTATATTATAAAGAATTTCTTTCAATCTGGAGTATGACTCAAAAGTAGTACATTCAATTATTTCTCTCTCACATTCATCTAAGATGTTTGTTAAACGCTTTATCTTTTTACAAATAAAATGATTTATATAACGTGGATTAATCGAAATTAAAATTATATCAAGGGTTTCAATATACATTTCAATTGCGAAAAGAAATAAGGATATGAACTTTCAAACGACTATATTTCTTCTTTTCTAAAAAGATTTTCTGTTTTTTTTTAAAGAAAAAAAATAAAATAGACCATTAAACATTATGCACAAATAATGCAGAAGAATAAAAAGTAGGAAAAATATAACGTAAAACATTAAAATTAATGGAAAAATGAATGTTGAACATTAAAAATAATAAAAAAATTTGACTAGTATAATATTTTCAATTTAGTTGTATCATACAGAGAAATAAAATGTCCTCCTTTTGACTTAATTTTCTTCCTTTAAATTTTGTCATATTAAATTATTTTACTTACATATTCGTGTAGACATGGGGTCGCGGGATTTTTTTTATATTATTATTATTATTATTATTTAGCTTTTTTTCAATAACACAAAAGTGAATAACACAGTGTGAATTCGGTAAACAAAGGAACTTCTAATGTAGATCCATTTGTAACCTGTTTTGAAATTAGACAGGATAGTGAATTTCATTTCTAATAATGAGAAAATGTCTGGCTGAGTAGTACAGAGTTAAAGTGCTTATTGTTTAAAAATATATTTCAAACTTATAATATGTGTTTATTAATTCGGTTTATCTGTCTGTCTGTCAGTGCTCTAACTCGCGTAAATATAGTAGGATTCTCATGCAATTGATATATGTTATTCAGGTTTACTATGGAATGTTCGGAAATGAAAATGAAGTGTGTAGCTTTTATAGTTTTTTTTACAGAAACATTCAAAATAATTCCGTGCCATTGTGGTCTATGGGGAAAAATCATTTTCGGTTTATTTTAATAATGTTACACAATTTCAAACATATTGAAATTGATATATATCACTCAGAGGCACTACAAGATGTTTATTATAGAATATTGTGTGTATAGTACTTATAGTTCCTTTAAAGGGAGACTGAAAAGAATCCGTTACATTACGGACTATGGGGAAAAATCGTTTGCAAGGTATTTTAATGATGTTTCAATATTTTATACATATTCAAATTGATACATATCATTGCGGTGCACTACAAGGCGCGTACTGTCATAGAATGTATCGTTCATTTACAAGGACACACAAAAGTATTCGTTTAAAGCACTGTCAGTTAATAATAATTCCTTGAAGTGCGTTTTTAGTTGCGATAAAAGTTTTTAAATTTAACTAATATTTTGCCTCTTACTTGGTATGTATAAATTCTGTAGATCATATACAGTGCAGCACAAATTATCTTGAGTACATTTGCGTTTATTGACAGAAATTACTAAAGGTGAATTTTCAACTGTGCTATGCCTTCCCTAACTGAACTAAATTTTAACATTTAATGTACAGTATATATGCAAATTTATAGATCATATACCGGGTTGCACAAAATAATTCGAATATTTTTCCGAATATTGCTAGCAATTCCTGAAATGGGATTTTTAAATGTGTTATGCCTTTGTCCAAATTGTTTACTTAGACACCAGACATTAAACCTTATTGAATGGTAAAGGTTTATAAAAATATGTTTAAAGAGTTGGAAAGTATTACATAATCTATCCTTGACGCATGATTTTTCTTTCTTTTTTCTTTCTGATGAATATATTTGATTACTATGCCGAACAAATTTGGAAATTTTCAGCATTAAAGCTATTATCTGCTTTTTTTCATGCAAAAATCCATCTTTTAGGTAGATTTCGTAAGATATACTACCTATTACATTTTCCCCTATGTTGGAATTTCTGAAAATGTTTGCAGATCTACGCCGATTATGACTCCTAGAACCCAAAACTACCCCCATATCCAAACTTTATCTATCTATCTATATCACTTTTCTATGGGCACGATAACCTCCATAATTCTGCACAAATTTCTTCCAAACTGATACATAAAATCAAGGAGCATAAAATCTCGGTCAAGTTTGTTAATGGGCAAAATGGGGTTAAGGAGTGGAAAATGGGGAGGGGTGGACATTTTGTGAAAAAAAACATAACTTCTTAATTATGATACATATTGAATCCGTTTAAAGTTATTATCACTTCTAGGAAAAAGGCCGAAAATTTATGTATCAAAGATTTTTGATATAATTAAAAAATTCCTGACGGCTCGGCCTACAGGCACAGGTAGATTTCGAAGACGCAGACCATGGGGCGCCTGTTTGTTGCTCGGAAGAAATGACCTTTTTGCCATGATGCTGCAGTTGGAACCGCCTACTTCGAAACCTAACTTGTTTGCAGGCGGAGCCAGTAGGGATTTCTTTTTTTAATTTTTTTTTTTTTTTTTTTTTTGCTATAAGAGTTGGTCCTATAAAAAGATTGTCAATATAAAAGTTTTAGATAATATTAAGAGGATATATAATAAATTTAAGCGGATTTGAAATCTTGGGAATTGACGAAGTTATGAATTTTTTTCTTCTATACCCCCCTTCCCCCCCTGGGTCCATTTTTAATTATATCAAAAATCTGTCATACCTAAATTTTCGGCCCTTCTCCTAGAAGTAATAATAACTTCAAACGGATTCGATACGTATCATAATTAAGAAATGATGTTTTTTTTTCTGTTTTCACAAAAAGCCCCCCCATTTACCCCCCCCCCCTTGGTTCGATTTTGCCCATTAACGAACTTGACCGAGATTTTATGCCCCTTGATTTTATGTATGAGTTTCGAAAAGATGCGGGAGTTGGAACCGCCTACTTCGAAAAAGAACTTGTTTGCAGGCGGAGCCGGCAGGATTTTTTTTTTTTTTTATTTATTTATTTATTTATTTATTTATTTATTTTTTTTGCTATAAGGGTTGGTCCTATAAAAAAACTTGTCAATATAAAAGTTTTAGATAATATTAAGATGATTTATAATAATTTTAAGCGGATTTGATATCTTGTGAATTGACGAAGTTATGGATTTTTTTCTTCAAAACACCCCTTTCCCCTACCCCCCTTGGGACCATTTTTAATTATATCAAAAATCTGTCGTACATACATTTTCGACCCTTCTCCTAGAAGTAATAATAACTTTAAACGGATTCGATACGTATCATAATTAAGAAATTATGGGGTTTTTTTCTGTTTTCACAAAAAGCCCCCCATCCACCCCCCCCCCCCCCCTTGGTTCGATTTTGCCAATTAACGAATTGTCCGAGATTGTATGCCCCTTGATTTTATGTATCAGTTTTGAAAAGATGCGGGAGTTGGAACCTCCTACTTCAAAAAATAACTTGTTTGCAGGCGGAGCCGGCAGGGATTTTTTTTTTTGTTTTTAATTTTTTTTTGGCTATAAGGGTTGGTCCTATAAAAGACTTGTCAATATAAAAGTTTTAGATAATATTAAGTGGATTTATAATAATTTTAAGCGGATTTGATATCTTGTGAATTGACGAAGTTATGAATTTTTTTCTTCTAAAACACCCCCTCCCCCCCCTTGGGGCCATTTTTAATTATATCAAAAATCTGTCATACATACATTTTCGATCCTTCTCCTAGAAGTAATAATAACTTTAAACGGATTCGATACGTATCATAATTAAGAAATTATGGGGTTTTTTCTGTTTTCACAAAAAGCCCCCCCCCACCCTCCCCCCTTGGTTCGATTTTGCCCATTAACGAACTTGACCGAGATTTTATGCCCCTTGATTTTATGTATCAGTTTCGAAGAGATCTGTGCAGAATTATTGCAGTTATCGTGTTCATAACAAAGTGACATAGATAGATAGATAGATAGATAAATAGATAGATAAAGTTTTGAACTGGGGGTGGTTTTGGGTTCTGGGAGTCATGATCGGCGTAGATCTGCAAAAATTTTTCAAAAATTCCAACTTAGGTGAGAATGTAATAGGTAGTATTTCTTACGAAATCTACCTAAAATGACCTCAAGGGGCGGAAAATTTGGAGTTTAAGAAGAAAAAATTCATAACTTTGTCAATTCACAAGATATAAAATCCACTTAAATGTATTATATAGTCTTAATATTATTTACAAAATTTATATTGATAAGTGTTTTATAAGACCTCTTACAAAAAAACTCTTACAAAAAAAATTAAAAGCAAAGTGTCCTTGCCGGCTCCGCCTACAAACACACGCAGATTTCGAAGTGAGCGGTCCTAACTGCCGCAATATGGTATAAAGTTCATTTCGTCTGCAATTCCCAATAAACAGGCGCCTCACGGTCTGCATCTTCGAAATCTACATTTGCCTGTAGGCCGAGCCGTCAGGGATTTTTATATTTTTAGAAAAATGGACAAATCTATATTCTTTAATATTCAAATATAGTGAAAACGCGGAATAGCGGACACCTGGAGACCATTGAATAGAGTCCTGTAGTCGGGTTACTTCTATTTATTTTTTCGGGTCGAGATGACTTTTCTTTCTGCTTCAACCTTGAATAATTCGTCCGGCTCATATTTAGGTTTTAGCATGTCTGATTGTTAGGATTTTCACAAAAAGTTTGAATAGAACTACGTTTCAGATGAAAATATATACGTACGTTTGAATATGAATAAGTCAAGGGTCGGAAAAACTACTTTTTGTAGTAGCGAAGTACAACTCCAAATACTTTATCAAAAATGTAGTTAACTAAAACTACAACTACTTGTTTTAAAAAGTAACGACTACAAACTCCTTTTCAAAAATAATCGCTATTTTGCTACTTTTAGATTTTATGGAAAGATTCAATCTACACTCGAAATTGAGGACACTTAATTAGAATTCTGCACGGGTCGGGTTCTGCATCCGACCTGAACTTGAAAATTCTGCTTAAAGTCTACTTGAAACCAACCCGAACCCCAAAATATGTATACCCGAATCCAACCCGAAACTGAAGGAAGAGAAAATTAATCCATATTTCAATACAATTATTAAAAAGTAGTTCACAATTATATCTCTAATATCCATTTTATTTTTTGTATAAAAATGAACACATACACGCTCATTATTATTCAAATATATATTTTTTTCATTAAAAAAAAAATCAGGACTTTTCTTTTGAAGAAATGATCGATAAATGGCAACTTTCAATATATGACAACACTCTAAAAATATTTTTAATTTACGCCTGTATACCAAATTTCAAGTAACAAGGACTGAAAGTTTTAGAATATCTTCTATCTAATTTCCATATCTGTATGAAAAAAAATCGGAAATTAATATTTGAAAAAACTGTAAATTATAACCTATAAATATTTTAGAAGTCGATTACTAGAAACTTCTAAACTCCTTTACAGAATTTCAGCATATTCTGCCAAATAACTTTTGAGTTATATTTAAAAAAAAGCTGAACTACAGTTTGAGAGACCATAATTTATCAAAAAAGTGACTAATCTCAGAAAACTGTTAATAGATGTAATAGCAGTGTTAATTATTTGTATTTGATGGAGTTTTTATTTGATTTATCAAGGGTTTTTTTTTTAATACTAATGATATTTTCTGTTGAAAAGTTTAAATAATTTTGTAATGATTTCACTTTATAGACGACTTCTAAAATTAATCCAATTTTTAATATTGAATATATCGAGAACTGATCGTAGAAACTTTGCAAAAATTTATAACTAGGCAAATAAAAATAAAGTTAAGTATTCTTTGGCTCCCCCCCCCCCCCCAAGAACTTTTTTATCTACTGGAATCTGGAAGAAGGGAATACGCATTCAGTTAATTTTTATGCATGCATGGAAGAAATACTTCACAGCGATCAAAAGTCGTGTTAATAAGATGAATTTTTGCGATATTAACAATTGGATTTTCTTAACCAGAAATCTTAATTTGAAAATATTCCTTTTAATGTTTATAGGCTTTAATATTCGGTGCAAGATGCGATCCAATAATTATTATTAATAATGAAAATGCTAACACTTCTATGTGCAGCTTCATGTTGAAAGCGGGCGATTTTGAAACTGACATTTTTTTATTAAATGGGCAAAGTTTACAAGTTACGGTGTAATTACCAAAGACTTGTTGTGCGATAACTTTAAAATACTCGTTATATGCCGACCAGGCAGTTCAATTTCATTTTCCTCTTTCATAATTTTATTTGAAAAGGAAGATAACCGGTATTAAAACATTAGATATAATAATGCGATAGTAAATAAAGGGTTAACTGCAAGAAAATGAATTATTTTCGTGAGTTAGCACTTTGGTTTGTTTTATCAGCAAGAGTCAATGGTAAAATCTATGACACTGCAACTAAGATTTGTCTCTGACATTCGCAAATTGTTGCACAGAACAAATTTTCTAAAAAAAAAAGCGAGTTATGATCAAATGATTAGAAGAATGGCATTTTTTCTTCTTTTCCAAGTTGCGTTAAAAGTAGCTTAAAAGGTCGCTTTTCGGGAGTGTCCATTACGGATGTCTTAGTGTATACATATTTTTAACCTGCGAAAATATTGTGGACATTCTTTTGGAAAAGCGGGTCAACCCGAACCCGACCCACAAGAGTCAAAACCCAACCCAAAACCGACCCGAACCCGAAACAATGAAAGTCAACCCGACCCACAACAAAAACGTAGTACTCAAGCCGACCCGAACCCGTACCGCAAAGAAAAAATATAGCGCCAACCCGACCCAACCCGACCCGAACCGTGGGTTGGGTCGGGAGCGGATAAAAGCGGGTAACCCGACCCGATGCAGTACTCTAATCGGAATTGCAATTATGTTAGAGTATCATTTTTAAGACGGTAAGAATTGAGATCCACATTATGTGGACCCACGGATTGAAGAGGATGATTTACTCATATTACGGTTTTTAAAACAACCTCCACTAAAAGTTGTCCTATTGTTTTACGAATGCTTAATTCAGAAAATGTCAAGTAACTGGCATAATATTACTGATTATGCTTTTGTTTATTCGAATAAAATGCATTGATTTCCGAAAATGTGTCGTGTCATGCTCAGCGTAGTATTGGAAAAAAATTATTATGATTTCTAAAAAAAAAAAAAAAAAAAAAAAAAAAGTTGTAAAATAAGAAAAGGCAAAAACATTGCACAGTTAACCTAAATCATGACGGAAGTAACTTAATTAACCTTAACTAATAGTTATTTAATAGAACACCCAGGGCCTAACTAATGCAGGGGAATGCGGAGCAGCTGCTCCGCCGCCCCCACCCCCATTTGTGGGGGCCCACTATGGGAGTAATTAGGATAGTCGTTAAGAGGATGTCAAATGGTTAAAAATGGCCCAAACATATTTTCCTACCACTTTTCCTACTAGTAGGTTTCTTAAACTTGTGACCATATTCCTTGTGATACCCTGTATACATATGTGAATGATGCTTGCCTGGTATGAAATTTATATATACAAATGCATGAAGTTTAGTACTAGTCACTTCAGCATAAATCACGAACAGTTTCTGCGGATAGATCGTAGCGGGGCCCAAGAATGATGTTTGTCCTGGGCCCTAGATAGTTTAAATCGAACCCTGAGGACAACTTAACAAAATATTAAGTTTAAATTGTATATTATGAGAACAAAAGAAAGTTATAAAATGTATAGCTATGTATCAGATGTTTTAAAAAACGATTCCCTTACATTAAAATAACAAAATTGTTTAACTATAATACATATAACTCTTAAATAAGTGACTTTCTTGTGTGGTAGCTCATAAATTTTGAATTGAGTAATTTTAAAAATAATTTATTTTTCAATAGATGACGCTGCGCTGTCTCAAACTATAATAAAATGGCTCAAATCAACTTCAAATTTTTTTCGCGTTTAATTTCTTCTTTAAATACAAAGTAAAATCTCATATACTTTCGATACAGTTTTACAAATCTCTTTGAGCAACCTTGCACTATATTGCAGTGTCATATTGATAAACCTTTGAATAATTTTTAAATTACTGTATAAAAAGCTTATGAACTATGCGATAAATATTCAACAATTTTATCGTTATATTCATTGTAGGTAAAGGATCATTGAATTTTTAAATTTTCGTTCCTTTATGGAACACCCTGTATAAAGTTTTAAATTCTTAATTGTATTTGCGTAACTTCAAATTAATCTTTTGGACTTTTTCTTTCTTCACTTAGGATGTCTGCTTATGCTGTGGGCTGTCTGGGAACCAAGATTTTGGACACATGTGGCCAGAAAGCTCAAGAAACATTTGTAGAAATTGTTCAAACATCAAAAGTTCTGACACAAACCTGTCCCAAAGCAGAAGGAGACAAACTTCGATCCGAATTTTTAGATTTTCTGTTATTTGAAAAAGAACATTCACATATTGGAATTTTTCGTGACGTTTTCGATTTTAAAAGGAAGAAGTAGACACATTCCTTTTTTTTAAATAAGGAAAATTATTTTGTAAAATTACAGGATTACAAAATAATCAATTTAAGGGTGAGGGGAACGGGACAATAGTTACAAATTAGTTATTTATCTTACATTCCCTTATACGTGAGACTTTCATTGGAGATGTTCATCGTTTTTCTCCTATTATTTTTAATTGTGCTTCTCAAGAGACTACCTTCATCTTTGCCTCCATCCAACGTTATTAAACAATAGTACGTCTCGCAAACTAACTGAATCACTGTCACTTCAAATCACACAAAAAGTCACTTTTTTTCTTGTCGTTCTTTCCCTTAAGAGCCTACACTAGTTAGGTTAAGAAATTCGAATGCTAATGTTAAACCTATGGGAAGGTTCTTTACACAGGGTTGTTACGGGCCAGGGAATTTTTCGGAATAAATACCTATATTTTCTTACAGAAAAATTTGCTTACATAATCTCGCGATTACATAAGGTATGTAATCGCGGAAACCTGTAAGAAAATACTCGTACTTTCCCTGAAAAATCCCCTGACCCGTAGAAACCGTGTTTATAGATTTCTCGGTTATATTTTAGTGTTTTTAAATTATTAATTATAATATTTTTAATTTTTCGATTTTGATTTCAGATTTTTAAAAAAAAATTACTTTTACCTTTGGAGCTAGTTGGAACTGGTTCTGAAATTAAAACTATCCTAATATAAAAAAAATTGTAACCAAAATAGAAATAGTAAAAACTAGCAACGTTGGAAATTGCCCTCAGCTATCCTATGCATTAAAAAATAAAAAAAATAAATAAAAATATTAAAATGCGAGCGGGAAATTTGAAAATAACCTTCGCATAGACTTAACATTAGCTTGCGCGTTTCTTCGCATGACTAGTGTAGGCTCTTAAGATCCAAAATATTAAATATATATATATATCGCTGGCTATTTATTCATTTGAATTGTAGATGATTTTAAAAAAGAGTTTGCATATGTTTTCAGTATGAAAAACCATTATTTTTGCAAATTATGACATATTGCCAATAGCATTTATATTTAAGGACTCACAGATGTGATAATAAAGTTTATTTTTAATGTTTCTTCTAATATATAATTGATATGTTTTTATTTGTCTCAATTTTTCTAGAATAAGTCTTTTTTCATAAATTATTCTGATTAAGAAAATTATGATATATAATTAAAAAAGTTTTATTTTATAAATAAAATTTTATTTTTATTCATCTATATACTTTGTAACTTTTATTTCTGTATATTCTCATCGAGTACGTAATTCAAAAATTACTGTATATTAAAAGTTTTATGAGTTAACGTAATTCAAAAATTAATATATATCCGTTATTAAAAGCTTTTGGACACCACTAATTTTTGATTGCAATCTTCGCTTTCTGGCCTGCCGATTAATAAAGCGATGATTACAATTAAAAATTAGTGGTGTCTAAAAGCTTTTAGTAACGAAGACATTTTTCGATTATATAAAACAAATATTTTAGTACGGAAAAAGTGTTGTACCGCTTCTATTTTTAGTTTATGGTGTCGAAAAAGCCTAACAGTTAAGGGGTTACTATGAATAATAAAAAAATATTTTTTTTAAGTCCACCATTCGCTTAATATTTTTCTCTATATATCTCTATATATTTCTAACTTCTTTTGCATTTCCCAGAATATTTTTCTGAAAAATTTCAGATGAATATTTGACTAGAAATTTGATCGGAAATGTCATCAAATTTCCAGGATAGTTCCCGAATTCGATGCCAAAGATTCTGATATTTAAATCTTCCGTTTTCATTACGTATACATCGCAGAATGTGAATATTTCTTTTCCTCGATTTTAGTGACTTTTGGAATATTTTTTCAAATTTCTGTGATACATTTTTTTCTGACTCGTTACCAACATATACAAAAGTTTCACTTAAAATCTGTCATAATTGTTTCATTGAGGAAATGTATCTAAAAAGGAATTAAAGAAAAGTGTAAAAAACATGGCAAATGTTTTATTTTGTTTTTGTTTCTGTTATCAAAAACACCAATTCTAAAATATTAAGTCAGCAATTTACACTTTTTATTATTTTCAACACAATTGTACAGATTGGGAAAGAATGTAAGCAATTTAATCAAAATAATTATGAGACCAAAATAATATTGCAATAAATACAAAATAAGAAAAAATACTCAATAGTCAATAAACATAAAGCTTAAAGTGTTCGGGGACATAAAAGTCTCACAAATTTCACTTTACTGGCTTTTAAATTACTACAGAGTTTTTAGAATATGATGACACAAACCGCATGTAAATACAATTAATAGATTTAAAAAGTGGTACCCCTTTTTATGTTAACTGTCTATGTTTGTCTACGCAGTTCTTAAAATTTCAAATATGCTTATCTCAGAATGTATTTTTGTTTTTCAAAATTCGCCATATCTAAATTGATATATCTAATTTTCTATCAAATATAAAGCTTTATGAGACGTCTTAAAACCCTTTTTAGTTGTCTATTGATCAAATTTTCTTTCAGATTTTTTGTTTTGACAGAATATTTTGAAAATATGATGTTTGTAGTAAAACAGACTAAATAAAAAAGCCTTTTTTCTGTAAAAATTACTTATTTTTTCTAACTATGATTTTATAACTATAAATTTAGAAGACAGATTAATATTTATTCTTTCCTGTACTCAAAAATGAAAAAGTAACCAAAAATTTCTTCCTATCAGAAAATATACCAATTTCATATATAACCAGGGTTAATAATTAAAAAGAATGTTAAATATATATATATATATATATTATTTTTTTTAAGAATTTGCATTTGAAAAGGAACATATAAACACAAACACACATATATATATACTAGCAGAACCTCCCGGTTTTGCCATGGTAGCCTTCTGTGTAAAATAAATTGAAATTCAATAATACTACAATCACAATGATGGAGATTTGAGCATTCTCACCCATAAATCGATAAAAAGACAATGAGAAAAAAATAATATACTTTGACTCAATCATAGTAAAATCCCTCAGCTTTATAAATGACATGCGCGTTTTCTTTGGCGAGTGTAACAGGAAAAAAATACAATTTTCCTGACAATGCAAAAAAAAAAAAAAAAAAAAAAAAAAAAAAAAAAAAAAATCAACCAAATGGCGCAGCACTTTGTGACATTTGTTTTATATTATAAAACAAAAGCATATCTGTGAGTAATGCTGACATCATACTGCCGGTGGCAACACTGTCGGTTAGAAAAAAAAACGCACTTTCAAATGCAATTTGTTTCAAACGTTTATCTCAATTTACTGATTTTTTATGGATTTTAAAGTAATTTCAAAGTATGCATATTTTTAAATCTGCGCCCAATCCAATTACGAAAGATTAACTAGTTTGATCTTAAAGCTATATAATAAAATAAAGACATGTCTGAGAGTAACGCTAACATCATCTCCTTATTATTAATGTTCGTAAACGTCTGTGTGTCTGTGTATCTGTACCCGGATAAACTCTGCGAGCGTAGCGAGTAGCAAAGCGCTTTTTGTGTCAAAAAATTCAGAAAAATCCGGTCCTCCAGGAATTGCAGTTTCGAAAAAATCGGCCCATAATTAAGGGAGTTATTAACGAACAAAACTGTTTTAATTACTCAAAACTAAACATTTTTTCTGCAACAAAGAAATAAATTCATTCCTGACTAGATTCAGACCTCGAGGCGAGGCTAGCAAATAGAGCGACGACCAATCGGCTTCCGTCTTTTTCGGGGCCTTTTGGCGAGGCTAGCAGGAAATCCAGTAAACATCACGTGATTTTTATAGACTACGGGTACTCAGGGGGCCGCCCCCTCTCAGAATCTGAGGGGCGCAGATCTTCCGTGCTCGCGCATTTCGACGTAAAAATATATCAGCTTTCAGAGAATCTAAAAATTATTCTGATATCTTCATTACGAGCTTAGATATTAATTATTACGAGCTGAGACATTATTTAATTATTGATATTTCAACTATGCCCAGACAAAAATAATAAATTAGAAGCAGACGATTCTCTGGTAAGATGTTCAAGCTGAGTGTGGGCGAGATATTATGATTTTAATTTAACATTTTTTTTTATTCGTCCCTAGCGTTTGATTGTATTTATGTATAGAAATTACCAGTATTTTCAAATAGTACATTCAGAGTTTTTTTTTTTTTTTTTTTCCAGTTCTAAGTTTTTCAACTCGTCTTTGAACAAGTACTCCGGTAGTCTAATAGTCTAATTCAGTTGTTTGAGGAAAAGTAGTGTCATCTTTTTCTTTTAGAGTGGCAAATAGATATTATGACAAAGAAAAGCGGGCTTCGCCCGTTATCGAATTTTTTTTTCAGTTTTAAGTTTTTCTACAGGTCCCTGTCTTTGAACTAGAACTCAGGTAGTCTAAATCAGTCGTTTGAGGAAAAGCAGTGTCATCGCTCCCTCCCCCCCCCCTTCAGATTTTTTTTCTCTTAAGTATTGTCCGTTTCTATAGCTAAGAAACTATGTTACGGATTTCCACCAAACTGATTCCAAACATCATAATTAAAGTAATAAGGACCCTCTATAACATTTTTAAAAGTTTCTGAGTTTATACCACTCTTTTCGAATAATAATATCAGATTTTATATTTTGATTTCACAATATCTCGAGTTCTACGAGTCAAATCGGAACGCGGTTTGGCTTATTCGACTCGATATCAATAGAGGATACTAGAGCTTATCGGGTTTAGTTCGTTTTTCAGCACCAGGGGGCGTTTTATTATCTCTGTTTCTATGGCCCGGATTACGACGGGGTATGGCTCATTTGACTCGACATCGGGTCGGAGGTTCGTTCGCCTCGAGGGGGATGCGAGCCGGTGAATACAAAAGTTTTGAGGCACCGATGTAAATTAGGGGCCCGCTGGCGGGCGAAGCCAGCTAGTACTAACATTAAATCTGCATAAAACTCAATTACTAAAGATTAATTCATTTGCTTTTAAAACAATGTAAATAATTCAGCATTTGTTGGTTTCCGTGTAATATTCCATAACTAAATTACCTAATTAAATTAAACCTGAAGTGAAAATATAGATTAATAAAACACGAATTTAACAGAAATGTTATCGTGATGGATTGCCTAATTATTTTTAAATGGAAACTTTTCATTCATAAAAACTAAATTTACAACGATTACATGGAAATGACATCAATTTCTGGACGCTTTCCGAGGCTAACGAAAAAGACAGGCTACCACGGTGCATTCCACTTATCTTTTTTTACAGACCGCTAGAGTGACGTGTTGCTCTTTTCGTAGATCTTCATTGATGTATTCGAGCATTACGCGACTCACGCGGTCTGTAAAAAAAGATACGCGTAAAGCACCGCGGTAGCCTTTCTTTTTCGTTAGCCTCGCCCTTTCAGTCGTGACGTCAATCATGAAGCTTTGTTTCGGAAGAGAAAACAAGTAATATATATTTTTTTTTAAAGTCAATTCCTACTTTTTAATCATAAATATATAAAATAAACCCGTGCAACATTAATGTCCCACGTTATCTTTATTGAACATTATTTTATAATCATCGTTGCGGTATTTTATTTCTGTGGCATCACTCATTTGAGATAAATTTTTCATTTCGATTATGAAAACAATGGGAGGAATTTTTTTCTCCCATTTAAAAGTAAAATTAATTAATTAAATTTAATTAATGAATTAATATTTGAAAAAACTGTATTAACATCAAGTGTCATCCACTACAAGTTTAAAAAAATGTATTTGAACTTGAGTGGATGAATAGAAAATATTTTATTAACGATTGAAAATTTGAACAAGATATATATAGATAGAGTGTGAGCTAATAGTAGGAATTTAAAAAAAAGGGACTCTAAGATACCATTTGCTATTTTTCATATTCTATTTAATATAAATCGTAGAAATTGTTACTAATTTAAAGTATTTAAACACTTAGCTCAATGGTGTAACTAAAGATTTAGCTTTAGTATGCAAACGAATTAAATCATAGCAACTGTTTGTTTAAAGTCAATTTGACGTCATAGTTATTGAAAATGACGTTGTATTTAGTATTTTGTTTCTAATTTTGTTTCTTGAAATTGAAATGTTTTCATTATAGTGGATGTTTTATCTTCAAATTCGTTTAAATGAAAGTTTTACGTCTTTTTAACGCACTTATAAGTTTCTACTTTATATATGAAAAATGCGCATTTTCTGTTTAGAATGACGTCAATTTCGCAAATGCAAAAATATAGCGAGTGCGTCTGAATTTTTATTGACTTATAAAAACAAAGTATAAATGTTATCACTAGTGCACTGAAAATGGGAATTGCTGTGCTGATTCATATTATTTTCAACAGGACAATGATTCCAAACACACAGCGAATATTACGCGGTTAAGGTGTCTGTATAATGTAAAAAATCGATTGCAAACGCCACCACAATCACCAGACGTCAATCCTGTCGACAATGTGTGGCATGTTTTGGATATGCCAGTTACGGAAAAGCGAAATGCATCACAAATTGATCGAATCAATGACCAGACGTTTACATTCTGTAATTGAAGCAAAGGGCATGCATACTAAATACTAGTATTACTGTTTTTTACTTTTAAATATTTACTATATTGTTATTCTCACTGTTAGCGTTCAAATACTTTTCTGGAATCCCAAATGTTATTTTTTTATATTTTCATAATTTTTAATATAGATATCAAGTCAAATATTAAATATGTTTATATATTTTGTAAATATGTTTTACATTTTTCATTCGTAGTTCATTTTGTGTTTATTTATTTGTGATACAACAAATTCACCTGGTATATTTAAATATATTTTATTTAAATTATTGTGCATTTTTAAGGGTGTGGTAACAATGACAATAATTGCATTAGAAATTTAATATATATATATATATATATATATATATATATATATATAAAACTTTAAGTAAAATTTAAACATTGAAACATAAGAAACTGACCACATACACTGAAATCCCGATACCAAAGAGCCCTGTCAATTTACAAATTAAAATTGTAGTCCTAATAAAAGTAACATTATTAATTCAAATTAAGAAGAAGTAAAAAAAAAAAAAAAAATAAATAGAAAATAAGGAATGAAATATAAACCACACGAGTATATACACAAATAAAAGCTTATAAAGTAATTTACTTTTTCAAGGGCAAGAAAATCACATTTATAAGCAAAGAACGATTGTTTTCTGTATATGACACCAGCTTTTGCTAAATATAGTGCCATATCTTGCCCGAACAATCGCTGAAACAATATTGAATAACAAGACCTTTACAATGGAATATTATAAATTATACATACAATTTGAAAAGGAGTGTGAAAAAGAATTAAAAAAATTAAAATATATATATATTACTTATATTAATAATATCCCAAGATATTTAGTATATTGTGAGCACATGTACAAAGTTGTATCCAAAAGAAGAGGTTAAATTCACAGTTAAATAGAGAATCCTTCAGATCATAAATTGTAACCTACAGTTACAGTTATTTTTATTTAACTAAATAGATTACAACATTTTAAAAAATGTAGAAAAAAAATTATGATATACATATAAATAAAAACCATTAATTATTTTATTTTAATTTTAATTTAATAAATTAAAATATATAATATTACTTGATAATTTGAAAGTATTTCATAGATATTATTACCTTCATACTAAATTTCCAAGTTTTAATATTTTAAATAAGCTATACTACTGCTATCTATTGTAAAAATATTAGACTATTTTAGCATACTATCAAATACATTGCTGCTGACATCTGGTGTACAGATATTCTACTAAAACTTTAATGTTGTATGTATAATTACTTATATGCAGCTGTAATGTAGTGTAAATATATTAATTTTACTAGTTAATATTATTGATATATATAGAGAATAAGAGTTACTAGTATAATATAATTTATATTTTAACTAACCCATTTAAAATATATCTTAATTTAACCCAAACATTAATGTAGAATCCATATGATGCTTTCATTTTATAAATTAGTATTATACTTAGAAATAACATAGATTATTCAATATGGTAATGCTCTTATTATAATTTAAATCCAGCTATTTAAATAATATCTACCATGAAAAAAATATATAAAAAACATAAATATTAATTAAATTAAATGATCTAATAATAAAATAAAATAAATAATATAAAACTAAGAGATATGTTTATTAGTGTACTATATTTAATAAATATTTAATATTTACTAAAATTAAATATGTTTAACATATTAATATCATATTGTATTGATTAACCCATTGTAACATCCTTGATAATTTTAACTTTTGTTACAACCCCAATAATATTAACTCCATATAATCATAACAACAATTATAGAATTTGCCCACATGTAAATTTTAATTTATGAATGACTTTTAACTAAGATGATCCTATGCAGCACATGCTCTTAATATGAGTTATAATCTAGCGAAATATATCAACAGTCAAAAGTTGAAAATTAACGTTAAATTTTAAAATATGAATGACATTAAACTAGGATAATCCTATGCAGCAACGCACACAATAGGATTCATAGTTTAGCCAAATATATCAACAATCAAAAGTTGATTATCATTTTTATCAAGGAGATTTTAACAAAAAAAAAAAAATACAGACATTTAACCCAAATTAAATCTATATTTATATGTGTAAAATTGATTTAACTAAGTAGTAAGGATATCCATAAACTTGTGCAATTTGAAGGATATGTTTTAAATTTTGATTTTTAAAGTTATTTGAACAAAGATTATTAATTCTATGTGCGAAATTTAGTAAAATATTTACAAATACTGATTTATGTATACATGACAAATAGTTAGTAAATAAGTTAACCTTAAAAGTAAAATCATTTCGCTTGTCATAAATGTCAAACAAAAGTTTATTATCTTTAAGAATTATCTTAAGATCAAGAAAATTAATTTCATTATTTGCCATAACATTGAAACTATAAGTTAAATTTTTATGATATTTTATAGGTAATAAATAATTTGAATTACTATTAAAATAGAAGACAATAATGTCATCTATATAACGGTATATTTTACAATTAGCAATATTAGAGTTACGTTCATAATAATATAAATACAATTCTGCAAGAATTGAAGAAACAATGCCACCTTGAGGGAGTCCACAGCTTTGTATATATATAGTATCATTAAAAACAATATAATTATAATGGAGAATAAATTTAGTTAATGTTTTAAAGTAATTTAACGAAATTTTATTTTTTAATTTAATAGAATCCTTGTATTCCTTATATAATAAATTTACTGTCTTGAACATATCGTTAATATCAATGTTATTAAATAAGTCATTAAAATCAAACGTCTTCATGTATTTTATGTTATTTAAATTTTTAATATTATTGACAAGTTGAAAACTATTTTTTATGCTATACAAATTATCTTTTTGTTTTGTAAGTTCAAACAATTTAGTGAGAATACTTAATAAAAATTTGCTTGCATTATTGTTATAAGTATTACAACCGATTGTTACAGTTCTAAATTTTAAAGGAGTTTTGTGGAATTTAGGTATAACAACTATGTATGGATAATTAAAGTTATAGTTTTTAATTTTTAGTAATTTGTAAAATTGAAATATATGTCGATTATTAATGATTTTATCTAGATTAGTTATTTTAAAGTTTAAATTTGTATTTATAGCTTTAGTTATTAACTGCGAATAATAATATTTGCAGATGAAAGCATAATTGTTTGGTGATTTATCAACATATGTAATAATAAATTTGTTTTGTAAATTCGTTATTTCACTATTTAGTTGTTTAAAATTAAAATTATATATGTCCAAATTCCTATGAAGTTCAGCATTTAAATTACTTAAAACATTTAATTTCCATTCATTAAAAAATTCAAGAGGTTTATTATAATCTATTGATATTTTATAAATAAAAAGGTCAAGATCCAGATTAAATTGTTTTAAAATAGAAAAAATTGTATAACATAAAGGTAATCGAAATTTAGTCCCATTAGTCATAAGATTACGCAAGTAATCATTCTCTACAATATTAATATCCCCTGTAATAATGTGACCATGTACCTTATCTACATAATTGCTATAATTAGGATTATTACATAAGCAAGGAGGTTTATCATTTGATGTTAGAAATTTTGCAAATTTATTGTAATTGAAAATCCTACGTCCTAATGTAACGTTGTATTTGTATGATTTATGTATTGTAAATTTTTTTATGGGGAATTTGTTCTCAATGTTATTAATTACATTGTGTATATTTATTTTATTAAGTACAATATTGGAAAAAGTAATTATAAGTAGAGTGTTGTTAGTTTTTTTGTAAGTGTTTTTTGAAATTTTTACATTAAGATGATTAATTCTAAATAATAAAAGATCAAAATAAACATCACTAAAATGTGGCGATAGATTTAATGATAAAAAAACTTTATATACATATATATATATATTTCTATATATATATATATATATATATATATACATACATATATATATATATTTCTATAATGATAAACTATGGAAGGTAGTTGAAAGAAGGAGTAAAGAGTGGTCTGATAACTTTTTTTTAAGTTGACAGTAATTTTACTCATGTTCTAAAACGTACATATATGAAGTTTCATGCAAATCGTTCAAAAATTGTAGATTTGAATAAGGAATATACAAACCAAGAACGACTTTTATATGCAGTGAGCAAAAAAAGTATTTGCACACACGCAATCTTTTTCATAAGTAACCCTAGAAAGAAAATGTGACAAAATTGTTTTAAATATTAGTTTATTTAAATAATAAACAAACACAAATAACCTACTTTTTACTTTAAAAATAGTAATACTCATTTAAAAAAATGAAACAGTGTTTTCTCATGCCAAAAAAGTATTTGCACACGAAACATTGACAGTTTAAAAAGCAATTAAACGTGAACGTATGCAATTTTTTAGCACAACAGTCCCACAGGTTAAAGTCACCTAATATAATAACTGGAACGAGGATTCTGACGGTGCCATGTCGCCGAAAATGAGCTTTTTCTGTAGCTATCCTGGAGAAGATTATAAATATTGACGATTCTAGATTAAGTTTGCAAGAAATAGCTAAACAGTGAAATTAAAACTTTTCTAGTGCTCATTATGTAGTAAATAATAAAAAAGAAACTGGTGCGACAACAAATAAGCTGCGAACCGGGCGTCCAAGAAAGCTAAATGCAAGGCAAAGAAGCGTTACTATAAAGGAATACAAAATCACCTCTTTTTAGCTACTCGAGAATTTGCTTTTGATGTCGTTTCAATTTCGGAAACAATAATTACACAACAAATTATTAGAAATAGTATTCACAATGCAAATATTCGAGGAAGAACCTCTCGACAAAAACCATTTATCAGTGAAACAAATAGGCTGAAAATACTTGAGTTTGCTAAAGCTTATACTGGAAAACCACCGGAGTTTTGGGAAAATGTTATTTTTTCCAATGAAAGTAAGTTTAATATTTTCGGCTCAGATGGAAAGAAAACTGTGCGGCGAAAGCCAAATACGTTCCTTCAAATAAAAAACTTTAAAACCAACTGTTAAATATTGCGTTGGACACATAATGATTTGGAGCTGCATGTCTTTTAATGAAGTTGGTGAAACGGCCTTTACTCAAGGCAATGTGAATGCCAAACAATATATTCGTATATTGCGAGATAATTTATGTAGTAGGGCACTGAAATTGTTATAAAACATATATAAATTTCTTAAACTCAGTAACTTTTTTTCAGATTTTCAAGCAATTTTTAATGTTGTCATGTAAGGGCTTTTTCAACTTTTATTTCTTGAATCCACTGCACTCGTCATGTGCCCACTCTTAGCAGACTGGACGTTGTATTAATCCTTCAGCCCACATGTTGCCTGAAGAAACAATTCATTTCAGAATTCAATGCAAAATCATGGATACCCGTTTTTGCCCCAACAGACGACCAAACATCAACATGGTCGTTCTTCTGTATAACTGGACGTACGAACTTGGCATCAGAATATCGTGTGAAACCTAAAGAAAGCTGTAGTTTACTTAACTAAATCGATCCGTTAGCCTGGATTTATTTAAAGAGCATTAAATAACTCGAAAAATTAAAGCTTTTGAAGTGAATTCTTTTTCTAATAGCACTGCACGGATAGAGAGACTAACTCACTTCACAGTAAAAAAAAAATTCGGAACGTTTCAGGAAATTATCCTGAAACATTTCGCATAACATTCCCGAAACATTTTCGGAATTTCGAATTTCTTTATGTCCCACGTCAATTACGGCAATAATTCGTGTAATAGTTTTGAGAGGTTTCAACTTTTCCGTAAACTGACATTCTGCGCATGCGTGCTTCATGTTTTATGTTCCATTAGCCATTTTGATAACTATAGAAAAATGAAAAACAGCTGCCTAGGTACTTAGAGACAAATGCAATCTTTACAAATGCCATTCTTTGTTTCGATATCGAACGATAAAGTAAGTAGCTGATTTAAATCTTTTTTATGCTTCATTATTTGAATTTTCATTTTATCTGTAATACGAAATTTTAAAATTTAATTGCTCAAATAAGACACTGAATGAAAAAAGTATATTGATTATTGAAAATTGGAATGTTTCACTACTTTGTTGTGAAACGAAACAGCAAAAAGCTATGGCATCTTAATGCCACCACTTTTTTCCGGAACCTTCAGGAAATTTTTTTAAAGTGATCAAAAGCCGATGGCACACTGCTAGGGCACGCTAAGGGATGTAGTTAAGATGGGTACTGTCCGCAGGGCAGAACCCATGAGCGAGATATCATGGTACCCGGTTTTACCCTACACTCCTCTACTATATCTTTTACATACAGTGAGCATATAAGTATTTGCAAACCAGGTGAATTTGTTGTATCACATATAAAGAAACAAAAAATGAACTACGAACGAAAAATATAAAAATTATTTACAAGACAAATAAACATAT
Organism: Maratus michaelseni; assembly: GCA_963931845.1. Classification (NCBI taxonomy): domain Eukaryota; kingdom Metazoa; phylum Arthropoda; class Arachnida; order Araneae; family Salticidae; genus Maratus; species Maratus michaelseni. The sequence goes on from OZ007588.1 coordinate 217,150,271, forward strand.
TTAATATTTGACTTGATATTTATATTAAAAAGCTTTTCAAGTATAAAAAAGTAACATTTGGGATTCCAAAAAAGTATTTGCACACTAACAGTTAGAATAAAAATATAGTAAATATTTAAATGTAAAAACTGTACTAGTATTTAGTATGCATGTCCTTTGCTTCAATTACAGAGTGTAAACGTCTGGGCATTGATTCGATCAACTTGTGTCACGTTTCGCTATTTCCGTACTTGTGTATCCAAAATATGTCACAAATTTTGAATGGGATTGAGGTCTGGTGATTGTGGTGCCGTTTGCAATCAATTTTTTCACCATTATTCAGAACGCATAACCTAGTAATGTTCGCCGTGTGTTTGGGATCATTATCTTGTTGAAAATAATATGAATCAGCAAAGTTTAACTCAAAATTTATTACAATGAAGCTTATTGTTACTGGAAGTGTAAAAACTTAATTTATGATTAGCTCCAGGTTACCCGACCACAAAATTTGTAGCTGTTTCAAATAGTCCTAGAAAACGCATTTTCCCAAGTAGAGAAAAATATTCCTATGGCAACAGGTGCGTTTTTTCAATAGCTCAGATGTCCCCAAACACTCTTGTAGGGTGTTCCGATTTTTCGATCTTTTTGGACTTTTGTCCTTTCAACGAAGGAAAACCGTTAAGTATCCTGATTTACCCTACTTTCCCTTATACATTAAATAATCGGTCAAATGCGAGTTTTACACGCGTACAAAGGGTTCCATACAATAAATTTAGTAATTACTAACTGCATTATTGCAGAAAGACGTTTCTAATAAATAATAAGACATTGAAAAAGATTATACACCATAGGGTTGGGTATACCTATAAATGGTGTGTCATAAAAGATGGACAAAACTTTAAGAGGTGATAGTACACATCCAAACAAGCAACTTTCTTCAAAGAATGCATTGTCGGAATTAAAACGCAAAGGTGTTAGAGGGCACCGAAGATTATGTTGTTAGAGGAGACAAAAATACACAAAGAACAATTAAGTGACAAAAGCAAGTTTAATGACACCTGATTAAGTGTGTGAATAAGTGTTCAAAGCAATGACCGCCAATGTCTATGCATGCAGTACAACAGCGAATAAAGGATTAACGAACTTTTTGAAAAACAACAGGCATATCGCGCACTTCACCTGCAGTGGCCGAAAATCTGGTGACGAGGTCTTCTGGAGATCCAGTGGAGGGGGAAGACATTTATCCTTCATTTACAGGATTCCTCAATAGAACTCTGTTACACAATGGTCTACGAGGAAAAAACTATTTGTAGCGTATTTTAGTGATGGTACAATATTTCGAAGCTAATGGCATTTATATACATTACTGACTTTAATTACAAGGTGCGTGCTGCAGAATAGGATGCGCATAGCAATTATCGTCCATTTACAGGGCCACACAAAATATTTCGGTTACAGTACTGAGTAAATGAGTTTTCAGTTATGGTTTTTAAGTTTAACTAAATTTTTGCATACTAAATAGTGTGTATAAATTCTATAGAACATATACAGGGCTACCCAAAAGAATTCGTAAGCATTACTGTACATGTGTGTGAATTGCTTAAAGATAGTTTTTGACTGAGCTATGCATTTTCCACCTGAATTATATTTAGTATACTAAGAGATGTTTGTAGAATATAAGTGAACATATACAGGGCTGCGGAAAAAACTGAATACATTGCAGTCTATGGATGATAACTTCTGTAAGTGTAGTGTTATGCGTTTTTTGCCTAAGTTAAATTTTCGCTTAATATGTTGCGCGTATAAATGCAGGGCTGTACAAAAAAAATTTAGTTTATTTCTGTTTATTCGTAGAAATTGGTGAAGGTGAAATAATTGTGTTACGCGTTTAGTTTAGTTATTTTCTAACTAAACTAAATTTTAGGATACTATGCAGAATATATGCAAATGTATAGAGAATAAACAGGGCTGCACAAAAGAATTTGAGTACCTTTCTGGTTATGAACGGTAATTTCTGAAATCTGATTTATAAATGTACTAAACGTTTTCTAAATTGTTTTCAGATATATATTCTTTAGTATACTTAAACGGTGAAGTTCCGTTAAAATAGTCTGGAAGGTTTGGGAAGTTTTGGAAAGTTGGTCACTTATCTTGCGCTCGACGCATAATTTTTCTTTCTTATTAAACTTTGGATGCGCTTTTCTGAAAACTATGGTTTTGCTATTTGTGAGCACTGTAAAAAACATTGTTTTCACACAGATAATTATTTTTGAACATATATATGAAAGGATAAAAGCTAAACCCCTTTTTAAAATGCAAAATCCCTTTTTGCCCCTTTTAAAATTTTAAATTACCGTTTTAAAAAATAGAAATTTAAATCAAAACTTTTAAATGCTTTAATAATTGTGTTTCAATTGATTGAAAATGCCGTCGCCCCTGTTAAATTAGTTTTCCTGCATCACATCTTATAACTTTCAAAGATCGTTTTCTGACTCTTCATAAGAATATTTGTGCTGACGCTAACGCAATTTTAAAGTCTTGCGGCATCCGATCGGCCGATAGAGCCAACGCCTTTATTCCGCACAATCAATCACTCAGCTCGCGGCCAATTAAAATTAAAAATACGCCTCTTTTGACTTAGACGACCTCTAGCAGAAATAATGCAAAAACCTCATATTTATACCATTACACGGCTATCAGGAGCGAACTTTTTACGATTTCCCTCATCTAAACAAATCCACGCCAATCTGCTCTCTCGGAATTGCCTCGCGATGGACGAACCTTCGATGTCCAGACAGACTTAAAAAGCAGCTCTCACGCCAATATGGGCCTGGTTTAAAAGGATGCATGTAAGAAAAAGAAATAAACCAGGTTCCGTAATAGACGGTGTCTTCCTTTAAACAGACATACATTCACTAGGAATTTAACCGAATCCCGCTCACGGCCCAGGACTACAAGAGCATGCAAGGGAATCAGAATGAGCGCTTTGACGTAAATATGGAGCCGCCATCAGTCCGCGCAGCCACCGGCCCGGCGATCAAGGACCCACCGACGGAGCAACACGCTTCGTTTCAGAAGTCGAGCAGGACAGTTCATCTCAACGGGAAAATCCCAAAAACTAAACAGTTACGTAATCTACGCCCGTCAATCACAGCGAATACCTCCGTGAAAAATTCTTACAGCATACGGTGAAAGACTTACGGAATTTATCCCAAGAACTCAAAAGTACTTAATCTCCCTTCGTCAAAAGGAAAGTGAATCATTAACTTTTCTTTAATATTGTGCAGTATTTCATTCTGCCGGCAAGAATCGAAGTGTTTTATCGGATGAAAAGTAGGTCAACTACACAGCTGTTTTCAATTTTCAAGAGCGCGCCGGTAAAGAAATGAACTCGTGACTCAGATGTTTCGGTTTCTGGTTTCTGGACTATTTAGAAAATAAATCAGAACTGCGCTCAGCAAAAACAAAAACCACGTGACTATCGAGAAAAGGAAAGAAAATAAATCATTTGGTTAATGATCAGAGAAATCTTTCTGCGAAAGTTATTTTTTTATTATTGTTTCGCGTCGTGGTGGTGAAAAAAAAAAAAAAAAAAAAAAAAAAGTAAGAGGTAAATTTTTCATGGATTTATTTAAAGCAAAGCCGTATAAAGGTATGTACTTTTGATATTAACGTACAGAAAAAAAAAAAAAAAATTTAAAGATCTTTTTAGTGAGAGGCAGTGGTTCTCAAATTTTTTTTGCATGCCAAAAATAAATTAAAGAGGATTATTTTATTATGCTATTACTTGTGTGAAAATTTTAATTATTTTTAAGTCAGCTATTTAAGTTCAAATATATAATTGTTTATGTATTGTGTTTAACGTAATTTTAAAGAGATGAAAGAGTAAGAATGGTGATTTTTATGAAAATTCTTTAGTTGTGTTGAACTGATAATTACGATTTTAATGAAAAATAACATTAACTAAACCTCATATTAAAATCATTTTTCTAGACAGTTTGAAAATATTTTAGCAGAAGTGAAAATTTTATTATTATTATAATATTTTTATTATTAAGTGTTAAACTTTTTAAAGATGATTTATATGCAACGTACTTTATAGTTAGTGAGGTTATTTAAATTTTTTTATTGAATTCAAGTTATTGAAAAAAAAAAAAAAAAAAAAAAATATTAAGGTGGATTTTAATTTTAAAAAGATGATTTTAACAGATATTTACAGATATAGTGTTACAAATTTTAAATAGTTTGAAAGATTTTTTCATTTTTATTCTTATGTGCTTTAATTGTGTATTATATTTCTGTGTAATTCAGTGATATTTAGTATTTATATCTATCATGAGTAACCCAACACCTCCCAAAGAAGTAGAGGATTTAACAGACAAATCAGGTGACCCCGAAAAAGAAAAAATTTCGAGCAAAGATGATAATCCCGTTAATAATCCTGAAGAGAAAAATAATCAGAAGTCTAGTCAGGAATCTGGAGGTGCACCAGAGACATCTGGTGTAACAATGTTAGGTGGACAGACCCTGTCAGCTCAAGCTGGGTCTGCTCACACATCAGTATCCGCCAACCCAAAAACGTCAGTAGACCCCGATATCATTGCGTTTTCTCCGCAAGATGGAATGTCTTGGATACCATGGTTAGCCTATTTCGAGAGTGTCTGTATAGGACAGGGAAAAGACGAGTGCTGGAAAATTAGGCACATACAGAAGTATTTAAAGGACAGTGCACTTACGTTGTACATTAATAATTGTCTAAATGTACTTCATTGGTCCGAATTTGTCACTTTGTTTAATGAACACTACGAAATTCCAGATACCCTTTCTCTCACTGATTTTTCACGTATTAGATATAAAGTTGGAGAGGACTTGAACGAATATTATCAAAAAAAGACTAAAGTAGGCCGAACCTTAGGTTTAGAGCAGAAACTTATCCTGGAAGGGTTAACGGAGGGCTTGCCATTAGAAATGCAGAAATTAGTTATTGCAGGCAACCCCTCAACTACACATGCATGGCGTGAATTAGTTTTCAGAATTAGCAAACTGCAACTGGACAGAAAGGGAAATGAGAGCAAATTTGAAGCAAGCCCCCAAAACCCCAATCAGTATCGCCAATGGCGACCAAACCGACCTCCATATGAGAATGGACAGAATTTTAACAGGCAGTGGAACTACAGAGTTCCCTATCAAACACACCCCATTCGACCTTTTCCATCAAATCAAGCCAGAAATCCCCAAAATACGTTTAGACCGACTTCAAATGTTCCACCACGACCTAATGTACACCACCAGACCACTTTGCCGCCCTATCCATGCAAAGTTTGTCTTAATATCGGAATACCAAATGCGTATCATTGGGTGGGAAACTGCCCTTTTAGACAACAAGTGTTAGCAGTACCAACCCCTAGTCACAATATGACTTTGCCGAACCCCAACCAAGATCATAGCGCTAATGAGTCATCCCAAAATACATCTAGTAATCAATGACGATTTCTTATGTCCGGACATATACAAAAAGAAAAAGCTAGCTATAAAAAATCAAATAGAGATTGTCATAAAGTTACTTATGTAAAAAATGAAGACTCACTACCTTGTTTGATCGATACTGGGAGTTCGATTAGTGTTATTCCTTGTCATTTAGCCCATAAACTTAACCTAAAAATATGTAAAGTTCAGCAGAGTATACCAGTCACCCAAACACAAGGTGTTCTTGCTTTGAAAGAAAAATGCCTTGTTAGTTTGCAATTAGGACGTATCTCTAAGAGAATTGAACTTTTTATAATTAACAATCAGTTACCTTATGCTTTGATTGGGCTACCCCATTGCAAACTGTTTAGATTAAATATTGACTGTGTTAAAATGCAAATAACTCAAGATAATAAGAAAGTACCTCTCATGGACCATATTCCAACAAATGCGTCTCACCATACTTTACATTTATCAGAAGTATATACTAACCAGCCAGCAATTGAAAATGCAGAGATATTCGAAGAAAATTTTGAGCCGGAGTTGTTCGAGACCACTGACCATGTGCAAAATGTTCAGTCTGTCAGAGAACAATTACCTGCTCTTCTAGCCAAATATGTCTGTATTTTCGCCAAAGATAAATATGATATAGGCTGTGTAAACATGGAACCCCAGAGAATACAGTTAACCTCAGATCTCCCCGTTTCTTTAAGAGCATATCGCACTTCCCCTAAGGAAGAAGAGGAAATTAAAGAACAAATTCAAAATTTATTGCGAGCCGGTATCATTAAAGAAAGCTATTCCCCTTATTCATCACCCGTAACTTTGGTGTATAAACGTGAAGAAGGGAAGAAAACCCGGTTATGTATTGACTTCCGAAAATTAAATGCCATTACAAAAACAGATGCAGAACCCTTACCTCGAATCGACACCCTGTTAGATAAATTGGCGCATGCTAAAATTTTTTCCACTCTTGATTTAGCTAGTGGATATTGGCACATTCCTATCCACCCTCGAGACACTGAGAAGCTGGCATTTGCCACCACCTTTGGATTATATGAGTGGAATCGTTTACCGTTTGGATGGAAAAACTCACCTGCTTGGTTTAACCGTACCCTCCGTAGAATTCTTAATAAATACAAAATTGACTTTGCCTGTAGTTACTTTGATGATGTTATTGTATTCTCCCAAAATGAAGAGGAACATTTATGTTATTTAGAGACATTATTTAATATCTGTGTTCAAGAAAACCTTAAACTCAAATTGTCAAAGTGTAATTTTGTGAAATCCAAAATTAACTTTCTAGGATATGAAGTTTCGAACGGTTGTATCACACCTGACAACCCTAATATAGAGACGATTAAGAAATTAACACCACCAACGAATGTAAAAGAATTACAACGTTTTTTGGGATCTATAAATGTTTATCACAAATTTATTCCAAAGTATGCTAACATTCGATACCCTCTCAACAATTTGTTGAAGAAAAATGTCCCGTATGTGTGGGACCAAAATTGTCAAAATTCTTTTGAAAAATTAAAAAATGCTTTAATTGAAAAACCAATCTTAAAGTTGTTTGATCCCAAAACACCTTGTCATTTGTTTGTAGACGCATCAAGTCATGGAGTGGGATGTGTAGTGAAACAAGTTGATGAAAAAGGAACATTACATCCTATAGCATATCACTCTAGAAATCTTCGCGATTATGAAAAAAATTATGCAATTACGGAGTTAGAATGTTTGGCGATTGTGGATGCTTTAGATAAATTTTATCATTATTTACACGGTCAAAAATTTGTCATACATACAGATCATGCGGCACTTACCTGGCTCAAAAGTGTTAAAAATTTAAGAGGACGTCTTTTCCGCTGGTCCCTAAAACTTAGTATGTTTGACTATGAAATTAAATACCAGAAAGGCTCCACTAATGTTGAAGCTGATATGCTATCTAGACAACCTGTTTCAGAAAATTTACCCCATATTATACATCTCCTTGACTTGAATGAAGTAAGAGACAATCAGAAGAAAGAAAATGTAACAATTGATGGTAAAAAGTACACTGAGATAAATGATGTTGTTGTTATTAAAAAGAAAGGTTTGTATAAGATTGTGGTCCCCATGTCTTTACGTTTACCCCTATTAGAAAAAACCCACACACAATTTGGCCACCCTGGAATTTATAAAATGATAAATTTAATCTCTGCGCAATATTATTGGCCTAACTTTAATCAGGACATTGAAAATTTTGTAAAACACTGCCACACTTGTCAGATAAACAAAAAATGTAGACAAAAAAGATTTGGCTTATTGCAATTAATGCCCCCAACAGAGATACCTTTTGAATGTTTGGCAGTAGACTCTGTTGGCGGATTTAATTATTACAATTCTACAAAAAAATATTTGCATTTAGTCGTGGACCATGCAACTCGCTATGTGTGGGGTTTTCCTTCAAAAAGTGTAACTACCGAAACTTATACAAACATTTTGAAACAATTATTTCAGATACAAGTACCAGATAGATTGTTAACCGACAGAAATGGAGCATTTACAGCTTCCAGGTTTAGGAGATTTCTTCGTAATTACAATATAAAACACAGATTGACGAGCAGCCATCACCCGGAAACGAATGGGAAAATTGAACGACTAAATCAGACTATTGTCACTAGATTAAAATGTAAAGTCAATTCCACATCCAAGAAAATACCCTGGACTAAGCTTTTAGATGAAGTCTTATATGAATATAATAACACCCCTCATTCTGTAACCCAATTCACCCCTAGCTATTTATTTTTAGGAAATTTACCATATGATCCCCCTTTACCAAATAATAGTTACTATCCCCCTGTGGAAGAAGCTAGAAAATTGGCTAAAGAGAGAACAATTGCTTACCATAAAAAGAATAAAGTCCGTTATGATGCTCGTTTCCTTCCTGTAAAGTTTAAAGTTGGTGACATTGTGATGTATGAAGAATTTCACTATCCGAATACCCGTAAATTGACTGCACCATATTCTGGCCCATACACCATTTTAAAACAACTTTCTGATGTATCCTTTGAAATTGATAAACCCAGCCCACATTTTAAGAGAAATTCCGAAATTGTCCATTCCTCCAAGTTAAGATACTACCACCCTCCTCAAAATCTTAAACTCAGCCATGAATAAACCCCATCTATCTCTTTCAGCTGTCAATTTTTTTTAATTTTTGCTTTCCTATCGTCCCCCTTACTCGTAGCATTTGGATGAGGACCCAGCTGGGCGTGTAACCTATCTCCCCAGCAGTGTAGAATGATGGTGACAGTTTAAAAGTACTGTTAGAATTTTTATTATTTTTTTTTAAAAATATTATAATGACGAATTGATGACACATGAAGGGGTCCTCCGCTCCGTGGCCACCCATCTTTAGCCGGACTGTTTTCCCAGATTCTCTTTCCAGGTTGAACGGAGAATCTGGCAAAACTGCTTCGCTTCCCCTCTGCAGGTGAATATCGATTACCCACTTTTCTTTTTCTGTCGTGCGAGTGGCACATTTTTGGGTGATATTCCCCTCAGAGTATTAAAACCCATATCGCACTGACCCTGCGCATGGTGAAAATTATAGCAAGTGTATATTTAGTTTTTATTAGCTGTAGTTTTCTTTTTTTTTTAAACAACTTAGTGTTGTTTTTTCATGGATATAAACCTAAGGCTGCATCATAGAAGTAGCTAAGTCCCTAACAAAACGGAAAGGTATACGAAGAAATATAATTTGTTTTTGTTATTAGTATTTTAGGATATTTTACTGTTATTTTATCTCAGTGTGAAAATTCAATATTTCTAGAAATGCAAGCTTTTCAAATTGCATTTGAGATACAATATATTTTGTTGATAGTATTAGTGCATATTTTGTATTATTGAATATTTTATATTTTTGAATAATTTGTATTTGTGAATATATTTTACATTTTAATATTTTGTATTTGTGAATATTTTTTTTTACATTTGAACATTGTCTATTATTGAATATTTTTTACATTTGCATATGTTGTATAGTTTTCAGTATGTTTACCTGTGAATATTTTAATATACTATATAGTTTATGGTTGCAATTTGCAATTATACACAAAAGGATGTTTCCCAACAAACTATATCAAAAACTTTAAAACAAAAACTGGAAAGAAAGGGAAACACTACAAACACAGTTATGTTATGACAACTGTTATAATCAAGATATGTCGTCTCGAGACACATTATTGTTTTGCTGCAGCACCATTGAAAGAATTCCAATATTTTAGTGTAACCAATATTTTTATGTAAATTTGATATATAAATGTAAAAATAGGTCCAATTGACTTGAGAGCTGAAGTAAATACTGAAGAGCTGGAGAAATTACTTGAGAGCTGGAGAAAATAAGAATCTAAAAAAAAAAAAAAAAAAAAAAAAAAAAAAACATGGGTTAAATTCACGAGATAAGACCCACAGGTCTTGCAGGCGAGCCCTGTGGCTCTTGTTTAGTGGGGGGGGATATGAAAGGATAAAAGCTAAACCCCTTTTTAAAATGCAAAATCCCTTTTTGCCCCTTTTAAAATTTTAAATTACCGTTTTAAAAAATAGAAATTTAAATCAAAACTTTTAAATGCTTTAATAATTGTGTTTCAATTGATTGAAAATGCCGTCGCCCCTGTTAAATTAGTTTTCCTGCATCACATCTTATAACTTTCAAAGATCGTTTTCTGACTCTTCATAAGAATATTTGTGCTGATGCTAACGCAATTTTAAAGTCTTGCGGCATCCGATCGGCCGATAGAGCCAACGCCTTTATTCCGCACAATCAATCACTCAGCTCGCGGCCAATTAAAAATAAAAATACGCCTTTTTTGACTTAGACGACCTCTAGCAGAAATAATGCAAAAACCTCATATTTATACCATTACACGGCTATCAGGAGCGAACTTTTTACGATTTCCCTCATCTAAACAAATCCACGCCAATCTGCTCTCTCGGAATTGCCTCGCGATGGACGAACCTTCGATGTCCAGACAGACTTAAAAAGCAGCTCTCACGCCAATATGGGCCTGGTTTAAAAGGATGCATGTAAGAAAAAGAAATAAACCAGGTTCCGTAATAGACGGTGTCTTCCTTTAAACAGACATACATTCACTAGGAATTTAACCGAATCCCGCTCACGGCCCAGGACTACAAGAGCATGCAAGGGAATCAGAATGAGCGCTTTGACGTAAATACGGAGCCGCCATCAGTCCGCGCAGCCACCGGCCCGGCGATCAAGGACCCACCGACGGAGCAACACGCTTCGTTTCATATATATAAAATGACCATAAGTGCAATCTCCACCTACTGTTTTGTCATAGTAAAAACGTAAATTTTATTTGTTGCTAATAGAATGTGCTTCTTAAGATGTATATAGTTAAAAGGCAAGCTCAAATTGCAACAAATAAAATGTCATAATAATAAAAAAATAAGTGCAAATTTCTGATATGATCATTTTATTATATTTGTGTACATGAGATGATCTACCTACAAGCGATTTTTTATATAGTACGCTAAAGTAGCAAGAACACAGATTTTAAAAAAGCGTTTCCAATGTTTAAATATCAAATGGAGTCTATGTTAAAGTAGACATATCAGTTTGAAATTGACCTTTACAAATTTGTATATTTTCATGCGGGTTGTTTTGTTAGACTCAAAACTGTAGACATTTTTAAAAATATATAAAAAAAACAGTAAATTCATTTTTCTAATGTTTAAAACTGATTTCGTCCTATAAACCAATTTCATATAATCCCGTGTTTCATCAAATCTCCCTTCAGTTATAGATTTATTAAACGTATGTAAAATTATTGTTGGCCATTATAACTACTAAAGCAATGTGGAAGACTTTAAAAACAACACAGTTCTTAAATAAACATTATTTTATTTGCCGACGTAATTCACAAAAGACAGCATAACTTAGCTGTTAACTCAAAGAAAATAAAAATAAAAGCATGCAGCTACATTAAAATCATAAGTTAAAACATCATGCGTAACAAGAAAGAAGAGGAGAAAGGGCAAATACATCCTAGAAATTCCAGTCTTTTAAACAAACTATCAGCGAATGTTTTGCATAAACATGTTGCCATTTAAAGTTACACAAATTAGTATCTGAAAAGCCATTGGCTACTTACACAGGAATTTGCGACTAGCCGATCACGGTGAATAACACGATCCTGAAATCACAGTTACTTACTGTTACCAAGTAACGTATTTTCAATTAAAGATCGTGAACGAAACGATAGTGCTGGCTGCTTCAGACACGTAAATATGCTTATTCAAGAAATGGTGAAAAACAGAAATGCATTGATGCAAAACTAAATGCTTTTACTTTAAACTTATTAATTAGTCCAGGCATTAGGGGCTAAAAAAGGGCTAATAAAGGAAAGTTTTGGTGTAGTTTTGATATTTTGTTCCTTTATGTTTTTTAGGTCGCTGAACACGAATCCGAGGTTTTCCAACAAAATTTTTTCCGGGAAATACGTTTTTTTTACAAAAAAAACCTGTAAAAAACGGATTTTTCTCTGTTTTTTCAAAATAACTCCAAATTTATGCATTTTGTGTGAAAGTCGACTGTCTATGAATTAAAGAGAATAAAATGCCCTGCATTTTATGTATTGAAAGTTTTTTTTCTGATCAATGGTTTAGCCGTGAGTGTGCCCCAAAAATGGGTGTCAAAAACAAAAAAAAAAAATGTAAAAAAAACGGGAATTACGGAACAGTACGTCGATGTAACATGGAAACTAACCATTTTACGCAAACTTTTAACCATTAATAATACTAAATATTATATGATTAACTATATTTTGTGCATTTGAGATAAAGGAAAAGTGCGTATCCGGCGCCACGAGAAGGTGGGAGCAGTGGAGCAGCACCACCTCCTCTCATTAGTCGAGGGTGCCCCTCCTCCGGAGAGCTCGTACTCAAAGAGGAGGTAAAAACCAAAAAAAACTGTAAGAAAATGGAATTACGGCCCTGTACGTCGATGTAACATGAAAATTAACCATTTTAAGCAAACGTTGACTAATAATGATACTAAAAACTATGTGATTGACAACATTTTACAATTAAGTTGCCTGATAATAAATACAACTCATTATGAATTATTATTTAATTATAAATAATTATGTACATTAGTAACAAACATTAGTAAGTATATTTAAATAACGTAAAAAAGCAAAAATCTTATTTCCGCATTAATTTATTTGAAGCCCCTGCTGTTCATCGGCATCTACAACATAGAAAATAGACGTATGGAATTAGTGGGTTTTTTTATTTACTACCAATATTATAAAATAAATGTTTTCTTAATGGTAAATATTTCATACCTTAGAATTGATAGCATGTGAAAAATTATACTCGGGGTTGAAAAAACTGATTAATAAAATTGATATATAATATTTGTAAGTAGTGATCAATAGTAAAAACTACTCAGAAACGCTTCCGAAAATTGCGACCAGCGAAGGAAACTTTTGTTTCGAAAATGCTTCTTTAAATCTCGAAAATCTATTGGTTCTGAAGATAAAGAAACACTTTTCGGAATTATTGGTAATTCGGGAGAGAGAGGTTATATAATATATATAATTTAGTTTCTTTTGGCTAAATCACACATATTTTCTTCTTTTTTAGAGTCTAGGAATAGAAATAAATAAAAAGATAAGTGCCCAGTTAAAGTGATGGCATTGAGCTCACAGGCCGCTCACACTAATTGGATATTATACTCTTATTTGAAAGAATAATGCTCCTCGAAAAATAAAGAAATCGACAATAAATTAAGAGTTGGGATTAGCCCCTCGTCCCTCCCCCTTTATATTTATACTTAACCAATGAAACACCAAGATTAATCGAGGAAGCGTCTTATCACAATGAGCCTGTATACAAAATTTGAAGCACATCAGATAATTCTGCATGAAAAAACCATTTACCTAAATTAAGAGGAGATTAGCCCCCCCCCCTCCCCCCCGTTAACCTCCTTTATACTTAACCAATGAACAATGAAGCGCCTTATCAGAATGAACCTATATACACAATTTGAAGCACATCGGATATTTCTATCAAGAGTTATCGCGTTACGTACATACATACGCACATACAGAACCTGCGGGAAGATTAACTCTCCTTTAATAGCCTGTGATCTAAAAAATGTGACTTCATTTTAATGGCATGGAAATGAGATTCATTTCATTTAAAAATCGTCTGGAAATTGCGTTTTGGAATAAAATGTACCAGAAGCACGATTCAAAGTAATATAAGCGTCAAGAATACTTTAAAAGCATTAAAATTTTTCTTTCTTTTTTGCGACCTTCTCGCGTTTTCCTAGATCTGTTTTAAAATAAAATATTAAAACTAGCAGAATCTTGCGACTATTAAACCTCGAAACAAGTAACTTTTGGGAATTTAAAAAAAAAAATGGGCTTCAAGTATTTGTTCCATAACTTATTACATTGATATACAGGATGTTTCGCTACCACATGTACAAGCTAAGTTACTCAAAGTCGAATCAGAATCAGGTAGCAATGTAGGATAAGAAACGTCATCGTCATGTATTAGTGTGCTGAGAAGAGAACACGAAGAATGAAATTAGTGATGTGAAGAACATTATTTTAGTCACAATGCATTAATTGCAACAGTAAGAAAGGTCACTGAAAGTGTTCGAAGTTTCGGCTATCACCTGCAACACAAGCCTGAACGACATCGGCGTCGCATGGAATCGGGAATTTTTGGAGTATATCGCGCATCTCTTGGATTGCGGCGGCAGCTACACTGGTACGTGATACAAATTCCTGCTCTCTATCTATGGGTGTTTCGTACACCAAAGCTTTCTTATGACTCCAGAAAAAAAAACAGAATTAGGAAAACAGAATAGTTTTAAACACGTTTTCAACAACGAACTTTATTCCGTTACGATTGCGTTTCCTAACATGCATTGGTACCTGATTCCGATTCGCCTTTGAGTAACCTACCCATCCCAAAAGTTTGTGCACGTGGTATGAATCACCCTGTATACTTAGAGAACGCCATTTGCCGTGATACGGCAGAAGAGGTTAGACACTAGAGAATATTGTTTGTGGCAGCCCTTTATTGATGACTTCCAAACCCAACTTGAAACTGATCAACTAGACTCAACCTGTCCCACAATGTCGGAGAAAAATAATCACAGAAAAATTATTGCCAACCGAACTCGACAAGAACCAAAACAGCCGTTTGGTTTGTGGTCTTGTAATATCAGGTTACCCGACATCATGTAGTATTATTATAATGTACGTTCATTTTTAATCGCTTTGTTGAAAATGTCGCTCATTTTGACAATGAATTGCTCCACAATGATAAATTAAAATTTATCACGTGTGCCTGTAAAAGAACTGTACACTATACGACTAGTTATAACTAGTTAAAAAACCTAAAGTTATATTGTGTAATTTAACATCATTGAAAATTCGTGATGATTTTTCAATTTTTAGAAAAAATAGAGTCTATGAAAAATAAGACAAGAAAACAAACAGAAAGACAAACATACCAGTAGCGTTGAATTCAACGACTTTTTCTTAAATGGATTTCTGCAGCTTTGGGAGGGAGGGGTGACACTGTGCCGCAAAATAAAATCCCAAAAAGTCCGTGGGAACATTTCGATGCTCGAGGAAGAGAGGTACCCTCTGCCCGGGGCCTCCGAGATGTCGCTGTGTGTCCTTCACCGGGCCTGCTACAAGTGACGTCACAACCTGCTGACGTCAAAACAGTGATCCATAATAACTTAAAAATTTTCATGTACTTTGTTCGTTTGTACGTATTGTTTACGATAGTATTTTGATTTTATTTGTTGTTTTATATAGTAATTAATAATATTTTTCAGTGTATTTAGATTATAATGCTATCAATAATTATTGATTATAATTATTAAAGAAAGTGTAGATTATATCTATAAAATAATGAGAAGAAAATGTTGTGCTCCTAGTTTCTAATCTAAGTCTTCAAATACGCTAATGATAATGAAAAGAAGAAATTTTAGCTACGAAAATTACCTTGTGATAATTATATTACATTTCAACAGAAGTGCTCTGCATTAAATGTTTCGATATACGTTTCATAATTCGTGAAGCTAGAATTAATATGATGGTATTGAACTTGCTGTGCTGAGAAAAAAAAATAACCCTAACAACGAATGTCCATAGTACTGTAATGGAAATATTCCGGCATATTTGAATGAATTTGTACTTCCAAATCAAAAAGAGACAAATGATCTTCAGAAAAAAAAATAATAAAAGAAGCAGACGATAAACAGTTTAAAAAATGATTTTGAAAGAAATACTGTAATAAATTGAATGAAATCTGGATACATTTAGTTAGAAGTGAGTGTGCTTTGTTTATAAAATTAAAAGCAACTGATTTACACAACTTAGTAGTTCTACATAGTTCCATTTAACATTTTAGCTAACTTAAGTGTACAAATATATTATGAAAATAAAACTTTTGATAAGTTAATTTGAGTGGTTATTAGGTCCTACACCCAAGTACAATAAATAGACAATTATTAAAATATTACAAGTCAGTTACAAAGTTAAGATAGAAAATTGGGTACTTTTCGGTTAGCCGGGCGCCAGTGATATACATATATATACACACACACACACATATATATATACATACACATATCTACACACACATATATGTATGAATTAATATATATATATATTTATATATGTACATGTATCACTGGCGCCCGGCTAACTGAAAAGTACCGAAAAAGGCTTATGGCGAGAGAAGGAAAGTTGGCAACATATTTTCTGGCAACCTATTCGTAGTTTCATATAAATAAGTATTTTTTTTTTCAATATTTATATAATTTATTTAATATAAAGAAGCCATATATCTCTTTTTATATGCAGGTAGAACAGAATTGTATATATAAATAATTTTATATATATAAATAAACATAAAAGTTCATTAGGTTTGTTTTCATAATTGTGTATATAATTTAAAAACATATCTAACTTTCTGAAGCCGGGATTACGCCAAAGCGTTAAAAAAAAGTGCCAAGGTCTCTATAGTTAAAAAATGTCGATTTCTCTATTTAAATTGACATTTATTGTGTTTTGGTGGTTAAATTATGGTATATAGTTGTAAAAGAGAGGAATGGGATTGATTTTGTAAAGTTTTTGGTAGATTTATTATATTTTTGTACGTATATTTATTGTAAAATAATGTGTTTAGGAAAAGGTAAGTCAATGGGTTCAATCTAATTTATTAATCTTAGCATTTTTTTTAATTTAAAACTTTTAATTTCCTTTAATAAAACAAGTGTATTGATTCCCTTTTATTTCACGATTATGAAATTTAATATTATTTGTGTAATCACAAATTATAAGAGCGGAAATGCTCTTTTTTTACATCTTTCTGCTGCGATACATTGACCAAAGTGGATCACTATTGTGACGTCACTAATACTTGTAGCAGGCCCGGTGAAGGACACACAGCGACATCTCGGAGGCCCCACTCTGCCCCACCAACCCCTGAAATCAACACTGCATATCAGTTTTCAGACAGGACAACCATCAGAATAAAATTTGAGCCTTTCTAACAAAACACAAATTATGAAAATGGAAGCTACCGTTCAAACGTAATGTGTGGACATATATATATATATATATTGTGTGTGGTCAGTTTCTTATGTTTCAATGGTTTAATTTTATAATAAGTTTTATATATATGCAGGATGTCCGAAAAGTCTGGAAACGGTCAAATAACTCCAGAAATATACATCGGATTGAAAAACGGAAAAATGCATGTTCAATAATTTTGAAAAATATATTTAGGGATGTCAAAGTTGCTCCCCCCAACTTTGCCCACTGGGGAAAGGGGGGCAACTTTGAAATCTTAAATGTAACCCCCCCCCTTTTTTTTTATTACAGATTCGGATTCTACGGGAAAAATGCGTAACTTTTGTATTTAACATTTTCTTCGGAAAATCGTAAATGGCGCTGTAATCGAGTAAAATACAGTAAGATTCTTTTCCTTTGAAAAGTCTGGAAACAGTCGAATAACTCGAAAAATACACATCGGATTGAAAAACGGAAAAATGCATGTTCAATATTTTGGAAAAATCTAGGTATATCAAAGTTACCCCCTCCCCAACTCTGTCCCTTGAGAGAAAAGGGGGGATAACTTTGAAATCTTAAATGATAACCCCCTTTTTTATTGCAGATTTGGACTCTACGGAAAAGAAACGTAACTTTTGTATAGATTTTTCAAGACTATTGAACATGCATTTTTGCGTTTTCAATCTGATGTATATTTCTCGAGTTATTAGACAGTTTCCAGACTTTTGAATGGAAACGATTCTCGCTGCATTTTACTCGATTACATCGCCATCTACGATTTTCCGAAGAAAATGTTAAATACGAAAGTTACGTATTTTTTCCCGTAGAATCCGAATCTGCAATACAAAAGGGGGTTACCATTTAATATTTCAAATTTGCCCACCCCTTTCCGCCCACAGGGGCAAAGTTGGGGAGACAACTTTGATACCCCTAAATAGATTTTTCAAAAATATTGAACATGCATTTTTCCAATCGGATGTATATTTCTCGAGTTATTTCACTGTTTCCAGACTTTTCAATGGAGACGATTCGCACTGCATTTTACTCGATTACAGCGCCATCTACGATTTTCCGAAGAAAATATTAAATTCAAAAGTTACGTTTTTCCCCCGTAGAATCCGAATCTGAAATAAAAAAAGGGGTTACCATTTAATATTTCAAAGTTGCCCCCCCCCTTTCCTCCCAGGGTGCAGAGTTCGGGTGGGGGGGGGGGGGGTAACTTTGATATATCTAGATTTTCCAAAATATTGAACATGTATTTTTTCGTTTTTCAATCCGATGTACATTTCTCAAATTATTCGACTGTTTCCATACTTTTCAAAGGAAACGATTCTCATTGCATTTTACTCGATTACAGTGCCATCTACGATTTTTCGAAGAAAATGTTAAATGCAAAAGTTACGTATTTTTCACGTAGAATCCGATTCTCCAATAAAAAAGGGGGTTACCATTTAAGATTTCAAAGTTGCCTCCACCTTTCACCCATGGGTTAGAGTTGGGGGGCAACTTTGTTATCCCTAAATAGATTTTTCAAAAATGTTGAACATGCATTTTTCCGTTTTTCAATCCGATGTACATTTCTCGAGTTATACGACCGTTTCCAGACTTTTCGGACACCCTGCATATACATAAATGAATTATATAATCTCCTTTGGTAAAAGACGTTTAAAATAACAATAGAATATTCAAATGTATATATTGAGATATGTTATGCTATAAAATATAATCTCGTTTTATATAAATTATTGTTTAAATGTTAATAAAAAAGGATTTATTTTTCAATTCAACATATCTCACTTGATGTCAATTTACAAAATGTATATAAAATCATGCACACATTTTAGGAATACTAATAAAAAAACCTCTGACTAGTTTGATTATATGGAAATGAGATTCATTTTATTTAAATTGCCTCTGGAAATTACGTTTCAGAATAAATGGTACCAGCAGCACGTTTCAAAGTAATAAAAGGTGAATAAACTTCAAAAATATTTTTAAAAGATTTCAGAAGTCGTTTTTCTTGCGTATTCATCTCGTTTTTCTTGATTTATTTGAAAATAAAATATTACAGCTTCAAGGTTCTTGCGAATATTAAAAGTCGAAAAAAGAAATTTTAAAGAAAAAAATCTGGAGGCACTGCAGTGCCTCCGCCAAGTCGAGAGAGGACAGCCGTAAGCATACTTTTCTGGAAGCAACTCAGGGCACTTTTGACCCCCCCCATATCTCCGCGCTGGAGTATCCCAAAAATTTTAAACTTCAATTATAGAGAGTATTTGGCCCACAGGACCAAAATTTAAAATTACAACTTTCTGTCTTTTCTAGTTCAGGCGATATATGAACTCAAACATTCGATTTTTTGTCACTCACTCACTCACTCGTTCACGCGTCATCAAAAAGATTAGGTAGATCCTGTAGCCCTAGAAACTTGACATTTGGAAAAAAGGTAGTGTTTAGGATACAAAGAAAGGAAAAATTATAAAATCCAGAAAATTCGAAAAAAAAACATTCGAAAATTCAACAAATTCCATCAAAATTGAAAATTGAAAATAATACGATCTTGTAGTCTTGGAAACTTAAGATTTGGTGTGAAGGTAGTGTTTAACATCCAGAAAAAGAAAACATCAAAAACACCAAAAAAATCGAAAGCGAAATTGAAAAAATCGAAGAAATTGAAAAAAACCGAAAATTTGAAGACAATCCGATTTTGTTGCGCTAGAAAATTCAAATTAGGAATAAAGGTAGTATTTAGGATACAGAAAAAGGAAAATTAAAAAAATCCAGAAAATTCGAAAAAAAAAATAAAAAAATTCGAAAAAAATTGAAAAAATGAAAATAATTTGATACGATAACGCTCGTATTTATAAATTAATTTGGATGAAACTAATTGTGTGTATTAAGCTCACCAATGCCTCGACCGAGTTCGTTGGCCAGCTTGGTCCGCCATCTTGTTTCAAGATGGCGGCCACGGAAAATTTTAAAACTAAAATAAAGATACAAAAAAGTTAAAAAATCAAGTTTATTTTTTAATTAGTTGTTAGGACTTGATACAAGGATTCCAGAGCATTTTTTGTTTTACCTCTATCTTAAAAATTAGCTGAGATAGAGCAGTTTGAAATTCTAGGGTGGCTGACATTTTGAAACAAAACAGCACATTACAAAAAACCAACGATAAATTTATGGTCAATAATGGTCAAGCAGGTGCAATCCCGAATGAATACTCCGTGTTATTATAACTGTAACTTTGACTTCGAAATTTTGATACGTTGCATTTTCTATTTGTTGATATTTTTGAACTATGATTTACGCTAAGTGAAATGTTTCTGTTGAAGAGGGATTTTCCATGTAAATCCGAAACGTCCAATTTTAATATGTTTTTAATGTTTTATGAAAGTGCATTGTAATGTCTGTAATTTTAATGATTTTAATATAAATTTATAAGTTTTAGTGAACGCGACTTCTCGCAAATTATTTTCTTTCATTGTTGTAATCATTTTCCCAATCATACGCATAAAACAATATATTCATATCCATTAGCGCCAAATTCTCGCCAAACTTGGCGACAATTGGCGAAATCTCGCCAAATTTGGCGACAAAAATAAGTCTTCATAAATGAAGCCAACTTGGCTATAGCTCAATAATTTGGCGAATTTCTTATTCAAATTCAGTGTAAACGAATCTTTTGTAAACGGTTTCTTTGCATATTAACTTGCTGTTTTCGAGTAACATTAGCTAAAATTTTAAAACGAAGATATAGGAAAGCTACCTTTTCTGCCGGTACAGGCCGGAGGACTTTTTTATGAGTTGTCGGATGCAATCTATGTTTTGCATTAAACAAAGTAAAACATTGAAAAACAAATCCCACAGGATGGGGATAGTTTTTTTTAGATAGATTTTAAGATAATTGTCCTATTAGCTAGTACACCTTCCGTTATTGTTTTGTGTTATTTTCCCCGGATTATGCTTTTCTTTTCTTTTGTTTACGAATTTTGTAATAGAAAAGTTCCGCTATAGATTGGTTACGTTATAGACCTTTTTTTTTATAGACAGGTTCATTTTCTTTCACAGGCTTTACCCTATCTGGAGGCACGGCAGTGCCTCCGCCAAGTCGAGAGAGGACAGCCGTAAGCATACTTTTCTGGAAGCAACTCAGGGCACTTTTGACCCCCCCCCCCCATATCTCCGCGCTGGAGTATCCCAAAAATTTGAAACTTCGTTTTTCTAGAGTACTTGGCATACAGGACCAAAATTTAAAATTACAACTTTCTGTCTTTTCTAGTTCAGACGATATATGAACTCAAACATTCGATTTTTTGTCACTCACTCACTCACTCGTTCACGCGTCATCAAAAAGATTAGGTAGATCCTGTAGCCCTAGAAACTTGACATTTGGAAAAAAAGGTAGTGTTTAGGATACAAAGAAAGGAAAAATTATAAAATCCGGAAAATTCGAAAAAAAAAACCATTCGAAAATTCAACAAATTCCATCAAAATTGAAAATTGAAAATAATACGATCTTGTAGTCTTGGAAACTTAAGATTTGGTGTGAAGGTAGTGTTTAACATCCAGAAAAAGAAAACATCAAAAACACCAAAAAAATCCAAAGCAAAATTGAAAAAATCGAAGAAATTGAAAAAAACCGAAAATTTGAAGACAATCCGATTTTGTTGCGCTAGAAAATTCAAATTAGGAAAAAAGGTAGTATTTAGGATGCAAAATAAGGAAAAATTAAAAATTCCGGAAAATGCGAAAAAAAAATCAAAAATTCGAAAAATTCGAAAAAAATTGATAAAATTAAAATAATTTGATTTTTTAGCCTTAGAAACTTAAAATTCGCAGTAAAGATAGTGTTTAGGATTCAGAATAAGTTAAAATAAAAAACGCAATAAAATTCGAAAAAAAAATCAAAAAATCGGAAAAATCGAAAAATAAGGAAAATTTGAAAATAATTCGATTTTATAGCGCTAGAAACTTGAAATTTGGAATAAAGGTAATATTTAAGATACTAAATAAGGAAAAATTAAAAAATATGGATAATTGAAAAAATATCCATAAATTAGTGCAGACGATATATGAACTCAAAAGTTTCGATTTTTTGTCACTCACACACTCACTCACTCTCGCGTCATCAAAAAGATTGGGTAGATCCCGCAGCCACAGAAACTTAAAATTTGGAATAAAGCTAGTGTTTCGGATACAAAGAAAGGAAAAATTATAAAATCCGGAAAATAAAAAAAAAAACATTCGAAAATTCAAAAAAATCGAACAAAATCGAAAATTGAAAATAACACAATCTTGTGTGGTAGTGTTTAGAATTCAGAAAAAGAAAACATCAAAAACACAAAAAAAAGTATATTATATTATAACATTCACTTGATTTACCTCTAAATTCAACCTAAATGATCCTAAGAAGACGGATAAAAAAATTACTATATTGGCATGACAATCAGGTAACTTAGAAGTAAAATCGAAAAATCAATAAATTTATAAAAAGTCAAAAATTTGAAAATAATCTGATTTTGTAGTCCTAGAAGCTTGACATTTGGTAGGGTTTAGTATACAAAGTAAGAAAAAATTAAAAAATCCGTAAATGTACAAAAAAAAAGCCAAAAAAAAAAACGAAAAAAAAAAACATCGAAAAAATGAATATAGTTTGATTTATTAAAAATTTCCGGAAATTTTAATTTTGGCTTTCTTTTTATACTAAAAAGTTCTTTTATGCTAAATATCAAGTATCTAGGACTGCGAGTAATATCTCAGATGGATAGCACCTATCCTGGAAGCAATTGAGAGTACTTTTGACACTCCCCCTCCCATAACTTAGTGCTGGCCTAGGAACCTGAAATCTTTTTATCTACAGTACTTTGCAAACAAAACTAAAACTTCAAATTTTTTATACCTGTAAATAATAGGGACAGAGTGTGGGCTTAGCGAAAATCAGTGGATGATCTCCAAAAAGAACCCAAAATCAAGAAAAGGAGGATTACTTACAAAAAGAAGTGAAATCTCATCAAAAACGTCACCTGTAAAAAATGCAGCCAAGTCTCGTGACTCTTTTTCCGTAAAAAGTTCTGAGATCGTGTAAAGCCAAGTTTAGCTATCTTATTAACTCTGAAATTTTCATTCACAAATCACTCCTAGTCTCTACATCTTTAGTTAAATATTATTTTGTGGCTTGGCAATTACGTAGCACGAGAATGTGATGTATATAATTAGTCTTAATCAAATAATACCATGCTATCCCATAACATATTAAGGTGTAATAACTTCCCTGTTCGTATATAATTAGCCTTAATCATATTATCTCATCCCTTCCCACATAACATAGTAAGGTGTAATAACTTCCCTGTGCAGCGTAATTGCCAAGTCACAAAATAATATTTAACTAAAGATGTAGAGACTAGGAGTGATTTGTGAATGAAAATTTCAGAGTTAATAAGATAGCTAAACTTGGCTTTACACGATCTCAGAACTTTTTACGGAAAAAGAGTCACGAGACTTGGCTGCATTTTTTACAGGTGACGTTTTTGATGAGATTTAAACTTACTGCAAGTAATTGTTACTTAACTTATTATATTTATTGATACGTCGGTTGGCTTAATTTAGCGAAAGTAATTTGATACTAAAGAGTATTTTTTGTGGTAGCCCTTCGCTGGTGTTCAACTTCATTTTTAATCACATTGTTATCAATATAGTCCATTTTGATGAGTAATTGCAGATACCATATTAATTTTCTTAATTTGTTTCTGTTAAAAAATCTATGTACGGTACAGCGATTAAACTTAAAACAACTGCACAGAAAAATAACTTTTTTAATAGAATTGTATTTTAATAAATATTTAAGATACAAGTCTGTGAAAGAAAAGTTAAATTAACCAGAATTTTAGGAGTATTTTTATAAAAATTTATAAAAACCCTCACGCTCAGAGAGTTAAAAGCGTAGAGTAGTTCTGTGTACCTTAATTACATATTCGAATTTCGCGGCTGTTAGCCACATTTTACGAAAGTTAGATCCTAAAAGCGTTTTTCCATTTAACGACACGACACCGATATATCGTTACACGATTATCTTTATCCGACATCTTTGCTCGCAAAATACCTTCATTTACACTACGCGCTTTTCCACCTACAGATTCGATGACGACTTTGTCGTCATAATGTATATGAATGCATTTTGTATGCAATCGATGTCGGATAACGACAATCGTGTACGATTTATCGGTTTCGTGTCGGCAAATGGAAAAGCGCTCTAAGTCGAAAAAAAAAAGACAAACAAAAAATATTCTGATAGACAAACTTATGTTCATATTAAAATTTTAGACGCGTGTCTGTAAATTAAAAAACTATGCATTTTAAAAACTTGAAGTAGAATTGTGATGCTTAACACCATATTCAAAATGCTTGACGATTGTTACGAAAGTTAAAACGTTGTTATGACCCCGAATTAACACTAAAATCCAGGCCGTTTCGCAAGATACGAGTATTGACTCTATACCATGAATTCTTTTTGTTTATTCTTTTCGATTCGCCATGTAATAGCTGGATTTTAAAAACGTGTGTTGTTACGCGGGAGGAAGGAACGGTGATGGGACAACTGGTGACGAAAATTAAATGCGCTGTTTTAACGGATTTATGATTTTGTGTTTTTAAAGAAATAGTCTTATTTGTAACAGTATCTTTTTATTTGTGTGCGGCTTCGTGTTATATGCCGTTCAAGTTTCGTATTATATATGTTGTGAACATTCGTATCACGTACTGCGCAAGATTATATAAAGAAATAAAAGGATGTGAAAACCTAAACTTTTGTGCTAGTTATTTACTCATGGTCTGAAAAGTGACAAGACAAGTAACTATCGCTTCAGAATTACAAGAATTTCCTCTCTGTTGATTTTCCAAAATGGCGAATGTTATTGAGCAAAGTACGGACATTAAATTTTGTTTTCGCAATGCAACTACACAATTAATGAATACAAAAGCATTTGAAATGTTCCAAAAAGCTTTTAAAGACTACTGTTTGTCAAAAGCAACACTATTTGATTGGTGAAAAAGTTTAAAGATCATAGTCAAAGTCCCTCAAATATCGCGAAAATGTTGACTGTTTTCTTTGATTGTCGCGGTGAAGTGTATTTTGAATTCCTACCAACTGACAACACAGTCAATAAAAATTATTATTTGAGTGCTTTGCGTCGTTTGCACGAAGTAATTCGTCGAAAACGGCTTGAGATGTGGCGAGAAAACTCATGGGTTCTCCTTCTCGATAATGTGTCTTCGCACATTTCATTTATTATTCATGAGTTTTTAACCAAACATTCCACAAATACGGCTCCAGAAGCTCCGTATTCACCTGATATGGTACCGTGTGACTTTTCTTATTTCTACTGTTGAAACTACCTCTTCATGTCACCGTTTTGAGTCCATTAATACGATAAAAGAAAATTTTCTACGAATTCTCAAGGGGTTTCACAAAAACGACTTTAAAGCATGTTTTGATGATCGGAAAAAGCGTTGGCAAAAGAGCATTGCGGTCGGAAGAGATTACTTTGAAGGAGATGCAATAAAATTATACCTTTTGTGTTATGTAACCATTTCCGGTACTTTTTGATTACAGACCATTTTGTTATCTATATAAGAAAAGTGTAAGTCATGTGACTGTCATCAACAATTCCGGGATGTCCGCTTCACTTTTTCATATACCAGGTGGCCATTTTTATTCAAAATTATTTTTTCGAATTAAACTGCATAAAATTTACATTTTTAGAACGATCGTTCAAAATAAATTAATATTTAAGAGATGACTTACGTTCAATTATGCATATATTCTGCTATAGCTTCAGTTGAAATTACGATCGCAGTTCTAATTCTCTATCCATGAAAGCAAAAAAAAATATTAATACGTCATGAACGTTTAAAATATTCAACCATGGAGGTAATCGTTCGTAAAGCAAGTTCTCCGTGAATAATTTTTTGGACCGCTGCCTGGGTGTCAAAAACAATAATAATAATTCGCACCATTGAGACAATCAAAGTTTACCATAATTCTGTGCTATACAACTCAACTCCCTTCCAGATCTTTTCTTGACGTAAGTTGAACTCGTGTAATAATATTTAATGAATGAAATTTTGAAACGAATTATCAGTTAATTCGGTATTTGTGTATTATACTCGCCAGGAAGAGAGCTCACGGAAAATGATTGGTAATAGCCAATCATATTTACCATTGTTATGACCAATCGCGTTCAAAATAGTAATTTAATATACATTTATAAAATAATAACACCATTAAATACTTTTATGTTAATTTGCGCAAATCTCGCCAATACCATTTTTTAAATCGCCGATACCAGCTTTTATTTTTCGCGTGTTCGAATTAGAATATATATTTTTATTTTTAAAACAAATATTTTGATTTATGATATTATTTCTTATTTATTTATTTATTTTCTACTAGCCGCCACTGGCGACCAGTTTGGTCTCCCTTAAATGTATGTTAAGCATTGTAACACGCATTAATATTTTTTGTATTATTTTAGTTTGATTCCATATTATTTACCATTTTTAATGATGGGTATTTTTATTAACCGGGAGCAAATGATATATCGCCAAATATTGCTCCCATGTCCCATCACCACCATTCATACTGCATTAATTTAATTTTAAATTATAAACCTGTGACTCATTTCAGTTAAAATACTTAGCTTTAATTTAAAATACTTGTATTACATACAAATTAAAATGCCACAGATATCATATACGCACCACATTGGCGCGATTGCAAAAAAAAATGGCAATTTTAGGCCTCACATGGTAACTTGGTTGTTTTGTTTATGTGTTAATAAGTGTTAATATTTACGATTTATTGTGATATTTATATTTATTATTAAAATTTATTATTATATTTATTATTCTGTTTATTATTTATAACTGTTTATTTATTATTGCATACTATTTGTAACTAATATTCAAAAACAAAGTTTTCGCCAAATTGGCGGGGGAAAATTCGCGCCAATGTGGTGCGTATATGACATCTGTGCCTTTAAAATACATGTCGTACACACTTTTCATTTAAAATAGAAAATAAATAAATAAGAAATAATATCATAAATCAAAATATTTGATTTCAAAATCAAAGTATATTTTCTAATTTGCACACGCGAAAAATAAAAGCTGCTGTCGACAATTTAAAAAATGGTATTGACGAGATTTGCGCAAATTA
Source organism: Maratus michaelseni (assembly GCA_963931845.1). Classification (NCBI taxonomy): domain Eukaryota; kingdom Metazoa; phylum Arthropoda; class Arachnida; order Araneae; family Salticidae; genus Maratus; species Maratus michaelseni. The sequence goes on from OZ007588.1 coordinate 217,177,544, forward strand.
ACATAAAAGTACTTAATGATGTTATGTATTTTATAAATGTATATTAAATTACTATTTTGAACGCGATTGGTCATAACAATGGTAAATATGATTGGCTATTACCAATCATTTTCCGTGATCTCTCTTCCTGGCAAGTGTAATACATAAATACCAAATTAACTGAGAAGGAATATTCGAAAGAAGTTGAGTTGTATAGCACAGAATTATGGTAAACTTTGACTGTCTCAATGGTGCAATTTTTTTTTTTTTTTTTTTTTTTTTTTTTTTTTTTTTTTTTAAACACCCAAGCAGCGGTCAAAAAATTCATTCGCGGAGAACTTGCTTTACGAACGAATACCTCCATAGTTTGATATTTTATAACATTCACGACAAATGAATCTTTTTTTTCTTTTTTTTGTTTACTTTCATAGATAAAGAATTTGAACTGCGATCCTAATTTCAACTGAAGTTATTGTAGAATATTGAATAATTGAACGTAAGTCATCTCTCAAATATTAATTTATTTTCCAAAAATGTAACTTTTATGCAGTTTAATTCGAAAAAATTATTTTGAATAAAAATGGCCGCCTGTTATATGAAAAAGTGAAACGGACATCCCGGAACCGTTGATAACAGTCACATGACTTACACTTTTATTATATAGAATTTTAAATGAAAAGTGTGAATGACATGTATTTTAAATTGTATGTAATTTAAGTATTTGAAATTAAAGCTAAGTATTTTAACTGAAATAAGTGACAGGTTTATAATTTAAAATTAAATTAATGCAGTATGATTGGTGGTGATATGAGCAATATTTGGTGATTTAATATTTGGCTAATAAAAATACCCATCATTAAAAATGGTAAATAATATGGAATCAAACTAAAATAATACAAAAAACATCAATGCGTGTTACAATGCTTAACATACACCCCTTCGCGACGAGCGTCCTTTGCGGAATTTTTAATCTTTTACCACCGGTTTCTTAAAACCGAAATTTTCGCGTATAAGAATCGCAGAAATGCTACCATTAAATAAGGCAAAGCTTACACTAAAAAATAACTGGTTGGAATAATCGAGGATTCTGAGCATCTTATGCGTCACGTATATGTGTCGCTCGTCCCCAAGGGGTTAAGGGAGACCAAACTGGTCGCCAGTGACGGCTAGTTATATATAAATATGTTTTGTAGATATATATAGTGTGTAAATTTTTATTTACATTCCAGTAGTTGCGTTATAGTAAAAAGATCCAGTAATTACTGCCCACAAATATACATTTACAGCATAAAAACGTATCATAGGATAAATGTAACTGAGGAAAGGGTTAGTTGATGTCACCCTAATATTCATATTAGAAACAAAAAAAATGTAACCGCTATTCACTCCTAAAAACCAGGAGACTTTTTATGCCCACCTTTCAATCATAATCTTGAAATTCTACACAGGATTATACGTAGTACAAGTGTTTATATATGTTTAGATTTCGAATTTTTATTTCTCTTCTAGTTTGACTATTACAACTTCGATTAAAGTGAAATCTTACCGTATTTACGTGGCCAATTTTTCATACTTTTTTCACAATTACTTCTTTCCTAAAAACAAAGGGACCGAAAAATATGCGAATTTTTCTATAGCATTCTTTTTTCTAGAAAGATAAACTTAAAGTGAAAAGATAAATAGCCATCTAGTAATAAAAAGACTATAACATTTTATTAAATAAATAATGAAGATGAAACAAAATGTATAACTGTTCAAAAAGTTGTTGATATAGTTTTTAAACTATATAATAAATTATAACACTATGTAATAATATAGTACTTTTAATTGCTAAAAAGTGTAAAATGAAATTTAAAAAACTGTAAAAGACAGTCTAATAAAGCTTTTTTACTCTTTTTGACATTTTGTGTGACATCCTTTTTAGTTTTCAAGGGAATTACAGAAAGAAATATGGGGAAAAAAGCCTGTATAGAACCGCATAATTTCCCTGTCCACCGCGGATAGACGATTGCGATTATCACGCTTAACGCTTCTTAAGTCATTTCAGGTTGAACTTGGTTTCTTATATAATATCTATTAATTTCTATATAATCTAATTAATTTTTATATAATCTAATTAATTTCTAAATATAATATAATAAGTACTATAATATAATATAAAATATAAAATAATATAATATAATATATAAAATAATATAATATAATATATAAAATAATATAATGTGACATAATATCATATATTATATAATATATAAAATAATATAATGTGATATGATATCATATATTATATAATATATAAAATAAAATAATATAATAAATTATATAATCTACTTAATTTCTATATAATCTAATTTCTATATAATCTGATATTTCAATATAATCTAATAATATCTATTCATTTCTTATATAATAACTTCTTATATCTTCATAATCCTCTCAAATACCGGAAATGACTTAAGAATCATTCGCTTTTACAACCAATCAGAAAGCATAACAATCCCAATCGTCGATTGACGGTGGAGACGGAAATTATGCTATAGAACCATTTATTGCAATTAAATCTGTTACGCTTTAAAGTGTAAAAATATCTTAGCACCTCTTACGAATTTCTCAGCGAATAAAATCGGAGGAAACATGCTAGTGAATTCATAGTGACATATAGAACCAAATTGAAACTGCACTAAGACATATGCGTCCTAGGTTAATACGAAATCTTATTTCAATAACTGAAAAATTCCCAAATTATTCATGAGAAAATTATGCGAACCTTTCCATTTTGTAACCGAATTCCTTTCCAAAAGTAGATGTGCGAAAAATATGCGAATATTTCATTTCGACCGAAATTTTCTTTCAAAAGTAGGGAATACAAAAACCACGCAGGAGCATAAATTCGGCGAATAAATACAGTAAATAAGTTTATAATAGAAATATGGTATAAAACATAAATTTTATCTTCAAAATATAATGCTTAGGTATAAAAATAACTGCGAATTATCAATGATAAAAAAAAATGTTTTCGTTAATACTTAATTAATGCAATATATTGACGATGAAAAATATTACCAAGTTTCAATTCATTAAAATTAAAATTAATGAAAACAAGAACGAAAAATCCTGCGTCCAGCATTCATTATGAAGCATTTTCCAACATATCACTATGAATGTAATGAAACTTCTCCGTTAAATAAGGTGAAAGAAGATATTCAAGAAAACAGTTTAGAAAACACATAAAACATTTCCAGTTTCAAAATCCAATTTCAGCAATTGCCAGTCATAGTCAGAAAAGTAGCTGAGTTAGTACTTTTTGCAGCTCTATATGTGATCTATAGATTAGCATTTGTACTGCCTAGCATGATACAAATTTAGTTCAGTTAGAAAATGCATAGCATAGTTAAAAATTCCCTTTTAACAACGTTTGTGAATAGGCAGAAATGCACTCGAATTCTTTTGTACAGCCCTGTTTATTATCAACAGACTTTTATAAACACACTACACATTAAGTTAAAATTTGATTCAGATAAAAAATACATAACACAATTAAAAATGCATGTCCAGCAATTACCAATATTAAATGTCAATGTATACAGATCTTTGCTATTGAATTTATTTATATTCCATAAATTTCACCGAGTATGCTAAATATAGTTCAGCAGGTCATGCATAACACAATTTAAAAACCATCCTTAATCAATTCACGCCCATGGGAAGTAGCACTTCCGAACTCTTTTGCGTAGGCCTGTATGACGAAAAGAATTTGTTCACACCACGTAATATGAAAAAAAAATAGTTAAACTTAAAAACACATACCATTACAGAAAACGCACGTACAGCAATTATTGCTCATAGACAGTATTCTATTTGAATTATTTTGTGTGTTCCTGTAACTAAACGATAAATGCTAATCACGTCATATATTTTACAGTAAGCATGTTATAGTGCACCTCAGTAATGTGTATCAATTATGTTTGAGAAATGTATTATCATTATTGTTGAAGAGAAATATGCATGGCTCAGTGACTAAACTTAGTTGTTAGTATTATTCTCAATATCCCCTTAATTCCTGCCCATTCCATCATAACACTTTTTGCATAGACAAGTTGATTTCAATTAATCAATTCTTTTCTTAACGAATATTAAGAGTTCTCTGGGGTCCGTTGATTAGCCAACTTTAGTTTAGTAAAGTTTAAAAATTAAATAAATGATTTCCTTAAATCATAAGGTACAAAGAACATTGTGCTGTGTGAATGTTTCGTCGAAACCTGTTTAAACTCTTTTCAGAAAAATCAATCCTTGTCCAATGCTAAGTCGCAAAGCTTAATCTAAAAGAAATACACAGATAATTCTAAAGAAAAAGTAACGTCTTCTTAATTAAATTTCATTAACACTTATTTACAAAACCATTTACACAAAAGAAAGAAAGTGAAAAGTTTGAATTCATCTGACTTACTTTTGCTAACAGAAAATAACTATAGTGTTTACAATTTACCTTCTTACAAACATTGAGTCAAGTTTTAGCTTTGCAAAAAGATATTTCTATCTATTTTACAAATTACACAATAGTTTTACTCATATTACAACTGTTAATATTTCAAGTCTTCCTCAAAATTTTATGGCTCACTACAAGATGTCCCTAACACATATTTGTATTTTTACCATGGGAATTCATTAGAAATTTATTATAAAGTTACCTCCGTTCTAAAGTAGCAAGATGTCTGCAGGTACCAATCGATTCTCATCACAGTGTTGGTTGTCATTATCATCGTTCTGATGTGTGCTGGTGTTTTATGCGCATTTCACTAAGACGTCTCGCAACACTTTTTTAAATAGATGAAGAGAAATTGTCAAGAACATGAAACATGGCAGCTAAGTTTTTTAAAAAACAAAATGGTCTATCGACCCTAGCTCCAGAGAAAAAACTTTCTCTAAAAACAACCTTCTATTTTCTTTCACGAAGAGAGAATAATCATCCCTCTTTCATTTCTCTAACACTCTCTCGAAAAACAAGTGGGCAGACCCCAGACGAAGTGGGCCGCCCATAGCTGGTCGAGAATTTGCATAACAGCACGAGTGTCCATCCTGCTCGTATCTCATTGGTTTTTCTGGTTCACATCTGATTAAAACTTTTTTTGCTGTTACATTGGCATAAACAAATAGCTTTATATAAATTCCCTTCGTCCTGGTAAAAGATTCTCCAAATCTTCGTGTGGAGTTTATTGATGTGTTTAAGAGTCAGACCTAAAGCGAAGTCAGAATTGGTTGATGTAAACTGTCTTAAAATGTTGCGATGCAGCCTAGAGCCATAAATTTGACGAAGTGCGCCTTTCTTTAGCTATCTTAACACTAAATCCTGATAATGTAAATTATTTACATTAATTATGTTTTATTATTAGTATTTCATTATGTTTGGAAAAGCGTAATATCATTAAAAAAGACTGCAAACGATTTTTCTCCGTAAACCATTACGTAGCAGAGTTCTTCGTGTGACCCTGTAAATGGATGATAAATGCTTTTCACTCGATGTTTTACTGAAATCATGTTTAGTGCATTTTAGAAATGCATAACAATTTTATTATGTTTGAAATAGTGTAACATCATTAAAATGCACTATAAACAGTTTTCTTCATTGACCTAATGCAACGGAATACTTTTAAGTGTCCATGTAAACGAGCTATATATGCGACATACTGCATTTATACAGCAATCATGTTATAGTAAACACCAATAACATATATCAATTACATGACAAACCGTCTATATTTCCTGTAGTTAGAGTACGGACAGACGGCCAAATGGCAGACAAACCGAAGTCATAAACCCTTTTCAAATATGTTGAATGTATTAAAATTGAATGATTTATAGAAATTTTATAGTAGTTTTTAATGCAGTTTTTATTTGCAGAATAATTTTATATGTGCATGCATATATTCATACATGCCCATATAAAATTATCCGCAAATGAATGAATATTGGAAATTATTATAACACCAGCATAGACCAGTGCACCAAAAGACTTTAACCTTGCAATCTGTTATTATTTTGGAGGTGGAATCTTCCTAAATGATGTGGATAAAACCTTTCATTTAATTTATACAAACAATGTCAGAGCGATGTCGAGCAATTGGCGATCTAGCGACATCAACTATTCTAAACTGAAGAAGTGAAAAATACTGAAACGTTTCGTCATTAAATTTTAATTAACTACATTTTTAATGAAAAAACAACATGTTTTAACGAAATGTGAGTGTACTATGTCAGAAAACAGTACAACAACCTTTCAAATGATACCCCATTCATCGATCTGTGTTTTGTAAATGCATAGAAAAGGGGATTTTGATAACAGTAATATGTACCAGTGGACCCGTGCAGAGATTTCGCACAGCAGTCTAATATTTTTTTAGCAAAATTTAATATTTTATAGATACAGGTTTAAACTTCTAAAACAAATTGAGGACTAAAAACATCTGCAAACAACATGGGTCAAGCGAGAATATCATCTCATTTATTCCATCAAAGTTACAGTACAAATTGACCGAAGATAGCAAAAAAAAAAAAAAAAAAAAAAAGGAGTAAAGAAAAAATAAATTGAGCTTGAGTTTAAATTTTTCTTTTTAATCATAAATATAAATAGCACGTGCAGCAACTATGTCTCACTTTATCTTTATTGAACAATTTTTTTATAATCATTGTTGTAGTATTTTATTTTTTTGGCAACACTAATTTGAGGAAAACCTTTCACTTCATTTATGAAAACAATGCCGATTTAATTTTTAATTAATTTCAATTTTTAATGAAAATGCATGTTTTAACGAAATGTGAGCTTACTATGTCAGAAGTCGCTCCAAAATCCTTTCACATGGTATCTCATTTATCGCTCTGCGTTTTTTATTTGCTTAGAAAAATTTATTTTGACAACAGCAATAATATATAGGATGATTCCTAAAATGTATTCATTATTTTCACTGGTATGAATTTTAACGAATTAAAACTTGGCAATACTTTTACATCAGTGTCATTGTTAATGTGTTGCAAAATTAGGTGAAAATGAAAACAATTTTGTTCAGTTGGAATTTTTCAAGAAAGATATCTTATCTATGTGGTTATTTCGTATTGTTCTTTTGTCGAAATACTATATTTTGAAGCATGATACAAAACAAAATTAGTGTTTTATAATTCATATATTAGTGCATATATTGCTGTATATAATTTATATATTATTATAATAGTGTTATATAATTTCCCTAAAATTAAAAAGAGAATTCAAAAAACTTGGAATAAATACTCCCATCACCCCATATCCATCCATTTTCAAATTAATCAGATCAGATACGGAAAAACTTAATTACCAACAGACATCAGTGATATACAAGATTAATTTAAAAGATAACGAAGGAAAAGATAATTCATATATAGGCATGACAAAAAGAAAAATTCCAGACAGAATGAAAGAACACAGAAGAGATATAAACTTAAATAAATCAACCACTGCAATAGTCAGATTAAACAATAAATCCCCAATTACAATAGACTTCAATAATGTTGTAAAATTAGCCAATTATAATATTTTAAACTACGCATTACAGAGGCAAGCAATAGAAATATATACATCAAATTCAGAAACTTGCAATGATATGGCTCACGCCAAAATTGATACCAGATGGCGCCAGATGTTGTTGGGAAAAGACAGAATGGAAGTTAAAACAAATCGATTGACAGAGCAGAAAACCATAACATCAGTATTGAGGATGCCTGGGACGACAGGTGAAAATATTTTACTTTTGTGAAACTTTTAACATATGACTGGTTTTATGGGATTTCAGAGATGTTTTTAAGACTTTCGAAACCTGTACAAAGCCTATCTATATGTTGAAAAAATAAAATAATGTCTGTAAAAATAGGTAGTTCGGAGAATTATTAAAATTAGTGTTACTGTACACCAAAAAGTGTGTTAACACTTTTGCACGAAAAGTAGTGCAATGGAACATCAAGAATATTCCTTGAAACATAAAGAATAATTCTTAGTGTTTCAATACATCGAAAATTATTGATATTATTTCATTACACCATTTTTAGGGGCAAAATAGCTGCCTTCATTGGTTGGTGCACAGGCACACTAAATTTATTTACACTGTGTACTTCAACTACTTTTTCTCATAATAGGCTTAAATTAATATATATTTTAGCAACATTTATATTTTTAAAATAATGTCGTAAGAAAAACTTTTGATATTTTAGTTTTTTACATAATATTATTTGCATAGTTTTGAATTATTTCATATTATTAAAAAAATGTATTCGCATAATTTTTCGCGGGTGAAACATGAAGCAATTGTATGCTCAGACTTAAAATATAATCTGTTATCTCATAAAATATTGTGTAAAAATATTAAGTATATCAAAATATATATTGCGCATGATTTTTAAAAAGCATATATCGTGATAAATTACTTTAAAGTATTTTGTTAATCGTTGTCTACATTGAACACATAATACATTTTAAAATCATAAATTTATAAAATGTTGTGCCCTTTTTCTATTCTCAGAAAATATTGCTCGTTCATATGTATATTTTGTTTTAAAAAAATGATTTTTTTAAAGATTTAACAGTCATATGACCCTTTAAACTAACAAACGATATACAATATGGTTGCCAAAATCAATTATTTATTTTGTATTCATTTCCATAATTTCCAAATAATAATGTTCGTGATAAATTTCTACTAGAAATGTACCACGAAGATTATTATTTAAAAATAGTGGTAAACAGCATAGTAAAAAAATAGACGCACCCTTTTCAAAACCCCTTACCAACCAGTGAAAAAAAAAATGTAAGCATTAAAATTGATGCATTAAATGTTATAAAGTACACATTTAACTCAAGAAATAAACAAATGCGAGCTATATATAAACCAAAAAATAATATAATTTTTTATTCTTCTTTTATTTGAAAAATGATAATATTTTATTTATTGTGGTCTATTTTGTTTTAACAAAAAATAAAATGTTATTAATGTTACTAAAAAACAAAAACAATCGTTTACATTTTTTACCTTCAATAAAATCTTTTTTCAAGTGTTTCACAGAATCTGAGAAAGGTATTAAATAATGTTCATGAAAGGTACTTTCCCTTAAAAGAAATTCCATTTTCTAAAAGTAAAATTAATAAAAAGATATAGATATTTTTAACTATGGCATAAATGCTTATGTTATGGATTCTTTAATAAATTTATGAAATCTATTTCGATGTAGATTTATCAAACATGCATAAATTTATACATACATTTTAGGAATAATGATAAGTTTGATTTCGTTATGATGATATGGAAATGAAATTCATTTTATTTAAATTTCCTCTGGAAAATGCATATCCAAAATAAAATATACTAGCATCACGTTTCAGTGTAATATCAGGGAAGAAGTTTTAAAAATATTTTTAAAAAACTTTCATGAGTATTTTTCTTGCCTATTTCTCATCTTTTTCAAGATTTTTGTATTTCAGAGTAAATTTTATATTCTTAAATTATACGCAGTAAATGTGAAGAAAAGGCATGTTGAAATTTAAAAATAAGTCAGTACGAGCTGTATATAAAACAAAAAAGAAAATGATTTTAAATTGGATTTTTAATTTTTATTTTATTTTAAAAGATATTTAATCTTCTTTTACAATTCTGTGGCCTTTTTTTTTCTTTTAACAAATAGCATAATTTTACTAAATCCAGTCTTTTATTTTAATTAATTTTGAGAATAAGTTTTTAAAATTTTATTAGAAAAGATCACAAGGAATGTTTACTCTTAAATGAAAAAAGGCTTAATATTCTGAAACAATTGGTGAGAAAAAAAAATGTAAATCAAGAATATGTGTTTGTTCTAACATAAAAAAAATAATACGAAAAAAAAAGATGATTCGGTGAAATATATTTTAATAGGACACTCTTTAAAAAGCTATCATGAGTATTTTCCTTGCCTATTTCTCATCTTTTTTACGATTTTTGTATTTCAGAGTAAATCTTATATCCTTAAATTATAGGAAGTAAATATGAAGAAAAAGCATGTTGAAATTAAAAAATAAATCAGTGCCAGCTATATATAAAACAAAAAAGAAAATGGTTTTAAATTGAATTTTTAATTTTAATTTTATTTTAAAAGATATTTAATCTCTTTTTACAATTCTGTGGCCTTTTTTTTCTTTTAACAAAATTCATAATTTTGCTAATACCAGTCTTTTATTTTAATTAATTTTGAGAATAAGTTTTTTAAATTTTATTGAAAAAGATTACAAAGTATCTTTACTCTTAAAAGGAGGAAAAAAAGCTTAATATTATGAAAGAATTGGTGAGAAAAAAATGCAAATCAAGAATATATTTTTGTTCTAACATAAAAAAAGATAATGATACGCAAAAAAATATGATTCGGTGAAAGATATTTTAATAGTACTTCTTAAAAATAAGCAGTTTCTCGTTTAAAAAAAAATCTATTCCACTATTATTATTTTAAAATTAAAACGCTGTTCAACCTTTTTTTTAACAATCTTTCTGTTTTTAATTTGCATTGCATGATTCCTATAGATTTTAAGGTGCTAAAAGATTTTGTTAACAGTTTTCCATCATTATCCAATTTTAGGAATTTTCACTTTCAATTTTTGAACTATATAGCCATTTATATAACAATTATGGCAACGCTTCATAAATACAACCTTCTGTTTTTAACAGACTTCCAAAACGAAAGAGGTTATACAATATTATATATATACTAGGGGGGCTACCCCCTGCGAGCTACGCTCGCCAACCCCCGCTCAGACTTCGAAGCCTCTAAAAACATGACAGCGTGGTTTGTTTTAAAAATATTGGTAAATCTGTAATTGAGTTGCCATGCTTTTAACGTTTTAATGGGGCATTTTTTGATTACCATGGCCTCATACACAGCTGTTGCGACAACTGACGACTGTTTTCGGGATTGATAAGTAAAATCAATTACAACTTGAAAACCAGCTTGTATAAAATGGTTAGGTTTAAATTGTGGCTACCTCTCGGACTTTTATAACAACGATCTGTATTCTATTCTTCCTTTGTGTTTAAGGATGAGAAAAATTCCATTTGCTTGTGAATAACATTAAGAACTACGGTATTGAAAAGTACTGTTAAAGACATTTTCAGTAACAGGTTTTAATTTTCTCTCTATTTTAGTGCACCATCATGCACATTTTCATATTATTTTAAATATGCAAATTAATTATTTTAATTAATATGTATATACAAATTTTCTAATAATTATTTATCATACAAAATTACCTAAATATTTTGTACATGCATGCATGCATTTATTCGGCATCAATTGATGACATATTTAAACAAATTTGCTATCTCCGATAATTTTACACCTTGTTATGTCACTTCAATATTGTCCATAAGAAAATCGGGTACTTTTCCAGTATAGGATCCTTTGCTTTTAGGTTTGGCGTAATTCGAGCTTCGAAAAGGGATAGATTCGTTAATATACATAGATTTGTTGCCAAAAGTTATGAAAACAAACCCAATGAGCTTTTGGTGCTTTTCTTTTATAGGGGTCTTGACGCTTTTTTAAAAAGCTTGGCGCAATTCGGGCATCAGAAAGTGAGATTTGGTGCCAAATGACATAAACATCCATGGAAACAAATTCGACGATTTTTTTGTTTATATGCGTATTTTAATTATACGTATATTATTATTGTTTTTCTATACAAATTACTTCTGATTATATATAAAATAGGATAAATGACATTTTACGCTAAACAAATTGTATAAATATTTTTTTGCTCCTTTCTTTTGCGTTTACATAAATGACGTCATTTGGACGAATTTATTCAAAATATTTTCAGTTTATAAATTAAATTAAATGCTGACAGACAATTGAATCCTAACGATAGAAATGTGATTTTTTTTTTTTTTTTCAAATTTTCCTGAAAAACATAATTTAATCACAATCTTGTCTTCATTATCGATTGAAATAAAAGATAAATTCAATTTCAATTTGAAAATGACAAGTAAAAAGAAATCAATAATCCCTATCGGGATCCTTTTCATTTTTTTCCCTTTTTTGTCCCAAAAAAACTGAGTAATTAGTTGCCATCATTACAGAAATGTCATTAAAATTAGAAAAAAATTAATATCTCGAAAACTAAATCCAATTTCAAAATTCTATTACCAGTTTTGACATCCGCGGATTTTTATGGACAATTGGTATTAATTTCACCATCAAGCGTTTAATATTTTATTAAAAATAGCCCTGAAACATAATCAGTCGTTTAATCAGTCGTTTCATAAAATCGTTTCATAAATTCGTTTCATAAAATCGTTTCATTAGGATTTTATATATATAGGGTAGATATACATATATTATATATATATAAAATTTGCCTTTTACTTAATAAAGATAGTATCATTAAAAATGCTAGTACAAAATTGAGGAAAGGAAACCAATATATATATATATATTATGTCCACAAAAGCTATGGAAAGGATGCTTCGATTTTCAAATTTTATTTTTAGTTAATCTGCAGGTAATCCCGGTGTATTATAATCAGGATTTAATGAACATATATTTGTCCGTCTTGTTTTCTTTCTTTTTCTGTGTATTCCCACGCATAACTCTTGAACGGATGCACGGATTTCCATACATTTTGTTGTTGTTGGAATGATCTCGTTGCAATATCATTACGATTAAAAATAATATATTTGTTTGTCTTTTTGTGTGTTTTTATGTCTGTTTTGTGATTTTGCCTTAACTTTCGTAAAAATTGACCAATCGTCACGATTTTGTAATATGCTGTTAAGATACACAGTACTACTACTTCACGATTTTTTTAGGGGTGCAAATATCTTATACTATTATCCGAATGTTTAGAATAAATTTCCTCACTCTCGTTATTAACTTTGCAGAGTTTCAGTTATTGGAGATTGCGCAACATACAAAAGTAGTGAGCTAAAGGATTGAAAAAATCTTGATATTAAATTTAATTTCGAATTTAATTTGTTATTGGTTATATTAACTAAACATGCATTAAAAAACAATTGCGCACTAAATACCGTAGTGTTCAAATTGCTTAATTTCTGCTGTTTCATAAATGCAAAAATCTTTGATTAATATTTCCGACAGTTGGGGTAGATTTCATCATTCTGATCACTATCTTTGTAGAATTTTAATGATTGCAGTTGCGCAAGTTTATAGAGGAGTGAGCTAAACGAGTGAAATGCTCTGGAGTTTAAATATTATTTAAGATTTTAATTTTGGTATTCATTACATTAACTAAACATATGTTGAAAAATAGTTATGCACTAATTACATGTAGTGTTCATGCCGATTTGTCTTCTGAAGTTTTAAAGATGCAAAAATCTTAATATTTCCGATAATCAGAATAAATTTCATCAACCTAATTCTTAGCTTTGCAGAGCTTCAATGAATGTGGATTCCACAAAAGGGTAAAGTGGTATGCTAAAAGAATAAAATGCTGTTGAGTGTTAATTAATTTTGGATTCAAACTTGCTATTGATTACAATAACTAAACATGCATTTAAAACAATTAGGCAGTAATTACAAGCAGGATAGACTACTATGTGAAGGTTTTCACCGGTATTTACCATGTTTACTGCTGTATTCGGGAAAATATGTTTTTCCTATGGCTTCTACGATTTTTTTTAAATCTTTCTTTTTTTAGGTGCGTTCGTAATTATATAAATACGTAGCACCTATTGTCGTCGCTTGGTCCGTCCGTCCGTCCGTCTGTCTGTCCGTCTGTCTGTCCGTCCGTCCGTCCGTCCGCATATAACAACGCAAAAACTACCCAACCGAATGGTTTGCAATTTAAAATATATTATCTTTGCAGAATTTTGTCGAGACATTTCTGATTTTATTAAAATCGAATCAAAACTTTAGGAGTTATTAATAAAAATATTTATTAAGAAATTTGAATTTTTTTTTTAAATTGGTGCTTTTTTGTTATAGGAGCTTCCGAAGTTGAATCGTCAAGCGACCGAGATACTTACTTTATTGCAGAAATTAATCTGCAGACGATATAATTCATTTCACAGAATTAAAAATCAGAAAAGATCTGAATATTTATATAACTAGCTATAGTACGAACGCACCTCATTTGTCACGTTTGACGTACAATTTCCAACTTGTTTTCACTGTTTCAGTCACTTTAAAAATGTTTTTATTGCTTTAATTTTTCACTCAAAAATTAATATTTATAGTATTATGAGCTTAAAATATGTAATTATTTTTAATAGCATATTAAAGTATGTATGCTAATTTTAATGGGTTATAAGCTAATTATTTTTTGACATATTTTATATCATATTTTATGTGGATTAAATATAAGTAGAGGTAATAACAAATTAACAATAAGCACTCTTTTACCATAATTAACAGAAAATGTATAACATTAATTGTTTTTCATTTAAAAAAAAAAAAACTGTTTTTCTCTCAGTATATACTCTAGTCTGAAACAGTGTTCTATGTTTTATAACTTTTAATTCTACTAAACGACCAATATTTCTAAATAACTCTTGTATTTGAAAATACATTCACAAATGAAAATAAGTAATTTTCTACAAATTCAGTTTAATGATAATTTACAAATTTTTAGAGTTTATTACAAACTTAGAGTAAAACTTCACAAAATGTAGAACTTAAAAATCATTGGTTACATAGAAACTGACAATCTATGTATTTATATTCGTTTAACCATTATTATGCAATAAAACACAATTTCGAAGCTGTTAAGATCATTTTGAATCTATCTAAAGTTTGAAAAACTTCTCAATTGTTGGATGACGAAGGCAATTTTAAAAGCCTTTGTTAGTAAAAAATTTCCTTCCCCTCACCATGTTCTAATAAAGAATTTTTTACTAATAAAACTCAGCTATTCCTATCTACTAAACGTAGCTGATGAAAATTACCTTTGTACCTCTTTGTTTTTTGTTATAATCACACAGTCTATCAGATGCATGTATCAGTTAATGGCATCTAATAATTATAATGTCTATCGTTAAAATAATGTTTAATTATTATATTTTAACTATTTTTATTATACATAAATAACACACATATCAATTATAAATAATAGGCTGACAAATTTCTTCATAGATGAGAATATGTTTAATATAAGTTTCACTACATATAAGTTCATCTGGAATGTTTATTTTCTATTTCAGAGAGGTCTTATTAAGTCTTATATTAAAATTTTTAACATTTGAAAGTTTCATCATATTGATTACTAACTTTTAAGAGTTTTATCTATAAGCAAATCGCCCGAAATTAGAATGGAAATGAAATGCTGTGACGTTTAAATTTATTTTACTCGAAAGATTTTAACTTGTGGCTTGATTGTAATTTATACATATAAGATTAAAAACGTTTATCCATTTATTACTGCTGCCTGACCGTCTAACTATCAACGGATATATGGATAAACCAAAGATCCAGTAATATCGGAGGAATATACACATAAAATAATCATAAAATGTTACTCTTTAGAAACATGTAAATACATAAATGTCAAGTTAAAATTATGCTTGAAATTATATTTATAATTGGCAATTTGGTATTTTATATTTAGTGTTTAAAATATAACTCAGTTCACATAAAGTAAATACATTTTATACAGATTTTCATTGTGGAAGTTCGTTTAAAATATGAGTCTCCAATTTGAGGCCCGCAGGCCACAGAACTACCACTATTTTTTAATAGAAAAAATTGCCTTTTTAATGTCAAAAACTTTTGGATTAAATAACGTGAAGATTACCTTTTGGAGCTTGTGGCGGCAAACCACTTTCAGTTTAAAAAAGTTAAAACTTCTTGTTTATGTAAGTATCGTCTGCAGCGAGCTGAAGCTGCATGTTCCTTGGTTTCATGAGCTCCGAATTCGTGTAAGTTTCTTTTTTTTACTTTCCGCGTTTGGCAACACTCAGTGTTCTGTTTGTTTCTTGTGTTTTGGAATGTGAAAAAATAATGTTGATAGAATAAGCCGTGTGATGGCTCGCTTTTATTTGTGTGTGAATAAGCCGCTTTTATACAGTTCATTAGTTTTAGTTAAGTGTTTTTAGTTAAGAACCAGCAGTGTGTGTGTATAGTTTAAAACGCGAAAACACTTCTAGTTTAAAACATTAATATTTTGTACACAAAATGAGATTACTAACTCACTGAGATATTTTAATATTATAAAATAAACTTTAAATGAGATAGAATTCGTTTTATAACCTTCAACTAAATATCGAGTGCGTGAAAAGTTTGTTACAAGTTAAAAGAATTTAATTAATTAACAATTTAATTAACAATAAAATTAATAAAATCATTTTACACAGCGAGGTTTGCACCATAAGACTTGATAAAGTGTCGAATGTTTCATGGCGACAGAAAAAATAATTCAAAGTTTCGTTTAACAAATTTTTGCTAATGAAATCGTGATCATTTCCCAAGTGTTATGGTGTAAACCGCATTCTGATATGACAGTTTGTTACATTTTCATGAATGTTTGTAATCTGGATATAATTTGGATCTCTTTGAGCTATTTTATTTCTACTGCCACAATAATTCTGACTCTGTGACAAAGTGTTCCAAACCGCACTCCAATACGACAATTTGTTATATTTTTTTATGATTTTAATTTGTAACGAATTTCTAACGTATCCGGTACAAAGATAACCACGGTTTCTAATCATTTGTGCTACTACTTTACATCCGTTAGACTACATCAATCGAAATCGTCTGTAGCTTGTTTGAGAGTTTGAATCATTAATGGAAATCGTATCCTAACTAATCCTACTTAATTCCAAACGTTACTAGACACGTTTCAAGCAAATGACGCATTTAAGTGTTATCTATCTTCTCTCATAGGATGCGATACGTTTAATATAAGTTCCACTTCAGATGACTTCATCTGGAATGTTTATTTGCTATTTCAGGAGATGTCTTATTAACTCTTAAATTAACATTTTCGACATTTGAAAGTTTCATCATTCTGATTACTAACTTTCAAGAGTTTTATCTATAAGGAAATTGCTCGAAATTAGAATGAAATGCTGCGACGTTTAAATTTATTTTACACTAAACATTTTATCTTGTGGGTTAGATTATAATTTATGAATATATGATTAAAAAACAGTTATTCATTTATTAACGGTTTATAGACAAATCAAAATCCAGTTATTCGGGAGGAATATACTGGGTGGTTATAATATAAGTATCTCTATTTGGAGCTGTCTGTAGCTTGCAGGAAAAACCGGAATGAAACCAAAATCAGTGGACATACTATTCGAGAAGGGGGAAGAAGAATGGAACAATTAAAAAAATGATTAAGTAATCGCCGACAGATGGCGCTTTTCAGTGTGAAATGTAATGTGTAATATTGTGTACCGTGGAGGTGTCGCAAACCTCAATGACTTTACCGCATATCACAACATGTACGAAATATCACTCCTGATGCGTTACATTCCGCAGTTAAGCAAGTCGTGCACCGCCTGTATTATGTCCTCCAGCACAATGACCATGTGGAACCTTAACATGATCGGCACCGCCATGTGAAAGCGTAACCACGTTCACTGTGACATTTTCCAATAAATTAGGTGTACCATCCGGTTTGAAGCCTTAATTCTTTGTTCTTGTATTATACATTACATTTTACACTCAATAGAGCCATCTGTTGGTGATTATTACAATTTTTCTTATTACTGTACCATTCTTCTTCCCCCTTCTCGAATAGTAAGTGTGCCGATTTTGGTTTCATTCGGGTTATTCCTTCGAGCTACAGATAGCTCCAAATAGAGATACTTATATTATAACCACTCTGTACATGAAATAGGCATAACATGTTACTCTTTAGAAACATGTAAATACATAAATGTAAATTTAAAATCAAGAAAATAATAAATTTATCTATAATACTTATAATTAGCAATTGTATTTTATATTTGCTGTTTAAAATATATTTCTGTGAAACGAAGGTTCTCAGTTTTATTTACTTTAGTATTTTTTTTATTTTACTACACAGTTTTTACAGTTGTATTTACTTTTGTAAATACAATTCAAAAGGATTTTCATTATGGAAATTCAATTAAAGTACAGGTCTTCAACTTGCGTTTCGCAAGCCACAGAGCTACCAATCTTTTAGAATAGAAAAAAATGCTTTATCTAGTGACAAAAACTTTAAATTAAATAATGAGAAGATTACCTTTCTGAATTTGTGGCGGCAAACGACTTTGGGTAAAAAACTGCAAGATTTTAATATATGTAGAACTTAATTAAAAATTAATAACATAAGTTTCAGGCATTTTTCCGTTAGCCCGAAATAGGTGATAAATCGCCAAATATTCTTTATGGTTACAATTATATACGAGTTGCAACAACAATGGATTTAATAATACGCCAAAACAGACCAACTGGGCTGGGAAGCTAGTACATTTTATAGACCAGTATAATGTAATAAGTAAAATATTTTAAACACTAAAAAGTAGAAGATATAAATAAAAAATAAAGATTGTTATATATTTTTCAAAAATATATTTTAATTAATTAGCAGTTTTATATTAATTGAAATATGATTATACGTTGAGAAATCAGTTTAAAAATCCTCAAAAGATAGTTTAAATGTTCCTTATTACTCTTTCGTATTACCGTATCTTAAAAAATAAACAGAGAAAAAATTCTAATTTTTAAAAAATAAATTCATTAGCTTGCGCTTTTTCCAAACGTAACGAAAACGGTGAATTCTGTCTATTCAGATTTGGAGTCACGCTAAACTAACAGATTTTAAATGAATTTTTTTGGAAAAATCATGAATTGGAGTTATGAAATTAGGAGTGATTTTCAAGGATTGAATGCATAAAAATATTGTTAAAAAAACTGTGTTTAATTTTATACTTATTTATATTTAAACTATACCTAACCATTAATTGATTTTTCTTACATGAAATAAAAACTCTATCGCGTTGAAATCACTTAAACAATAAAAAATAAATTCAAGCTGAAATAAAATTATCCTTCTAAACTTCATTTATATTCAAAGACAACTGCAGTATACTATCTTCTGTACATTACATCTATTAAACTGCATTAATGAAAATCTCATGTCGATTGTCTGTGATTTTTTATAAAATTTAAATCACATCGTCACTAATCCTTCCTAATTTATAAAGGCATTAGAGAGCCATGTTTCGTAGCAAATGGCACGTTTAAGTGTTTATCTTTTTTCTTTCATCGAAAAGCTTATTGCAGGCTCGTACTACAACTGACTTCAACTGGAATGTTTGTTTTGTTATTGTATATATGCAAAAGTTTTAGACTAACATTTTAGATATATAGAAGAAGTCCTATCTCTGATTATATATTTTCGAATGTTTTGAAATTATAAGAAATTGCACAAATATGCAAAGGGATCAGCAAAAAGAGTGAAATGTTCTTGAACTTCAATTTAAGTTTTATTGAAGACTTTAATTAATAGATTAATTATGAAAAGGAGTCAAAACATTAATACTGCCAGTGGAAAAAAGAATGCAAACAATAATTATTTTAGAGCTGAACAATTCTGAAAATGCATTTATATATATTTATTTAATAAAGCTAGTAAAAGGAAATATTAAAGAAGCTTTTGGATAAACTTCAAAGGACGCCATGGCATTCGCAAGCACGACGTTGGATATTAAAATTTTTATTAAAATTATTATTACTGTTACTATTTTTCTTTCGTAAAGTAATAAATTTATATGTGTGCATTTTTCGTTGCCTGAAGAACAGCTAATTAAAATTTTATTTCAATCAATTGTTTTTTCTTCTCCATATTTTCATATTTGTAATCGAATATAAGACAACAAGAAAAATAACAATCACACTTTGATTTTATTGTACGAATATGTTATACCATTAGAATATATCATTATACCATTTAGAAGGCACCTCGGAAAATGTTGGTTTGGGACAAAAGTACAAGAGTTAAAAAATCTGGAGTGACTCCAAGTGACTTTCCGAACACTTTATATAATACTTTGCATTCAGATACCAGGTAATTCAAAAGTAACTGAAAAGGGTATATAACGCAACACGTGCAATTTATTCTATACTAAAAAATTTCAATTATTGATCAAAACTCCCGTACTCCGATCTACATCCAAAATTTTACGTTAAAACATGGACAATCCTGGCAACAATTAGTTTTAAGTGCATGGGAATTACGAAATTTTTTACAATATTTTAATTAATTTTTCACCAAACCACGCTATCTGCACTGCAAAAAAAGTGTTGATATTACAGTATAATAGTGGCACTCCAGCTGCCAGTATTATACCGTAAAATTAACAGTAATAAATTGTAAAATAGGCAGTAATACGCTACCGCGCATGCGTGGAAGCGTATTGCTGCTGATTTTACTGTTTATTACTGTTAATTTTACGGTATAATACTGGCAGCTGGGGTGCCACTATTATACTGTAATATCAACACTTTTTGTTTTCTTTTGCAGTGTAGCATTACGACTAAATGTCACTAAAATAATCTCAGTGATACAAGGATCCCTACTTTATATGATTGTACATCACATCCATTAAATTGTATTAATATAAATCTCTTGCCAATTGTGTAAAAATGTTTCACTTAAATCGCATCCTAACTATCCTAACTAATGGTACTTAATTTACGATGATACTGGAAAGACATTTTCTGAAGCAAATGATATTTTTAAATATTTATCTTCGTAGAAATGGCACTTTCATTATAGGCTTTTACGGCAAATGACTTCATCTCTGACGTTTGTTTTGATATTTCAGACATGCAAACGTCTTAGATCAACATCTTCGATATTTCGAAAACATGTCATCACTATGATTACTGACTTTAAAGAATTTTAATGATTGAAGATTGCGTAAAATTAGAATGGAGGAAGATAAAGGAGTAAAATGCTAATGACTTGATTGTGACTAAATGACTTGTTGCTAAATGACTTGAATGCTAATGAATTAATATCAGAAGTTTTTGAAGAAAAAGGAGCCAAAACATTAATGCCTTCTTTCAAAAAAAAAAATACAAACATAAATGATTTTAGATGTGTACAACTCTGAAAATGCATTTTTATAAAAAAAAAGATAGCAAAAGGAACCATTAAAGAAGTTCCTGAAGAACCTTGAAAGAGCGCCATGGCACTCGCGAGTATGAAATTGGAAATCCCTGTATTAAAAGTTTTATTACAATTATTATTACTGTTAGTATTATTTTTGTTTCGTAAAGCAATACATTTATGTGTGTGCATTTTTCTTTGAGTAAAGAACGCCTAGTTAAAATTTAATTTCAGTCAAGTGTTTTCTTCTCCATATTTTTATATTTGTAACCGAAAATTATGAGACAACAAGAAGGATCTCAATCACACTGATAGTTTATCGAACCAATATATTTAACACGCGACAATTTTAAAAAATAAAGAAAACTATACAACAATTACCAATCCCTTCAATTGGACCCATATGTAAATATGTAGAACCATTGGACGCGTGGGAGGATTTCGCACTGCAGTCTAATATTTTTTAACATTATCTAATACTTTTTAGATGCGGGTTTAATCTTCTAAAGAAACATTAGCGATTAACAATATCTGCAAACAACATTAGTCCAGCCAGAATATCATCTCATGTATTCCATCAAAGTTACAGTGTAAAAACTTATCGAAGGTAGAAAAAGGCATTCGCGAGGGAAAAAAAATAACAATAATATTTTAACTGCATAAGAGGATGACGTTATCAGTTTCAGGAAAAAGCATGGGAAAAAAATAACTTAAACACATATAAAATACAATTTAATCTAATCTAACAAAGCATACATTTTAGGCTGCACGGAAAATACCACTGCTACGATCGATCAATGATGTCCTTTACTTCTAAACATTTCAATTTACATTTTGCTTTTTAATCATAAATATAAAATGAACCTGCGCGGAGACATCCGCACTTAATCTTTTTTGTGCTATTCAGTTTCAAGATCCCTTATCATACTTCAATAATAAAGGTGATATAAATATATGTATATATATAGAAGTTAATATGATAAGGGGATCTTGTTCACTTTTTTATAATCATTGCTGGGCATAATATAATGCTGTATTTTATTTTTGAGGCAATGTTGGTTTGAGAAAAACCTTTTATTCCATTTATGAAAGCAGTGATGATTTAATTTTTAATTAACTGAAATGTTTAATAAAAAAAACCACGTTTGAACTAAATGGGAGTGTACCTATATCAGAAGCCTGAACAAAACCCTTTCGCATGATACCTCATTTATTGTTGTTCATTTTGTAAATGTATAGGAAAAGGGACGTTGACAACAGAAATAATAGATATGAAATAAAATTCAAATGAACTATTGATTTATAATGAGTATGTACTAAAGTACACGGTGACCATAATTAAAGCGAGAGTGCTTAGCGTGTTTTATAGCGCGATCTAATTGCAAGAATGGAGCCAAATTTTGTATCATGATTAAACAAGACAAGAGACGAATGATCCCTCAAAAAAATTAATTCCAAAAGTCGCCGCTAAGTGGAAACGTAGCACTGTGTAATAGAAAAGAGAGTTTTAGAAATGCAGAATCAATACTGAAATAAAATAAAATGTGCTAAATAAAAGTTAATTTTATTTCAGTATTGTGATTCTGCATTTTTTTTAAACTATCTTTTCTATTATGAAGCGCCACGTTTCTAACTAGCGGTGACATTTAGAGTTTTTTTTTTTTACGGAATTCTTCGTTTTCCGTTTTTTTAACACTTTCCAACCTAGTTGAAAAGTGTTGTTGGTTTGTCTGGCCGTCTGGCCGTCTGCCGTCTTTCGTCTGTCCGTGCTCTAACTCCCGTAAATATGCTCGGATTGTCCTGAAATGTTTATATGTTATTATCGTTATCTATAGCATGTTCCCTATTTCAACTGAAGTGTGTAGAAACATCACTAGGGGACAGTCAAAAGGGACAGTCAATAGTATTCCGCTACATTACAGTCAATGGGGAATAATCTATTCAAGTACATTTTGATGACGCTGCGTCATTTAAAACATAATGAAATTGATGTATAATTATGAAGCGCATTAAAACATGCTTTTTGTAGAATATGCGGTGCAAAGCATTTATTATTCATTTACAGGGTCAAACAAAAGAATTCTGTTACACATCGTTCTATGGGAAAAAATCGTTTGTAGTGTAATTTAGTGATATTTCGCTATTTCAAACATAATGAAAATTATATGCATTACTGAGGCGCACTATAAATTGCTCTCTTGTGTGCATTACGTTTATTTACAGGGACACACAAAAGATGTTGATTACAGTACATGTACGATATTTACAGTCTATGATAAGTGCGTTTTCAACTTTGGTTTGCGTTTTTAAGTTTAAATAAATGTTTTCATATTACGTGGTGTGTATAAATTATTTCATAGTACGTGTGTGTTTATAAACTCGGTTGATCATATACAGTGCTACACAAGAGAATTCGTAAGTATTACAGTCTATGGGAGTGAATTGCTTAAGGGTAATTTTTAATTGTGTTACGCATTTTCCTGCTGAGCTATATTTAGTAGACTAATAGAAGTTTGTGGAATATAAATAAATTCATATACAGGGCTACGCAAAAAAGATACATTTTCGTTTACGTTTAGTAATTGCTGCAAGTTTAGTTTTAAATTGTCTTTCAGCTTAATAGGTGGTGTGTACAAAAGTCTTCAGATAATATGCAGGGATGTATAAAAGATTTCGAGTGCATTTCCATCGATTGGCGAAAATTGCTAAATGTGTATATTCTAACTGAATTAAATTTTATCATACAATATATCTACATCTATTGATCATATACAGGGCTGCACAAAATAATTCGACTACTTTTTTGACAATGGAAGGTAATTTCGAAAACTGTATTTTTTAATGTGTTATATGTTTTCTAAACTGTTTATTTACATATCTTCTTTCGCCTTATTTAATGGTGAAGTTTCGTTACAGTTTTCTGGCTGTGTTGAAAGTGTTTCATAATCTATGCTTGAGGCATGATTTTTCGTTCTTGTTTATAGCCATAATACAAAATTTGGAACCATTCTCGCCATTAGATCTCGCTACAGAGCACGCTAAGTACTGTCACTTTAATTATAGCCACCTTGTATAATAAAACACAATCTATGAAAAATAGAAAGAAAAAAATTCTGCAATGGTTTTAGACATTCATTTTTACTATTTTCAGTTATTGTGCACATGACAAAAGTGTAGAAAAATTGCTTTCAGATCCAATAAATCCGTCTTGATACCCGAAGGTTAAATCCGAAGCTTCCAAACAAGCTGAATTGGTTCAAACGGTCCATCTCGTGGCATCCAAAATTTTCAAACCTGTTGAATTTTATTTTATTTATTTATTTGCGGTGAGGAAAGAGGGGGGGGGGGGTTGGACTTGTCAAAGAGAAATTTTTCACCAAACTTTCAAAATATTGAAGAACTAAATCTATATATGGCTGCTGAAAATTCATTATTACGGAAGCTACTTTGGAAGGTAAGTGACATGAAATTGAATACGTGCTAGATGTTCTTGCAAATAATAGAGCACATAATCGAAATTATTGGCTTTCCGAAAAAAACTTTAATGTATCAATTAATAAATATTTAAGTTCCTAGCTTATATACTTCTTATGATATTAATTTTTAAATGCCTCGAGGGTTTTCGAGTCTTACTGTATATGATTGTTAGTAGCTGTAAATATACCATTATAACCAAAACATTCTTAGTAAAAAATAAAAAATAAAAAATAAATCCCAAGAAGAGATTTATTATAAATCAATATCATTCAAAACTATTAATTAACAAAAACCGTTATGATATTTCTGTTTTTTCATGAATTAATTATAATATACCTACATGTGTAAAACAAATAATAACTGAACTACATAAAGGATGCCCGCTAACACACTATCCACCGCCATTAACTTTAGAAAAGTGACATCTATAGTCATGAACATGGTGTTTAGGTATAATAAAGTGACTAAACGCTCCATGATAAGATCACTTACATCGCCACCTAGCAGCAAACTATGGAATTGTAGTTCTTATCTCAAAAATGGTAAAAGATACGAGATAAAAGCCAGTTAAAATGTTGTAGAGCGTCTTCGATTTATAACGAAATGATGTCTTACATGTACAAAAAACTTTATTAGAAGCCTTTAAATGTAATATTTTACATTCCATTACTAGCTTAAATACGCTATTAATTGCATTCACGTGGCATTATAAGTCAAAGGTACATTTACTGATAAAACTAACATGTATAAGAATGGTACGGTCTATTTTAAAAAGAAAATCAAGTTCAAAATAAGAAAAGCCTGTTCAAAGTGCCCACCATCGAAACGTGTGCAGAATGTAAGATGCATTGCTGCCAAAGGTGGAAACATTTAGCTTACTTAATTTGATTTTCTTATTAAAATAAACTACACCTTGCTTACATGTGTTAGTTTTATTTGAAAATATACGTCTGTTTTATAATACCACATTTTCATACAATTAGTGGCTATTTATGAGGGTAATTGGATATAAAACATTAAGCTTCTAATAAAGTTATTTGTACATGAAAGACATCATTTTGTAACAAATCGAGGACGCTGTATTGTGTCGCTCTTTGTAATTAACTTTTTTCTCGTATCTGCTTCTGTCGTTTTCGAGATAGGAACGACAATTCGACAGTTTACCGCTAGGAGGCGCTATAAGCGATCTCAGCGCATTACCACTTTACTATACTTAGAAACCACGTTCCTGATAATAACTGCCGTCGTCGTGCAATTAATGGAGGTATACACGACTTTAGGGGGTCTGGTGGTCAGAATTCTCAAAAAAGAACATTTTTATATTTTTACTAATAAAATACGACAAAGTTAAATAAATTAAATTAAGCAAATCATGTATTTCTATGATGATTGCATAAGCCGATATAATAATTCTTGTGTTTTACTATCAGTCCTGCCACGCCTGTAGATAAAAATTTAAGTGCATTTATCTCAGAATGGATTATTTTCTAATTTTTCATACTTAAAAGAACATATCTAAACTTTCTCTCAAGATATGCGAATGAAATTTTACACAAAGATTTTATGTTAAGTTTTTAATAAATTGCCATCAGGAATTTTATTTTCATGTGAAAATTTTGAAAATATATTCTTCAAAGTAAAAATCACTCTCCAAACTCCTCTTTTTTATTACTTTTAAATGTATTATTAGTTTTGTTATTATCTACTTATAATAAAATGCGAAGGCAAGAAAGTGTCTGTAACCATTCCGGGCGGGACCACTCTGGTCTGCGAGTCCACAGTAGTTAAACGCCATGTTAGGCTTACTGAAAAACATATGCTAACATATGACTACTAAATAATAATTTCTTCTACTTGAAATAATGTCTGTTCAGCATATTTTCGTATAAAACACGTATATCATATCCAGTTATAATTTTTTAAGTTTTAAATTAAAAATAACAGATTAGACATCGGATTACCTGATGTAAACACACGAATACTGTTACCATTCGGAAACACAAATCCCATATCTAGAAAAAAAATGAATGACTCTTTAAACGTTTCATTAAAATATCCGATTATGCTCTTAAAATATTTGTAAAAGCATATTAAAGTCTTTAAATAATTTAAAGGATTTCTTTAATTTATTTCTGTAAGCATTTTTTTCCTGTAAGCACTTTTTTCAGAAATAGCGGTGATAGATAGCTTTCATAGAGAGGCTTCGCGATGATCCATCAGTATTTTACATTTCGTTCCTAAGTATTGTTCTGGAGCCATCTATTGGCAATAAATATAAACGAAGGAAGTTTCTGTTGAAAAATATATTTTATATAAAATATTAATAAAGTTGTAAAATAATATAAAATGTATATAAGCATATTTTAGCACCATCTATGGACAATTAATATAAACAAACAATCTTTCTGTTGGAAAAAATATTATATAACATAATAACAAAGTTGTAAAATAATATAAAATGCATATAAGCATATTTTTAAACTAAGAAAAATTCAGGGTGTATTGATTTATTTCAAGATGAACTTTTAAAAGCTTCAGCTTAGTATCATTTCTTTCTTAAAAATCTAACTTGGTTAAATAAAATTTTAATCGCCTATATTATATCCAATTAAATTCTGAAATTTTGCCTAGATTGTAAAATGAATATTTCTTATGTAACACAATTAAAAGATAAGGAATATATTGTACTGCATATCACATATGTTAATTATATCAATGCAGATCAAATTCTGATTTTTAACATAGTAACGTTTAAACCTAACTTTGTAGTGAAAAAAAAATGTAATTTAATAAGAGAATGTGAAAAGATATTTTTCAGTCATACTGATGCATTTAATAATTTCAATTTACTTATGAAATAAAATAAGATGATTTTTAATTATCAAAATTTATTATAGATTTTTCAGGCATATTTTTAAAATAAGAGAAAATGAGGTTTTAATTTGATGAATACTTTTAAAAATTAAGGTTATTTACTTTCGTCGTTGTATTTATTTTAACTATTTCTTCATTACTGGAAAACTTCTCATTTTAAATGGGATATTTTCCTTCTGTAAATTAAGAAGCTGATATCCATAAAAATGCAATTTTCTGTCTCTTTTTATAGTTTTTCTGCTATGTATTTTTTTCTTCATGACTGGAAAACTTTGTTCTTCAAGAAATATTAAAATTCAACTCTATTATACTATTAACTTAGACAATTTAAAACGAACAAAATTTTAATGTTTTGTGCAATCGTTAAACCATTTCAGAATTTGCTTTTAATTTTTCTTATGTAACTAAACAATGAGCTGTGAGTCAAGCTCTTTAGAAACTCATTAATATTTTTTTTTTCAGAAACTTTCGCACATGGATTATTTTTTAAATATTTTTGAATGTTTTGTTCAATTGTTGAACTATTTCAGAAATTGAATATTGAGTAAAAAAAAAAAAAAAAATCCTCATAAGTTGCATTTGTAAAAATCATTTGCCATTCTTAAAATGTACTTTTTTACAATACAAACCTTTCAGTAACAAAATCTTCATGCTGTTTGTTTGTATGAAGTCTTATGAAAATGAAACGCAGATCAACTTTCCGTCATTTTTGACGTGCGATATATACTAGTATTTTTATAAATGCTGAAGACATATTAACGAGAAACCTTCTCTCGTATGAATAAGGAAAAAAGTAATTAAATCAGGCAAGTGGTTCATAAGTTATATCAACAATTAAAAAAGTTTAAAATTTCTTCTAAAATAAAATTCAAAGTTTTCAAAAACTTTTTATCTCAAAAGTAATTTTAGTAGAAACACATTTCAGGGAAAAAAATCATTAAAAAATACCTATAAATAAAGAAAATAAAATTTTGATGCCGGATCCCCGTTAGGAGTCCTCTTGTTTGACTGTCATTCTGAATATATCCAAGAAATCATCTATAGGTATTTAAGTATTTTTGTTACACTCTATTTACACTTTATTATTTGCTACGTCTAAGCACATTTCGATTTCATAAGAAGAAAAAAAGAAACAGATATACTGAAGAAGGGTAAAAGTTTTCTTTTCAATTTATCATCGGGCAAGTATCATTAAAAATATATATATATATATATTGGCTTTAAGCCGGTGGAAGCAAAGAATTATAAAAATCCAATTTTCTGTGAAGCTTTCCGGAAGAGACTGGGGTCATTGATTAAGTGATCTATTTATAAGTTCAGGTCGTTTGATTAAACCTGAGATTTAGGAAGATCAAACTTTTCTTTTTAATACACGAAAAACTAAATTTGTAAGCTTTAATATAAAATGTGAATAAGCAGCGGTATATTTTTTAACACTTTCCTACATAGTTGAAAAGTGTTTATGAATTCGGTTTGTCTGTCTGCCTGCCGTCTGTCCGTGCTTTAACTCGCGTAAATATGCGCGAATTGCCATAAAATTTATACATGTTATTGGGTTTTACTATGGCAGGTTCGGTATTTAAAATGAAGTGTGTAGCACTCACAGTTAATTTACAGGGACACCCAAAAGTATTCAACACATTATGGTATATGTATGAAAATGAAATGCGTAGCTTTTATGGTTCGTTTACATGGCCACTCAAAGGAATTCCGTTACATTACGGTCTATGAGAAAAAATCGTTTGTGGCATATTATAATGATGTTACACTATTTTAAACACATTCCAATTTTTACATATTACTGAAGTGCATAACAAGGCGCTTACTGTAGAATACGGCGTGCGTAGAAAATATCGCTCATTTACAGGGACACTCAAAAGAATTTGGTTACAGTACTGTCTATGGACAATGATTACTGGTATCTCGTTTTCGGTTATGGTATGCATTTTTAAATGTATCTAATTTTTTGCATATTAATTGGTGTGTATAAATTCTATAGAAATATATATGATATTTAGGGCTTCTCAAAATATCTCACGTACATTTCCGTTTATTGACGGAAATTGCTGAAGGGGAATTTTCAATTGTGCTATGTACTTCCTAACTGAAGTAAATTGTAGCATACTGTGTAGTATACGTACAAACCTATGGATCATATACAGGGCTGTACAAAATAATTCGGAAATTTTGTTCGACTATTGGCAGTAATTTCTGAAATTGGGTTTTCAAATGTGTTATGTGTTTTCTAAGCTGTTTTCTTGTAAACTGAGAAGTGATGTGTTGAAAGTGTTTCATAATCTATGCTTGGCGCATGATTTTTCGTTCTTGTTAGTATTTGGCAGTGGGCCATTTAATGTGTAACATGATAATCTCATTATGCTTTTTAAACAGAATTTAAAATTACAAATGTTTTAACATTAACATGTTTGAATTAATGCTTTATAAAATAAAAAACAAAAAAATGTTTTGTAAAATCACTCTTAACTCCTTCCGTACCAGTGTATCTACGGCCTGATTCTCCACAAAAACCAGTTGATCCACGTATGGATTCATGTCCATCCATTATTCTATCGTTGCTGCTAAAAACGGTATAGCAGGAATATATGTTTGTGTATAGCTGGTTTTATGAGAAATGTTGGAAAGTGTTCAATTTTCCCTCCGCAGCAGAGATGGCGCCGCCATACAAATGAGAGTGCGCTTTTCTCGCATTTCTCGTCGTTCTCAAATACCACGTTATTCTGTCGTTGTTTCTCTCGCATTTCTCTCTTATTTTATTTCTTATTTGTTTCGTATTTTTTCTCTGGTTTTTTAGGTTGACTCATCAAAATGGATTCGGAAAGCCATTCGAATATATCAATTGACTCGGATTTTGCTCCGGATGACACTGACTCATCTGCTACTGTTTATTCTACAGGAGAATCGGACAGCGAAGAGGAACCTGACCCCATGAAATTTGGGGACTGGGCGGTTTTGTGCGATTCTTTCTCTGATCAGCGACCACTTCCCCTGAAAGAATATGAGACTGACTACGACTTTCATCCAGCAATGGACATTGAAGAGTTGCACAGTGCCAAGAACTGTTTCCAAAGCTTCATGGACAATACTGTTGTGGAGTCAGTGTGCCGATGGACGAAAGAAAGAGCCGCCAAATTCTTCACTAAAAGAAACCCGGAAGACACCCAGAAAATCGTCAATGGCCTGAAATGGAGGAATGTTCTGGTCCCAGAGATGTTTGTGTTTCTTGGCCTGATACTGTTGACTGGACTGATGAATTGCAGCAACCTTGCGGACTACCGGTCATCACATCTGCTGACCAGTGGACCCGCAGTCTTCTGAGCGAAGGTAATGAGCAGAAATAGGTTTATGAGTATTTGGAAATTCTTGAGATTTTCGAAGCCGTCTGCCGCCAAGAGTGGCTCCCTTCTGACCCGCGTGGGGATGTTCTTAACTGCGCGTGAAGTGCATGCACCTGGTTGATCCAGGGGTTACGTTTGCAATAGATGAGTGTCTGATGCTTTACAAGGGCCAATTGTATTTCAAGCAGTACATAAAGACTAAGAGGTCGAGATTCGGCATCAAGTTGTTTTGTCTCAGTCCCATGAAAGGGAGGAAAGCAGATGTCTACACGATACAGGTCTGCAGATATCGTCTACAAAAAGACTTCAGTTATAGAGCATTATAATCAAAACATGGGGTCTGTTGACGCTATAGACCAGGATCTGAAACCCCTTGATTGTTGCCGCAAAAATTAAACGTGGTTCAAAAAACTAGGCATCCACCCGATCCAGCGTATGGTCCTGAATGCTAAGGTCCTGTACAACGAAGCGAACAAAATCAGCGTTACCCAGTATGACTTTCTAAATACCGTGGTGCATGATGTTCTGCTGGAGTACAGCACAGGATACCAGGAAATGATCAACCCCAAACCTGTGCCTGCGCCTTCAATGCTGCATGACACGACGGAGTTTCCAAAAAAAGCGGGTGTTGCGAATCACGTGGGCGGCTGAGATTGACGCCGAACGGTAGCATGCAGCCCCCCCCCCCCCCTCAGTGACGCAATAAAATTAATTTCAGGAGAAACTAGATTACTGCTCGAATAAGAAGCGAAAAATGCCGCTTCAAGAAATAGATTCTCGAATGTCATATATTAATATTTTATTTGTATTTTGATGCGTGTCCGTCTTTTGTGTATGTGACATAAAATCAATTAAAGGACAATTTATTAGAATTACTTCAACATGAAACTCACCAGAATCTTGTCACGACAATGATGGTATTTACTACAGATTTATTCATGCTCTCCCTTCATGTGTGTATCCTTCATTGGTGATAACAAACCCGGGAGCTTCAATATTAATGTTCATGATAAGAATTATGTGATCTTCGAGTGATTAGTGATTATTATCGATAAGATTAAGTGCACAACATTCCATGACGACTTACTGGATTAGGATTTAATCTCGTCAAAATCAGGCACTGTAGTCAGGCCTTTTTGTATTTAAGCATGGATCTAGAGAAGTTAAAAACAAAGCGTAAGGTAATAAAAATTGCCTGTACAAAATATGTAACTGAAATTGACACATTTATTCGAACTATTGATTTTGATAACGAAAGTCATTTTGAGCAACTTACGGAATTTTTAAGCAATCTAAATGAAAAACAAGATGAATTAAAATTAATAAATTCAAAAATTGAAGAGTTAATATCTGATACTGCTGATTTTGAAACGGAAATACAAAATAGTATAATAGTATTGAGTATGACGATACGATTAATGAAACCAAATTCAAAATTAAAGGAAAATTAAAGAAATTTGAAGGTAACGCTGAATTGAACAACACAAGTACTGTATCAAATGCAAGTACAGTTCCCTATCCTAATAAACAATCACTTGCAATAAATTTACCAAAAATAAATATTCCGATTTTCAAAGATGATCCTAACACATTTCTAGAGTTTATAAATAGTTTTAAAAGTACTATTGATTCTAATGATAGCTTAAGTAATATTGAAAAGTTTATATACTTGAAGTCTTTTCTGTCTGAAGAGGCTTATAGAACGATTTCGGGATTTGCCCTAAATGAACAAAATTATAAATCGTCTCTAGATTTACTAGAAAATAGATATGGAAAAACAGAATATTTGATTAGTGGGTTTATAAATAAACTATTAGAAATTGAGCCTGTAAAGTCTGCTTCAAATAACAAATTGTTACGGGAATTGTACGATGAATGCGAAGTTAGCATTAGAAATTTACAAGCGATGGGAGTGGCTTCAGATAATTTCGGATATTTACTGATTCCAATAATTTTAAGGCAATTACTCCACAATTTGGTTGTAGAATTTCAAAGAAAAAAAATGTTGATAAATCTGGTGACGTCAATCAATTGATGAATTTTATAAAATTTGAAATAGAATCATGAGAAGCGGCTAACGCAACGCGGTGTCAGGAATTTCTTTAAAAAATAATGAAACATGTCGATGGGAAAGAAAAATTCCTACTAGATTAAAAACTAATGTTCCCACTTCAGTCGCGCTTAACACGGTCGTAAAAAACGTTTGTATATTTTGGAATTCAAATCATTATTGTCTAAAATGTAAGGAAATCTCGGACGAACAAAAACGTTATAAGTTAAAAAAATGGAAGATGTTATCGATGTTTGAATAAAAATCACCTATTATCTTCTTGTAAAGAAAAAATTCAACCTTGCGAATTGTGCCAAAGTTATCAGCATAATTATTTATTTTGCCCTACTAAAAAACCCAGAAATCGTCCCGTTGAGAACGCAGAAACACCTGCAACCTTCCCAAATTCTCGAAAACCAAGCTGTGTTATCGTCAGTTATTAAGACCAGGGAATGATCAACCCCAAACCTGTGCATGCGCCTTCACTGCTGCATGTCATGACGGAGTTTCCAAAAAAAGCGGGTGTTGCGAATCACGTGGGCGGCTGAGATTGGCGCCGAACGGTAGCGTGCAGCCCCCCCACAACCCAGTGACGCAATAAAATTAATTTCAGTAGAAACTAGATTACTGCTCGAATAAGAAGCGAAAAATGCCGCTTCCAGAAATAGATTCTCGAATGTCATATATTAATATTCTATTTGTGTTTTGATGTATGTCCGTCTTTTTTATCCGTAATTATTTATTTTGCTCTACTAAAAAACCCAAAAATCGTCCCGTTGAGAACGCGGAAACACCCGAATCTTCCCAAATTCTCGAAAACCAAACTGTGTTATCATCAGTTATTAAGACTCAAAATTTCCCCGAAAAGTATTCAACATTATTACAAACCGCTTGTGTACAAGTGCAGGGTACCTCTAAAACCTTATATACGAGGCTTTTATATGACTCGGCATCTTCTAGAACATTCCTTACAGAAAGTCTAGCGACAGCTTTGAAATTAAAACCTATGAAAAAAGAAAGGTTTCTAGCTTATACGTTCGCAAACCGCAAAGCCATAGAACAGGAGTTCGATGTTGTGAATATTACGGTACGCAGTCGCGTTCCCCCCTACGCCGGCATACAAATTGAAGCGCTTGTGTCAGAGGTCATTAGTGGAGTGAAAATTATCGCATCTGTTGATTCTCAGCTAATAAACAAACTCGGTCTTAATGAAAATGAATTTGCTGACACATTTATTCATGCAAAACCCATCCAAATTCTTTTAGGTGCTGATTATATGTTTTCTACGATAATTGGAGAAGTTAAAAAAATAAACCAATCCTTGTTTATTCAACCAACGATATTTGGAAAGACTTTAGTAGGAAGAGTTTATGGCGCTAAATTACAGAGTACTTCCTGTTTGAAAATAATATGCTCGCCAATAGATAATGACTTAAAAAATTTATGGTAAAAATGGAATCGTTTTTATTTAATCAAAAAGATAAACAAGATTATGAACATTTTGAGATCATAAATAAATTCGAGAAGGAAATATGTTTCGAAAATGATAGGTACGTCACACCACTTTTTTGGCGATGTGATACGGATAGCCAAAATTTATGTAACAATTACAAGATCGCGAAAAAAAGATTTGCAGTTTTGGAAAGACGATTAAAAGATGATCAATCTTTATTTTTAAGATATAATGAAATTATGAAGGAACAATTGAATGAGAGAAATATTCAAAAGTGTAATTACAATTGTTCTGTAGATTACGTAATGCCTCATAGAGCTGTTTTTAGGGAAAAAATCTTCTATTTGTAAAACTAGAATTGTTTATGATGCAAGCAGTCGAGAGGGTAGTAACAAAAGTTTAAATGAATGTCTTTTCTCTGGAGAAAAATTTAATCTTAATCTCGTAGATATTATATTAAATTTCAGGCAACATAAAATTGCTTTTTGTGGGAATTTGGCACGGGCCTTCCTACAAATAGAAGTATCAAAAAATGACAGAAATTATTTATGTTTTTTGTATTTTGATGATTGCGACATAGATAAACCTGTGACTTTATTTCATTTTAATCGTCATTGTTTTGGCCTCACCAGTTCTCCTTATGTTTTGACTTCGACTATTAAAAAACACATAAAAAATTATAAGGAAGCCAATCCCGTCGCATATCATATGTTAGATAATTATTTGTACGTAGATGACTTAATTTACGGAGCATCTACGGTACCAGAAGCTTTCAAGCTGTCATCTTGTGCAGTTTCAATTTTTAAAGACGCGAATATGAAGTTACGGAAATTTAACTCCAATTCTTTAGAATTAAAGGAGTTGTGGAAGAATACTGACCCTGTAATAGAAATAGAAGAAAAACAATCAAACCATAAAATATTAGGTATTAACTGGAATAATTAGGAGGACTTTCTGATCATATATTTGACATCTTTAGCGTCAAACGGTGATACTTTACAATTCACCAAAAGACACGTTCTTTACACTGCTGCAAAAATATTTGATCCAATCGGCTTCCTCAATCCTTTTATGATACGAATAAGGCTCCTCTTACAGGAATTATGGGAATGTTGTCTTGACTGGGATGACACGTTTTCCGAAGAAAATGTGAAAAAATATCAAACGTGGTATAAAGAAACAAAACTACTAGAAAATATAAAAATACCTAGATATTACTTCGACTCAGATGTATACACAATGTACGAGATGTAACGACAAAGTTCAAATTCATATTTTTCTGATGCTTCATTAAAATCATACGGAGCTGTGGCCTATTTTACATATAAAACATCCGAAAACCATTTTAAGACTTGTTTTATATTTTTTAAATCTCGAGTTACTCCTTTAAAAAGAATCACCTTACCGCGATTGGAACTTTTAAGTGCCTTAACAGCTGCTATAATTGCCAACCATCTTAAACATCTTTTCAGCTATATTGAAAGGATAATTTTGTGGACCGTCTCTACTATTGTTTTGCACTGGATTAAGGGATCGACCTCCAAATGGAAACCTTTTGTAGCTAACCGCGTAGCGGAAATTCAGGGGATGACCGACCCTAGTTCTTGGCGGCATGTCCATAGCAAAGATAACCCGGCAGACATGCTTACTAGGGGGCTCTCTTCTAAAGCGTTAATAAATTCAAGACAGTGGTGGTATGGTCCTGAGTGGCTTATTAATCCCGAATATTTTTGGCCTAAAGAAAATAAGTTAAAAATCATATCATTCATTCCAGAAATTGAAAATGAATGTAAAGGCGAAATTATGGTTAATTCAATCATTGTTAATGAAAAAATAATCGACATAGATAAATTTAGTAGTTTGAAAAAACTGTTAAGAGTAACGGCTTATGTGTTATATGTTATAAAATTGCTAAAGGGTAATCACGAGAAAGTTTGTACACTTTCACCAGAAGAAGTTCGAGAAGCAGAGCTGTATTGGATAAGACTAGTTCAAAATGATTTTTTTGCTAATGATATACAGTGTTTAAAAAATGCCATACCTCTTCCAAGGGACTCTCATTTACTTTGTTTGAACCCCTTCCTCACCACCGAAGGCGCCCTGCGTGTCTCTGGTCGACTTGGGAAAGCCGATTTTTCAACGGATGGAAAACACCCGATAATTCTTCCGCCCAAAACAATGTTTTCGGAATTGATAATTTTGGATGCTCATGCTAGAGTGTTTCATTCAGCAGTTTCTCACACACTCATACAAGTGAGAGAAAAAATCTGGTTCTAAAGACTAGACAAACAATAAAAAATCAACTGAAAAAATGCATTAGTTGTAAACGATTTTCTTCAATTCCAGGAGACCAGACGGTAGCTCCATTGTCACCTGATCGTGTTGAACAGTCAGCTCCCTTTAGCTTAATAGGATTCGATTTTGCAGGGCCTTTAATAGTGAATGATTGTGACAGCAAGCAGTATATATTAATGATAACATGTGCTGTAACAAAAAATATCCACCTGGAACTTGTTGACAATTTGTCAACACAAACATTTTTACTTGCCTTTAAACGTGCTGAAATAGAACTGAAAAGACTATGGTCTATAGTGACTCATCCAGAGGTGAAAGAATTTTTTTCTTCCAATAACATCAAATCGAAGTACATAGTGGAAAGGGCTTCCTGGTGGGGCGGATTTTAGGAAAGAATGGTAAGAACCGTAAAAACTGCGCTGCGAAAGACATTGGGCAGATCTTCTCTGACCCTTAAGGAGTTGTATACCGTACTTATTGAAGTGGAAGGTATGGTGAACTGCAGATCTATGACATACATAGGCAATGAAAAGCAGGACCCCCTACCATTAACTCCTGCCCACTTTTTAATAGGGAGAAAAATATCTTCTCTCCCCCCCCCCCACGTACGGCTGCACCTTGACTCTAATCTCTCTTCTATGAAAAAAATGTTTAAAGCTTATAACTATCGGGAAAAATTGATGAGGTCGTTTTGGTCTAGATGGAAGAATGAATACCTATTAAATTTAAGGTCAGCCCACCAAAGTTTACATAAAACCAATCTTCCCCAATTTAAAATAAATGATGTTGTACTAATTAAAGACAATAAATTACCTAGGAATTTCTGGAGTTTAGTTTGAATTATAGAAATATTTCCTGTAATAGATGGCAAGGTGAGGGCCTGTAAAATAAAGACTGAAAAATCCATAATAAAAAGACCTGTACAATTAATGTACAATCTAGAACTCATGGACTGAAACTGAATCTGAACATTAGTGTTTAAATACTAACATAATTCTTCTTCTTTCTTTATTTTAGTTGAATTTATATGTGTTGAACTCTTTTTTTAAATTTGCGTTGAAGTACGTATAATTTTTATTATTATTTAATATTTGTATTTGATTTAATTTGTATAACTTGTATTATTGTTTAATATTTGTGTCTGATTTAATTTGTATAACTTGTATTAATGTTTAATATTTGTATTTGATTTAATTTGTATTGTTATATATGTTTAGTGATGAACACCCCTATGTTCATGGTGGGGCAGTGTGTTGCGAATCACGTGGGAGGCTGAGATTGGCGCCGAACGGCCGGCGTGCAGCCCCCCCCCCCCCCCAGTGACGCAATAAAATTAATTTCAGTAGCAGCTGGATTACTGCTCGAATAAGAAGCGAAAAATGCCGCTTCCAGAAATAGATTCTCGAATGTCATATATTAATATTTTATTTGTGTTTTGATGTGTGTCCGTCTTTTGTGTATGTGAAATAAAATCAAGAAAAGGATAATTTATTAGAATTACTTCAACATTAAACACACCAGAATCACGACAGTGATGGTATTTACTACCGGTTTATTAATGCTCTCCCTTCATGTGTGTATCCTTCAGCGGGATCTCGCAGACCCAGGAAACGCTGCAGAGTGGGCTTCAAATGAAAGAGTCAACAAACTGATCACCAAGGGATGCATGGAGTGCGAGGGCATGCCAGGACTGTGGTCATCAGAGCACTTTCTCAAATACCATAAAAAGTGAAGAACTGATTTTGTACTTTCACCGATTTTGTATCATCGTTATATTTCTATATGTATCTATTTAGATATTGATATATATATCGATTTAAATATCGATACCTATATATCTTCTTATTAATATGAATAAAAGAATCTCATTTTTCTGAAAACTACTACTGGATATTTTAAACCTAAATGCCCGAAAAACTGGTTTTACATGTAATCTTTATATACATATGCTGGTACGGAAGGGGTTAAGGGAATATGCATGAACGTGTGCCTTATAGATTTTAAAATATCTTTAAAAATATTTGTAATTTAACTTGATTAATAATAATCTTGTAATATTCTTTAAACGGAAACATTACCAAAATTAGAAGATATAGTTTTGCTTGAAAATGAGTTTTAAAAAATCAGTACAAAACCGATTATCCGAGCTCTATTTAAACAAACGTCCAATTATCCGAACCGCTATGAACCTCTTTTTTTTTAATCTTACGACTTATGCATAGACTATTTTTCTTTATCAAAAAAAAGAAAAGGGAATAAAATCTACAGATTCTAAAAACTAGCAACACAATGAAATTATATGAAAAAATATTCTTGTGTTTACGGTGCCAATTCGACGTGTTTAACACTTTATCCATAAAAGGCTTAAGAAGTGCTAGTAGGAGAGGGGACTGTAAATTTTTAATGTTGCTATAAAAAGGACCTACTCTACAATTTCACCCCTTCAAAAAGCAAGAACTTTATCCAGCAAACAAAAGTCTCTGCTGAATTGTCTATGAACAGACAATATCCTATGCAAATGCAAATCTCTCCTTTCTTCTAATGTAATAGCTGGTAAACAGGAGAAAGTCGCTTTCTCAGGAAAAATCACTTAAAACGAGCATCTTTAAAATTTGTGAATGATTACCGAAAACTGATAATTGGCTGCACGGACATTAGAGTCCGATGGTGACTCATAAAAGAGAGAAAACTAGTGATAGGCATTACAATTATTTTGATTATTCGAATGAATCATTCGGTATATATATATATATATATATATATATATATATATATATACCGAATGATTATATATATATTCTTATATATATATATATATAAGAATATTGCCACGATTTTCGTTAGGAAATATATTTAGAAATCCTAAAAATAT
The DNA here is from genome assembly GCA_963931845.1 of Maratus michaelseni. Taxonomy (NCBI): domain Eukaryota; kingdom Metazoa; phylum Arthropoda; class Arachnida; order Araneae; family Salticidae; genus Maratus; species Maratus michaelseni. The sequence continues at coordinate 217,216,976 of OZ007588.1, forward strand.
AGTTTAAATAATGTTTCATTTTTAGGTGGGTTCGTAATTATTTATTTATGTAACACCTATAGCACCTGTAGCAACTTCATTTTTTTTAATTCAATTACTACTAGAAATTTAAAAAAGAAAAAAAGTTTCTGACTTTAATTAGAATTAGATTAGACGCCAGATAAAAATGAAAAATGTGTTTCGTTTACGAAACACATTTTTATCTGGCGTCTGTCATTTTTATCTGGCGTCATTTTAATATTTTTAGAAAATTATTATAAATTAATACATTCATTATTAAGCATTTTTCAATATATATATATATATATATATATATATATAAGAATATTGCCGCGATTTTCGTTAGGAAATTTATTTAGAAATCCTAAAAATATAGTTTAAATAATGTTTCATTTTTAGGTGGGTTCATAATTATTTATTTATGTAACACCTATAGCACCTGTAGCAACTTCATTTTTTTTTATTCAATTACTACTAGAAATTTAAAAAAGAAAAAAAGTTTCTGACTTTAATTAGAATTAGATTAGACGCCAGATAAAAATGAAAAATGTGTTTCGTTTACGAAACACATTTTTATCTGGCGTCTGTCATTTTTATCTGGCGTCATTTTAATATTTTTAGAAAATTGTTATAAATTAATACATTCATTATTAAGCATTTTTCCGTTAGCCCGTCACAGATAATAAATCGCCAAATACTAATTGTAGCTCGTACAATTATATAAGAATTGAGTCAACAATGGATATAATGATGCGCCAATCAACGCTCGCCAAAATATGACAAATGGCTGTAAAACTGCAAAAATGAAATATTTTAAATGCTAAAAAAGTAGAAAATAAATTATAAATAAAAACTGAAGAGTGTAATATTTAAACAAAATACGTTTTTATCAATTAAAAATTTAATATTAATTTATTTACGATTTTCGTTAAGAAATTTATTTAGAAATCCTAAAAATATAGTTTAAATAATGTTTCATTTTTAGGTGCGTTTGTAATAATTCAACTACGTAGCACCTATAGTCGTCATATGGTCCGTCCGTATGTCTGTCCGTCGGTCCGCATATAACAGTGCAAATGCTACCCAACCGAATGGTTTGAAATTTAATATATATAATCCTTGCAGAATTTTGTCCAGTCATTTCAAATTCTATGAAAATCGGTCAAAAGTTAAAAATAGATTATTAATAGTTTTCTTTATTCTATTAAATCGAATCATACGTAATCTGTACAATAAAAGCGTAAGTCTTGTGACTGAGGAAAAACAAATACGGAACCACTTCTTTTTTCATATGCCAAGCGGCCATTTTTATTCAAAATTATTTTTTCGAATAAAATTGCATAAAAGTTACATTTTTAGAAAGATCGTTCAAAAAAATTGTTTGCTTGAGAGATAAGTCTCATTCAGAAATGTATAGATTATGAAATAACTTCAATAGAAATTAGGTTCACAGCCAAATATCTCAATCCATTAAAGTAAATAAACCTAAGAGAAATATTAAACCATGGAGGTAATCATTCGCAAAGCAAGATCACCATGGTAAATTTTGCAGCGCCGCTTGATGAACGAAAAAAAAAATTCGCATTTGTAAACGTGGCATACGTAATTAGAAAAAAAAAGCATGCTCATTTCGGTCATAACAGACGCTATAATTATTTTCACTGAAATAATAACGATGATTTTTTCACATTGCAAAACTAGTTATAGTACGAACGCACATCATTTGTCACGTTTAACGTACAATTTCCAACTTGTTTTCTTTCCTGTTGCCGTATCTTTAAAAAGAAGTGAAAAAATTATAAATGAGACTACAATTCATTCTATTATTAGATACGTCTCGTTACATTTCGATTTGACTACAAAAATATCTGATATCCAGGATCATGGTAAAAGTTTTCTTTTCAATTTATTATAGGAAAAGAAACAAAAAAATAACACATCGAAGTTATTCTTTGCTGCCGGAAGCAACGAATTGCGAAATCTAATTTTCATGAACCTTTCCGGAAGATGTTCATCTCAATGATGAAGTGAACTATAAGTCGCTTGAGTAAATTTATATAGGAATACCAAACATTTTTTAAGTGCAGGAAAAATCCGTAAGTACAAATATACATTGTCATTAAGCAACGGCATACTTTCAATAGTTTTCAGTGGAGCATTTATTGTGGGACATAGTAATCTCATCTGTTGTTTAAATGGATATTTGACATTTCAAATATTTGAACATATTTAAAAAAATGCTTTATAAAATGAAAAATAAAATGTTTTAACAATATTTTTTGAAAAACCATACTTAAGGTAATATTTACAAGCCTTAAAGGTTTTAGAATGAATTTAACAAAAATTTTAAATCTAACACATTGAACCAGGGGAGACCGGCACATTAAGGGCATGGGCCCTACCAGTATTTTCTGTTCGCAAAAGAATAATTATTGCATATTTTATAATCTAAATATTTTAAACAGAATTATTTAATAAGAAAACATACTGGAATGAAAATGCCTTTTAAATTTTAACAGCCTTGATTTTTCGACTTTCTCTGTTTTTCATTCAGATGCCATAAATCAATTTATCAACTAACGGCTACTTTCTGCCGGGAACCCAAGGTGTACCTGTAAGGGTCCAATTTGGCGCGTTAATTACACTAGAAAAAAAAAGGTTGATTTTACAGTATAATACTTGCACCTCAACTGCCAGTATTATACCGTAAAATTAACAGTAATAAACAGTAAAATAAGAAATAATACGCTGCCGCGCATTCGCGGTATTAATTCTGGCAACTGGGATGCCAGTATTATACTGTAAAATCAACACTTTTTTTTTTTACAGTGTAGAATATTCTACTCCTTCAAACATTAAATGGGTATCAAATTTGAGCTCTCTCAATACTAAAACTACCATACCTTTTTTTTCAATGGATTGACAATTCGCCCGTAAGGAATAAGGAAGCCTAACTCACCTTCTTTTAGCATATGTTAACTATACCATTTCTAATTAACTGAGAAGCTTTTCTCCTATTTAGTACATTTCTCAAACGTAAAGTTATGATAGTTTAAAACTTTCGAGCTTAAAAGCTTACTTCACTCAATCGAAAACACCCTCTCGCTACTAATAATCTTATAGGGGAAATTTTTAAGATATTTCGTTCGCATTTCAATGTTTTATTTATTTATTTATTTATTTATTTATTTTGCATTGGATAGCTGAGGTCAATCTCTATGCAGGCCTTTTTGAACTTTTTCGATTTTGACTACAAGTTTTTTTAAAATTAAGAACCATTTTCGGAACCGGTTTTCGAAAGTGAAAGTATCCTCAATTAAAAAAAAAACTGCTAAGAAATTTATTCGAATATTATATTTATTCGAAATTTATATTTAATCGAAAAAGTACAAAATGGACTACATAGAGATTGACCTCGGCTATTCAATGCAAAAAAAAAAAATCATTTAAAAATATTCAAATGCGAACGCAATATCTTAAAATATTTCCTCCATAGGATTAACATTAGCGAGAGGGTGTTTTCGCGTTAGTGAAGAAGCCTCTTAAGGAAGTGACTTTGGTTGATAATCTAATGCGAATGTCTTTTTCAGAAATAAACATGTATTATTTGTTTCTAATAAATTATTAGATAATTATTTTCTTTATGACTTATATGATGATTTGTATGCTTTTTAGCTTTTCAATGAAGTAATATTTGATTAAAGCATGTTACATGATAATAATGGTAATTGCAGGTATGCTTAATATCGTAATTAATGAGACAACTATAAAAGTAATGTTAATTACTTGAAAAAATAATTAATTATAATTAATTTTATATGTCTAAAAGTAAGATTAAAGTAATTTCGAATGTTTCATTATATAGCATTTATATACTATTCTTGTGTTAAGATTTTAGGTAAAGAAATTTTGTGGCATTTAGGGGTTTTTACACAGGCAAATTGACGTTATTAATGTTACTATTTTTATTTGATCTTCAGATATCTAATAGAAACGTATAATTTGTAGATGGATAATTTTACAAAAAAAGTAAATTTTACAAAACTATGCAATATGGAAGCAATGTCTTTAAAAATTTTGGTTCAACTATTGAAATAACATAATTTCCGTTAGATATATTAAGGTATTCTGACAATTTTATTTCACACTTAGTATTTCCCAAAAACAAGTTCTAGTACAAAGAGGAAAGGAAAATGTTATCTATGTTGTTTTTAATTGTCATTCTAAAGCATTTCCCAAAAATTGTAAATTATTTGAGACTACAGTTCATTCTATTATTAGATACGTCTGAACACATTTTTATTTCATAACAAAAATATCTTACTATATCTAAAGGATCATGATAAAAGTTTCCTTTTCAGTTTATCAAGAAAAAGTAACACATCAAAGTTATTCTTTGCTGTAAGCAGTCGGAAGCAAAGCATTACGAAAATCCAATTTTCTCTGAAGGTCTTCGGAATGGACAGAGGCTATTGATTATGTGAACTATTTATAAGTTCAAGTTTGGGTAAATCTGATACTTGGGAAGATCAAACTTGTTTGTTAGTACAGAAGAATTTCATGAGTAATTATTAAGCAACACCAAGTTCAGAGATTTTCACAGCGGAGTATTTATCGTGGGACAAAATAATATCATTGTTTTTTTTTTTTTGTTGTTTTTTTTTTCTTAATGGATATTTAATATTTTAAATATTTGAGCATGTTCAAATTTTTTCTTTATACAAATTAAAAATGTTTTGAATATAATTTTGGAAAACTCACTCTTAAGATAATATGCATGAGCATGTCTTGTAGATTTAGAATGAATTGAAACAAAAATTGCTAATTTAACATGAAACATAATAATCTAATAATGTTGTTTAACTCCTTTTGAAGGACGGTGGGATATATTTTATGCCACTTAATTTTTATCAAAATCTGTTCCAGAATTTTTAAATAACATTTTGCTTTGAAAACTTTGGCGAGTAAAAGCTGTAAAATTTTATTTCCTTATTTTCAGATAAAAAAATTTCGAAAATTCTGGTGTGAATTAAACATTACAGAAACACAATATCCTGCTCCTGAAAGGTCTAAAGGGAGATATTTTAAAACTAAAGACAGCGTTTCGTTTTAAGGGTTTATAAAAATATTTTTACGCAAATTTTTATTATTCGCTCTAAAGATAATTTAAAGAAGAGTGTGATTTGTAGATTAATAGTTGTTTATAAGTGTATTTAACAAAAATATTTTACATGAAAACAGTCCAATACAATAACTTTAAATTCATAAAATATAATTGAAACGATAGATTCACCTTTGTTTACTAAAAATATGAAAACATTTTCATGAAATGATTCATTAAAAATGTTTTACTAAAAAAGGTGTTTGATAGAAATACACATACAAAAGGTTTTAAAAAACTTTAAAACCCTAGATGATGACAGTACGAAACTCTCTCCGAGCGCTTTCGGCTTAGTTTCGATTAAACATCAAACTTTATTCTCCATTGATTTTTTCATCCGTGATAATGACTCGAGTTGAAGCCGAAAGTACTCGGAGATAGTTTCGTACTGTTAGTGTTTTAAAGTTTTTTTAAAACCTTTTGTATATGTATTTACATCAAACATCTATTTTAGTAAAACATTTTTAATGAATCATTTTCATGAATGTTTCGTCATGAAATGTATGTCATAGTATACCATGAACTGTTACCATCTAGGGTTTTAAAGTTTTTTTAAAGCTTTTTGTATATGTATTTTCATCCCCCAAACACCTATTTTAGTAAAAAGAAATTAATGAATCATTTTCATGAATGTTTTCATATTTTATAAAAACAGTCTCTTTAAATATTTTGCTCAAATATTGAAATAACAATACATTTAGAAAAATCAAAGTATTATTTGAAACCTCTTCACACTAGTAATAATAACAAATTATAATAAATGCAAGGGGGAAAATACATGAGCTATTAGGTAGCTTCCGCTACAAAAGTAAGAAGCTACCTATTGCAGCAGTTCGAAGGAAAGCAATTCCGGAAAATTTCCGTATATTTTCATCGATCACGACAACCAGACCACCAAAACCACTTTCAGTTCAAATGTTGGTATATCATAGATAGAGAGAGAGAGTAGATGTTAGAGTATGGAGGGGTGGAGGTGTTGTATGGATAATTAATGTGCAATGGTTAATTATACAAGAAAAAAAGAGTATGTTATGGGCTCATATTGCATCTTTTCATTACATGTTATTCTTCAGTTGATTCTGAACATTTCATTTTTTGAACAGATTATGTATCATAGCATTTACTTTATGCAGCATTTCATTTAATTAACTTCTTTGTTTTGTGTGAGACAATGTCGTCTTAATCACTTCGTTAATCATTAGACTTTGATGTAATTATATTTGTCTTATTTAATTATTTCCTCCCCATTAATTATTAAACTTTTCTATTATTATTATTATTATTAATATTATTACATTTATTAAATATCTATAATATTATTCACTACTGTCATAGTCTCTTCAATATATTCATTTTTTTTTAATTTTCTTTTATTATTTTTTGCACAATTGTCTTAATCATTCATTTAATTAATGTATTCTCCTACCTATTAACTTTTCATTCAATACATACATTAACTTTTTAAATTTAATATCTTAAATTAGGTACATAATGTGAATTGTAGCATCTTCTACACCTGTATTGAACAGATCTGTCTGCCCTTTTTAGTTCTGTTAATAGATGGCAGTATTGTTCCATTCCTCTTTCTTATCAAGTTGTTCAGCCTCCTGTCATGACTGGTTTATCTAAAGGAGACTGAATATTTGTGATTCGTTCATTTCATTTTTGATTCATCTACTGTATTTGTAAATAGTTTTTGGCACTTTTGCAGTTCTGCAAATCATGTTGTTTTTCTGGGATTATATGAGTCTTACTCACTTCAATTTTTTTTAATCATTTTTTAAGGTTTCATACTTAAAAAGTAAAGACGGAGACATTATAAGATCACTCCTGTGTCTGTCTGTCCGTCTGTCATAGCCCTTTTTATCGTAAACTAAGGGGCGTGGAAAGTTTAAATTTGGGAAAGTTATAAAGCCTTTTTACCCACATATTTCCATATTATTAGCCATTCACAAACATGTTTAGGGAAAATTTAGGGGGCTAATTAAGTTACTTGAAAAACAAATATATATATATATATATATATATATATATATATCGCGTAGGGTATCGTGTGAAAGATCTCGTAATACCGAACTCAAAAATAAATTTGGTTTCATTTTAGATACTATATTTTCAGATATATCGTCGATAATGCACTGCAAAAATATATCCCCCCCCACTCTATTTCCGAAGCTACTAAAACTAAAAATATAAAAAAATTAGGGGTAGTAGAAGTTTATTTAAACATTGCAGGAAAACTATAGGTATTTTCCTAGGTAACATAGTTTTACGCATCTTTCTTTTACCCACAAACTTTACTTTTCAGGAGGTCGGTGTTGGAGTTGACGAGCGCTCGAGGTATCTATCGACGCAGAATCATCCAAGGGTATTTGATAATGATTTTTGAAAAAAATTGTCGGTAATTAGCCTAGATATTAATTAAATTACTTGAAAAATAAATTTTCTTTTTTATATATCGTGTAGGGTATCGTTCAAAAGATCTCGTAACATCGAACTGAAAAATACATTTGTTTTAATTTTAGGTATTATATTTTCAGAGATATCGTCAAAATAACTGGAAAAATATGCCCTCCTCCTATTTCCGAATCTACTGAAACTAAACTATGAAAAATTAGGGGTAGTAACAGTTTATTAATTAATAAATAGTAATTAATGAATTCAGTGTACCGGAACCCTTTGAGCGCGAGTTATACTCGCATTTGACCAATTTTTAAAAAGAATTCTGTTAATTAAATTCATATTCATGTCTTATAATGTGCGATTGCCCAAATCATGTATTATTTTAGCTTTTTATAGCTTATACATGCATGAAATCGTATATTTTTTGTGGTATCTAGGGCAATTTGGAACTGAAGATTCTGCCATAGTGCCAGAAATGTTTCATAATTCCTCTTTTGTTTTCATTGTTTCTTCCCCTCTAATATGTTTCATATTATCTTGGTGCTATATTCCAGTTTTATTTTTATTCTACATTTTTCTGGATATTATTCAAACAGGTATGTGTTCATTTTTCAAATTTATTTTTATTCTCCAATTGTTGTATGATATTTTTGTTTTATCTGTTAACGGTTATATATAAATATCTCATTATTTTGTCATATGCGATAACACTCGTATTTATGAATCGATTTGAATGTGATTGAGCATGTGTATAGTACTTATCAACGTCTCGACTGACTTTGTTGGCCAGCTTCATCTGCCATTTTGTTTCAAAATGGCGTCCACTAAAAGATTTCATATTCAAAAGGATGTACAAAAAATTACAAATCCAAAAGGTTTTTAACCTTAGGTGTTCGGTCTTCATAAAAAGATTCTGGGATATTTTTTGTTTTGCCTCTATTTTAAAAAATGGCTTAGTTATAGTAGCCTGAAATTCTAAGTTGGCTGATTTTTCCACGCTCAGGTTTCATTTATGAGCTTTAGAAATTATAGTTTCTCGCAAATTTACTTTAATTGTTGTAACTACTGTTGCTACTCTCATACGCTTAAAACTACGTAGTCATATACTCAAGCGTCAAATTTTCGTCAAGCTTGGCGGCACTTGGCAAAGTAATCTCCAAATTTGGCGACAAAAATCAATCGCTATAAATGAAGCCAACTTCACGGTAGCTGACTATTTTTTCGAAATTTCCACTCAAATTCAATATTGATGAAAACTGGTAATCTTCTATAATCGATTTCGACGGATTTTACCTTTGTGTGTTTGAGTAAATTTAGCTTAATTCTTAGAAACAGGAAATAGGGAAGCTATCTTTTTCTCTCGGTACAGGCCAGAAGGATTTTTTTAATTGCCATTCTAAAACTTTTCTCGGGATTTGTAAATTATTTAAGGCAACACTTTATTTAGATATTAGATATGTCTGAAGCCATTTTGAATCGATAACACAATTATATGATATCCTGGAGCCTGGTAAAAGTGAGTTTTTCAAGTTGAATAAAAAAATAATCAGGAAAAAATAATACATCGAAGTTATTCGTCGTTTTAAGTAGGCGATCTAATTTTCTGTGGAAGTTTCCGGTGGATACTGAGTTCATTGATTAAGTGAACTAATTATAAGTTCACGTCGTTTGAGTGAAACAGAGACTTACGAAGATTATGATTTTTTGTATTGCCGAAATATTTCGCAAGTTTCAATATAAAATGTGATTAAGCAACGGCATATTTTTAGAGTTTCAGAAAGCAGTGTTTTATGTGTAAATAATATTTTCATTAGGTTGTTTAAACTAAAATTTAATATTTCAAATATTTGACTGTATTAAAATTCTTCTTTATGAAATGAAAAAAAAAACTTTGAATATAATTTTTTTTAATTCATTTTACTGTAATCTGCATGAGCATAACAAAGTAGAACAGTTTGTCGGCCTATCATTTGAAATTAATAGAAATCATTGGAAAATGGTAGGATTGGGAAATGGTTGAGAAATGCTAGGTACAAAGATCCCTTCAAATTGGAACGTAATCTGAGCAGCGAATGATTGAACCACTGTTGGACCTTTTTTGGCCAATGGTTCTTTGGCGAATGGTACGGCATGGCGTATATTTCTTACTGTTGGTCAACGAGGAACGACAAGTGTCCAACAATTAAGCAACGTTGGTACAATCTTTTTATGCTACTTGGGTAAAGCCGCGTATGTTTCAGAAAATATGAAACAAAAACTTCTAATCTAACGTGAAACATAATAATCTTAGAATGTTCTTTAAACTGGGTTATTTTAAAAATTAAAGGTTTCTTAAGATAATCGTTTCTTAAGATAATTTATAGAAGTATATGTGATTTGCGGATACTTTTATTAAGTACATTTAACAAAAATATGTAATGTGAAAGCAGCCTCCTTAAGTATTTCTGTTTAAATATTAAAATAACAAATTTTACAATAAATTATTCAAAGTATTATTTGAAAATTTTAACTGACAGAAATTCTTTATCTAAACAAAGCGAAGGTTATTATTGGGGAAGAGTAGTGGTGACAATTGGTCCCCGCTGAAACGCGGTTTCGCCAGCCTTGGTGTAAATTATTTTTATTTGTCATTCAAAAATCGTTTATAAATTTGTTGAAGCTGCAATACATTGTACTTTTGGACACGCTTGAACTCATTTCGATTTCGTAACATTAAATATATTATTATGTTAGCTTCGGATAAAAACTTACTTTTCAATGTACAATTGGAAAAGAAGCGGAAAAAAAATGGTACCGCGAAATCTCTTTCGCTTTAAGCAGGCAGAAGCAAAGAATTACAGAAATCCAATTTTCTGTGAAGCTTTCCGGAAGTGAACTATTTATAGGTTTAGATCGTTTAAGTAAACTTGAAACTTGGAAAAACTGAAACATTTTTCTTAAATTCAGAAATATTTCACAATTTCAAGCAGAAAATGTAATTTAAGTAATGTCCAATGGCTTTTACAGTTTTACAATGCCGTAACTTAATAATAATATTAAGTTGTTTCAAAGGAAATTTAATATTTCAAACATTGGAACATATTTGAATTTTTGCTTTACAACCAGAACCAAAAGGCGCTGAATGATAATTCAATCCTATGATAATATCCGCGAGTACGTGACTTGTAGATTTTTGAACAAATTTAACAAAAATGGTGCATACTTTAACACCTTTTAACGCTTTTTAAACGTAGATGTGATATTTAAAAAAACTCGAACATATCTTTAGGCTTTAAAATGCTTTTAAAATGCTTTTAAAACGCTTTTTTCTGTTCGTTCTTAAGATAATTTGTGAGAGTGTTTAACTTGCATATTACTAACTTTTGATTAATAAATTTGATAAAAACATATAAACATTTTATATATTAAATTTAAATAATAAAAATTACATAAAATGGAAAATATATGTTGTTTGAATATTATAACATGATTTCAACTTAACTTTTATGAAATATTTTTCAAATATTCAGGATTTCATAATTTATTAAGTTTAACTGACTGTAGTAATATTATAGCTTTATTAGTAGTACTTAGTTCGTAAGTACTTGAGGGTTGGTTATTTGGTCGTTGAAGATTATTCTACATTTTATTTATTTTGTGGCTAACAAATCGGAACTTCAACATTACTAACAATGAATTCCACACCAGGATTTGAACAACGCATATCTTCACTGGAAGCTAGTAAGACATTAAAAAAAATAGGTATGTAAAGTCGAGATCCACTCTTTTAAATAATATCCGATGAATGCTATATGTAACTTAAAACAGCAAGTATTTTTATAGAAGTAGTTTTATTTTTATTAAATTAAATAATGCCAATATGTCTGTAAAATTATTTAGTCATCTTTTCTTTAACTGAGTATTAAGAAAAGTGAATTAAGTGAAACTTTTTAAAAATTAAAAGATATTTAATTTATTTATCTATGCGATATATTTTTTAATCTGTTAAAATAATATGTATTTTACTCGAAGATCCCAATGTTTTCCCACCGGAATATTAATTAGGGCATAATGAACATGAATTTTTAAAAAGACAGGTTATAATTTATCCTAAAAAGAACTGTACACTTTCACATAAAAAGCCATTCCACAGTTTTTCTAAAAAAAAAAGAGTGTTTAAATATGCTATTATAAAAAAATAGATTTTTAGTGATTTGGGAATATTATGTGCAAAGAATTCTCAGAAATAAGCGTAGTAAAGTTTATTATTATTTAGAAACGCAATATATATACTAATAATTTTATATATTATTCCGTAGAGAAAGATTCAATTAAAATAAACCGTTTCTGAAATTTTCTGCTCTAATAAGATAACATAGTTGATTTAACAAAATTCTGAAAAACAAAAATAGAGAAAATAAACTGAGTGTTGCATTAAAACTGCCTTATAAAGATATAAAAGTCCAAGAAAAGTTTATAACCAAATTTAAAAGGATGCATTAGTGCTTCGTAATAGGATAAAACTTTCTTTTATGCAATTAAAATAATAGAATTTTCAGTCTTCTAAATTAGCATTTAAATGCAAAATTTTTAAATTGTTTTCATAATAGATGTTTACTATCTTATTTATTTTTCGAACGAAAATTTTGTAAGAATTGTTTAGTAAATGGATTTAATGCATCTAAATTTCATGTTTTAAAATTATTTAACTTTCAAAGAATATTAAGTTAAAAGAGTCGTGGCGAATCTGTGACAAGCTTGCCGCAATTTTCCATGCAAAAAGGAACCTACATAGATATTCCTAGTTCCATGCAATTTCCATGGCACGCAAAAAAATTAAACTTAATACACTGCAAAAAAAAAAAAAAAAAAAAAAAAAAAAAAAGTATAAAATTGACAAAAAAAAACTGTTAATTTTGTCGCCAGTGGAAAATTGTTTAATTTGCAGAAAATATCTGCACTTTTTCATTAAAACAGTTTTTTCTGTAAAAAATATAGATTTTTTTCTGTAAAAATTACAAATTAAAAACATGAAAACATTTAAAATGAATCACAATTTATTACTTATTACTAGAATAGATGTAAAATGAAATAAAGGTCTTAAAACATTAAAACCGTTCTATAGAATTTAAAATTTTCATCGGAGTCCCGAGCGCTTTCGACCAGAACCTAGCCAATTTTTTACCCAGCCAATCGTAAAGAAGGTGGAAATGAGAAAAAAATTCTCTTATTATTTTTTCTCATTTTCGCCCTCTTGATGATGGCCAGGTTCTGGTTGAAAGCGCTCCGGACTCCGACATCTATAGAAGGGTTTTAATGTTTTAAAACCTTTAGGGTAACTTGGGGTGAGATTCCATATTGGACAAGATGCCGAGTCACGTGATTTTCCTATATGAAAGTGTAGGGAAACGCTACTCAGTCGTGTGGAAGAGGCTTCCTTACTGATACTTTAATTCCAGTTTGCGTTGTTTTATTAAATTTTAAAATAGTGATTTTCTATTGCTGTTTCGTCTTAAAGCCTTTGGGTAAGTGTCCGACATTGTTTACGCTCTTTCTTTATGTAATTTCTATGTAGGTGACCATCTTACCCCAATATTGCCGAAATGCAAGCATTTACAAAAGAAAAATTTTTTATGCTTTCTGTGACATTTCTGAAATGAAATATATTTTTAAATCATACATAAATGTATCAACTTTAACAAGAAATTAATAAATAACAAATAAAAACAACGGGCGATTTTATAAAAAATTAAATCAAAGCTTCAGCATCTTCACCCAATCTACCTTATTTCATTTTTCACCTATTTTAGTAAAAAGTAATAAATTGCGATTCATTATAAATGGTTTAATCTGTTTAATATGTTTACGAAGGTGAATTTAATGTTCCAACATTTTAAAAAAATGCATATATATAATTTAATAAAAATTACAAAATCCACATTTTTTTTTTACCGGCAAAATCTGTTTTTCTTTAAAACAGTTTTTTCTGTAAAATATACTATATTTTTCTGCCAAAATTACACTTTTTTTTTTAATCAATGTAATCATTATATAGATAAAATTTCTTTTACTTTTCGTTAAAATAAATAACACTCTATTTAACAAGTACAAATTATCACAAACAATGCAATTATTTTTCCTTGAATTAACACATTAGAATTTTTTTTCCGTGATGTTATCCATCGACATAATTATTTTGCTTTTTTATATGAATTTAAAAAGCTATGTGCCTTAAAATTAAGAGTCGGACACATCACACTAATCACATTTACATAAGACATCATTGCCATAAAATAATATGTGTTAACATTAAATTATATAGTGTTAATATAAATAATAAAATTTTGCTATGTACATTATTCATAGACTGCACAAAAAAAAAAAAAAATTCGTTTATAAATATTATGGAGTTAAAACTTGTCACGAGTTTCGCTGACGTCAGTCATATCGGCAGTGGCAACGACTTCAGCAATCAAATTTTGCTTCTATCGGATTTTTTTTTAACTTCGGAACATCACACAATTTCAATTTTTACACTGCCGAATAGCAAAAAAAATGTACTTTCAAATGCAATTTCTTTGAAAACAATCACTCTCAGGTTATTGATTTTTATGGATTTTTAAACTAAGTTTCAAGCATGAATTTTTTAAAATCAATATTGAAATTTGACCCCGATTATAGAAGATTGACCAATTTGCACTTAAAGCAAAGTAAATAATTCAGTCAATCATTCAATCTAAATTTTGCTTGTTTCCGTATAATATTCCGTAAGTAAATGGTCGAATGAAATTAAAACATCACAAATAAATAAATAAATAAATAAAATACGAATTTAACTGACATGTAACTGACCTAAATATTAAAATAATCAAAATCAAAAGGTGCGCTATAATTACGGAAATCTTTCGGGATTAACCTCTGGCATGCGACTAATATTAAAGTACTCAAAATGTCTTTTGGTGTACTTGTTAGGCAATCTTATGAACTATACTAAATGTAAAAAATCTTTTAGTTTTCAATTGAAACTATTTTCACCTTCTTTCTGTACAACGGGTAGTATATTGAGCACCTTTATCCTTGGTCGGATAGCCTAGTAATTATAAATATATCTTTTATTATGCAATATGGATTATTAAAATATGTTGAATTTATAATAAGTTGAAAATTACTAACATGAAAATTCGTATTTTTTTCCTTATTTTTTTTCCTGCTTGTTACGTACTTGCTACTTAAATAAGGAGTTTTTATAACGCAATTTCCTAATACAATTTTCATTAATTAATGGTTGATACCAATATACAGGACTGATTCTGTTAATTAGTGTTTCGTATAAGCAGAATATAGTACAATATCATTTTATGTAACCATTTTGTACATTACAGTGCTAGTATAAAATGTTTGTAAATTTCTAGCCCGCGTACTTAAAAACATTAGCCATCTTCGAATTAAAATTATTTATGTTGCAAAGAAATGTGAATATTATTGAATATCAGTATTTTACAGTCCTACACTTACTTGTACAGGATATCTAAAAATTATTTGAACAAATGTTTGCGAGTTATAGGCCAGCTAGGCAAGTACAAATCACCATGGAATGCAGCGTCCTAACGAAAATGTGAAACACAGGCACTTCTGATTGAGGTAAAGCAGGTTTGCGTCACAAACTCTGCCAAATAATTGATGATTGTTTTATTGTATAGGGTGATTCACTACTCTTGGGATAGACCGTACAGTCTACAATAGTTCAAACAACTCTCTTGGATAGTGGAGTTTGACAAGTGAGGTTTACGATCTACAGTAGTCAGTTCAATCTCACAATAATGATATAATCAGTAGAATTAGCAGAAAGATTCCACTCTGCCTTAACGTTGCACGTTACATCTAAAAATACTAGCCCGGAATTGAAATGCTGCCAACTGAGGTCAGCTTCTTTCCGGAGATCTTCCATGATCGTCACTTGTTTCAGAAGCCTCACAGGCTGCGAGGAATAAAACTAGACTCTTCGAAAAACAAAAAATTTCCTTTTCTTCCTGTCTTTCTATTTAACCCTTCAGTTTTTGGGACCGTCCCAAATAGACCGGGAGGCGGCAGCACAGACAGTCACCTCATCTATTTCACGGCTGAAATTCCAGAATTAGTTAAAACTCGATTCGCATATTAAAACGCAATCGGTCTGCCAGGTCATATCTTGGTGGAAAACACCTGAAAACCCGATTTTAGTGGTTGACTCGTAGGTTTACCATTGTGTTTTCCTGCACCCAGATCTCCATGTTTTCATACTTTTGGGTGCAGGAAAACACAATGGTAAACCTACGACTCAACCGCTTAAATCACGTATTAAGGTGCTTTCCACCAAGATATGACTTGACAGAACGATTGCATTTTAATATACGAATCGAGTTTTAACTAATTCTGGAATTTCAGCCGTAAAATCGATGAGGTGACGGTTTGTGCAGTCGCCGACCCATCTAAAAGAACCTATTTCTCTAAACACTGTTTACGCGAAAAGATGATGCCATCTGTTTTCCTGTTTCTTCATTCGATAAACCGGGTTTCGCGCCACCATTAGCTGATGCAGTCAGCAGTTTGCCTTTAACAGCTGATGCGGACAACTGTCCGTACTTGCAAAAACTACCCTTAATTTTTCCAGGACCTCATCGATTTGTCCGTGACGAAACTGTTTTGTCTTCTCTCGTCTCGGAGTTGTCAAATAGATGATGCATGGTTTTCCTTTGGTTTGTCGGCGTGGAAATCTAGAAACAGTTTCATTCTAGATGAAAAAACAAACATGGGGTACCCCTATCCAGAATTTTGTAGGCCTGGTGATAAATCTATCGAAATCAAAAGTTTCGTCTCTGCATGATCAAATAATTTTTTATAGTTACATATTTGTACTGTTAGGTGATGCAATCCTTAAATATCATTTGGTTTGAAATCACCTTTTTTTAACTCTTTTATTCACAACCATTACGTTTGGTATTTTCAGATGTTGCAAAGAATGAGGTAGCTTGAAATATTCTGCATGTTTTTACTAACCCACTCAAAATTGAGGGAGAGGGAAGAATGTCATTGGATTGTTTTCATGTGTCTCGCGTCACACACTGTTTTCTATTTTATTTATTTACATTTTCTTTTATTATTTTGGTTTATTATCGACGAATTATACACACCCATACATATCTGAATCAGCTGTCAGATATTATCGACTTAAGTCTAAATATAAACAAAAATTAATATAAAAAAATAACAAAATTTATTAATAATGAAAAAATCTGGTTTGAAATATTCATTAAAAAATAAAGTTTTAATGATAAAGAACAATTTTTAATTTTTACAGGATTATCCTTTTCCAAGTAATCAATCTATATTAATAAAAAAGGTTTTTGTTTATGTATGTGTGTGTGTGTTTGTTTTTTGGCAATGGCTAGGGAGATCTATTGCACGTAGACGTTTACGACTTTTGTTCTGGATAGACAAAAGCAGGTCCAAATGTACCCAGGACTAATATTTTGTATTCTTTATTTATTTTTTATTTATTTTTTATATATTCAAAGGAACTAATCACGTATTTCGCCAATCTTTCATGTTGGATGGCCGATTTCGATTTATCGTAAAAGCAGTCCAAATTTAATGTTTAAGCCCAATATAGTGAAGTTTATCCTCTTTTCAATAAAGTTTATTTGGATTTCGTACAGCAATTTTGGAATTTTTTTAAAAATTTTAATTAATTATTATTTTTATTTCTCATTTTGACAAAAATACGACGTTTGCATTTTTTTTATCAATCAATATCTCCTTGATGCTTTATTCATCGAATCGCATATTTTATTCCCCTGTAGAAGTATTATGTTAATCGTTTATAAAAAAAAATTTGAAATATAAAAACAATATGAAATGGCATTTTTTTTTTATAAATTATTACAGAAAGCAAGGCCATTGATTTTGAATGTAAAACGCAGCAAAATTCCAACGTCGGTTTCTCTAAATAACCTCTTTATCTCCAAAATTCATCGCTATGACGTTGCACGTGACCTGGCACTCAAGAACTTTTTTTTATTTCCAGGCTTGGAATGAGGTTTGTTTGAAAAGGAAAAACGACTAGTGTATAGAAATATACTACTTAAAGTTATCCCTGGAAACAGTAAGGTGATTTTAGCATACTTAATGTTGTTATACCGGACCCGGACAACGCCGGATGGGTCTGCGTGTAAAAAATAAAAACTGCTTAGAAAACTACCCGAAAAGAAAATTGCCTGTCACTTTAAAAAGTTAAAAAAATTCTTTTGGAAATGTTCCAATATGTATGCCAGGATTGAAGACATTTTTGCAAATGATCTCTCATATCTAATTAGCTGAAAATCAATTTGAATCTAATTAAATTTCCGAGACATTTAGAAGGTGTTCATATTCTTTGAAATGACATATTTACTTCCGCGAATATTTTGATCATTGTTTATTACGAGATGATCTGTCTTCTAAAAACGACATTTTCAAAACTGAGCAAAAAATACTCAAATCTGAGTATGTCGCATAGTCAAAATGGCTTCGAATCAAAATTACTCAAGTTTGAAACATGTATATACTCATTTCTGAAAACATGCACGCATTCAAGAATTAAACATCATGTGCTCATATTTGAGTATGTCCATGTCCATGTTTCAAAAATGAGTATGAACTGACTTTTATGTGCTTATTTTTGAGTATTTCCATGTAACAATAATGAGTATGAATTGACCTCTATGTGATCAGTCTTGAGTATGTTCATGTTTCAATATTCTGAGTATTTCTGGTATTTCAGAATTGAAAGCATTGGGTCGTCATATTTGAAACAAAGAGTTTCATAACAAAATGAAAACATCGATTTACTCAGATTTGAAAGTGTCATTTTTCTCAGCGTAGTACTGTTGCAACTTACCTGTAGACTTTTAATAAACTATTTTAGCAGTAAAGATATTTAGTATAAAAAAATAGTTTCACATTAAAATAATTATGTCTAGTTATTTATTAATCGAGATATACATATTATAGATAGCATAGATATTGTGATCAACACTTAGATATAGTAGACTTTAGTATAAATATAAACATAAATGTAAAATAAAAATGTTAAATAATTTTTACTATCGATGTACTTTTTATCAAGAAAATTCTCTAATTTCATAAACTTATATGAAAAATACACATTTTCCATTCAAGTGGGGATTTTTATTACTACAGGATCGTTCTTTTCCAGGAAATCAATATAAAATAAAAACTCCTTGACATAGTATCCGAACAGGAAATTGCCTGTCACATTTAAGGGTTTTAAAAAAAAATCCTTTTCAAATTGTTCTTAAATAAAAGACGTTTCAGCATTCATTTCTCATCCATTGATGCCCATAAATTATTAGTTGGAAAGCAATTTGAATCTAATTAAAGTTCTTTAAAGTAATTTAGGAACTCTTCACTTTCTTTCTAATGACATATTCTCATTTAATTCAATGAATATAGATGAATATTTTCTGCGAGACATTATAGGAACTGGTAATAAATGCATACACATAATAAACTCTCTTAAAAAAAATTGGATAATTAAAAAATTAAAGGTGGGAATATACTCAAGTACAATATTAAAAATATAGTTGCAATGAATAATTATAATTTTCTTAAGTCACCGGAACCAAAAAGTATTTGTTGGTAGTAAAGTTATTTAAGACTCTCTAATACAGTGGTTCCCAACCTTTTTTTAGCCGCGCCCCACGAAAACATCTCTAAAATGATGATGCCCCCCCCCCCCTATAACATATAATTCTCATAAAATTTTAAAAGAATTTACTCCTGACAGAGTAAAAAGCATTTAACATTGATCCTGAAACGTGCCGAAGGTAATGGATGAATCAAATATTTTTTTATAATCATCTGATACCCCTCGTAGTTTACTGGCACACGGTCGCCACGTACGCGTGATGTATAGAGTGCTCAGAATCCTTGATTAGAAAAATCAATAATTTTGAATAAAACATTTTTGTCTTATTTAATCACAGAATTTCTGCGATTAAATTACTAATCAATTTATAATCAGAATAAAACGTGATAAAAGATTCGGTAAAGGAAGGTCGTCAAGTAATTGTTAAATATACACTTGAATAGTTTCATGTGTAAAATTGATTTTCATGTGACATATTGCAGTGCGACTCATTCAATAAATAATCGAAAAAGTTGTTTAAAATTCTAAAATACTTATAAATCAGAAAAATTATAAAGAATTTTTAAATATATAAAAGTATCTAAATATCTTAAAATGTTTTTCTCTATAATTATTCTGGTAGGATTGTATTTAAAACTTTTGAATGGATACTTTTGAAAATTTGAATAAAGAACTATTTTTTTTAATTTTCTTTTTGAAATTTGAATGTGTAACTTTTATTTTCAGTCTACAACATTACTATTAGAAAAACAATTCAGAAGGTATGGGTTCACAGAAATTCTGAATTGTCCCCTTGAAAAGTTAAATTGCCCCCCTGAAAAGTCAAATTGCCCCCCGTTGGGAACCACTGCTCTAATAGCAAAAAATCTCATTCTTGAAAATTATTTTTTAAATGATAAAAAATCAGTAAATTCAGATACAGTTTTTAAACGAATTGGGTTTGAAAGTACTTTTCTTATGTTCAACTGTATAAAAATTTAAATTGGGCGGTGTTTAGAAATTAATAAATTTGCCCCAAAAGCGAAAGTGATTGCTCAGGTCGTTGCCTCAATTAAGGGTCCTACAATCCGATCTGGCTCATGCCGACATTTAATTACCCATAGAAGAAAAACGATTGGCCACAGCAACAATCGCTGATTGATCTACTTGGGCAACAAAATGCTTGATGGTTCAGCCTGTATTATAGTAGCCCTAGCCACAGTTCGAGGCTGACGAAAAAGACAGGCTACCGCGGTGCATTCCACTTATCTTTTTTTACAGACCGCTGGAGTGACGTGTTTCTCTTTTCGTACACCTGCATTGGTGCATTCGAGCATCACGTGACTCCGGCGGTCTGTAAAAAAAGATACACGTAGAGCACCGCGGTAGCCTTTCTTTTTCGTTAGCCTCGGCCACAGTTGATATGACGTTAACGTTATGGGCGGATATGCGTTTTCTTTATAATATACGAGGGGTTTTTTTCTTCAACCTCCGATGGACCGCAAAAAAAATAAAGAACAAAACGAATGTATTACCATAAGTTATGTACAAACATGGTTACCTTTCTACATAATCGTCGTGAAGATTGAGGCATTTGTCATATCGGTGGACGAGCTTTCCGATCCCTTCTTCGAAGAACGTTGCCGCCAGAAAAATGTGAGATGAACCTTTACGGTGACTTGAAGCTCATCATTCGTCTGGAACCTTTTGCCTCCTATCCCGTTCTTTAATTCAGAGAACAGATCGAAATCACTCGGCGCTAAGTTGGGGCTATACGGCGTGTGATCAAACACGTCTCATTTAAACAGCTCAAACAGCTGTTTGATTACAGCAGCACTGTGCACTCAGAGAGTTTTCCACATACACTAGGGTCATTCTGTGGTAAATTTCTGTTGCACTACTCACTTCGACTTGAAGAAAGCTGATAACATTACGTAACTCGCACTTGGTGTGAACATAAATTATACCAGCCATGTTTACGTGCCTACAGCTCAGCTCAAAATGACGAGTTGGCGTCAGTAGTTGCAGAGGTTTTAGTTAGGGAGATGGGAAGTTGCCCACAGCACATCCTTGTCACTTGTCTGGTTGTTTAACGTCTCGATCGGAGGTTAAAAAAAAACAACCCTCATAGAAAAAAAAGAAAAAAACATTATTTCCCAAAATACATTGACAATTGTCATAACACTAATGTTTTTATTTCTTCGATTATGCACATTTTCTTTAATAGTATATTTCTATCGCCCGCTTCAGCGACCTATAAAAGATGTTTCACGTTATCATAAATGTCTAATTTGTTATAGAAAGATATATACTGCATATAATGTATACCATACAGCAAATACTACAATTGTAGACATTTTCTAGAGAAATATTTGATAAAATGTTTTTCTATTTCAGTCATGTATCGACATACTTGAACTCGCACTTTCGAGTGCAGATTCAGTCACGAGTGCATTTAGGGAATCAAAAAAAAATTTAATCTACATATAATAAAACACAGTGTGTTGATTCCGGTATGAACTCATCCAAAAATGGATGGGAAATAATAAAAATATTCAAACAAGTGGCTTTTTGGACGTATTTCCTAATTTGCAGGTTAAATTTCGGAAAAAATATTTCTGCATGTGTTACTTTGTTTTTATAAGTGAATAATAAAAATTCACATTTCTTGTGACGTCTCGAGAATAGCGTCTATTGGGTTTATTTTATCTGTATGCATTATAACTTTATTGATGCCATTTTTTTTCATTACATTAAAATAGAAAATATAGTTTTATTTGAATTCATGGTGTTTAAGCATAAAAGTACGCATATATAGTACATGCGAAAAGTTTGCTTCGGTGAAAATGACGTTACGCTTAGCTTGAAATGCATTTTCTACTGATATAATTAAAAAAAAATTATAAAATTGTGCCAGCATAACGTAATTTTCTTTGATTTTTCAATTGTTAATTATAAAAATTAGAATTGGAGCATTTATTGATTACTTCATCTTGATTGTATACACTGATTAAGTGTTAGCGATTACTTTTTTACATGCTTTCTTTTACCTTACAATTACATATGTATGAGGCAGTCAAATCTTGTAAAAGGAAACGGCGATCACTGTGTATCATTAAAACTCAAAACCTCTGTAATTTTTACACATGATATTAATTACTATGCGCAAAGTTTGTATGCTTTTCTTAAGAATAGCGCATATATTCACAAAAATATGAACGTTTTTTTTATTATCTAAAATTTTTTCGCATGTTTTTAGCTTATAATATTAAGAGTTTCACCAAGTTTCATAAAACTTATAAGCGTTATCAATATTATGTTCAGCGTTAACATCAATGCATTGAATATTTCACGAAATATAAGAATTTATGGAAAATTCTTTTTAACTGTAAGGGGCGCAACAAATAGCTTTTTTTTGTTGCAGTTAATTATAAAGGTCGACTTATGTGAAAATTCCAGCTGAATATTGTGAAAATTTAGAAAGATATTAGCTGCACATTTCATAGGTTACAAAATAGCATTTATTAGTTTTCCTACAAATACTGTGTTTTTAAAACACAATTTAACCCCTTAACTATTGGGCTTTTTGGACACCATAAACTAAAAATAGGAACGATACACCACTTTTTCCGTACTAAAATATTTGTTTTATATAATCAAAAAAAAGCCAATTAATAAAGCGAAGATTGCAATTAAAATTAGTGGTGTCCAAATGCTTTTAGTAACGAAACAAGCAAACTCTTTTTGCCCGAACCCAGTTTGGACAAAACAGTTAAGTGGTTAAGGATGTTGAAAGAAAAAGTAAAGAGGAAAATCACGAATTATGCAATAATCATTGATTTTATTGTTATTATGTATAAGTACAAAGAAGAGTGCTAAATGTATTATACAGTAAAATCTTTAAATAACAGTCGAAACTGGGACCTTGAAAAGGACCATACTTGAGTGTTATTGATAGTTTCAACATTTTTAAGTACTTAAAATTATATTCCATTAATATCACATTAATTGATAGTTTTTGTTGTTGTTGTTGTTGCTGTTGTTTTCAATTAAATAATGCATTATTTTATTTTTAACGAAATTTTTCATTATTATTACTCTTTAATAAATGTATCTCCTTAAATAAACAATAATTTCTATAGACTTTTCTTAACTGACTTTAAAAAAAGGAGGTTATCAATTCGATCCCTATGTATGTATGTTTTGATCATGTGCATGCATAATTTTCGCAAAGAGATTTTGAGAATTTTGGTTTTGTTTGAAAGTGAAAGGCAATAAACAGAAAGAAATATTTTGTGCTACCCTGTATATAATCTATAGAATTTATAAACAACAAGCAATATGCAAAAGCATTACTTAAATTTAAAAACACAGACCGCAACTGAAAACGCACTTCCAGTGTCGCTCAGAGACAGTACTATAACCGAATTCTTTCTTTACACTATGTTGGAAAGTGTTAAAAATTCCTCTTTGCATTTTTAACAATCCCAGTTGTAGTTGAAACAAGAATGAAAAATCATGCACCAAGCATAGATTATGTAACATTTTCTAATACATTCAGAATACTTTAACAAAACTCCACCGTTTAATAAGGTGAAAGATGATATCAAAGTAAGCAATTTGGAAAATGCATAAAACTTTTGAAAACACAATTTCTGAAATTATTATTTGTATTCGGAAAACAATTCAAATTATTTTGTAAATCTCTATCTATGATCTATCGATTTGTGCATATACTACATATTATGCCAAAATTTAGTTCTAATAGCAAACGCTTAACACAGTTGAAAATTCCTTTTTAGCAATTTCTGTCATTAAACGGAAATGCATTCAAATTTTTGTACGGCTATGTATCTCCAAGCCATGTATCTCCAAGCCTATACCACAATTAAAAACGCACATCCAGCAATTATCTCTCATAGACATTACTCTGTAACCGAACACTTTTGTGTGTCTTTATATAAACGATAAATACTATGTGAACCATATTTAACAGTAAGTAACTTGCCGTGTGCCTCAGTGATATATATCAATTTCAATATGCTCGAAATAGTACAACAATATTAAAATACTTTGCAACTATATTAAAATACATCCCCACAGACCACAATGTATTGAATACTTTTGGGTGTCGCTGTAAATTAACAGTGAGTGCTACACACTTCATTTTCAATACCGAACATACCATAGTAAATCCCATAACATATATAAGTTACACAGAAATCCGACAATATTTACGCGAGTTAGAGCTCGGACAGACAGACAGACAGACTGACGGACAGACGGCCCGACAAACCGAATTCATAAACGATTCTCAACTATTGGAGAATGGTTAATAAAAAAGCGAGATACTTTTAGATATTTTTGTGAGAGGCTGCTGTTCAGAGATTAAGTGTAATGTTAGTTCTATGAAAGTGATTAAGGTACAACCAAACCATGACCGGTGTTCAGAAATTGCCATTGTTGAGAGTGGCCGTTACAAGAGGTTTTACTATACATAAATATGTGACAGCAAACAAGTTTCATAAAATTACAGAGCTATTCGCGATTTCAGAAAGATTTCTTTAATCTTCAAACACAATAAAACCATAATATTTTCTCAATACTTACAAAAATGTTTCCACAAAACGTCCCATTGTCGACTATAAATTTTAGGAACGTTGCTGAATCGTGTTTATAGTTAAAATAATAAAAAATAAATAAAAAATAGAATTCGACGTGTATATGCTGAAAATGCATTTACAAAATAGTTTCTATATGTTTTTGATTTGAAAAACTGAAACAGTTTTAATGGATTTACCACCTTAGATTTGTCATTGGATTTGCCTAATGGATTTGCATTACCGCATATTCCTTTTATAAAGTACTACGATGCTCTCAAAAATAACTGTTACTATTTAAATCCGAAGTAAATAACATATAGATTTTTCGCTTCCAGCTATATTTTTTTTATTGAATTCAAAGTACTTAAATAATTATTAACTTTAATTAATTAAATTCATATTTATTAATTACATTACATTTATCAATTACATTAAACATTAACAATTTTTTATAATTACTGGTTTAAATTAAATTTTAAGAAAAGATAAATTCATCTAAAATTACTTTTAAAATTTTTTCTCTTAGGAAGTGACATTAAATGAAAAAGTTTCTGTACTTTGACAAAAAAGTAATTATTTTTCGAAAAAAAAAATAAAAATAAAAAATATATACGGGAAAAGTTTTAGTTACGAAAAAATGCCACATAAAATTTTGTTTCCTTAATTACTTTAGTTAAATAATTTCGTTTTTCCTCTAACTAAACAGATATTAACATATAGGGAAGAGACAGGAATAGGACAATTTTCATAAAAAGGCATTTCTTAGTCAATATGTTCTTCTCTGTTATGTATATATGATTGTGTTATAATAATGTTTTGTGATATCTGAAACTAAAATAAATATTAAGAGTAAAAGCAGTTTAAAAAAAAAACACCCATTTATAAGAACTAGCTGAATGGCAACCCGATGTGTTGCATTATAATTGCATGAGATCATTCGATTCTTTGAATGAAAATGAAATCTAACTTTATGGTAAATTTAGAAGGCAATTACAATATTAATTTTATTAAATAGAATATTTCGAATAACAAATTATATTTACAATTTAAGTCAAAAGATTTTCCAATAAAATGCACATTTTCTATAACTTTCTTTGTCAAAAACTTTTCTCTTTTCAAGATTTGGCTTCTAATTTCAGAGCTGATGTAAATGACGTCATTTTGGTGAACTTATACAAAAATGACTTTGTTTTGACGAATTTATTCAAAAGCATTTTATATTTATGAATTAAAATAAATGCTTACAGAAATGTATTTTTCTAGCCAAAACATTCTGGTTTTAACGCACTTGTGAAAAGTTTGAATTGCCATCTTAAGGAAATAGTTGAAAATCTCTTTTTCTTCTGTTTTTTTTCTACTAGGGGGCTCTGCCCCCTGCTCGCTACGCTCACCAACCCCCGTTCTGATTTCACAGCCTCTTAAAACCTGGTAATGTATCTGTTTGAAAAAGATGATGATGATGATATCACGAACGGCGACTTTATTCTGTAATCAGGTTATAATGCTTTTTCATTTAACTGGTTATAATGCTTTTTCATTTAATTCATCTTTTTTATTTTTAATATTCATGTGTAAACACATTTTTTATGACGTAATTTTCTTTATTTCCTGCTTTCAACACGTGATCATTTAATTATTATTTTAAACTTTCATTATTGTTTTTAATAGTCTCTCGCAAATACATTTTTTATTTGAGATAAAACATAATCCTTTGCGCTTATTTAGAAATTGGCAACAATATAAAAAAATGACTTTTTCAATAAAATATTTTTTACTCGATTTTTAAAGATTTTTTAAGTTTTTATTGTCCGACCGTGATAATTTTTTTAATTTCTGAAAGCTTGTTATATTTCGCGTCTGGTGGTATGATTTTTGAATCCGTAGCATGGCTACAAAAAAAGTAATAGCTCCTCAATAAAGTCCCTAGTGAAAAAGCGATGAGAACAACCCGGAATATCTACACAGAATTTGATTGGTCCATTTCGTTTTTGGCTCAGTTCCAGATTACTTTTTTCTTAATATAGAAGGAAATCAGGAGCAATAATTATCTAGTTAAATGCAAAGAGATTAATTTACTTTTTTATATTACCTCCTTGATTGAATGTAAAATTTAAAAAAGTTACAATAATTTCTTTAAGTCAATTGTCAATGGACTTTTTTTTTTTTTTTTTTAAGAAAAATTTATTTCTGAAGCTTAAATATGTAAAAATAAGTTATTATTTTTTCAAAGTTTATTGAAAATGTAATTTAATCATTATATAGCTTTCGCCATCTGCTCAAATTAAATATAATATATTTATTCTTATCAATTTGATTGACAAAATGACATAAAATAATAATTATTCCTATTAATTTTTTTCTCCTTTCTCCACAAAATCTTTTACATAAATGACCACATTTGGACGAATTTCTTCAAAGTATCTCCAGTTTATGAATGAAAATAAATGCTTACAATAATCATTCCATCTTTAAGCGCCTTTGTAAAAAGTTTTAATCGCCATCTGTAAAACTAAACTTGAAAATATGTGTATATTCTTTAAATTCATTTCTTGTAAATACGGAAAAACAATCCTTTACTTAAATACAAGGAAATCAAATGTGTTTTTATTTTACTTCCATGGTTGAAGATAAACTGAAAAAAAAATGCGATAGATTTTTTTTTTTTTACGTTAATGGAATTTATGTCAATGTTTAAGACGACAGAAGATTTTTTGCTTTCTAAAATAAACCGATTTCCCAAAGCTTTAATATATCTGAAAATCATATATATTATTTATTTTGTCAACATCCCTTTTTCTAAAAACCTTTTTCTAAGATCCCCTTTTCTCATCCTTTAAAAAAACGCAGAACGATGAATGTGGTACCATATGAAAGGATACTGAACAGGCTTCTGACATAGTACACTTACATTTCATTAAAATATGCCTTTTGATTAAATATTGCCGTTAATTAAAAAAATTAAACCGGCATTGTTTTCGTTTTCATAAAGGAAATGAAACGTTTTTCTCAATGAGCGTTGCCACAAAAATTAAATACCGCATTATATCTGCTCAACGATGTATAATATTAAACAAAATAGTAGTGCAATAAATAAAAAAGTGGAACATTGTTTCTGCATGGGTTTATTTCATATTTAGGATTAAAAAGCAAAACTCAATTTCAAATGCTAAATTTATTTTTCTTTGCCCAATGTTTTTTTCCAAGACAGATGATGTCATCCTCTAATGCAGTTAAAATGCGATTGTTACTTTTTTAGGGTTTCGTTCATCTCACGAAACCCTATTACTCCCGCTCCGTTGTCAACAAAAAGAACATCACTGGATGCAGAAACCTCGTTGCATATTCGTATCAAAAATATATGAAATTCGTTAAAGACATGATCACAAAACATGTATGAACCCTTTACGCCAATGAAAACAAAACAAAACAAGTCACTGTATGCAACAGGACCGTTGCATAGGAATTTCAAGCATGCAGGAAATTCATTAAAGCCAAGATCACTAAAGCATATAAAAAAAGCTTCACGCACATGAAAAATAAACAAAAAAACATCAATGCATAGTCTGCAGGAATTTCAAAAATTAATGAAATTCTTTAATGCCACGATCGCTGACGCATGTCTGAGTGCTTTACGCCCATTCAAAAAAAAAAAAAATAAAAAAAAAATAACGGGATGCAGCAACCTCGTTGCACAGCAATCTCAAAATGCATGAAATTCGTTCATGCAGTGATCACTAACGCATGTAATTGCATTGCACCGCCCATGAAAACAAAAAAATATATATTACTGTATATAATAACCTCGTTATATAGTAATCTCAAAAATGTATGAAAGTCATTGCAGCCGCGATCACTAACGCATGTATGAACGCTTTGAGGCCATAAAAACAAACAAAACAAAAACATAACTGGATGCAGCATTCTCGTTTTGAAGCATGACGAATCCATTCATACTCATTAGATAAAATTAAGAAGAGAAAATTCTGTATATCAAGCCGAACATTTAGCTATAAAAGACGCCATCATATGGGTGCGCCAACGACTAATTTCACTCGCTTCACAATATACACAGACAGCCTATCAAGTCTCCCATCACTTGAGGATATCAACTCAAAAAATCTAATAAAATCGCGAATAATTTCCCATCCACAGAAAACCAAGAAAAGTATATAATTTCAATGGGTTAAAAGCCACGCTGGAAATAAGGGTAATGAAATGGCTGACATTTTGGCTGAGGATGCCACTAAGTTAAACGCAGGAAACGTTCTTCCAAAATACATACTCTCATTTTAAAAAATGTCTACATATTCAATATCAACAAAAATTGTAGGAGGAATGGTACAATGGTGAAACTGGACAGTACACATACGGTCTCTGAAAATTTCTTACTACATCACAGAAACATTACATCTTCGTGGCAATTCATGGCCCCTTTCCTTTGTACCTACATCTTTTTGACAAATCTCCTACTCCATTATGTGTCTGTGGACATCGTGGAACATCTTTACTTTATTTGCTGAACATATTAGAAAGCCTACTACAATTCTCTTATCCAACTGGTTCCAATACGTTATAGCGCGAACTGATAATACACTGTGTTAAAGTGTTAGAAATTAACCAGCTATCATTTCTAAATGCAACATATGATGCTCCTATAGAACCTTAGTGACTTTGGTTACTCTCTGTGATATTGGTGACGTGATTTTATTGACTTTAATAGAAGACTGTTTACTGACTTTAGTAGAAATCGCAACTAGGCCACCCCGCTCAGCTGAACCTGAACCTAAACCTGAAGCAATCTCAAAAGTGCAAGAAATGTTTTACAGCCTCAATTATTCACACATGTATGAGCGTTTCGCCCCGCTCATGGAAATCAAAAATAAAACATCAATCGATTTAGCAACCTCGTTGTATAGGGATCTCCAAAATGCATGAAGTTCGTCAAAGCATCGATCGCTAACGCACGTATGAGTGCTTCACGCCCATGAAAACAAAATAGCAAAACTATAAGAAAACAAGACTGGATGTAGCAACCTCGCTGCGCAGCAGCTCAAAAATGTACAATGTTAAGGCCGTGATAAATAATCCATGAATGAGCGTTTTGCACCACCCATGAAAACAAAAAAATATCACTGAATGTTGGAACTCCGTTGTATAAGGAACTCAAAAATGTATGAAATTCACTAAAGCCGCGATCACTAACACATATATGGGAATTTCACGACCATTAAACAAAACAAAATCACATTATGCAGAAACCTCGTTGTGCAGCAATCTCAAAATTGCATGAAATTCGTCAAAGACGCGATCACTTAAGCGTGTCTGAGCGCTTCGCGCCCATGCAAAAAAATAATGCAAAGGTGCTTCACGCCTACGAAAGCAAAACAAAACAAATCATCACTGGATGCAGCAACCATGTTGTGCAACAATCTGAGAAACGCATAAAATTCGTCCCAAGCTCACATCACTAACGCATGTGTGAGTAATTGGCGCCCATTAAAACAAAAACCAACAAAAAAGAAAAACATGACTGAATGTAGCAACCTCGTTGCGTAGCAGCCTCAAAAATGCGTGAAAATGGTTCAATCCACGATCAGTAAATAACATATATATGAACATTTCGCGCGATCCATGAAAGCGAAACAAAACACAAAAAAACAGTGGATTTAGATAAAAAAACGCGGTATAAGAATCTCTAAAAATATTAAATTCGTTAAAGCTACGATCACTTAAACGCGTCTTTGAACGGCTGGCAATACTTTAAACAAAGAGAAAATCTCATCCCTGAATACAGGTACTTCACTGTAGAAAAGTCTTTAAAAAATAAAATGATCTTTAAAGCAATGATCACTAACCATGTGTTCGCTTCCATAAAATAAAATAAATAAAAACATCAGTGGAATAATTTTTTTCGCCCTATGTACGAATCTCTTCTTCTTACTTAGAAATTTCCACAAAGTAATGAGTTTCTTCATCAATAAAAAATGTTGTTGACTGTTCTGTTCCATTTATTTTTGTCCAGAACAATACCACCACTTAATTTATAATCTGCAATGTGGTTGGGATATTCCGCCACCACTTTTCTTTCTCTCAAAATTATTTAAATTAATTTTGCAAGAAAACAAAATTCAATAATTTAAGGATTATTATTCATTAGTGTATATTTTTTATTAATTAGTATTTTATGAATGTGTAAATAATTGATTATTCTATTTACCAGGAAAATATATCATAATATTTTATTATTGCTCTACTGTATCTAGAAATTAGACCACATCGGTTATATTTCATTATCCCAGCGGAGACAGAAATCACCCACTCGTGGACAACCAACCGCCAGGTATAAATTCAAATAAGTCCACGAGAGGAAAAATGCAGCAGGGTACCAAAATCATCCTGTCGTGTGCTGCCAAGTTTTTGGCATAGAATCTAAATACCCACGAGAGGAAAACACCTTTTCCACCATCCAGCAAAGGGGGCGCTTGTTTAATATATTTTGAAAAAAAAACCCAATAATCACATTCGCTGCCCAATTTTGTATTAAGCTGGACGAGCTAAATAATAGAGATACAAAACTTATAATTGTTGCAAATTTTAAGATTAACCATATACAAATTTAAAATTAAATACCAAATATAAATTAAAAGCATATTTAACATCATACAAGATACAAGTTTTGAGTCACGAGAGTCATCTGAATTAAGTTAATTTGAATTTGTTGATTGGTTAGATCACTATAGGGTCATAGGAAATTTCTGTAGCACAATGATAAAATGATGAATATAAACATATTTACAACACATGACTTTTTGAGGATTCATTAGTTTATGCATTTGGATTGTTGGAGTTCAGAATTCTTTTGTTATATAGGAGAAGAGTTTGTTTAGGATGTTATAGTTCTCTTTTAATTTATTGTAGTTTGCTGGATCAAAAATTGTAGCTGAAGGTTGTTCCGGACAGTTTTATTTCTGTTGAACTGAAAATGGAATTTCATTGAGGGCAGTTTCCAAAGATGTAATGTTGTGATTCGCCTTTGCCTTTGCCGCACGGGCAATGAGATGATTGGCGTTTTCCTATTTTGTGCAGGAAGTCCAGAAAGCTGCCGTGTCCACTTAAGTAGTAGGGTAAGATTTTTTTTTACTTATGAAGATTGGATCTACTTTGTTAAGTATCTTATATGTTTCTCTGCCCTTACTTGAGGAAGTCCAGCTTTGTTGCCAGTCCTTTATCATTTTTTCTTTGTGGATTCGTTTAAGAATGGAGACTGGGAAGTTTAGGTAGATTCTTTCTGAGTAGATATTGTTAGTTATGGCTTCCTTGGCCAGAGTTTCTGCCCTCTCGTTTCCTTCTATTCCCATGTGAGATTTAATCCACTTGATCGCAACCAATTTTGTTGGATTGTTTAGCAGTAGGTTGTAGATGTTTTTAATGATATATTTGCGTGGGAACGCCAAGTTTTAGGGCATCTGTGGAGGAATGACTGTCCGTTTGTAGTAGGAGTGATGATAAGGAGCAATCCTCATACCAGACAATAACTTAATGGTATGGCATACCGTTCGGCTTCATAGATTGAATTTACGTTATGTAGGCGAATAGATTTGTCAAAAATGAATTAATTTTGGTCTTTCACTGTAAATGCTGATGATGTGTCTTTGTCCATCAATGAGCCGTCTGTATAGATTGTGATGTCAAATTCTGTTGAAGAGGATGGTGAGTTATCTTCGAGGATAGTGAGATTCTTTAATTTATAGTATTTTAGAAAGTTATAGCTTTTCTCTTTCATCATTAGATTGGTGTTTGTGAACGTAGTATCTTTGTCAACAAAGTGTCTGTTTCCTTTTATTGTTTGAGAAATGAATATTCATTGGCGATGAGGATTGGGATGGGAATGTATCCCGTTAAGATGCAAAAAGCGTCCGATGAAATGCTTCTATATACTTTTGTGATAGCCAATAAAGATATTCTTTGGATGGAGTTCAACTTGTGCACTCCATGGACGTTCAGATGTGGGAACCAGATTTCTTCTGCATAGAGAATTTGTCTCAGGACTACTGTATTGTACAAATTTTGAGGATTGAAGATTAAATTCCTCCACCAAAAAATTTAGACATTTAAAGCCCATGGTAAGTTGTTGCACTTTTGTTTTTAGATTGATTAAATGGTCTTGAAATTTTAGTTTTTGATTGAGAATCATTCCTAAGTATGTAATGTTTTTCTTTATGCTGATTGAGTTTCCGTTTAATTTAAGTATGGGATTTCTTTTTTGTAGTAGGTTTCATCCAGATAGCATTGATGCTGTTTTTTTTTTTTGGATATTTGTAGGCCCATGACGTTACAGAGGTTTGCAAAGATTTCTATTTTATTATTTGTACCTGCTTCCAGTTCATTTCGTGTGTTTCCTTTTACTCCGATGGCAAAATCATCTGCATATACTGTCATGTTTGATGCTTTTTTGTGCTTTTCTTTTATCAGGTAGTTTGCTATTAAGAGCCATAGAAGAGGTCCTAGGCAAGATCCTTGTGGTCAACCTTTATATGCCTTGAACCATTCCCTGGTGTTACTGTGATGGAGGCCATTGTATCTGTTTGAGATATAATTCTTTAAAAGATATTTTAAGTAGTCTGGTAGTGGTGTTTGTCAATGATTTTCGAGATTGTGTGCCAGTCTATGGTGCCAAACTCTCCTTCTATATTGAATGGTACTATACCACTATATCTATATGTTGAAAGAGATGTTGATATGCTTGTGATAAGATGATGAAAGGCATCCGTTGTGCTTTTGCTTTCTCTAAAGCCATATTGTACATTATTGAGGTAGGATAGATGTTCCAGATGTGTCATCGTCCTTATCTTTATGAGACACTTGAGAACTTTCCCGAGCATAGGTAGGAGGGTAATTGGTCGATAGGATTTTAGTGAATGTTTATCTTTATTCTTCTTTCAACAAATATGACTAGCCCTTTTTTTCAAGGATCCGGGAAGTGGACTATGGAGAAACATTTGTTGTAGAGACTGAGCATTAAGGTAGGAAAATGTTTTACTTGTTTTTTTTATAAGACGGACATGTATGTTGTCATATCCTGGGGCTTTTTTATTCGATTGCATATATATGCGGTAATTTAGTTCTCTAATTTTGATTGAGAAGTCTTGGATGTTGTTTAGCGCTAGAAATTGTAAGTTGATGAAGTTATGGACGTTGTCCGTTGGGGCAGAATCAAAATGAGAATCCATTAGTTGATGTTCTATTTGGTGATATGTATCCGATTGGTGGGAAATTTCTAAGATGGGATGTATTAGATCTGTGTTTTTTAGATATTTTTTTCTTATTAGCTTGAATGCTGTCCCGTATGTGGCTGAAATTGTTGTGCAGAAGTCTTGCCAAGAGGTCGATTTCGCCTTCTTCATTTCCAGTTTGTATTGTGCTCTTGCTTTTTTATATTCTTGTTTATAAATTAAGTCATCCGGATTTCATTTACTTCTCTTGTATTTAGCGTTAATTTGTTTCTCATTATTTTTAGTTTGTTTGTATACCATTTCAGATTCAGATGTCTGGTAATCTTTTTTCTCTTAAGCGATGACTCTGTAGGGGGACTGTTGAGGTGTGGTGACATCTTGGAGGGCGGATTGAAGGTTCATATTGTAGTTATTGAAGACATCGTTAAAACGTTTGAATGTTGAGTATTTCGTTTTGAATCTGTAGTTTGATATTTTAACAGGATCGACATGTAGTTGGTAAACTAAGTAGATGTGATCACTTAGAGAATTATGTGTCTCATCTGTTTTTCCATGAGTCAATGAGGTTCCTAAACGAGTATCCACAGAGAGTTAGGTCTGTATTACCTTTTTGTTTGTTACGTTTGAATGTGTACTCTGTTTCTGGATCGTTCATTATTGTGAGGCCATTAATGGAGAGGTAGTCCAGTAGGAGATCTGCTCTTAAGTTGTTTTTTGAGTAACCCCAATCGGTACTTTTCCGTTAGCCGGGCGCCAGTGATTTATGAACATGTATATATACACACATATACATATACACATGTATCTACACATGTACATATATATACATACACATATATATACACTTATATGTATAAATATATATATATGTATATACATATATATTTATATATGTAGATATATCACTGGCGCCCGGCTAACCGAAAAGTACCCCCCAATCTTTTAAATGGGCATTGAAGTCACCACTTGGGTCCACTTGAGTCAGGGCATTGAGCACACCACTGAGTATGATGCTTGAACAATCCCGGATGATGTCCGTCCATGATTGTAGATCTGTCTCTAGGTTGCCCGAGGGCTTCGAGTATTGTGAACCAAGTTTTAATGAGTAGTGGTCGAGGTGATTAGGTTGAGAGAGTTGATTTGTTTATGGTTGTCTTTGCTGTTGTTATTGGGTTATAATCTTAATTCTTAGATTTATAAATACACCATTGTCTAGTTTGAGGGCTTCCAAATGATATAGATGAGGATTTATTACTATAATGACTTCTGTTTGGTTTATTGATTCGTATATGGACCAGCCGATTAGAAGTCATGTGAAAAAGTTGTCTGTTTTGTGGTAGTCTTGGATGAGAGCAATGTCGATATTATTTTTGTCTATGTAGATTAGGAGTTAATCATTGGCGGCTTTGCAGCTGTCCCAACGGAGACAGACGGACGAGAGTTTAGGACTTGGAGAAGAATGCCACGACAGATTTTATGACTTAAAATTTATTGCAGTTTAAGGGATCACTCGCCGTGTGTGGGCACATTAAATAACTACTCTGGGACGCACATGGGACTGGTAGGCGTATTTCGTCACAAACAACAGTACTTTGTGAGAGCTAGAGAGAGCGGGATCGTGACAACTTCACCCAGTAGAGTCCTGTCAGCCACACGGAGATAGCTTCTGATTAGGGGACTGTTAGCCTCCTTGAATTAATTCGTGTACATTTCCTAGAAAGGTACTTACTTATTATTATCGTTTTGAACATGGTCCAAGTAGGACTAAGATCATCGTTGTAGCTTTGGTTGAAGAATGACAGCTCTTCTGATTTAGTCTCGGTAAGGGTTCTATGTTTATTTTAGATAACTTACGTATCTTAAGGTATCATGGAGTTTAATACGGTCACCTCCCTGCCTATAAATGACTATAATTTATAGTGCGATCGTGCAATGCATTGTATTATATTACTATCCTATACTTTAAACGTTTTCGAAGATGTACCATACAATTCTGTGTTATACTTTAAAAGTCCTATACTTTATACTTTTCTGTACCCTTTTAAAGCATAGGATAGTAATTATATATTTTATGTAAGAGTAGAAATAAGGGAATCTAATTATCCAGGGCTGCTGAAAGTGAAGTGGTGTTTAAGCCAAAATTTAATGTTGTGTTTTTAAAAGCTTATCCTAAGTTATATAATACAAGAAAAATAAAATATGAAAAATGTTGCCTTCAAATAGTACTATAATAATATCCTGGTTTGCCTTGTCACAACGTTGCCAACCACGGAGCAAAATTATTTTTCTCGTAATTAATTTTTAAGGTTTGCCTCTGTTATCTAATACAAGGATAATTTATATTTTGAAATTAAGATTAAATAGTCTTATTACGGAGAATTGAGGGCTGCCAATGTTCAGCTGTCGCTAGACCTTCGACAGAACAACATATAAAGTGTGCGTTGATATTATTTTGCATTGATTTCCTTGACGAAAAATACATCATTTGAAAAGTTTTGCGGCACTTTCTCAATACAATAAATGATGTGAAATGCTTGTAGAAATCTAACACTGAACACAATTTTACATTTCCACATCGAGGAAGAGTGTCCACAACAACAGTACATTTTTGACTCTGAAATTATTTAAGGGACTGATTCTGAACCACTTCGTTAGACATTTCGATTTCAAAGAAGTAGTTTTTTCCCTGACAACAGTACCTTTCTCTATTCATTTCTGCAATACTCAGATATCGAAATTTAGCCGACAGCGCGTAGAAACAGGCCCGTAACAGACTGATATCGCTTTACACATAATAGAGGTGACATATGCACAGGACTCATGCTGTTATAGAAGATTTGATGCAAACTTCGCCAACCCACTTTCCTGTATTAGGCAATACTCACGTGGATGAATTTGATTAGACTAGTGAAATAATTCAAGAAATAATAGCCTAACGATAATGGTCAAGACCTGCGGTGATTTTTTTGTGCAAAATCACTTTTTTCCAAACACTTTTTATTGCCTGTATGCTGTTATTTTTTTTATAGAGGTATTCTTGATCATAATTCCGACATGTAAAACATACGTTAGTTATCAAGCAAAAATCTAAATTTCACAACACGCAATCTATTTGCTTGTTTCCGTAATCATTGAGATTTTTTTTTATATTGAACGAACCACATTTTAGTAAGGACCCAGATAGATTTTTGGCTAGTTTCGAAAGTAGATTGATTTATCAAAACCCTATATTTTGCAAAACTTTGAAAAAGTGCTAATATTTTGCAAAATAATGTAGCTTATATTATACGCTACATTGTGGTCTATGGGGGAAAAATCGTTTGCGGGGAATTTTATTGATGTTATGATCTTTCAACCATAATGAAATTAATAAGCATTATTGAGGTGAACTACAGCATCCTTTAACCGGAGTTGTACCATTAGAAGCATTTATAGTTCATTTACAGGGACGTGCAAAATAATCATGCATTATAATCTATGGTGGAAAATCATTTGCGGCACATTTTGAAAATATGATGATATTTGAAACATAATGAAATTTAAAAGGATCTCTAAGATTCAATACAACCTATTTTCTATTGATTATGGAGTGCTTAGGATTTATCGTTAATGTACAGAGACGCACAAGAGAATTCGGTTAAAGGATTGACTATGATCGGTAATTGTTAGGAGTGCTCTTTCCTCTGTGATATGCAATTTTATGTAATTTTTAGTGTATTATCTGCTGTTCACAAATTATGTAGATCATATACAGGCTGCACGAAAGGCTTTGAATATGGGCAGCTATAATATGGATGATTATCTGCAGAAACGAATGGATAATTATGACATTGCGATGGTTTAGATGCAGCCCCAGATTCAATAAACCACATAAACAATTAAAAAACTCCAGAGTTGCAGACGAAGTTGATTTATTACATCGCAAGATGCGACCGTGTAGCAGGAAGAGAGGGCCAAACAGGATAGGTCTCCCTACCAGGAGGTCGTTACAGGAGTCAGATCAAGAGCCAAAAGGGAGAGATGTTTCACATACCAATACTGAATTCGACTGATACAAACCGTCGACAATAGGGTTGCCTTGGCGACAATATTTCAGAGGGAGCATAGCATAAATAATGATGTTTATCAGGAAGGCTTACTAATTTTGGCGTAGTAAATGCATTTTATTTCAAAATCTAACTTTGCCAAGGACAGCACAACGGTTTTCATAGCTGTTGTGGTTTCTTACAACCACTGCCATATTTTTATTTAATTTAAGAAATATTTTATTAGTCCTTATTCATTTTAATATTAAATGAATAAGGACTAATAAAATATTTCTTAAATTAAATAAAAATATGGCAGTGGTTGTAAGAAACCACAACAATAGCATTTTGTGAGAATGGTATTTTCAGGGCATAGGATTGAATAGTTACAACGACCACAAATTTATTTTTAGATTAAGGAGTGTTAAAAGATTCATTAACTATTCCATATAAGGGAAATCATGCCAAGCAGATGGCGATAACTGGTTCGCATCGGGCCGCACAAAGGGCAAGCGAAATAAAATTGTGTTGGGAAAGTAGATGAAGATTCAATTATTTCCCTTTTTTATCAATATAGAAATAGCGTGGGATATGCGAACAAGCAACCGCGATGAGAGAAAATTTAATTAAGGAGAGATTATTGTTTCAAGTTAAATATTACGTATGAAATTTTGAAAACAGGGAAAAATGATTTAATATAAAAACGGAAGGGGGGGTTAAAACTTAATATATGATGCTCATATCATAGCAGCAATTGCTGAAAAGGGATATTTTCTAAGTTATGTAATTTATTAATTGCTTATTTAGATATCTCATTTCATCGTATGAAAAATTAATTTTTTTAATAATACTCTGTCAGTGTTGGGAAGAGTTTCATAATTTATGCCGGATGTATGATTTTTCGTTCTTGTTTCTTTTTTGTGTGTATATGTTGGAAACATTTACACATGAATTTAAACATTTACCTCTGTATTTATATTATTGTTGTTTGTAGAATTAAATGAAACCAAAATTATATGATTTACATTCGGATATAAGCATCTAACTCCAAGTTAATATGACTTGTCTCATACATTTCAAAATACATTATTGCCAATATCTGTTGTAGTTGACGATAACTTTGGCTGTAAACTAGATTACAGAACTTTATCCGAAAGTTTATTATCAAAAAAGAAAAAAATACATATTCAGAAAACTGGGTACTTTTATGTTAAATGGGCGTAAATCTCGCCAACAGATTTTTCTTTTCACGCCAATAGCAGTTTTTATTTTTCGCGTGTGTAAATAAAAACAGTGCTTTGATGTTGAAATAAAATGTTTTGCTTGATGATATTTATTTTTTTAATGTTTGGTAATTTTAATAAAAAGTGAAAGACATGTATTTTAAATGTATGTAATATATGTATTATGAAAGTTATGGTTTTCAAATGAAATGAGTGAAAGGTTTATATTTTTAATGAAATGAGTGTATCTGAATGATGGCGATGGGAACAATATTTTGTGACTTATCACTTCTACCCGCTTAACATAAAAGTACCGAAAAGCGCTATTGGCGAGATTTGCACTCGACTAACATAAAATTACCAAAATGTTTTATAAAAAAATTATCATAATTTTCCCTTTTCAAAGCATGAATTTGAAAATGCAACATGCGCTTCTTATCTTACATAGAAAAACAAAAATAGTAAATTACAGGATTATTTAAATTAAGCAAAATAATTAAAAATTCAGGTACTATCTTTCAATAAAGTTTTGTAGATAAAATATAAGATTACAAGAGTTTCTACTTCTTTGCACCATTTTAAACTGCTTCCAATAAACAGTACTAATTTAAAATCGCTTACTGGATGTTTGAAACATTTTAATTCCAGACATATTCTACGTAATCATCGGTTTGTAACGACCTTCAACGATACTTTTGCGGTAAATGATACTTTTATGTGTTTATCTTCGTTTCTTGTTAAAGGAGAGACGTCTATCAACGAAATTGCTTCTATCTCTTGAATGTTTATCTTGTTCTATTTAAATCGATCTTAAAAAGTTTGATATTTTTAACGAATTTTATCACGACGAATAAAACATTTCAAAATCATTTTACTATTGTATAAATGAATAACAACATAAAGTATTCTTCTTGTTATGGTTCCTTTTTGCTGGCAAAATATTTAATTGTGGATTTTATCTTGACATATGTAGGAACAGCTAATATTACGCCCGTTAGCTTATCGCAAAAATATTTATGTTTTGATTTTAATATGTTTTTATGGTTTGATTTTGTCTTACATAATATATACGTTTCACTCCCTGTTTTTTTTATTTAAGTTAATTTCAATATGTTTGAAATAGTGTAATATAATTAAAATACACCGCAAGCGAGTTTCCCCCATATGCCGCAATGTAAAGGAATGCTTTTGAGTGTCCATGTAAATGAACTATAAATGCTACACACTTCTTTTTCAATACTTAACATGCTAAACTTCAATTGAATAGCAATCAGATTATATTTATGCGAGTTAGACTACGGACAGACTGACGGCAGACAGACAGACAAAGATTAAGGAAACTTAAGGTGTACCATGAAAAATTTCAGTTTTAAGCAGATTTTAGGAATTAGCAGAAGTACCACTGATTTAAAAAGGCAACCTTACAAATTCTGTAATTTACTTTTTAGTAAGATTTAGTGTCATAAATTTGAATTTCTTACAAGAACTCTAAAAAATACTCGCTTATTGAGTTAAAGTTAATGTTTTCAGCAGGCTCGCGCCAACAGTATCCGACGCCTGTGTGCAGAACTTCAATTGGCGCCTTATATCCCTACCCCCCCCCCCAAAAAAAAAAATATATATATATATATATATGTAAAGTTTCTCAATGAATATAAATACATACATAACTGCAAACCTTCAGTTTCTTTTTTTTTCCAGTCAAATAAACGTGTTTTGAACAAGA
This sequence comes from Maratus michaelseni, assembly GCA_963931845.1. NCBI lineage: Eukaryota > Metazoa > Arthropoda > Arachnida > Araneae > Salticidae > Maratus > Maratus michaelseni. The sequence continues at coordinate 217,257,994 of OZ007588.1, forward strand.
AAATTTATTTAATAAAACGTGTCTTGTTGCTATAGGTTTCTTATCTGATTTCATATATTAAATAAATTTCTGGTTCAAAATATTTGTATTTTATTGTTAAAAATAAGGAAGGTTGGCAGCTATGTAAATAAAATTCGAAATACAGGAACATTTTAATGGAACCTGGGGATGAAATAATGGAACCTGTTTGTATCGGAATCCTGCATAAAGCGGAAAATTTTCAGTGTCCTAGAGAAAATAATACAATAAAATTACAATAGATTACATATTTGAATAAAGCACGAATATCTGTTTAAAACGGATTGTATGTAGGTACAAAGAGCCGCACCAAGGCTATGTTGCGGTGGTGCTAATACATATTACTACTAAACATAATAGATGTCAATTAGTTGTAATAGTATAATTAAATTAAGGATTATTTTTTTTTCTTTTTGAAATATTTTCTCCCCAACTGAAATCTTTGGCGCCTTTACTACTTCGACACCTGTGTGCGCTGCACACAATGCACTCTGTGTCGGTTTGCCCCTGGTTTTTAGGGAAACAATAAAAGTTACAAAAGAAAATATCGCAGAAACTTTCAAACAACCGATAAAGTGTAAACTAAAGAAAAATCGGTGCTTCTCTATTATCCCGTCGACCACTTTTCATAACAAAAAACTATTGCCAAACTGTAACGTCAAATAAACGGTAGAACGTTGCCATTAGAATATCAAAATAAATAAATAAATAAAATATAAGGATTTAAGAACACAATTGTTATTTTAATTAATGAAATAACTAATAAATCAGTAAAACATAATGAAAAATACAAGTAAATGTCGAATTAAAAACCACTTGATGACATAACAAACACGTATAATGCTTCTGACCTCAAGTAAATGGGACTGCATTTTTGGCGTTTAATCTTACAGTTTGGCGATAGTTTTTTGTTATGAAAAGTGGTCGACGGGATAATAGAGAAGTACCGAAAAATCACATTCAAAATTCAGATTTATTGTATACAAATTTTAACTAATACATCTGCCCATCAATGTTTAATACTTCTTTGCTTTAGAAGAGGCATGTCTTTGTTTTAGGTGTGCGTCTGCTGTGCTTGTCATATTATGATGTCTTTTTTTTTTTTTTTTTTTTTTTTTTTTTTATGTGTTTGAAAATAAAATAATGTCTATGTAAATGGGTACGGCAAATAATTATTAATTATAGTATGATGTCATTATTTATATATTATACGAAGAAAAGTTATTTTAAATAATAAATGTCAGACATTAAAAAAAAAAAATTAAAAAACGATATTTTATTCTATTGATTATATTTTTAAAATATTTTTATTATAGATAATAATAAATTGTTTGCCTTTTGGGGAGTTGGCTGTACAATTTTGTTTCTGTTCTTAAAAAAATTAAATATTTCTTTTAAATGATTTTTTCATCGTCATAATTTTAGTGTGCAGTGAAAGTTTATCCATGGATTCATATCTGTCTGATGATACAAAGTTGAGAAACACAGGTTTATAGTACTGAGGCTTTATGCTTTGACTTCAATCAAAGTTTTACCTTACCTTCTTACAATAAAAGTATATCAGACCTACTGTGTTTATAATGACAATTTTAGTAAGTAGAATTTTAGTTTAATTTCAGATTTTAATTTGTTTTGATATATGTCATCTAAATTTTATTACTTACGCAATGAAATCAATAATATATGAATGACGAATTCAAATGACAGAAATATAACAAGAAATATTTGTTATATAAAATTTCTTATCGTGTTACATCTTGAAAAGTTATTGTGTAACTTCGATTTTCCTTAAATATCCTATAAAAACAAAAAGACGATTTTGAAAAATTCGATAAAATAAATTTAAATTAAGACAATTATTTCCATTGACTCTTTTTCAGATAATAAACTGAGACTTCTTGAGTTTCTTCCTCTTTGTAACATTTTAAACGACATCCACTAATTGAGAATCGTATATTGACTGTTTGAAACTTTTTCATTCCGAACATGTTTACATGTACTTCAATTTAATTTGTACAAATCTTTGACGCATTTGAAATCAATGACACGTATATGTCTTTATCTTTCTTGCTTTTTTCGGCCCATCTCTTTTGAGAAAGACCTCCAAGTACATAAAATTTGTCGAATTAAATAATTTTTTTTAAAATTCAAATCAATATTAAAATAAATGAATAAATAAAAATTAATTCCCTATTTCATTACTTCATGGTCGGGCAGTTATGTCGTGTTGTTGCTGTAGGATTGCTTTCTGATATCTGCAAACTGTTTATAGCACAGAAGCACCGCATTGTGGAACCAATTTTAGCGTCAATGATGCAGATAACAAAACTGCCAGTCAGCTGGCCCACCAGCGGGAGTATTGCTATAGCAACACCACACATTCCGTTTCAATGGAAAATGAATGGTACTCCGATTATTAATGATGTCATTGAGTTTGACTAACATTGGTAATCGGGTTGCCACTCATTTCCCACTGTAGAGCTGTGCTATGTTGCATCGGAAACACTCTCCACTGGTGCGCCAGTTGACTGGCAGTTTCGTTATCTGCATCATCTAATCTAACTTATATAGCAAAACCATAGACGTTAAAATTAGTAAGTAGCTTTTATACTGTTCAGTTGAGATGGGATTGCTACACACTACATCCCCAGTGAGGAAGACGTCTTGTTGACGTTAGACGAAAAATATGCACTCATGAGTGATGCTGACGTACGCATATGTGATGCGCAGGATGACAGGCTTTGTGCTGTGAGCATTTCACAGACTTTCCTTGCAGGGGATGATTTATTTAGTGCTGCCATCTGTTGGTTATGAGATTAGTCGATTGTTGTTGTTGAAGGTTGTTACGTGTTTGTCAGGGTCACCATTGAAGATATTGCTGCCGCGCCGGCCGGCTTGTATTGAACCAAAGATCTCATGAACAGGAAGCGTGAGCGTTAGCGTCAAGCAAAAGGCCAAGCCAGTTAGCCTACTACTTCCAGCTAGTAACTCGATTTATACTGTTGGTACTTCTCTATTATCCCGTAGACTACTTTTCATAACAAAAAACTATCGCCAAACTGTAACGCCAAATAAATGGGAGAACGTTGCCATTGGAATATCAAAATAAATAAATAAATAAAATATAAAAATTTAAGGACACAATTGTTATTTTAATTAATGAAATAACTAATAAATCAGTAAAACATAATAAAAAAAACACGCAAATGTTGAATTAAAAACCACTTGATGACATAACAAAGACGTATAATGCTTCTGACATCAAGTAAATGAGACTGCATTTTGGGCGTTTAATCTTACAGTTTGGCAATAGTTTTTTGTTATGAAAAGTGGTCGACGGGATAATAGAGAAGTACCATACTGTTCAAGTGAGATAGATCGCTACATGGTTTTTATCAATCACATTTCATTTTCTATGCATATTTTCTTTACTGAGTTTTTCGTAAGTAAGAATAAATGTTACATTATTAAGTGCCATATAAAAAAAATGCTAATAATACAAGTAATTTAGTTACATTATCGTTTAGCTATGAATTTTATCGTATAACTGGCTAACTACATTGACGGAAATAATAAATCCCGACACAGAGTACGTTGAAATCCGGTACATATTACACTTACGTACCGCTTGACAATGCCCCATGTGTTCATGTACAATATTGTACGTGAAATCGCTTTCAAAGAATAAATATGTGTAAAAATTAAAAATAGCAGAAAAAGAAGAAAAAGTCAGGTACAATTATAATAAATTTTGAGATCAGTAAATTCTGTTTACTTTCTGCTAGTGGCCTAACTAAAGTTCAAAAATTTTTTTTTAATCTGTGAAAAGTAGAACTTTTATATACAATACATTTTAAAATAATTGTTAAAATAATACATAATAATTAGCTTTAAACCTGTAGATGTATATATTTTTTTTCATCGCAGCTAAATACATGTACATGACACTACTGTCCGTATGAGCTTTTGACTTACAACACGCATTTAAACAACAATTTTGCATTTCATAACGTCCCTTTTAAACGAAATACAAAGCATTCTTCATTGCGTTTCGTGTCTCCCCCATCGTTCTTTTCAATATCATTTGCAGTTCCACACCCCAATTCACTCCTCAAACAGTGAGGAAAACATCTAGACACCCCCCCCCCCCATAAAAAGTATTACACTTCAAAAATAACCTCTAAAAATAAATTTTCAACGTGTGACTTGAAAACAGCGTAAATAGTAAATTTTCTAAATGTTCACTATCACCAAAACAGCGGAGATAGTAAAATTTCTAAATGTTCAAAATCACCAATCTATGGCCCAAAACAAACAGTCAATATTTTCCCAAAGCCATAAGAATGAGCAAAGCATCTTCCAATGATATTAATCTGTCATTTTACAAAGTCGTGCATAAAAAGAAAGCAACTTTTATTTTCAAGTATTAGGCAGCATTTTCGAAACTTTTGTCAGTGTGCGTTCTGAAAGAAAATGCATAAATAAAAGTAATTAATTTACTAATGAATATTTGGGCTCTCCTGTTCGTTAACAAGTATAAATCTAGTGTCAGAATTATAAACATTTTACAGCTCAGTTTTGGCCACCCTCTGTATATATATATATATATATATATATATATATTTATATGTATATACAGACACAATTTTATGTTATTATTAATATTATTATTATTATTATTATTATTATTATTATTATTACGATTCATGATGTAAAACGTCTCTCTTAACCTTCAAAGTATTTGTGTTGCTAAAATCTAGAAATGATTAAAATACATCAGGAATTACCAACCAATTCATTTGAGAGCAAACTGAAAACAAATAAAACTATTAATATATATAAATATTTAATAAAATAATATCAAATAAAACTATTAATATATATAAATATTTAATAAAATAATATCAAATAAAACTATTAATATATATAAACTATTAATATATATATATATAACTATTAATAAATATTTGAGAACAAATAAAACTTTTCTTCGCATACATTATAAAAGCAAAATTGTACACAAATATTGTATGGCATTTAGACATTTAAGTGGGATATATAATATCCCACCGCCCTTCAAGGGGTTAATTATACTACATAGACAAGTAGAAACAGTAAATTACAAGATTCCTCAAATTAGATAGAAACAACTTACAAATGAGATACAAACATCCATTAATGTTTTTCAGATAGAAACTGAGATTACTTGTGTTTGGTAACAACATCCAATAAATGACAATAATTGAAAATCTTTTATCGACTGTTTGAACTTTTTAAATTCCTAACATATTTTTCCCCTTTCAATTGCATTTGTAACGACCTTCGACGACACACCTTGCTGCAAATAGGAGTATTATGTGTTTATCTTCCTTTCTTCTAAAAGAGGACACGTCTATCGGCGAAACTATGGAATTGATTTCATCTCGAATGTTTATCTTGTTCTCTTTAAATCATCAGCGGTCTTTGACAAAAGTTTTCAACAGTTTAAAAGAATTTCATCACTACTACGAGTATAACATTGCCAGAGTTATAAAATTTTTCATTTTACAAAACTAATGTATAATAGAATTAAAGGATAACGCACTGACTGAGTACAAACTTTAATCTGCCCAAAATATTCAACATGGAAAATTCCAAATGGTAAATTGTATTATTCTTTTAAATTAAATTATATAAAAGGAAACTAAGATACTTTCATCCAGTAAAATATTGCAGATCAATAATGATTACTTTATGATATTTATACCTTTAGTTAGTTCAAGAATCAAGTTATAAACTGTATATTGAAGTTGTATATTCAAAACGCTAAAGATGTCCGTTTACTATATTATTTCATTTTTTAATGTTTCTTATTGTTTATATATACATAAAAATCTTGCATAAAATATTTCTTACGATATCACATTTCGAAAATGTTATTTTATAAATTTAATCTTTCTTACTTAACTTACATGAAAATGTAGAAATAGTAAATTACAAGATTCTTTAAATGAGATTTTTTAAAAAAAGTACATACCATTTTTCATTAAAGTTCTTCATATATAAACTAAGATTACTCAAGTTCCTCCTACTTTGTATCACGTTAAATTACATCCAATATATGGCACTAATTGAATACCGTTTATTGACTTATTGAAATTTTTTAATTTTAAACTTGTTCAACGTACTTGAATTTAGTTTGTAACGATCTGCAAAGTTACATTAGTGGAAAATGGCACTTTTATGTGTTTATCTTTCATCAAGGAAACAACTAGAGCTGACTTCCATCTTGAAAGCTTATCTTGTTTCCTTTAAATCACCAAAATGGCTTGATAAAAGTTTTCAACATTTTGAAGGAATTTCGTCTTCATGAATAAAACATTTCAAGATAATTTTACAATTTACAAATGCAATGTATAAATGGATAAAAGCGTAAAGTGCTCTTCTTGTACTGAGGTTCGTTTTGCAGTTAAAATGATTTAATTGTCGGTTGCTGTTGTTTTTCTTTTTCAAAACATATATATTAACAGATAACGTCATGCAACTTATGCTAAAATATGTTTGTATTTTAATTTTAATCAAAGTTTTATATGTACGTTACCTTCCATATCTTGCATTTGAAAGACCTTGCATTATTTATGTTGTAATTAAGGTAAGGAAAACGAGTAATTGTCGTTAATATCAAATTATTTATACTAACAAGTCTGATAACCATTACATTGCATTATTTATGTTGTAATTAAAGTAAGTAAAATGAGTAATTGTTGTTAATATCAAAACATGTATAATAACAAGTCTGATAGCCTAAAGTAATTACTGTTAATGATTGAACTTAAATGAACGTTTTCTGTGTGCGCTTTTTTCAAAATCTTTCTTTTGAAAATTACATTTATTTTTATTCAGTTGTTAATTAAAGCGGGTAAACAAAACTAATTATTTTATTCAAAAGTGTTCATGAGGCTCCCGAAGATCAAATACGGTTAGATGTCTCAATTATTTAATGAGAATACCGACTATCGAGCTCAATTGTGGTAAATATATGACAGTAATATATCATTTCCATTTGCACATTCTTAAAAAATTAAAAAGTTTTCTATATGGCAATACAAAAGAAAATTGCAATTTATCCTTTAAATTAGACAAAATAAATTAAAATTTAGATACAATCTACTAATAAAGTTGTCAGCTATAAATTGCGATTACTTGAGTCTGTGCCCCTCTCTAAATTTTTTTAAACTGCACTAGCGATGCTGCCCTTTACGAGCTACGCTTGCCAACCCCCGTTCAGACATTGCAGGTTGTAAAAACATGATAATTTGCTTGGTTTTAAAAAGATTGCCGAAGATTGAATTATAATTATACGATCAGTGACGACATTCGGTAATCGAGTTTCCAGTCATTTCTCTTTGACTGGGATATTTTAAGGCCAAATCAATTGTTGTCCCGACAGCTAACGACTGTTTCCGTGATTGATTGAATAAGAGCTATAAAACATTTGAAAATCAGTTTGTATAAAATGCAATGTAAAAAATGTCGCTGCCTCACAGAATAACGGTGATACAAAAAAAAATATTTTTTTTTTTAAAGTATCGTTTTCAATATGGCGTAATTTTGACAAAACTTTTCTTCCTCTTTTTAATAAATTTGACGCAACGTTTATGTGTTTGTCTTCCTTTCTTGCTAAAGAGGACACGTCTATCAGAAAAACTACCACAAATGACTTCATCTTTTTTTTTTTTTTTTTTTTTTTTTTTTTTAGCATCAAAGGGTAAAACAACAGCATTGGTTTTCGATTGACATTTGTATTGATTAGGAGCTGAAAATGTCTGCCGTAATTGATTTTATTATGCTATATTAATGTGATGCTTTTTAGTTTTAATAAATGTATGGTTTTAAATGTATTTTTAATAGTATAATTAAGATTCAGATGCAATATATTTAATTATTTGAAACATCAAAGGGCTTTGAATAATTTTTTCGACATTTAGAAAGATTTTTATTAATCTCGAATGAAATATTTCCAGAAGTTGAATATCTTTAAATTTTTCAAAGGTAGTATATGTGAATAAAATTATGGTATCATACTCAGGTTTATTTTACAGTTATAACTATTTAGCTGTGGATGATATCAAAACATTTGTTGGAACAGATAAAGCCATGTCCGTTAGATTATAGCAATGGGTCTTTATGTTTAGATTTCAATGAACGTTCTTTCGTTACATTTTCTTCTTTACAGTATTAATTTGTAAAATTGCATTTCTTATGAAAATGCAAGAACAAAACTGTTTAATTTACAAGTAACAGTTTTGCTTCATGACGACCCTAGACTTTTAAATAATCATTTCCATTTTTTCATATTTTTTTAAGAAAAAGCCTTTTTTATTAATAATAAATAAAATATGTAAAAGATATGCATGTTTCTATTATTTCTTGTTCTTTTAATATCTATTCCAAGCGCTATCTTTATAATAATAATTTGGTACTTAAAATTGTAGCACAATTTACGTTTTTATTTTTATATATCTCATCAAATTCTGAATACTTATGTAATTAAAGCTAGAATAGATGAATTTCACACTTTTCGAAGGCATTTTTTATGGCGTTATACTAAGAATACGCCTTTATATTAATTTAATCTTTCTTACTTATCCTTTATTTAAGTACAAACTGTAAAATACAATATTTTAAAAATTAGATAAAATAAATTTAAACTGAGATACATTCTTCCATTAATCTTTTTCTAAAATTACTTGTGTTGCTATTCCTTTGTAACATTTTTAACTACATCCAATAAATGATACTAATAGAAAATATTTTATTGACTGTTTGTTAATTCCAAACATATTCTATGTATTACGATTTATTTTGTAACGACCTACGACAACACGTTTGGGACAAATGACACTTTTATGTGTTTACCTTCCTTTCTTGTTAAAGAGGACACGTCTATCAACGAAACTCTGAGGAATAACTTCATCTGAAATGTTTATCTTGCCCTCTTAAATCACCAAACTGCTTTAATTAAAGTTTTCAACATTTTTAAAGAAATTTATTCATTACGATTGAAATATTTAGGGGTATTTAAAAATCTTACGAATCATTGTACAAAGGTAATGTATAAATGAATAGTCAGGATTACTTAGTTGTCGTTTTACTGATACATGTAGAGGAACAAATAACGCTTTGTCCGATAGAATATAGCAGTGAGTTTATATGCTTTTACATCTTCTTCTGTATGTTAATTTCGAAAAATATATTTATTGTTATGTGAATGAAAGAAAATAAGCGTACAAATTCTAATTAATTAACTAGAAAAAAAGACGGCTCTTGATGACTAATGTAAAGAAATAAATATTCTTGATATTTTTATAATTTTAATTTTTAAGAACTATTTTCTATTGCAAATAAGTGGAATGTATATTAATATTCATATATGCTTCTACCATTCGCAATGATAATATTCTGATAATATTTAAATCACATTGTATATAATAATAATCTAGTTGAACCGAAACATTCTGTAAACGTATAATGACAAAAATAATCGTTCAGACACCGTGTTTAGTGTCAAATGAACATTCTGTTTAGACGTAAAGAAATAGTACTATTTGGAAAGTTCTATTATAGCTTATCTTGTATGTTATATGAACTGAAAATAACAGTTCTTTGAAAACGTTCAAACTTATCACTGTCATAACACGTCTTATAACTATTCATTCAATTATAACTATTTTACAGAAGTGTCATATTTTCTAATCTTTTAAAGTACAAGCGTTTTCCGATTTCTCACTGCAATACTACTAATATTCTTGCCGCGTATTATTTGGTATATATGATAGAAAATTATGTTAAAAAATTTACATAGCTTGAAAATTTTCATGGAGTGAAAAATTACATATTTACACTTATTTCCGATTGCGACATTTCTTAAAAAAATGTTTGGAAAAAATAAAATAAGTGCTTTAGAGTAACTATATAAATATATATGGTATTTATTGTTATATTAACTTTTAGTATCGTACAATAAACCAGAAAACATTTCAATAAATGGAAACAATTGGTTATTGATCAACTCACTCTTGAAAAACATATTTTAATTTTTAAAAAAAAAAACTAATTAATGAAACATATTAAAGAAAACTATTTCAGAGCAGGTTACAATCAATACGCAACATATCTTCCAACAAATTACAAATTTTCGAAAAGACTTTGTAATTATATACGTTGATAAATCTCCAAATAGTTGTGCAATAATTTCCAAATCTTATTATCATCAAATTCTTACACCTTCCAGTAATTCGTTTCAAGAAACTAATAAGCAATCACTGTTAGTTGGAATTGGAAAAAAGTCTGGCGATTGCGAAAAAGGGTTTCCAAGAAAAATAATTTTTTATATAGTAAATATTAATATATATATTTTTTAAAGACATCGTTAGAAAGGCGAAGTTTCTATCTATAAATGTGTATTTTTTTCATATATAGTTCATGAAAACGAATGCAGATTTTTTTAAACATTTGAGAAATATTACTGAAACGGCAATTCAAAAAAAGTATATTTTTTAAAGGTTTAATACTGGTATTTTTTCAAACGGATTTCACTGTTAGAAAGGTATACGTAGATAAAGTCTGGTATTTTATTGAATGTCATGAATTGTGACCACCAGATTACTCCAGGATAGCTCAGTTGGCAGAGCACCGGCAGCTTACGCCAAAGACCCCTGGTCCAAATCCTGGCTGGACACTTTTTTACTCAGTTGGAAAATTACAACTCGAATAATTCTAATGTTATAATAACCCAATGGTGTGCTGCATTGTGTGTAGTGATGGTCATAACGATTATTTTGATTATCCGAATGAATCATTCGTGCATGCGCAGAAGCATATCTGTCAAACTTCTTTTTTTTTTTCCAATTACTATCAGAAATTTTGAAAAAAAAAAAAAAAAAAAAAAAAAGGAGAAGTTTGTGTTTTTAATTAGCATTAGATTAGACGCCAGATAAAAATGAAAAATGTGTTTCGAACGAAAATAACATTTTATCTGGCGTCTAATCTAATTCTAATTAAAATCAGAAACTTCTTCTTTTTTTTTCTGATAGTAATTGAATAAAAAAATCGAAACATATGTTTCATTTTTAACTGGCGTCTAATCTAATTCTAATTAAAATCAGAAACGTATTCTTTTTTCTTCAAAATTTCTGGTAGTATTTGAATAAAACATTTTTTGAAGTTTGACAGATATGCTTCTGCGCATGCACGAATGATTCATTCGAATAACCAAAATAATCGTTATGCCAATCACTAATTCTGTGTACGTACACGTAATATTTAGTAGGGTAGTTTTAACCGCTGACCATCTAATTCATAATTTCTACAGTGCACGTTGAAGTATAAAGTGAATTTCGCAATTAATATTATAATTATTTTAATGAATTCGGCTCTAACTTTCTTTTTAGAAACATATTAGATCGATAGTTCTTAATTTGAACATATTATGAAAAATATAACCTTGAATACCCACTATGTATAGAAAATAACAAAATAAAACCAGATATATCATAGATCAAACGGGAACATTTAACAGAATTAATAAAATTTAAATGAATTTTAATTACACCAGTATCTGTTTTTTCATGATCATAGGTCTAATGACTTACGGACATTGAATACCACAATTTTTTTAACTGTGATTTTGGCCTTATTTATTTACAAACATCTGCTCTTAAAAAAAGCGAAGATTACTAAGAAAAATAGTGGTATTCAAGGTCCGTAAACCTTTACACTGATGATCATATAAGAAGAGAATTAGGTGTACATGTGCATACCTTTTATCAAATGAATAAATCTAATGTCTTGTTTTTAAGTAGCTATTGCTATTATTAAGAGCAAAGTTCAAATTAATATAGGTCTTAAAATGTTCTTTTTTTAAAAAAAAATTAAAGTTTTAAAAAAGAAACATGTTTAAAAGGAATCACAATTAAAAAAAGAAACGTACTTAGATCATATTCTAAGTTTAAAATTTTTAAAATAGTTTACCTTTATTGTAACCTTTTATATTTAATATAAAATTCTATTTTCTCGTAAATCAATATTAAAATAATCTTGTCAAATGAAAAAGTATGAAGCCACAAATGTTTCATGTTTCATAATTTAAATATGTAGTCCTGAATTTATTAGACATAAAATATTCAAAATATGTCTTTGAAATATTGTAATATATTCAGTTATCAGCTTCAATAACTCAAGTTCGAAATATGCAGTCAGATGCACATTCTTAATTTAACGCATGAATTTTGAACGACTTTTCATCTAAAATATATTTTTTCTGTTACGAAAATTCTGAATATTGTATCTAATAACTCCACAAGAATTTTTAAATTAAAAAATAATTGTTTTTTTATGTGCTGTTTTAAAAAGGCAAAATGGCATTTTATTGACATCAAATAAGGTAATAATAATAAATAGTAAAAAATAGTAAGCTCTTCCCTGGGATTCATTTTTCTTCAGAGATAAATTTTAAGCGACAAAATATACAAACAAAAAATATTGAACGTTTTTCAAAATACAAAATAAGTAGCTTTTGAATTTTGAAAAAACGACTAGTTGAATTATCCGGCGTTGCCCGGGATTATAAGAATGTTTGTTCACAAAAATCAATTTCAAAATTAAACATAAAGTATAAAAAATATAATAAAAGAAAACAGTCGAAATTTTATACACATGAATAAAATTAAACACAATATAAAAAAGTATAAATTTATATAATAAACTCATTAGAATTTAGTTATTAATGAGTTTGCTTCCATTAATCAATCGAGTAATATAAGTTAAAAAGTAAAATTCTCAAACTGTCTTTGAACTTCACATGATGTAACGAACAGGAAATCAATTAAATTCAAAGCAGCTTCATAAAACATATTTCTCGTTTCTTGATTCGGGACATATACATAAAAATTATTTGAAGAGCCAACTCTTGAGAACGCAACGTAAAACTGTCCATGAGAAAAGCAAGTTGATACCAAGTTGACTTTAACTACATGTAAAAATTACCCCTGTGGCTTGTTTATTGACATGGCAAATGCTAAACGAACTGAAAATTGTAGACGCTTGAATTGAAATGGCATATCAGATGGAATGAAGGTATGCGCTTAATGAAAGCATCCCCACCTTTGATTGTCAAAATTGTTGCTTCAATAACATGAAAATGAAGCTTCTTAACTTCTAATCTTGTACCATTGCAAAGTCTTGAAGATAAAAGAAAAATGCAAAGATCAGAGAAAGACACCTTAGTAATACAACTTTGTATAATTTTGGTCGCAGTTTAACTTTTTAAATACCAAATATGTGTTTAAACATCTTTTTGTAATCTGAAAGCATTTCTATCCATGTTCGGCGACACACTTTTGTACGACATCCTTGTTATTTTGAATTTTACAGAATATAAGTTTAGAAAATTAAAATTGATATAGTTTAGTTAATAAATATTCCTTTTAAATTTTTGTGAAGCCTTTTTTCCGGTGGATAGCTTTAGAATTTTATATGATTTATTATTAGTAGTAACAGTAGTACTAGTAGCAAAATAGGGTTGTATTTTATATGTATAGATTTCTTTCTGTACGATGGCTTTAAAATATTTTTTTCTTTTTTGTCATGTGGCCCGCGGCTTTGTATACAATGCTTAATTTGGCACTCGGTGGTAAACGAGCTGTACATTAAGGTTGGTCGAAAAAACCGAAATTTATATAATTATAAACATAGTAGTGCCGGAAAGTTGCCATTGGTAATAATGAATAAATTTGCAAAATATTACACCAAATGGTTAATATATTTTACCGCCGCAGGGGGGGGGGGGGCAAAATTTCAAAAAATCGCAAAAAAAATGTTTTTGTCCAATAATAATAATAATAATAATAATAATTATCCAACCATACCAATACAATTTCAAATAGAATGCAAAAGCTACATCAAGATGTTAGTAATGTTCCAATAAAATTTCATTATGGTGAAATCATTTCTATTACTGCCGCAGGGGCTGCCAAAATTTTGAAAAAAAACGGCATAAATTTCCATTTTTCGTTTTTTACAATTTTTATTATATGTTTACTATAAAAAAATTTAGATTATATCTAGTAATAACTAATAAATCTCTAGTAATTTTGATGATGGGGATTGCCAACCAAGGTCGAGAGGGGCCTGCCCCTCCTAAATATGGGAAAAGGGGGATTTATGAAGAATTTTTTGCGATTTTAGGGTAAATTTTGGGGATTTTCTTGGTAGGGGAGGCCTCTTACATAATTTCCCCCCCATTTTTCACTTTTGCCTCCCCTCCCAACAAAAAATCCCTAAAAAGTTCCGGAAAATCCCCCAAATCCCTTCAAAAAGCCCCTTTCTCTCAAATTTAGGGAGGGGGGGCGGGCCCTCTCGCCCCAGGTTGGCAATGCCCATGATCAAAATTACTAGACATTTATAAGTTATTACTAGCTATAATGTAAATTTATTTAATTGTAGAAATAAAAATTAAAAAATTTAGAAAAAACGAAAAATTTAAAATTTTGACTTTTTTTTTAAATTTTGACCACCTCTGCGGCGGTAATAGAAATGATTTCACCATAATGAAATTTTACTGGAACATTACTAACATATTGATGTAGCTGTTGCATTCTACTAGAAATTGTATTGGTATGGTTGGATAATTTATTTATTTATTTATTTTTTTTTTTTTTTTGAAAAAAAAAAGGCGATTTTTTAAACTTTGCCCCCTTTGCGGCGGTAAAATATATTAACCATTTGGTGTAATATTTTGTGAATTAATTCCTTATGGCAACTTTCCCGCACTATTACGTTTCGATTATATAAATTTCGGTTTTTTTGGCCCACCCTACTGTACGTGCCTGCTTTGGATCGTAAGAAGCTTTCTCTTCCAAACCGCACTCATGCGCCAATTACTTGATTTTATTTGAATTTTAAAATGTGTAAAGAAACTTTCGACTGCCCTGTATATTGTATCATAAATTTATATTTGTTTTTAGGGTAAATTATTCGGTTTCAATTAACATATTTCTTGTTCATATTTAAAATGTCTCGATAATATCTTATTAATATATTTTTCAACAAATACATGTGAAAGTCAACTAAAACTTTTTACTCACTTCAGGAAAAAAAAAAAAACAAGAAAGAAAAATTATGCTTTACTCATATGTTATAAAACGCTTTCCAAATTATGAGATTTATATTTTTGGGACTATTAGCTTTTGGTACCTGAATAGAAAAACAAATAATGAATAGATAAATTAATAAAACAAACAAATTAATATCCATAACAGAATTCGCTTACTTCATCAAAAATTGGACTCCTGAATATATTGTACTTATAATTTACAAATTTCTGTAATGTTTTTTCACAGAAACTATAATGTTGTTATGTTGTTCTGGGATCATTTCAGCATGATACAATAAATTTATAATACCCTATACAGGGTAGGACAAACTTTCTTGACACATTTTAAAATTCAAATAAAATTAAGTAACAGGCGTACGAGTGCAGTTATTTTTACGGTGGATAGCTTTGTAATTTTACATGGTTTATTATTATTATTATTATTAGTTCTAGTAGTAGTAAAATTGGATTGCATTTTATATGTATAGATTTCTTGTATTACCTGTAATATATCATCTTGAATGACCTGTAATATATCAAAATTTAAATATGTTTAATCACTATAAAAATCTTCAATTTATTTCTATTTTATTTAAAAAAATGCCCAGCATCTGGAAATACGTTATATATATTTTCTTTTTCCATTTCATTTTATTTTAAGAGAGATGAAAAATAATACATAGAGAATTCACACATACAACATTTCGCTTCACTTTAAGGAAGCGAAAATAAGAATTTCTAAAATTCAATTTAAACATCATGCTTTCAGGAAAATATTAACATAACTGTCTAAGGCTGAGATTTAGGGGATAAAACAATTTACTTAAAACAGAAATCTTCCATGAGGTGAAATATATAATGTGATTAAGCGACTGCATATTTTCAAAATTTTCCAAAGGAAAGAACTTAATGTGGGAAAAATAATGCTATTACTACCTTTAAGCAAAGTTTTAATGCTGAAGTATTTGCAATTTTAAAAATTAAAAAAAAAAAATAATTCTTTTAAATCCATATTAGATTTCCTTAGCTAAGTAGAAGGAGAGTATTAAAAAAATATCTTGAATAAATATTTTCTTTTGACTCCATAAAATATATTTTTAAAAACTTTGTTAAGGAAGAAAAAAATTAGTGGTTCCCTTTTTCATCGGGGAAAGCGGAGCGAGTTTACGCCAGTAGTGTGAGAGCAAATATGCGAATGGAATTTTAATTATTGTAGTAGGATTCGGTAGACGTAACGCTTTTTTGTTCGAAACAAATATTTATGAAACACAATAGTGGGGAAAAAAAAGAATATGATTCAGTTATGAGTACGAATCTTCTGCACCAACGGTGAACAGTGTGATACAGTAGCGTTTCCCATCAGAACACTGAAGTTCAAGCAAGCATCGGGAGCGGGCAAAGGTTTGGATGGTGACTCCAGTATACAGTAAAGGTGAAAATAAGGAATTTTGCTTAGTAGCCACTGGCCGGTAGGTTGATTTTTTTTTAGTAGCCAGTTAGTGGCGAGTGAGAATAATTTCTTTAGTAGCCAGTAAGTACATTTATGTCACTGAATATTTAATTAAAAAATATATATAATGAGTTTAAAGTAACAACTAAAGTACAGTAAAGTACTAAATAAAAATACTTTAATTTCTATTGCTTTGAATAAACTTGAGATTCTAATTTCCAATCTATGTTAAATTTTAAAATAAGTTAACAGCAAAGTTATACACAACATACTTATGTAGCTAGCTACATAAGTCTCACTAAGCTTAGGTACTTGTGTAGCTAACTACACAAGTACCTTTAAAAAAAAAAAAAAAAAAAAAAAAATATTTGTCTAGAATTAAGATCTGACAATAATAAAATAGGTATGTTTATACACTAAATAATAACCCACAACATGATATACATTACACATGCACAACCTGTGGCCCGCGGACCAAAAGTGGCGAACATCTTTAGAAATTAAGAAAATGTGTATTTCATCAATTAGCCCGGAAAAAAATTGCAACTTTCGTCATTCGGGAGCATAAAAATCATGAATTTCCGTCATTATCAGAAGCGTAAAAATCATGAATTTCCGTCATTCGGGAGCGTAAAAATCACAAATTTCGTCGATCGGGGACGTAAAAATCCTGAATTTCGTCGATCGGACGTAGAAATATCATAAATTTTGGCAATCAGGTGCGGAAAAATCCTCAATTTCGTCGATTGAATGCGGAAAAATCCTGAATTTGATCAATCGGATGCGAAAAATCAAATTTTGGCGATCGGGTGCGAAAAAATCACGAATTTCGGCGATCGGGTGCGGAAAAATCATGAATTTCGGCGATCGGACGCGGAAAAATCAATTTCGGCGATCGGACGCAGAAAAATCATCAATTTCAGCGATCGGACGCGGAAAAATCATCAATTTCGGCGATCGAGCGTGGAAAAATTATGAATATCCGCGATCGGGTGCGGAAAAATAATGAATTTCGGCTATCGGACACGGAAAAATCATGCATTTCGGCGATCGGGTGCGGAAAAATAATGAATTTCACCGATCGGACGCGGAAAAATCATGAATTTCGGCGAATGAACGCGGAAAAATCATGAATTTCGGCGAATGAACGCGGAAAAATCATGAATTTCGGTGATCGGGCGTGGAAAAATAATGAATTTCGGCGATCGGGTGCGGAAAATAATGAATTTCGGCGATCGGGTGCGTAAAAATGCTGAATTTCAGCGATCGGGTATGGAAAAATCAGGAATTTCGGCGATCGGTGCGGAAAAATCAGGAATTTCGGCTATCGGACGCAAAAAAATCAGGAATTTTGGCTATCGGACGCGGAAAAATAATAAATTTCGGCGATCGGATGTGGAAAAATCAGGAATTTAGGCGAATGGGTGCGGGAAAATCATGAATTTCATCGATCAGGTGCGGAAAAATCATGAATTTCATCAATCGGGCGCTGAAAAATCATGAATTTCGGCGACGAATGCGGAAAAATCCTGAATGTCATCAATCGGGTGCGGAAAAATCATGAATTTCGGCGATCGAGCGCAGAAAAATCAAATTTCGTCGAACAGGCGCGAAAAAATCATGAATTTCGGCGATGGGGTGCGGGAAAATGGCGAATTTTAGGGAAAAAAGGAAATATGAAAATCCTGTATTTGGCCGGTTCTTTCCGTATTTTTAATCGCCAGTTTTTCAAGTTTAATCGACGAGTGGCGACTGGCGAGTGCTTAATGTATACAGGTCGTGCGACTGTCGATGCCACAGACCAGCTGTAAAATCCGTGCTGTGGAATGTCCTCTCGTGGAGAGATTTCTTTGTGGAAATGTTCTTAGGTGAAAGTAGGGTACCGAAGATGAGATCCCACCCCTTTTACCTTTTCCTGTTAAGATCAAAATTTTGAGAAAACCTTGAAACCAATTTCAAACTGTGGCTCGTGTGGTGCATCGTCAAATGAAAGCTGCACCCATTTACCTTATAACTTTAGGACGTGGCCTCCGGTTTCGATGAGCCAGAGGTATTTTTAACAACAACGAAGTTTTCGTATATGTTCCGTTGTTGTTAATGTGCAATCGCGGGGAAAAGTATCTTATCAAAATACAACTTGTAAAAGGTCTCACCAAACCCACAGCCACCTCTAGACAGGCCGGCGCGCTGATTTCAAGGAAGACAAGTCACGTGTCCTGGACCGATTGATGTCTGTTCCTTAGTACAATAACTAACCCTATTTGTTTTCTTAGGATAAATTTATTTATCTTTAAAGAGATAAATGCTATATTTTGTTATTTTCAAATTTGATTTGATTTTAATCTATAACATTCAAGATTAACGAAAATTCCCGAAACAGTAAGTAGATATTTACTTCTTATTGTTCATTTGTTTACATATATTAGAATCTATATATATATTTGTCTTACGTGGCGCAGAAATAGGGCTGAATTTCTACCTTATCGTTGACAACAAGCGTAGTTTCCAGAGCTCAGACCAATGAACAGACAAGATTGTGTTAGTCCCGCCTCCAACATGGCGGTCAGTGTCAAAGCAGTGAAACTGAAGAATAAAATAAAATAATATGAACATAATCCAAAGCGTCTGAGATGATTCCTCATTTTAACTATGAGTAATATTGTTAATTTCAAATTAATTCATTTTTTCAAATGAGTTCATTTAGAATTTATTTACGAATTTCACTCAAACAAAAAATCGGAGATAATAAAATACAAACTTTCTAGAATGCCCTGCTGCCATCTGTTGCCGTTTTATTGAAGTAAAGAAAAGGTACTTTTCGGTTAGCCGGGCGCCAGTGAAATGTATATATCTATATATACATATCTATGTATACATACACACATATATGTATGTGTATATATATGTATATATACATACATGCATATATAAATGTGTGTATGTATAGATATATGTATATATATGTATACATAGATATATAAATTTCACTGGCGCCCGGTTAACCGAAAAGTACCAAAAATAATACCTTTTGCAGAAATCTATAATCAATTAGAATAATAAAATGTCGAACGAAATTTAAACAATCATTGATGATAAACTATCTTCCTACCACGTAGTGTTTTTTATTTTTCTTTTTTTTCTTTTTTTTAATGAATTGAAGCCGTGTTGTACAATATTATAGGTGATAATTATGTTTACAAGACCCTTTTTTCATAGTATTTAAATTATTTATATGTCCATTAGTAGCATCAACTAAATGCATTTTTAGTTGTGTTTTCAACGGAGTTTTCAATTACTTTTTTACATCAAAAAAATTGTCAATTTCATATGTTCAAATGATTTATTGTAGTACTTATTCCGGATAGAATTACTAGAAAAATAAAAAGGGGCGAGCGAGCAAAGCGAGCTGTGACCGCGTAGCGGTCTCAATGTGAATTGCTTTGCAATTCACCGGGGGTTGGCGAGCGTTAGCGAGTAGGGGGCTGAGCCCCCTAGTATCTTTTAAATGTGTATGATTTCAACGCGCTTTAAATTCTTTAGAACTATTTTGTTACATTTTTTAAAGTAAACAGATAATGCTCTTAAAATATGTTTCCGTAAGCTAATTAGTCCTAAATGTTAATCAAAATTATTTATATGTACGTATAAGTATCATTTTCGAAGAATTTCCAAATATCTAGTTTTGGTTTTATCGTGTTTAAATTCTATGAGCTGGAAAAGCTTTAAAAGATATATTACAAGTGGCTATAGTGTACAAATTTTTAACAATGTATTCTTTCAGTTCATATTACTTATTGTTTGTTTGATTAAATACACCAGACTATTTATTTAAACAAGTATATTTTCCACATACTTAAAATTGTTTAGAACTCTTTACTTTTCTGATATATATATATAGATTTCAATTGATAAACAATGCTCGTAAACTACAATTTATTAGACTAGTTATTTCGATAGTTGAAAAATCAAATGTATAAACACGTATAAATAATATCATTTTCGTAGAAATTTATTTTTCTTTTTATCGTGTTTAACATCTTTTAAATTATATGATTCGGAACAGTTTTTAAGGATGTATTATAAATAATTATAATACGGTACATGTTTAAGGCCTAAGAAATATCCTTTTAATTGATGTTAGAAGGGACTTTTTCCCCTTAAGTAGGTAGGTATATGAGGTTTGTAATTAGCCCTTTAAGATAGGTAATTTAATAATATGTATATACTAATGTTGTCTTCAATTTGAAAGCAAACAAATTTGTTTACACAAATGCATAGTTTTATTCAGTATTTATGCTTTTAGCATAATTAATAATAATTATTTCGTGTATTTGCCAGATGCTAATACCTTAATGAATTTATACAGTTAATTATCCTCTCACTCATAGCAGCACAAAATTCAACTTCCATTTTTGCTACCATGATTTAAAAAAGTATCTAAGCTTTCTGAAATTCTGATTGTTGATTTATTTCGATTTAACATGCTCTAAAGGTTTAAATTTTGAGATAATTGTGGAATTTTGGTAATAATAATGATAATAGATATAATGGCTGTACCTATGACTGATTTTTTTTTTAAATCACAATTTTTATTTTTTAAAGTTTGGTATGAGAAAAAAAGTATTAACATATACTACCATTTATGTAATACTACTATTTATATGCTAGGGATATTTACATAGACTTTTATAAATAATTTTTTATAATGCATTCATAACAAATGAAAATGAACTAAGTTTATTGATATCAATAAGTGAATCATATAAAATATTGAGCCCCACCAGCTGAGAGGTTCTGCTCTCAAAGCTGGTAGACGGGAGTTGCTGGTTTCAATTTCCTGCCGCGCTCGTCGACCAAACAGTTCGGAGTTTTCCGTAGTTTTCTTCGAACATTGCCATAAATACGGGTTAGGATCCCTTAGAAAGACCCCCCACGGAAGGCACTCCCCATTGGGACCTATATCCCTCGTGTAGATAATCGGCTGTCATCAAATCAACCAACCAACCATATAAAATATTGTGAAAAGATAACGACTGTCATAAAGTTTGTTCCCATGATATATTTTTTTAACTTTTATCACTACCATATTTAAAATTACTTTAAACAATTATTTAAAAAAATTAACAAACAAAAACCTGACAAAAAGAAGAAGAAAAAATAATTTACTCTTAAAAAAGTGATTTATTTTATATTATTTTTTAAAAGAATTAGTTTGATCTTATATTAATATTTATTACTTATATTTTTACGAATTTCATAAGTATTTTTAAATTATAATACCCTACCTTATTTTTTACCTTTATTTACTACCTTAAATGTGAATAAATGTAATACATGATAGAGAAAAAAAAAATGATTCATGACAGGAATAAACTTAAATATATTGTAAAATGTAGGGAATTGTCATAATAACATATTAATATTCTTTGATTATTTTTACAAGTTTATGTATATAATTTATTTTTGTTGTCTAAATTGCATTGTGTCATTCACTAATAATTGTATATCTGTGAAAAATATTTTAATAATTTATAATAGCTGGCATTTTTTAACTGTAAATATATTGATGTGGATACTTTTTCTGCGTTATCCGTTAAATTAGCTCTGCGTCATTCGTTAATTTATTTAATATATCTTAGTAATATAATAAGTTATGCATATTTGTTTACTACAGTAAGGTTTATCGAAAACCATTTGCAGCTGGATTCATTTCAAATTTAAATCATAGAACTGCTTACTTCTAATGCTAACTGTGTAAAAAGTCCGCCTTCGGCAGCCGCCATTTTTAATCAGTGCGCAGGCCTAGTATTGAGACGGCTGTGCCAAACCATAAAAAGACGTAATATCTCATGTCAGGACCGTGCAAAAATCTATCACTTTATATAATTGTTGCGCAGTGGGGCATAATATATAAAAACTTTTTGTCGTCATGCAAGCATGTATAACGTATGTGAGTCCACGACTGGATGTTTAGCCGGCTATCCCTTTGAATGCCTGCTCTATGTAACAGCTTTCCAAACTTCTCCAGGATTATTCTTAAACTTGTTGAAAGCACATTCTTAATTATCTGCTTTAACAATCGACTAGTTTATTTTGTTACAGTTATCATATGAAAGGAGACTTCAATGTATACGAAAGAATACATATGGTATGCGTTTTGTGGTTGTAAAAATTAAAACAAGCAGAATTAAAAATAACATGTAGATTAATATATGTGCATCATACTATGGACATTTAAGGTTCCTCTCCCCTCATGCGAAAACACACGCTCGCTAATGTTAATCCTATGGGAACTATTTTTCTAACATGCCCTTTGCATTTCAATATTTTTAAACGATTACACTTGCGAAACCGGTTTCGAAAGTGAAAGTATCTTCGTAAAAAAAAAAAATCTAAAAAGTAATCAACGGCGGAAATAGAGATTGATCTCTTCTATCCAATGCAAAAAAAAATCGTTTAAAAATATTGAAATGCAAACGAGATATTAGAAAAATAATGCCCCATAGTATTAACATTAGCGAGCATGTGTTTTTGCATTGACAGGAGAGGAATTTTTTTTTTAGAACGGTTACCAGGCTATATATATAAACCAGTATAAACCAGCCAGGTTTCCCTATCTTAAATGGGTTTAGTGCCTGGCACCGGGGCGCGTGACGCCACTGAAGGGATGCCGCATAGCTGCGGGCCATTGATGGCAGGACGGCTATGTGGAGGTCTGTGTTTTGTTCTCATTTTTGTTTTTCAGCTAATTGATGTTATTATTTTTGTATAGACCTGCACTTGGCATCACACCCATATGTCATGCCGTCGCTACGCGAGTTGGTCTCGTAATTTAGAACCTTGATCAGGTGATGAGACCTTTACCTGAATAGCACTTCCAAATAACTAGAAGCTGTAACGAAGGAACTAGTGATGAAGCAGTAAATATATTATGGAAGATTATGTTTGGAAATAATGAGAAATGCAATTTCCACAATGAGTACTTACTTACTTTCGTGTATCCGTTTACAGGGTTTTATGATTTATTTGTTGATATTTCTCGTACAATTTATTTCAATCCTTTTGGGTATGTTTTTTATTTTTTATTTTTTTTTTAAATTTTGGATGAAAATTACTTTTACATTTAAAAAATATAACTAGCTATCCAAATCACAAAAATTAAGATTTGCTGAAATTTAAAGAATTTTAGTGGAATCTAATTGCCCTCGGTTATGTCGCATTTTTTAATTGTATCCCGAGGACATGATATAACGAGGAATCGCTTTATTATTTAACCCCTTCGCGACGAGCGTCCTTTACAGAATTTTTAATCTTTACCACCGGTTTTCCAAAACAGAAATTTTCGCCTAATTGAATCGCAGAAATACTATCATTAAATAAGGCAAAGCTTACAATAAAAAATAACTGGTGGGAATAATCGAGGATTCTGAGCATCTTATGAGTCACGTATACGTATCGCTTGTCCCCAAGGGGTGATCCGTGTCTTCAATTTCTAGTGTAAATTGAATCCTTTGATAAAATCTAAAAGTAGCGAAGTAGAGACTACTTTTGAAAAGTATTTTGTAGTCCCTACTTTTTAAAACAAATAGTTTTAGTTGTAGTTAACTACATTTTCGATAAAATAGTTGTAGTTGTAGTTCGCTACATTAAAAAGTAGTTTTTCTGACCCCTGACCTTGAGGTATTGATCCCAGCACGTAGAAAGGCACGACGACTTCCGTGTAGAACCTCCTGATTGCTGATGAATCCAGTTTTCCTCGATATCTTACACTTCCTTATTTGTGATTAATTAATAAGCAAGTTTTAAATGTCTTGAATTAACATTTCAAGGGAGGGGGAGTATGTTGCGTCATCTCCCATTCCACTTTTTGTATGTACACCCTCTCGTGGCTACAGTAAGCAGCTTTCATTCAGTCAGAGTCATGTTCGAAGTATGTAAACATAAATCCTCGCTCCCGCCATCGGAGAAACAACATATAATTCATTTTATAAAAAGTGTCCGTCGAATAAATTCGTCTTAACATATATCCTTACCACCTATATATTTTCGTGAAAATGATATCGTTTTCAAGTTTTTTTTATTCCACCAACTCTGAAATTAAAAGATAAATCGTCTGCTTATCAAAATGATATCATTTTTAAAACGTGCATTTTCAAACACAAATTTTTACAAAGCTTAATGATGTAATTGTCTAGATTTTTTACTGAGATCAGGACCTCAATGGAATGTGAAGTGCACGTGTAAGTGCAAAGTTTTGAGTATATTAGTGCGAATATTATGCGTTGGATTTGGAGTGTCAGTTTTTTAAATTATTATTACATTATTGTTTTATTCATAAGCGTAAATTGTAACAAACTTATCTGATATACTTGCGTCGAATTTCGACGAGTGCAACTAGTATTGTTTTAAGTTCGAACGGGTTAATCTTGCGTAATCGAGCTGCACGCGATAGAGATAGTTTTTTTTAAATTGATATTTGAAAATTATTTTAAAAATCATAAAAAAATCAGTAAATTGAGATACAGTTTTCTAACAAATTATATTTGAAAGCACATTTTTCCCCCTATTCGGTGGTGCAAAAATTTTAATTATGCAATGTTTAGGAGTAAATTTCTCAAAAAAGTGAAGTGGATTGTTTAGATCGTTGCCACCGTCGATATGACGTCAGCGTTACTCACGGACACGTTTTTGATTTGTAATACAAATAGATGTATGTATGATTGTTAGCATTAAAGCCTCAACTGACGTTTAAACATCGGTCGGGAGCAGCGTGCTGCCAATGCTTAGTGAAGGCTGCATCGGAAATTGCTTAGTCTTTTACTTGTTTTGATGTTGTTATAATACCACACTTCGTCATGCATTTTGTGGCGTATTTTAACTGATGATATAGAATAATAATAAAAAAATACATTTCAAGGTTTCTGAAACAGTTTTTTTTGCATGTAACACACCATTTCGCACAAAATTGAGGGAACTCTATGTTTTTGTAATAGACTTTTTTTTTCTCACATCTCGATTCGTTTTAAGATAGGAACGCTAAATCCAGATTTTGCAGCCTGGTGGTGTTGTAAGTGGTCTCATCCCATAGTGCATAGCCATTTTACTGTACCTAGACACAACGTTTATGACTGTAGCTGTCCCCGTTCTGAATTTTATGGAGTTAGACAGAACTTTAGAGGGCATCCTGTATTTATTTTGCACGCTGAGTCGAGTCAATGGCATCAAAATTGGTGTTTTATATCTTTATTTCATTCAAAAGATCAGGGGCCAGGAATCTTCTACCAATGTTGTGCCGAATATATGTGAAAATATCTTCGCGTATGACATTATATTCAAACTTATAATCATTCAGTGTTATCATTTTATCCGATTAGACTTCTTAATATTGCATACATATTATTGTAAAATACGTAATTATAAAATATGTATACTTACTGATAAAAATGTATACTTAGCAGTCTAGCAGTCTTGTCTAGAAACTTTTGTCTTAGCAGTCTTGATAAGTTTGATGATTAAGACAGAATCTATCCACACACAATAGTTTAGGTAATAAGACTATGTGAATAATAACGGAAGAATAATAATCTTACTATTATTCTAAATTACAACAAATTGCATTTTAAATTATTATTAATAATGTATTTTGTAATTATAAAATAAAATAAAATATTGAAGGAAGGAAATGAAAATAGAAAAAAAATAGTCTGGGTGCCGTGGAAAGTGTATCTGCGTGGCAAGTTTGTACGAGCCGTAGGTTTCTGACCCTTTCCGTTACGGTTTCTTAAAAATAAACTAAAGAGATTTTCTTTTTGGTTGCACCAGCCATACTCGACTTTTTTTTTTCTTTTTGGCCGCTGACATATATTTGCGATGTTACGTGGGCCGCGAAAAGTTTAAGAAAGGGTAAAAAAACAGGGTAACTGAAATAGTAAGTATATTAAGATGACAAAAGTAATATAACAAATCATTATAACAAAGTGAATATTATCAATAGGGTTGAACGTTTGTCGCAGAAGAAATGTCACCAAAAAGTTTTAACACCAGTATTTCTAAACAATAAATTTCGTGGTAAATTTCTAGTGCAAATGTTGTAGATAAAGGCCGCAAAGTTTGTTGTTTGGAAATACAATGGTTTGCCAAATTATTAGGGACAGTCATGAAGTATAGGTTTTTTGTACAATATAAAAATATAATCTCAAAATAAACACTGTTTTTAAGTTTAAAAAGCTTTATTGTTATAGTTTAAGTATTTACGCAATATTATATGAAAAAAAAACTCCCAACAAAAATATAATACAGTCAATTTACCAATGTTAAGTAAAGAATATTAATATTTGGTGACATTTCCTTTGGCTTCGAGGAGTGCTTCGATGCGTCTCTCCATGCTTACTATGCAATTTCTGGCACTTTCTTTTATTTTAGGGTTGTGATGCCATACATTTTTTAGTTTTTCGATGAGTTGTGCTTTGGTTGTAATCATATCTTTGGCGATTACCGCCTTGGTGATCTTCCATAAGTTTTCTATGGGTTTCATGTCAGGCCAAGGTAAAACTGGGATATTGTGGTCTGCCAAAAACTTTGTAACGCTTCTAGCTTTATGACAAGGCCCTGAAAAATGCATAAACATGAACTCTTCACCACCTGGGAACCATTCTTCAATTTGCGGCAGCAGCCGAGTTTCCAGAACTTGCCTGTACTGGTCTTGTCTCATGGTTCCCTGGACAATGTAGAGGCGTCCAACCCCTTTAGCGCTTAAGACAGACTACACCATTATTTTATCAGACTGTTTAACAATCTCTACGATACAGTCAGAGCGGTATTTTTCGCCTGGGCGTCGCCTGACAAAGCTGCTTCTATCGGCTAAAATCTCAAAGGTTGATTCATCTGAGAAACACACCTGAAAAAAGATTATATATGTTAATAATTTAGAAATAAATGATATTAAATGACATAAATAATAATTATCTTAACAACTGACCTTACTCCAGTCATCAACTTCTTCTGGCGGTGTTCACGAGCCCAAGCAAGGCGCTTCTTCTTCATCGCTTCTGTCAACCGGGGTTTCATGGCTGGACAATGACTTCTCAACCTTTCCTCCACTAATCTCAGCTGCACGGTTCTCTTAGAAACTGGTATTCCAGATTCGTGAACAATCTGAGTAAAGAGTCCCACACTTTTTTTTCTGTTTTCTAAACAGATATCCCGGATTTTTCTATCGGTACGTGGAGTTGTTATGCGTTTTCTTCCACTTTTACCTTTTCGTTTGGGCGAAAGTGGCTGTTTTTTGTCCAGATTTATTTTTATCCTGTTGACTTCTGACTTGAAAACTCCAGCAAGTTCTGCTATCTTCCTATGGGAATGATTCGTATGCAGAAGAAGGGTTTTTACCTCAGATTTTTTTCCTAGGGGACAAATCAACCCCTTGACCTATACTGATATCAATAAAAATAAAAAATAAATTAAAATCGTAAATAATTTCGCTAAAAACAAATATTTAATCAAT
This sequence comes from Maratus michaelseni, assembly GCA_963931845.1. Lineage (NCBI taxonomy): Eukaryota > Metazoa > Arthropoda > Arachnida > Araneae > Salticidae > Maratus > Maratus michaelseni. The sequence continues at coordinate 217,286,098 of OZ007588.1, forward strand.
AAAAGAAACATAATACTCACATATAATTCTTAACTTTTCCAAAAAAACCTCAAAGAATTTTGTTTAAATTAAAGAAAAACGTCTTCCACTATTGCGTGTGTAAAAGACTCAGCGTCTCTCCTATTATTAAAATATTTATAGAAAGCAAACAAACCTTTTAAGATACCAAAAGTACTTAACAGTTGATTTATAGAGATATTTACAACGGTAAAATACATTCCTGCAACACTTAAACCACTTAGAGCCGCAGCCAAGTGCACCCAAAGTATAAAACTACAAAAAATATGACTGTCCCTAATAATTTGGCAACCCACTGTAGTGCTGTAAAAAGGTTTGGGTGAATTTGTTTTTCCGCGACAAACGTTCAACCTTAAAAAGCTGTATTAGCTATATAATAAAACATAATAATATAACTATGCATAATTTCCAACTTCTAAAGAAAAAGAGTCAAGAGATTTTCTCTAATAAATCAGACTTTTGTTCAATGCCAAACCTTTTTTCTATTTTTAAATTATAGAAATATACACAGCAAATTTAATTAATTTGGAATAATATTTGATTTGTGTAAAATTAAGACATTTTTACACTAGTGTAGTACAAATAGGCCTACCTGTAAAAAGTTCTTTTAATATAATTTTAAATAAAAGGACAGATTTTGTCTTCCCATGAAAATATATGCATAAAACAACAGTGAAGGTTTTTAATACTTTTTACACTCTAAAAACGACATTTTCAAAACTGGGCAAAAAATAGTGATATCTGAATATGTCGCATAGTCAAAATGCTTCCGAATCAAAATTACTCAAGTTTGAAACCTGTATATGTTACAGTCAATATGATTTGACTTCTATGTGCTCATTTTTGAGTATTTCCCTATTTCAAAAATTAGTATGAACTGACCTCTATGTGCTCAGTTTTGAGTGTGTCCATGTTTCAATATTTTGAGTATTTCTGGTATTTCAGAATTGAAAGCAATGGGTCGTCCTATTTGAATCAAAAAGTTTCATAACAAAATGGAAACATCGATTTACTCAAATTTGAAAGTGTCATTTTTCTCAGTGTGTGGGTAAGTTAATTAATGTTATAAGTATAGATTAATAATTGTGTCGCGAGCCACACATAGAAGGTTGCCGGACCACATGCGCCCGCGGGCTGTAGGTTGAGTACGCTGGGTTACACTAAATTAATGAATTCGCATTTTAAATACTTAACAATAACAGGAAAGTTATTGTAACAATCTTTATAATAACAAGGACGTGAGAAAAAGTAGGGTAGAGAAATGCAAGAATGCGTATTTTTCAAACGACTGACTATAAAGGAACAAATTAGGAATGTATCAAAATTATTTGTGTCTGTTATTAAACCTTAATAATCAAGTAACAAATTACATAAACAACTGGGACTAATGAAAAATTATTAGAAAAAATTACAAAGAGGTAAAAACGCACTCTTACACATCCCAATGTTTAAAAGCTGCGCATACTTTACGTTTTTTTTTCTTTAATTTTGTGCGAAATTTGAGTTGTCAGTACTGTTTTTTAATACTCCAGGAATTTTCCTGCTCGTTGCAAACACGTGAGGACAATTCAGATAATAGTGTTATTCAAAACAATTCTAAAATTATTAAAGTATGTGAAGATTTTGAAACAGGAATAAGTTCAAATTGCAAAAATAAGGATGAAAATTGGTTAAAAACTTCGAGCTCTCCTACTGTGTCTGCTTCTAATGCAGTCACAATTATTTTTCAGGAGCACAAATTAGCTTTGACCGCCTCAAAAAACAATTAAAATTAGAAACGTGATTCACACCAGTATGTTGCTATGTACTAAATCTCACTCTTAGCGCCTGCGCACTCTTACACAACCCTACCGTACATTTTACAATTAAAAAAAAGGTGAAATTTTTGAGTATTTTTTTTCGCAAACAAAGAAAATATATTTCAAAACATATTTTTTTTTTTACAAAGACTATTTTCTAGACATGAGAAGGAAACTGAAAAAAATTACATAACATAAACAATCAACTCATAACATAAATGAATTCCATTTAAATTCTGACATTCAGGTTGCATTACTCAGTTATGATGTTAAATGTGTAAATCAGGTAATTTATTCCGAAATAATTTACATGTCTGAAATTGCATTTCATTTCTCAATTAAAATATTATTAAAATTATAAAATTAATGATGAAATTCAAGTCTCGTATATGTTCCTGGAGGTAACTAAATTAATATGCATTCTAAATTATATTTAACAGACCAAAATACACTAATGACACAATAAGATAGACTTAATGTTTGTGTAATTTGCAAATTATTCTATGACGACGACAACATAATGTAAAATATTTCTATTAAAATGTTATTATTGGTGAAGTATCATTTGCATTTAAATTTACATAAAAGTACTATTAAATGCCTTAACCTTCCGTCAGGATAACCTTTGAACTCCTTTGGTTCAGGGGAGCCTGTTTTAAAATCATCACTACCACTTAATTAAATCAATTCTAACGCTCTTAAAGTGATTAGTGATCTTCAGTAGTAAGAAAAAAGAGTTAATATTCGAAATCTGATTCAAAAAATACAGTTCAACATACATACAAAAAATACAGTTTCAACAGTTCAAAAAGGAAAACGAAGATCTTATTTACACTCACTGTATGGGACACGTAATGAACTTGGTAGTAGCTGATTCAACAATAACGTTACTCCAAGCAGAAAACTTATTTGGATTGGTGGAAGAATCTGCTGTTTCTATAAGCTCGTTCTACAAAAGAATGACCATATGGGAGAGGAAACCAAAAAGATAACATATTGCACATGAAAAACTGTCAATGATGTTTAAGAAGTGAGGAAAGTGTAAACATAGGGAAACTATTCAATTTTATTATCGTTTTAAAAGAAATATCAAATGGAAGTTTTGACTGCAAATCTAAATTCATGGCAAGCAATTTGATCAGTCAATGATCCAAATTTATGTCTATCGTTTTACTAGATTTTTTTCTTGCTACATCTCCTATTTCAAAGTATTTACAAAGTAAAACAATTGACTATTCTACAGCCTGCAACTTAGTAGAGAAGCTGCATGCTTCTTTTGCATGCGTACTTTGCATACCAAGTAAGAGGTAAAAAGAGTGATAAACCCTTTTAGGCTCTGTATTCAAAAACAAAATGTTATACAAATATAGTTAATAAAAAATTAGACGATAACAGTATTTATGTAGAAGTATAATTAGATTTCAAGAAAAAAATAACTCAATAATTCAAAGAAAAAGGTAATGCCTGGTGAAAAATCAAGAGAAAAGCTCCTGGAATCTCAACTGCTCACCACTATAAATTGGTCGTTTTCACTGTTTTAGATTGTGCCAGTACAAGTATCGAAGAAATATTTAGTCCAGACAAAGAAATTTTAGAAGATTGTTCCTGGTTAGACCCAAAGAAATTTAATGAAATCGTAGTACTTCATAGTTTTCCTACGGAAGTCCTTTGTTGCTTTTCTAAACTTGGTAAAGTTGAAAGAAGTCAGTTATTGATAGAAATGAAATGAACTCACCCTCTCGTGGAGATCCAGCCGTTAAGCATTTTTTCTCCACGAGAAGAAATGTTTATTGAAAATTCATATTTTAGAATACAAATGTTGAATATTACATTAGAGATTAAAATAAAATTAGTACAAAGTTAGTTTTTACAATACTAGTTCAGATCACAGCATTTCTTAATATTAAAAAAAATTACATAAGAAGAAGTATAATAGAAAGTAATTAGAAAATCTATGAAGAGAATACTTTTATCATAGTTTAAAGGTTCAAAAAGAGTTATATTCAGATTTTGTCTCAGTGGGACATTTTTATTGAAATTGAAAGTATGTCTCATTAGAAGACATTTACCACATATGTAATGTAGAACCGTTCCTGAGCTTTTTTGGCATATGCATGTTGGGGACTTCCTATTATGTTAGGAAAAATATGGAAAATGATGGGAAGCTACCGTCCACAAATATAGTAAGTTTTGACTGGTTTTTTGCAAATAAAGTCCTGATCCAGTTTTCGTAAAATTTTATAAGTATCTTGGTCTTTTAATGAATATGGCCAATCTTGCTGCCAATCTGTGACTATTTTTAATCCAAAAAAATTAACTTTTGAAATTGGGAATAAGAGAGTTTCCTTCTCGTTGTAAGGGTTATTTGTGATAGCACCCTTTGCCAGTAAATCTGCTCGTTCATTACCTTCTGTTCCAGCGTGCGATTTGATCCATGTAATTGTTGCTTGTTTTGGGGGAATTGACAGTAAAATGCTATATATTTTTGTTATTAAATAATTTCGTGGAAACACTATTTGATCGGCTTCTAGTGATGAGCGGCTATCCGTTAATATAAGGAGGTTTTGAAATTGTGAAGATGCAAACCAGTTTATTGGGTGTAAAATGGCATTCAATTCTGTTTGATAAATTGAGTTCTGGTTGTGTAGTCTGATTACATTATTGTAAATATATGTACTTTGTTAGCTTACTGTAAACGCTGATCCAGTACCTTGCTCTATGAGGGAGTCATCTGTGTAGATTTTTAAGTAATAGTTATTTAACGTTGTTGAGGAAATTTCATCAAGTATGTCTACATTTTTTAACTGATTGTAATTTGGGAAATTGTAAGTTTTTCTCTTTCAGCATTAGATTGATTAATTTGTATATTTGACCTTTATCTTTCAAGATTCTTCGTCCTTCTTTTACTTGGTAGCAATTATAGTCAGTAGTAAACGTAATATCTATTGGAGGAATGCCAGTTAGAACGCATAATGCGTCAGTGGCGATACTCCTGTATACCTTTATTAAATTTAATAGAGCGTTTCTCTGTATTGATTTCAATCTCCGTGTTACGGGGCAATTTAAATCAGGAAACCAAACCATAAGTAATCTGTTTAAAAACTACCTTTTTATACCATATTTTTAACATATCCGGGTTGATTCCGTAATTTAAAAAATTAAATCTTTTGAAACCAAGTATGAAGTTTGAAATTTTAGATTTCACATAAGTTAGATGGTCTAGCCATTTAAAATTAGAATCTAATACTAAACTTAAATAAGTTAAGTTCGTCGTTTATTCTAATATTTTGCAATTTGAATATAGGTTTCCTGCGAGTCAGAAGATATCTACCAAATAACATGGCTTTGGTTTTTTGAGTTGAGATTTGTAAATTTAGAGAATTGCATAAATTAGAAAAGATTGTGATTCTTGAATTTGCTGTTTCTTCGAGTTCCTTTCTGGTATTCCCCGTTGTTATAATAATAAAATCATCAGCGTAAGCTAGTATTAGGGATTATTTGCTATGATAATGTTTTATGATGTAATCCGCAATCAGAAGCCAGAGAAGGGGAGCCAAACACGAACCCTGAGCTATTCCTTTGTATTCTTAAAACCATTCTATAAATTTAAATTGATTAACACCTATAAAGCGATTAGAAATTTAGTTTTTTAATAGACATTTTAAATAGGCTGGGAGAGGGGATCTGCCAGTGATATCTGAAATAATGTGCCAGTCAATGCTATCAAAAGCTCCCTCTATGTCGAATGATACAATACCACAATATTTTTTAGAGGAAAGTGATTCCGTGATTTTAGATTTTAAAAAGTTTACTGCGTCGACAGTACTTCTTCCTTGGTAGAAACCGAATTGAACATTATCTAGGTATGATATGCTTTCCAATAATGTCATTACTCTTGTTTTTATTAGTCTTTCGAGAAGTTTTCCCAACATTAGTAGTAAAATTATTTTGGGCGATAGGATTTTTCAAGTTGGGGATCTTTATTCTTTTTTCTAAAGAATATAACCAGACCTTTTTTCCATACATCTGGAAAATAACCTAGCTGAAAGCATTTATTATATAAGTTCAGCATCAGGTCAGGAAATTTTTTTATTAGGTTCTTTACTACTCTTGTATCAATTAGACCGTAACCTGGTGCTTTATTGTTATCTTGCTTTTGGGAGCAGTATTTGAGTTCTCTTAGTGAAATCTGATTTATTGATTTATCCTGTGACGTTAAAAAATGATCATTGGTGAATGTATGGGTGTTATTTGGAATATGTGTCCCAAAGTTGTGGTCTACTAAGCGTAGTTGAATTTCATGAAATGTTTCTGATTGTATTGAAGTTTCAAGTACTGAGTGTATTAAGTCCGTGTTTTTCAGGTATGTTTGTTTTAGAAGTTTAAATGCTGTGCCGTATATACTATTTGTTGTAGAGCAAAATGTTTGCCATGATGATAATTTGGCCTTTTTGATATCTTGTTTATACAGTGCTCTTGCCTTATTATATTCTGTTCTATATATAATGTTGTGTGGTTGGTGTCTACTTCTCTTATACAATGCATTAAGCCTGTTACGCTGAACTCTCAGTTTGTCTGTGTACCAGCTGATGTTTAAGTTATAAGATTGTTTTACCTTTTTTAGTGTTAAGTCCATTATGAAAGTTATTATTTCTTGAAAATCCTTCACCCAGTTGTTTAAATCCTGTGGAATTGTAAATTCATCAATAGCAAGTTGCAGATTGCTGGCGTAGTTCTTTATTTTTTTAATTTATATATTTCGTCTTATAACGATACTGGTTTCGCAGAGTAAGTTCAGCATTGATTTTATATGTTATATATAAATGATCGCTCAAAGAATTGTGACTGTCATCCACTTTTCATGAATCTAATAGATTTCTTGAAGAATGGCCGCAGAGTGTTATATCAGGTGTTTCCGATTTGTTGTTTTGATGATAGCTGAAACAGTTTGCAGATCAATATGAAAGTTTTACAATGGCTGAAAAACCTAACATTAAAAGAAAACGAGACAATCTGAATGAAGCTGAAGAAATCTGTGAATATGACAGTGTAGAATCTGAATTTGAAGAAGACGAAAATCTTTATGGTTACTGCTCTGAGAAGAAACAATGTTTTCGGTGTTTATCATGCGCCTGTTTTGTTGTTTTTGAACTCTCACAATCTGGAATGTTTACCAACCTGTATGTAGCTTACAAGTTAGAACTAATCATACCTTATACACAAGTCATCTGTGAAAGTGTGTTTTCTAAACTTAACCCATTATAACCGCAAATATTTTTCTCTTAAAAAGGGGAAAAAATGCATTTGACGCCACTTTTCTTAAAATAAAAATTTGATGCCCTAATTTATCGAGGAGTTTTTGTCATCAAAGAAATAAAGTACCGAATGATTATAATTAAAGTTACGATTTCAAAAATCGATAATTTTAAATCTACTGGTGAGAATGACTTGATATTTTAGCAGAACAATCGTGAAGCAATGGAATTTTGTTTAGCGAAGGAAAAACACTAGTTCCAAGATGTGCCGATAGATGGCGCTGTCAGGGTAATGTCAGGAAAAGACCAAAAATGTATTCTTTAAACACAGGAATGTTGTTGGCCAAAAGAAAAAGATAGAGTTCAGGGATTTACTAAAAATTTATTAGCGAAAAGACTAGAATACGTGTATACAGCGACAACAGCGATAATGACAAAAATGGAAAAGAAAAAAGAGCTTTATGGACCAAACACCTTACTAATGATTAAGGCATAAGTTGTTCGATATGCCCTCCACCTTGTTCCGCTACTAATTGGAAGCGCAAAACGGCATGCTCTACAACAGATCGGAGGGTATCTGTACTGATGCAATGGGTGTGTTGTGTGATGTTTGCCTTCAAATCGGCTAGATTCTGAATCCGCCCGCTGTAAATAACATTCTTCAGGTACCCCCGAAAGCCAGAAATCACATGGTTTTAAGTCGGAGGAACATGGCGGCCATGTTGTTGGAAAAATGCGGCTTATGATTCTATCATCTCCGAAATTAGTACTTAGTAGCTGCTTCACAGGAGTAGCAATGTGTGGAGGAGCACCATCTTGCATGAATATTGTGCGATCCCCACACTGATGCTGCTGAAGTGCCGGAAGGACATGGTTACGCAAAAGCGCTTCATACCGCTTGCCAGTAACAGTGCAGGTAACGTGACCCGCAGGTGTGATCTCCTCGAAGAAAAACGGACCAACGATAAACGCTGCCGTTATTCCGCACCACATAGTGACCTTTTCAGACTGAAGAGGTAATGGTTGTAGCTGGGACGGATTCTCGGTTGCACATGCGTTATCTTTTACGGATAACAGCACAAGATATTCCGTAGGACTTTACACACTGTGCTGTTCAACATATCCAGCATTCGGCCAATTCCCCGTGCACTGCTGATTCCAGCATCACTTTTAGTCTGTTCTTGTAATGTTGTAGCCACACCTTCCACTGCCGCAACCGAAACTGGTTTTCTTCCTTTACCCCGTTTAACGTCAAATGAACCAGTCTCTTCGAATTTAGCAACCATTTTTCGCAGACCATTTGTGGTTATCGGACCCCTTTTTATGGATTTTAATGTCGAAAACTTCCTAATAGCTGTACGTGCACAGTCATCGTTCTTATAAAAAATCTTCAAGAGCAGAGCGCGATCCTTCATAGTCAGAGTCATGATGAAGCATTCAGGCAAAGAGCTGGTGCTCTGCATTTTTATGGCAGCTATGTCTGCGGTGCGCATGTCACGTATTAGTAATTTGCATATCTCCAGACAATGTGAAGCCTGACAGCACCATCTATCAGCACATTTTGAAACTATTTTTTTTCCTTCGCCAAACAAAATTCCATTGCCTCACGATTGTTCTGCTAAAATATCAAGTCATTCTGACCAATAGTTTTAAAATTATCGATATTTGAAATCGTAACTTTAATTATAATTACCCGGTATTTCGTTTCAGAATTACTAGTGCGCAAACAACAAAAGTGGTTTTAGCTATGGTGTTGCTTTAATGCGACGCTAGGCTAATATGGGTTAAAATAGTTAAGAATAGACTTAGATCTACTTTAAACCAAGACCTTATGTCTAATATTCTTTTAATGAACGTAAAAAGAGACTTATTTTATAATTTGGATAAAGATGTTCATATAGATATAGATGAAGGAGCCAGAACCAGTAAAGAACTGCCCAAAGAGCTGTTAGGTTAGTAAATAGCCGTTCACAATCACATAACCTTTCTTAGTTCGCTGTATCTGTACCAAGGTATTGTAAAGACATTTTTCTTTTTGTTATAAAATCTATTTTACAATTTGTAACAAATAAATCAAAATTAAAGAGGACATTTTTTTTCAATATACTTGGTTTTGTATTAAAGTTGCGTCCTTTTTTAATATTTACTTAGTTATGACAGTAGTATCAACATTATTATGGCTTCAACACTGCCATTTGGTTGCCTAAACTAAAAATATTTCTCACTCTCATTTTAAGTAATAAACCACTCGTAATTAATTAGTATACCTATTTTTTCTAGCATAGAACTAGTTTAGGTACAGTATATAAAAATAATATAAATATTTATTGTGAAAGTAAGTAAACTAACTACATTAGAAAAAGCTTACTTTTTTATTTAATTATTATTCAAGTGTAAAATTTTCTAAATGTGGTTTTTAGGCACGTAAGTCTAATTTTCAAAATTTAAATATTCTAATATCATATTACCCCCTGAATTCCCTGGAAAGGGGCCCTTTTCAGGCCTTCTCTAGCCGAGGGCTCCCAAAGGAGCCAGTCCGGACCTGGATGTGTCCCCCCCCCAACCCACACACAGACACACAACTCCCGTATACCTGTTTTTCAGCCAGTCCGCCTTCTCTTTCAATTGACTGTAACTTCTTAAATATTTCGAATTTCACCTTACTTTTCTAAGGGCTTATTCTACATACTAGAGGGATTCGAAAAAGGTAAAAAGGAAAAAAAACTACAATTTTTTTCATGAACGGTAACATTTACTTAAAAATATCTCTAATCTTGAAATAACACAGAAATAGAAAAAAGATTGCCTGTATGGTATTGCTTCACTTTATGAGTTGGCCCTATTCTTTAATCATCAGACACGCGTCAAAAAAAAAATATTGATATTACAGCATAATACTGGCAGCTAAGGTGCCAGTATTATACTGTAATATCAACACTTTTTTTTTCGCAGTGCAGTGCAGAAGAAAATTATTTTGAAAATGTGTGAGTTTGTTTTATAAGTCTCATTCTAATAATGTAATATAGAAATGCTAAGAAAGCAAAAGTTGAATTCTGCTCTATAAAATCATCATAAAAAGCAGTTTTCAGATCATTTATTCTTAGAAGTCTCATTCACATCATTAAATAAGTAGAAACTCTTGTAGTCAGTTTACAGAACATGTTTGTTTCAGGTCCATTTCCCAAAGCCTATTTAGGTTCATTCTGTGGAACAGTCCTAACTATTAAAATGTTTTCTTAAAAGAGCATTCACAGTGTTAGCCTGATCAAAGATACGCGTGAGCAAAGTTAATGTGAGCAATAAATAAGGACCGAAATTCCGTCAGTTTATCTCTATATATATTTACAACTTGAAAATTCAGAAAAATTTAAAATAATTGCATAGTACGAGAATACTTTCAAAAGACATGTTGTTAATATTAGAATACTAAATTTGTGTCAGACGATTAGGCTAATTCGAGTGATTTCGGGTCCATTAAGTTACATGTTTTGTTATTAATATATGTACTTCAATTAGTAAAGAGACTAAACTTTTTACGGTTCTAATATAAATTGTGCCACAAAATGGTTTTAACGTTCAATAATTCACTAACTATAATAAATGTCAAGATATTATTAGTGATATGTGTATAAAGCAGCTCATAAATTTACTATACAGTAATGCTAAAAATAGTCAAACTTATTTAACAGATGGCGCAGTACTTATCTCAACCATTAATAATACTTAAATTAGTTTCAAAAATTCAAAATTCAATTGTTTTTAAATAGCCAAACATAATGAACCATAAAACCTCGGTAATTAGTTTATCCAATTTTGCACTTTAGTTTAGGCATTGATACAGTCTGCGACAATGTAGCATTAACTTTTGACGTAAAACTGAACTATTTTTTAAATTATTGAATAAAAGATTTACAAGCAACCTTTATAATAATAACGTCACTTATTCTATCTTTATATTTATTATACTTAAGGAATTATCGATTTTTAAAAACCATGCGAATATACAGGTTATCCCAAAAAATGTATATACAAAATTTATTTGCGTGGAAAAAATGCCATGGAATGGTGAAAAATAAGTGCCATGTTATTTTTCCTACTCAGGGTTAAACAACTTGAAATAATGGCTGAAACTAATCTAAGATTTAAGTAAAGGAAATTTGTCGTAAAATGTTATTGGAAGTTGCTGAAAAACGTAGCTGAAGTGACAATTTAGGAAAGAGTTTCAAAGAGATCCCCGAACGGCCACTTACAATCGTTAGTATAAGAGATAAGTTTAAGGCAGATAGAACTGTTCAAAATGTTCACAAACAATTTTTGGGAAGGCCGCAGTTATCAACAAACCCCGCAAAAACCATGATAGAAACATATTACGAAAATTGAAGAATATCTGTTCGCCAAGCGACTCACATGCTAAGACTTAAAAATTACTCGTTCATCATATTGTAAAGATCCTATATTGAAAACGTTATATGCAAAGATTACCTCACGCTCTCAATGAAGATGATTTGAATCGGAAAATGAAGTTGTACATTCATTTTTGGGGAGATCCTGTATATAGGTAAAAAGCATTTATGTGTTTAAAGCGTAAAAATATTTATAAAAAAATTCGTTTATTCATTTTAATGAAAAATTGTTTCTAAATCTTCACTAAATCAAAATTTGTATTTCAAACAAGATATCTTAACAAAATACAACAATCAGAATGTGCACAATTTGCTTCTGAAAGCTATTCATAAAGGTTTTTATAAATTAGCTAGGCAGTGACACTCTGTAAAATTACTGTAAGGACCAAAATCTAGGAGATAAACGAGATGGAGAGGCTCATTTCTGTTATTATAATCATATATCTATAAATTGTAATGAAATACAATATGCTAATTATTAATACGTAAAGATTAATTGTATCCAATGTTCACAATTTAAAACTAACTGGATAAGGTCCATTTGGTAATAATGGAGATTCACGAGATGAGATGAAACGCTACGGACCAGATTTGCAGCATTTTTTCCAGAACTGGTTTCTGTAGTCCGGGAGGCAGCATCACATTTTTTAAAATGAATTTTAGCGTCAATAATTTTAGTATGTATGACAGATTAGATGTTGAAGATAACGGAACTGCGGGTCAGCTGGCGCACCAGCGGGGTGCGTATGCTTTCCATAACAACATCGCATACTCCGCTGAAATGTTAAATAAATTACAACCCTATTACTGATGTTACTGCGACTCAGAAGCACCATTAGTAATCGAGTTGTCATTCATTTAATATTTCAGTGAGATGTGTGATATTGCTATAGCACCACCAACTGCAGATTCGACAGCTGTCTGGTAGTTTCATTATCTGCAACATCTAATCTGTCATGTATATCAAAATCATCTACGCTAAAATTGATTGCAAAATTGTGACGCTACCTCTCGGTCTATTATAATGGGATATAGAAGGCTTGCGTTTTTTGTTGTTGTAGTTGTTGTTGTTTTTTATCGTAAGAAATTTTTAAAACGATTACGAGGTCTTTTAAAAATATATTTTACAAAATATAAATATCTGCATATATATATTTACGCATTTTTAAAATTGTGCGTCCAAATTGCGTGGATGCATGAAATGCATTCGATGGTCGCATAGTGAATACTACTAAACTAGAATTTTGTACTCATTTTAAATTGCTTTTTTATACAGCGAAATATTAAAAAAAAAAAAAAATATGGAGCACAAACTTTCTATTTAAAATTAGGCACGAATTGTTGGGATATATTTTGATTATTATTGCATTTTCTTTACTTTTAAATAGAGCCTTGTATCCCCTATGAAATTAACCCGCTTTCTAGGAGAGAATTTAAATCAAAGCAATTCAAATATAAAAATAAAAATAACGGTATCTTAACCATTTTTAATACGTAAATCGTTATTTTTAATTCATTCACAGAAATTATCATTATTTTTATTGATTTATTTATTCATTTATTTAATTGACAATCAGGACATTGGACATTAATAACTTCCCAAATTAAAAATAATATGTTTTGGTAATTATTGGTTTTTTACAAGATATTTTTAAAAGAACGTAGCAAAGAATGCCAATAACTGGAAAATTACTCCAAATGTGTTTAATAATGTGTTAATTAATTAAATAATTATAATGTGTTAATTAATTAAATAATTATAATGTGTTAATTAATTAAATAATTATAATGTGTTAATTATATAAATAATTATAAATGTCATTCAAATGATCCTCCTGGCAAATATGAAGACGTTATTAACATTCGTACAATTTAAAAATGATACCAATTATGCATAATAATGAGTTTACATTTGCTTATGCAGCAGTATTCCTCACATTCAAAACCGTCTTATTAAGAAAATTTGCATTTTTAATCTACAGGAACCTGTAACAAAATTTGTAATGATATTTGATAATGACTTTCCGAAACGTGAGGCATAATACATATAAATTAATAGTCTGAAATTTCTATTAATATTAAAATTGATTAATTTTAGTATTCGGCAGTATCACAGGTAGACATGTGTGAAAGCAACTGTATTGCATGTGATTTATTAGAAAGAGAAAAATGGAATGTATATATATACAAGGTGTCCCTTCTTATCGTTGACCAATAGTTAATTCCGATATTTTTAGTTTTAGAACTATAGTTCCAATTGCAAAATGTTTCAAATGTTGTTCTTTAACATACAAAAATCCTTTTACATCGAAATCGTTATTTTATTTATTTTATAAAGTTACGAAACTTAAATTTTTATATGGTCCCTGGGTCTTTTATACTAGAAAAACTTTCTCCTTGATCTAACAATAAAACAGTTAATATTTCATTTCTATATAACCAAAACTTACTGACTTAAGATACTTTACATTTTATGAATTTTGGGCTTTTTCTTGAACAAAAAATGTGTTTATTATTATTAATATTTAGTACCAGGAAACGCCGAAACTTCATGTGATGAAGAACAAAATTTTTTTAATATTATTATTATTATTGGAACTACTCCTCTAAAACTAGCGGTTTAGAAAGTAGCTATTGGTCAACGATACGGTTGGATACCATGCATATATTTATTATTACTAGGTCATTTCCTCAGGGTGTTCTGACTGCGGCTGGTAGAGGATATCTTGCTCGGGGAGCCTCACCAACCTGTAGGGAGTGTGTACGGTCCGGTCCCAAGCTCCTCTTCCGGAATGTTGCCCTTATGTTTTTTGCTGGTTTCGTTGTTTGGTCTTGTGGCTTCGGTACCAGTCCAGCGCTTCTTTGCGCAGGCAAAGCTTTCTGAAACGTCGGTAAGACTAGCAGTTGTCTTTTTTCTCTGGTTCGGTCGGACCGTTCTCGGCTTGCCTGGCCTTTACATGACGGTTTACTGTCGGCGGCGTTGTGGCCGCTGCTGATGTTGGCACTTTGGTTCTTTGCCAGGTTTCTTCAAGAGTGATTTTGTTCCGCGCTGTTCGTTCAGGTTGGCCTCTAAGCGAGGTGCCCTTGGCACCATTAATTCCTTTGTTACCTGAGGGACATTGTGGCACTCCTTCGAGACGTAACGCTAGTGACCTGGTTTCCACTTTGGTGCCTATATCTCATTGAGTATCACTTTCTTCACAATATTCCGTGGGTGATAAAGCACAAGTCTGAAAGAAGACTACGAATCTGGCTATGGTGGTTCCATCTACTCCATCTGTTGGGATGCTGTCTTTGCTGCTGGACTTCGCTGGATGTCTAGGGTAATGGGGGTCGTTCGCGATTCCCCATTGGACCGCATGGGATCAAACGATCCTGGTAAAATAAACTCAGAATAATAAAGGCAAAGTGGTCTTCACCTTGAACTTGTTTATAGAATAAACACACAGTTACAGTGAACGAGGACCAGATGTTCGGATCACAAATTTGCCTACTTAAAAAATTTTGTTGCAGTTCTGAAATGAGCTTGATTCCCAAATGGTCAGAGAAAAATCCCCTACCCCTATTTTATTTTAGATTTTCTTCTGTTTTTGTATTTTAAAATGTTTTATCGGTTACTTTATATTTTTCATTATAAATGGATTATTTTTGACAAAGTAAATTTTCATATTAATAACACTTACAAATTCATTTCTGTTATTAAAATAAAATAGCTCATTTTATCGTATTTAAATAAGTAGTTTCCGATTAAAATTTTACATTACATCGCTTTTTAATATTTAATGTTTCATTTGAATGCAATATTATACAAATACGTTAATTTTTTTGAAGAAATGAAACTTAAGAATTCCGTTTGAGCATACGATAATTCCTCTGGGTATTTTTTATGGAGTACTTTTAACTGTGAATTATTATTGAGAAATCCTAGTTGAAAATACTAGTTTACAATGTAAAAGTAAATGTGCAAAATACTATTTTTAAAAAATTTAATAGATATACGTTATTTTAACAAGAAATATTAGCACTTATTTTTCAAAAGAGGTAAAAGGCATTTTGTTTGCCGTCTAGTTTTATAATGAATAAAATATGTTTAGAGTGTTTATATATTTTCTACTAAAAGAATAAGTAAGTAGATTGCATATACTAACATGATTTGAAGTGCCATAAATATTTATTTCTCGTGTTTTATGATATATGATGCCCTTTTGTCTGTACATTATTAAAGTATACAATAATAAAAAGAAATATAGTAAATAATGCTACTTACATCAAAACAAATTATTTTAAGAAATTAATTTTGCTAATTAGGTATTTATGTTTCAATTTCTTAACATTAGAAATTATTTTTATTAATTAGATATTTATGTTTCACAAATGTTGTTATCAAAAAACATATTTTAAAGAAATGTTTAAAAGCTCTTTTTTATCAAATTATAATTAATATTTTATTTTACTCATGCAAAAAAATTCTAATAACATCTTGATTATTAACAGTATTCTATTTATTATGGAAAATATAAACTGATGAGGCATTTTTTAAATTTAAAAAAATAGTAAAGAATGTCGGAAATAAAGAAGAGCACAAGCTTGCTACCCATACCACCACTGTATATTGCGACTAAACACTGTAAGTATATGATATGTAACAATATTTGTAATAATTTTTTAATTCATTTTACTCTTTTTATTGTGAATGTTTGCGCCTAACTACTTCAAGTCTATTTTCTATCTTTGTTCTTTTATTAAACCTACATTGTTTCAGGCAAATCGGGGATCCGAACGTCTGACCCGCTCCGTGTTAGTTGATATCGCAAACACACAGAGCGATTTTCGAAATTATGAATCTACCCGATCAAAAACTTTCGTCCAAGAAAATAATATTTCAATAAGTGAAAAGAGTCGTTTTAAAACTCAACAACAAATATATTTATTCCTTCACTTTCGTGCCGATAAACAAAACACAAAGCCATTTTCTCACACAGCTTATAAAGATACATCTACAAAAACATTTCCTGTTAGTAGGAACCAAGAATACATTTAATCAAAGAAAACACAATATAGTGTTGCCATGTCTTATTTCTTTAGATAAATACAAGTATAATTCAATTCAATTTGCAACAATCTCCCACCTTGAGTTTTCAACAGGAAAACTCAACAATAGGTACACCAAAATGCAAAATCAAACAAAATATAACTAATACTTACATTACATGGCCAAAGCATAAATATTCTTAACACATTTTTGAAAGACAAATTTTACAGTTTCCTGCAAAAATTCAAACAAAATTAAACACATTATTACAAATTCAAATTAACACTAGGAAATGAGATATACTAAAAATAAGGAAAAAAAGTTTATAAAGTTCAATGTTCAAAAATAGTCATATGACTGATAACGTTTTGGAGCAGTCACTCTTCTGTCACTTCTCGTTCATAATAGTGTCTCCAAAGAGTGTTCTTTTGAAATCTCTAGATTGTACAGTGTTTATATTGGTCTCACAAGTTCACTATTTTCATTTTTTATTCAAACAACTCTCGAGTGACCATCTTTCCCAGAAATTAATTCTTGCACACGGGCTAAATGCACGTTTCTTATCACACTCTACGAGAACGACATCAGCAACTGTCAGTTGCTTGATATTCTTTTGCAGGGAATTTTGTTGGCGTAACTGCCCTAAATACTCAATGCGGAATCGTTTTCTAAGATGTTCTCGAACTTGTTGCCTATACTTTACTATTTTGTTTAATACTTGTGCGCCAATTGCATCAAAATCTATCACATCTGAAGATCTTATTTCTTGTGGAAATATTGATGATGTTAAAGGTGCTAGATCATCCACATCTTCTGATACGTACGTTAGTGGTCTAGCATTTACAACTTGTTCGCAGTTACAAACAATTGCGATAAGTTCTTCATAGGATAATAATAGACTTTCCTCTAGATACTTTTCACCATTTGTATCAACCGCTCCCACCAACTACTCCACCACGCAGCGGTAGGCGGATTGAATTTCCAATGAATCTTTTGTACAGCTGCTGCAGTTGAGATCTGTTCCCAATCGATGTCTGAAAAACTCTATCTGCACCAACAAAATTTTTGCCATTATCAAAATAGACGGCCGTTGGTCTTCCTCTTCTCGCTATAAAGCGCCTGAACGATTGGAGGAAGGTATCGGTTGACAATGACCTCACTAATTCTAAATGTATGTCCCTGTACACTACATAGCTGTACAACACAATCCATACCTTTTTTTCCACTTTTCAAATATAAAAGGCGAGATAAATCTACTCCAGTTGTTTGGAATACTGCCGCATCTTGAACTCTTTCAGCTGGCAATGCAATAGGTTATTACTCTGTCTTCTGTGCACTAAATATTTTACATCGCACACATTTGAACTACTGCTCGAATAGTTTTCCTGGTTTTCAGTATCCAGTAGTCTTCTCGTATAGATGTCATCAAAAGAGACACTCTGGCATGTAATAGCTCTTGGTGTTTCCAGGAGATCAGACAGTGGACTACAGGACAGCCAGACAGCAGAAGAATAGGGTACTTAAAATTTATGGTATCTTCTCGATAGATGAATTGTGTTTTTACTCTGATGATACCATCTTCATCTAGGATTGGTCTTAGGCAACGAATCTTCTCATTATTCTTTTCATCGAAGCTTTCTGTCTGGATCAAAATCATTAATTTTCTTTCGGCTTGTTCTATTTAAAAAACATATAAGTTCAGATACTTCTTTTGAATTCGGTTTTCTTGAATTACTTATCAATCTTAGAATCGTCAAAATTGAGTGTTTTATTTCTGAGAGTGTGTGTTCCTTACCAAACCGCTGATATTTTTTTAAACTGACTCCTCCATAAAGGCCTACGTCACGTAAGCGTCTTGACGCGGTAGACCGACTTATTTCAGCAATATTTTCACTCCGTAAATTATAGGATATTGCAGAGACATTTTTATGCGGGTCACCAACTGCTTTTTACCTGATAATTAAATCCACATGAATAGTCGTTTTCTGCGGGCTCCCGGACCTTGACAAGTCCTGAAGACCATGACCATCTTTAGATATTTTTTTAATATCGTTCACAGTAGATAACTAACGAATTACGAATGGCCGGAAACTTTGAGCATGCGAATATTGAATTCCTCCCATTTGCATCAAATGTCTTCAGTAACCAATCAAAATGATCACGTGTTCAGAGGTCATTTGCATATTCTTAAGTTTTGAAGCAATTGCATTTCTTCTTCGTTGAAACGTTCTGGCAAAGAAATCTAAGAAACAAACTGGCCGAAAACGTTTGACCACCACTTTATGGGCAAAATTTCAACATAATTTGCACTAATTACGGTACTCTGAATGCTGCCAAAAATCGCCTGCAATTAGAAAAATGTTGAGGTTCATAAAACGTTGTTTTATCTGCCTATATTACACTGCGCCAAGTGTTATCTTAATTGTCGATTATCAAGCTCCAACGGCCTTTGTGTTATAAGATATTTGTTCTTTATTGCTAAGCAATCCAATCTGCGAAACCTCATTCGAGGAGGAGATTGGGCAGCAATATATTTATTTTAATAATGACGAAAAACTACGGAATAATTTCTAGCGTATACAGGCTAAAAAGTTGGCACTCCTGAATCGACAGAGATTCCTTCTTCCGTATAAGCAATAGCTTATCATCCATAAGTTCATAGGCTTAAAATGAAATATTTTTGGCTCCTTCCTAATCAACAAGGCTGTATACAGATCCTATTTCACCATTCTTTGCTTTATCATTAAAGAAACTCGTCTTTACATTTAAAAAATTGAAACTATGTTCATAAATTTTCCAGTAAATATTCTTACAAATTCAATGCTAAATTTAATCGTCTTCTTAAATCACAAGATGACATGGCATCTAATGATCTTCCTATCGTCAATCAAAATGCTGTCATCAACTTTTCTAGTGCAGTTATATGGAAAATACAATACTCAGTTCTAAAATTCAAATATAATTTTGCAATTTCTAAAAAAATCTTCTTTCCCTCAGTTAATTCCTCCAATTGAAACACCCTTTAACAATAGTCTCTTCTAAAATACAAAAAGGAAATCTGCATCATCTGATGCATGTTAATGTTAATTTCAATTCTAACAATACTAAATATAACCTCACTCTTATAGAAAAAGCTGCCTAGTCCAAAATCACATGAAAATATTGTCATTAAAAAAGCAAACAAAGGCAGCTAAATTGTTATACTTTATAAGAAGCATTATGTTAACGGCATGAAAAATCTACTTAATGACGGCCCATACAGACTTCTATCTCGTGACCAATCATCGCAGGGATTTATCACGAATGAAATCTGTTGTTAAGTCTTGTCCTCAATATTCGAACTCTACTAAATTTCATATTTCTCTTTCAGTTGCTAAATGTGTAAGATTTCATGTCCTTCCAAAATTACATAAACCTAATATATATTTTCATTCCATAATTTCCAACATTGGCACTGCCTCTTATCGCTTATTTAAATAACTGATCACAATATTTTCTCCTCTACTTTCCATCAATATATGTACTGTAAAGAATTTCACCCACTTTGCCATAATAATTCAAAATTTACCCTCTACAAATCTTATTCACGAACGTTCCTACATGTGATGTCCTCTATTGTCTAGAAAAGAGACTTCGCGAATTCCATTATGCACATTTTAAAGTTCAAGCCGAATTCTCTTACTCGCACATATTTGTCCCAAACCACTTTCCAAGGCAACTGCTACAAACAATCTGATGGCTTAGCCATGAACTCCTCCCCTACTTCTACCCTCGCGGACATTTACATGCACTATTTTGAATTCACCCTCTTTAATCAAATCGCTTTCCCTTTCTTCACTCTCTATGTTGGTGACACCGTCAAGTTAATTGATACCACTCTTCATAATAACGAAAACATCCTGAATATTATGAACTCGATCATCAACAATATTCAATTTATTTTTGAAACAGAAAACTAATAGTTCAATCTCTTTTCTGGATACCCTTACCCCTTGCATTGAAAAAGGCTTCTCCACATTCGTCTATCGCAAATTTTTGCTGTATCTCTACCACGTCATTCTAAAGTACTACTTGTTGGGAGTGGTGCTACTAAGTGGACTTTCGAGAGGGAGGTTCTACAGTTGAAATTTTCCACGTTGTACGAGGACTTTCAACTGATTTGCATTCGGGGGAAGAAGATGGTGGAAAGTATTCACCACCTTGTTTTTCTTGTGTTACACACTTAGAAATGTATATGTAAATATTGAGTGTTCTTCTTTTTTTAAATTCTATAATTAGTAAATATTTCTCCTTGCATTTATATATAATTATTTAGACATCAGAGCGGTACAATGGTTGGTATAAATTTAGCTAACAAAGTGACGGACATTTTTATGAGCGCTGTCTGACGAAAAAAAAGTGCACTGGAACCATGTTGTGAAGTTTTTATGACTGTAAATTTATGAGGAGTGTCAGTCACACTTCGTGTGTGGTACCTTGAGTTCGAAGCTACCCTGAGTTCGACTCAGGGTAGACCCATAGGCGCCTGGCTAATTTAGGGGGCCAGATAGCTTGTGGTCATTGGCTGGATAGTTCTCCTATGAGCAGCGAAGGTAGGTGTGGTTACTGACACACTGGGCCATTTAGGTACAAGGTCGTAAAAAAGTCAAGTAGAGTGGGAGGTGCCATCACCGACTGGTAAAAAGCCAGAACTTGGAGAAAAAGACAGTCGATAAAAAAATGTGAACGAGTGCGGTTGAAAAGAATTAGTAAAAGAGAGTGCAGAAGTGCTATAGTTGGAAAATAATATGAGAGTGTGCTGCAGATAATTCCTGTACAAAATATGCAACCGGGCTTGTCGATGAGGGTATGCCCATAAGGAGTCACTTACCGTAGCCTGCATCAGTGTCCGACCTGGGACCAGTGAATCCCCTAATAACTGGAGTTGAGTCTGTCTTTTAACGACTCAGGTATGATGTTTTCTGATATAAGTACCAACCTAATTGTGTTTGTACCGCTCGAATTTAATTGTAATTTTGTTCGGCAGGAGAACTTGATCATATAGTAATTAAGAATGTTTAATGTTTAAAGTAAATTGTAAAGGAAAAAAAGGATTGATTTATATATCCTTACTATGCTTTTTATGTTTTATTTTTTTAATGTAAAAAAAGTAATTGATTTTTTAGTTTAAAAAAATGTGGTCTTAATTTAGTGTTTGCATAATTACTTCTAAAAACCTAAATATTTCTCTAGAATTTTCTGAAATTTAATCTTCGAAGGTTTTACTTAAAAATTATCTGTAGGGTTATTTTGGTAAGTGTTTTATGGAACTCTATACACCCCATCCCCAAAACCAAATTGCCATATATTAGATACTCTACATACAACGCAACAATTTATTTTCTTTAGATAAATAATTATCTAGTATCTAATTAGGCAACGATCACGGAGTCTTCTGCAATTTGAAGCCCTTATAGATAATTAATGAGTGATGGTAAAGGTGCACCCCATACCTGATTTTCTTTATGTATGATGATAAACTTTTAATTGACAGGTGTAACTGGCCTTTAGTAGGATCTGTCGGTAAATCACCAGCATAGAGGGACCATTTCTCCAAAATCCTTACTACTACGCTTTGCCTTGCTACTTCTATTTCCCATACATTAACATAATACTACACAAATCAAATACTGAACTTCTCCTATTGAAATATTCCTCATCTGAGATTTACAATTTATGTACACAAAGACCCATATGATACAAAATATAGAAAAGTAAAGAACATGATAATCACAGAAAAATAAAAGAAGGAAAAGGGAAAATAAAATAAAGTTCACACTCAATATATATTTTTTTTTTTCAATGCACATTTAATCTTTAATCGCTGTAAATGTCTTTAATAATTGTTTAGTTTCAAACATAAACTTAATCTTATTTATCTTTATAAATAATTTAACTTACTTTTTTTTTTTTTAAATTTGTAAAAAAGTTCATCATGATTTTTTTTTTCCAAAATTAAACGATGTTGTAAAAATTCATCCTGTTATTCTCTACTTGTTTGTAACTGCACATATTTGTAAAAAAATACGTAAAACACATAAAATTATTTAAAAAACAGTACAATTTGTAGACAAAATATAGTAAATAATATTTTCCCTAAAAATTAGTCATGACTGAATTCTGCGAAAATTGCGGTAATCTTTGCTTAAAAATGCAGGAGAACATTGTCATAAAAAAAAATTATTTTCATTTAAATTGTTTAATTTTAAATATGCTGCAAATAATCTTACCTCAATCAAAGAAAAATAAATGTATATATTATTTATTTTTAAATTACTAGCATAATAATTACAACCTAAATCATTTTAACTTAGAATACGTAACTATATTTAATGATAAAAAATAGTTTTAATTTAACACATTTTAATACAATTAAATTACCCCAAAATGTAACCTATATGTGATTAAATTAACCCACGTACGTTAAATGGTCTGACGCCAACTAAGTTAATGGTCCCTCTATGCTGGTGATTTACCGACAGATCCTACTAAAGGCCAGTTACACCTTTCAATTAAAAGTTTATCATCATACATAAAGAAAATCAGGTGTGGGGTGCACCTTTACCATCACTCATTAATTATCTATAAGGGCTTCAAATTGCAGAAGACTCCGTGATCGTTGCCTAATTAGATACTAGAGAATTATTTATCTAAAGAAAATAAATTGTTGCGTTGTGTGTAGAGTATCTAATATATGGCAATTTGGTTTTGGGGATGGAGTGTATAGAGTTCCATAAAACACTTACCAAAATAACCCTACAGATAATTTTTAAGTAAAACCTTGGAAGATTAAATTTCAGAAAATTCTAGAGACATATTTAGGTTTTTAGAAATAATTATGCAAACACTAAATTAAGACCGCATTTTTTTAAACTAAAAAATCAATTACTTTATTTACATTTAAAAAAATAAAACATATAAAAAAAACATAGTAAGGATATATAAATCAATCCTTTTTTTTCCTTTACAATTTACTTTAAACATTAAACATTCTTAATTACTATATGATCAAGTTCTCCTGCCGAACAAAAATTACAATTAAATTCGAGCGGTACAAACACAATTAGGTTGGTACTTATATAAAAAAAACATCATACCTGAGTCGTTAAAAGACAGACTCAACTCCAGTTATTAGGGGATTAACTGGTCCCAGGTCGGACACTGATGCAGGCTAGGGTAAGTGACTCCTTATGGGCATGCCCTCATCGACAAGCCCGGTAGCATATTTTATACAGGAATTATCTGCAGCACACTCTCATATTATTTTCCAACTATAGCACTTCTGCACTCTCTTTTACTAATTCTTTTCAACCGCACTCGTTCACATTTTTTTATCGACTGTCTTTTTCTCCAAGTTTTGGCTTTTTACCAGTCGGTGATGGCACCTCCCACTCTACTGGACTTATTTACGACCTTGTGCCTAAATGGCCCAGTGTGTCAATAACCTTACCTACCTTCGCTGCTCATAGGAGAACTATCCAGCCAATGACCACAAGCTATCTGGCCCCCTAAATTAGCCAGGCGCCTATGGGTCTACCCTGAGTCCTCTAGCTTCGAACTCAAGGTACCACACACGAAGTGTGACTGACACCCCTCATAAATTTACAGTCATAAAAACTTCACAACATGGTTCCAGTGCACTTTTTTTCGTCAGACAGCGCTCATAAAAATGTCCGTCACTTTGTTAGCTAAATTTATACAACCATTGTACCGCTCTGATGTCTAAATAATTATATATTAAAGCAAGGAGAAATATTTACTAATTATAGACTTTAAAAAATGGAACACTCTATATTTACATATACATTTCTAAGTGTGTAACACAAAAAAACAAGGTGGTGAATACTTTCCACCACTCTCTACCACCTCATTCCCGCTCATGTCATCCTCCTATCCAAATATGCCCGATTTTTATATTTTTATAAATTATGCCATACACATTTGTTCTGATTCCCACTAACTTAATTCTGAAATTCAGTACAAAAGGTTACAATCTTTCCATAATTAATAATGATTTCTTTAAATAGCATAATTCTCATGCTCACTTCAATCTTTATCTCTTTCCAATATTAGCATTCTTTTACCTTAATTTAAAATTGCTAAAATTCTTAAACTGTATGACTTCAAAATAATCTTTACCCCTTCCAATAAACTTATTATCTCCAAATTGAAAGACTCCAATGAGATACCTAATCCCAGGGCATCTATAGCATTAAATGTCTTTCCTCTATTGGACAAACCAAACATGGTTTAAAAAGTCGAATTTAAGAGTAAAAGCAATATATTTAGTAACAAGAGAATAACAAATCGACCACTCCAGGGAAAACATTGGTAGGAGATGAACTACACTTTTAATTTTAACTTAGCTAAAATTATCTCTGATCCCAATTCCATACTAAAATTTGATTTTCTTGAACCATTCCATATCTATACAAATCCTAAAAATATTGCTAAATGTGACTTCGCGATTCCCCCATGTCAGATTATTGGAAATAGTATATAAAAACCTCCTTTTTTTAATACACTATATTGCCAAAGGTGACCGGTCACTTGCGATTTTAGACGTTTTGTTAACTATCTAGAAAAATACATGAGGAATTAACCTGAAACTGCAGGTGTGTAAACAGTATAATATAGGTTATATATGTCCGCGAAGATTTTTTCACTAAACCCCATAGGGGACAGCCAACAAATTGAAAAAGAACGAATATCTTTTGGATAACCCTGTAAAAACTAATGTAGCAAACGCGTTCAAACTCAAGATTATTAATAAGTGGCTTATTGTAATATACTGTGTTCATTTTTATGAGGATAGCATGTATACTCGTAGAGAAATTAAGGTTTTTATAAAAACAGTCCCGAATTTCGCCTGGTTTTTTGCTTATAATTTGCAGAGTTCTTAATGTAAAAAAAAGTTCTTTTCAGAAAATATGACAAACAGTATTGTACATAAAACTCTGCAACCAGAATTAAAAAATACTAAAAATTGGATGAGAAATGAGCAGGTTTACTAAAAAATGTTTCACTGCGCATACGAGCATATTTTGCGAACATATTTTGCAATTTCCTTTTCATATCAAATTTCTTACACGCACTTTTTTCAAAGAACGTCTGTAAAAGCATACTCAAATATTGTAATAATATTCTTAAGAATCAATATTTCTTTTATCACTTTCAGTAGGTTAAACTCAAGGTCTCAGTTTTCTCAAGGTTTCAAGTAGGTACACAATTCAACTCAAGGTTCCAGTAGGTCAAACTCAAGATTATTAATAAGTGGCTTATTGTAATATACTGTGTTCATTTTTATGAGGATAGCATGTATACTCGTAGAGAAATTAAGGTTTTTATAAAAACAGTCCCAAATTTCGCCTGGTTTTTTGCTTATAATTTGCAGAGTTCTTAATGTAAAAAAAAGTTCTTTTCAGAAAATATGACAAACAGTATTGTACATAAAACTCTGCAACCAGAATTAAAAAATACTAAAAATTAGATGAGAAATGAGCAGGTTTACTAAAAAATGTTTCACTGCGCATGCGCGAATGCAATCAAAATGTAATATGCACAATGTATTAGCTAAGTATATAGAGCAACTTTTGTGAAAGTCGCAAAATCATAGCTTGAAAATTCTGAAAATTATCGTCGATAGAATAAGCTCGAAATCCGTTGTTCCCAAAAAGAAGCAAAAAGATGAGGGGATTCATCAAATATCTGTTGATTAGTGCCAAGATAGCGCACACAATATTGCACGTACTACTACATTTGGATACAACCCCTCATATTTTTGCTTCCTTTTGGGAACAACGGATTTCGAGCTTATTCTATCGACGATAATTTTCAAAATTTTCAAGCTATGATTTTGAGACTTTTACAAAAGTTGCTCTATATACTTAGCTAATACATTATGCGTATTATATTTTGATTGCATTCGCGCATGCGCAGTGAAACATTTTTTAGTAAACCTGCTCATTTTTCATCCAATTTTTATTATTTTTTAATTGTGATTGCAGCGTTTTATGTACAATGTTGTTTCTCATATTTTCTGAAAATAACTTTTTTTTATATTAAGAACTCTGCAAATTATTAGCGAAAAACTAGGCGAATTTTGGAACTGTTTTTATAAAAACCTTAATTTCTCTACGAGTATACATGCTATCCTCATAAAAATGAACACAGTATATTACAATAAGCCACTTATTAATAATCTTGAGTTTGAACGCCTTTATTATTTTAGTTTTTACAGGGTTATCCAAAAGATATTCGTTATTTTTCAATCTGTTGACGGTCCCCTATGGGGTTTCGTGAAAACATTTTCACGGAAATATATAACCTATACTATAATGTTTGCACACCTGCAGTTTCAGGTTAATTCCTCATGTATTTTTCTAGATAGTTTACAAAACGTCTAAAATCGCAAGTGACCGGTCATCTTTGGCAATATAGTGTATATACTAACATTTTACAACATTGCCTTTCTCTATGTTCCTTTAAAGACAATTCCTTTCCCTACACATTCGCTGTTCCCTGTAATTTCCCTGTAAGATGTAATTTCCTGTAATTATATTGGTCAATAAACCTATCCCTCGAATCTTCTTCACCTCCATATAGCAAAATTTTATAATTATTTGTACTGATGCTGGTACGCTGAATGCTACTGAAACTAATCTGCAATTATTTAAAAAGTTCTGATGATTTAAACGTTGTTTTATCTGCTTATGTATTCACTACCATATAACAATAAGCCTGGATGAAACCAGATTCTTTAGGCAAACAGTTTGCCATTTTCTATTTAGCCTAAACGTGCATGGGCTCATTGTAATGAGCCTGAAAAAAATCAAACTTATTGAAAAGCAATTGGTCCTTTCCCAATTAGGCTGCAGCTGTGAAGGCTTTTTGCAATAAGCGTGAAAATTACCATGCTGTTTGTGAAACAACTGTTTAGTTTTCAATTAGCCTAAAGCGGCATGGGTTCTTTGCAATAAGCCAGAAAATATCAAGCTAATTGGAAAATGACAGATGATTCTCCAATTAGCCTGTCTCTTTGCAAAGAGCCTGATTTTTCAATTATCGTACGACATTTATAAAATTAATTACCATTGTGCAATTCATTTTTTGCACAATCATTTTCAAATGATTAGATTGTACGTGATAGATATTGGTGATTAATTGTGTTTCCTTTAATAAACAAACAAATATTTACAGCAGTCAGCAAATTATACTATGCAAATAATGTAACTGTCGTTTATAGAAGCTAGGTATCAGAAAAACTTTTTTATTTTCTATATATGTACTTTTACATATAATCCTATTCGGTAATTTTAAATATGCAAAATTTTGCATTTTGATCATGAAAAGATAAATCCTCTAAATAAAGGTTAATTTATATCGCCTCTAACATTCTTTAAACTAGTTATAAATACTGTACAGGCTCACAGGTTTTATAGATACAATTTTTGAAAATAAATGTATTACGCATTTTATTTGTAACATAAAACTCACATAAAAAATAGAAAACCTAATAAAATAGACGTTAAAGATCAAGTAACTTTTAACAATGTGTTTTGTATATTTATTACGTTTCCACAATATTTTACGAGCATATTTTGCAATTTCCTTTTCATATCAAATTTCTTACACGCACTTTTTTCAAAGAACGTCTGTGAAAGCATACTCAAATATTGTAATAATATTCTTAAGAATCAATATTTCTTTTATCACTTTCAGTAGGTCATAATGCTAAAAATAAAGCCAGATATGTATTTATCTGAGGATTAACGATTTAAGGTATACCACTATGTTTAAATAGGCATTTTTAGCTAGAACTATAACATTTTGTCGTTTTATCTTGAAGATTTCACAATTGGATGTACAAAACAGCTTTTGTTTTGCATTTCCATTTCAAGTGTAGTTATAGATTATTTTATTTCAGCTCTATAATCGTCAAATTGTATATAAGTAAACGGAAATTGCAATATATTTTAATACTGAAAGTAAGAAAGGTACAATATTTAAATTTGAAACTTTTTAAGAACTAGTGATGAATATTTCTAATACATTTTCAGATCTAAAACTTTAAATGTGTTTTTTGAAAAAAAAAAAACAAGTCTTTTAGTAACAATCATTTACGTAAAAGGATCTATTTCAAAACTTGAGGTTATATATATGTAAAACCGATCGCCTCAATTTATTTATAGGATGTTGTGAGTGCAATGAAATATCAGGTTAAATATATGAGAATTTTTTGGAAATTTACTGCTATTCAAATAAACTAACGTACAGAAAATCTATGAAAAATCATGAAAGTACTAATTTGATAGTCATATCTATGTAATTTCATATTTTATGGCTTACATTATTGTTCATTACATTCTTAGTATCTCAAATTGTATATTTATTAAAAAAATTAGTAATTTATCATTATTCTTTGTCGTGAATACATTTAGGGTATGCATCAATTATTACATTATTTTCCCATTAAATTTTTAAATTTAAAAAGAAACTTAATCCAGATAATTTATCTACCAAATAAAATTTTCTTTTATATACTAATTTATTTGAAAAAAGTACTACTATATTCCTTTTTGCTTTACTTTTTTTAAAAAGTGTATGTCAAAGGTTAGTGTGATACCTTAAGTCAAAAATAATAAACTCAATCTTGTAAAACTATTAAAACGCTCTTCAAAAATTTTATTGTGAAATTTGCTTTAATATAATATTAAAACAAATCGTTATTTTCCTATGAAACTTTCTCTCTGTATCAGGTTTCAGTTATTTTGTTTTACAAATAAACATTAGATTCGAGAATTACTGTTACAAATAATAACGTTTATGCTGTACTTCTTGCTAAGAATTTAATTAGTATTTTCTTTTTTAACATAGCATATAAATGTTTTGTGTTGCTTTCTTTTTATGTTTATTATAAAACAATTACAAGTTTAAGTAAAAATAACGAATTTTGAATTTTAAAAAAAAAGATAATTTTAAAAGAAGTTAATATAAATGCAAAATAACTATGCATAAAAAGACAGAATAATTATGTAATTAAAATTCGTTTCATTATAAAGAAAAGCCATCCTTATCAACTAGGTTTTTGGTTTCAATGCAAAAGGGTTTTTTTCCCTTAAAATATTATCTGGCTAAAAAGCATTCTTAATGTGAAACATATTTAATTCAGCAAGGATTTATTTTCTTTATAACTTTTGAACCAATACGAGTCCCCCCACGGGTCGGGTTATATCCGACTCGAAACCAAAATTTTTGCTTAAAGTCAACTCGAACACGACAAATGAACATCGTCAACCCGAAACGTGAGACACTTGAACACGAATCCGAACTGAATTCGAAATATTCAAACCCAAACCCGATCCGAACTCGAATTGAAATCAAATTAATCCATATTTTAATGCAATTGCGGAAAACAATCTACAATTATAAGCCGAATATAAATTTTATTTTTTATTTATTTATATTTTTTTAATATAAAAAAACACATGTACACTCAGTAATATTCAAATATATATAGTTTATCTTTCATTTAAAAAATAGTCAGGACTTCCTTCTGAAAAATTGAGTTAACCAAAACCCGAGCCAAAAGAACCAAAACTTAGCCAGAAACATTTAAAGTCAATTCGACACGAACCCGACCCGCAACGAAAACAATTTGCATGAACTCGATTCGATCCGTTCAGGTAAAATCGGGTTACCCGACCCGATGCAGAACTCTAGAACCAATGTCTGTTTAGTTACAAAATTTTCTTCAAATTAAAATTAAAACCATGCAGATTATGTATAAATATAAGAACGAATAATGGACTAAGCATTCATTACCTTAATGTGTATTTGAAACTGTTGTGTAATTTCCATTACTTTTGTTAATTTTTATTACTTATTATTTAATTGTTGTGTAATTATGTTATGCAATGAACAATTTGATGAATTTGAGGTTTCTTTAATAGTTGTAAGTGAGAAACTGACGACTGACGATTCAGAGATTCTGTCTTTATTTCTTCTCGAAAAATTTCTTCACCTTTACGGCATTCTCAACAGGAGCATCTGTTGCACTTCCAGTGTTTTTGAACTCGGCTATCAATGTCTTATCAAGTAACACAAAATGATTGGACCAACGTTGGCTAATTGTTGTTTCACGTAGGCCTACAATAAAAAATGTCCGTCTTGCCCTACCATCGATCAAGGCATCATTTGCCAACAAAGCCCCAAAAGTGGTCCAACCGTTAGTTCCTCTGATACGGTTTCCACAAGCTGCTACAGATGGGCCAACATTCTGTGCTACTTGGGTTTATTGCATTCCTGTGTTTTATTTTCTCACTTCCAAATGTCTTTAAGAATTCGGATGCTGATTTACCGTACAAATTATAGTTCATTTCAAAAAATACTCGTTGTTAATAGTTAATGGTGTTGGAGAGATTTTTCGCTAATTTCTGTTGAATTAAAAAAAATTATCAGGGACGATATCTCATAAATGTGATTTCTCAGTCCTCGGTATTTCTCTCGGCATTTCTTTGCAATATAAATTGTCATTTAGTGTTAAAATGATTCTCGGCGATTGTTCTACAATATTATGTTACTTCTACTGTGAAAATCTGTTTTTTTTTTGTTGTTGTTGTTTTTTTAAATGGAATATAATTTTCTCAAATGTCATTACTGCCCCCTGCCTTCAACCCATAACTTGATCATTAACACCGTCAACAAACAATAATTATTAAAAATTTTTGAAAAACCCAATGCATTTATTATAAATATGAATCTCATGGAGCATAATAATATGAGTTTTATAGGAGTGAAACGTGTAATATTTGTTTTTGTTGGATTTAAATTTGTGTCCCTCACCTTTTTGGTCACTACTGTCTCGGTGTATGAATATCCTCATATTTCTACCAGATGGCAGTATGCAGTCATTTACAGTATTTTTTCCAGTAGGGTAGCACATTTTGGTCTTAAAAAGTCGACATTGCTTACTATTTGTGCATAAAGAAGATTTTCTGGATTGAAAAGAATTGGGAAAAGGTTAAAAGTACCTTTATTAATTGTCACAACTGCCCCCATTATTAATTTAAATATTTTTTGCCGAAACGTCAGTTGAGGCTCACTGTGGAGACCCGAAAAGTTTTTGGTTTCTGTCTGTCTGTCTGTCTGTCTGTCTGTCTGTTTGTCTGTCTGTCTGTTCCGCGATAACTGCCGTAAAAATGATCCGATTAGTTTGATTTTTGGTAGGTATATTGGTGAGATACCCGGAATTAGCTGTATAGTTTTTAGTTACATTTGGTTCATTCGTTCGGTAAATATAGAACATTTCTTTTTTGATCATAATGCTTTCCTATGGGATTTCAGACGATTTTGAAATTTTTCAGTCGTTGAAAATAAAATGTCGCATTTGATTAATGTATTTAAACGGTAAGTTATGAAGGCTAAAATTTATCAAGTCAGGTGTTAAATTATTCAAATTAATTTGAAATTTTGTTTATACATTCGTCAGATTTTTTAAATTAGGTGTATAATTTTTGGTGCAATTTTATACATCTGTTCTAATAATATAATACTTTTATTTTATCATTTTTTGCAAATATTAAAATGCATTCATTTTTATTTTCCTTTTCAATTTAACCGTAACCTAGCAACCATGTTTAAAGAATATCAAAATGATAAAATTCAAGTAACTCAGACGATTTTGCTACAATATTTTATTCGCAAAATAAAATATTATTGGGTGATTTTATATTTTATTGAAATAAATGAGAATTTATTTTGGTACAAGTTACCTTTTAACTACTATAGGATGATAGCCGAAACATTTTTATATGAGATATTATTAATTTTCTGGAAGAGATGCGGATTTTTCGTGGTTGAAAATTAGTATTATTTTAAAAATATAATGTAATATCTCATAGAACGAGGTAGTTAATCTAAAGAAATTAGCGTAGTAAAACGAATCCATACAGTCTGAAATAGCATAATTATTGGTAACTGAGATCATAAAAAGTTATCACAAAAAATACTTTATAGCGCCAAATCAAGATTGCTATTTAGTGAATTGGCAGTGGGCACGATTATGAAGGATTACACAATAAAAGTTTTCAGGTTTAAAAGTTTCCAAATAAGCCTATTTTGGGGAGATTTTAGTATGCTATTGCCATCGAATTAAATCAGGATGTACTAAGGTCAAATAAATATTGTACAATGGCCATCAAAACTGTTTTTCCGAAACAAAAATTGTAATAATACTAGATTTCTGAAATAGATAAGTGAATATATAGTAGATTCAGTTTACATTTCCATAAGTTGATTTTGTACACGAGATAATATTCAACTTATCTATCAGATGCGAGTGCTTCGTGGTTGGAAGGTAAGTAAATATTGCTATTTAGGTATTACATGAAATTATTTTCGAAATTTTTGCTTTTCATAATAAAACCAATGTGTAGAACGAAATCCAATATGTACTAGAATCATTCACACAAACAATAGGAAACCACGAATATAAATTTAATAAGATTACGGGTGGTTCAGGGGGGCAGAGCCCCCCTGAAGAAATGTATTTTTTTACCTAAAAAATAAAATAAGAAGTTCATAAGAATGTCAGAATATTATTGCATAAACCGTGTTTAATTTAATGTTCCTAATTTCTGAAACCTTCGAATTATTTTATATGCGTATAAATATACATGTAATAATTTAAAAAATTTAATTTGCGTATTATAAGATGTTAAATATTATGAGAAATGAGATTAAAAAACATTGACTTTCATATAGCTGACGTTGAGGCTCCTGATCTGTAGATTTACTAGTTATTTATAGATTAACCAATATCTAGACATTTAATCTTAGGTTTGATATGCTTTTGAAAATAGTGCATACAACATTCCAAAAGGTTTCTTTTTTAAGTAAAGTGGCAAAATTGCAAAAATGCCAGTACCGTTCCTAGGACAGTAATGACATTTTTTTGTGTTTTGTCTGATAAAAACTGCCATATCATTTTTATTTTTCAATAAAGTTTGGTCCCATCTACTAGTTATTATTCTGCAATATATCAGTGGTTATTAAAAATTCAAATTAAGCATAATATGAGACTTTTAAAAATCAGATATATGTGCAGCCAAAAATCACACTTACGGAAGAATGGTCTATACAGCGCTAAATTATAAAAAATAAAAATAAAAAGTATTCATTCAATGTCAATATAACTTAACGATTTTTACATTAATTGTATATTTTTATAACGGAAGCCAAACAAAAAACAAAACTACAAGAAAAACAAAACTCTTTGGAGTTAACAATTCATAATTTGATTTTGTGCCTTCAAGAATAAAACATATAAGTGCCTCTATAAGAGAATACATAGATAGACACATTTAGACATTTTTAATAATATTGATCTTAAACTTCGTTATTGTGAGAACTCTGTTACAAAAAGAAAGTAGAAAGTGGCGTCGTTTCTTCCTCCTCGTTTTAACAACGATTGACTATAATGCGAAGTTACTCAGAAAAACAATAAAATGTTTAAATCTAAAAAATCCGTAATTTTTCCGTAATTTTACTGTTTTTGAAGCTTTCTTGAATATTACACATAAATTTTACAATGAATATATTTCTCAAAAAAGAAAAAAAAAACTTGACTATTGAAATGCTAATTTAAGCACATAGAACTCTGCTACTGGCGACTATTATTTTTGTAAATTTCTCTGCCAATATTTTAAAACAAAATAACATACCTCGAAGATAAGCAGAAATCTACCATTATGATTCTTGGTTGTGAGTAGTGGTGGACAAAATAATGAAAAGAGTCCTTCGGACTTGTACCGGAAGGAAAAGGTAGCTTATCCTTACCAATGCAATCTCATGGAAAAAAAAAAAAAAAAAATTAGATATATATTATATATATCTGTTACATTACTAAATCTTCCTTCGCGATGTTTATCTGTTTTATGCAAAATTACCATCAGTTTCACTAATTCCTTATTCCTTAATAGTATATATCATTAATTCTATTAAATTCCCCTTAAATTCATTATTATTTTGCCCGATTTACTTAAATATAAAACTTTTAGTTATTCCTAAATTATATCGTGATTTCTGATCATTTCTGTGAATTCGAATATTTTTTCGAAAGCCATTTTTTTCTTTTTTTCTTTCTTAGTTTTTTCGCGCCTTGGGTTAGTTTTACTATAAAATGAGTCCGCTCAAAATGTGTCAGAACTCTTTACTTTATTATTCTCATTAAACATGACGTAGATTGTACGCGTATTCCGTATTCTTGCACAGGCTAGAGCGCGCGTTACGTCATGATTTGGTATATTTCCGCTTATTCACAAAAAGCAGGTTCAATCGATCTTCAATCAAATTTTGGCCGAATTTTCAATTGCAAACCGTTCCCTGGCTGTGCGTTTGACTGACCATGTATTCCAAATTATTTAAACAAATACATTGATGAAGAGTTATGTTAGACATATTTTAAGAACATCTTGTAACAACTAACTACTTACAGATGGCGCTGCCCATTTAATCATGTGTGGACTGCTAGCCTAGCATAGAATTATTCATCGCCTTGTTTTTGTTTCATCTTGGAGAAACACCCAATGATTTGATTTATTGCCTTGTCCCGCCACGATACGGCTGCATTAATAGTATTACACTACTGAATTGTATTATACGACTGATATAATGCTGCTTTCATCCAATCTCAATATTCCATCTCATCGACGTCAGCGTATTCTAACATATATATAAATCAACATTTGAACAGAAGGTGGTTTTGGGGTCTGGGGGTCATAATCGGTAAAACAATACCGATTTTTTTCGGAATTGCTTCCTTAAGAACGGCTGCAGTAGGTAGCTTTTTACATTTTGTAATGGAAGCTACTTAATAGACGCCAATAGCAGAATTGCATATACAAACATTATATCCATTTTTATTGTGAAACTGTCCTATGATTTTTGTGTACATTCTTTTTATTTCATAAGAAAAAGTAGCGAAACAAATACTTTGAGAAAATATTCTATCTTTAGGACTCTACAAACGTAAACAATATTATGAAAAACAATGCAATATAATTTAATTATTTTATCAATACCTATAACATTAAAATTATTAAATTTATCTAAGCATCATATTAAAGCATCATATTAGGCATTAAATATTCAGATTAATTTTCAAAACAGATAATATATATGCAATAATAACTTAAAAAACTAAATTTCTGACTATGCGATCAGATTCTTTTCTTATTAAATCGATCGATTTCTGGGAAATATTTTTACCAAAATGTCTTTTTCCACCTTTGATATTTTGGATATCTTTAAAAATAACACCAGAATCAGCTAAAACCTTCGATTACTTAATTTACTTTAGAAATACATTACGTATATCGTGAAACAAAATAAAACAGTATGCATATTACAAATTTCACTTGAGATTTAAAAAACGTATATTTAAAACTTTCTTGAGAATATTAAAGTATTGGATAAAAAGTAAAGTATTTTTTCTCCTGTTTTAAAAAAATGTAAAATATTTTTAGAACATTTTGATGTAATAGAACATATTTTTTGTCTCTTTGAGGTACATTAATCAATTAGCTTTACTTCTTTTTCCTCTTTCTATCAAATCTGTGCGTTAACTTTAATTTAAAATTTATTCAAAGTGTTATAAAAATTTGTATAAATTTCAGCAACTCTTATAACTTAAGAAAACTTTTTTACAATTTTTGAAAATTCCCTAACATGTTACATATAAGTTTGATAATTACTAAATTAAGGAAACAAAACTTCAGTAATGAAATTAGTATCTATGAATATACAAAAGTTGCTAACACATTATTGTGAAATTGCCGTATAACTTTTGCGTATTCATTTTTTGAACTTCATAAAAAAAAAATAGGAAACAAATACTTCGAAAAAAAAATATTCCCTCTTTAGGGCTATAAAAATTTTATCAACAACTATAATATTAAAGTTATATAATCATCGTATTGAAATCTCTATTATGACTTATAAATAAGCGGTTTCGTAATTATTAGACATTAAATTTTCAGATTACTTTTCAAAACAACATATATGTAGTCATAAACTTAAAAACGAAACTCACAAATATGCGAGAGGATTCTTTTTCATCAAATCTGATGATTTTTGAGCAGTATTTTCATCAAAATGCCTTTACCGCTTTTATTATATTTTGATATGTTTAAATATGTACAACAAGAACAAGCTGAAAGCTCTGATAATGCAATTAGTTCGTTTTAAAAGTATGATATATATCGTGAAACAAACTTTCGTATGTATATTATTGACAGTTATATTACAAATGGCAGCTGTAGGTATATTACAAATACTATTTTATATTTAGAAGCTCCTTGAGTCCATTAAACTATATAATAAATTAAAGTACTTCATCTTACATTTAAATATTTTACATATTTTTTAAACTTTTAACAATGTAATAGAACAGTTAAATCTGAATGTAATAGCACAATTATGTAGTTTTGCTTTTTCCATTTACTTATTAAATCTCTTTAATTATTTATTTTTTAATTTGTGAATTGTGATTGAATTAATTTTAATTTGTGATTGAATTTTTAACTTTAATTTATAACTATTTTAAAATGTTATAAGTTTTAAAATAGCTTATAAAATAGTTTAAAAACATTTAAATAATTTTTACTATCCTTAAAAATGCTGCATATCAATTTCATAATTAATAAATTTATGGGGAAAAAGAAATATTTGACTAATGAAATATACACTTACGCACAGGGCTTTACAAAATATTTACCCCCCCCCCCCCCCCCCACACACACACACACACACTCCTCCGTCCTCATTGATTTTCAAAAAGCACAAAAGTTTTTATAAATCAATTGAGAAAAAAAAATAGTAAGCATAGTTTGAAATTATTTGTTACATATATTTTAGAATACTTACATAATTAAAAAAATATAATATAAAGTACGCTTTCTAATAAAACTTATCAAAATTATATATCTCTGAAAAAAAAAAAACACTATAAAAGCTGAATTAACAGACAGCGTGTTCGGGAAATGCTGATTGCTGCGTGAATCAGATGTTCGGATAGTTGAGCACTGCAAAATGTATATTTTTGATGAAGGGAGCATCTATGAAATAGTGAAGCAGGAAAACAATTCTTTGCCTATTTTCCTGTCGAAGTTAGCCAAATAATTCTGATTTTATTATTTTAAAATTTGCATTTGATTAACTTATCTTTCCCTAATTAAAAACATGTTTTGTTTGAATATAATTTCTAAGTTTATTTCGTAACTTTCCAACATCTACACTGCAAAAAAAAGTGTTGATATTACAGTATAATACTAGCATCCCAGCTGCTAGTATTATACCACAAAATTAACAGTAATAAAGAGTGAAATAAGCAGTAATACGCTACCGTGCATGCGCAGAAACCAACACTTTTTTTTGCTGTGTATAATGAGACGTCGTCAAGCCCTGCTTACACATATGCAAAAATTGTATGCATTATTGTGAAACTGACGTAGAATTTTAGGATATTTTTTCTCTGTTTTATATGAAAAAGCAATGAAACAAATACTTCAAGACAATATTATTTTTTTAGCCATATAAAAATGTACTGAATATTGCATTCTGCGTTCAAATTCCGTTTTTTTTATCATTATCGATACCATTAAACTTAAGAAAATTTTCTAAGCATCGTATTAAAGCTCTCTATATGATGACTTAAAAATGCGCGCCCTGGAAATTATCAGTCAGTAAATATTCAGGTTAGTCTTCAAAAAAGGTAATATATATGCAGTCATTAACTTAAAACATAAACTTTCGAATATGCGATCAGAATCTTTTCTTATTAAATGCATCGATTTCAGAGCATTATCTTTATCAAAATTCCTTTTTCCACCTTTGATATTTTTGAATATTTCTAAAAATAACATTAGAATAAGCTGAACGTTTTCATAAGATGCTTACTTTCCTTCAAAAGTATTACGCATATCGTGGGGAGGAAATATGCTGTAAGTATATTACAAATAGCATTTGAGATATAAAAAAAATATTTAAAATATCCTCGAGTCTGTTGAAATATACAGGGCCTCCTAAATTGGAATAAACGGTTTTAAAATTCGATAAGAAATAAAAGAGATAGATATTGGAGTTATTTTTGCAGGTGAGTTATGTGTGTAATCAGGAATTATATTACTACGTTATCTTGTTCAGTTCAACATATCACGGGTAGATGATGCTGCACTTACTCAAAGTGCAATATATGACAATTAACGTATTTTCTATACTTCTAGTAGTCGTCAGTACGTATAGTAGTATATTAGTTTAGATAGTTTCTTAAAAATATTCATAAATAAGAAACTAACAAATCTGTCATTGCAAAACATTGCTGGAAGATGAACCACACCTTTGACTTTAACTCATCCAAACTTATCTGTAAACCTACATCTATACTTAAACTTAACTTTCTACATTTATAAAAATCATAAAAATGTTGTTAATTGTGATTATTCTCCCATTGTCAGACTGTTGGATATATTACATATAAACCTCCTTCTCTTAATATCGAGTAACATTTGTTTTTCCAAATTATCAGTTTATTTCTCTGTACAATTTCCTATTGGCTGTTCCCTGTAATTTTTTGTATTTCTATTGGCCTATAAACCTATCATTCGAATCAACTCCTCTTTCTTATATACGGGAAAAATTTCATCATTCTTTGCACTGATGACGGTACGCTGAGTGGTACCGAAAGTAGTCTGCAATTAATTTTTAAACAAAAGTTCTGTTGCTTAAAACGTTATTTTATCTGCCTACATAGTGTAAAAATACTTAAGTAACCTTGCAAATTCCAAACGCAAACCATTCACATTTTTGACGTTTCAACATCTAAACATAAAGAATGTTAAAGGATGAGTGAAATTTTGGTCCATTCCGAAGTAGCACAAAATGGTAGAGCCAACATTGACTAATTGTTGGCTAATTATTGTCCCATGTTGGGCCACATTATGAAATGTCCACCTTGCGGTAAGATTGGCCAACGAACCTTTTGCCAACGGAGGCCCAACAATGATCCATACCATTGCTTGCCCAGAATCCTACTCAGATACGCTTCAAATTAAAGCTGTTTTCTGTACTTAGCATTTCTCAACCTTATCATTCCCAATCCTACCATTTCCCAATGGTGTCCACAAACTTTCAATGATGAGCGGATAATCTATGCTACTTGGGTTTTTATACGTTCGATCTAGCTTCTAACACTTTGACGAAATAGCGCCGTCTACCGGCTATTTGGTACTAGAACAAAGAGGCTTCGATGAGAAATTGCAAACTTCACACATTAATTTCGGGTAAGAATATCTGCCTGCGTTTACTTGTTATTTACTTTTTTAAACTTTCAGTCTACTTTAGGTCATCCTGAATCTGAATGGCAGAAACTGAAGCATTTTCTATTACATTTAAAAAATGTAAAATAATTTAAAAGCCTTTCATATAATAAAACATTAATCGTTTTTTTTATTGTTCTGTACATCTATGCAAGTTAACTTTAATTTAAAGTTATTTGA
The DNA here is from genome assembly GCA_963931845.1 of Maratus michaelseni. Taxonomy (NCBI): domain Eukaryota; kingdom Metazoa; phylum Arthropoda; class Arachnida; order Araneae; family Salticidae; genus Maratus; species Maratus michaelseni. The sequence goes on from OZ007588.1 coordinate 217,326,199, forward strand.
AAATATTACAAACTTTTGTAGAAAGCTTATAACCTCTAATGCGTAGAAGGTATTTTTATTATTCCTGAAAAACCCCTAACGTATTACGTATTAATTTTATAATTAATACATTTGTGAAAAAATAAATAAAAGAAAACGTTGCTAATGAAATAGTACAACTTTATGCATATACGAAAATTATATATATATATATATATATATATATATATTACGATAAATTGCAGGTAATAAGGACTGTCATTAGTGACTACCGGATTTTATTATTATGGGGTAGCCACCATGAAATTTTCGCAGTCGTCACATCATTAAGTATGTCCATTGCTTCGCCGAAACCAGGTACTGAAGGAACTCCACCGAATAATTGACACACATAGCCGAGCAGCAGTCAATACCAAGACTCGTTGTAGGCGACCAAATGTATTTATTCGTAGCAATGTCATCCGTTTACATAATGCAGAGTAATTAATTCGTCAGCACGGGAGTACTATGTTCACATTCAATAGATAACAGACACTGGAGATACTACCATACCTTAGCTACTCTCTATATACAAGATGGAACACAATGTTCTTAGATGACCACTATGTACAAGAGAAAGACAATGTTGAAGTAAAAAATGGGGGTCGCTGGAGCCGCGTATTAGTTTAACAACCAAAAATGAGCAAAATTCTGGCGGTCCTCGCCCGAGCGGTATGTTTTATACACAAAAAATCGGTGTAAGAACACTAACGCGCGAAAATTACCAACCAATAGAGTGGAAAAAGGGGTGTGGCCAATAAGAGAGCGCCGAAAAACTTAAACATCAATGGCTATGAAATTAGGTTAAGGGCGGCCTAATCTGGCGTACAAGAGAGAACGCATTACAAGAATCGGATGAATTTGGAAGGAAAAAATAAGCGCGCGGACGCAGGGGATGATGGGACAAATCGAACGATATCTGAAAATAATAAAATAAAAGAATGTAAAGAAAAATATTCTAAAAGAATAAATTTCACTGTCTCAATAAAAGGAATTTAATCAAATGCTTTTTAGGAAGTTTTTGCAATTTAGAATTATTTTTAAAATAGGGATTTAAAGAATATTTTGACTAAGATATAGAATTAAATCAAACAGGGGATTTAAGATATAAATAAAAGGCAGAGAAATATTAACATAAATAAAATAGATAACATTTAGTAATTTAATAGAATGGTGATGATTTGGAATAAGGACTAAGAAAATGGCGAAAAGAAGGGAATTTTTTTTTTATTATTACATATATATATGTTACGGTCAATATGATTAATTCAGTCATTATTAATAATAACCGGTTATTACTAATAATGACCGGATTAATCATATTTACCGTAACATATATACATATATATATATATATTTTTTTTTTTTTTTTTTTTTTTTTTTGTGTGAAAACGACAGACAATTTTTGCATATTTTTTTTTTATTTTATAAAGTAATAAGGAAGCAAATATTTTTAAAAAAATTCTATTTTTAGGATTATTGCAGGAAAGAGAAATCATGCATTAAGCGTACATTATGCAACACTTTCCAACACATTCAGAATACTGTAACAAAATTTCCTCGTTTAGTAAGGTGAAAGATGGTATTTAAGTAAACCATTTGAAAAACGCATAACATACTTGAAAGCCCAATTTCAGCGATAACCATCTATAGTTGAAAACGTATTCAAATTCTTTTGGGAATCCCTGTATATGATCTATAGAATTATATGTATACCACATAGTATGCTGAAATTTAGTTCAATTAGGAAATTCCTAACACAGTTGAAAATTCCCCTTCATGAACGTCCGTCAATAAACGGAAATGAATTATTTCGTACAACTTTGTATATCAATAGAATTTATATGTAACTAGTAATATGTAAAAAAAATTAATTAAATTCAAAAAACGCACCACAAAATTGAAAATGCACTTCCAGAAATGATCGCTCATAGACAGTATTGTAACCGAATTATATTTGGGTGTTCCTGTAAACAAACTATAAATGCCACACTCCTAATTTTCAATGTTGAACATGCCATAGTAACCCTCAATAACATATATCAATTACATGGCAATCCGAGTATATTTATGTGAGTTAGATCACGGACAGACAGACAATCAGATTCACAGTAGGCCAGACAAACCGAATTCATAAATAATTTCCACTATGTTCGAAAATGTTGAAAACGAAATCCGTATTATAAACATCAATAAAATTCCATATTTTATCGATCAATATAACATCAAGCTGAAGAAAATTGACTAAGCATCGTTTTCTATATGAATTATAAATTTACAGCCAAGCAGTTATTAGGCATTAATAATTCAGATTGCTTTTGGAAACAGGTAATATATATTTAGACATCATCTTAAAAAATTAAATTCCGTAATATGTGATTAGATTTTCTTCCTTATTAATTCCTTTCATTTCTGAGCAAGATTTATATCAAAAATACTTTTCCATTTGTAATATGTCTTCCATATTTTAAAAAATGATAACACAATAAGATTTTATAATGTAATAGTTTGTTTTAGAAGTATTACATACATCGCAAAACAAAATTAAGCTGTAGGTGTATTACAAAATTTGAGATACCATTTGAAGTTTTTAAAAATATATTTAAAAGCTCCTGGAGTACAAAATAAAAATATATGGTAGAAACTAAAATATTTTCTGATAAGCTTAAAAAAATAATAAAGAAAATATTTTTGAAACTTTTTCATGCCATAGAACATAAATATTTTTTTGCTCTTTATGATGCATTTATAAGTTCCTTTTATATCTATTTCTTAATCTGTGACTTAACTTTAATTTAAAATTATTTCAAAAGACATTTATGAAATTTCTTAGACAGATAAACTTTCTAAAAGGACTTTTACTATATTTGAACGCTTCGTTAAGTGTTAGATATAAATTTTAGAATTAATAAATTTATGAAAAATACAAACGAAAGAACTTGCATTTTGAAACGCTTTCCAACGCTAACAGAATGTTATTAAGAAATTTCATTTTTTCACACAATGAAATGAGATATCTAAATAAACAATTTAAATAAACTGTTTTTCCCCATAGACCAACATGTCACGCAATTCTTCTGTGCCCCTGTAAGTCAACTATAAATGTTACACACTCATTTTCAATAGCAATCTTTTTATAGTGAACCTTATTAACGAGTAATAATTGCATGTCAAGGCGAGTTTATTTGCGTGTGTTAGAACATGGAAAGACGAACAGAAAGACATACAAACCGAATTCAACTATGTTCGAAAGTGTTAATTAAGAAAATATTTTGACTAATGACTATTATGCTTTTTCTTAAAGATAAATAAATAAACTTCAGAAGTGCTTTTTTTTCTTTCTAACCTTTTGTTATAATGTTAATAAATGTTTCATTTTAACAGACTTGGTATGTTTTGCAGAAACAATTTGCATGTGGAATTAAATGACCCATATCGTTCGCAAGCCTGTATTACAAGCATTTTTTAAAAAATGAATGGAGGAATCTTGAAATATTCATCGATTCTTAAAAATGTATCGTGCACAAATAAATTTAAATTCGTTTGTCATTTTTTGCCGCCATTTTGTTGGCACAATTTCATGAAAAATTTGCATATGGTCTATAGCAAATACGATAAAAGTAAAATTCACCAAAACACTGTCGTCAGATAAATAATTTACAACAATTTTGTAATAAAATTATCACGGTGATCCGTTGCTTATTTGTCTTCAAACAAGACGTGTCTACTCCCTCTACTCTCGGATAAACAAAGTTACATTCCGTTTAGGAACAATCATCGTGATAATTTACATTTTTATGGCGATTTATTTCAAAGTTTTTGTAATTTAGCAATCAATTTCTTTGTATCAATACTGAAACAAAATACCGAAGACAATTGAGGGTGTCGGGGCAAGAGAGTGCCACGCCACATTTTTGAACATCTGAGATATTTCAATTTGAAAATTTGATCAAATACTCAAATCAAGATATGTAACCTACAGTTTTTTCGCCAAAGTCTTAGTAACATTGAGATATTCTGAGTAACAATATGACATTACTTTAATGATATTACTATTACGTTTTTCGTAAGTTAGCTATCTTCATTGCGGGCATAAACATCTGGGGCAAAAACGAAACCTGACACATAGGCTGCCACCAAGTGACATTAGAAACAAATTATATGTTTGATATTATAATTTACAATATTCAGCGACAGATTACAGTGTTAGATTTATTTCACCGAAAATGTGGCTTGGCACTTTCTTGCCCCGACCCCCTCAGTTAATCAAGGCAGAATTTATCTGCGTCAATACTTACTAGATTAAGATATATAAATGACAATATTTCCTGACTTGGATGATTTGCGTTAACTGAAGCAAATGAATTTTAGTTGTAAAATTCCGGTACAGGTTTTTTTTTCTATAAAATATGTTGTATTTTTCATATGCAGCCAACATGTTAGTTAAACTCAACTAAATTCAAGAAGGAGTAAAATTGCGTTAAAGAAATATTTGGGTGATTTTCGTGAGATTTTCAAATAGAGACACTTTTTTAATCGGAAATGCTTAAAAATGTTTTAGGTAGATTTTAATTTATGTATTATTCTATTTCTAGTGATTTGCTAGATATTTATTATCAATATGTAAATTATGATTTTCAAATATGTTGGCATTTATATTTGCATTATATCTTGGCATTTGAGAATTTATTACCCTGGTACGCACATGCCAGAACAATGATTGCCAGGGAAATGATATTGTAATGATTGAAATGATATTGTATAAATAATTAAAAATTCCCTGTTTTCTTAATTTTTAAGCTTAGTATGTGAGACACTGTGTAAAAAAAACACTTGTATGCGTTCAATTATTGAGTTCACATTTATATAATTCATAATATAATGAAGCCGTAAAGTGACATCATAAATAGCTACATATTTTTAAGTTTCAACTGATGTAATTAGCTGTTTAAATAGTTTCTAAATGCTGCTTCTTTAAGCCTTGCTTTCCATAATCCTGTTTTAAACTATTCGAAAGAAAGTCTTAGTTATTCATTAGCTCCAGCTGTTGACAGACTAAAACTAAATTCTCCAGGCCAAGAACATAACACTTGATGTTCAATTATAAAAGTTTTATTTGAAAAATATATATATACAAAAATACCATTCCAATTTCCAACTAAAGTCCAGATGTACCCAAATAACGTTTCAACGAATAAAGCCAGAGTTGTGGGAACAAGTGCTTATGTATAGTAAAACGACCATGACTTATCATATGAGAAATACTTCAGTGCCCCCAAGTGGCAAAATTTGCAAGTTATCAATTGTATATCGAACACTATGCAGATAGCGAAATAAAGTCAATTACAAAAGAGTACAGCGTCCTCAAATCAGTATAAAATGAAGTCCTATATGTAAAAATAACTTTATTAGAAGCCTTGATATCACATATCTTACTTTATAAGATATTTTTATATGTTTTCTATAAATAACTTTAATATATCACGGATAAATGTTTTTTCTCAAAACTTCCATGCAACGTGTCAAATACAGAAAAAAGGAAGCAAAGGCATGTAATTATTTCATAAGAAACATCCTGTTATTGGTGGAGATTAATGGCACATTCAGCTATATTTCTGCCATTCAACTATGTAAAATACGAGGGAAAGTCATTAAGTAAACCACAAAAGATAATTAAATAATATACAGGGTGGTTATAAAATAAGTATCTCTATTTGGAGCTGTCTGTAGCTTGAAGGAATAACCGGAATGAAACCAAAATCGGTACACTTACTATTCGAGAAGGGGGAAGAAGAATGGAACAATAAAAAAAGATAATTACAATGATCGCCGACAGATGGCGCTTTTGAGTGTGACATGTAATGTGTAATATTGTGTACCGTGGAAGTGTCACAAACGTCAATTACTTTACCGCATATCACAACATGGGCGAAACATCACTCCTGATGAATTACATTCCGCAGTTGAGCACGTCGTGTACCGCCTGGATTGTGTCCTCCAACAAAATGGCCATGTGGAACCTGAACATGATCGACAACGCAATGCGAAAGCGTAGTCACATTCACTGTGACATTTTCCACCAAATTAGGAATGCCTTTTGTTTGACGCCTTAATTTTTTGTTCTTGTATTACACTTTACATTTCACATTCAATAGTGCCATCTGTCGTTCATAATTGCAATTATTTTTTTTATTGTTCTATTCTTCTTCCCCCTTCTTGAATAGTAAGTGTACCGATTTTGGTTTCATTCGGGTTATTCTTTCAAGCTAAAGACAGCTCCGAATAGAGATACTTATTTTATAACCACCTGGTATATCACCGTTTTATCAGTGCCCCAACACCAGCTGTATAACGTTCTTTGGGTTGCTATCTCAGCCACATTAGGACTTCAAGTTGAACCTTTTCATCTTCTGTGAACGTCATCTTGCTTCCAAGAGGGTTTTTTAGTGGACTAAACAGATAAAAATCGCTTAAGGCTAAGCCGAATCTGTATGTTGGATATTGAAGGAGTTGCCAACCAAACTTTTGAACTGTCTCCTGTGTTCAACTTGAAGTCCTAATGTGGGTGAGACAGCAACCCAAAGAATGTTACGCAGCGGGTGTTGGGGCACTGATAAAACGGTGATATAAGTGCATAAATATTGGTGGGGAATATGTTGAGAAATAAAAATAGTTTTCAAGTGAATATCATTGTAAGTTATTATTTAATTACCTTTTTTGACTTACTTAATGACTTACTCTCGTATTATAGAATGATTAACAGTTTTTACGAAATTTTTCATTATGCAGAATTTGATTAAAAATAAATAAATTAAAAAAAATATTTCTTTAGGAACAGCAGTAAAAAGGAAGAAATTTGGTATACAGATAAAAGTATTAATAGAGGTATTATAATTTTAAATTATCATACTTGGAAGCTGAATGCATAAAGTTATAAAATAAAAATTATGTCAAGCATACTATTTTTTAAGTTCAAAAAGTACTTTGACTCTATATAATTAATTTTCTAAATTATAGGTATGTATTTTAGAAACGTATTCGGTTAATATATCTAAATTCTGCCCGGAAGTCAACAAGTCTTGGATCCACATTGGCTAAATATTGAACTGTTAGTAATTAGTTAGCAAACACTCCGTAATATTATTCTGATATAGTATTGACAGAACCGTTTTGCAAACCCATAATATCAGAAACTGCTATGAAATCACATTATGTAGAATTTCAAATGCCTTATAGATGTTTTCTGACGATTAATTCGAGCCAAATTTGCAGAACGATGAATATCTGATATTTTTTCATGGAAAGGATGACCTATCAGAATTTTAAGAAAATATTAGGACTTTTTGCTTATAAGCGTCCATTTAGTGTTAATATAGTTTAAAAATTTATAAAACATAAAACTAATTTATTAATACATTATTGAATATTTCTTTTCCAGCAGTTATCATTTGCAACACTTCATGTGTGCGTGTGTAGATAAGGTGAACAAAACGGCTCCGTATATCGCCAAAGTTTGGGTACTGAAGTCACTTAATTCATGTAATTCACGTAATTTTTTATTTAAAACACTTATTAAAACTTGAAAATTGATAAATACGGGAGTTTAAAGAAAAAAAAAAAAAAAGATAAAGCTTAAAGGCTTTTAAAGCTGCGGAAGCTTTTTGACCAAATTTTATAACGGGACACAAACTTGTTATAAAATTTGATCACTTTATGTATCGATGAAAGCCTAGAAAAATAATAAATATTTATGAATATTTATGATTTTAATTGACGGTTTTACTTTCTTTCTTGATGTCCATCACAGAGAATATAAAGAATAACTTAATACACTATTAAAAATAGGAACTTAAAAAATTAAAATATTTTACGTACTCATTTTTAAGTATTTAAGTTTTAAAAAATACGTAATTATTTTTAATATATACTTCATTTTTATATAACCCCGCTATTGTATCACTTTGCTTCTACTAATGCTTCCACTGGCAATCAGCGTACCACATGAAATGTAAATAAAATGAGAAACGGATTCTATACATTCCCAATAAAATATTAGTTCGTTAAGTATGAAATGCTAACTTTTATTCTTCAAACTATTTGGACAAAACATTTCAGAATAAACGCGACATTTATTAATCAATTTCAACTCTATAATATGCTAAAAAAAAGGTAATACAGTATTTTTATATTAAAAAACAAGCGTGTTTAAACGTTTAAACGTTGTTTTTTGTGTATAATGTTTTAATACTTGTGATTATTTATATTTGAGAATGTCTGAATGAAACATTTTTGTAATTGAAGTTATACGTCTAAAGGCAGGCAAGGGTGCCACCTGAAGCCCTCAAATTGGTAAACTACACTTTGAACCTAAGCGAAAAAGTTTGAAAATTTTGCACAATTTATTCTTATGTGTTACTGTTGAATTAATAATATACTGCAAGCGTTTTTAAATACAATAAGGAAAAAAAAACAGTTTCGGATCACATTGACCTGAACGTAGCAGCTGTGTATCCAGAGGGTCCCTTTTTTTGGGGGGGGGGGGTTGGAGGGCGAGGGTCGATATATAGTTACATATAATCAACATAGTAATGTACACTAACAAGACACTCTTTTAGTGCAAAATGCATTATAAAAGAGTAAGAGAAACAGCAGCAACACATTACTTTTCTGTTGTAGTTTTCCATTTTATGTCTTCATTTCGCTCTGAAATAAGAGGAACTCCTTTATGAAGCCTTCAAACAGCTTCAAGATGCGGGAGTTTGACGAAATAAAAAAGATAAAGCTTAAAAACGCATCGACTTTTAAAGCTGCGGAAGCTTTTTGACCAAATTTTATAACGGGACACAAACTTGTTATAAAATTTGATTACTTTATGTATCGATGAAAGCCTAGAAAAATAATAAATATTTATGGATATTTATGATTTTAATCGACGGTTTTACTTTCTTTCTTGATGTCCATCACAGAGAATATAAAGATAACTTAATACACTATTAAAAATAGGAACTTAAAAAATTAAAATATTTTATGTACTCATTTTTAAGTATTTAAGTTTTAAAAAATACGTAATTATTTTTAATATATACTGCATTCTAGCTGACTGTTTGCTTACTTTACATTATAAATATTACACTTCGCTGTAAAAGCTGTTAAAACGGAACTGCTGAGACAGTAAAAAATACATTTTTGGCAAGTAGCAGGATATATATGGTATTCCTTCCGCCCAGATCATAAAATGTTTCCGTGTTTAAGACAGGCTTTTTTTTTTTAACAGATTTATTTGTATTTTGATTTTGTCTCAGAAAACCTGTAGAGACAAAATTTGTCCCTATTGAAAGCCTGGTGGGTAAAGGAAAATAGCTGAACCAAAGGGCAGCCATTCAACACATATAACATAGCAAAAAAAAAAATTTCAGACAATTCGAGCTTTTAACTAATTTCGACTTCCTGTGTGTAACCCATTTCCCATTCACTCTTTTTTCGCCGATGTGATTTTTCGTAGAAGGAAAAGGCGTTTAGATCATTGGGAAGGAGGGTTAGGAGAGTTACCGTTGACTAATCTGTCTTGCTCTTAAGATACCCCATTATGAAACTGATCGTCGGAAAAAAAGAACGACATCGTCACTCTTTCATGAGTATCTTTCCTTCCACGTTACTTAAAAACTTTCATGGAAAAAAAACGCAAGAACAAAAACAAATTCTGTTAACTTCCTTTCTGTCAGGGCTCTGAATTGGAAAAAATCCGGTGGCCATCAAAACTTTCTCGCCGCCAATGTAAAATATTTACTGTTAATATTTGGCGTGTTCAAATGAAACCCGTTCGAAGCATGAAAATTAACGAATTGATGCTTAAATTGAGAAATACGCATGAGCAAGTAACATCATATGTACGCAGCATGTCTTCTGCTGCGTCTTCTGCTGCTTTCGTTGTTTGAAGGCGGCAGTATTTTAAAGATGGTTAGAGTAATTAAAAATCCGTCCAAACAAGACCAACGTGCAGTAATACAGTTTTTATCGGCAGAGTGATGCAAACCTGTTGAGATTTATCGGGGAATGGTTGACATGTATGGAGAAAAGTTCTTATCAAGGACAAATATTACGGATTGGTGGAGAACGTTCCGCAACGACCGTGAGGAAACGAATTTGCCGTGTCCTGGTCAGGAGCACAAAGTTGTTACTGAGAAAGTAAGCGGATATTAACACTGCGGTCAAAATGAACCGTTGACGAGGCATTCGTGACTTGGCAAGTGAATTAAACGTTTAAGCAACAACAGAAATATTTCTTCGCCGACGGCATTCGAAGCCTTCCCAAACAATGGGATGCGTGTCTCAACGCCATGGGTGCTTTTTCTAAACGATTGTGTATGCTGTAAGCTTAAATATATACTATTCCTTCTATTTCATTCAGTTTTGTGTTTCCTTTATTCATGTTTCGCTTACTGGAACTGTCGAACAGGTTTCATTTGAATATGCCTCATACATTTCACCATTGCCAGTTTTTGCTTTTTTTTTTTTTAGTTAATCTTGAATTTTTTAAAAATCACTAAAATTATTTTATGAATTGATTAAAAAAGTATAATCATGGATATATTAATAATATATCTTAAATTGCCTTAACTATTCATCTCAATTAATAAATTAATTTAGAAAGTTAATAACATAAGTTTCTAAACAAGACTTATAAAAATTTTAATTCTAAAAAATAATGAAATATAGGTACAGTATAAAGTTTCACTAAATAAAGTATTCCTAATTATAAGAAAAATAATTGTTTTTTACTATAATCTTTAATTTTTTTATAAGAAATTACTTTAGTAAACCATGTCATTCTGCTACTCACCACTGACCAATATCCCTAAAGTGTCAGCTTTAGGGCATTTTAACATTTATAAGAGTTAATAAAGTGATAATATAGACAAAAATATGGTCAGAATAGATTTAAATTATGGCTATACAACCATATTTTATAAAAACGGTCGAATGACTGGACAGTTTACTGCAAATTTGTAACAATGTGGTTCTTTAAAACCTGTATTTGTTTTTTTAAATATTTGCTTCTTAACTACTGGCATATGTCTTTCTGTAGGTCTTTCTTTTTTTTAAATCCAAAATACCACCTATCTAAAACTTGTTTGGTATATAGTCATTAAATAAATCTTAGAAGTGAATCACCATTAGATCATTTAATGTTGATGTTTGCAGTCACCAGTTAAAATATTTTGGACTTATTAATATGAAAGACTAATAGCTAAAGAACTCATTCGCAAAAAAGACAATCAAAACCCCAGAGAAAGAAAGAAGTCCTAATACAACGAAATGAAAACAGCAAATCATACAACATGATAGATTGATAGCTAAAGTGCTCAATCATTAAAATGCTTACAAAAAATCCAAAATACAGGAAAAGTGTTTCATAACAGTGATAACAGACATCAATAAGAAAGAAACGAACTAATGACCATACAATGCAGCGCCAAATTGACACAGGAAAACATTAATTAGCAACCGACCAACCCAGGAAAAGAAACGAAGGCAACAAAAAACACTGCAGCCACGATGGCCTAAAAGCTAATCAAGTAGATCTCCGCCATGTAGCGATCAGGCAAAACTTCTCCCCGTTACCAGGCATTAATCCGTTCAGCTGGGCCAGTTCAGTAGCCTGGCAGAACGGTAGCATCCGTTCAGTAGCCTGGCAGATAGGGGCCTGGTCAGTGGTATAAATATTATTTTTGGTCGCCAATGGCGACCAGACGACTGCATTTATTGAGCACTAGTTGTCACTATCAAAGACAACTGGAAAATAATGAAGGCTAAAATAAATAGTGCTTAGGCCATTAAACGTTTAAACCATACAAAAAGAATGCTATGAAATATTGGAGCCTTGCAGCAAACATTTGTACCGAATCTAGGCTTGATTTTGAATCTAGGTCTTTTGAAATCTGTACTGTTCCGATTTAACGCCACTGAAATTTTTCGTTTGGTAGTACCTTAATGTTTAGTAGTTTCAAAATAACGCATGAACATTTTCTGGCAATAAATGTGCTACTCTGTTAAAAATGTTTAATTAAAGTTAAACCCCCTTAAAAGTGTAAAGCAATCGGATGAACCACAATAAGACTTTCAAAAAACCTTCTTTTATGGTTCAACCTTTAAAATGATTTGAACTTCAACCAAAAGATGGAGCTATTCAACAGGCAATCAAAATACATGATTCTATGTACACTCAAAATGCTACTTTAAAGCACTAAGATATTCGTATCTTGTCTAGTGGTTAGAACGGTGGCGACACGTCAATAAGTGTAAAGTTCAAACACAAGTGCAAGCTTGATGTTCGTAGTGTGTCGCATTTCTCTTTAAACCGAGCTCCTGGCCTCATTGGCCCTTGATTGCAAAAGATAACCGTAGCCAGTTTATTTAAATTTTCAAACTTCAATATTTAACATAAAGCTCAATTTTCAATTTGTTCTTAAACATTTTACTGCCGCTTGGTTCAACATTTTACCAGTTACTGGTTTAACCTACACAAATTTATGGTTCAACCTAAAATTATGGTTTAATATTGTACATAGTTTCTATACAGTACCAAATCAAATTACATTTTTTCACTTTATTATACTTTCAACTACTACAACACCAAAGTTTGGTTCAACCTAACACGAATTTTTAAACAGTCTATTAAAGATGTCTTGCTAATAGCATTCCTGCCACGTATCATATATCATGCATTCTCCACGTTGTTACAGTAAATGAGCAGCATGTCGAACTTGTTATGCACCAATTACCTTTTGACTCTTAAAAAACATTCCCGACTGAAACGCCATATCTTTGTTTTTTCAAGCTGCTTCGCAAGGAAATTATAATTTCTTGATAATTCTGCCTGCATATATAAGAAACCTAACCCTGCACGGTTCGAAAACTCCCCTGTGTATCTCTGTGACGGGAAAATTTCTCAAATCATGTCGCTCCCCAAAGGCATCCAATTTTAAAAGTTTAATGTAAATAAAAAACACTGAAAATAAGAAAATTTCGTAAAATTTCAATTAAAAATAAATGCCTTGAAGAACTCGTGTTTGACTTTTACCGTTTTCTATTAATTGTTCGGTTTCGCTTTAATGTTGCTTTAATTCAACTGTAAATCAAGTTTAACATGCGACACGAGTCCATGTGGTCTCATGCCTGATTTCCATTCTGCGTACTGTGACATCATGTAGTGTCATGCGCAGAGTGACGTTGATTCGTGTATGATTACTTCGTAGCTTCATCTGTTGGACAAGTGACTGAACTAACCTGCTTCAGGACTGACAAGGGTTAGTTTGAGTGGTTTCGAAAAAGTAATCAATATGGTCTGGACGGTCAACGTATTAAATTAATTTAACTTGATTTTAAATTTTTACCTGTATTTTAACATGCTTCATAAAAATTATTTTTTCCCAAATACTTTTGAAATTTCTCAAGTATGATAAGGTGTCCTGAAAGGTTTGAAATGACGAAAAACCAATATTCAAAACCAAATCTGGCCTCACAGCCCACCCATTCCCTACCGCCACCCGAGACGAACATGGAGCTCGAAGCCGCAGGAGTTTGTCCATAGTTTCAGAGCCCCGAGTCCAACCGTTTCCGCATGTCAAGGTGTTTAATTTATTCATTTTTAACACTTTCCAACCTAGTTGAAAAGTGTTTATGACTTCGGTTTGTCTGGCCGTCTGTCTGTGCTCTAACTCCCGTAAATATGATCGGATTGCCCTGCAATTTTTATATGTTATTGTCGTTATTTATAGCATATTCTCTATTTCAACTGAAGTATGTAGCACTTATAGTTTTTTTACAGGGACACTCAAAAGAATTCCGTTACATTACGGTCTATGGGGAAAAATCATTTGCGGTTTATTTTAATGATGTTACACAATTTCAAACACATTGTACACATTGATATATATCACTAAGGTGCATTACAAGAAGCTTAATATGGAATAGGGTGTACATAGTTTATAGTTACTTTACAGGGACAGTCAAAAGGATTCCGTTACATTACGTCTATGGAGAAAACTCGTTTGCGGTTTAATTAAATAATGTTTCACTATTTTAAACGCATTAAAATTTATATATATCACTAAGGTGCATTACAAGAGGCTTACTACAGAATATTGTGTGTATAGCAGTCATCGTACATTTACAGGGACACACAAAAGAATTCTCTACTGTCTGTTAACAATAATTCCTGGAAGTGCGTTTTCAGTTGCTGAACGCGATTTTAAATTTAACTCATTTTTTGTATATTATTGGTGTGTATAAACTCTGTAGATCATATACAGGGCAGCACAAAAGTTCGCGAAAACATTTCCGTTTATTGACAGAAACTCCAGAAGGAGAATTTTAAGCTGTGCTACGCTTTTCCTAACTAAACTAAAATTTAGCATCCTATGTAGTACATATACAAATCTATAGATCCTATACAGGGCTGAATAAAAGTATTCGGATATTTTTCCGAATATTGCATATGTTGGAAATTCCTGAAATTACGTTTTTAAATATGTTATACGTTTTCTAAATTGTTTACTTAGATGTTATCTTTCAGCTTATTAAACGGTAATGATTTGTAAAATTATTTTGGAAGCGTTGGAAAGTATTACGTAATCTATGCTTGACGCATGATTTTTCGTTCTTGTTCCCTTTTAAATTTGTCCGGTTCGCCGCAGAATTCGCGAAGCGCGGCGTTTCGCGTGATGGTCCTTGCTACGTCCCTTATACCGAGACACTTTCGAAAGCCAGGAAGAAAGGGGGGGGGGGAATCTGAAAATTGAAACCGGACAAATTTAAAAGGAAAGATAATAATAATAATTTTCATATTATTATTATTATTATTATTATTATTATTATTATTATTATTATTATTATTATTATTATTATTATTATTATTATTATTATGTTTGAGTTTGTCGTAGAATTGGCCCGACGGAAAAGTTCTTTTGTCGTATTAGCCGTAAACCTTGAGTCGCAATGACCGGTGATACCTGTGAAAGAAAATTTTAAACCCAGTTATCTCGAAACACTATTTTTTAGCGGTTTTACCACAATAACTTTTGAACAAGTTAACGGATTTACATGTTTCTTTCTTTTAAATAAAGGAAATTAAATTCTCTACAAACTATAGCTGAAAAACAAACAAAACAACTAGTTATAATAAAGTATGATAATTTTTTACTGATTTTGAATTCTTGTATGATAATTTTTAGGGTTTCTTTCATCTCACGAAACCCTATTACTCCCGCTCCGTTGTCTGTCTGTCACAGAGCCATTCTCACAAACTATGTAACTTACAGAGTTGAAACTTTGTGTATATACCCGAATACTAGCTAGAAAGAGCTCAAAATATTAAAATTTGAAAAATTCGTATTATTTTAATAAATAGAGATAAAAAACCAAAATTCAATTTATTAAATTTAAACATTTTTCGTTATAGCAGATGCCAAAAATTGAAAATCCACGATGAAATTGCTTCTACAATAATTAATTTTCTATCAGACGATTTTCACGTGAAAAATGAAAATGAAATAAAAAGTTTCGCCAATTGAAAAAATGATTAATATGAAATAAAATTGATTGACGTCATAGTGGTAATAAAACGGAAAAATTTCTCAATAATACAAGGAGTATGTGAGTATGTGTATGTACACAAACAGATTAATATCACGTCATTAGAGAGTTAAATGAAAATCTGACGTCATATCGGAAGTTTAAAGGATTTTTCAAATGTTTCAGAATAATATAAAGCGATATGAATATGAGTAGTAGAGAGTAGTAAATATTTGATTTTGAGGAACGTATTGAGTCATTATAAAAACCCGATTATGGAAATATTCGCATATTTTAACATTTTGAAGGTATACAACATGTTTAATTTTGTAATTATTTATTTTTAAATATCGCATTTATTCCACATGACAGATATTATTATGACAGAATATAATAGCGGGCTTCGCCCGCTATCGGGCTGGTTTAGACATTCGAAAAAACGAGAAAAATAGACCGGTAAATTGTTACTTTTTAAAAAACATGACTTTTTTTTTTTTTGGTTTCTAAATGAAATTAATTTGGATTTATTAAAGAAATGATAAAGTGTTTTGAAAGGAATATTAAACGAAACCCTTTGAGCGATCTTCGATCACACTTACCCACTTGTTTATTATTATTTTCTTTTAAATTTTTTTATTCGTTTATAATCGAGATATAGCATATAGGTAGTATAAAAAAAGAAATGACAGTTCAAAAATATAGTACTTTTAAATTGTTGTCAAACTAGTTTTACAAAATTAATTTTGTCATACCATACTAAAACTTTAGTTAATGTTTTTTTAGAATTTGACAAATATTTTTTTTATTTCTATAAAGCATAAATAAATAAGTGAAAAAAGAAATAATAATCTAATCTACTCATAATCCACGATCAATGTTCGACATTAATATCCTTATTTGCCAAAAGGTTTG
This sequence comes from Maratus michaelseni, assembly GCA_963931845.1. Classification (NCBI taxonomy): domain Eukaryota; kingdom Metazoa; phylum Arthropoda; class Arachnida; order Araneae; family Salticidae; genus Maratus; species Maratus michaelseni. Next base: position 217,342,702 of record OZ007588.1, read on the forward strand.
GTTTATCCCGTTGAAAAACAACGATTTATTAACTTGTCCAAGATTCTACGACAAAAATAATTGGTATCGGGAAGTTGTGAGATATTTTTCTTTTATACTGTTACCACATGAGACAAAAATAAATATATAGACAACGAAAAGGTTTTTCGCTTCAAAGAGGTGGAATCAAAGGATTTCAAAAATCCAATATTCTTTCAAGCATTCCAAAAGAGGTCAATTCATCGATTAGGGAAACATTTTGTTATATTCTGGTCAATTGAATAAATCTGAAATTTAGGAAGATAAAGTAATTTTCTTAAAAGATAAAATATCCAATAAACAAAAATATGGCAACAGTTCTTTTTAATACAAAAGAGAATACAGTTATATAACCCTTACAGTAAAATAGCATTTAGAATACTTATATTTAATTAAATTAATGTGATCGTAATATAAATTCTAATAACAGGTAACGCGAGCCTAAAGTGGTGAAATAAAACAACGCTCACGTTAAAATTAAATTAAAATTTGCGTTTTGATTTTTAGAAGTACTGTTGTTTATGAATCATCCGCCTTAAATTTAATATTAAAATTAATATAGATCAAAACCCTTTAAAATACTATAAGAAATGGCGGGAAGAAGCATCTAAATGACTACCCTAAAATAAATACATGGAAAAATAATTGATTAATGACAAGTAAATATGACACATATGATTGTGGTAAATAAAGAAATTTATATTATTTAAATTACTAATTTATTTACAACATAGATATTAAAGTTTATTTACAAAAGCTTACGAAAAGAGATTAATTAAACCTAGAAAAGGCAATCTCCTTTTCTTTACAAAAATTCTTAAAATCAGCATGTTGCTGGATATGCTTAATAAAACATAATTAATTTATGTTAGATCCTGTGAATCTAATTCTACTATTCATGAGTTTGCCTTTGACAAACTTTAAAGTTTAAATTAATTAAATTAGTTGCAGTTTGGGCTATGCTGTACATGCCCTATAATTTCTTAAATATATATTATATTTTAAGACACAATGAAAATGTATGAGAAGTCATACCTGAATTCAGCACCCAGTGCTATATAGATTAAGGCCTAGGAGATTTGGAAGTGTCGCTGTCTTATGTATCTTCAATGAGCACTTATTAAAAAAATATGGAGAGATCTATGATCCCAAATTTTAAACTTAAGTACATTATTATAGCTTACTAAGCACTCTAGGAAATGCCTTGGAGGATATGATCTATACCGATTTAAAATCATATTTCCAGAAAATAAGCGCACACAGCACTTTACGCCATGAGGAGCGCCCTTAAAACGTATCACATAAAGTGACTCCATCATTTTTACTTCTTCTATACTAGAGAGCTTACTGCTTACTCTACCACTCAAGAACAAGTTCTTTTTCTATCTATATATAAAAACACACTACATACATTTTTCATACAAAATACAGTTACAATTAAAATATACATATACAAAATTCAGTTCATGATTCGTCTCCTATTTTGATCAATCAGATACTTCGTCTAACGGCAAGAAGCGGTCTTCTAGACATAGTTAAAATTTGCATATAATGCACCGCCTTCTGTCTGACTGTTTGTGAGACGCTTACGTAGGTGGTCCAAAGGTCACGGGGTTGATAGTTGTAAATTTAGTCAGAAATTTATCTGTCATTCCACTCACTTGCAACATCAAATTTGGTGACCAGAGTCTACCTCCTATAAATCACCCGTCGCTGTAGCCCCGACTTGTGCGTGAAATGTCCGTGAAATCACTAATACTTATTAATTGACATTCGATAATTAATGTCTATCAATTATTAATTAATCCCCATTGAACTAGTGCCTTTTAAAGTTGCATGAGTCCTTCCATCTTGCTTTTTGAAAGCGTGGTTGATTTTATAAAAATAAATATGTATGCAGGGAATGGGGTTTCTACGCAAAATCTCGTAAGATCAGTTATCAATGTTAGGACGCTAAGCTTGGTATAATACGTCCCAACAATATTAAAGAAAATTAGAAATTTCACAAAATATCAATTGAAAACAAATGTTTTGAATATCGAATTTTGAATATAACTTTCACTCTTTTCTATTAATAATTCAGATTCGCTTTAAGCAAGTCTTAGCACGAAGTTTAAATTAAGTTTTAAATTAGATTTACCCAGTTTGGAAAGTACACGTGTAATTTAACATGACTGAAGTATTTTTTTCCTATAATGCTTTTCAAATTTCTGAAGTGTATTAATTGTTTCTGCCAAACAGTTCGGTACCCCTTTGGCAGGACGAATAATTAACTTGTTCTGTTTCTGTAACAAAAGATAATTGGTATCGGGAAGTTGTGAAATATTATATTTTTATTTTATTACTGCATGAGACGACAATAAAAAAAGTATATTAGGAAAAGGTTTTTTTTTCCCTTCAAGGAGGCAGAATCAAAGGATTCTGAAAATATAATAGTCTATCAAACTCTCAAAAATATTAAAAATCATCAATTAGAGAAACATTTTTGTATGTTATGGTGGATTGAATAAATCTGAGATTTAGGAAGAAAAAACAATTTTCTTATAATTGGAAAATTCATTAAGCTCGAATATACAGGGTGTCCCATCTAAACCGCCCAAACTCTGCACAGTCAGATTCCTCGCTTGGAGTAAATAGATAATGCCCAAAGAACTACAACTCTACGACTCATAGTTTTTGAGAAAAATGCGAAAGAAAAGTATGACGTCATATCCGGTGCAAAAAAAAACTTTATTAGAAATATGAACATCGGCATTTGCATATGCTTGCAGACGAAAATGCACAAAATATCCACCGCCCATATCGATGCATGCATGCGCGTGCCGTGGAATGACGCCAAGCCGTCGTTTGAATCGTATTTAAAAATCTGCATCTAGTAGCTACCACTAATCTTTGCATAATGATAATGTATTCCGTTCGTGAACATTGCGACGTGTACTATATCTTCGGTCAATGTAATGGTAATGCCTTACGAACTGTTAGGAAGTATGCTCGTCGCTATCCATTACGCCGCCGTCCTCCAGAGGCCAAAGTCAGGTTTTCAATAAAGTTTTTTTTTCGTGCACCAAATATGACGTCATACTTTTCTTTCGCCTTTTTCTCGAAAACTATGGGCCGTAGAGGTATAGTTCTTCGGGCATTTTTTGTACAGTCCAAGGGAGGAACCTGGCTGTGCAAAGCTTGGGGGATCTTGATGGGACACCCAGTATAAAATGATTAGGCAACCGGTTTTTTTCGTATATACAAAGAGAATAACATTGAATAATGCCCAATGTTTGAATTGGAACGTACCAGTTAATAGACGCTTTTAGTATGACGTCAGTAATGACGTTTTGGTTGGATACTGACTCCAAACAAACGGTTGCTTTGTTTCATTTCTTATTAAATATGAATCGTAGTAAATGTTACCACTGTATATAAAGTATTAAAACACTTATCCATGATATATAGCTATAATATACAAACGAAATAGAAAATACAACATAGCAACCGTTTATTTGGAGTCAGTTTCCAAACAACACGTCATGAGGGATGTCACGACTGAAAGTGTCTATTGCCGTACTAAAAGATGAAGATATCTTAAAATATTCTAGTTATGATGAAATATGTTTCTTAATTTAAGCCTTACGCATGACTTTTGTTACTTAACTATTAATTATTAAACAACCTTACGCTAGGTATAACGAGACTTATGCCCAATTATGTTTTTAATTAATTTTATACGGTTTTGGAATTTTACCTGCAGCTAATGTCCCATGAAAATTCCTTTCCTCTAATCCTTTAAAAAAAATTTCAATAAAATGTTAATAGCTTTATTTACCAAACAGTGAGGTATCCTTTTGAAAAATAACGACTAATGAACTTGTTCAAATTGCGCGCCAAAAAGCACTGGTATTATACCGCTCATTAAATTAAAAAGACTTGTTTACGCCAACATTAATTTATTGAGCGACATCACACACGGTAAATTTACATCACGCAATTTGTAAGCAGTTGTTTTAGAGTTTTTAAAGTTCATTTCTCAGGAAACTCTCGGGTCCATTTCCGCAGCAAGTCATCTTTCCGGCAAAATCCTTGCCATCGAAACTCTCTATGTAGAAGGAGAGAGACAGGCGACCAACTGCTTGCTGTACGATGCTGGAGCATATCCCAACAGAGTCTCCGGAGGCTTTATATATATGCACCGCAGAAGCGAAGTAGAATTTTTGGTAGTTTTGAGTGGCTTCGAGTGTCTTAAAGATATATGATCTCATTTATGTCTCTATGGTGTCATACTTGAAATTCTTATAGTGTCAAAAACGATACTTACAAGGAAGGTCTCCATAAGCGCACACTCAGAAAAATTTGAAAAAAATACAGAATATTCTTTTTATGAGGGTATATAAAAACATTTTTGTGGAACCTCGATATAACGAACGTAAAAAAATTATGAAATTTTCGTTTATTTGGCGATTTATCACTGGTTGGCGACGAAATAATAATAAAAAAAGCTTTTATGTCCAATACTGTTAAAGGAAAAACTATTTTATGCTGAACTTGTTTAAGGAAGTTTAACTTATTTAATAAAATATTTTTTTATTACTACAGTTTTGTGTACACATTTATATGTATATATAATGAAATTTAACGATCGTATTTTACGATTTAAAATAAAATTTACATTGATTGAAATTGTTTCAAGCTCAAAAATAAGCTCAATTTTCAACATTGTCAATTAAAAAAAAATTACTGTTGCTATGGAAACGACTTCTTCGTTTTTCGAATGCGTTCGCATCGGGCTTTTTAATTTAAAGTACACTTAAAAAAACTTATATAACTGGTGAAGCCATTTTAATTTTTAAAAAATCGTGGAATGGAGCATAAAACAATGGCAAAATTTCATTCAATCGGTAATAACTAGAGAAAAAAAAAAAGGTGGCTGATTTAGTTCACCTCATTTAAAGAATATTTTAAATTAATATTACTTCAAATGTGTACAGAGAATTGAAAATGTTTAACCCAAACTGCAAACGATTGTTTGCGTTTGGCGAGGAAAAAGTGTTGCTAGCCAAATCGTGTCTTTTTGCGCCAAATACTCGAAATTATTTTATTTCTTTGCATATTTTCTACTGGGATTCCGCAGCTAAATTTGACTGTTCCTTTATAACGTACTTGCGTATTTTCATCAGCTTTTTTTTTTCAAAATTTTCTGAGTATGCGCTTTAAGGACACCTTCCTTGTCAGTAATGTATATTGATGATCTCTCCAGATGAGTTCTATGCAAAACACATGGAGTGTTGCTCTTCTGATAAAACTTAAAAGACATGGAATATTTAGGAGCCACTATATATTTCTTAATAATCTCTAATTAGTAATTAATGAAAAACATTAAGCACAAACCAAAGCACTACAGTATCGAGATGGTTTTAAATATTTTATTTTCCTTTTATTACCTTATTACGAAACAAAAGTAAAAAGTTAAACATGGGAAAGACTTCTCTTCAAAAAGACAGAATCAAAAGATTTCGAAAATCCAATAATCCTTTCTGAAAGAAGCAAATTCATCGATTCGGAAAACATTCTATATGTTAAGGTCGATTGAGTAAATCTCAGATTTAGGAAAATCTAATAATTTTCTTAAAGACGGAAATTCAATAAGCTCAAATATTTAATGTGATTATGCAGCCGCCTTTTTTTCTGGATTTTCAAAAGGGAATTAAATATTTAATTTGATAATGTTATTAAGACGTTTAAATGTATAATTATTAATCGAAACGAAATATTTTTCAAGATAAAGAGTACGATAAATGCTTTTGAATTTTCTTTTACACTACTTAAATTTACATTTTTTATAAGAACAAATAATTATCATTGCTAATATCAATAGTAACAAAATGGGAAAATGGAAGCAGATTTTAAAGCTCCCATTTAAAATTTTATTTAATATATTTGCATTAAATTAACTAAAGAATTTATTAAAATTAAATATATATATATATATGGTAGACTTGAAGACATACATCAGTTCAGTTAATTGGAGAAATTAAATAACTAGACTATAAAATCAAAAAATCAAATACAATTATAAAATAATGTATAATAGTGGCTAAAATATACAAAACACCTCAAATAAAGAAGAAGGTATTGTTAATAGATACTTGTCACAGATTATTAATGAAGTAATTATATAGTTTTGTGAAGAAATTATAAAAAATGTCTCATACAAATGAGATCCCTTGAGGAATAACTGACCAATATAAATATGGTTAAACATTTTTTTAGTAATAAAACTTTTAAAATCATTATTTTCTATTTAGAAAATATTTAACATATAATAATCAACAAGTAATTTTTAACAAAAAAACAAAAAAAGATTTCAAGGTATGGTTTCTTACCATCATGTTTTTTTTTGTTTTTGTTTTTGTTTTTTGGCAACTCTGTGTTGGTATCCACATTACAATCTTATCTGATTTTATCTGACACGGATCTGAAAATTTTATTGGAAGTAAGCCCAAAACCCGAACCGAATCCGACGTACTTCAACACCCGAATAATAAAAGAAAAGTAATCCATATCTTAATAAAATTAATGAAAATATACTGTGATGTAGTTATATCTCGAATATCAATTTTTGTCTTTAATTTAGAAAAATGAATATACAGTGTGCCCCAAAAGTCCTTGACACATTTTAAAATTCAATAAAAGATCAAGCAATTGGAGTACGAGAGTGCGGTTTGGATGAAATTGGTTCTTATGATTTGAAATTTTGTTTAAGCAAATTAAAAAAATAAGTTCCAAAAATGCCTCATAGATGGTGCTGCTTCTGGAAAGTTATAGAATAGGTAGAATGCCTTTATACATAACAATAGCGAAAAATGCACAATACTGCTTTTGTCCACACACAGCTTGTTTGCACAGCTTTTGTCCAATGGCAACCCACATTCCAGAACTTAACAATTCACGCTCTCCTAAGTTCTATTAGACGAGTGAGGACGGATAGACGAGTATTGTTAACTTCTGGAATGCGGGTTGCCATAGTTTGGACAAAAAATGTGCATACGCATTGTGCGTCTTTTGCCATTGTTATGTATAAAGGCATTATACCTATTCGATAACTTTTTAGAAGCAGCACCATCTATGAAAAAATTTTTAACTTTTTTTTTTATTTGCTTAAGCAAAATTTCAGATCATAAGAAGCATTTTCGTCCAAACCGCACCCTCCTGCGCCATTTGCTTGACATTTTATTGAATTTTAAAATGTGTCTAGAACTTTTTGGGACACCGTGTATATACAGCATATACAGGGTTTTCCAAAAAGTGTGAAATACCCTTTATTTTTTTCCTATTGGAGATACGTAGGCAATGGAAAGTGCAAAAATATTCAAAATAAAGTAGCTATTAAAATTATGTTGATGAAATAATACCGTCGTTAATTTCAAAAAGCTACACTTTTAAAATATTTATACGGTCGCTGTATCCTGTAAGTTACATTTAGAATTTTTTTTCTTCATGCTTTGACAACTAAAACAGTAACCATTCCATTCTTTTATGACCGAATTTACAAAAATTCAATTATTCGGAGCTTTCCGGCACTGAAAATGGATAAAAGATTTTATAGTGCTGGAAACCTTCAAAAATTAATAAAATTACTAGCATCATAAATTGGTCGAATTTTAGTAGTAGAAAAATGTTTTTTTCTTTTACTGCTGTACCTGTCACAGCATGGAGTAAAGTTTTCTAAATAGTATTTTAAAAAGGATAAACTGTATAAAAATTTAAAAAGTGTTACTTTTTGAAAATTAATCAAATGTATGTTTCATCCACATAATTTTAATTCTTACCTTATTATTTTGAGCAATTTGGAACACTTTCACACAGCCTACGTATCTCAAAACAGGTAAAATTCTAAGTGCGTTTTAATCTTTTTGGGACACTATGTATATCCATTTGTATTCAAATATATATTTTTTAAATCTGAAACAATATTAAGGATTTTCTTTTGAAAAAACGGTTTACTGAACCGCAAAACTCAAAACCCAACCCGAAACCTAACCGAACCCGAAATAATAAGTCAATCCGTTCGGCAACTAAATAAAATATGGCTAGCCTAACCCTATTAATTTTATATATTATTTTATAACTTCCTTCGTTGAAAGTCGTTTAATAAACAAATACATGAATATGAAACGTTACATCTATATATATCATTTGCTCGACATAATTAATACCATAACAGCATAAAAATAGTTCACAATCTTACATCATCCTAACTTTTCAGATACTCTGCGAAAAAAGATTGTTTAACTTTATTTCACAGCAGGAAATTGCATGTCAAAATAGACGAAACCAAATGTGCAATTAAAAAAAGATCATTTGAAAATGTCCATATATCTGTCAAGTTTTAATATTTACAAATATGCTCATGAAGTAAATTATTCATAAATCAATTGTGGTCCTGTCGATTAATGGTATTTAGGAAAAACTACAAAAAAATATCCAAATTAGAATTTATAAAATCATTATTTTTTCATCAATTTCTATCTTGATTCAGCTGTTTGCCTTTTTCTTTTCTCACATAATGCTGAAATAACAAATATTAAGTTGGTTTTCATAATTTATTTATGTGTGGTTTTATGCCAGTTAAAAGACAAGAAAAGACACTCATGAATCAAGGATAGATTATGAAACACATTCCAACATGAACAGGATATTATTAAGAAATTTCATTTTTTCCTGAAATTAAATGAGATATCCAAATAAGCAAATTAAAAAGCACATATAACTCAGTGAAAATATCTTTCAGCAATTAATGTTCATAGCCGGTAAGGTGTGTGAAGCCTTTCGTGTATCCCTGTATACGATCTATAGAACTTATACACATCACCTAATACGGTGACGTAGCCAAAGGGAGGGTGGGGGTCCGGACATCCCCCAAATGAAGAACTGGTTTATTGAATCATGTATACAACGAAAGTAAAAACTTCTATGACCGAATCTCAAACAATCAAGGAAAATTCCGCTTTAGACATGTGTTTGTCTTAGCAGGTATAATTTAATGATATCTTTCGCCCAAAGCTATGATTTTCTTACGTTTAAGAAGAGTTTATGTTATAGACACATTCCATTTTCACAGGTCTCCTCTAAAACTGTTAAAACGTACCCACTCTATAGTACACCTCTGAAGGACATAGAGGAATTACAGTGAAATCTGTGAAGATGACGAATCTTAAACGGAAAAAAAATCCAAGGTTCGACGAAAACAACTTTATTATACCTGCGATACCTATATAAAATAGATCTTTTCCAGATGTGATTGCTTCTTGGCTGACTATCTATTACCACGGAATCCTCTAGGTAAACAGAAACATTTCACGGTCCCGATGACGACTATACAAGTATATCTGCTGACATAAATCGGTCTACAACGGAATTTTATAACGATCCCTAGCTATCCCGTTTTCACAAATTTTACTGTAACTAGATTACATGTAAAACTTCTTCAACAGAGACTTCGAGGAGACCAACTATTCTCAACACTTACGGGAACAGACGACTTTACATGAATGCAATAATCGGCACATTGATTAGAGTTTGGCAACCTTTATCTTTGTTCATTTTATAACTTTATGTCGAGCAATATTATTATTTACTTTAAGTCTGCTGGCTGGAATTTAAAAAAAAATATATCCATGGACTGGTTATTTGGGAATGTTTATTAAACATTACATTGCCACTTTCAAAATACGTTCAAATATCTTAATGTGATTTGCCTTCTGCTGTAAAAGATGCTGATGGTGTCATTTTTCATTCTTATGAACGTTACATAAATCAGTAAGCCAGGAACAGAAGACTTGTGTTCAAAAGTTTACTGACCTGTTCAAGAGAGCAAAATAATTCGCTAAAAAAAAAAACACAATTTCCTTTAGCCCCACACATTTCTTGTGAAGTTGGCCATCAGTTGAAGAGGGGTAATACATAGACGGATGAAAAACCTGAAGCATATTTCAGAAGATCAATGTTTATTCCTTGCTTGGATACTTTTATTTCTGTTCTCGTTGATCGTTAGAGAAAGAGCAGAGGTATATTGAAAGGTTTTGATGTTCTTCTGGGTTTGCACAAAATAATGGCGATTTTTGTTTTTGAACTTTTCAACTCAAGCTATTTTTAGTAAATTTTTTATAGAATATTACGTTGTTGTATGTTATGTTAAAGGACAGATTTGTATCTACTTATTTTGTATTTGTTTTTCGCCATTGTACATGGATGGTTAAGAAAGTTACAGAACCATGGCGAATTTCGTACGATTTTTTTAAAATAATTCAAAATGGTACGATAAACGGCTGAAACGACTTTATATCAACTACACTACACCGTTGAAATCAGGGAGATCGGGGGCGGAATTCAACTCGGAACATCAATATGTACCCTCAGTAGATTTAGGATTTTATGCCTATTAAATGTCTAGAAGTACATTCCTCCCCGAAACTCCACAGTGTACTTTCCGGAACAGTAGAAATCCCTCCCGGTAAAAAGTCTGAATTCAACATTACATTTGACCCACGTACGACTTGTGAACGCACATTTTAACATTGCGCCCAGGAATTTCATGGTAGCAATTAGAGTTTTGGATATGGAGAATGTCGTGTGTGGCACTTTGTCATTAACAATGAGAAATTGAAAGTATAAGTTGAAGTTAATCCACGTACCAAAGTCCAAGAGCTTGCTCCTGACCTTGGACTATATTCTAAAACTATTTCCAATCACCTAAAATAAATTAAAAAGGTAAAATAATATAAACGCCATTATTTTTTACACAACTTAATACTTCCAAAAAAGTGCTAATCCATCATAAATAAAATTGTTTAAAAAATGTAACATCTTTTAAGTCGACCAGATATCGGAAACAACTATTGTGGCAGAATATTTACTTTGGCAACAAAAACGGCGAAAAATTGAAACAAGAATTTAACGTGCCCAGAAGAATTATGGCTGTTTAAGACAATTGAAACCAAACTATTTTTCCCAATATCAACTATATTTGTTACATTCCTAGTTTCTGTAGCCGAAATTGCCAGATCTTTTTCTTAAAGATTAAAACTTCATCTCAGAAACTCCCATGTAGAATTAATGGCTCACGGGATTGACACTCTCATGTCAAATCATTATCCAGCACCTATTACCGCACAAGTTCTTAATTTAATGACAAAAAATTAAACAATTGAAAATTTCTGTTATAAACATTAAAAAATTTATAACTTTAATGTAATGAAATTCGATTTAAATACATTTAACTCTCAGTGTGATATTAATGTAGCTTCATTGTATTATTAGGTGCAATTGTAAAGATTGATATTATTTTATTTTACACAAACTATTTTTTAAATTAATAAATTGACAAGGATATACATAATTCTGAAAGTTACTATGAATACTTCTATTGCACACAGTCAATCCTATCCAGTCAAGACGGGATCGCAAGGGACTGGAAATAATTCCATTTTAGACAGGTTTCTGTTTAAAGAACTGTAATCATAAGAGACGGTAGTCTCTTGAGTGACGCAGCGAAAAACCAAAAACCGTAAGCCCAAAACCGAAGATTCCGTCACTCTCATATATACAGCTAGCAGGACATCAAAGGAAAATCGAAACGCCGACATTTAATATCTCAGTAAATATGAGGCATACCGTTTCGATTTTTTCACATTAGTCTTATATCTATGGCCTAACTCTATCCTGAAATTTATAGATTTCTACATGCAGTAGATTTTGAGATCTGGAAACCAATTTTTAAGCGAAAATGGAAAATGTAAGGGTGTAATGGGCACAGAGGTGTTATCTCGAAAATGGATCGAACGATTTTTTTAAAATTAATATATTATATTAATCGCTTTTAGATGAAGAGAGTAAGATTTTGAGCTAACGTAGGAAAACTCTTGTTTTTTATATAATCCAGCTTCAAAATCGGACTCTTTTCTTATGCTTTTTCTGGTAGACTAACATTAAAGATTTTCGGCCTTTTCCCCCTTTTTTATTCCTGCGCGGTCAGGATGTTCATGTTCATGTGTATCACGGTTATAGTTAAAGGCGATTTCGCAATCATATGTGGCTGAAGAACTATTTAGATTTTTTTTTTTCAATATGAAAACAGTTTATTATACATTCCAAAATATGTATTAAATTAAATTATGGTTAAATTTTTTTTCTTTCTTGTTCAGATGCAAATAATTCATATTTTTAATCTGCATTTGGTAGAAAAATGAATTATCTTTAATTTTAAAAACGAGAAATTCGTAATTACATGTATAAAATTAGATTGTATTTATTATCGGTATTTATGATTTCAAAATTTTTAATAAGAAATTGTTTTTTTTTTGCTAGTATACAGTGGGCAAAGTCTCTAGCCATGCCAACCAACCAATCGGTTGATTATCTGACTGATAGTTTAGCCACAGTAGTTTAGCTTTAGCTTAGCTGTTATTACTTATTATTAGTTTGTCTTTGGCTTGGCTCTTATTTATTAGTTTGTCTCGACAGCTAAAATTTCACATTTTATAATTTTTATATCAATACTTCAGGTAAGAATGCTTTTTAACTTGATTATTTCCTGTATTTATAATAATTTTTTGTTACTAACATTCTTATGTTTTAATGCGTGCAAAATTTAAGATTGGCGAAAAAGCTGTGTGAAACTGCTAATCTATTTTATTAATATAGTATTATTGATCAATAATACCGCACAGATGTCATATATATACGCACCACGTTGGTGCGATTTTTTTCCTCCGCCGGCGAAAACTTTTTTTTAATATTAGTTACAAATAGCATGCAATAATAGCACGTGGATTTTTTTTATTTCAATATAAAAATAAAATAGCGTAACTAATGAAATAGTTTCTATTATTTAAAAAATAAATAAAATAAATAATTGATAGTTTGATGTAAATAAATATTGATATACATAAAAAATATATCAGTTTATTTGTTTGTTTTATTAAGAATAAAGTTTACATATTTATATTTTGCTCTGTCAAGGGTCGATCCAGGTAAAATTTGGGGAAAAATCAATTTAATAAAACGGACCTCTTCACAAAAATCAATTTGATAAAATGTGCCTCTCCACAAAATTCTTTTTACTAAAATAGTTCCTTTCACAAAATTCTATTCCATAAAAACTTACTATTTATTAAATATTTATTATTTTGTGATGTTTTAAAATGTGTAATTTGTAAACAAACAAGTTCACTTGAGAGGAAAATTTCAGCAAAGTGATTGTAAATGTAAAAAGTTTTTGTTAATAAGTACTTTGTTCTAATTTGAGTAACTGAATTTCAACTTTTGTTACAAAATGTTATTTTTCACTAAAATATGATAAATTTCACAAAAGTAACCTTTACTTTTCACAAAATGGGACCCAAGAAAAATAACTGAACAGATGTGTTACACTCACGCTAAAATGTAAACAAAAGATTGGCGACTGTTTGGATGGCACGATTTCCAAGACTGCGCCAAGCTACTAAATACAAGCTTAATAGCCAGGTTGCCATAAAAGAAAAAACAGTCCCCAAAGTTTGGAGACTTTTTTTCTTTTTTTTAACCGATTAAATTTTTTTTTTTTAGCGTGAGTGTAAAGCATGCATCGACCCTTGGCTGTCCTCTTAAAAAAAAATAATAAACGCAGTTAAATAAATGTTTCCTAAAAAAACCCACCCTATTACTACATAAAATATTTTACTAAAGTTTGTTTTGTTCTGTTTTTCCGCACCATTTCCAATAATAAAAACAGTTAAAAATACCTAAGGAGTGCTTATTTAGTTTTAAAACAAATTAGCAATTGCAGAATTCTGACAAAACAGAGCTTCATTTTTACAGATTTTGTTATATAAGAATTTTAGAATGACCTACATAAATTATTTTTTATGCTAAACCATTAATATGTAGTAAAATGTTCCATTTTCAATACAAAATTCAGTACAATCATCATTAAATATATCACTTGCAATAAGCCTGTATTATGCATTGAAATGTATTTATTTCAATAAATTGATTTATCTTTTGTGCCATGCTGTCGAAAATTCAAAGAAAAATTTCTGTAAATGGTTTTTTTTGCATCATACTATCCATTTGCATACATTTCACTTAGTTTGGATACTATGATGCAAAATAAACCTTTACATAAATTTTTCTTTCAATTTTCGACAGCATGGCACAAAAGATAAAACAATTTATTGAAATAAAGAACCTTTTAGTAGCTTTTTCGCCAATCTTAAATTTTGCACCCATTAAAACATAAGAATGTTAGTAACAAAAAATTATTATAAATACAGGAAATAATCAAGTTAAAAAGCATTCTTACCTGAAGTATTGCAATAAAAATTATGAAATGTGAAATATAAAAATTTAGCAGTCAAGACAAACTAATAAGAGGCAAGCCAAAGCTAAACTATATGAATAAGTGATATAAGCATAAGCAGATCCATAAGCAACCGATTGGTTGGTTGGCATGGCTAGAGACTTTGCCCACTGTATACTAGCAAAAAAACAATTTCTTATTAAAAATTTTGAAACCATAAATACCAATAATAAATACCAATCGAATTTTATACATGTAATTACGAATTTCTCGTTTTTAAAATTAAAGATAATTCATTTTTCGACCAAATGCAGATTAAAAATATGAATTGTTTGCATCCGAACAAGAAAGAAAATAAGGAGACTCATAAGGTTAGACCCCTTGACTCATATTACCTTTATTTTTAACCTCATCGACAAAATTAATACTTTTTATGTACCGGATTGACAATACATTTTTTTATCGCCCGATAGACAAAATTCTTGATTATGCACCCATTTGATGAAATTTGGGTTTTTTACGTGCAAACTTAACGAAATTAATGTTTTTTCATGCCCGATCAACGAATTTTTTTTTATGCAAGCGTTTGATGAAATTTGCGTTTTGCATTTGCTAATAAATGAAATTCATGATTTTTACCGGCCTGTTTGATGAAATTTATAATATTTTCTCCCCCTATCGAGAAAAGTCATGTTTTTTCTGTGCCGATCGATGAAATTCATGATTTTTGCACATTGATCTACGAAATTCCTGATTTTTATGCTGCAAAATGACGAAATTTGCAATTTTTTCAGACTAATTGGTATCTAATGCAGTTTAATTCATTCGACTTGACACTTTTTATGCACCTCATCGACAAAATTCATACTTTTTACGGGCCGGATTGACAAAAAAATATTTATCACCCGATTGCCAAAATTCTTAATTTTTATGCACCCGTTTGAAAAAATTTGTGATATTTACGTGCAAACTTTACGGAATTAATGATTTTTTCATACCCGATCAAAGAATTTTTTGATTTTCATGCGACCGTTTGATGAAATTTGCGATTTTCATGTGCTTATAAATGAAATTCATGATTTTTACCTGCTTGTTCGACGAAATTTATGATCTTTTCTCCCCCTATCGAGAAAATTCATGTTTTTTCTGTGCTGATCGATGAAATTCATGATTTTTGCACATTGATCAACAAAATTCCTGATTTTTATGCTGCAAAATAATGAAATTTGCAATTTTTTCAGAGACTAATTGGTATCTAATGCAGTTTAATTCATTCGACTTGACAATTTTTACACACCTCATCGACAAAATTCATACTTTTTACGGGCCGGATTGACAAAAAAAAATTTTATCACTCGATTTCCAAAATTCTTGATTTTTATGCACCCGTTTGATGAAATTTGTGATTTTTACGTGCAAACTTCACGAAATTAATGACTTTTTCATACCCGATCATAGAATTTTTTGATTTTCATAACGACCGTTTGATGAATTTTGCGATTTTCATGTGCTAATAAATGAAATTCATGATTTTTACCCGCCTGTTCGACGAAATTTATAATCTTTTCTCCCCCTATAGAGAAAATTCATGTTTTTTTTGTGCCGATCGATGAAATTCATGATTTTTGCACATTGATCAACGAAATTCCTGATTTTTATGCTGCAAAATAATGAAATTTGCAATTTTTTCAGAGACTAATTGATATCTAATGCAGTTTAATTCATTCGACTCGACAATTTTTACGCACCTCATCGACAAAATTCATACTTTTTACGGGCCGGATTGACAAAAAAAAATTTTATCACCCGATTGCCAAAATTCTTGATTTTTATGCTACCGTTTGATGAAATTTGTGATTTTTACGTGCAAACTTGACGAAATTAATGTTTTTTCATGCCCGATCAACGAATTTTTTAATTTTTATGCGAGTGTTTGATGAAATTTGTGTTTTTCATGCGCTAATAAATGAAATTCATGATTTTTATCCGCCTGTTCGACGAAATTTATGATCTTTTCTCCCTCTATCGACAAAATACATGTTTTTTCTGTGCCGATCGATGAAATTCATGATTTTTACGCTGCCAAATGACAAAATTTGCAATTTTTTCCGAGATTAATTGGTATCTAATACAGTTTAATTTATTCGACAGGATATATTGATTTTAGTTTCAAAATTCACCACCAGGGGCCGCTTTCCTCTCTCGGGTTCTATGTGCCCAATCACCACGCAGTATGGCTTATTCGACTTCAAATCCACAGCCTCAAAGATTTCAGCTATGTCTGCATAGTACAGAGTGCGCCCCCTGATGGTGGAAGATGAAACTAACGGATTTTGCAGCTAACTCGAGTTCTATGGGTCCGATCACAATGCAGTTTGGTTCGACTCAGCATCGACAGGATATATAGATTTTAATTCCAAGTTTCACTACCAGGGGGCGCTTTCCTATCTCGGGTTCTATGGACCCGATCACGACGAGGTATGTCTCATTCGACTCCAAATGGATAGCCTCAAAGATTTCAGCTATGTTTGTATAGAACAGAGTGCGCCGTCTAGTGGTGGAAGATGGAACTAACGGATTTTGTAGCTAACTCGAGTTCTATGGGTCCCATCACAATGTAGTTTGATTCATTGACAGGATTTATCGATTTTAGTTCCAAAATTCACCACCAGTGGGCGCTTTCCTTTCTTGGGTACTATGGGCCCAATCACGACGAGGTATGGCTCATTCGACTCTAAATCGACAGCCTCAAAGATTTCAGCTATGTTTGTATAGAACAGAGTGCGTCCCCTGGTGGTGGAAGATGGAACTAACGATTTTTGTAGCTATGGGTCCCATCACAACGCAGTTAAATTTATTCAACTCGGCATCGACAGGATATATCGATTTTAATTCCAAATTTCACCACCAGGGGGCGCTTTCCTATCTCGGATTCTATGGGCCCGATCACGACGAGGTATGTCTTATTCGACTCGAAATCGACAGCCTCAAACATTTGAGCTATGTTTGTATAGAACAGAGTGCGCCCTCTAGTGGTGGAAGGTGGAACTAACAGATTTTGTAGCTAACTCTATTTCTATAGGTCCCATCACAATGTAGTTTGATTCATCGACAGGATATATCGATTTTAGTTCCAAGTTTCACCACCAGGGGGCGCTTTCCTATCGGGTTCTATGGGACCGATCACGACGAGGTATGGCTCATTCGACTCCAAATCGACAGCCTCAAAGATTTCAGCTATGTTTGTATAGAACAGAGTGCGCCCCCTGGCGGTGGAAGATGGAACTAACGGATTTTGTAGCTATGTGCCCCATCACAATACAGTTTAATTTATTCGACGCGGCATCGACAGGATATATCGATTTTAATTTCAAATTTCACCACCAGGGGGCGCTTTCTTATCTCGGATTCCATGGGCCCGATCACGACGAGGTATGGCTTATTCGACTTGAAATCGACAGCCTCAAACATTTGAGCTATGTTTGTATAGAACAGAGTGCGCCCTCTAGTGGTGGAAGGTGGAACTAACAGATTTTGTAGCTAACTCTATTTCTATAGGTCCCATCACAATGTAGTTTGATTCATCGACTCGACATCGACAGGATATATCGATTTTAGTTCCAAGTTTCACCACCAGGGGGCGCTTTCCTATCGGGTTCTATGGGACCGATCACGACGAGGTATGGCTCATTCGACTCCAAATCTACAGCCTCAAAGATTTCAGCTATGTTTGTATAGAACAGAGTGCCCCCCTGGCGGTGGAAGATGGAACAATCGGGTTTTGCCATGCATTTTCATACTTCTAATTGTGTTACTCTCTCGCTGTATAATTTAAAAGTTGAGTCTTGGATTCCTCTCCCTGGGTCACCACCCTCATATTTTTATTGGGGTCCAAGGGGTCTTTTTTAGCATTTCTTTAAAATTTTATTCTAATGATTAATTTATACCTTATGCTTAATTTTGACTAATTGACATTTTCATCAATAACCTTAAAAAAGTAATGATATCAGTACAAAAACCCTTAACGGGTTAAAAGTTGTGACGCAGCACTTTGTTTTGGCTCTATAAATTTTAAATATGGGTCTTAAAAGTAATGATATCAAATTTAAGTGACGCTATGTTAATAATTTTTTTTTAATCATAATTTTCTTTTCAGTTTTATTTATATTCACAGGTGCAATTATTATCTTAATATGAAAAAAATATATAGAACTTATTCGCTGATGCTTTTTTATTCACATCTCTCATGAATTCAAAATATGGGTTTTAAAAGAAATGATATCAAAATTTGAGTGACACCTTGACGTGAATTTAATAGGACTCTTTTAAAATTCAATTTAAATTATTTTTGGTTTGTCTTCTAAAGTATATTTACAATACAAAAAATACTTTTAATTTTTCAATACACTTTTAAATATATTACTTTCACTGAGCCTATATTATGTATTGAAATGTATTTATTTCAATAAATTGATTTATCTTCTGTGCCACGCTATCCAAAATCATAAGTAAAATTTATGTAAATGATTATTTTGCGTCATATTATCCACTTGCATACATTTCCCTTTGTTTGGATACTATGACGCAAAATAATCATTTACATAAATTTTACTTATGATTTTGGATAGCGTGGCACAGAAGATAAATCAATTTATTGAAATAAATACATTTCAATACATAATATAGGCTCAGTGAAAGTAATATATTTAAAAGTGTATTGAAAAATTAAAAGTATTGTTTGTATTGTAAATATACTTTAGAAGACAAACCAAAAATAATTTAAATTGAATTTTAAAAGAGTCCTATTAAATTCACGTCAAGGTGTCACTCAAATTTTGATATCATTTCTTTTAAAACCCATATTTTGAATTCATGAGAGATGTGAATGAAAAAGCATCAGCGAATAAGTTCTATATATTTTTTTCATATTAAGATAATAATTGCACCTGTGAATATAAATAAAACTAAAAAGAAAATTAAGATTAAAAAAAAAATTATTAACATAGCGTCACTTAAATTTGATATCATTACTTTTAAGACCCATATTTAAAATTTATAGAGCCAAAACAAAGTGCTGCGTCACAACTTTTAACCCGTTAAGGGTTTTTGTACTGATTAATTATAGGGGAAGGCTGGGCAAAGTGGTCACCCTAAGGTTTTGTGATTTTTTGTTACCCTTTAAAATACATATAAACAACTGACAATTTGCTTAGAACTAGAGTGTCTACTTAGAAGTGTAAGGGTATTTATAATTTCTACGCAATAATAAAGTGGAAGTAAGAACTTGTTTTTTTTTTTTTTCAAAAACAAAAAAAAATGACCACTTTGCCCGTCTAGGTCGGGCAAAGTGGTCGCTCCATTGCCACTTTGCCCCTACTGGTGTAAAAAGATTGAAATGACTATTTAAATGATTAGAACATTTTTATTGTCATAACAAATCGTATGAAACATAATGAAAGATTGAAAATGGTATGAAAATGCAATAAGAGTTTGACAAACCTAAATAAAAAATTATAAATCAGAATCAAACATTGCATTTTTCGCAAATGAACTCCACATCGTATTCTTCGAAAAGTGAACAAGCCTCATGAGTCCAGAGATGACAAACATTGCACCTGATCGAACCTTCATCACTTGATCGAACTAAACGGCTGCTACGCTGACCACGGGGTTGCTAGTTTGACCTTTTTTTAATTTCGAAATTTCGCATTCATACCAGAAATTCTCTACACTATTATTTTCTTTATTCAATGACAGACATTTCCTGAATACTTTAGGTAAAAAATTTTCTTTCAGAATTTCTGGTAAGAATTCGAAATTTTTGAATTAAAAAAAAGGCCAACCTGGCAACCCTTCCTGACCACTTTGCCCGTTTGGAAGCCATGACAGAAAATACATTCTATAGTGGAAACTAATGAACAGTCAGCGACCACTCACCCACCAATATGAAGCTGAAAACATGCTCTTTCCTTGCACATTCAATAAATAAATGCAAGTACAGCAGGTTATTTTTAATTATGTAATATAAGTCACTTACCTTAGATCACAAAGTTCAAAAGCTGGAAAACATGCTCTAAACTTATAAAACATGGAACCACCTTGTTCAACGATTGTCTGGTTACTCACTGCAATCAAACGAAATAGTTCGACCACAAACCACGCAATGCCAGCGCTCTGGTGACATCATAATATTAGGTGACCACTTCGCCCACGCTGGCCACTTTGCCCGGCCTTTCCCTACTTCTAAAACAGACTACATCAATCAGATGTATTGTTCGTTTCTACGAAATCCTGATAGTCTTCCGTTTGAGACAGGATTCCGTCATAGAAACGTTCCGCTTCCACAGATTTTACTGTATTTATATGTAGAGTAAAACCTGTTAAGAGAAAATCTCAAAAGAGCGTTGAAAAATCCCGTTTCAGACAGATTTTTAGAAGATTTAATTGTATGGTAATCCATATCAGGACCATGTAATGCTTCCGTTTAAGACAGGAGTCTATTACAGACAGGTTCTGTTTTGACAGGTTTTACTATGCACATAACAAAACTATTTATATAAATATAGCAAAACTTGTTAAATAGAAACCTGCCTATATCGGAATGCTACTTAAAAGGAAAATTTTCTATAAAATTACACCTGCTTAGAAGAAAACATGTCCAAAATGGATTTTTTTACCACGTTTTGCAATTTTATCTTGTCAGGTTTTAATATATATAACCTGAAGAAAAATTTTGCACCCCCTCACCCACCCCCCCAAAAAAAACAAAGATACTCTGGTTACGCAACTGACCAAAAACACTCAAAATTAGATCAGTTTAAAAATGCATACACAACTGAAGAAAATTCATTTCCAGCAATTATTGATCTTAGTCAGTCCTCTAACAACCGAATTTTTTTGTGTTTCTCTATAAATGCACGATAAATACTATGCACTCTATAATATATAGAAAACATGATGCAGTACACTTCGGTAATTTCGTTATGTTTGAAGTATCATAACATCATTAAAATGCAATTCAAACGATTTTCCCCAGAGATAATAATATAATGAAATTATTTTGTACGTCCCTTTAAACAAACTATAAATGCTACTTATTCTATACTCCTGATAAAACATGTTATAGTCCATCTCAATGATGGATGATCCTCCCTTATTATGTTTGAAACATCGTAACATGAATAAAATGCACCACAAACGATTTTCTCCATAGACCGTAATGTAATGGAATTTTTTGTATGTCCCTGTAAACGAATTATAAAAGCTACACACTTCTTTTTCAATAATACACAATCTATAATAAACTTCAATAACATATAAAAATTTTATGGCAATCCAATAAAGGTGAAAATAAGCACTCGCCAATCGCCACTCGGCGATTAAACTTGAAAAACTGGCGATTAAAAATATGGAACGAACCGGCCAAATGCAGGATTTTCCTATTTCCTTTTCCCCTAAATTTCGTGATTTTTCCGCGCTCGTTCGATGATATTCATGATTTTCCTGTGCCCTGTCGACGAAATTCATGATTTTTTCGCACCCGATGGACGAAATTCATGATTTTTACGCTCCTGATCGACGAAATTCATGATTTTCTCGCGCCCCATCGACGATATTCATGACTTTTACTTACCCGTTGGACGAAATTCATGACTTTTACGTACCCTTTTAAAGAAATGCATGATCACACGCCCGATCAACGAAATTCATGATTTTTACACACCCGACCGACGAAATTCAAGATTTTTACTCGCCCAATCGACGAAATTCATGATTCTTATGCGCGCGATAAATGAAATTCATCATTTTTACGCGCATGATAGATGAAATTCATGATTTTTATGTGCCTGATCGGGGAAATTCATGATTTTTACGTACCCGATCAACGAAATTCATGATTTTTACGCTCCCGAATAACGAAATTCGCGATTTTTTCCGAAACTAATTAGCGAAATACACACAATTCCTGAATTTCTGGGGATGCTGGCCACAGGTTGTGCATGTGTAATGTATGCTGTGGGTTATTATTTAGTGCAGCGGTTCCCAACCTGTGGTACGCGAACCCCTGGGGGTACGTGACGGGCCTGCTGGCGTTACGTAAAAATAGTATCGGTAATGGCGGAAATCACAAATATGGTTCCACTGAAAACACATAAAGAAAGTTGATTGTTTTGGATTACAAAGTTAGTCTCATGTGTAACTCTAAAATGTTGCTCTCAAAATGAGGGTAAATTATAATACACGGACTTACATAGTTAACGTATATTAATTGGAAAGCTTCCTTCCCTTTGATGAGTATTTAATT
The DNA here is from genome assembly GCA_963931845.1 of Maratus michaelseni. Lineage (NCBI taxonomy): Eukaryota > Metazoa > Arthropoda > Arachnida > Araneae > Salticidae > Maratus > Maratus michaelseni. The sequence continues at coordinate 217,365,354 of OZ007588.1, forward strand.
TTAAGTGTTTACTTATTATTTGAATGATTTAGTTTTGTGTTTATAATGGATAACTCGTTGAAATCCGGAATTCTTAAGAGTTCTTCGAAACAATCTGATTATTTAAATTGCAAGATAACCTGAGCTATAGCTGTTAATAGGCTTGTTCTGATAACTGATAAACCTAATACTTTAAATAAAACTGAAAACACCAGTGGTCCCTTAATTAATAGAAAAAATAATAATTCATAATACTTGAAATATGGATTTTCATTCACGGGAGAGGAAGATTTTAATAAGATGTGGGGTCAGAGAGGGGGTGGTGGGTGTTAATGTAAATAGGGGGTACTCCGAAATGAAAAGCCTAAGCAACTGGTACGTGAAAGAAAAAAGGTTGGGAAGCGCTGATTTAGTGCATAAACATACCTATTTTATTATTGCCTGATCTTAATTCTAGACAAATATTTATGTAAAAAAAGGTACCTATGTAGTTAGCTACACAAGTATAAAAGTTTAGTGTGACTTATGTAGTTAGTTACATAAGCATGTTGTGTATAACTTTGCTGTTAACTTATTTTTAAATTTAAAATAGATTGGAAATTAATATCTCCAGTTTATTCAAAACAATATAAATTTAAAAAAATGTATTTAGTGCATTTATTTAGTACAAATTTTATTACTTGTTTTCTGAAAAGTCATATTTTTTAAAAATTAAATATTCAGTGACATAAATGTACTTACTGGCTACTAAAGAAATTATTCTCACTTGCCAGTAACTGGCTACTAAAAAAAAATCAACTTACCGGCCAGTGGCTACTAAGCGAAATTCCTTATTTTGATCTTTACAATTCGAGTATATTTACTGTAGTTAGAGTACGACAAGGTAAACGACAGACAGATAGGCAAAACGAATTCATAAAGACTTTTCAATTATATTCGAAAGAACTACACACATCATTTTAAATGCCGAATATTATATAGTAAACCTCAATAATATATAAAAATTGCATGGCAATCCGAGTATATTTACGAGAGCTATAGCACGGACAGATAGGCGGTAGACAGACAGACCGGATTCAAAACCACTTTCTAACTACGTTCGAAAGAGTTAAAAACGAATTAAGGTATTAAAAAAATAAAAATAATAAACACATTATAATTCCAAAATTTAACAATATCATATTGTTTCCCTTCATGTTATTGTTATAGTTTAAATGTTTTGTTTAAATAAAAAATGTAAAGTTTTCTGAACGCAGAGAACTTTGCAAGACTCAGCAAAAGTAATATAAAACAAGAACAAAAAATCATGCGTCAAGCATAGATTATGTAACACTTTCCAACGCTTCCAAAATAATTTTATAAATAATTACCGTTTAATAAGCTGAAAGATAAGATCTAAGTAAACGATTCGGAAAACGCATAACATATTTAAAAACGTAATTTCAGGAATTTCCAACATATACAATATTCGGAAAAATATCCGAATACTTTTATTCAGCCCTGTATATGATCTATAGATTTGTATATATACTACATAGGATGCAAAATTTTAGTTTAGTTAGGAAACGCGTAGGACAGTTTAAAATTCTCCTCCTGGAGTTTCTGTCCATAAACGGAAATGTGTTTGCGAACTTTTGTGCTGCCCTGTATATGATCTACAGAATTTATACACACCAAGTAATAGACAAAATCGCGTTCAGCAACTTAAAATGCACTTCCAGGAATTATTGTTAACAGACAGTAGAGAATTCTTTTGTGTGTCCCTGTAAATGAACGATGACTGCTATACACACAATATTCTGTAGTAAGCCTCTTGTAATGCACCTTAGAGATATATATAAACTTCAATGCGTTTAAAATAGTGAAACATTATTTAATTAAACAGCAGACGTTTTTTTTTCATAGACGTAATGTAACTTATTTCTTTTGACTGTCCCTGTAAAGTAACTCTAAGTGCTATGCACACCCCATTCCATATTAATCTTCTTGTAATGCACCTTAGTGATATATATCAATTACAATGTGCTTGAAATTGTGTAACATCATTAAAATAAACTGCAAATGATTTTTCCCCATAGACCGTAATGTAACGGAATTCTTTTGAGTGCCCCTGTAAAAAAACTATAAGTGCTACACACTTCAGTTGAAATAGGGAACATGCTATAGATAACGACAATAACATATAAAAATTGCAGAGCAATCCGAGCATATTTACGGGAGTTAGAGCACGGACAGACGATAGATGGACATACGGCAGACGGCCAGACAAATCGAAGTCATAAACACTTTTCAACTAGGTTTTAAAGTGTTAAAAATGACTGAACATATACTAACACATTTGACTTAAGTTCTACGGGGTATATGTTTCTAATTGCTCTGAATTATAACCCCTCAAATTTTAAAATTCTGAGAGCTTATATGACATTCTCGGATCCATGCGGATGATTGGGGTTAATTTCATCTCGCTGCGCTCCATATTCGAGGATGAGGAGTTATGAAATAGAAAAATGCAGTAAACATTAACATAATAGATTCAAATGAGAAAATTCATATGTTAAATAACCGACTGCAAAAAAATATTAAAATTAGAATTTTCTATTAAAAATCAGAATGTGAGAGAAATTTTTCAATGCCGTACTTTTTATTCAACATCCCCTGAAATATAAAAATTGTCACTAACTTCAAGACAGTAAACATAAAAAAGACATTAAACTACTAAGACATTAAATAAAAAAAACAGTAAATATTAATATAATAGATTCAAATGACAAAATTCATATGTTACATAACCGACTGCAAAAATGTATTAAAATTAGAATTTTCTATTCAAAATCAGAAAGTGAGCGAAATTTTTCAATGTTGTATTTTTTATATTCAACATCCCCTGAAATATAAAAATTGCCACTAACTTCAAGACAGTAAACATAAAAAAGACATTAAACTACTAAGACATTAAATTAAAAAATAAACAGTAAACATTAATATAATAGATTCAAATGACAAAATTCATATGTTACATAACCGACTGCAAAAATATATTAAAATTAGAATTTTCTATTCAAAATCAGAAAATGAGGGAAATTTTTCAATGCTGTATTTTTTATTCAACATCCCCTGAAATATAAAAATTGCCACTAACTTCATGCGAAACAGATACCTTATTGAATGCAAAAATCAATATCTTGCTTATGAAAATAATGATCTCGGAATAATCAATAAATATTTGCATAGATATAAAAAAAATCATGGTTTCCTATTCACTTGACAGATTAATTAATAGCATAACAGCATATCGATTCAAATTCAAATTTTTATTACATCATCGTAATTTTTTAGAGAATCAGTAACAAAAAAAGATTATTTAACTTAATTTCAGAGCCGAAAGTACATGACATATGTAAAATTAACAGAAAAGAAAATTATTTGAAAGTTTCCAAATACCTGTCAAATTTAAAGAGATTTTTACAAATGAGTTCTCGAATTAAATTATTTTAAAGCAATTAAGATCCTGTCGCCTAATGTGATTTAAACAAAACTAGCTAAAATATTCAAATTAGAATTTGTAATTTTCTCATATTTGCATTAAATTTCATCAGCATAGTCCAGTTTTTCCTTTCTTCTTTTAGCTATAGTTAAAGTAACAAATATTTATTCTTATTGCAGAATTAGGTCACGTGTATCTTTTACGTAAATACGCAAAAAATTTAAATAGGAACAAGTTGGAAATTGTACGTCAAACGTAACAAATGAGGTTCGTTCGTACTATAACAAATTTTATAAATATTCAGATCTTGGTGATCTTTATTTCAGTGAAATGAATTATATCGTCTGTTATTGTGACGTGATTAATTTCCGTAATAAAATAAGAACACTTTAAGTTAACTAAAGTATTAACTCGCTTATGCATTTATGCTTTATGTCCCATGTTACACTGAGATTGCTTGTCAGTTGCAACACGGTCGGGCTAATGCAGAGATTTTAAAATCTATTATTACAAAGGTCACATTGATCCAATGACAATCTTGGTTCAATGTTTGTATTGAATCCGGCTACGCTTTTTCAACATTTTTCGCTGATTTCAGCAAAAATAATGCAGATGGTACCGGGGCCATCGTGAAAAAAACTTTCATCTTTCTACGGGCCTGATTTGAGCTTTCAAACACGTGACCTGACGTCACAGATAGGATCTGATTCTTCTCGTCTAGTTGAATTTTCGCCATATGTTTTCTTTGTAATTTCAGATAAATTTTATATAAAAATGGTTTCTAAAATTTGAATTTTTTAAAAGTATATTATCTCAATTATTTGGATAAAGAATTTAAGTAAGTACCCTTTTTTTTATCTCATTATTTAAAAAGCAAAATATATATCTATACCGTTTTTCAATTCCAAAATTCGAATGTTGTTAAAGTTATATTGTACTTAATACTTTAATAAAGGTAATCGCCTACACTTTCTTTTGTGTTGAAATAAATCGGGTTTCGCTGGAATGACCGTGCATATTCTACTATTATAATACTATTAATACTATTACTACTATTTTAAACTTTTAATATCACTTTATTAAAACAATCGCAATGGCGAATACGCACATAAAAATAAACACAGAATGTCAACAGACCATTAACCATTATTTTTTTCTGACTTCATTATGCTTTTATTTTCACCTAGCGTAATAAATATAGTTTAGAATCATCAAATAGATAAAACAGTAATACGAAAGCCTTTTTTGTCCGGATTTTACTAAGAATTTATCTTTTAAATATAATTTAGGTAAATTGAGAACATTTAAAATATTAATTAATAATATTGAGTTCTTTTGCATATCTTTTTTTAAAATTCAAACGTTTTTTGTAAAGGATTTGTAAAACTACTCGTGCTTTCAATTATTAAAATACAATGTTTATTTAAATAAATATTTATATGTATCTGAGATCGATGCAGGATTTTTTTCCCTTGTGGGTTATTAAGTGAAAAGTAAATTTTTTTTTTTAAATAGCTTATTATATTTTTGTTTATGTGTTGATAATTGTTTATGTGTTATTATCCAGGTTTTAAAATAAGCCTAAAAGCAGTATAGTTTTTTATACAAGTAGTTTAAGATAAAATAAAGTAGTGTGGAAGAATGGAACTTGTCTCATTCCTCCTATTTAATAAGATGGGTGAAAATTGCTGCTTATACGAAAATTAATATGGAAATAGAGCACACTATAGTATGTTTGTTTTTTAATGGAATTTCCTCCTTTAATTGAAATAACAACTTGAGAATCTGTATATTTACTAGATGGATGAGGATTTTTCTGTTTAAAAGAATTTTCCCTTTTAAGTAAATATTAAATTTATAATCGAAGTAAAAATGTGTGTGGAATTTGGAAATGGTGACTTTTTCTCTTATCCTTTAAAAGAAATATTCATAAAAATATAAAATGCACATTATAATTAGCAATTAAAATACCATGTTTTGTCAGATGTTTGAAAGATAGTGATTTCTTAGTTGTAATACCTAGTAACAGAATATGTATTTTAAATTATTCATACATTATAAAATCTAAATTGAATTTTTGTTTCAATTGTTTAGAAAAATTTCAAATTTCTATTTATGAATCTGTTTATGTAATAACAATCCTTTTATTAACAATCATAAAATTAAGTATTGCTGAACCTTTATTGTTCATTTATTGTATGTATAATTCAAACGCATCTAAAATAAGCCAGAAATTACCCTAGAAAATATTACAATACTGGATTTTATAGCACTGTTTTTGATGCACACATACGCGTTTTCAACCTTACTTCATAGCTGCCAACTTTTACGCTTTTTTGCTACCACTAAAAATGAATAGAAATTTTTGCTTATTGAATCACATGATTTCGGCGCTTTAATAAGGTTAAATTTACTATAAAATTTTAGTGGTAGGAAAAAAGCGTAAAAGTTGGCAGCTATGTTACTTGTCTGCTACTCAGATCTCCTCTGTGACGTCATCCACGACTTAAATCAGGCCCGTTGAATGAGGAAAGTTGTTTTCACGATGGCCCCGATGGTACACGGTCGTTGGCAGGTTTTATCGCTGTTTTGGCATAATATGTTAATTTTAAAATTAATTAACAGTTTTTTGCTAATTAAGGATATACATTTTATTTTTTATACTGAATTTTATAAAAGCACGTACATTACGTAATTACTTATCTGAAAATGCAATCCTTATTTTCTTCTGTCCATTATTTAAGCATCCAGGTTGTTTAAAGAAAAAAAGTTTGACGAAGAAATAAAAGTGAACATTTTAAGTATTTAGACATTTTTTTAAAAATTCTATATATATGTTTATAACTCACTTATGAAGATGAATTTTATCTCATATTGAAGAATGTCATCATTACATTCTTCTTCTAGTTTTCGTTTTATTTTTCTGCGACGCTTTTGGTTCATTTGATATCACTTTTAAAATAAGACAATCCACCTCTATCCTGATTGACAATTAACTGAAGTATGTCATTAACACAGAAATCTTCCCTGGATATAAGTTTCAACCATCTATATATTTAAAGCGAAAAGCGCATTCTGTAAAATTCACATTCTCTTTTTCACATGAAAATCGTCTCATTGCGCATGCTTCAACTTTTATTTTTAAGTTTTCTCCCCTCAGAAACGGGAAACGTGTTTAGCCCTCACCTGTGTAGCCTAGAGGGATTGAAAAGGATTGATTGAAAACGGATGGCGTAATATGGACATTGCGTTGAAAGCATTTTTTAAAAGAACTGGTATTTTCACTGCTAAATCTGCATATTTTTTCGCAAAATTTTAAAGAGAGCTTGGATACAGTTATATTTATAACCGATTGAAATTTCAGAGAGTTCGGAAGATGACAATTATTTTTTTTTATTGAAATGTTAAAGGAGCTGACGCGAAAACAAACAAGCAAAAAAAAAGCGAGAAGAAAACATTTATTTTACAACTAGATAACAATATTTTTTCGCGAATTCTTTACACGGGCTGTAAAATCGTTTTATTTATCACCAATAAAGATTTCAAAGAGTTCGGACAAAAATAACTTTATTTTAAAACTATGAAACGACCCTACGTGAAAAATCAAGAAAATGAGTGCTTTTATCACTAAAATATAATTTCATGCAAAATCGAGTTAAAGATATAAAATAATACAAAATTATTTTTTTATTTACTATGACGGACCCCGGCAACGTTGGGCGGGTCAGCTACTTTATTCCTTAAGTCCAATTTTGAAGGAAATTTATAAAAAGAAATTTCAGGTTTTTTTTTTTTTTCTGTGAATATAAAGTGCAGTATGCAACATAGACTTAAACCATTTTCTACTAAAAAAATATATAATTGCAATTTCATTAGAGTGAAATTCTCCATTAGGCACGGTGGGTAAAAGCGCCACCTACATTCCTCCAGAGCGAAAATTTGATTCTCCTTAAACAAGGGAATTATGACTTTTTGGTACGGCCGTATAAGGGGAAGAGGAAAGATCGCCGTGGTATGCCACTCTTACGTGCGCGATCTTTTTCTGCAGTTTTCGGCGAATTAAGCATGCTTTTCTCTTATTACGTATGCCACGCTTACAGGTGCGATTTTTTTTTCTGGCACTAGACAGTGGTGCAAAAGTTATCATGAAGAACTTGCTTTGCCAATGATTTACCTTCATGGTTTAATATGTTATGACTCACGATGAACGAATCTCCTGTGTTTGTTTTCTTTAATGAAGTGAGATTTTTGCCTGTCAACCTAATTTCATCTGAAATTAACTCAGAATTCATACACATATGAATGTAACTCATCTATCAAGTCTCCATTTTTTTTTTCCAACGATATTTCTAAAAATGTAACTTTTATGAACTTTTATTCTAAAAAATAATTTTGAGTAAAAATGGCCGCTTAGCATATGAAAAGCGAAGTGGTCAGCCCTTTTTTTCCCCCCAGTCTCATGAATTGCGCATTTATAATAAAGATTACGTATGATAAGATTTAATAGAATGAAGAAAACTTTTATTAATATCTTTTTAAGTTTTGATTCGATTTTCCCAAAATTTGAAATGACTCGACGAAATGCTGCAACGATTTTTATATTAAATTTCAAATCATTCGGTTGGGTAGTTTTTGCGCTGTTATATGCGGACGGACGGACGGACCAGACGACGACTATAGGTATCGATATAATTACGAATTCACCTAAAAGAGCAAATAAATACTAAATAATTCCGAACTTTATTAACAGAATTGTTATTGTGCATCTGATTGAAATTGTAATTCTATTAAGTTTTCTAAATTAAAAAATGTTCTTTAAAAAGAGAAGTAGCGTAAGAATGCACAAAAAACTGGAGTTTTATAAACACAGAAAAGAAGACACTTCCTAAGCATCTGGGTTTTTTTTTTTTTTCCTATCATTCAAGTGTTTTAAAAATCAATATGTCGTTTTAGAAAATAGTGAGTTTCCAATAATAAACAAATATATGCGCATGAATATAAAATTTTATGTAAAGAAATCTCAATCGTTTGACACATTAATTAATACCATAATACCGCATAAAAACAAATTCACATTTTTACATCCTCCTAATTTTTAGAGAATCGCGGTAACAAAAAAAAAAAAAAAAACTGGTAATTTAACTTAATTTCAAAGCAGGAAACTGTATGTCACTTGTTAAGTTAAAAGGAAAAAAAACCCTAATACCTGTCAAGCTTAAAGAGATTTTTACAAATGAGTTCTTAAATTGAATAATTGAGCGAGAAACAATAATCATCCGTCAAGCATAGATTAGGAAACACTTTCCCCCTACACCTTCAGATTACAACAAAAAATTTACCGTTTATTAGGGTGAAAGATAATATCTGAGTAAATAAATTAGGAAACGCAGAACACATTTGAAAACCCAACTTTAGTATTAGTAACTACTATTTGTACAGTTGAAAATTCCACGTTCAACAATTTCCGCCAAAAAAAGGAAATGTACTGGAATTATTTTTGGCAGTCCTCGCACTAAGATAAAAATGACGCTTTCAAATCTGAGTAAATCGATGTTTTCATTTGTTATGAAATTTTTTATTTCAAATATGACAGCCCAATCCTTTCAATTCTGAAATAACAGAAATACTCAGAATATTGAAACATATGGACATACTGAGCACATAAAGGTAAGTTCATACTCCCTTTTGAAACATGGACAAACTCAAAAAGGGTTAGAATCAGTTCAAACTCATTTTTGAAACATGCAAATACTCAAAAATGACACATAGAAGTCAGTTCATACTCATTTTTGAACCATGGACATACTCAAATATGAGCACATGTTTTATTCTTTGTGTGTGCATGTTTTCAGAATTGAGTATATACATGTTTCAAACTTGAATAATTTTGATTCGGAGCCATTTTGACTGTGCAACATACTCAGATTTCAGTATTTTTTGCTCAGTTTTGAAAGTGTCGTTTTTACAGTGCGTTTATGATCTATAATACACACCCAGTAATTTGCAAACCATTAGTTAAATTTAAAATCGCATATCACAACTGAAAACACACGTCCATCAATTATCGTTCATAGACATTAGTACTGTAACCGAATTGTATTGAGTGTCCCTGTAAATGAAAAATAAATGCTATGTACATCGTATTCTACAATAGGCATCTTGTACTGCACCTCATTGATGTATATCAATATCAATATGTTTGAAATAATGTAACATCAAGAAAATACATTGCAAACAATTTTCCTCCATATGTCATAATGTAACAGAATTATTTTGAGTGTGTCTGAAACGAACTATAAATGTTACACATTCCATTTTCAATAGCGTACGTTCCACGGTAAACGTCAATAACGTATGTCAATTACATGGTAATTCGAAAGTATTTTGTGAACTTAGAGTACCGACAGGCGGACAGACAGACGACCGGACATACGCCAAGAAAACCAAAGTTAACGCTTTTCAACTTTACTGGAGGGTGTTAAAAAGTAAATATGACCCTGTCTACTAATGAGATTTAAACAAAACTAAGCTACAAATATCTAAATTAGATTTTTTAATTTGAGCATATTTGCTTTAAATTCCATCTGCATTCCTTTGCTTTCGTTTTTTAACATTGTCTAACCTAGTTGAAAAGTATTTTTGCTTCGTTTGTCTGTCTGCCCGTCTTCTGTAAACTGCCTGCCTACCCGCACTTTAACCCTCGTAAATGTACTTCGATTTCTACAATACTGATATGCGTTATTGAGATTTACCACGATATATTTCCTATTGAAAACGAAGTATTGTAGCATTTATAGTTCATTTACAGAGACACCAAAAAGAATTCGTTACATTATTATGTATAAGGGAAAATCGTTTGCAATGAATTTAATTGATGTTACACTACTTCAAACATAATGAAATTGATATGCATGTTTGCGGTAGCGCTAAAACATTATTTCTGTAGAATAGAATTTATCATTGAAGAATTTATCATTGATTTACAGGGTCACACATATGAATTCAATTAGATAATGGTCCATGGGGGAAATTTTTGGAAGCTTTTTTTAATGATGTTACACTATTTCGTAAACAATGAATTTCATATACATTACAGAAGTGCATTACAAGATTCTTACTGTAGACTATGGAGTGCTTATCATTCATCGCTTATTTACAGGAATACACAAAACAATTCGGTTACAGTATGACCGATAATTGCTGGAAGTGCGTTTTCAACTTTGGTTTGCGTTTTTAACACTTTCTAACATAGTTGAAAAATGTTTATGACTTCGGTTTGTCTGTCTGGTCGTACTATAATTCTCGTAAATATACTCGGATGTCCATGTAATTTTTATGTTATTGAGGTTCACTATAAAATGTTCTCGACTGAAAATGTAGTGCATAGCTTTTATAGTTTGTTTATAGGGATATGGAGACAAAATAATGAGATACAGACAAAAAAAAATTCCCTTATATTATGGTCTATGAGGAAAAATCGTTTGAGGTACAATATGCGTCCTCAGTAGCGAACGTGTTAATCTAAAAATTACAAATAAAATAACCATAAATCGAAAAGATTTTGAAAGATGTCATTTGGTAGAAGTACAGTGGTACAGTATCCGTCCTCAGTAGCGAACGTGTTAATCTAAAAATTACAAATAAAATAACCATAAATCGAAAAGATTTTGAAAGATATCATTTGGTAGAAGTACAGTGGTACAGTATCCGTCCTCAGTAGCGAACGTGTTAATCTAAAAATTAGAAATAAAATAACCATAAATCGAAAAGATTTTGAAAGATGTCATTTGGTTGAAGTAGTGTTAACATGAACAATTAGACTAATATTGAAGGTTATTAAATTTATTCTTGCAGGAGATTAATGTGAGATGTCATGAATTTTATTAGCAAGCTTCCTTATTTTAGTACCAAATGTAACCACCAGGTGTGCTGAGCTACCTCAAGCTGTAAGAATACTCAAACTAAAGCTGAAAGATCGAATCAAACTCAATCAATTTTCCCTATTCATTCTGTTTAGCTTCTGCAATGCAAAAATGAGGTTTGCGCTTAAGAATTTCGAGCATACTTATAGTTTCAGACAGTTCCGCGCCATCTGTTGGCGCCATTTGGTACTAAGACAAGAAAACATACCGAAGAAGTTCCCGACTTCACACATCAATCTCCTGCGACAATAACTGTAGTAGATGTCACCGTTTGTTTGTCATTCCATGTAAAAACCGCCACTCCACTTTACGGCATCCTGATAACATAAACCTGTACTTTAACTGCGTTTTCATTAGTTTAATTAGTACGCAACGTAAAAGAAGCGTTTATGTAATTTTTAAAAAGTGCGAATGAAAGGAATATGAAAAAAACAACTGAAACAAAAATTAATTTAAAGCGAAGTGTTAAAGCAATAATATAGCATTAGTTTGCTAAAAATTTCTTAATGAAGGAAATATTTTTAATTATATTACTTAGATTATAACAAATTGTAAATTGTACGTCAAACATGACAAATGAGGTGCTTTCGTACTATAGTTAGTTTCAGTGAAATTAATTATATCATCTGTTATTATGATATAATTAATTTCCGTAATAAAATAAGTACATTTTAAGTTGAAAACATTTTATCTTTTGTTGACATTTACTAAAAATTCCAAATGAAAACTATAGCCTAGCTTTAAAATATTCAGAACTTGAAATCCTTATTTAGACTATTTTTCCATTTAATATCTATTTCTCCGGAAACATCTATCCAAAAAACTGTCGGTATGACTTTAATATATTATTGACTTGATTTTATCTCTTTGTTAATATGATTGCTATAATTAAACAATTTTAGTATACAAATTCAGTTTTTAAATTCAGTAATACGAAAATAATATGACTCCATCTTAAAGATGACGTAATCATCATGGTAATTTAGAATCATTACCTATCATGGGATATCACTGAATTAATTACGTATGATAGGATTTAATACAATGATGAAAACTTTTAATAATATTTTTTTAAGTTTTGATTCGATTTTCATAAAATTTGAAATGACTCGACAAAATTATGCAATGGTTATATATATATATATATATATATATATATATATATATATATATATATTAAATTTCAAACCATTCGGTTGGGTAGTTTTGTGCTGTTATATGCGGACAGACGGACGAACCAGACGACGACTTTAGGTGGTTCATATTTGTATAATTTCGGACACACCTAAAAATCAACTTCCTAAAATAGTTCTGTTAGACATCGATAGACAAATCGGTGACAAAATACGCTGCTGAAAATCAAATTCACGAAAAGCAATTAAACATCGGACATGAAAACGATATTTTTTTCCTTCTTAGCGACGTAAACAACCTACCACCTTTGGCTATGGTTTATATTCTTGCGGTCAGGAAAATTTTGCGATGTACCCCTGAATATATGTACTGACTTTGAACTGTAAAGTAACTACAAATCATGCTGCCGCAAATGAAATAATGATATTAATATAAAATAATAAGTGAATAGTAATCTACTAACAGTAAATATTTTATCGCACATTTTTCAATTCGTTCGAAGTATATTTTTCTAAACGATATACTGAGAGAAAAAGAAAATATCATATTTAAAATGATTAATTTATAAATACAGTGAAGTTATTAGTTTCCTTTTTCTAAAATTGCATAATGAAATCATGTTACTTATACAATGTATCATAATTATGCTGTAGTATCATGTTTAAGATGTATTTTCAAAGAACTATTCATTAATTACGCTAATAATATAATTATACAGTGACAAAAAAAACTTCTAAATATTATAAAGCTGATTAATTAAGAAAAATGCAAATTAAATTAAATAACAGATTGAATCGAACATAATTTGCAATTTTAAGTTCTAAGATATGGCTAAAAGAAATGTTCTTGTGGGGATATAACATGGGGATATAACAATTTGTTATTTAATCATATAAATTGTAAATCTATTATTTCATATTTAAAAATTATATGGAAAATATCCTTGATAACTCAAGAATTACCGATAAAACTAAAACTAGTGACATCGAATAATTATTTCAAAAACCCAATAATGATATTCGAAATCGTATTTTTCCTTTTTTTTCACGCCCAATATTGAAGTTGAGACGGGCTCAGCCCGAACACAAATCCAACTCGGGCTCGATTTTTTTACCATTCTTCGAACCCGGACGGAACATCGAAATTGTTCTTCCTGAAGATTAGGAATTTTATGCTTATTATATAATATGCTAGAAAAGAAATTTAATTTCCCTCCCGGGAGCACAGTGCCAATTTTTTTTTTTGTGCGTTTCTATAGAAAAATGGCCCTATTCCATCTGCAGTCAGCCCATGATATTCATTCATTTATGATACAAACATCATTGCAGAAAATTTAGTAATATAAAACGGATAAAGCATCGTCTCCAGCTACTGTTATACAGGGAGCTAAATAAAATCGGGACAGACTCAGATATAGTAGGGTACCTAGTGGCGAAATTTACAAGTTATCAACACTATCTGGAAAACTGTGAGTGACTTAAAAAGAAAGTCAATTATAAAAGTGTAGAACGTCGTCGAATTAGCATCGAATGATATCTTACATGTAAGAAATAACTTTATCAATAGCCCTGAAATGCAAGTTTCTTTATATCCTGTCACCGACTTAAATATCTCATTAATCACGTGATGAAGTGGGGCATTATGAGACAAATGCAATGCACCTTTACTAATAAAACTAATACATATGTGAGCAAGGGAAAGTTTATTTTACTAAGGAAATAAAATAGAGCATGTTTAATTTGTCCAAAATCTGCAGCAATGCATCTATAACAACGCGAGTGGATATGTAATGTTGCCTATGATGGATACATTGAGCATACTTAAATTAATTCACTTATCAAAATAAATGGTATAATCCCTAAATGTGTTAATTTTGTCTCGGTAAATTTGCGTCTGTCTTATGATACTACGCTTCTGTACGTTATTATGAAGTATTATATATGATGATTGGATATCGAAAAAGTTACATTTCACGGCTTCTAATAAAGTTAATTTTAGATGTAAGACACCATTCCATACTAAATCAAGGATGCTCTACAGTTTATATTTTTTTGCTTCTTTTACTTAATTGACTTTTTTTTCGCTATTTCTGATAGATTTTGAGTTAGGGCCTAAAAGTTTCAAATTTCGCCATTAGAAACACTGCAATCAGTCTCGAGTAATAGCGCATGGTCGTTTTACTATAAATTCCACTTTTTCCACAACTCCGACTTCATACGTTGAAACGTTATTTGAGTGTTATTCGTACTTTAATTTGCAACTTATGTGCGATCATAAATATGTTAAAAGACAATTGACAGACAAATTTGAGCAACAAACCATACTAGAAAAGGCGATATTTTTGGATATGTATTATGGATTGGAAATTCGAGTTACCTATGTAAAATGCCTCGTATATGTCGAAGACAGATTGAATATCAATGAGTTTTTATGACCGATTAAACAATGTGAAACAGTTATACGCCTCGGCGCCTTAAGATAGAGATAAAAGCTACGCTCAACGTGTAAGGAAGAATGCGAACATTCTACATGAATATGGACAGGTGCTCTCCATAAACTAAATGTGCGGGGTCAATGAACATTCCTCTCGTATATAGACACTCTAATTTTCAGACTATCGAATAATAGCGGCAAGTGAAATTTGGAACATAGAACATATTTTATATAAATGTAGATATAGTACGCGTCTATTCTGATGGATATTTAGATTATTCTTACCAAAGCTGACATATCACGAACGTAACATGGCCATCGTAGTTTAATACACGCCCATTACAATTGCTAATTGAAAAAAATAAAAGCCAGATCAGATTAACAATCATCCGAAACTTGAAGCGCTGCGTGAATCTTTTCTTGAAGCAAGAAAGGAGAAATGAATTGATAGAAGAGTTGCTAAGTACGTCACAGAAAAATTCCCGAAACTCGTTAAAAGCCCAATCAGACTGAAGAAGCAAATTAAACTTCAAGCGCTGAATGAATCTTTTCTTGAATCAAGAGAGAGGAAATGAAGTGATGAAGGGTTGCTGAGTGCTTCACAGAAAAGTTTCCGTATTTCGGTCAAAGCCCAATCAGACTGAAGAAGCAAATGAAACTTTAAACTCTACGGAAAGCGTTCTGAATTACACAGCTTCCGCTATTATGCTGTTTGTCAGCTTAAGTTGAGTACGGGAGCATTTCTCATTTGAAAAAAAAAATTGCAAGTAATGCTTCGTGCACGAAAACCTTATCCCATGGCATATTTCTTGCAACAGTTGAAGATCGAGGATCGAGCTAAGCTTAAAGATTCGTTCACATAGCAGGTGTGATTACGTTTTCAGAGTGATTGTGAGTGTTTTTAATAATTGTAAAACCCAGTCGTAAATATAGCTGAATAAAAATAATAAAATTGTTATTTTCTGAGCATAAAAAATATTTAAAAGGTAAATGGGCTATAGATACATTATGAAAAGTTGAGGACATTTTTCCAGAAAAATGGGAACTTTGACGAAAATTTATTGTAACATCGTAGCTACGACCGATTCCGTAAGCTTTTCTATTTTTTTCAATAGTTACTTGAAGAAAGACCAATCAGAAATGTAAGAAAACAATAGGTTTCTGAGGTTAACCGAAACGTTAGTTAATTAAAAAATAACACTTTGCTGTCCGGAAATTTTGGAAAAAGTTTTCTGCTAATTCCGGAATCCTATTGTTTTTTAAGGTTTTTGATTGGTTCTTTTTTTTTAGAGAGAAAGTCTTCTGAAGGTAAATTAAACGTTTCCAATAGAGGTAATTACGACATCACACTCAATTGTGTAAAAAGATAATTCTGTATCAGGAAACGTTTCTACATTATTACGGAATAATGACTTATCATTTATTTTACCACAATATATTAATCCACTACAAGAGGGATCTGTGACTACCCCTGTATGTTTTCACATCCCTCCTGTACTGGTAGAGCAAGTGCGTATCAGGTAAACCCGACTTAAGGCTTAGGGCCTGGTTCCCTCCTGGGTGTCCAGCCTCGAAGCTGTTGGGGGACCCGCCTCGTCCCCAAGTGTAACGGGTGGTCACTCAAGAGGGCTGAGAATCACCACAGTTGCAATTATCTATGCCGTCATTCACTTGGGTTCAATGGGAGTGGTGCGCAGGTGGTGGTACTCCCACAAGTCGCAGAGCGTACAGGAGGACTTTCCTGGTCGTGCGCGTTAAAAGTCCCTCAGGACTTTGGTGCGACGGTTCACGTGCCTGACGGGCGCCACTCTGCGCCTGGCGCCGCAGCTAAGTTTTTTACCACAATATATTAGTGTATAATTTATTTCTTCAGTACAATTACATTCATATTATAATCTCATAACTATATTCTGATCGTTTTATGACACCTTTTTTCGAAGCTTATATTCTCAATGAAACCAAATGTTCTCGTTTCAAATTTTGAAAATATTTTTGATATTCCCAAAGCTTCTTAAAATGTTTGATTATACGTTTCAATATGTTTGCTCTACGTAAATTTTGAAGAAAACGTTTCGGTTAATTTTGGATTCCTATTTGTTTCTGGAAATTCCACTTGTTTATTTTCTCTAGAGGTATTTGAAGATAAGGAAAAGGTTTCCAGAATCATGCGTAATTACGAAATCATACAGAATTTTCGTAAACGTTTCTTCTAGAACAAGGCATCTGCAATTTTATAAACTGTAATGACTTATCACTCAGTTAAACCGACCAATGTGGAATCGTTTTTACGGTAAAAATAATCCTATTAAGACAGCTTTTCGCCTTAGTAGGTATAATTGCATGATATTTGGATTTTAACGCATATCTCCGTTATAGATATAGGTTTTGTTTCCACAGGTTTTATTGTAATATATTAGTGCATTCTTTCTTGCTTGCTTATAAATTCGTGATATATTCTCACAGCTGCATTCTGATTAAATTTATGACTATTTAGATTAGAGTGTATATTTTCAGTGAAAAGAAATGAAATAGCTCCACAATAAATTTCGAAAAAAAACTGCCACATTTGCAATGTAAATAGGTATTTTTCCAAAAAGCTTGAATATGTATTTCAATATCTGCTTTATCTTTTTATGTATATTTTGACTTTAAAAATAACTACCAAAATAAATATAATACTAAAATAACTATGGCAATATACAATGCCTTTATCTTCAGGAAAATTGCATTTGATATAAAGAGATGAGACATACAATTGTACTTTATGTGGATAGTCAAGTTTATCGTTATTCAGTTTGCTTTTCAAAATGCATTTTATGCACTAATTTTTTTTTTATATGGTACGCACTTTTTTAATCGGTAAAATATCATTGTGAGTATTTTAAAAGAAAAATTGATATGAAAAATTAGGTACATGCATCAAGCAATTTTTTTTATCGCGTTTTTGTGAAAATACGACTTAATCTGAAAATAAGCCCAGCCATGATTTTTCAACATGCTCGTAATATAAGCTACATACCAAAAATAAACCCAATTTCAAAATTAGACCCGTCTATCTTAAAAAACGCAGTTTCTATTGTTCATATCTGCTATTCATTGTAATCATTGTAAAGTAATAATTTTAACCGATCAACTCCACATTAGTGCGAATTCACACCGATCAAAATTTCACATGTCGGCATTTTTTTGAAAACATGATTTCATTCATTTGCATTTTACTTACCCTTCATACGTAGTATAAGGTAAGTCTTGTAATCGTTTTAAAAATCGAAAAAAATTTCACTTACCCATCATACGTAGTATAGGGTATTACTTACCCATCACGCGTAGTATAGGGTAAGTCTTGTAATCGTTTTAAAAATCGAAAAAAAAATTGACGGATTTACACGTTTTAGACACTGGAGATTCCGAAAAACATATTTTTAGACAAAACAATTTGCCGTCCGTCTGTGTGTCTGTGTGTCTGTAACGCTCTATCTCCCGAACAAATTGAGATAGAGATTTGAAATTTGATATGTACTTAGCATGTAATAATGGGAAGAAGCATTTTGAATTTCAGTAACCTCGATTATCCGGAACTATTTTTTTTCGGAATCTCGAAATACTCTTTCTAATAAAAGTTACATAAAAATGTTCGAAATTGTTTATTTTAAGGAGGGAATATAAAGTACAATAAAAAAACATAAATTTTGTATAAAGAATGGAGTCGATCGGATAATGAGTTGCCGAGATATTTGTTATCCTATTTTTTCCACACTCTTCGATTTTTCGTGACCCTGTATTTCATCCAAATTTCAATTCAAAGATGTATTTCAATTGGAAATGAGACGCTTAATGCGACGCAGTAAACCGTTAGTTAATATGATTATCAATTTTTCAGTTATAAGGATGTTTAATGAAGTTAAGGATGATTTTGATAAGGATGAAGTTAATGATGTTTAAGGATGTTTAATTTTAAGAGATGCTTAATACGACGCGGTATGCGCGGTAGCGTATTACTGCTTGCACGGCAGCGTATTACTGCTTATTTTACTGTTTAATACTGTTAATTTTACGGTATAATACTGGCAGCTGGGGTGCCAGTTTTATACTGCAATATCAACAATTATTTTTTGCAGTGTGGGTGTTGAATGGAAGTCCACGGGCTTAAGATCCTATTTATTTCTTTTACAGGACATAACATTAAAAAAAAAAAAAAAAGCTTATTTCAGCTTCATGAATTTAAATGCACATTATCTTAAAGCATCATTTTTTAGGTTTCTTAAAGCATTATTTTATAGAATCATCTTTTATGTTAGAGTTTATATTTTCAGTGAAACGAAATTACATAGCTTCCCAATAAAGTTTGAAAACATTTCCGACATTTGCAATGTAAAGAAGTAGTTTTTCCACAAGGCTGGAATATGCATTTCGATATCTGCTTTATCTCCTTATGTGTGTATATTTTGACCTAAAAAATAACTACCAAAAAAAAAAAAAATACTCAAATAACTATATGGAAAAATATTGCCTTTATCTTCAGGAAAACTGCATTTAGTATAAAAGGTTGAGTTATAAGTAAAACTGCACTTTATGTGGAGAGCCTGTAGTGTATCTTTTTCCGGTTTTCTTTTCATCATCCATTTTATGCTTTAAATATATTTTGTGTATGATACGCTTTTATTTTGGTAAAATGTGATTGTGAATATTTTGAATGTGGTATTGTTGTGTTAAATTATGTAATTCGAACAATCCTCTATTTAAGCCAAAATATATTAATTGTACGGAAAATATGTAGAAGTACAATTTTTTTTATAACTAAGGAACTGTAGTTTCGAGAGCAATTAATTATAAAATCTCATCATCAATTACCTTAAAAGGGATATAAACATATTCCGATTTTTAGTTTTGGCGAAATTAACTATCAGATCTAATCATCACGTGAGAAATACAATAAAGTAACTAAATAGAAATAATACTGTTTGTAAAAAAGGAAAAAATATTGTAATTTTTTTAACGTGCATTCTGAACTGGTACATGATCACCACTATTTCCAAACAATAATATTTTAGTAATACTAGTAGAAATGTACGACGAAGATTATTGCTGGGAAACAGTGGTTGAAAAAATAGTAAAATAAAACACTTTCTCTTTATTTTCACGTGAATTGTAGTAGTGAACAAACTTGATATCCCGTTGAAATTGAGGGAGCCGTACGCAGAGGGTTAAACAGAAAATGCAAGGTTAACGTGCATTTTTAATGATGAAAATTCCCATTAATGTGATACCTTGGCATTTTCTTTATAAGTTTTACTTCAGACCAAAATAAAATGAATAAAAATGTTTAAAAATATAAGTGTTATTTCCAAAGGATTCTAAAAGTGAGTTAAAAAAAAAAACGATTTTTTCCTGGATAATGCCAACGGGAGAATAAACAATAAAATAACACTTAAAAATCCCTCTAACAAATCAAAGGTCTCTCCTCTTTTCCATTTGGGCCGAAGTCATTTTAAATGAACCACGACTTTGGTTATGTAAAACATTTCTTTGGGCCATTTTACAAAAACATTTTTTCTGTGTGTGTGTGATGAAAACATCATTTATACCTGCTACAAATTTTGCGAAAGATAATTTGATTTTTGTCACTGTATTTCTTTCTTAAAAACCAAAATGACTTATTATTGACAAAATTGTTACACTTTTAAATATACACTAAAAACACTTTTTATTTTGTTAAAAAGACGTCAACATAGACCTTAAAGATGTTAAAATTTAAAATTTACATGTTTCGATTTGTTCATCAAATCGTCATCAGAATATATACATCAGGTATATATTCTGATGACGATTTGATGAACAAATCGAAACATGTAAATTTTAAATTTTAACATCTTTAAGGTTTATGTTGACGTCTTTTAAGCAAAATAAAAAGTGTTTTTAGTGTATATTTAAAAGTTAATTCCAATGGACGTATTTTGACTCTCCACTTTATTTGAAATATAATAACAGTTGAAAATTGTTACATATAATTTATTATCAAAATTAATTTGATTATGTATGTTATTTACTATGTCACTTTATGTTCTTTCAGATGTAGAGTAAGTTATATTTTTGTTGTAAATAAAAATATTTGTGATTAACCAAATTCTTTTGGTAACAATAAATACGTTTCCGTAGAATTTGTGTAAAAAATTGTACACTGAAAGAAAGTGTTGATTTTACAGTATAGTACTAACACCCCAGCTGCCAGTATTATACCGTAAAATTAACAGTAATAAACAGTAAAATAAGCAGTAATACGCTGCCCCGCATGCGCAGTAGTACTGCTTATTTTTACTGTTTATTACTGTTAATTTTACAATATAATACTGACAGCTGGGGGCCAGTATTATACTGTAAAATCAACATTTTTTTTCAGTGTATTTGTGCAGAAAATAGCACAGTAAAACATATGAAAATTCCTGTTATAATTTTCCCTTTTCTGTATGATGAGTATCCATCTTATAAAGATTGCACAAATAATAAATATATATCTTATGTAAAAAAAAAAATGTTCAAAAAGAATTGGCACTAATTCATGAACCCTAAAGTTATGCAAAATAAATAATTTACACTTAGCAAGATTTTATTCGTTTGTTATTTCAAGATGTTATATATTTTATTTCTAGGATAAATCTGTTAGTATGCACATTATATGGTTCATCATCACAAATATGTATTTATGTCATTCAGTAAAAGAATCGATGGTAGCTAAATTAGAGTAGTGTAAGCTGCGCATTTGATTTGCCTCCTATCCTATTCTATCCTAATCATAATCATAATCCTAAGAATATTATAAACGAGAAAATGTTTTTGGAATGTTTAGCTGAAGTAAGTGTCAAAGCGGATGAATTTTCAACTTTTAATATTTTTTTACATGCGAAAGTGACGCCACAGTGTATTTTCATTTATAAATCATAAATTTTCAAATTCCATATTAATTCCAAATTAATTTTCGTTTATTCTACAGCATACTATTAGGGCTTAGAAAACCCTTTAAAATACTACCATAAAAACAATATTATTTTATACGAAAACATAGATAATATACTTATCCATGAACGCAATAAATGTAAAATAGAATAACAAGAAAATACGTTTATTCAAAGACACTTAATCTTAGAGGAAGCTTAGGAAATTTCAAGCACATGAATGAACTGGTAATGATTTTATGTATCAAAACATTGATATGCAAAACGGAATATCAACTATATTATCTACTGTATTATCTACTATAAAATGAAATAAAGAGTTGGTCAATTCGTATATGTTTTTAAAATCATGGGTTTTTTTCTGCTTGATTAATGCATTTATAATCATATATTCTAATACTAGCAAATCTTGTGTGTGCGTGTGTGGCTATATATGCAAATTTTATCTTAAAAACGGCTCTAACAATTTTGACGAAATTTTGTATCCTACCGTTTCGGTGAACCAGAAAATCATTGGGCTAGGTCACATGTTCGAGAAAATTAGATTAGTGGGTCATTTTGGGTCACCATGGGTCAGGGTCAAGCTAATTGTATCTATAAACGGTTCAAACGATTTTCACTAAATTTTGTATCCTACCATTTTCGGGCACAAGAAGACTATTGGACTAGGTCATATGTTCGAGAACTTTCGATCAGTGGGTCATTTTTGGGTCAACGCGGGTCAAGTTAATTTTATCTAGAAATGGCTCTGTCTTTTTCGATTAAATTTCGTACCCTACGAATTTCGGGCACAAGAAAGTCATTGGGCTAGGTCGCATGTACGAGGAAATTCGATTAGTGGGTCATTTTTGGGTCACTGTGGGTCAAGTTAATTTTATATAATATAAAAAACGGCTCAGACTATTTAGACTAAATTTTGCATCCTATGGTTTTTTGGCACGATAAGACTGTTGGACTAGGTCACATGTTCGAGAAAATTCGATTCGTGGGTCATTTTGGTCCAAGGTTATGGGTCAAACTAATTTTACCTATAAAACGGCTCAGACTATTTAGACTAAATTTTGCATCCTATGGTTTTCGGGCACGAGAAGACTGTTGGGCTAGGTCACGTGTTCGGGAAAATTCGATTAGTGGGTGATTTTGATCATGGGCATTTACGGGTCAAGTTATTTTTATCTTAAAAATGGCTCAGACGATTTGAACTAAAATTTGTATCCTACTGTTTGTGGGCACTAGAAAATCATTGGACGATTTCACATGCTCGAAAAAAAGCTAATTGTATCTAAAAAACGGCACAGGCTATCTTGACTAAATTTTGTATCTTACGGGTTTCGGGCACAAGAAGACAATTGGACTTGCTCACATGTTCGATAAAATAGGAATTCAAGGAATACTACAGTTTTATTTATGTAATTTTTTAATGCAAAGAAAATTGCTAAAGCAGAATTAATAAGCATTGGAGAAAAGTTTCGTTTTAGACAGGTTTTCGTATTTGCAAGTATAATCCCATGGGGACCAGGAAATATTAAAAACAAGATTTCGCTTTCACAGATTTTACTGCATATTTTATTAAAAGAAACTGACAAATTTAAAATAATTTATAAAAAATAGATGGAACACGTTAAAACTTGACGGAAAAAATTACAATAACAATTTACTATTTGTACATTTTACCAATTTTTCTTTCAGATATTATTTAAAAAAAGCATGGTTAAAAATTCTTACTAAAAACGTTCCCCATTTAAAAAAATGTAAAAACAGTCTCCAATAAAAATTTCTACCACTTGACAATAGCGCTTTCACCCCCCCCCCCCGCAAGGACATCATCAGTTGTGATCTTCAACTTCCTTCCTCTCCATTATATATATGACTGCTGGTTGAAGAGCTCCCCCTATCGGCATTCAATATTATCTCTCTCTCTCTCTTTCCCCCTCTTCCAACATTTTTCTTCAGCGACAATCAAGTAATGAGTGTACCATGTCATTGCATGCGACTTTGAAGGCATTTATTTCTATTGATTCTCATATTAACGCGTTATGTAAGTTTTCGTAGTTAGCTATTTTCTTTATTTTTAGGGTATCAAGTTTTATTT
Source organism: Maratus michaelseni (assembly GCA_963931845.1). Classification (NCBI taxonomy): domain Eukaryota; kingdom Metazoa; phylum Arthropoda; class Arachnida; order Araneae; family Salticidae; genus Maratus; species Maratus michaelseni. Next base: position 217,389,348 of record OZ007588.1, read on the forward strand.
GGGTTTTAGCGTTCAATCTTGCAAGAGCTGTTGACTGTTTATTTAGTTTTATATCTCGGATATGTTCTTTCTTTCTTTCTTCTATTTTCCTCTTCGTCATTCCTATGTAAGTAACTTTTTCATTTCTGCTGTTTAGACAATTTATTTTGTATATTCCTGCTGTTTGTATTTCTTCATACTTTTCTATTTCATTTCTTATTGATTTGAAGAGGGATGGATTGGGGGTTAGTGGGACTATTTTTCCAAATTTTTCTAATTCTCGTTTTATTTTCAAAGAAACACCTTTTATATACGGAATAGGGGGAGTGTATGTTAGATTCCTCTGTGCTGGTTGTATATGGTCAATTCTTTCTCTTACTCTTTCAATTAGTTTAAGTATAGTTTTCCTCGGATGTCCTGCCTTTAAACCTATGTTTTCAATGATTTTAAATTCTTCCTTTAGTGATTTTTCTGTTGAACAAACATGTAAAGCTCTATTTATATATGTATTGATGGCTGCTAATCTGTATGGTAGTGGAGTATCGGCTTTATAGGAGATTATATTTAAGTTTGCTGTGGGTTTTCTATATACTGTAGTATTTATTTTAGTTATATCATGAGTTATTTTTACATCTAAGTAGTTGATCGAATGCTTTATTTCTTTTTCTATTGTAAACTGGATATTCTTATCATACGAATTTACTTTGTCAAGGAGGTTATCTAGATTAATTCGGTTATTTGTGATAATAAATATGTCGTCTACATATCTAAGCCATAGCCTGATTTCAGTTTTGTGTTCGTTTATAATTATTGATTCCAGATTTCTTAATTTCCATTCTGCGACTATATTCTTGCTATATTTTGCGATCGATCAAATAATTGAATTTCGTTAAGCATTAAATTTTCTGATTACTTCTCTATTATCCGGTCGACCACTTTTCATAACAAAAAACTATCGCCAAACTGTAAAATTAAACGCCAAAAATGCAGTCCGATTTACTTTATGTCAGAAGCATTATACGTATTTGTTACGTCATCAAATGGTTTTTAATTCGACATTTGCGTCTATTTTTCAATATGTTTTACTGATTTATTAGTTATTTCATTAATTGAAATAACAATCGTGTCCTTAAATTCTTATATTTTATTTATTTATTTATTTTGATATTTCAATGGCAACGTTCTCTCGTTTATTTGGCGTTACAGTTTGGCGATAGTTATTTGTTATGAAAAGTGTTCGACGGGATAATAGAGAAGTACAAATTTTCTTATTTTTAATCTGAGAAAGAAACAATAATCATGGATTTAATTAATTTTGAAATAGGCGGTGCAACCAAAACAATTTTGATTATTGCAGACGCACCGGGGTTAATTTTTGGCGCCTAAATGACGATTTTTGCTTTGTATGGCAACCTGGTGTTTTATAATAAAATTGAATTTTTGTGTAAATAAATAAAATAAAATAGGTACTTTTATGTTAGCTGGGCGTCAGGGATAACTCTCCGTCCGAATCTTCTTTCAATTGGAATCATTTAAATTGCAACATTTTACGTGAGATTTGTTATTCACATTGATATGTTTATGTTTAGATATTTTATTATTATTATATTGTAGCTAATTTTTAGTAAGTTTTTTTTTTTAATTTTACATTTCAATGTTTAAATATTACTTAGTTGATATTAGCTAATGTCAAAAGATTGGCGAACCACGGAGTTCAGAGAATAAACTCTATTCCTCGCAACAGTGGGAGTTACCGACTTTATGACGTCATAAGCAGAAGTAAAAGTTTAATTGAAAATTACGGCTAATTAATTAAATTTTCGAACAAATGAATGCACGATAACAAATCTGTGTCCAAATATCTTTCATTTAAAAAAAGAATGGTGTAATTTGATGCAGTAGTTTGTTCTCACGGATTGTCGAAAGAAATCGCTTAGCGTTTTAAATATATAGACTAGATGGAACCCGTCAAAACTTGACGCAAAAAAATACTATAACAATATCAGTAAAATAAGCTTCTTTATTATTTATGAAGTTGTATGATTATGGTGCGTATAAAACAGTCTTTCAAACATTTTATTTAATTTTTTTCCCCAGTCAAATACAGTATTATTTCCGATGCAAACTCCAAACAAACAATCCGTAAATAACTGTGTAATGCAAATCAGTTTGACATTACCACCATATTCCCCACGGCAAGAAAAAAAATTCATGGACCTATGAAGTATATACAAATAGTATATTCCTACGTTCATATCATATTCAGTAAATAACAGAACATAGTAAATAATGCACACATCTCCCCCACTGTGATAATGCAATCGAATGAGCTCCTATGCGCATGTGCATTGCATCTGCCCAAAAACACCGTCGAAATTCGACGTTAAAAAAGTTTTTAAATGATTAAATTAAAAGTTTTAAAATGTCCTATTTAATCATTGTTCGTTTCAAATCCATATATTCCAAAACACATCCATTGTTTTAAGCTAATCAATTTTTATGCAAAGATTAAGAAGTTTTTTACAGTAATAAATATATCTGCAGATGAGGGAGATTTTTACTGTTTTCAAGTGTAATTTATTTGTATGGTTTCTTCGGTTCCTTGACATAATCAGGATGATTATCCCTTTTCCATCACAGTCGGGGATATTTTTCCTCTTATACAGTTGGCAAATGTAAAAAAATAAAAAAATGCAAATCCTAGCATATCCTGATATCTGATGGAACATATTCATCAACGAATTCAACATATCAATTTTATGTTCAACATAAACTAAAAATAGTCTTTTTTTTTTTTTTTTTTTTTTTTCTTCCTGACAGATTTTTGTTTAGCGCCAAAATTTTATATCTTATGGATAATCTGATCTTATGATTTATCACTTTTTTTAAAAATTATTATTTACTTTTTATGATGGTTAGGGAAATCTATTTTCAATTGTGGCAAATTTCCCAGGGGCTATTTTACATTATTGAAGTAAACTGGTGTTCATTGATAAGATAGAATTGAAAAACTTTTCATGCTTGAAAATTATTTAAAAAGTCGTTAAATTAATCGGCAGTTTTCAAATAAATTTCAATCGAAAGCTAATTTTTTTTCTAATTGATGATGTAAGGATTGAAATTGTAAAATGTAGTAAAAAATAGGAATTTCTAGTATTTCGAAGTGATGTAAGCGCGATGAAAGCTAAAGCGATAGCGCCTTTGTTGTCACAACTGTTGTACATTTCTAAATATTGCCACTGTATTTTGGCTGGCGTCCAACAGCGGAAAAACATTTTTTGATATCGAAAGAGAAATTCACAGTGAAAGAATAGGTCCGGACTTTGCGCTAATAAGGAACTGTTAAATGAACTTATAATAAATCTACCAAAATAATTCCTATGAAATATTAGTCTTACATTGTTTATTCTAGCTAAAAATACAATAATTATTTCAAGATTTTTTTCTACCATAACACTATTTTTAATAACTTTAAATTTCCTGAAATCCTTTACTTTTGTGATTTTTTTTTATTAAAAAAGGAAATCTTCTATCCTATAATTTAAAAAAAAAGCAATTGGTAACATGTAATCAAGGTATGCAATCAAGATGAAGAAATCAATGACGGCTCCAATTCTAATCTTTATAATTACGAATGCAAAAATCAGTAAAATTATGTCATGTTAACACAATCATATACATTTTTCTCTTTAGTTTTATCAATGTTAAAATACACTTCAAGCTAAGCATAACGTCATTTTCACCGACGCAAACTTTTCACACGTACTTCATATACCTTACATTAATGCTTAAACACCATGCACACAAATATAAATATATTTTGTATTTAATTGTAATGAAAAAATGGCATCAACAAAGTTATAATGCATAATGATAAAAGAAACCCAATGGACAATATTCCCGTGACGTCACAATAAGTATGAATTTTTATTCGCTTATAAAACACGCGGATAAGTATTTTTACCGAAATTTAACTTGCAAATTAACAAAAATCCCTGACGGCTCGGCCTACAGGCACAGGTAGATTTCGAAGACGCAGAACGTGGAGCGCCTGTTTGTCGGGAATTGCGGAAGAAATTACCTTTTTGCGATGATCCTGCAGTTCGAATCGCCTACTTCGAAACCAAACTTGTTTGCAGGCGGAGCCAGCGAGGATTTTTTTTTTTTTTTTTTTTTTTTTTTTTGATATAAGAGTTGGTCCTATAAAAAACATGTCAATATAAAAATTTTAGATAATATTAAGGGGATTTATAATAAATTTAAGCGGATTTGAAATTTTGGGAATTGACGAAGTTATGAATTTTTTTCTTCTAAAACCGCCCTTCCCCCCCTTAAGGCAATTTTTAATTATATCAAAAATCTGTCACACATAAATTTTCGGCCCTTCTCCTAGAAGTAATAATAACTTCAAACTGATTCGATACGTATCATAATTAAGAAATTATGGGTTTTTTTCTGTTTTCACAAAAAGTCCCCCCATCCCCCCCCCCTTGGTTCGATTTTGCCCATTAACGAACTTGACCGAGATTTTATGCCCCTTGATTTTATGTATCAGTTTCGAAAAGATGCGGGAGTTGGAACCGCCTACTTCGAAAAATAACTTGTTTGCAGGCGGAGCCGGCAGGGATTTTTTTTTTTTTTTTTTTTTTTTTTTTTGCTATAACGGTTGGTCCTATAAAAAACTTGTCAGTATAAAAGTTTTAGATAATATTAAGTGGATTAATAATAAATTTAAGAGGATTTGAAATCTTGGGAATTGACGAAGTTATGAATTTTTTTCTTCTAAAACCCCCTTCCCTCCCCCCCTTAAGGCAATTTTTAATTATATCAAAAATCTGTCATACATAAGTTTTTGGCCCTGTTCCTAGAAGTAATAACAACTTTAAACGGATTCGATACGTATCATAATTAAGAAATTATGGGTTTTTTTTCTGTTTTCACAAAAAGCCCCAACCCCCCTTAGTTCGATTTTGCACATTAACGAACTTGAACGAGATTTTATGCCCCTTGATTTTATGTATCAGTTTCCAAAAGATGCTGGAGTTGGAACCGCCTACTTCGAAAAATAACTTGTTTGCAGGCGAAGCCGGCAGGGATTTTTTTTTTTTTTTTTTTTTTTTTTTTTTTTTGCTATAACGGTTGGTCTTATAAAAAACTTGTCAATACAAAAGTTTTAGATAATACTAAGAGGATTAATAATAAATGTACGCTGATTTGATATCTTGTGAATTGACGAAGTTATGAATTTTTTTTCTTCTAAAACCCCCCTTTTCCCCCTTGGGGCCATTTTTAATTATATCAAAAATCTGTCATACATAAATTTTCGGCCCTTTTCCTAGAAGTAATAATAACTTTAAACGGATTCGATACGTATAATAATAAAGAAATTATTAGGATTTTTCTGTTTTCACAAAAAGCCCCCCCATTTCCCCCCCCCCTTGGTTCGATTTTGCCCATTAACAAACTTGACCGAGATTTTATGCCCCTTGATTTTATGTATCAGTTTGGAAGAGATTTATGCAGAATTTTTCCAGTTATCATGGTCAGAAAAAAGTGACATAGATAGATAGATAGATAGATAGATAGATAGATAAACTTTTGAACTGGGGGTGTTTTTGGGTTCTGGGAGTCATGATCGGCGTAGATCTGCAAAAATTTTTCAAAATTTCCAACTTAGGTGAGAATGTAATAGGTAGTATTTCTTACGAAATCTACCTAAATTCGGCCTTAAAACCGCGTACTTTTAATATTTATTATTTCTCTTTTATTCAACCACAGAGTTTAGAAAATAAACTCTGTGCTTCGGAACAGTAGGCGTTATCCGATTATGACGTCATTAGCAGACGTAAAAGTTTAATTGAAAATTACGGTTAATTAATTAAATTTTCGAACAAACGAATGCACGGTAACAAATCTGTGTCCAAACAGCTTTCATTTAAAAAAAGAATGATGTAATTTGATTCAGTAGTTTGTTCTCACGGATTGTCGAAAGAAATCGCTTAGCGTTTTAAATATATAGACTAGATGGAACCCGTCAAAACTTGACGCAAAAAAATACTATAACAATATTAGTAAAATAAGCTTCTTTATTATTTATGAGGGGTTGCGTATAAAACAGTATTTCAAATATTTTATTTAAATTTTTTTCCCCTGTAAAATACAGTACTATTTCCGATGCAAACTCCAAACAAACAATCCGTAAATAACTGTGTGATGCAAATCAGTTTGACATTACCACCATATTCCCCACGGCAAGAACAAAAATTCATGGACCTATGAAGTATATACAAATAGTATATTCCTACGTTCATATCATATTCAGTAAATAACAGAACATAGTAAATAAAGCACACATCTCCCCCCCCCCTGTGATAATGTAACCGAATGAGCTCCTATGCGCATGTGCATTGCATCTGCCCAAAAGAACCGTCGAAATTCGACGTTAAAAAAAGTTTTAAAATGATTAAACTAAAAGTTTTAAAATGTTCTCTTTAATCATTGTTCGTTTCAAATCCATATCTTCTAAAACGCATCCATTGTTTTAAGCTAATCAATTTTTATGCAAAGATTAAGAAGTTTTTACAGTAATAAATCTATCTGCAGATGAGGGAGATTTTTAATGTTTTCAAGTGTAATTTATTTGTATGGTTTCTTCGGTTCCTTGACATAATCAGGATGATTATCCCTTTTCCATCACAGTCGGGGATATTTTTTCTCTTATACAGTTGGCAAATGTAAAAAAATAAAAAAATGCAATTTCTAGCATATCCTGATATCTGATTGAACATATTCAACAATGAATTCAACATATCAATTTTATGTTCAACATAAACTAAAAATAGTCTTTTTTTTCCCCCTGACAGATTTTTGTTTAGCGCCAAAAGGTTCTATCTTATGGATAATCTGATCTTATGATTTATCACTTTTTTTTTCTTTTTTTTTTAAATTATTATTCACTTTTTATGATGGTTAGGGAAATCTATTTTCAATTGTGGCAACTTTTCCAGGGGCTATTTTACAATATTGAAGAAAACTGGTGGTCATTGATAAGATAGAATTGAAAAACTTTTCATGCTTGAAAATTATTTAAAAAGTCGTTAAATTAATCAGCAGTTTTCAAATAAATTTCAATCGAAAGCTAATTTTTTTTCTAATTGATGATGTAAGAATTGAAATTGTAAAATGTAGTAAAAAATAGAAATTTGTAGTATTTCGAAGTGATGTAAGCGCGATGAAAGCTAAAGCGAGAGCGCCTTTGTTTTCACAACTGTTGTACGTTTCTAAAAATTGCCACTGTATTTTGGCTGGCGTCCAAAAGTGGAAAAAACATTTTTTGACATCGAAAGCGAACTTCACAGTGAAAGAAATAGGACTTTGCGCTAATAAGGAACTGTTAAATGATCTTATAATAAATCTACCAAAATAATTCCTATGAAATATTAGTCTTACATTGTTTATTCTAGCTAAAAATACAATCATTATTTCAAGATTTTTTTCTACCATAACACTATTTTTTATAACTTTAAATTTCGTGAAATCCTTTACTTTTGTGATTTTTTTTATTATGAAAGGAAATCTTCTATCCTATAATTAAAAAAAAAAAAAGCAATTGGTAACATGTAATCAAGGTATGCAATCAAGATGAAGAAATCAATGACGGCTCCAATTCTAATCTTTATAATTATGAATGCAAAAATCAGTAAAATTATGTCATGTTAACACAATCATATACATTTTTCTCTTTAGTTTTATCAATGTTAAAATGCACTTCAAGCTAAACATAACGTCGTTTTCACCGGCGCAAACTTTTCACACGTACTTCATATACCTTACATTAATGCTTAAACACCATGCACACAAATATAAATATATTTTGTATTTAATTGTAATGAAAAAATGGCATCAACAAAGTTATAATGCATAATGATAAAATAAACCCAATGGACAATATTCCCGTGACGTCACAATAAATATGAATTTTTATTCGCTTATAAAACACGCGGATAAGTATTTTTACCGAAATTTAACTTGCAAATTAACAAATTCGGCCTTAAAACCGCGTGCTTTTAATATTTATTATTTCTTTTTTATTCAACCACAGAGCTTAGAGAATAAACTCTGTGCTTCGCAACAGTAGGCGTTATCCGAGTATGACGTCATTAGCAGAAGTAAAAGTTTAATTGAAAATTATAGTTAATTAATTAAATTTTCGAACAAACGAATGCACGATAACAAATCTGTGTCCAAATATCTTTCATTTAAAAAAAGAATGTTGTAATTTGATGCAGTATTTTGTTCTCACGGATTGTCGAAAGAAATCGCTTAGCGTTTTAAATATATAGATGTTTTAACAAATATTTATTTCTTTCCTTTGTAATTTTCACTCTTATGATTCTCGCGCCTGAATTTGCTCGGACTGCTGTACAATAATTACGCCCCTGACCCCATATCCCTTGCTTATGCTTCTCAGGCATGAATGCAGCCTCTTCCCTCATAAACCCACCTCTGTGATAATTCAACACAAAATACTTTGTTTTGTTAGTCGATAATATTTTTAGGTTACCTTCAAAACTTGCAGTTTAGATTCAGACCCTTTTAATTTGGCATTGGAATATATAATATAAAGGCCAAAATTAAGAAAGTCAAGGTCAAAATTTTTGAAAACCAAGTTTTCATAAAAGTAATACTGTTCTATATAAAATGAGAGAGGATTGACCCTTTGAACCCCCAGCTTATCTATGTGCCTGCCTCTGCGTACCTTTGCGGTATGCGCAGGGTTCGCATGGGTTTTGGACAAACCTTAATATTTTGGCTAATGATAAAAGAAATATTATAGCCAAATGAAAATAATGCTAGAAATAGATTAGTCATGATATACTGATTAGGAAGTCGTTTTTAAACTCGCTAATGTACCTTCTTTTTCCTTCTAAATGTGTGTTCTAATTTTTATATTTGGTTTTAGAGAAGTTATTGATTTAAATTGATAGAAACTAATAAAAGAATATTATAGAAACTAATAAAGCAGATGTATTATCGACGATTTGCAAAATAGAGAAAACATTTCCAAATGGTATTTTGAAACAAAAACCGAGTTAACTCTGTATTCGAGATAGGATTTTAGTGGTTTAAATTAAACCAAATAAATAAAAATAAATAAAAATGTCAATGTCTTTTGAAAAACACAAAATATAAGTAATAAATTACACAAAAAGTTTCACTCGTTCAATAACATCATCTTCTAATGACATCATTAAGAGTGTCACCGAAAGAAAAAAAAATCACCCCTCGTAATTTTGCGATTTTAATCTTTCGTTTTTTCGCCAAATGAAACACTGTGCGGCGATTTGGCGCAATGGCGATCAGCAGCGAGAAACCGGAGTATGCGTAACACATGTTGGGAACCAATTTTATACAGGACTCCGTTTTAACTTAAGAAAGTGTCTAATTATTATTATTCTTTAGGTCGATTGTGATATATAGAAACTATTCACGTTAAAATTGAATTATTTTTTAAATATAACTTTAAATCGAGATCACACAAAAACATTCATGTAAAAACTGCATTGAGTCTTATAGTTATTATCAAAATGAAATTATTTGCATTTGAAAATCTATAGAATTCAGCTGAAAATATTCCAATGTACAATATTAAGTTACAAATGTCTCAGTCTCTCTTGAAAACGAAGCTTATTATGAATTTTCTGAAAATATAAATTATTTAAAATGAACCTTCTCTCTAATGACGTCGATGAACAATTTTAATGTGAATTCTCGTGCTTTAATCTATTATTATTCACTTCAGAGTAATGGTAAAATAAAAAATAAAAAAGTTTTATAGAAATTCTTTTTATCATTTATCATTATCTGCTCCTGCTCCATAAAATCATTTTGAACTTTGCAATTGAAAGTACATTCATTTGAATTTTTTTTAGCTTAAATAACTTTTATCGTCTGATCATTGTAATCAGATACCGAGAATCATTTATGTATAATCTCACTTTGATTAATTTCAGAGAAAATTACTCGGACAAAAAAAATAACAGAATTATGAATTTCAAAGCGATTCAATTCACGTAAAGAATTATAAGATTTCTTTTTTAGACTAATTAATTCAGCATTTGAATTATATGATGGACGATTCCTTGAAAATTGAACTTAATGTTCATGTAGATATGATAATACCGGGTTCGAAAAACTTTCGTTACAAATTAAGAAAATATTGTAAAAAAGAACAAATGACGAAAGAAAATTGCAGTTTCCACGATCGTGCTAAAGAAGTAATAGGACTTTTTCCATTAAAAAAAAATAATGGTACAGTTTTAACTATCAACATTAGAGGGCTCTGGCATCCAATATATAAATTGAAATATATTTATGCAAATCAGGCCGACAATAAAACAGCTGGATGAATTTGAATTCTCCTTTGTTACCAAAAACATTCTATCATTAGCGCAATAAAGCACTGCATGAAGGGTAGTAGAAAGTAACCGAAATGCGATAAGTCTCAAGACCGAAAAAAGGTCCATTGAAATTCAGAGGACAATAAACCTTTCCTGATATTTTTTCCAGTTCAGTCTATTTTATTTACACGCTCCATTTATATTTACCCGGTATCCTAAAATGGACTGATTGATTTTAAAATTCAATAACTTCCAAACGGTGACAGATATTTAAAAAAATCTTGCAGGGGGTTATGTAAGATGTAGGGAGCTTTTTCACTGCGATTCCCGATTTTAGCTCGAATTACCTGCAATAGATGGCGCTGCGAGCGATAGGGGTGCAATCCAGGCCAAAACTAAAATTACTCAGCATTGATGCGAAGGAAGGAAGTTCAACACATGGAGTGGGTCTCATTCGCTAATACAATTTGTTTTTAGCGCCCGATTCTGATCAACATTTTATTCGTGAATGAGACCCACTCCCTGTATTGAACCTCCTTCCTTCACATCAATAATGGGTGATTTCTGCTTTTGTCTCGATTGGATGTCTATTGCTTGCAGCGCCATCTATTGTCGATAAATCGAACTAAAATCAGGAACCTCAATAAACAAATTCCTGACTCATACATTATTCTCCTGCAAGAATTTTTTTAATATCAGTCACTGTTTGCAAGATACTGAATTTTAAAATCAGTCAGTTCATTTTAGGAAACCCGGTATCTGCTTCATACTTCGGCTAATCGTCCTCTATCAATGACTTTTGCAAATATAACTTTACTTTTTGTTATTAAAAATATACGATCACTCTCTGATCTCATTCGTACAAATCGCAATTTTTTTATCGTCATTTGTGCTGTTTTAAATAATTTTCAAAGCTGTAATGCGATTTTAGTGCATTGAGTGCAATCATTCATCGAATTACATCTTAAGTTTTTGAGAAATGGTGCATTTAAAGAATTATAGACATGTTATGCACCTGTTTTTAAAATGTATTTGCACAGATTAATTATCTTCAGAAACTGTAAAGTCCTCTTGTAAAGGTAGATGAAAGTAAAAATATTATCTTATATCATCTATTTATGTAAGCCATATGTCATATACTTCGTATTACATTCCATAATATTGTTACATGGCTCACATATGTATATGGTAGATAAATTGCTGCTAAGAATTTGGCGACCCACAAAATTTAGCGCCCTGGGCAATTGCTTTCCTTCCCTTCTGCCTCCATCGCTATGCTATTGGGTTTTTTTTACGCAATCTTGAAATTGTACTTCTTTTTGTTGCTGTAATTTGTATTACATATATAGACAAGAAATAAATACAAGTAGAGAAACAAAAGAAAAACACAACATAGTTTGTCTGCTCTACTTGGTCTGACCATAACTCATCATTATACTCTAAATAAAAAAGAATTACTATTCTTTCCGGACCACAGTTGGGCGTTTTGACGATCTAGGTGGACAAAATTATTGCGCTGGAGCTTAATTAGGTTTTGCTGGTTTTTCGAATGTATCACTAATAAAATGCTCAAACAGTGATAAATATTTGGTTTATTTAATTACTTATATTATTATTATTATTTATATTATTTATATTATTATTATTATTATTATTTATATTATTATTATTATTATTATTATTATTATTTATATTATTATTATTATTATTATTATCATTTATATTATTATTATTATTATTATTATTTATATTATTATTACTATTTATTTTATTATTTATTTACATTATAATATTATACTGTCATGAAAACTACACATGTATTCGGATAATTAAAAGTGGTTTAAAATTGACTAGCAAGATTTGAACTAAACATACATACTTACACTGTAAGTTAATATAACTTAATGATTAAATAATAATTAATAATAATAAGGTTTCACTGGTCTACCAGGGTGACTTTTATTTAAAACTTTTTCGTTTTCTATTGCTCGAATAACGCAATCCGGTAAGTGAAAGATTCCTTGAAACCAGGCGGAATAGTATTGATAAAAACATTGTCTATTTCTTTCCGATTTAGATCATTTTTGTTGAATTTTAAAACAAAATGTCCTGCACGTGATTTCAGACGCTTAAAAATGTTTCCATTTAACAGGGACAGCTTCGAATTTGCTTTCATTTGGATTGGCAACCCATAAGTCAACATCAGATTGCCGAGAAATGTGTATAGTCATCCTGAAAAATAAAAATTTTAAAATAAAAACATATTTTAAACATAAGCTTGTATGTTTTGTGTGACTCTGTAAAAAATATAAATGCTACCCAAATTATTGTCAGTTGAAACAATGCTGTTGTGTAAATCAATAACCTATATAAATTTTATTGATTTTTAAATAAAATTGTTTCTTATAGACGGTGATGTATCCGAATTATTTGTGTGGCCCTTAAAATAAATATAACTGCTGCTCACTTTATTTTCACTTTATAAGATGGTATTGTGCATCTCGATAATCTAGATTAATTTTGTTGAAATACGTTCCCAACTTCCAGGGTCTCTTGAAATGAACCTAAGGTCAGTCAGCATAGTGAGTATCACTGCTTTATGAAAATATATTTAAGAATCAGTGTCCAAATTGCTGTGAACTGGGTGTTTAAAATCTGGTGAAAACTTTAATTAGGGGATAGTAACACAACAAGTATTTTTTTCTTTAGAAGAGCAGGATAGCATGCCATCTATTCAGTCGAAAATTGCTGAATGTCTAATTTTAATAAGAACTTTAGTTCACAATTTTAACAAGAATGAAGATATTTTATCGTAATTTTCAAAGGACATTGCATGTTCTGTGTGAAATGTAATGATATCACTAGAATTAGTAAAATTGGCCACCAAAACGACGCTGAAAAAATATGCTCCATATTTTGAAATGTTGATCACAGTACATACGTTGTCATTGACGTTGCCATTGTGCGCTTTTAACATTTTCCGTGATGTCATCACATTGCACAGAAAGAAAAATAAATCTGTTGAAAATTTCGTTAACATTTCTTCGTTATTGTTAAACTTATGAACCAAAATAATGCTGCGTTTAGATGTGAGAGACCCTGTATTTTTGACTGAAGTATTGGATCGTGACACTGATTTTCTATACAGAAATTATTTGCTGCGGTGTTCTTCTTAAAGTTTATGTAGTGTTAGGTTTCTACTTCTTACAGTTCATTCGCTATCTCATCTTGTTTTAAACACCCTGTATTTTCAATATAATATTAATGCAATGTTTAACAAGAGCATTCTTTCAATACTCTCTTTAAAAAAATCCATTTGGCATTTCCCTATAATTTAATTTTCAAACACAAACGAATTTAAATAATTACTCTTTTTTTTTATTTCTTCTGACATCTTAATTTAGAAATCTGCTGTACTTAACAGTTTTTTGTGAAAAGAAGCTTTGCAAAAAATAGGCGTTTTAAAAAAAATTAAGGAAAAGTTCTCTTACTTAGAAAAAAGAATGATGAATGTTTCCGCTAGCGAAAAAATAAGAGAAAGATTTTTTTTTTTTTTTTTTAAGTGATGTTATTTGGTTTTTCATGATAATTTGTCATTTTAATTAAGTTATGTAACGTTAAAATTGCATTTACTCTTTAGGAAGCAAACTTTTAAAAGTATTATTAAAATACTGTTAGTAACAGCAATTGTCGGGGTGTTCAAAGTTGCACTGAATTCACATATGTCAGGTAAATATGAGATAAAGCATTTTTTTTTTTTTTTTTTTTTTTGAGCTGTAGGGGTATAAGATGTGTTTGTTGTTCGCAAAAAAAAAGATGAAATTTACCAGAAAAAAAAAGAAAGAAAAATCCCGCCAAATTTTGCTATAAACATTTATTTCTGGTAACCCAACTCTCTCCCATGTTTGCTATAACGCTATATCAACCATAACCATTCTACCAGCTCTGGCGCAGTTTTATCAAAGAAGCACAAAACTGCATCTGAAGTTAGAGAACCCGGTTATAATCTAAAGAGGAATGTTTCATTTAAGAACAACAATAACCTTCAGACAGTTTCTGTGCCGTATCTGAGAACGGTTTAAGAAATATCACTTTTGTCAAAAATTTTTCACACGCTAACATGCTAGGGGGTTAAACGGGGGAGATATTATCGATAAAATGTCATTCTACTGTATTTAAGTGTCATATTTTATTTTTCTCAAAAAATATCGAATATAACTTTTACAATTATAAAATTATGTAGCAATTATTGAGGTTTGATCTTTAATATTGCAAAAGTCCCCCTATTTGTTATGCATAAGATATTCAGATGAGTATCTGAACAGGTGATATATATTCTGGCATTAACTTGAAAAATTCCCCAACTGAATACGTAATCAGATTCTTTATTATTAACTATCGATTTTACCATCGATTTTTGAGTTTATTTTTATAGAGTAGACTTTTTGCTCCAAATCAGTTTAGGATTTTACAAGAATGATGCAGGAAAATTCCTTTGTTTATGTGTCTCTGAACTAGAATTAAATGAGACTTTTTCTAATGATATTAAAAATACTTATAAATAATAAAAGATAATTGAACAAAATATAATACTTTCAATTTTATTTTTTTCCTTACAATTAAAATGAAAACATTTTACTTTTTCATTGTTTATTGTTTGAAGGGTTCCAAATAAAAGTATTCATTTTTTTAGGTGCGTTCGCAATTATATAAATACGTAGCACCTATAGTCGTTGTCTGGTCCGTCCGTCTGTCCTCATATAACAGCGCAAAAACTACCCAACCGAATATTTTGAAATTTGATGTATATAATCGTTGCAGAATTTTGTCGGGTCATTTTTATTTCTTGAAAATCAAATCAAAACTTAAAAGGATATTAATAAAAGTTTTCATCATTGTATTAAATCATATCATACGCAATTAATTCAATGATATGCCATGATAAGTAATGATTCTAAGTTTCCATGGTGATTACGTCATATTTAAGATGGAGTCATATTATTTTCGTATTATTGAATTTAAAAACCGAATTTGTATACTAAAATTGTTTAATTATAGCAATCCTATAATCTTCCGACAGTTTTTTGGATAGATGTTTCCAGAGAAATAGATATTAAATGGAAAAAGAGTTTAAATATGGATTTCAAGTTCTGAAATTTTCAAAGCTAGGCTTAAGTTTCCCATTGGAATTTTCAGTAAATATCAATAAAAGGTAAAATGTTGCCAACTGAAAATGTACTTATTTTATTATGGAAATTAATCATATCATAATAACAGACGATATAATTCATTTTTCAGTGAAATAATAACGATGATTTTTATTACATTGTCTGTATTGGATATTTGCGCACAGTATATTATGCAACAGAATTCTAATTAATTTTTTGTAAAAGTGTATTGAAACTTAATTTCATAAAATAAAATTTATATCTATAATATGAAAATCTGCGCATAAAATAAATTTTGTAGTCATGCATTTTTGCATAAGAGTGCAACAGCTATTGCACCAAGATCTGAATATTTATAAAACTAGTTATAGTACGAACGCACCTCATTTGTCACGTTTGACGTATAATTTCCAACTTGTTAAATGAAAGCAACTTCAAATGACAGTTCAAAATAATGGTTCTTTTCTTCACTTGTTGCACGTCAGTTGACGTATTTTAGTGTGCAAGGTTAGCTGTCCTGGCATTAATTCCTTCTTTGTTAATAAATAGCCCAGTTTCATTGGCTTTTAAACAGGTGAACTGCTCTGGCAAAAGAGATTATATCTTTAAACAGGGGCAATGTAGGAACAACCTCGTTGTAAAAGAATCTCAAAACCACACAGCACTATGTAATGCAGCGATCGCTATAATGCGTGCAAGAGCGCTTAGTGTCTTAAATAAAAGAAAACAAAAAGCATCATTCGATGTAGCAATCTAGCTAAATTGGAATCTCAAAGATACATGAAATTCGGTAATGCTGCGTTTGCATGTATGAGCGCTTCGCGTACATATAAATAAACAAACAAACAAACATCATCCTATTTAGCAGCCTCGTCGGGCGGGAGTCTGAAACATACATAAAATTCGGTAATGCTGGACTCAACGTAACACATATATTGTGAGCTTAGTTCCCATGAAAATCAATAAATACATGACAATATGCTGCAACCTCGCTGTATAGGAATATCGAAAGCACATGAAATTCAGTAATGCCGCGGTCATTATAACGTTAACTGTCTCTAATTTTAAACGTCTAGTAATAGGGGAAAAGTTCGTTTTCACATCCCACTCCGAGATAACATACATTACACACTTGTCTGCTTGAAATCCATCAGGGCAACTGGGCAATTTCTATCTACAAACTTCGATGGCAATTGTCATTTTTTCTCTAAATACCAGAGCAACTGATCTATACCCATAAATGGGAATAAAAAACCATTCATTGTACTTTAGAAGGGTACTTTTTTTTTTTTATCCTCAAATTCTTATCGTAGATTGATGGATCAAAATAAACCTTTTTTACCCAGCAGGCTGCTGATTCTAATTACGTAATACGAGCGCGGGAGAATGGTTTATTTTTAAAATGCATATTGCACGACTCTTGAGTTAGTTTTCAAACGTAATTAATACGTAAATAAAAATACGTAATAACAGTTTTGATATTTCTCATATTGGGATTTATTTCATAAGCACGTAAAGATTTTTATTATTCGACCCAACTTATGTATGTAAATAGGCTTATTTTTTATTATCAATATGTTACTTGCCTACAATTTCTATCAAGAGCAGCATCTTAGTAACAATTTTAAATTAAAATTCTCATAAGAAAAATAATTTTTACTTTTAATTTGTCAAAAATAAGTTCATCAAATTCAAATTTTAAAATAATAAAATCAGAATTATTTGAATGAGTTCGACAGGAAAATGGACAAAAAATTATTTTCCTTATCTATTTCATCGATGCCCCTTTCATCAGATATAGAATCTCACCTATGCGGATATTTGAAGCATTTGGCAATCAGCGTTTTCCAAACATGGCAGTTAAATCGGCCTTTAAACTCTTTCTTTTTTTTTCAGCGATATATAATTTTGATAAGTTTCATTAGAAAACTTAGTTTATATTATCTTTCTAAATTATGTATTATTCTAAGCTATATAACTTTCAATTCAAAACTATGCTTGTTGTTGGAGAGATTTAAAATTTAAATTATAAAACTTGCCGGGTGTTACTCGAACCCATAATAATTAGCTCCTCCTGTCAGAAACACACCAATTATTTTAGCGGCAATTTGAAGGCAAATTGTAATCGTGCAACCTAGGATAGATTTTGTATTAAATTAAGAAGTCGTACCGCGTTGTGTCATTTCGAAGAATCTTATCCCTATGGTTGACCCTCAAGTCCGCTGTAAAATCTTATCTAAAGTAGTAATTTAAACCAACATATATATTAATTTAAATAAACATCACACTGGAAACCATAATAAATGTTAGAGTCTTAATTAAGAGGAAATAAAAGGGTTTTATTTACAAAATACACAGATTGATAAAACATAAAATAGAGAGTAAAATAATTGTAAAAAGTATATGCCTTGTACATTATATTTCCTGGTTTTGGTTAAGTTATTACGTTATTATTTTAATTATTTAAGTTTAAGCATGATACCACATTTGATAATATTCTAATTTAATAAATTATGATAACAATTAAATTTTTAAGCATCCATGATCCTGGGATGGCAGGAGAAATATTATCTCCTCAATATTCATTAATTAATTTAAAAAGTTTTTTACAGTAGCTGGGTAAATAATATGTACCTGGATTTCTCAAGAGAACAGTAGTCATTGGTAGAGTTCACAAGTGGGTTCTTGCTTCCTGGGCACATATTTTTAAAAAAAGTGTGATTAATTTAGTTATAACTACAGGCTGTTGACATAATGCAAATGCAGCCTATGGAGAAAAAGTCAACGTTCATTTTTAGCAGCAAGTTGCTGAAAGAGGATGTCTTCCTCTTAAGGTTGTTGATAGAAGAAGTGATTTTTTTCAGTTCTAACGAAATTTTCGTTCCCCCCCCCCCCCCCCCCAGAGGGGTGTAAAAACTTTACCTCCTCCTTTTTGGCTCTATATCCAATGCTGATGTTAGGGGCCAACTTCCATGCCCTCTCGAAGTACTTTCACTGGTCGCCGTGTCCATCTGATTACAGCAACGCTTCTCATTTGCGCCTGCCATATTTCGCATGTCCGACACTCATACGTGACTGCCCCTCTCCTTGTTACCAGGAATAGTCAGTTTGATGTTTATCGTTGTAAATTTTATGACCCTCGAAATTGTCCGTCATAAATCCCTGTTTGTCCACAGCATTGCTGAACTGTCAAGTTCGGCGCCTGTCTGCGTTCTGCCATCGTAAGCAAGGCCACCCATGTAGTTGCCGTTGTTTTGATTACTATGTTATGCGGGATATACCAATAATTTAGGTTCTATCCAGCACTTGTTATTATTTTTTCTCAATTAATTCATAAAAAAATTAAGGTTTGTGAAAATCAATGACTGGGGAAAAGGAACAGATAAATATATTTTTTTACTTGCGACTAGAATTTTTTGCTGGCTACCAGATTTTTATCAATTGTGTAAAGCCTGTCAGTGTGTGTCCTTGCCTTAAATGTGTAAGATTTGAATATTAAGTACGTTGAATCAGGTTTTCTTGAGGTTTTTTGAGCGTCGTTAGAATTACACATCGAACTAAAATTGGATGTTCTTTTCTAACTTTAGTGAAAAGTGTTGAATGATGTGGTTTAGACATTTGGAACAATTTAGACTTTGGATAGTGACGTGTGATGTTGATAAGGTGAGGTATTTAAACGTCTACATCTTCTTTGATAGATTATTCTATGGTGAAATTCTTTGAGATTAATTTAATTTGTTTTTTAACAACTTTCATCATTTATTTCTCTGTTGAACTCAAATAAATTGTTTTCATCACTTTGTTAAACTTATATCGTATTCCATTTACAATCATGGGCCGACTCGAAGGAAATGTTGCAATATTAACACAGTCTATATAAATAAATATTATATATGATATTCTCATATGCAGAAACGTTTCCTGATATAAAAGTTAAAATAATACAGAGTAACCTCGTAATGACGCATAATTCTGGAAATCTTACCTTTATCTTCAAAAATCTTTAGAAAGAAAATTAGTTAGAAACCTCAAAAAGCAAGCGATTTTCGAAATTAGCAAAAATATCTTCCGAAATTTACGGGCATGTAAATGTGCATTGGATAGCGAATTTCAAGATGAATTCCCGTACATAAATATTACAACGTATTAAGATACAATCATGTATAAGAGCCCATATCCACTTTAAGAGATGAACGCAAAAAAAAAGTTAAAATTTAGAAAGAATCTTAAAGCAATTTATTTAATATTTAACGATATTTAATTGAAATCACATTTTTTCTGTTTAAATCTCAAGTATTCCGTACGTTTTAATGTATTTCTCAATCACTTATATGAAGGTTAGAAATTGATTTAAAAAATTCATTCTTTAAAAAAGCATTTTCTGTCATAAAAGGGAAAATATCAAAAATGTTCCTATTTATTTCTTTATTTATTAATAGGAAAATGAAACGATCAATGTCGGTTATTCAACGTCCGCATAAAAATACGACGCTTTTGAATGCATTTTAGCGACCATTTCAACATTTTAGAACTGGGGCTTTTTCTGTTCTAATCAAAACTATTTTTAAAAAATGTTTGAAAGTTTATTTAACAAAAATACTATTTTTTACCATACTGAAATAGTAAGAATAATTTTATATTTTTAAGATATCCCAGCACGTTGAAAAAATCAAACATGCTATACTTAATTCATATTTTATATCATAAAATTGTCGAAATTACTCGACTGAAATATTTATATTTAAGTTTTTAAGTATTTTTTTATAGAGAAAAACATAATAAATTTATTATTTTAAGAAATATAAATAAAGATACATAAAGTTAATTTAACATAAGGTCAGAAAAATTTGTAATAATTTTAATTCCAAGATGTTTAGTCAAAATAGCGTAAAATTTGGTATCTGCACGTAAATTTAAACACAGAATGAAAATATTTTTTTAAAACAAGGTGTTGCCATTGAAAATTTAAAAATTATTTCAAATTTCAACATGTAGACAACCCCCAAATCCTAATCCATACATACCATTTTATAGACGTTATTCTGAATCTACTTATCAGACTATTTGGAGTAGAAATAGTGTGGAATGTGTCCTTTTTCTTCGTATCTTGTAGCATGTCTAACTACTCTTTTATGAGGGTAGTCTAGGACTAAATGGATTGTGTGTGAGCGTATTGTCCGGTTTCTAACATTTGTGCGTGAACGAATCTTTTCTGTCAGTCCTCTTACTTTCGTACGTATGATTAAATCTTATTATCACGGGGTTTTTTTCTGCAGTTAATGGGCTAATCAGGTGGCTGTGGTTGACTGCTGAGTATAAATACACTGGTAGAAGTTGGATCGTGCGGATTTTACCGAGTCTCGGCCTAGTGATTCTACAAGGTAGTTTACCGAGTGTTATTCAAGCATCATGTCATTTGCCGCTACAGTTGGCGTAGATTAAGAATGCGGTTAGTTTCTACAGCCTACAAATATGCTTTTTGGTAAGGTGTTAATCTCAATACTTCGAATAAAGTGAATTTGGAGTCCAAAGGATTCCATATATTTAGTGACATTGAAGTATTTCAAGTGCTACTATTTAGACAGTTTTCAGTGTATTTAGTGATCTTCTACGTAGCTTACGTTCTTAAATACGGTTAGAGTAGACACCTTGCTGAAGTTTATTTAGGACTTATAGATTGTATTGAAATTCGCCACTTTTTTTGTTAGCTCAGTACTTACTTATTAAAGTTGATCATCTTTAACGTAGTGTCTCAGATTTACTTCATATTGACCTTTTAAATAAACTTGTGTTTTTATCTTAAATATTGTCTCAAATGGCTCCACAAACTCAAATGACCCCACAAACTGCACAATATATGTATAATATGCTCCTTTAAGAACTGAATTTTAATTTAAAAATTTAAAATTTAGAAGAGGTTTAAAAGCATCTAAAACTTCAGAAAATATTAACATATTTTTTTTAACTAAAACCACATTTTTTTTTTCTCTGAAAATCTCAAACTATTATGTGAATTTTCGGCGCATTTCTCAATCACCTAGAACAGTATTAGAAATTGTTTTTAAAAATTTACTTCATTTTCTGTTATGAAAGGAAAAAAAGCAAAAAAAAATTCATATTTATTTCCATATTAAGACTTGCGCGGCAGCGCAAGTCTTATTTATTTCCAGTGCGACTTCCCCATGCTATTCTAACACAGCAAATCCCGTTGATCGAGTTATTTTACTAGAGTTTTTCCCACTTTTTGTACGCGCTTCCACAAATTTTCTTCAAAACACCTAATTCTGTAAAGAAATACATCCTCCAATCAAAAAACTCTAAATATTGGTGTTGTTACTTTCTTTAGAGACCTGTCAGGCTTTGGCTAGCGCTTCGACTATTCATCCAATCACTGCTTTTTATTTCGGATGATGTTACTGTCATTAAGCACTTGGACATGCGATCTCGTGGTATATGTTTACTATTTCAAAAATATGCGAGAATATTGTATTTATCTTTAATATCCGAAGATGTTTAAGATCCGAAGTCTTTATCAAAATTTGATGAATGTTCGATATTTACTTATCTAGTGATCCTGTGATGTTACGAAATGAGTTTTTAAATTTCTATCTTAATCGATGATTACTAAAATTCAACATGGGGAAAAAATGCAAATTTTCTGGTTGCAAGAGTGATGCACGATACTTTTACAAAGACTATATGCTGGGAGTTTTGTTTTTCCCTTTTCCTAAACCACAGAAAAACTTGAGTAAATGTAACGAATGGCTTTCTGCTTGTGGTAGAAAAAATACAGAAACGGTGACTAGAGACTGGTATGTTTGCTCTCGGCATTTCATTGATTTAAATGGCCCAACTGAAGAGTATCCTAACCCTATACCAAGAGTATCTCTGTCTGAGCCGTTAAGTGATACATCAAATAAATATTCACGATATTATCGACGAAATCGTGAAATTTTCAAAAATAAAAGAGCCGCATACTATAAAAAATGTAAAAGCCAGATACAGAAGCGTAATACTTCATATTGTTTGCAAAATAAATCAAAGGCTAATAAATATAAGCTAAAATACTGGAACACAAAAAAATACTCAAATCGTAATAGGATTCTCACCTCTAAAAAAATTAATCCTTCAAGATATCGACAGCTTGCTTTAGTGAAAAATCTGCTAAAGAGTTATAAATCAAACATAGCTCAGCAAAGCAGAAGAACAAATATTCAATTTGTAAAAACTCAAATAAAAGCTCAATTACTTGCGCGTAAAGCTATTCATACTAAAAATGTTTTGTATGCAAAGAGTTTATCGGCTTCAGAAAAATTTTCAAACAAATGTCAACAGATGTTATCAAAATCAACTCAAAATATCACTGCAGAAAATTTATGTGAAATAATTGGTGGTGAAAGAATTCACAACTCCAATGCAGAACCCTATTTTTGGGAAATAGCATATCACCCATTGGTTCACATACATTTAGATCATAATTATAGTAGTCATTCCAATTCTAAAATAGAACATATTCCTTTAGGTGATTTACATTTCGAGAAAAACATTGATGGTCATCATCCCAAAACTCTAATGTGGAAATGTGGACCTCTCTGTAACATTCGAGAGAATTCAGTTCAAAGGTTATTGCATATTCTTCATATATTTGCTTCTTCTCAGGGCAGTTCTACAAAGGAATTATTTTCAAACATAGATTGTTGTGAGTATAAATCGTATTACATAAAAGAAGATCAAATGTGTGCTGTTAAGTTGGGTCATGCAGTTCATTGCTTAGACAATTGCAAATGTAAAAGCATTTTGAGAGTCATGACTGAATTGTCACCGCACTATAGTGGCTTGAGAACTCTTCTTAGATATGTGTATGGAATAAAAAAACTTTTTGATGCATACAATTTAATTGATAAAGCCATTCTAAATGCCGATTTTATTGATTTAAAAGTGGTAGTCGAAGAATTGGGAAGTCTCATAAAAAAAGAAAAAAAGAAAGACAATTGTGAAACAAATTCAAATACATCTGTCATAAGACCTATTTGGAAAGAAGCTGAATTGTTAGAACAATTTGAAAAGCCCTTGGCCCACTGTTTTCGAGAAATGCATGAATTTCATGACACACCTTGCGATTCCTGTGAAAAATTGTACCAAAAAAGGAAACTTACACCAGTGTCTAAACTGGTTTCCAAGCATGCCTTAGAAAATACACAAAATATTGCATTCAATATATTAAGAACAGCTTGGCTTTTGCAAAAACCAGGCTCTGATATAGAACTGTTTGAGGAATTAAATCTTTGTGATTACTGCTACAAGAGAATTATATCAGGTAAAGTTCCTGAGCGATCCTTCCTCAATGGATTACAAGTGCATCCAATACCTGATGAAATTAAAAATTTGAATATGTTTGAAAAAATACTTATTCAGAAGTGTAAAGCATTTCAAGTGGTAGTTAGACTAGGAACTAAGCTAAAGACTTTAAACCATTCTGGCTTAACAAAGGCAATTAAAGGTAAAATTATTTATTTACATTTGCCTCTGCAAAATAATATTGACATGATTCCTCTAGGTTTACCAGATAATCATGAACTTCATATATTAGTTAATGGCCAACCAACTAAAAATAAAATAGTTTGGCAATCAATTGTTAGGCTTGAAAAGATAATGAAAGCACTGAGAAAGTTAAAAGAAATTAATCCTTTGTATGCTGATATTCATGTTTCTCAGTGCAACACTGATTATATTTGTGGTAATTGTAGTGAAATAGATAATCGAATTTCTACGCAACCAGATGCTTTATTGTATAGATTATCTGAAACTCAACAAAAAATGCTCTTTGATCAGTATACAATCCATCCTGTCAACGGAAAAAATCCTACAGGTATTTTAGAAGCATTTCAAATGAAAAAAGTTGAAAAAGAAGCTGTTAGTTTATTTGAAAAAAATTTGGACTTTATGTGTTTTCCTGATTTGTTCCCCACAGGTGAAGGTGGCCGATATTCTGATAGGCCTTTTGGTGACTTAACAGAAGCTGATTATAGAGCTACTAGAATATTGAATAAAGATCGAAGGTTTTCCCTCAATGAACAATACCTTTTTCATTGCTTTTATGAAAGTGAGATAAAATCTATGACCAATAGCATTAACTTTATGCTTCGAATGACTGGCAACAAAAGAATGCCAGTCAACTCTCTGATTGATAAATTTGTTGCCAAAGATTCAGAACTTGAAACTGCTTTATCAGTTTTTATGCAAAACATGAGAGGTACACAGGAATATTGGTACAAACGACAAGGAGAATTAAAGACAATGATGCAAAATTTTGGTAGTCCAACATGGTTTGTTACTCTAAGTTGTGCGGAATATGACTGGTTCGAATTGCATGAGCACCTTCGATTGTCATATTCTGATAAAATTGCCCCTAACAGTATTGCAGAGTTGTGTTCCTCAGATCCTGTTGCTGTTTCTCTGCATTACCACAACCGATTTCAAGCTCTTTGGAAACACCTTATTATGAATAAAGAAAATGCCATTCTTGGCAAAGTAGAACATTACTTCTGGAGAGTGGAATATCAGGGAAGAGGGACACCTCATATTCATATGGTACTTTGGATAAAAGATGCTCCAAAAATTGGTAATGCCAGCGATAAAGAAATATTAGCATTTATTCAAAAATATGTCACATGCTCACTTCCTGATAAAATTGAAAGTCCAACTTTGCATGAATATGTTCAGAAGTATCAAATGCACCGATGCAATCCAACTTGTCAAAGAAAATACAAATCTGGAGACAAATTTCTTACCAGATGTCGATTTAAATTTCCAAGAGCAACAGCTACAGTTGCAAAATTAAATGATGTGCATTCTAGTATAAGACATCATTTATCTTCCAAGTCAAAAAAGCGTCTTTACATACTCCCCAGAACATCTGCTGAAATGTACATTAATGATTATAATCCATTGCTTTTATATATATGGAAAGCTAATGTTGATGTCCAATTTATTGCAGATAAAGAAATAGCAGTGGCTCGTTATATAACATCTTATATTACGAAAAAAGAAAAATCTGACATGGAAGATCTCTGGAATGAATTGGCAAACAAAGATTTACGCAGTCGTCTTTTTAGTTTTGGCTTAAAAGCCATTTCACATCGAGAGTGTGGTGCTTATGAAGTTGCTGATAGAATTCTTGGACATCATCTTTACGGAAAATCAGAATCTATTCTTTTCATCAACACTACCAAAAAAGAAAAAAGAAAACGTTTATTAAAACCTTTTAAAGAGCTCAACAAACTTAAGGAAACTGACCCTACCAGTGAAGATATTTTTATGGTTCAAATGGTTGATGGTGTATATCCCAATAGACCAGATGAACTTGAAAATATATCCCTGTATGATTTTTCAGCTTTTTATTATCGGGTGCCACAAAAATCAAATGAAAAAATGCCAAATAATTTACAACTTAAAAATAATATTGGGCTATTAAAGAAAAGATGTAAGCCTTTTCTAATACAGCATACTCGTCATGATCCTGATAAATCTGATACTGAACGGGAAAATTACTATCACAGTCTTTTGATGCTTTTTCTTCCTTGGCGTGATGAAAGTATACTTTTGGGTGACCATGTTAACTATCAGAAATCTTTTGAAAATCATCTTCCAAAACTGAAACAAATGATGGAGTATCATGATAGGCTTAAAGTGTTAAAAGAAGGTGAGAAAAAATTAGAGGAAGCTCTAAGAAAAAGTACACAATCTGATTGTGAAAATGTCATTGTTCAGGATGATATACAAAATGCTTTGCAAGGTCATGAGATTATGGAGGCTGGTAATGCCATGGCAGAAGTAACAGCAGCTATGGTACAAAATTTATTTCCCTACTCAACCAATTTAGCCACTCAAGTTTCACAATTACATGCTGATCAGAAAAAAATATTTGATACAGTTCAAAAACATTTTTGTTCTAAATCTGAATCAAGCAAACCACTAACAATGTTTGTTAGCGGATGTGGTGGAACAGGTAAAAGTTTTCTAATTCATGTAATCAAAAATATGATTTCAAATTTTTTCAATAATAGTTTCACTAATGCTGTTGCAGCTCCAACAGGCCTAGCTGCTCTTAATATTGGTGGTGTGACTTTGCATAGACTGTTAATGTTACCTGTAGAGCATGGTAAAACAGCCGAATATCATAAACTTGGGGTGAATAGTTTAGCTATTATGCAAAAGACACTAGCACATCTAAAACTTCTAATAGTGGATGAAATATCTATGGTATCATCATTAATTTTATCTTATATTCATTTAAGATTAGTTGAAATTACAGGCAAAGATGAACTGTTTGGTGGCATTTCAGTTTTATTTTTTGGAGATCTTCTTCAACTACAACCAGTAAAAGGAAATCCACCATATTCTAAATTAACTCATACTGAAGCACAGAAATTAATTGGATCAGTTGGTGCCATTAATATTTGGAAAGAGTATTTTCTTTATGATGAGCTCACTTTAAATAAAAGACAAAAAAATGACTTGGTATATGCAGAACTTCTCAACAGAGTCAGAGTTGGTGAAGTTACTCCTGATGACATCAAAGTACTTGAAACAAGACTTATCCCTAATACTGATAACATTGAAAATGTAGCGAATTATTACTTTGACCTCATGAATCAAAATTTGAATCCAGTATGTTTGTTACCTACAAACAAGTTATGCCTAGAAATAAACTCTGTGATGCTACAGAAGGCTAAAAATAATGTTATAGAAATTCATGCTGAAGATACTATTAGTGGTTTTCAGGAAATGCCTCGCACAGTAAAGACACAATTGGAAAAACTAAAACAAAAATCATCTGATACAGCTGGTTTAGAGTCAGTGATTTTAATTTGTGAGGGCTGTAGAATTATGTTGCGTAGAAATCTTTCTATAGAAAAAGGTCTGGTCAATGGTTCAATGGGTACTGTTAAAGGCTTTAAAAAAGATTCATCAGGAAAAATTATATCAATATGCATTTTATTTGACAACCATGCTACCGAAAAATACATTGAACGAGTAAATGTCAAATTTGAAATTATGAAAAATGTTTATGTTAAAAGATCCCAATTCCCCATTGTTTTGTCATATGGTATAACTATTCACAAAAGTCAAGGAATGAGCCTGGATTGTGTAATGATTAACTTGGGTCCTAACATTTTTGAAAGTGGCATGTCTTATGTTGCTTTATCCAGAGTCACAAGTTTAGAAGGTTTACATCTTCTTAAATTTGATGCAAGTAAAGTTTATGCCTCACCAAATGCTATTAAGGAATATAATCGTCTTAGAAAGGAATACAGATCTGATTTGCCACAATTAGCTGTATGTTCCAGAAAATACTCTGAGAGTAAAATGGTTGTTTCATCTGACATATCAGTAATTGTTAGTGAAAAAAATAATAAAAACCATATTACTGATTTAAATTACTTTGTCTTTAAAGGCTTTAAAAATACAGATCGTTCGTGTTACGCAAATTCTATGTTGCAAACTCTCTTCTGTATCCCAGAATTTGTTAAAAAAATTCAGGAAAGAGTTATTGATCCTGGTCCTACAACAAAAGCTTTGAAAAAAATATTCACTACTTTGCAAAATCCACAGATTGAAACCGTAGATACACTTGAAGTTAGAAAAACACTTCATGTAAAGTTTCATGATGGTACTGATCAAGATCCGTTAGAATTTCTTGATTACCTACTGGAAAATTTGTCAAAAGAAAATGTCAATGCCATAGATCTTTTTCAACTGAAGCAAGATCTTTGGGAGAAATGTAGTAATTGCCCAAGTTATCGAGATATATGTATTAGTACAGAACCATTTAATGCATTTATTGTGAGATTTCCACATGACTTTAATAATAGGGAAGATGCAGTTGATTTCAATGATCTCCTAACACGATGGCAGACTGAAAACATTCCCTGTGTTCATTGCAAAAACAGAACTAAAATGTGTCAAACTCGATTAAATTCTTGTGGAAAATATTTGTTTGTGCAACTAGCCAGATTTTCTTCAACAAATGTCTCTATGGGTCCGAATAGAACTTTTAAAATTACGTGCCCTATAACAGGATTTTCAAACCAAAAGGTTTTAATAAATAATATAACCTTTAAAACAAAATCTGCTATTTTGCATAAAGGAAAGTTCATTGATTCAGGTCATTATATAACAATGGTGCATTCAAATGAAAACGAGATCAATAAATGGACTGTTTGTGACGATATGAAAATAACAGATCGTACACGTTTTGTAAATAATCTTGCAGATGTTTACATTTTGCTTCTGCAGAAATGTTAGATTAAGAAATTGTCAATATAAGGTAAGATATTTATTCAGCTACAAAAAGAAATATTTTGCTGAAAATTTCATGCTCCATAACTACACATATCAATGTTTGAACTGTATATTTCATATTACCAATACTGATTTTGTTATGTGCAGTCTTTTACATACTTCAGGGCTTGAAATTCAATTTTTCCAAGGAGTGGAGTCTCCCTACCAACATTTTTAAATGAAGGGGAGTTGTAATATTTGGGAGGGAGAAAAAAAAATCTTTAAACCCCACTATTATTTTACGTGCTATTTAAAGAATTACATTAATGCAGACATGAAAAAATACCATTGAAAAAATTAAGTCAACTGAGAATGATTATGTAAAATGTTTATTTTTATTTTAAAAAAGGGAAAAAAGTTAAGTTTTATATATGTAGTGTATTTTTCAGGTTCCATTAAATGTGTTAGGGACCCTTAACAATTAGGTTGCTAAATAAATTTCTGAATTTAGATTTTATTTGATTGAGATTCACCGATCGATCACGGAAAAGACGCAAAGTTCGTCTATCGATCGCGGAAAAAACGCAAAGTTCGTCGATCAGTCGTGGAAAAAACGCAAAGTTCTTCGATCAGTCGTGGAAAAAACACAAAGTTCGTCGATTTGTCACGGAAAAAACGTAAAGTTCATCGATCTGTCACCAAAAAACGCAAAGTTCATCGATCAGTCGCGGAAAAAAAGCAAATTTCGTCGATCGATTGCGGAAAAAACGCAAAGTTCGTCGATCTGTCCCCAAAAAACGCAAGGATCGTCGACCAGTCGCTTAAAAAACGCAATGTTTGTCGATCTGTCGCAGAAAAAACGCAAAGTTCGTTGATCAGTCGTTTAAAAAACGAAAAGTTTGTCGATCAGTCGTGAAAAAAAGCGCAAAGTTCGTCGATCTGTGGTTGAAAAAAAATGCAAAGTTCGTCGATCTGTGGTTGAAAAAACGCAAAGTTCATGGATCTGTCGCGGAAAAAACCACAAAGTTCGACGATCAGTCGCGGAAAAAACACAAAGTTCGTTGATCTGTCACGAAAAAAACCACAAAGTTCCTCGATCTGTCGCGGAAAACACGAAAAGTTCGTCAATCAGTCGCGGAAAAAACGCAATGTTCGTCAATCAGTTGCGAGAAAAAAAAAATCACGAAATTTATCATTCGGTTGCAGGTAAATTAAATAACGCAAATTTCTCTGAAAATGCTGAAATTTTTTGGGCGGGAGGCTCTCGCTCACGATCTTTTTTTGGGCGGGATTTCAAAATTTTCGCTGCGAATCCCGCAATCCCGCCCTAATATTCAAGCCCTGTACTTGTCTTGTTTGAATCTTATCTGCTTCATATTAATTTGTTATTAAAAAACTTGAGATATTAAAAAAAAAAGAACTTGCAAAGCAAATTAAAAAAATTAATTTATTTCCATATTGTTAAGCCCGAGAAGGGACAGATATTAAAATTATTTTATTTAGTCAATGCTACAATAATTTTGCATTTTTATATTTAAAAAAAAAATAACTTGCAAAGCAAATTTAAAAAAAATATATATTTCCAAAATTTTAAGCCCGAGAAGGGACAGATATTAAAATTATTTTATTTAGTCAATGCTACAATAATGTTGCATTTTTATATTAAATCTTGTTCCGTCTATTTAATCTTAAAATATTAAATTTAAATTTGAAACATGATATTAAAGCAACTTTAAAACATTTCATTTAGTTGAAATGAAATCTAAATAAATCTTCAACTTTTTTTTCAGTTTTACATGCATTATGCAAAATTTGTACTGTAGCAAATTTTAACAGACAAAAAACATGAAAAGTTCAAATAATTTAAAAAGTTGAAGATTTATTTAGATTTCATTTCAACTAAATGAAATGTTTTAAAGTTGCTTTAATATCATGTTTCAAATTTAAATTTAATATTTTAAGATTAAATAGACGGAACAAGATTTAATATAAAAATGCAACATTATTGTAGCATTGACTAAATAAAATAATTTTAATATCTGTCCCTTCTCGGGCTTAAAATTTTGGAAATATTTTTTTTTTTTTAAATTTGCTTTGCAAGTTATTTTTTTTTTTAAATATAAAAATGCAAAATTATTGTAGCATTGACTAAATAAAATAATTTTAATATCTGTCCCTTCTCGGGCTTAACAATATGGAAATAAATTAATTTTTTTAATTTGCTTTGCAAGTTCTTTTTTTTTAAATTTATTATTGGGAGAAAGGGAACGATCAATGTCAGCTTTTCACATCTAGCATAAAAAATATGACGTTTTTCAATGCGTTTTAGCTACCATTTGACATTTTATGTCTGGAGTTATTTCTTTTGTAATCCAAGCTATAAATAAAACGATTTTAAAGGAAAATTAATAAATATATCCCTTTTTATTATATTGAAACAGTAAGAATAATTCGGCATTTTAATGATATCCTCAGAAGTTAAAAAAGTAAAAAATGTCATACTAAATTCATATTTCATATCGTAATTTTTTTTTAATTATAAGGATAAAATAATAATGTTCCGATTTTTAAATAATTGTTCATAGAAAATATCAGTACAATCATATTATTACTTTAAGAGATGTAAATAAAAATATATGTAATTAATTTAAATTTAGAAGGTAAATAAATTTAGCAATTTCCATGAATTTAGCAATTTTCATGAATTCTCCACCTCTTATTGTAAATGCTTTTGCTATGGTTTTATTCATTAGATTTCACAAGAGAAGGGAGGGAAGGAGGGAAGAAAGAGAGAGAGAGAGAGAGAGAGAGAGAGAGAGAGAGAGATTTAATTTTCTCTTTTATGAACAAACGTTTTGGCTACCTCCGTGGGGTCTTCCTAAATATCCTAGCACGTATTTACGCAAAGTTCAAAGAAAGCTTCGGAAAGCCCCTAACAATTAAGCCGACGAGTGCGTCTCTGAGATGGGTGTCATAAACGTTTTTTCTGGGCTTTCTTTTTCTTTTTTTTTTTTTTCCAAAAGATCTATGATCAGCTGTGACCTTTTTTACTGCTCTTCAAAGGTTTGGAAGAAAAGCGCACAAAGTCAGCGAAAGAAAATCGCCCCAGGGGAGGTTCTAAACATGACAGGGAACCTCCTCAACTATATATCGCATTCTCTTGCAATGCGACAAACGAAACCCCACATCAAACAGCCCGAAAAAAAAAAAAAAAAAAAACACCGCCTTCTGCCGCGTGCATGTGTGTCGAACTTAAGAGCAGAAACTCAAAGCCGCTTGTAGGACGCGCTTGGCTCAAAATTGGATATTTGAAATTGTTTTCTTCCAGCAACTTAAAGGAAAAGTCATTTTCGCAAATTCATTTCATTTTACTTTTGCCATTCTCTGCTTTGTGATAATGAATTCAAAATGAAATGTTAACCAGAACTCATTATACCATACTCCTTATATTATTTTCGTGATAAAATTAAATGAGTTTCAACATTTCTAATAATGGAAATGTATTGCAGCGTATTTTTTGTTTGTTTGTTTGTTTTGTTTTGTTTTTTCAGATTTCATACTTTAATAATCTAGGATTAAAATATTCTGATTTAATTGTCTTTTTTTTTATGAAACTCGGCTTTTAAACTCGTTTATCATGAAAAATTACAATAGTTAGTTTTTAAAGCCACTTTATTAATCTGTACGAATAAATGTGTGTAACCCCCCCCCCCCCCTCCCTCAAAAAGTGTCTATTCGGTTACAAAAATTAGTTTTTATAAAGCAAAATGACAATTGTTGTCCCTCAAAACAATTTAAAAATAAATTTAGAATTCAAGTATTGGCGTCTTTAATTTGCAAGGAGATATCACATTTTACTTTGCTAGCAAATAACCTAAATCTATCTCGATTTGCATTGTAACTGTATAAATTAGATTAAAAAATAAACAGGGTTGGGAGAATTAATCTATTTCATTCTAAATAAAACGGCAATAAACATGTTAAATACTCGATTTTCTTAAAATAGAGCACATATGAAGTAAAATTTAATATCAGCGCTTAAAATATTTTCGTTACACTGGAAAATTATTTGATCTTCCCAAATCCCATGTTTATTCAATCGACCTGAACTTATAAATCGGTTACCTGATCAATGAGTTCCGCCTCTTCCAGTATACTTGACTGAAAATTGGATTTCCGAAAAGCTTTTCTTCCGCCAGCTTAAAACGAAAAGTCATTTTCGTAAATTATTTTTATATTATTCGCTGTTTAGTGATAATGAATTCATATGAAACATTTACCCGAATTCCCTATATCAAACTCCGTATATTATTTTCGGAGCGTTCCAACAGTCCTGATAACGAAAATTTATTAAAGGTTAAATTATTTTGTGCATATTTTATCTTTCAATAAACATGTAAAAATATCTTGATATTGATTATCTTTTTTAAATGGAAACATTGCTATCATTTGTAAAAACAAATGTGTGTGTCAAAAAAAAAAAAAAAAAAACAAGTTGGAAATTGTACGTCAAACGTTACAAACGAGGTGCGTTCGTACGCACGTTTTAGAATTAAATTCATGATATCCCGTGCGTAGAACGGGTTAAACAGCTAGTTAAGTATATATTTTATGACACT
Source organism: Maratus michaelseni (assembly GCA_963931845.1). Lineage (NCBI taxonomy): Eukaryota > Metazoa > Arthropoda > Arachnida > Araneae > Salticidae > Maratus > Maratus michaelseni. The sequence continues at coordinate 217,422,798 of OZ007588.1, forward strand.
GTTCATACAAATATCTTAACTAGTTATATAAATATTCAGATATTATGTATCAGCTAGTTATATAAATATTCAGATCTTGATGATTTTTAATTCTGTGAAATGAATTATATCGTCTGCAGATTAATTTCTGTAATAAAATAAGCATCTCGGTCGCTTGACGATTTAACATCCATCGGAAGCTCCTATAACAAAAAAAGCACCGATTTAAAAAAAAAAAAATCAAATTTCTTAATAAATATTTTTATTAATATCTCCTAAAGTTTTGATTCGATTTTAATAAAATTTGAAATGTCTCGACAAAATTCTGCAAAGATAATATATTTTAAATTGCAAACCATTTGGTTGGGTAGTTTTTGCGTTGTTATATGCGGACAGACAGACAGACGGACGGACAGACAGACGGACAGACAGACAGACAGACGGACGGACAGACGGACGGACCAAGCGACGACTATAGGTGCTACGTATTTATATAATTACGAACGCACCTAAAAAAAGGACTATCTTTGATTACATAAATTAGTTTTTATGGAGCAAAATAACAATTGTTCTATCTCTAAATGCATAAATAAATAAATAAATAAAAATTAATTTAAAAATTAAATATTGGTGACTTTAATAAGCAAAGAGATTTCACACATTACTTTGATAACAATTAACATAAATCTGTCTAGAAATGCATGATAAATGTATACATAAGATTAAAAAATTAATATTAGTTGAAAAAAATTATCTATTCCACTCTAAATAAAAACGACAATAAACATGTTAAATACTCGATTTCTTGAAATAAAACACGTATGTAGAAAAATTTAATTTCGGCGCTAACAATATTTTCGTTACACTGGAAAATTATTTCGTCCTTCCCAAATCTCAAGTATATTCAATCAACCCAAACTTTTAAATCGGTTACATGATCAATAAATTCCCCTCCTTCCGGAATGCTTGACTGAAAATTGGATTTCCGAAATGCTTTCTTTCCACCAGCTTAAAGCAAAAAGTATTTTTTTCGAATTCTTTTATTTTTATTATATATTATTATTCACTATTTAGTGATAATGAATTCAAAATAAAATATTTACCCGAATTCTTTATATCATAGTCCGTATATTGTTTTCTTGACAAAATAAAATGCATTTCAACATTGAACATTATTTGTTTTTTATCTTATTTCATACTTTAATAATCTAAGTTAAAAATATCTTGATTTGAATTTCAAATATATTGAAGGTTAATTTTTTTTATTCATATTTCATACTTTAATAATCTAAGGTAAAAATATCTTGATAACAATTTCAAATTTGTTGAAGGTTAATTTTTTTTTCATATTTCATACTTTATTGATCTAAGATAAAAGTATCTTGATTTGATTTGCTTTATTCAAATGAAACTCTTCTTTCGAACATGTTTACCCGGAACAATTACAATTGTTAATTTTTAAAGTCATTTTATTCATTTGTACGATTAAAAGTATGTGTCCAAAAAATTTGTTTATTCGGTTATATAAATTAGTTTTTAAAGAGAGAAATGACAATTGTTCTCCTTCAAAAGATTTAAAACTTAATTTAGAATTTAAATATTGGTCTCTTTAATTCGCAAAGAGATTTCACATATTACTTTGATAGCAAAAAATCTAAATATATCTCGAATTGCATTATAAATGTATACATTAGATTAAAAAATAAATGTTAGTTGAGATAAATAATTTATTCCATTCTAAATGAAACGACTATAAACATTTTACATCCTCGATGTTCTTAAAATAGAGCACTTAGGTCGTAAAATTTAATATTGGCATTTACAATATTTTCGTTACATTAGAAAATCATTTGATCTTCCCAAATCCCAAGTTTATTCAATCGACCCGAACTTATAAATTGGTTACCTGATCAATGAGTTCCGCCTCTTCCAGAATGCTTGACTGGAAATTGAATTTCCGAAAGGCTTTTCTTCAGCCAGCTTAAAGCTAAAAGTCATTTTAGCAAATTCTTCTTCCCCCTTTTTTTCCCATTTAATGTTTAGTGATAATGAATTCAAAATGAAATATTTACCTGAATTCCTTATATCATACCCCGTATATTATTTTCATTACAAACTGAAATACGTTCCAACATTTCTAATAACGGAATTTTATTGAAGGTTAAGTTATTTTGTGCATATTTTATCTTTCAAAAGCCATGTAAAAATATCTTGATATTGATTTTCTTTTTCTAAATTAAGACACTGCTATCATTTATATGAAAAAACTATGAAAAAAAGTATTTTCGGTTACATAAATTAGTTTTTAGAATGCCAAATAAGAATTGTTCCCCCTTAAAGATTTTAAAAATGAATTTATAATTTATATATTAGTGTCTCTAACATGCAATGAGATTTTACATATTACTTTCACAGTAACTAACCTAAATTTATGTCGAATTGCATTATAAATGTATACATTAGATTAAAAAAATAAATGTAAATTTAGATGTATTCCATTCTAAATAAAAACGACAATAAACATGTTAAATACTCGACTTTCTTGAAATAGAGCACCTATGTTTCGAAAGGTTTTTTCTTCGGCTAACTTAAAGCTAAAAGCCATTTTCGCGAATCCTTCTTTTTTTTCATTTAACCCTTTAAGCTCCCGGCAGAATTTTTCATGTATGTATAACGATCCATAAAATAATAGATATGAAAACAATTGGTATGAAAATTTATATTTAATAACCTTAAATATCTGTATTTCTTATGCACTTTAAAGAATTAATAATAAAATCAAATTTTTGTTAATTCAGCTTTTGAATTAAAAATTTACGTGACGGAAAAACGTGGTTAGGACGATTCCCTATATCATACTCAGTATATTATTTTCGTGACAAAATTATATGCGTTCCAACATTTCTGGTAGCGAAAATTTATTGAAGGTTAAATTATTTTTTGCATATTTTATCTTTCAAAAGCCGTGTAAAAATATCTTGATATTGGTTTTTTTACTAAATGAAAAAACTGCTATCATTTGTAAGAATAAAAATGTGCATCGAAAAAATAAAGTCTATTCGGTTACATAATTAGGTTTTATAGAGCAAAATAACAATTGTTCTCCCTAAAAACAATTTTAAAAATGAATTTAGAATTTATATATTGGTGTCTTTAATTCGCAAAGAGATTTCGCACATTACTTTGATAATAAATAATCTAAATATGTCTATAATTGCATTATAAATGTATACATTTGAATAAAAAATAAATATTAGTTGCGAGAAATCATTTATTCCATTCTAAATAAAACATTAACAAGCATGTTAAATATTCTATTTTCTTGAAATAGAGCGCGTATTTAGTACAATTTAATATCCTTTTCTACAATATTTTCGTTACACAGGAAAAATTATTTGATCTTCCTAAATCCCAAGTTTATCCAATCACCAAAATCGGTTACCTGATCAATGTGTTCCGCCTCATACAGAATAATGCTGGACTGAAAATTAGATTTCCGAAATGCTTTTCTTCCGCCAGCTTAAAACAAAAAGTCATTTTCGCAAATTCTTTTAATTTTATTACATCTTATTATTCACTATTTACTGATAATAATCTCAAAATGAAATATTTAAACGAATTTCTTATATCATAGTCCGTATATTATTTTTGTGATAAAGTGAAATGCGTTCCAGCATTTCTGATAACGGAAATTTATTGAAGGTTAAATTATTTCATGTAAATTTTATCTTTCATTAGCCGTGTAAAAAATATCGATTTTGATTTTCGTTTTCTAAATGAAAACTACTTTCGTTGTTTATAGAATAAAATGACAATTGTTCTTTCTCAAAACAATTAAAAATAAAGTCAGAATTTAAATTTTAGCGTCATTTTTTTAGAAATAGCTGTCACAAATTATATTGATAAGAAATAAACTAAATGTATTTTGAATATCTTTATAAATGTATTAATATATATTATGTACGTATATATACAGGATGTTTCACAAAGCACCCCTAACTTTGAAAATAAATAACTTGGAAACGATTATAGATAGAAGCATGAAACCAGTGGTATGTTTATTAAAAAAAAAACAGTAAAAATCTGATACAGAAACTTCAAACTGTTAGTAACAAATTGCGCTGATAGATGGCGCTGCAGATAGCATAACGATAAGTACGCTGTATCACATCAAAATGTGCACCTTTCACACAATACACATGTCGCAAACGAAGAATGAAGTCGCCAATGGCTCTCTGTAGTATGCCACCGGAAATCAACACACAAGCTTGACAAATAGCTTCCTCCAGCTCATTGAGTGTTAAAGGATTGTTCCGGTAAGCAATTACCTTCAGTGTCGCTTCCAGATTTTCTTTCTCTATGCCCTAATAGCGATCACGTTTCAACGGCGAAATCTTCGACGACTGAACGTCCTTGCCGTCTGAGATCTCTTTATAGGGATCCGTAATACTGCCTGCAGCGCCATCCATCGGCGCTATTTTTAACTAAAATTTTAAGGTTCTGTATCAGATTCTTTCGGGTTTTTTAATAAACATAACACTGGTTTCATGCTTCTATCTATCACCATTTCCGAGTTATTTATTTTCAAATTTAGCTATCCTTCGTGAAACACCCTATTTATGACATATACAAAGCAATGCGTCAAATAGTTAATATGGAACAGGCCTTCGGTTATGAATCCGAACCACCCCGTTGAGAAGTGTTCAAAGCACACAAACGCCTTGGGTCTGGGTTTTATAAACTTCAAACTCCTATCGAAATTAAATTTCGAAATTTTGACAAAAAGTCTTTACTAAGCTCGTTCGGGCAAAGTGTAAGCAAAAGTGTCATTTTTTCCCCTTAACTAACATTAAATTATTAAAACATTATCATCTAAAATATTTATAATTTGAATTACCTTTTGTGTGTAACATAACTTTTTAATGGTTTAAATGGTTAATTTTTTTCAAAATGTTATTCTAGGGGGATTTAAAATTTTCTCTCTGAAATCCTTATTTGTAAAAACTGCATGTGTTATTTTACATTACTAAAAGAACTGAAATGTTATGAAGTTTTAACTCTGTGTAATATTAGTTCGAAGTGTACTAACGAGTGTTGTTTTACGTTCAAGCGTAAAACAGCAGATGTAATTAATTAAATAAAAGTTGCATAAACTAGTAATTGTTCGGGCTAATAATAAATTTTTAAAAACAAAATACTTTAAAATTTAAACGATAACGTCTTTAAAAAATTTTTGATGAAATAAATATGACGAAATTTTAATGCGATTTTGTTTTATTGATGAGATAGACATAAAATTAACGTAGTAAGCTGAAATCCAAGCACCTCACTGTATATATATATATATCTTTGGATATTTAATGAGATTGTTATAAGAACTTGATATGTTTTTTGAAATTCAAAGATATTATATATATATATATATATATATATATATATATATATATATATATATATATATATATATATATATATATATATATATATAGGGTGATCGGAACTCCTGGGCAAACCTTTAAGAGCTAGAACACGTCTAGACAAGCTCAAAACACGGCACAATGCGTGGTCGCAACCCAAGCAGTAAAACGTTACAGGGCGCCTTCTGATTGTGGAGAGAACTCTGGTTACTACACAATTAGGAGTTCCAGAGCAACTGCAGCGCTATGCATGAAATGCATGTCCTCCTTTTCCTGATAACCAGCCATCTTTTTCGCAATCCATGGTAAAAATGACGATGTGTATGAAAAATTAGCACTTTTCGTGTTTAATGATAGCGCCATCTAGTTGTTCTCCGCTTGCGATACGGCCATACATTGTCTGACGCAAAGTGCTTGTTTTTATGTGCTGTATTACCCTTTAAAATTTTGCACATACAATTTTCATTCACCTTCAACTTCTCAAAGGAAATTTAGTCAAATTTAAGATACAGTCCCTTCACCATCCCCCCCATCCCCTAAACACAGAGACACTCGAGCTTCGTTGTTTGTCAAATAAAGCTAACATACATTCCAATTTCTTTATTTCTTCTTCTAGTTTTCATCCATATTACTATCATAGTTAATAAGACTATTCCGCATAAATAAAATCAGCAAAACATGGTTATCTCCACAATCAGAAAGCGTCCTGTACCGCTTCACTAGTTCAGTTACGACCATGCATTTTATGGTGTTTTGAACACGTCTAAGCGAGTTCTATCACTCCTTAAAGTTTTGCCCATGAGTTCCGAATCACCTTGTATATATATATGTTATATAAAAATTTTACTTCGCGATATTCCTTTAAATTATTCTAAATTCCGACATATTCATTATTTCCCTATTTCTGAATAATATCTATTTCTATTTAATTTCCTTTTAAATTCATAACGCGTACATTAATAATTATCTTATTCAAAATCTTAATTTAAAACTTTAAGTCAATTTATAAACTTTTATCAACTATCCAATCTATAATATTCTGAGAGAAGCTAGTTTTTTCATTTTGAATGTTTTATTAAGCTATTTTGTTATTTTTATTCCACGAATCTGTTTTCGCGTGTTTAGACTGTTCACTCCAAAAAGCTTCCGTTGCATTGTCAAGAATTCTTTCTCTATAGACCACTCCCTCTCGCGTTCATTAGCTTAGCCGCTCAGCTCTCGAGCTATCATTTCACCGATTGGTTCGTGTCCGTATTACGTCGTGATATGTCGTACTCCACGTGTCTAACAAAAAGCGAAAGCAAGACTTCGGAACGCAGAATTTTGTCTAGTTTTGAAGTGCTGATCAAACGGTTATCTGGTGTTTTATAATTCGTAGATTTCTAAATTAGTTGTTTAATATCAATTAAAATGATGTAATAATTTATAGTCAAGCCCGGGGGCTTTAGTAACATCTCGTCATGTGCGTGGGAGTTGTTTGAAGATGCGGGAGTTGTTTATTCATTTTTCCTGTGCTTAAATAAACGCCTTATTGTAAAAACTGGCTTGTTTTTTATGGAGAAATTACTAAATGGGTACATTCATTGCTTACTACTTTTCGTCATGATTATCAAGATCTATCGACTGCAATTTATCATCACCGTTAACGAGCTGCCAGTTTCACATGAATTTTTAATTCATCCAGATAAAACCTTTCATATATATATATCATGTTGTTTGAGAAAGATGATTTGATTCCTTTTAAATAAGAAATAGACAACAATAAACATGTTAAGCACTCGATTTTTTTTTTAAATAGTGCCCTCACGCAATGGAATTTAATATCAGTGCTTACAAGATAATTTTTAAACTGCTAAGAAATTTTTTTAGGTGGAATGAGTTCTACCATTTCTGAGCAGAAATTTATTGAAGGTTAAAAAAATTGTTGGATATAGTTTATATTTCAAGAGTCTCAAATCACCGATAAAAATACCTTGATATATATATATATATATATATATATATATATATATATATATTAATGAAAACTCTGCTTTCAAACGCGTTTATCAAGGATAATTATTATGGTTAATTTTTTAATTCAGAAGATAAAAATATAACAAACTATCAAAATAAGCCTGTAAAAAATAAGATGCTCGTGTTTGGATATCCGTTGCCAAATCGGTGACCATAAATAATACTAAAAATCTGCTTCACGAAAAATAGTTAAACCAAAAAAGACGTTTTCTTCATATGAATATAAACAGCTATATGAATGTGTATTCACATACCATTGTCATACAGCCAGTGGTTGTGGATGGTATTATTGCGGTTTGTTATAATGCAAAATCAAACATTCCGGTACTGAAAATTTACGAGTTCACCCCTGAAATACCCGAATTTTATTGTTGTTGTTACTACAGTTAGAGGATACTTTGTAAGTAATATATTGTTAAAAAAAAAAAAAAAAAAAAAATCTATTACATCCATTTATTTCCTTTCTTTATAAATTTATATTTAAAATGAAGAGAGTTACACAATAATACTTCTAATTAAACATTCAAGATTGCAACCGCCATTAAGAATAGTATCAAAGAGAAAGCTTTCAGAATAAATTAATGGCAAAATGTCAATTTATTTTCGAAATGACTAATTATTTTCTCCAGAACATAAGTCGTTTCAAGGAATATAATAATTATCAGACTACATAATGCATTTGCCCCCAACTTATCTGATAATGCCACATTTAATGAGTTTTCTGTTACACCGAAATTTTGAAAGCATTTTCTCCGTATTTCTCGCTAAGCATATTTTCTTTATTCTGAAAAGCACGAGTGAAACTATACTGCTAGACAAATTAAAATTTAACCATTAATTAATTAAATAACTTATGTCCTCAGAAGTACAACAGATTAAAATGGTGTGCTTTATATCATTTAAATATTTATAAATTCCCATATTGTTGTATTACAGTAGAATAAGTTGGTAAATTTCTATATGAGTTAAATATTTATCGATTTTGTATTTTATATATATTCGTCGCCATTATTCGATCTCAATTTCAAGATTTTCTTCTTCCTGATTTTTAAATAGATGAAGAAAAAAAAATACATACACGTCGAATTGATAACCTCCTCCTTTTTTGAGTCGGTTAATAAAGAAGAAATAACTGTTTTTCAAAATATTTGTAATCACGTACAGCACACTCGCTAACACGGTAATACGCTGAAGCGACGGAATTGACGGACAGAATCATGAAACCACAAAAGTAAAGAAACAATTACATGTATATGAGCGCGAAATATGCAATATATTTCGCAATTTTATTTCACTAAAGTGTTTGAAACTTATTATTTTACTTTCATATCTATTTATTTTTCACATTTTCACATTCGTAAGCCTTTTTGTCTGCAAAAAAATGTATAACCAGGATTTCAGTATGCCGTATGGGTTTACCATGATTATTTTCCTGCCTATGAAAATGCACAGTTTACACTAGTTTTTAACACTTTCCAACATAGTGGGAAAATGTTTATAAATCCGGTTTGTCTGTCTTTTCGACCGTGCTCTAACTAGGAAATATACTTGGATTGCCATGTAATTTTTTATGTTATTGATATTTACTGTCGAATGTGCCGAATTGAAAATGAAGTGTGTAGCATTTATAGTCGTGTACAGGGACATACAAAATTTTTTCCGTTACATTATGGTCTACGAGAAAAAACCGTTTTCAGTGCATTTTGTTTATGTTACGATATTTCAAACCTAATGAGATTGATATGCATCACTAAGACGCACTACATCATGCTTTCACGGGAGTATAGTATAAGTAGCATTTATAGATCATTTACAGGGACGCACAAAAGAATTTCATTGCATTATGATCTATGGGGAAAAATTGTTTGCGGTGCATTTTAATGATGTTATGATACTTCAAACATAATAAAATTTAAAGAGAACATTAAGGTAAACTACAACGTTTTCTATAGATTATGGAATGCGCAGCATTTATCGTTCATTTATAGAGACGCACAAAAAAACTCTGTTTAAGGACTGACTCGATAATTTCTGTAAGTGCGTTTCCCATTGTTGTATGCATTTTCTAACTTGTCTAATTTTTACAGTATTATGTGTTGTGTATAAATTTTATAGATCATATACATAAGTGCACAGAGAATTCGAACAAATTGCCGGATATGGACAACAGTTACTGAAAATGGAATATATTATTTCATTGTATGGAAAAAATTAAATTATATATATAATAGCGTTAAGTGTATAACATTTCCGGAGTGAACTCATCCGGATCCCGATAATCTTTCGTTAAATTCAGCCATTTTATTTTATTTTCAGAGATTTAATTTTTTCAAAAAATCTGCATAAGATTAACCTTTTTAGAAAGATTGTGTAAAACAAAATACAACTTGAGTGATGAACTACATCGAAATATGCATGTTTTTCGATATATCTTGCGTTGAAAATCATATCACCCAGCAATCAGCGATGGTAAACAATATGCGATTCATTCCTTTGAGATTCATTAAAATATAGACCATAGATGCAATCATTTTGCTCAATGGCAGTATAAAACATACAAAATTAAAAACATTTTTGCAATCATTTCACGAGAAGAAAAAGAATAAATCAATGAATCAACATTTTAAAGATTTTGAAAAGATTGTATTCAGTGCACTTTTATTCACCTGAAACATTTTCTTTTACGTATGTATAATGCACCTTTAATAAAAGGATGTCCTTAAATACTACAAAGTACCTACTATAGCTTTATTTTGTAAGGTATTTTTAACTGAATTTTTCGAAAACAATTACTCAGTACATTTGAATTTGGTTAGGAAGGATCGTTTCGTACACTTATAAAAATTAAAAGGTACTGAGAAATGTAGACGAAGCTATTTAACTTTCAAAAAATTTCAACAACTGTTGAAAGAGATTTTCAAGTTCTTGAAAAAAGAGAGTTTCATATCAAAAGTATTATAAAATAAACAAGTTCTCTAAACAAACATATAAAAGCAAAGAGCTTTAAAGTCGACTGATAAAATATATTTATGTCCTTACTTGCAATTTTAAAGAAACCTTAGTAATAAGTGCTCAGTAAATAGAGTCAATGCATTTAAATTCCCTTTTCTCGAAGTTTATTTATTGCTTTATCTTTAATTTGACATTCTTTCATTTTTGTTGCACAGTAATATAAAAATCTCCAAATCTCCCATTAGTCAGACTAAGTTCCGTTTATTTTGCTAACAAGAAAAAACATATGTGGAAAACATTTATACTCATCTTCTAAATCATTATAGATCCTTTTAAAAGAAATATTGAAAAAGAGTTCTAATGATCTGATGAAAGAGTTAGGTTAGAGCAGCATTTTATAGCGCACAATATTTGCTTTGGAAATAGGAATATATCTATATATATATATATATATATATATCAAGATATCACGTATTTTTAAAATCGGGCATTTTTAAAGAAGAATTTCGTAATATTATTAAAGTTTTACGTTCTGAATTCTTCTAGAAAAATTTCTATTTAACATTTTAATGCATAAAGATTAAGAGCGTGAAAAAGTAAGACATAATAAGACTTCTTATTAGTGTTAATTATTACAGTGGATCAAATAAAAACGGAACAGAAGCCACAGAATGAAATGACATTGTTTATTTCAAACGTAATCTCCGAAGTTACAGAGGCACTTGATTCGCAGTTTCACCAAATGGTGAATACCCTGATCCTATAAGTCTTTTGGCTGAAATTGGGATCAGTTTCAATCATTATTCATGACTTCGATGTCAGAGTAAAAATGGTGAACCATCAATTCCCTTTTCAATGGAACATAGATGTGACGACAAGATGACGATGTGACTATGTGATGATGAGGTGATCTTGACCAGGTCGTGTATCATCATTCACATATTTGCATCCCTTGCAGAAATCTTTGAGCCAGTTCTTCAAACAAGTCAATGACAGTACATGTTCTCCGTACACAGCCTTCCTTCGCCGATGCACTTTGCAAAACCTCACTCCTTCTGCCATTAATAAACGAATAACAAACACTACGTGTTCTTTATTCTGCAGACGTTGATGAATAACAATCGACTGCCTACAGGACAATACTGTTGGCCGACACCTCAGAGGAAAGATAACTAGATTATAACTAATTTATTCGAAGGTCTATGGCCGACACACAGCGCACATCGCATGCCCCAGTGAAACTACTCACAAGGAAGGTCTCCTTAAAGCGCATACTCAGAAAATTTTGAAAAGAATGCTAATGAAGCTACTCATATATGTAATAAAGGAACAGTGAAATTTAGCTGCGGAATCCCAGTAGAAAATCTGCTAAAAAATAAAATACAGTAAAACCTCCATAACGGACACTCCCGAATAGCGGACACCTCTATTTAACGGACAGTTTTCCAATCTCCACTCCCAAAACCTGAATTTTTGTATGTTTAACCTCTGAATAGCGGACAGTAATTTTGGCGATAAAGGAAGGAAAATGAATTTTTAGAGTGAAAGAAAAATTTAAAAAAAAAGTAAAAATCCTCTAAATTTATCAAGGCAACTGGACATAAGTTCTGTGACCACAGATAAATGTGGGGGATGGCCTAGGTAAAATCCCCTTCCCCGTCGGAAAATAAAAGATTCCTTCCTTGGAAGATTTTGGATTTTTTGCTGATTAATGTCTCGAAGTACCAATTACTCTTTCCATAGAATTGCAAAATACACCATATATCATTTTCTCTATTTTTCTAAATGTGCCTAAGATGACTTGGTTTACAATTGTCTTGAAATTTCAGGATAGATAACATGCTGACTATTTTTGTTCCATTGCACCTAAGCTCAAACAATTTTTCGGATATTTTTATATTGTATCAAAAAACGAAGAAAAAACTATAAAGGAATATCTTTTCAGTTTAATAGGGATCATTTCGTAAAATTCAAAAAGTAATTAAATGGATGGCATCATTGCATAACATGGAAGAGAAAAATCAGACGTGTCACATGGTATCTGAGCAAAAGAAAAAAAATCACTGTAAACTTAACATAGGATTTTATTTATTTATTTTTACTTTTTTAGAAAACGAAGAAAAGAATTACATTAATCATTTTTTTGTTGGTTGGAAAATTGCGTACTGATTTCCTGGGAGTGAGAATTAAAGGTGCCAAGAAAACGACGAGTGCAGGAAAAAAACATTTTGCAATGTCGATTACTGTTTGAATCTCGAGACTTAACTGACACTGAAAACACATTATTCAAAGCGTCAAAATATGTAAACACTATTTTTATCGTTTTATGAAAATATTGAGTTCTACTTATTCTGAATTTAGAGTCTTGTTTGTGATTAATGTTTCGAGAATGGCCTCAAAACGAAAATGATTAACTTTAAAAGAAAAAATTGGAATTTTAAGTGTATCAGAGAAAGAGAAATTGAGTTTATGGGTACTTGTTGAACGTTTTAAAATAGGCAAAACACAAGTGGGAGAGTTTTTATGAAATAAATAAGAAATTTTTGGATTACTAAATCCAATGAGAACAACAAAAATTTGAAATTGAGGAAGACTGATTCCATTGAAATTGATTTTATAATTGGGAATTGGTTTAAAATTGGTTTAATTTGGTCTTCGTTCAAAAACATTCCTATCTGTGGGCCTTTGGTTCAGGAAAAGGTTTTAGAAGTCGCTAAAGAACTTGGATTACACGAATTTAAGGCTTCCAGTGGATAACTGGAAAAGTTCCAGTCTCGGCACAATATCTCTTTCAAAACAATATATGAAAAAGCAAAATTTGTAGATCTTAAAGAAGTGGAGGTTTGGCATGAACGACTGCAATAGATTTGTGAAGGTTATGAGGAAAGAAACATTTTTAATGCCGATGAAACCGGATCGTTTTTCAGAATTTTTCCGAAAAAGACCTTGTGTTTTAATAAGGATGACTGTATCGGCAGAAATATGTCAAAAGCGCGACTAACTATTTTATTATGTTGCAACGTGTTAGGAGAATTTGAAATCCCTCTTATTATTGAAAAATCTCTCAAACCCATGTGTTTCCCAAAGAACATTCAATTTAATAAATTTGGTATTGTGTGGAAAGCGAATAAAAAAACATGGATGACCAATCCTTTAATGATCGAATGGTTAACTTCCTTTGATAATAGGATGAAAAAACAACAAAGAAAAGTTCTCTTGTTTTTGGACAATGCAAGTTCTCATCCAAAACATTTGAAATTCGACAATGTTGAAATTTTGTTTTTCTCCCAATCACAAGTTCAGTATGCCAGCCACTTGATCAAGACGTAATACACAATTTTAAAGTCTGGTACAGAAAGCTTTTATTAAGCCACATTCTTTCAAAGTTAGATTCTATGAATACACTTGAGAACTGCCTAAAAATAGTTAATGCCCTCGATGCTATCATTTGGATTTCTTCAGCTGTAAAAAACATAAAACCCAAAAGCGTACGACAATGTTTCAGAAAAGCAGGCTTTTTATTACAAGAAAATAAAACACACATTTCCGACACAAATGAAGAATTAAGCGAAATAAGTAAATTATTAAAATGTATCAGGAGTGAAGAAACTGCCGAAATTTTCGCTAATATTGATGATGAGTTACCTACTGAAGAAGAATCAGTTGATGCATGCGATTATATTCCATCAGAAAGTTCGACAAAAACTGGCTCTATTAGTGATGATGAAACAGATACTGAAATTGGAGATGCTTCCCGCCATATCGAGAATTTCCAAGAATCGGCAAAATACAGTACGTAGTTACATAATTTTTTGTGAAAAAGATGATTTAGAAGGATTAAACTACTGACAGAATTAAAACTTCACATTGAAAAACAAATTTCATGTAATCACAAGCAAAAGCAAACTTTTGTAACAGATTTTTTTCGTAAGAATGTAATAAACAGTGAAATTTTCAGTTTTATTGCTTAAAAAATAATTTTAATATCTCATTAATCATGTAATAGAGGTTTTAGGACATATAAAAGTCAATTAATGAAACATTAAGCAATTCTTAGGAATTTTTGAATCTCTGAGGTTTTCTCAGTAGCGGTACACCTCCGAATAGCGGACAGTTTCCGCGCTCCCGAGGTACCCGTTATTTAGAGGTTTTAGTGTATTTTCTAGTATTTGGCGCAAAAAGACGCGATTTGGCTAGTAACATTTTTTTCCTCGCCAAATGCAAACGATTTTAATGTATTTTGAAATTGCTTGTAAAATGACTATTTGAATGCGTAATACTTAATGAATTTAAAATTAAACGATGAAAGTTTATTATTTTTTGTATAATATATACAAGCTGCTTGATGTTACAGTTATTTAATTTTACAACTGAAAAAATATGTTCTATGTTTTGGAAGCTACAAATATCAATTTTATGTTATAGCGAAGCTGACATTTAAGTTATGTGTATTATTGAATTATTAAACCTGATTTTTTTTTTTTTTTAAGTTGCAAATGTGTATTTTCACTTTTAGTTGACAATCGAAGTTTTAAAAATATATGAATCTGAAAGGCATATTAAATTAAACGAAGTGTTTGAAGAATTCTTGTTATGAGACCTATGACATTTTTGTAAAATTTGAAAGCTTAAAATTGTCATTAGCTTAAGAAAATTATAGGAATGGGTTCATTCTAGGACTCGTGATACCGTATTATATTTAAGAACTTTTCTCTTGTTCATAATAGTTTGCATTTTGCGTTCAGCATTTTCACCTCTCGGTACGTTTGCAGTAATATTAATTTAAAATATTCTTTAAATCAGATTAAATAAATCACTCACTTTTTTTCTCTATTTATTACCGATTGAATGAAATTTTGCTACTGTTTTATCCTCCAATCCACGATTTTTTCTAATTTAAACGGATTTACCGGTTATACAAGTAATTTTTAAATGTATTTTAAAAGGAAAAGGCCTATGACAAATGGATTCGTTATACATTTCTATATCGAAGAAGTCGTTGTTTCCATAGAAAGAACACCTTTTTCTTGAACTGACAATGTTCAGAATCGGGCTTATTTTCGAGATTGAAACAATTTTAATCAATTTAACTTTTGCTTTTAGTCGTATAATACAATCGCTAAATTTCATTATATATATACATATAAATGATCACACAAAATTGTAGTTATAAAAATTTATTTATTATATAAGTTAAATTTACATAAACAAGTTCAGCATGAAAAAGTTTTTTCTTAAAGAGTATTTGTCATAAAAGCGTATTTTTTTTTATTTCATTTCGTCGCCAACCGGTGATAAATCACCAAATAAACAAAATTTCCATAAACATTTTATGGACGTTATATCGAGGTTCCGCAGAAATTTTTTTTATAGACGTATATATCTTCATGAGAAGAACATCTGTAATTTTTTCAAATCTTTCTGAGTATGCGCTTATGGAGTGTCTTTGTCAGTACAAATCCATTTCCGTAGTAGGGATGTCTTCCTTACTCCTCTCTCTACCCCTAGACATAGTTGTCTCTATACTCATACAAAATTAAATCAAATTATAACCACTGTTCTGTTTTCATTTGATCCACCCTAATAGTTGTATTATAAAAGTTACTCGGTTTTTCCAGCAATTTGTATGTAAAGCAAGAAAGATTTATATTTAATATTTTAGTAAATAAATATTAAGAACGTGAATAAATTGGAAATAATTAGACTTCTCATAACTGTTCATTAGTTGTACTATAACTGTTACTCGGTTATACCAGTATCTGAAGCAGCCATACTCACCCTGTGGCCCACCGACCATTCCAGCGTGTGGCCAAAGGTATAGAATCATTAATCCATACTACTCGGATCAAATAATTTGGAGACTGGCTTTTCTAACGGATATGATTTATCGATATCATCAGTTACACACAACCATTTTTAAAATACACCCCACTGCTACAACATATGCAGTGTTTCTGTTGGTGACTTCTTGGCAGAATTTGATATTCATATGCAGTTGTTCAAAGGCTATTTATGCTTTCGACAGACACGAACGCCTAACAATTCACTGTCATGCATTGTTTTCAAAAAGCTTGCTGCGCTGCGGACTTAAAGTCCATTTATTCTCATCTTGAGCATAAGTCAGTCTGAGAGACCCATAACTCATACAACTTCCCATTCTTCCCTAATGATTTTGTAGTCATCGACAAAAGGAAGGAGAACTCTGAACAAAAGAAAGACGCGTTGACCACCTGTCCGCGTCCACCCCTGCTTGACTTCTGAACTTTAGACATGCTAAGAAAGTCATAAAACATCAAAGAGTTCGACATATAACAACAGACGTACCGATCAGGAGACGTTTGGTCTGTTTGATCCTTTATAAGCTTCTCACAGGATAACCCGTCACCTATAATTTTACACCACAGTAAAATAGTTGCCCTGTCCTCCAATCCAAGTGGAGGTATATCAATACAAGTACAATCCCGGAGGGGTTTTTTTTCTTTTAATCCTAAAATTCGCTAAGTCTGTAACACTTCCGGAGTGAACTCATCCGGATCCCGATAATCTTTCGTTAAAATCAGCCATTTTCTTTTAATTTCCAAAGATTTAATTTTTTTAATAAATCTGCACCTAGATTAACCTTTTTAGAAAGATTGTGAAAAACCAAATGCAACTTGAGTGATGAACTACATCGAAATATGCATGTTTTTCGATATATCTTGTGTTGAAAATCGTATCATCCAGCAATCAGCGATGATAAACAATATGCGATTCATTCCTTTGAGATTCATTAAAATATAGACCATGGATGCAATCATTTTGATCAATGTCAGTATGAAATATACAAAATTAAAAACTTTTTTGCAGTCATTACATGATTTCAAACACAATGTTTAATTATGAATGTTCCCGATTAATTCCTTTGAGATTCATTAAAATATAGACCATGAGCTCATTCGCAATATAGCAATCTGAACGAACGTCATGCATTAAAACTTTCTTTAAAATGACAATTTGAGGCAAGCGAAGGTGTGTATTAAATGCAATACTGTTAGAATTTTTATATTCGGGCTGTTTTGATATTTTGTTCACAGTCGTGACTGACTCTTAAGAATGACTCCATTGTTATTCCTAAAAAATATATTCTTTCAAGTGGCATCACGAGAGAATTTTTATAGTTTACTGTTTCGATTTGATTTTTCAATCTTATAACGTGTGTTCTTTTTCACAATTAGCTAACAAATTTATTAGGAATTGAAGACTTATAATTTTTTTTTATTTATGAGAAATCGAAGTTTATAGATTTTTTTTTAATTTACTCTTGTCGGCTAAGATATTGCAACCGTAATTCTTTCACGAATGTAAAAGAAAACAAGAACGAAAAATCATGCGTCAAGCACAGATTATGTAACACTTTCCAACACTTCAAAAATAATTTTACAAATCATTACCGTTTAATAAGCTGAAAGATAACATCTAAGTAAACAATTTGGAAAACGCATAACATATTTAAAAACGTAATTTCAGGAATTTCCAGCATATACTTCCAACATACACAATATTCGGAAAAATATCCGAGTCTTTTTATTCAGCCCTGTATATGATCTATATATTTGTATATATACTACATAGGATGCTAAATTTTAGTTTAGTTAGGAAACGCGTAGCACAGTTTAAAATTCTCCTTCTGGAGTTTCTGTCAATAAACGGAAATGTATTCACGAACTTTTGTACTGCCCTGTATATGAAATAGAGAATTTATACACACCAAGTAATAGACAAAACGTGAGTTAAATTTAAAATCACGTTCAGCAACTTAAAACGCACTTCACGGAATTATTGTTAACAAACAGTAGAAAATTCTTTTGTGTGTCCCTGTAAATGAACGATGACTGCTATACACAAAATATTCTGTAGCAAACTTCTTGTAATGCACCTTAGTGATATATATAAATTTCAATACGTTTAAAAAAGTGAAACATTATTTAATTAAACCGCAAACGATTTTTCTGATTAGACGTAAGTAACGTAATTCTTTTGACTGTACCTGTAAAGTAACTATAAGTGCTATGGACACCATATTCCATATTAAGCTTCTTGTAATGCACCTTAGTGATATATATCAATTACAATGTGTTTGAAATTGTGTAACATCTTTAAAATAAACCGCAAAGGATTTTTTCCCATAGACCGTAATGTAACGGAATTCTTTTGAGTGACCCTGTAAAAAAACTATAAGTGCAACACACTTCAGTTGAAATAGGGAACATGCTATAGATAACAACAATAACATATAAAACTTGCAGGGCAATCCGAGCATATTTACGGGAGTTAGAGCACGGACAGACGGCAGACGGCCATACGGTCTGACAAACCGAAGTCATAAACACTTTTCAACTAGGTTGGAAAGTGTTAAAAAAAGAAAAAAAATACATTATTAGTACTAATTTGCATGTTTTTTGCGAAATAGTTATTAAAATTTTGTGAATGAAGTTCATTTGCATATTCTATGTCATTATTTTTCCAATTCAATTATTAATTTTCTTGCAAATTAAGTTTGATTGAAAAATGGGCTGTTTTCATAACTATTTTAGGTACAGATGTCATATACGCACCACGTTGGCGTGATTTTTTTCCCCACCAATTTGGTAAAAACTTTGTTTTGGGATACTAGGGGGCTCTGCCCCCTACGAGCTACTCTCGCCAACCCCCGTTCTGACACCGCATGATTTAAAAACACTCTGATTTGATCAATTCTAAAACGATTACGGAAGATTGTATTATAATTAAACGAACAGTAGCAATCTGATGTAACCAGGCTTCCATTCATTTTCCTTTGACTGAAGGATTTTAAGGTCGAATCAACTGCTGTCGAAACATCTAACAACTGTTTTCCAGATTGATTAAATAAGATCTATTAAACATTTAAAAATTAACTTGTGTAAAATGGTTAAGTAAACAATGTCGCTGCATCGTATAATTTTAAAACTATAATATAGAAACTTGGTAAATAAATAAATAAAATAAAATAAAAATAAATAAAATACAAGAAATTGGAAAAAATCCCACTTAGCAAAGTGTCAACTATCAGTAAGTTTAAACAATAAAATTTACAATATATTAATGAAAACAGAAAAAAATAATCGTGGATATTTATTTACATTATTTTTCTTAATTATCCCTCTCGGATAGTGAATAAATGTGGCACAGATGTCATATACGCACCACGTTGGCGCGATTTTTTCCCCGCCAATTTGGCGAAACAAAATTGGTGTTTATTTACTTTTATTTTTTATTTTAATTCTATAAATATTTTGTATTATGTATTGCGTTATTTTATTTTGATATGGAAATAAAAAACTGCATGCTAATCGTAACTAATATTCAAAAATTTTTCGCCAAATTGGCGGGTGAAAAAATCGCGCCAACGTGGAGCGTATATGACATCTGTGCCATAAATATTTGTGACGTCAGTTGAAACTGACCTATTGTATGTAACTGTTCATCGCATCATGGCACTGCCGTTTAAGGATGCAATTGTTATTTTAATTAATGAAATAAATAATAAATCAGTAAAACATAATGAAAAATATAAGTAAAAGTTTTGTCGAAATAAATTAATTTATCGTGTAAATATATTTTTTAATTGAAACTTGTTTCGAAATATTGTTATTTGAGCATTTTAAATATATGACGTAAGTTTCCCTACTTAATGCTTTGAAAACGTGTAATAATTTAATTATTTATCTTTTTAATATTCACGCGCAAGTATATTTTTTATTACGTAATTTTCTACATTTACTGGTCTTAACACGGGATCATTTAATTATTATTTTAAAGCTTTATTTCTGTTTTTAATAGTCACGTGTAAATACATTTCTTAATTTAAAGGGAATATTATTATGTGCGCTGTTTTACAAATTGGCAACAATTCAAATAATGGATTTTATGAAATCTCTATAATAAAACCGTATGTCATGTGACTGTCCTCAACAGTTCCGGGATGCCGCTTCACTTTTTCATATGCCAGGCAGCCATTTTTATTCAAAATTATTTTTTCTAATAAAACTGCATAAAAGTTACATTTTTAGAAAGATCGTTCAAAATAAATTAATATTTGAGAGATGACTTACGTTCAATTATGTATACATTCTGCAATAACTTCAGTTTCAATTAGGTTCGCTGTTCAAATTCTCTATCCATGAAAGTAAACAACAACAAAAAAAAAAGATTCATTCGTTGTGAACGTTTAAAATATTAAACCATGAATTTTTGGACCGCTGCCTGGTGTAAAAAAAAATAATCAGCACCAGTGAGACAGTCAAAGTTTACCATAATTCTGTTCCATACAACTCAACTTCCTTCGGATCTTTTCTTGATGTAAGTTGAACTCCGTTGTTGAACTCATGTAATAATATTTAATGGATCAAATTTCGAAACAAATTGTCAGCTTTTATTTTTCGTGTGTATTAATTAGAAACGATATTTTAATTTTGAAATCAAATGTTTTGATTTATGATAATATTTCTTATTTATCTATTTTCTATTTTAAAGAAAAATGTGAACGTCATGTATTTTAAATTGGAACAGCTGTCACGGACGCACCAGGGTTGGCAGAATTTTTGTTTTGCGCCATTTTGGCGAGAAAATCCCATTTTCAGGTACCTATTAGAGATTACTAAAACAGCATATACTTTTATTTTATTATGAAATAGTTTATTTTATATTAAAAACACACACACAATGATTAATTTATTATAAAGTGGGTTAAGCGGTTTTTGTCAAGAAAGATGAAATACATAACAACAAAAAATATGCGAAATGCTACCACGATCGCAAAAGTTCTTGATTTGTCTATTAGATTTTTCCGGTTTGGCGAAGGATTGAGGAAAAAAATAAATTATGAATAAAAATAATTTGTTACAATGCTTAACATACATTTAAGGGCGACCAAACTGGTCGCCAGTGGCGGCTAGTTTAAAATAAATCTTCATAAAAATAATGAAAACTATCGCTAAACTGTAACACCAAATAAACAAATAGAAGAATTTTGACATTGGAAAGGAAATATTATTATTTACGCTGTTTTAAAATTTGCAAAATTTGCAAAAAATAGGCAAAAGATTTGTCGAAATAAATTGATCTCTCATGAAAATATAATTATTAATTGAAATTGTTTGGAAATATTGTTATTTGATCATTTTAAATGTGACGTAAATTTCCCTAGTTACTCGTATTTCTCTTTTTAATATTCACGCGCAAGTATATTTTTATTACGTAATTTTCTACATTTAATGCTTTTAACACGTGATCGTTTAGTTATTATTTTAAAGTTTTATTTCTGTTTTTAATAGTCACGTGTAAATACATTTCTTAATTGAAAGGGAATATTATTTTGTGCGCTATTTTACAAATTGGCAACAATTCAAATAATGGATTTTATGAAATATGAAGTAAATCTTCTTCAAAATAATGAAAATTTTGAATAAAAAATTGAAATATAACCTCAAAAAATGAGTCAAATTGAAAAAATAATTGCAGTCTGCCCACCGCAACTTTGTCAACTATATCCTTACAAATTATGGTTAAATTCCTGTGCATAGTTTTCGTTTCTATAAAACTTTTATAAGAAAATTATTTTGACCAACTTTAATATTAAATATCTCTTAAAATAATTCTTCGATTTAAAAAATGTCTACTTCAGCGTGTTTATCGAACATTTCTTTATAAAACCACCAATTTTTAAATTTTTATTTGCAATAGTTTTCTGGCTATTAGTCCAGAAAGACTTCAAGGCACAAAATCTTTATTGACAGCGGCTGCTGCTGCGGTGGTTACTTTTTATAATATAGAGAGATTAGTTACAAATAGCATGCAATAACAGCACGTGATTTTTTATTTCAATATAAAAATAAAGTAATGTAATAAATGTAGGTTCTATTATTTTAAAAAACGAAATAAAAATAAATAAATAATAGTTTCATATAAATAAATATTGATGTACGTAATAAAAATAATTTATAGAATTAAAATAAAAAATAAAAGTAAATAAACAACAATTTATTTTTTTCGTCAAATTGGGGGGGGGGGGGAGGGGGGAATCGCGCCAACGTGGTGCGTATATGACATCTATGCCCTATTGTACCCCACCTGACCCTATTAGTCAGATAATATAAAATGTATTACTTCATAATTCTTTTTATAATGTAATGCTATATCATTCTTTTAAAAATGCAAACACGTCATTCTGTCGGGCTATCTTCTACTTTATAAATATTTGAGGTGCGCGTGAAAAATGGCTTAGTGAGCTGGAGCTGCAATTTATAACTTTATGTTAAAACTTTTTGTTTGTTAATATTTCTTTTGAATGTAATTGTTGTGTATCATTTTTTATCTACTATCTAGCTACTATATATTTAAAATGCCAGTAGGAATTTCGTTTCGGATGCTTATAACTTGAATTCTGCTGAATGGATTTTTATGGAACTTGCACTATTAGTTACGTATATTTCAGGGAAGGCTTTAGTACTATATGTTAATCGCTATAACTGATTAACATATAGTTCTATGTTAATCAGTTATAGCGATATTTGGAAAGTTCTATAATCAGGTGAACCGGATTATGAAAGATTAGCCTTTTTAAAAAGTTTTACTAAACGGATTTTAATGGGAATTACATTGTTAGTCAGATGTTTTTTCAGGGATGGTTTTAGTATGTTGCATATTATTCTGCGCATCTCAGTTATAGAATTATGGGGGAAGGTTCCAGAATCAGGTGAAGCGATTGTGAAAGATTAGGCTTTTTCGTAAAAACGGTTTATATAAATGATGAATGAATTATTAATGACTTATTAATTAATTTACTGATTAAATTCTCTGATCGATGTTTTAAACTTATTGAATTTAGTTTTTAATTTTTTTCGCTTGCACCTTCCGTGATTGGGTCTGCTACCGATCCGTAATAACAAGTAACAGTGTAAATATTGAGTAAATTAGTTGGTAGAGTAAAGCAGTTAATAGTGTGCCAAAAAATTTATATGAACACTTTCAGTCTCTCGCCAAAATTGGTTTCCCGAACTCGCAAAGGCCGCTTTTAAAAGGAAGTACAGAACTTACATCTGAAGATTATCTTACAAACTTTTATTTAAAGTAGCTCACATAACAAATTAGAAATTACATGTGACAAACTGGACTCAGTTGACCTGACTGTGCTGCAGTACATATTTTCAAGTATATTCCTTTCGAGCCGAATTAGGAAATATTTTTTGCTCTCACGCGTATAGAATATTCCAGAGCAATGAAAGTTTTCAGAGTTCACATTTTCAATGACGGCAAGTCGGAAACCTCTCAGCTTCTCTCGTGTCACTCCATACACCATTGGGTACTTAGCAGGGAATGTCTTTACGACTTCTTGATGGCTGAAGGACTCAAACTTTTGCCATCTTTCCATGAATGTACCAGGGGTCATAGGATGAGGCTCGACAAATTTATTCAGAGTTAGAGGCAATATCAGTTTAATTTCACTGTACTGGTTCTTTGATACGAACGTCAAATTCAATGATGTTTTTTCGGAAAACTCACTTAAGCATTCGAGGTGTATATCCTGTTCCATAATTCCGTTAGCAGACAGTTTAGAATTACAGGGGTTGCATCGTATAGAGCATTTGTTTTGAATATCATCATCGAAATTTTCTTGGATGGAAAATTCGAGAAAATCATCAGCTGTTTTATTCATGTATTTCAAATGAAATCGACCACAGTGCTTATTAAATTTATCATTTATGGTAATCGTAATGAGTTCGTTTTCATACAGCTTAGCCTTTTCATTAAATAACATAGTGTGAAAAAATGATTGATTATTCGAAACTTTTGAGATTCGACGAACTGGCATGGGCTTAAGTGTTTCTGTTGTTGTATCGATCATCGTGAGAGTATCTTTACATGTATTCACAAGCGAATTCAGATAATTACAAGAACTTGCATCTGTGATATTAAAGTGCCTGAATGACTGATCATTTGAAACGTTTGGGGTTTTAAGAGCTTGCATGGGAATTCTAGGAAGTGTGTCTGTAGCTGTATCAATCATAGAAGTATCTTGAATTGCATTTACAAACGAAATCAGGTTATTATAAAAAGTTACATGTGTGCGATTAGAGTGTGAAGCAGATTTTGTCATGCGAACTTCATTCTCAACACTTTTAATATTACGGTCTGAACGAAACTCTATTAAATTCTTGCTATTTGAATGATTTACTATTCGCTGTACAAAGAAACTTTGGTTTTTTTTGTTCTCAACGGCTGCTACTGTTGCTGATAATTTTCGTTCACTTGAAGGCATTTCTTCTAAAATGACTGCCAAAAGACTAACAGAGGCTATTTCACTTAACTTAAGATATTCGACAGCTCGTTGTTGAATCTCTACGTTTTCATTTTGGATATTACATGCATCTTTTAGTGTGAATTGAACTTCATCTTTCATATCAGGATACTTATTGAGAAATTTCATAAAAACTGTCAGTAAAAGAGCTTTAGTTGAAGTAGAACATTTATGATATTTTTCTCTGAGTATATTAAACTGTAGTTTATAGCTAGATCGAGGATCACTTGTAATAAGATATCCGAATTCACCAAGAATGTAACCTGCTAATTTTATTACGGTATCGTGGCATTTTCTGTCGCATAAAGCAGCATAAGATGCTTTCGAAGCATACTCCTGAATACTATCATTTTCTATGACCGTTTTTACTAATGAGTGCCATACACTGTCACTCATCTTGTCTCCACATGTTTGAAATAAGTTAAGTATTGTATCGAAGTACCACTCCCGGTCATTACTAAACTGTTCAGCTAAAGCTGCTATTTGCAACATTACATCATCTGAAAAATCATGTTCGCTTTCTAGAAAGTTAAGCATTTCACCCACTATGCGTTTCACACTGCTTACAGAACAAATAGTGTAAAGGAGATCTATTGCTCGTTTTTTCATTGTAATGTCCGGTTCTGATTCTAGAATGTTCAAGACGGCATTCACTTGCGACTGCGCATGTTCTAGATACATTTTATTGGTTGACAATCGAATCATCATTTCTAATGCCATGAATCCAATATTTACATCTTCACGTTCTAAAGTGGCTCTTAAAACATTGAAAGTCCGAGAAAGGATATGGCCTTCAAACTCCATATGAGCTATCAATGAAATTGCTTCAAATATCACAGCATACTTTGCATAATTGTGCCTACAAATGAATCTTTTATATCTAGGTAAATCATCAGCTCTTCTTAGAATCATCTCTAAAGCCTCTCTAAGTCTAGCTTTCAGTGAAGCATCAAATGGAGTAGGGGCGTGTTGAAGAATTCGCAGGAGTTTTACACATATCCAAGGAGCTGTAACAGAACAATAACTATAATCTCGAAGATCAAAGCAAGAAAATGAAACGATCTTTCTCAATATGACTATACATGATGCCTTACAGGATTCATATTGGGAAGGGAAATTTTTCATCAAGAATTCTATCAGACTAGCAGATGCTGTCACTAAACCTAGATTGCTATTGGAAATTAGATTCTCAAGAACATGGGCCATAGATTCTGGAAGTACTAAATCTGATTTCATTCGAAGAAGTTGAAGTAATGCAAGAGCGGCACTTTGCTTGATGTAATCACTCGTTTCACTAGAAAACAATACATTTATTACCGGCTGTGCCACGGAATTTGCCATGTCGGAGGACGAGCTATTTGCAATGAACTGAAGAGCCAAACTTTGAAAAACATCTTTAGAAAATGACAAGTCGTTTTTAAGAGCATTGATAACTAAAGGCATAAGATTGCACTCATCATTACTAACAACAGAAATAAATAAATACCCAGCTTGCTTATCACTATATGCATTCGATGATAAGAGATTAATGGCTTGCTTCAGACCGAAGTCAATTTTATGTCCCATAAGAAATATGAAAACTAACTTACATATGTACTTTCTCTTCTGATAGCCGTTCAAAAATTTGCCATCTTTAAATTTGCTTCGGATATTTGCCAGTTCTTTATTAATTCTTTGCAATTCTGCATCTTTACCTTTGCATTTTCTCAGATCTGATATAAATATATCCAGGCCTCTCATTTTCTGATTTTAATTTAGATAAAACAAAATTATTTGCTTTTCAATTGTATCGCCGAATTAAAAACATAACTTCTTTTTTTCTGTAAAAATATTTCATTGCCACAAGTTTTTATTATTATTATTATTATTATTATTATTGAAAAAATATATTGCAGTGAGATACTACGTGATACATGATTAGGAGAAAGGAAAAAAATGTTTTTATACATTTTCAAATTCTTTTATGCTTCATGAAACACGATCGCACGAAATATACTTAAAAATATATACGGAATGATAAATTGATAAATATTACAATTTTAATCCAAACATTTAAAAATTTTTAGAGTTTTATAAATGAAAATTTTGCTAAACATTACGTCATTGGTATCGTTTCGTCGAAAAAACAGTTGCCATCTAAAAAAACAGCTTTTCATTATTGAGATATTTTACGATAATTAAGTCAAAATAATTTTATTTTCGATGATTTTTCATTCCGGCATTTATTGAATTTCTTATATTGAACTGATCAGATAAATCGTTATACCAATGTGTGAGCGTCAAAATGTGGGTCTGGATATACAATTTGCTTACATTGATGAATGTGGCTGACTTCAAACTATACAGGGTGTCCCAAAAAAGGTTAAACGCACATTAATTTTTTACATGTTGAAGATACGTGGGTAACAGAAATTGGAAAATTGTTCAAAATACAGTAGGAATTAAGATTATTTTGATGAAAAAATCCTGACATTATTTATACATTAAGTTTTATGCTGTCCCTGGGTCCGATATGTTGCATTTAGAAAAATTCTCTCAATGCTCTGATAAGTGCAACAGTAAAATTTTCATTTTTGTACTACCAAATTTCACCAAGTAACACTGCAAAAAAGGTGTTGATTTTACAGTATAATACTAGCATCCCAGCTACAGCAGTAATACACTGCCACGCATGTGCGGTAGCGTATTGCTGCTTATTTTACTGTTTATTACTGTTAATTTTACGGTATAATACTGACAGCTGGGGTGTCAGTATTATACTGTAAAATCAACACTCTTTTTTTGCAGTGTATGACTTATGATACTTTGAAGTATATCAAAATTCGAGGCTTTTAAGTACAAAAAAGTTGTGTCCGTTTTCAGCGCCTGAAAGCTCCAAAATTTCCTAAAATTCAAAGTATCTTAACTCCATGAGTTTTGGACATAGAAGAATGAAATTTTTGCTGTTGTTAGACTATAGAGAAAGGTTTTCTAAAAGTACATTATATGGCCCAGGGACCATATAAAAATTTAAAAACTGTAACTCTTTGAAAATCAATGACAAGACTATTTGATCAACATAATCTTAATTGTTTCCTTATTTTGAAGACTTTTGCAATCTACATTGCCTACGTATCTCTAACAGATAAACAATTAAAGACCGTTTCAACCTTTTTTGGGTGATACATCAAATTATTTGGCTATGTATATGTTACGGCCAAAACCTGAAGTTCGGCCAATTCACGAAGTAACCGGCCAGTTCGCGAATTAGCCGAGATTCCTGGCCAAACCCCGAAGTACATGAAATGAACAATGCATTTCGGGTTTTGGCCGGCCAATTCGCGAAGTGGTCGGGAATCCTTGGCCAATATACGAAATGAGGATCCAAGGCTGTCCGATAGGTGACACTCACGTGCACACGTGACACGCGATAGGAAAGGCAGTTACATGCTGTGACGATTATACTTTTTAGATATTTATGACAGATATTCTCAGATGAAGAATGTCCCGCTTCTGTAACTTATTCTGATACAGCGAATTCATTGTGACGATTATATTCTGATCTGTTGAAAAATTAATTTCCTGCCTCTGTGACTCAAGATTCATTGTGATTATTATTTTCTTCGTATTAGTATAGTATTTTATATAAATATTGTAAACGGATATTCTATATTTTTTTGGAATACAATTTCTTATGATTCATATAAAAAATATTATTTGTCCAAAATCATTATTTTTTACGAAAAACTAGTTTAAAATATATTATTTTATATTATTATTAATCTGACGTTAAGCCAAAATATTTGTATGGAGGAATTTCAAAACATTATTATTCGTTTAAAAGTTCGAAAAACAGGGGAGGGGGGAGGTGTCAGCGGAGTGCAATTGCCATTTGCTGGATTTTCAAATTTATGATTATTTTTTCTCTTCTGATTTTGAAAGCAATAGTAAAATTTATTCTTTTCAAATGTAAAATAATTAAACACTAAAAAGAAAAGTAATTAATAATTTTCGTCACGGGCCAAAGTCCCCTTAGCCCCCCCCCCCCCACGCCCCGTTAAAGACAGTTTTTAGTGAAGTTTTTCTTTTTATGTTCATGTGTTTAAAAATTATCTTAAACGGAGGATACAGGGGGCTAAACCCCCGAAAAATAATAAACTGTTTCAATTCTTCATTTTTAATATGTGTTGTTATATTTCTGCATTTATTCTGATGTACTTAAAAATTGCACGTAGAGTTCTGATAAAAAAATAATAATACATTTTGTTTATTTCGTGTTTATATTCTCTATTTAACAGAAGAAAACTTGTCGGTTGTGCCAATCACAAAACATTATTCTATCTCATACATGTTAATACTTCAAAAGTCGTATTTTTTTTTAATTATGTATATTTTCGAAACAAAAAATGAGAAGCATTTTGCATTGATAAATGTGACGTTTTGTATAAACCTATTTTTCGGAATCTTCGACCCCTAAAACGTGTAAATCCGTCGGAAACCGAAAGTCGAAAAACATTTTCGATTACATTTTTTTCTATTATAGATAGAAGAAAGTAAAATTTAGATTAGAATTACATCTGTTCGAAAACCTTGCCCCTTCCAGATATTGTTCTGCGGACTCCCATGTTAACATATAAATATATCGAGTGTTTTGTATATGTAAAATTAGTTTCATGATGAATATCTAATACATAAAACCAAATAAAGAAAAGCACAATCACATTTAATTTCAATCACATGCCTTGCTATATTTCCTCCTCCCTTTTTCCCTACTAAAAAAATGTGTCTTATATGAAGTCTTGAAATATTTGAAACGTAAATTTACATTGTTTATTCTGTTATTTACGTTGCTTTTAAACGTCGCATAATCATCCTAGCGCAAGAGTATTTGTATTTATCATTTTTGTTACTTCGTGCACATATATCGTCAATAAGGTAATCACTGTAATGGAGGTACTTACAAAACGGGACCTTGTGCTATTCGCCCCTATAATTTGTTAATACGGCAACTGTAACATGGTTTCCTGAAAAATGTGGCTCCCTGCACGCTGCGCTCATAAACCGTTAAAATAATGATAATTATAACGGACAACTTTCATATAATGGGCTTTGTGGGCTTCGCGCCTATTAACCTATTAAATTGTGATCAGTATAACGGAGCCCCTTAATTTAATGGGACTTTTTGTGCTTCGCGATCATTAAGAGGCTACTTCAATCACGGAAGAACACCCGCTCGCTAATATTAATCCTAAGAGAGATTTTTTTAATATATCTTTTATATGTCAATATTAGGTAGCTTTCAATACAAAAAAGTATAAAGCTACCTATTGCAGCCGTTCGGAGGAAAGCAGTTCCGGAAAATTTCGATATATTTTCACCGATCATGACCCCCAGACTCCAAAACCACCCTCCGTTCAAATGTTATATATATATATATATATATATATATATATATATATATATATATATATATATATATATATATATATATATATATATATATATCTGACCTATGTCATACGATAACGCTCGTATTTATAAATCAATTTTGATGAAACTAATTGTGTGTATTAAGCTCACCAATGTCGCGACTGAGTTCGTTGGCCAGCTTGGTCCGCCATTTTGTTTCAAGATGGCGGCCATTTAAAAATTTAAAACTAAAATAAATATACAAAAAAGTTAAAAATTCAAATTTATTTTTAATTACGTGTTAGGTCTTGATACAAGGATTCCAGAACATTTTTTGGTTTACCCCTATCTTAAAAAATGGCTGAGATAGAGCAGTTTGAAATTCTAGGGTGGCTGACATTTTGAAACAAAACATTAAGGCGATTACTCGCAAATTATTTTCTTTCATTGTTGTAATAATTTTCCCAATCATACACATAAAACTATATATTCATATCCGTTAGCGCCAAAATTGGCGACATTGGCGACAAAATTGGCGACATTTGGCGAAATATCGCCAAATTTGGCGACCAAAATAAGTCGTCATAAATGAAGCCAATTTGGCTATTGCTCAATAATTTGGCGAATTTCTTATTCAAATTCAGTATTAACGAATCTTTTGTAACCGTTTCTTTGCATTTTAACTTGCTGTTTTCGTGTAACATTAGCTAAAATTTTAAAAAGTAGATATAGGAAAGCTACCTTTTCCTCCCGGTACAGGCCGGAAGGACTTTTTTTAATTAAGTTTCTTTTGCATTGGGTAGCTGAGGTCGATCTCTACGCAGACCGTTTTTTGCTTTTTCGATTTTGTTTACAGATAGTTTTTATTAAGATACTTTCACTTTCGAAACCGGTTCCAAAAGTGATAGTAGCTCCATAATAAAAATAAAAAAACCTGTAAACAAAATCGAAAAAGTAATACAAATGACCTGCGTAGAGATCAATATCAGCTACCCAATGCAAAAACAATCATTTAAAAATATTGAAATGCAAACGAGATATTTCAAAAAATTCCCCTATAGGATGAATATTAGCCAGAGGATGTTTTCTCACGAGTGAAGTAGCATCTTAACTGTTACTACAGCTATCACTAAGGCGTGGATACAAATGAAACGGTTTCAGTAACAACTCGGGTTGCAGTCACAAATCCTGCCAAACGCGATACAAATGAAACGCCATCCTGCTTCAGGCGTCACAAAGTTGTGACTGTTGTCATAAAAATTTGTTACTGCTTGGAAGCCGTCGCGAGCTGTCACAAGCCGGTAACAACTCTCCGAAACGTAAATAAAGCTTGTCAGCATAACACGTAATGCGGCTTTTTTTTAACAAATAGCACCAAATATTCAAGAAATAATCGTATTTAAACAGCGCCAACTAAAACTATTGTTGTCAATATTATGTTTTTTTTTTTTTTTTTTTTTTTTTTTTTCCCCTTTAAACCATGTTAAAATGCGATCGATTTTATTTTCGAAAAATTTCATCCATATATTATTTAAAAGTATATTATATGAAAAGTATATTAAGTAAAAGTTATACTATATAAAAGTAAAAAAAAAAGATAGAAAGAAAGTTTTTTAGATACGGAAATTGAAATATATAATATATGTAATTCACAACTTTAGATTTTTTTTTCATTTTAATTTACCAATAAAAATTTGTTTGTTAACTAAACTCTAAACAGACAGGGAAAAAATACATAATTTTCCATTTCTTACCAATAAATGATAGTTTATATTGATTTCACAAATCTATATTTATAAATATTTCATTTAAAAAACCCCACAAGTATAAAATATGAGGTCTGTTTAATAATTCACTTTAAAAAATAAAATAAAACATTTAAGATGTAACAGATACAAAAATATGTTTGTTTTTTTTTATTAAAAAAAAAGCAATTAGAAAGCAAAATATTTTTTAATTAAAATTATTTCAGCAGTATAGTGACTGTAGAAAGAAAACTATTTTAAAATAACATATCAGTTTTATAAATGTGAATAATTCATATATGATCTTGATATTTAAAAAAAAAATAATCATATTTATTTATAATTGTGAAAAAGTTTAATATCATACATTCCAACAAATTAATACATGTAACATATTTTCAGTAATTTTTAAGATATCATTTATAAAAAAATAATACATTTAGTATAGACTTTTCAAATTTAATGGATATATTGAATCATACTTTTAAAAATGTTTTCAACACTAAAAACTTCATTAAAGATTTTATTTATCATTTCTTATCAATAAATGATAGTTTATATTGATTTCACAAATCTATATTTATAAATATTTCATTTAAAAAACCCCACAAGCATAAGATATGAGATCTGATATGAGATCTGTTTAATAATTTACTTTAAAAAATAAAATAAAACATTCAAGATGTAACAGATACAAAAATGTTTTTTTTTTTTTAATTAAAAAAAAGTAATTAGAAAGGAAAATATTTTTTTAATAAAATTATTTCAGCATTGTAATGACTGTTGAAAGAAAACTATTTTTAAATAATATTATATCAGTTTTATAAATGTGAATAATTCATATATGATCTTGATATTTAAAAAAAAAATAATCATATTTATTTTAAATTGTGAAAAAGTTTAATATCATACATTCCAAAAAATTAATGTATGTAACATATGTTCAGTAATTTTTAAGATATCATTTATAAAAAAAATAATACATTCAGTATAGATTTTTCAAATTTCATGCATATATTGAATCGCACTTTTAAACATGTTTTCAACAATAAAAACTGCATTAAAGATTTCATTTATCAAAAAAAGAATAATTGAAACGCTATCATTAAATTCATGTTTAATAGCAATATTGAATGAATTTGTAATTCAGTTTATATCTAAAATTCATGCAATTTTTTTCTTAACTGTAAGATATTTGTTCATTTTCATTTTTATAAAATACTGTTTTTCAATAATTAAATGTTTTTGAGCAGATGAAAGTCAATTTTTTAATCAAATACTCAGAAAAACATTTATAATGAACTATCCTGTATAAAAAAAAAAACACCTAAAGGTGTGGATCATCTCAGAAAAGGAAGGTTAGTCCCCCCCCCCCTCCTTCCTCTATCAATAAAAATAGCACAGAGCAGCATACTTTTTGTATGCACCCCCCCCCCCTCCCCAATTTTTTTTATTTGAAATTATCTTGATTTTTAAAAAAAATAAAAATTTACTGTAAAAATAAATTTTAGCTTTGTTATTAACAGCAGAATTTTTTTTCAAGTACCCAAAGCAAATTTATTAGGTGTTTTAATTAATTTTATCTCCACTTTACAGAATTAAGTAGAACTTTATAAATACACTTTTTGTAAAAAATAACATTTTGTAGCAAGAGATTAAATCCTGTTACTCATATTTAAACCAAGCATAACTTTAAGTCATTCTGTTAAAGTTTTTCCTGTCTGGTGAGCTTGTTTTGTTTGCAAATTATACATTTTAAAACTGAAGAAAATAAAAATAATTAATATTGATAGTTTATATTGATTTCACAAATCTATATTTATAAATATTTCATTGAAAAAACCCCACAAGTATAAGATATGAAATCTGTTTAATAATTTACTTTAAAAAATAAAATAAAATTTTCAAGATGTAGCAGATACAAAAATATGTTGTTTTTTTTTAAATTAAAAAAAGCAATTAGAAAGGGAAATATTTTTGAAATTAAATTAAATTATTTTAAGCAAATTGAGAATAATAAAATTTCATTTTTTTTTTCGAAAATCATACAAGAAAAAGAAAATTTAGTTAATTACATTTTAAAATCTGAGGAGGGGCAGTTGCCTTCCTTCCTTGTGGGCACCCATGATTGAAATCATAATGAAATGATGTATAAAAGTAAATTCATATTAATGAGAAATGTATAAATGCTGTCTCACTGTACTTGAATAAATAAATCTATCCGGCCAATAAATCCATACCAAAGATTTTGTTATAAATCTAGAATGAAAAAGCATTGAATGAATTTGTAATTAAGTTTATATCTAAAATTCATACATTTTTTTTCTTAACTGTAAGATATTTGTTCATTTTCATTGTTATAAAATACGGTTTTTCAATAATTAAATGTTTTTGAGCAGATAAGAGTCAATTCCTTAATCAAACACTCAGAAAAACATTCATAATGAACTATCCTGTATCAAAAACAGCCACAGAAAGTTGGATTCAAGAAAAGGAAGGTTAGCCCCCCCCCCACCTCCTTCCTGCATCAATAAAAATAGCACAGAGCAGCATACTTTTTGTATGCCCCCCCCCCCCCCTCTCCCAATTTTTGTAATTTGAAATTATCTTGTTTTTTTTTTTAATAAAAATTCCCTATTAAAATAAATTTGAGCTTTGTTATTAACAGCAGAATTTTTTTTTCAAGTACCCAAAGCAAATTTATTAGGTATTTTAATTAATTTTACCTTCACTTAACAGAATGCAGTAGAACTTTATAACCTCACTTTTTGAGAAAAATAACATTTTGTAACGAGATATTAAATCCAGTTACTCAAATTCAAACCAAGCGTAACTTTTTAAGTCATTCTGTTAAAGTTTTTCCTTTCAGGTGAACTTGTTTTGTTTGCAAATAATACATTTTAAAACTGAAGAAAATAAAAATAATTAAAGAGTGTGCTTTCATGGAATGGAATTTTGTGAAGGACCTATTTTGTTAAGAGGAATTTTGAAAAGGGCCCTATTTTTTTTAAAGGATTTTGTGAAGGAGCCCTAAATAGGTCCAAATTTTGTCTGTATCAATATCGACCCCTGCTTATTGTAAAACTTTTCATGATAAACAAGGATGTGTTTTCAGAAAATCTTACCACCAAGGATGTTTTAATATCTAGCAAGATGCAATACGCAATGAAATTGGTGTGGCAAAATTTACACGACTCGAAAAATAATTCATTTCTACAATACATTTATATATTTTTTTTTTGTACAAAATTAAGAAAAAATACATAAAAGGGAAAGGTTTAAGGTATAACAAAACACAATGTCATGTTCAAATTACTGCATTTGGGAGAAACATGAAATATAACTTGATATATTTTCTATACCTTTAGTTTTTAAAAGACTATCTAGAAATTCGCTATCCTCATTAAAAAATCTACTTGCCACTGATGAATAAATTGGTGTGATTTCCCAACCCTGACCATAAATGTTATGATGTAAAAACTTTTTATCTGTAATCTCAATATTTTGTTTTATTAGTTAGCTTTCATGAAGTTTTGGTTCTAACAAACACACATACAGAAAAAAATTTATATATTACAATGTGTAGAGTGTTTCAGTTTATTAATGTAGGGTTTTTCTGTTTACTACTAACATTTTCCTGAACAGTAATGAATTTTTGGGTGTTTTGATTTACAATGGAAAATATGACTGAAATTTATTATATATTAATGTTGAAGAAGTTAAAAAATGTAACCCCAAATTAATACATTAAAAAAAGAAAAAGAAAATCTATAATATATTAAATATAACTATAAATTAAATTTAAAAAATCCTTTAAGATGCATGCTTATCTTATTTTTAAATTTGATATTTGTAATTCAGAGTATAAAAATATAAAGAAACGGTTTTTACAGCATAATATTGTGAAAAAAAGAAAGATAATACAATTTCTATTTTAGAGCAAGAAATAAAATTTTATAGGAACACATTAATTATTTAAAAAAAAAAAAAAAAAAAAAAAAAAAAAAAAAAAAAAAAAAAAACTACTTACTTTTGACAAGTTTCAATGTGCACAAGTCATAAGCAGCTTTTTTAAAATTCAGAATGTGATTTAGCCTGCAAGTATGCATTTAAGAGACCGAAGATTGATTATAAATCTTTCTAGCCTCCTAAACGCATTCCAACGGGCCAACACAAATAGCAGCAATAGTAAAATAGATTCCAGTAGTCACATAACAGTAGAAGATTTAGTATATAAAAGAACAAGGAGGGGGGGGGGGGGAGTATTTTAAATATGCAACACATCTTATGTAGATGACACAGACATATTGCAATTATAAATAATAAAAGGGGCCATATAAATGAGATTAATATAAAGTTAAAGGAAATTGTATATATGAAAGTTTGGAGAGATGAAAAGTGTTTTTTTTTTTTTTTTGCTAAACAATCAGCTATGTTATAGTTACAATTTTGTTACAAAGCACAAATTTATTTAAACATTAATTTTAAGAAATACTGATTAGAAATAATAGGTGACAAAAAGGTCACAGTAATCGACAAATTCATTTTTTAAATAATTTTTTGAGGAGGGGGAGGATTGGAGAAAAATATATTATAGATAAAGAATAAATAAGGAATTTTTTGACAACAAACTGATATAACATAAATTATAAATAAATATTACGCTAAACAACTTTTACTTGATATTAGATTAGAATTCTATCAAAAATTTAGCGTTAAAACTCGCATATGTTAATTCAATATTATTAAAAATAAATTGTATCGGTTCAAATCTAAAAAAAATGGAAATATCTCCATATTTTCCGAGCTTTTCAACATCCGCGAATCCGCCATTATAATACTTCTGAACCAATCATTGAAGCGTATCGTAAAAATAATCGAATAAGCGGTAACAACTTTGTGACCCCGCTGTCTTCATTTGTGACGGTCACAAGTGTTTCTTTTGTATCGCTCTTTTCATGCCGGTAACAAATTTCAGATTTGTGACCGTCACAGTTTGTTACTGTTACCGTTTCATTTGTATCCATTACTAAAATATGGTTTTGTGCTCTTCTAGACCTTTAATATTTAATACGGCATTTGTTACCACTGTAACGAGAAACCTCTCTGTAATAGACCGGGAGGCGGCAGCACAGACAACCACCTCATCAAGTTCACGGCTGAAATTCCAGAATTAGGTAAAACTCGATTCACATATTAAAACGCAATCGGTCTGCCAAGTCATATCTTGGTGGAAAACACGTGAAAACCCCGATTTTAGCGGTTGACTCGTAGGTTTACCATTGTGTTTTCCTGCACCTAGTTCTTCATGTTTTCATACTTTTGGGTGCAGGAAAACACAATGGTAAACCTACGAGTAAACCGCTAAAATCGGGTTTTCACGTGTTTTCCACCAAGATATGACTTGGCAGACCGATTGCGTTTTAATATGTGAATCGAGTTTTAACTAATTCTGGAATTTCAGCCGTGAACTCGATGAAGTGGTTGTCTGTGCTGCCGCCTCCTGGTCTATAATGGGTCTATACTCTTCGCGCCCAGAAATCGTTCACATGGCAAATATCAATTTATGGCAAAATGTGTGTTTTCTCTTAAACATGATTCCATTTTTTCTGATAGAAACATATTGTAAAACATTTCTGTCTGATGTCATATCAGAGGAATGAAATACCAATGTAGATTTTGTTATTTGGACACAGTCATAGTCAAATATTGCCATTTTATGAATAAAAGAAATATTTTTTCAGTCGAATGTCTTTTAAAAATGACGTCTTTATCACAGGTGAAAGCAATTTTTTCTATTGAAATTTTGGTACCTATTTCAGAGTGGGCAGAATGAAAAAAATCTGAAAATAACTTCATTTTGACGCAATCATAGAAAAATGCTGCAGTTTCATGTTTTTAAATGAATGTTTTCTTTTGATATATGATGTTAGTTCAATTTTAATGCCCTTGACAAACACCATTTTTGTAAATTAATATTTTATTTATTATCGTTATAATAAAATGTCATCAATGAAGATGCAAGAAAGAAAAATCATATGCGGCAAGCATAGATTATGAAATACTTTGCAACACTTGTAGAATATTTTAACAAAACCGTTTAATAAGGTAAAAAAGATACTCAAGTAAACATTTTAGAAAACGCATAACACATTTGAAAGCCAGATTTCAGCCACTGCTGTGCATAGCCGGAGAAAAACTCGAATTATTTTGTGAAACCCTGTATATGATGTACTGATTTGTATATATTCTATATAGCATTCTAAAATTTGTTTAGTTAGAAAACGCATAACACAGTTCTAAACCTTCAGAAAATTCTACCAATGGGCAGAAATGTAATTGGATTATTTTGTAAAGACCAGTATATTACCTACAGGTTTTTATACACCCAAATATTAAGCTACAATTTAATTTAGGCAAAAATACACATTAAACTACTGAAATCACACTTCCAGGAATTACTTTTCATAGGCATCCAAGTATCAAGTTCTTTGCATATCCCTGTATATGATTTAATTTATATTCTAGAAACTTCTCTTAGTAATCTAAATACTATATTTGTGCTTGAAAATGCGTAGTTCAAATTAAAAAGCACACTCAACGTACCTTTTAAAATCACAATAGTAAATCAGAATCATTTTGTTTAGCCCTGTATAGGATTAATAGAATTTATACACACCACGTAGTATGCAAAAATTTAGTTAAACTTAAAAACACATAACTGAAAACTCACTTCCAACAATCATCCCTAATAGATAATACTTCCGATACAATACTGTATTCGAAATCAATTATGTGTCCCTGTAAATGAACAATAATTAATATACACATTAGATTCTACAGAAAAAATTCTTGTAGTAAAAATCAGCAATATATATCAATTTCAACATATTTCAAATAATGAAACATAATTAAAATACGCTGCAAATATTTTTTCCCGTACACTATTATGTAATAGAATTATTTTGTGTGACCCTGTAAATCAATGATAAATTATTTGTGCTGCTTATTCTACAGAAGCATGTTTTAGTGCACCTCAGAAATTCATATCATTTTATAACGTTTGTAACAGTATAACAACATTAAGGCACGACGTAATACATTTTCCTCATAGACTATTAAGTCACATATTACTTTTGCGTACTCCTGTACATGAATTATAAACTCTACATCAGTGGTTCCCAACGGGGAGCGTACGCCCCAAAGGGGGGCAATTTGAGTTTTCCGGGGGGCAATTTACCGTTTCAAGGGGACAATTTGGAATTTCTGTGAACTCACACCTTCTGAATTGTTTTTCTAACAGTAATGTTGTAGACTGAAAATAAAAGTTACATATTCAAATTTCAAAATAATAATTTAAAAAAATAAGTTTTTTATTCAATTTTTAAAAAGTATCCATTCAAAAGTTTCAAATACAATTCTACCAGAATAATTACAGAGAAAACTTTAAAAGATATTTAGATACTTTTATATATTTAAAAATTCTTTAATTTTTCTGATTTATAATTATTTTAGAATTTTAAACAACTTTTTCGATTATTTATTAAATGAGTCGCACTGCAATATGTCACGTGAAAATCAATTTTACACATGAAACTATTCAAGTGTATATTTAACAATTACTTGACGACCTTCCTTTACAGAATCTTTTATCACGTTTTATTCTGATTAGAAATTGTTGCGTAATTTAATCGCAGAAATTTTGCGATTAAATAAGGCAAAAATGTTTTATTCAAGATTATTGATTTTTCTAATCAAGGATTCTGAGCACTCTATACATCATGCATACGTGGCGACCGTGTGCCAGTAAACTACGAGGAGTATCAGACGATTATAAAAAAATATTTGATTCATCCATTACCTTCGGCACGTTTCAGGATCAATGTTAAATGCTTTTGACTATATCAGGAGTAAATTCTTTTAAAATTTTATAAGAATTATATGTTATAGGGGGACGGGGGGCATCATCATTTTAGAGATGTTTTGGTGGGGCGCGGCTGAAAAAAGGTTGGGAACCACCGCTCTACATACTTCATTTTCAATACCGAACTTGTCCAGCACTTACATTCAAACTGCTCAACTACCCATAGCTATTTCGGGAACTGGCCGACGGCATCTGGCCAATTCGCGAATTATCCGACAGCCTCTGGCCATTTCGCGAATTAGCCGGCCAATTTCCGAATTGGCCAATCAATTTAAAACGAAGTTGGCCACTTCGCGAATTGGTCGATTTCGGGCTTTGGCCGTAACATATACATCATATTATTATTGATAATGAAACCAATTATTTCTACTTTAACAAGTAGATAATATATAAATATTTTAATGGGGTGTCGGATAGATAACATGTGGTTAAGCAAAGAATATCAATGTTTAGCGTGTTGTTCGCTCCTTCGGTTTATGTTTAAAAAAACAGTTACTTTAAATTTATTTATACAAATTCAAAATAATCACTATTTTAGATTTAATCTCTATCGGCTATAGCTCTATTGTCTCATTTGTCTATCTACTATCTGTTTCTATCTACTATATATAATGTAAATGGAATTTCGTTTTGACAGCTTATAACTTCCGTTCTGTTGAATGGATTTTTATGGGACTTGCGCTTACTAGTTAAGTAATTTTTCAAAGAGGGTTTTAGTACTATATAACATATAGTTATACGTTAATCAGTTATATAGATATTTGGGAAAGTTCTAAAATCAGGTGAACCCGATTATGAAAGATTAGCCTTTTTGAAAAGTTCTACTAAACGGATTTTAATGGAAATTGCATTGTTAGTTAGATACTTTTTCAGAGATGGTTTTAGTATATTGCATATTATTCTTCGCTTCTTAGTTATAGAGGTATGGAAGAAGGTTCCATAATCAGGTGAACATGATTGTGAAAGATTAGCCTTTGTAAAAGTCCTACGGGATGGATTTTGTTAGTTAGTTTGTTTGAATTTTTAGTTAGATAACTTTTCAGGGATGGTTTTAGTATACGGTATAATACCGTTCTATCGTTCTTTACCAAATTCTACTGTAATTGCGCAACTAAAAGTGTTGGTCCTTTACAGCTCAAATTTTGTCTGTACATTAGAAAATATAAAAGCGTAATAGCGTTCGTATCTTTTTCAGCAATGCGGAAGGACGTTCCATGTAGAAGACCATACTGCTTTAAAACAAAACATCAAATTCACCTATGTATTTCGTTTGATTCAAGGTGCGTTTGGAGAAACCGAGCATCACAGCGGGCAAATCCTGCTAGTTATTAATAATTTGGCTCTTTTAATATAAAAATATTTAAAATCTTTTCTATCGTTTTATACATTTTATGAGAAGACAAAATCTATTCGATTGATTATAATTAATTTTATAAATGATTTTTGAATAATTGTATTGTGATCTAAGTTGTATGGCAAATACTATTCATCTTGCTGTGTACTATCACTAGGGTTAAACGTTAGTCGCGACGAGAATTTTCCCAATGATTCCCATGAATTTTTCAACTTCTCCATTTCCGAGAATTTTAGGAAATGACGCGGTTTCTATAAAATGTTCCTATAATTTCATTTTGTTTTCGAGTTGTTTTGCTTATATTTTTATATTATTATGTTTATATTATTTTTCATACTTTTTTGGCCAATGAATTGATGAACATAAAAGTAAGCTTTTCTTGAATTCAAATTTGCATTAAATGATACCAATAATATTTAGAGAAATTAGATATTATAAAAAATTCTACTTTTTTACACATGACACATTTTCTTCAATATAATTCATTTGATATGGATAGCGGGTGAGAAAAACGTTCAAAATCCATAGCTTTAAATTGTACTTACCGGGTGTCCCAAAAATGACTGATGGATTTTAAAATTCAATAACTTCCAAACGGTAACAGATATTTAAAAAATTCTTGCAGGAGGGTTATGTATGATGTCGGGAGTTTTTTCACTGTGATTCTTGATTTTAGTTCGAATTTCAAACAATAGATGGCGCTGACAGCAGTTGGCGCTCATTCGAGACCGAAACTGACGTCACTCAGTATTGATGCGAAGAAAGGAGATTAAGGCTATGGAGTGGGCCTCACGGTCTCATTCGCTAGTACAATCTTGCTCTTAGGCCCTGATTCTGAACTCATTCGATATGATTTCAATGGAATGCGTTGTTGCCATGGAAACAACAAATTCTTATCAGGGCATGAATTTAACAAGCAGTATTCGAGTTGCAGGTGATTTTACATTTATGAAGTTTTATTTTCCCGGATTAAATTACTTTTTATGGCCTGATTTAAAGAATATTTTATTCATCGTATTTTAAAACTACTAGGTGAAATATACCATTTTCAATAATTAGTGTACACTCTTTTAAAAGTACTCACTAGCA
The DNA here is from genome assembly GCA_963931845.1 of Maratus michaelseni. Classification (NCBI taxonomy): domain Eukaryota; kingdom Metazoa; phylum Arthropoda; class Arachnida; order Araneae; family Salticidae; genus Maratus; species Maratus michaelseni. The sequence continues at coordinate 217,465,018 of OZ007588.1, forward strand.
GATTGCGTAGCAAATAACGAATGAAGATGTGACGGATTCGATTTTTGTGCAGCTCTGACATACCTGCATTGCCGTCATTTCGCGAAACTAAATGTTCATATTGGTTAGGTAAAATTCTCATAAATACTCATAAATGTAAAATCGCCTGCAATTCGAATACTGCTTGTCTGCTTGTTAAATTCATGCCCTGATCTGAACGCTGTATTCCACTATCGAAGAATTTGTTGTTTCCATTGCAACATTTCATTCCATTGAAATCATATCGAATGAGTTCAGAATCGAGGCCTAAGAGCAAGATTGTACTGGTGAATGAGATCCACTCCATAGCCTTAATCTCCTTTCCTCGCATCAATGCTGAGTGACGTCAGTTTCGGCCTCGAATGAGCGCCAACCGCTGTCAGCGCCATCTGTTGTTTTAAATTCAAACTAAAATCAAGAATCACAGTAAAAAAACTCCCGACATCATACATAACCCTCCTGCAAGAATTTTTTTTAATATCTGTCACCGTTTGCTAGTTATTGAATTTTAAAAACCATCAGTCATTTGTGGGACACCCGGTACATTGAGTGCAATGCATTGTGAAATGTTTTAGAAGAAGTAGGGTACAAAGATAATACTTAAAGAAATGTTTGATTTCGTAAGTTTTTTTAAACACAAGAATAAAATCCGTATCCCGAAAAATCTAAAAAAGGCCTATTGCGTTTGGAAATTATTCAAGAGGACAGTCGGTCATAAAAAAAAGCTCAACATTATGTTTGTTTTAATTTTAAGTATTATATTTTCAGAAATATCGTCGAAAATATACTTCCAAAATATGTTGCCCCCACCCTATTTCCGAATCTACCTAAACTAAAATTATGAAAAAATTAGGGGTGGTAGGAGTTTATTTAAAGCTTTCAGGAAAACTATGCGATTATCCTAGGTCTATAGGTTTTGAGAAAATCGCATTTTTCCGTTGCACACAAGCTTTAATTTGCTGGCGCTCAGCGGGGAAGTTGAGATGCACTCGAGGATACACTATCGACGTGGAATCATCCAAGGATTGTTGATAATGACTTCCGAAGACATTTGTCGGTAATTAGCCGAGATATTAATTAAAAACCCATATAAAATTACGCGGCACTGACCCAGGCAGCGTTGCAAGATTGCGACCTCCTTTCTAAGCGTGCTAGGCACAATGCCAAGTTTTAACTTTGTGCGATTTCTCTATTTTAGATAAGGCGAATCAAAGTGATAAATAGTCAAAAATGTTCATTCCAATTGAATTCAATTATGGTACGGAATCCTTTGTGCGCCAGTAAAACTCGCACTTGACAGATTATTTGTAATCTATGGCCACTCATAACGTGAAATAAAGTTCCAATTTTGATTTTTTTTTTTCTTTTTTGGAGAAGCTCATTTTAGTGGCGGATTCTGTATAACTTTCATCAGGATCAGAAAATGATATATTGGATTGCTTGTACGTTTTCTTATACATTTTTTAAAAAAACTTGCACAATATTACTTTTAACTTTTTCAAAATTTTTAACTCCTATAAAACCCCAATATTACTTCATTCTTTTAAAATAGTCCTCGTACATATTTTTATTTATATTTTACAGCGGCATATCCACGAATTTAATATATCGATCGAGTACTGGAGCGGTATTGGTAACAATTAGTTTTAAATCGAAAAGGAATAACAATAAAAGGTTGTCAGAAAAATTCTGCTGTGTCAAACCTCTCTTACTACAATACACTCTCAAAATAAAATTCGTCAAAAACCGTAAAAAATACAGACAGCAAGTTGCTGGAACGCCCCTGTGATTGGAAGAGATTTTTCTGTTATTTGAAGAAATTTCTGTTTTGTGACTGGGGAATTTCAGGAAAATCTGACCTTCGTTTCTTGAATTTCCCGTGTTTTAAAGGAAAAAATATACGTAAACATTCCGTTTCTAGTACGAAAAAGTAACACGCAGCACAGTTGCCGGTACACCCCTGTGGTTTGAAGAAATTGCAGACTTAGATTGGAGAATTTCAGGTAAATTTTATGTTAAATTGGTGAGTTTTCCGCATTTTGGGAGAAGCGAAGCAAATCAAAGCGGAAATTTTCGTGTTTTAACGAAAAAAGGCAACGGAAAAAATTGTTCAATTCACGGATTTTTTTAGAGTGTACGCCATCTGGTATGCAGTAAGTAAATATCAATTTAATAAGGCAAGAAACAATCCCTTTAAGTTGGTTTTATTATTTTTTTAATTTCTTGTAAAAAAGTACATTTGTTTATGAGTTACAAAGCGTAAATAATAAGTATTAATTATGTCTTAATTATTTAAACAAGTGGTATTAAATGGACAGTCATGTGATAGAAAAAAAAGAGAGAAAATCACAAATCCTTATTCAGATTTCTTTTTTACACTGAATAAATTTGTGGTAATCCAATTAACTTTTAAATCTTAAACGGAATTAGAATTACAACTTTATATATAAGTATAAAAGAAACGCAAATAAAGTTATTGAAGCTAGCTCTTCAAAAAATTAAATGTCATAACTACTTGTCTTGCTGCCGTTAATAAGTAGATAAAACATTTAAAAACTCTCATGAATTAATATCTTTGGGGGGGAGGGGGAGAAAGAAAGATAGTCATTGTTTATGTTTACGAAAGAATTATTTTTAATCTAATGTATGGAAGACTTTCTTAAACAATCTTTTAATAATCTAACATAATTTGTTTTCAACATAAAACAAAATGTTTTTATTCTTCATAATGGTTTGGGAAAATATTTTAATTACTGTTTACAACTGTTGTTTTATCTCAGTTCTATGTGTTTCAATTTTGCTTTGATTATCTGTCTCTATAATTTTTTTTTCTTAAAAAAAAAATCTTGCATTTTGTTAATCAGATGAACTCACACGACTTTAAAAGTTTCGTAACAGAGATTTATTTTCACAGTAACATTATGCAGATATTTTAAAATCTTTAACACAAATGTCACAATTATCTTCATACAATCACTTTCATATAAAAATATATTTATGTCATTTAACCCAGCTTTAAAATAGAAAAAAAAATAATAATAATAAAATCCCACAATTTAAAGGCAACATGTACCGATCAATGAAATATTTATTTACATAATTTGAAAGTAAATTTTAGAAAATTACGCATTTCTTGAAAGAAGAAAATCAAATTAATATAAATTTTGCTGATATATTATATATTTTAAAACAAACCTCCTGAATTAAAAAAGAACACCTGTTTATGAATTACCAAATGTAAATGATAAATATTATTTTTTATTTTCTAATTATTTGAAATTCAGATTTATTAAATCAACCGTACACACAAAATAAATAAGAGTAAGAAAAATCTTTATTGGGATTTAGTTTTTACATAGAGTAAGTCAATGTAATCCATTTACTTTTAAACCACAAAAGAACAAATATTACAGCATGAAGGAAACTCAAGTTCATTTATTCACCCTTTAGATAAACTTCATAATGATTCATCAAGCTGCTGTAAATAATAATGATTATAATAATAATAAAACCTTTGAAAGATGTCATAAAAAACACCTTGAAAAAATAAAAAGATAGTATCTTATTATATTTACAAAATAATTATTTTTAGTTTAACACATGCAGCTTTCCTTTGAAAAAGCTTTTAATAATCTGACATAAATTGTTTTCAAAGTAAAACAAAAAAAAATGTTACTTTTTCAAAATTCCTTGGAAGAAAAATTTATTTACTGTTTATAACTTATATTTTATTTTAATTAATTTTATGCTTTTCATTTTACTTTATTTATCTTTCGCTATAATCTTTTTTTCTTTACTTTAAAAAAAAAGAAGTTTATGTCACATGGTATTTTAATCAAAACTAGCTATAAATTAGCCGTTACAAAAAAATGTGACGTCACACTAAGGGAGGGCATATCACTCGAGTACGACAACCTGTGACATAGGGGAAGGGAGTGATAATAAACACACGAAATGTGCATGACGTATTTAATAGATGACTTCTTTATTTAACCCCTTATTTAAATGGACCCCTTATTTAAAACTAGTGTGTTGTGGTCAACATAAAACTTTCTTCTATATAAATCAAATCGTCTGCAACAAAAATTAAATGACAATCTACGTTTTTTAGATATAGCTATCGCGGAAACCAAAATAAATAAATAAATAAAAAACAGCATCGCGGCGACACTTGTTGGGCCGTTTACACCCAAACCTAATAAGATCTACTTTTGTCAACGTCTAACAGAATAAGAAGTTTGGTAAAATTACGTGTATTAGTTCTTGAGCTATAGCTATAACGGAAATCGTGAAAAATTCAGCACAGCAGCGCCACCTCTTAGGCGATTTACACCAAAAACTAATAAGCACCAATTATTATAAAGGTCTAACTAAATCTAAAGATTTTATTAAATGCCGTGCATTCGTTCTTGAGATATTGCGACCACAAAATTTTTGTCACATACAGACACACAGCTTTTTAAAAACAGTCAAATCATATTCAGGACCTCCTAATAGAATATAAATTTTGATCAAATTCTGTGCCTTAGTTCTTAAGATATAGCTTTCGTGAAAATCATGAAAAATGCAGCATAGCAGCGCTACCTGGTGTGCAATTTACACCAACCCCTAATCAGCAACAATATTTGTCAACGTCTAACTGAATCTGAAGTTTAGTGAAAATCCGTGCATTGGTTCCTGAGATAGAGCAGTTGCAGAAATCGGGAAAAATGCAACATAGTAAAGCCACCTGTTGGGCGATTTACACAAAAACTAATAAGCACCAATTTATTTGAAGGTCTAACTCAATCTAAAGATTTATTAAATTCCGTGCATTAGTTCTTGAAATAGGACGTCGACAAAATTTTTGTCATATACAGACACACAGACAGACATTTTCTAGAAACAGTCAAATCTTATTCAGGACCTTCTAAAACGTATAAATCCGTCGAAAACCGGAATTCGAATTTTTTTCGTAAATCCAATACGTTTTTCTTATAAAGATACAATAAAGTAAAAAATAAAAATATTTCACATTTACCTCCGTGCAGGCTGTTTAGTATAACGAAGTTGTTTATGTCATTTAACCCAACTTTAAGAGAGAAAACTAATAATAAAATCCCACAAATTTCTGTGAATTAGATATTTTTACTAAAAAAAGAAAACACCTGTTTATATATATATGAGTTACTAAATACAAAAATAAAAATATTAATTATTTCCTGGTATTTAAATTTTAGAGGCATTAAATGAACAACCCATGCGAAAGAAAGTACGGCAGGAATCTTTATTCTGATTTCTTTTTTACATATAGTAAGTAAATGATAATCCAGTTACTTTTAAACTTGTAATCGGAATAAACATTGCAGTGTTGCAAGCATGAAGGAAACTTGTATAAAGTTTATTTGTTTAGCTCTTTAATAAAAAATAAAACTTTATAAGAATCCGTCAAGCTCCTGCAATAAAATAAGAAGAGAAATTAAAAACTCATAAATTAATAAAAATCCTGAAAAAAAAAACGTAACAGATAGTCCTTGTTTATTCATTAAAGGAATTATTTTTAATTTAAGATATGCAAGATTTCGTTAAAAAATGTTTTTAATATATACCGTTATTTGCTTTTAAAATAAACAAAGCGTTTTTATTCTTTAGAACGTTTTGGAAGATTATTTTAATCACTGTTCATAACTAGTGTTTTTCTTTCCATGCATTTTATTTTGCTGTTTTCATATTACTTTATGATTTTTTTTTCAAATATGCATCAATCTTTTATTTCGTTTTTAATTATCAAAATATAATCTCGCACGGCTTAAAAAATTAACTTTGATTTTCTTTGTAGAAAAATTATATAGTTATTTAAAAAATTTTAGAAAAAAATTCAAATTATCTTACCGAAACCCCATTTAGAGAGACCTCCTTTGCGTTAAACTCTAGCTCTTTTTTAAATACAAAAATACTTACAATAAATTATTATAAAAACTACTGTAAACTAATACAAAAGAATGATTTTATAAAAACACCATAAAAAGGCACAACACGTTTCGAAAATACCTAGTCTTTATTCATCTGGTGCAAACAGGACGTACTACCACTTTGAAAACAGGAGTAAAACTGTAAGAAAAGAAAAGGTGACAACTGAGACAGTTGGCTGTTTGCTTTCACCTATCGTTTTGACTTCCTTTTTTCCTTTCAGTTTTGCTCCTGCTTTCAAAGTGATAGCACACCTTGTTTGCACCTGATGAAAAATAAAAAACATGTTCTTCTTAAACACGTTGTACATTTTCCTTTTCGTGATATTTTTAAGGAATTTTTTCTTTTTAAAAAATACCGATTTCTTAGTATTTGTTATATATTTTTGAATAAAATAAAAGTTTGTTTATAAGTTATGTATGTAAATAAAAAGTAAGGTAAATGTACTAATAGTGAGCCACTTGATGACATTTATCAAAATATCATTAAAATATTAGTGAACTCTAAAAGATATATGCTATTTTAGCTTAGTCCTAACCTTCATCTATCAGCGTAAACATACAAAGTTTCAAAATACAGGGTGTTTCATAAAAGATCGGCAAAACTTTAAAGATGATAGTACACATTCAAACAAACAACTTTCATCAAAGAATGCATGGTCGGGAATAAAACGCAAAGGTGATAGCGCATTTGGAAGATTGGTCCATGCAAACGTTAAAGCTCCATTCCTGTTGCGAGCTATCGGAAGACAAACGACACTAATCGAATGCAAAAAATTTTGATATGGGGGAAGAAGAAGAACACGTATGCAAAATTTCACCTCAATTAATACATAAAAACCGCTGATTCAAGTGTGCAACTGGCAATAGTGGTAGGAATGTAGCGGAAGATGTTGCCCTTCACTAATAGCGAAAATACCTCAACGATTGTAGGGAGAGCGGTTTCCCAACAGGCGGTGGACCGACCGTAAAACATTTGAGAGCTTGTAACGACAGACTGTGTAAGACAAGGCGGACGGAACGTTAGTTGTGGAAGAAGCCATTCTGGATATGGTGGCTAATCAGCCAAGTACAAGTACACGAGCAGTCGCTAAGCAATTACATCACACTCCACAAGACATGGCGAGTACTGAAGGATGAACGGTTGCATCTTTATCATGTTCAACGAGTCCATGAACTGAATCAAAGGAATTATCCTCGTCATGTGGAATTCGCGCGCTAGTTTCTGCAGGAGAACGTGGCAAATTCAGATTTTGGGGCAACTGTGGGATGAATGTACCTTCACGCGCGAAGGTGCATTTAACACCCACAATCAACATGTATGGGCATATGTAAATCCACCTGCTCATCAACAATGCTTTTCTGTCAATATTTGGACAGGAATAATCGGAGACCACCTACTCGGGCCTTATCTTCTGCCAGAACGCTTTGACGAGAAAAAATACCTCACGTTCGTGCAAAAGTACTGCCAGACATACTGAACGCCGTTCTCCCACACATCCGGCGTGTAATGTGATTCCAGCAAGATGAAGCACCAGCCCATTATGTACGAGACGTGCGAACCTATCAAGATATAAATTTCCCAACCGATGGATTGCGCGAGGTGATCCTGCAGCTTGGCCAGCGCGCCCGCCAGATCTTTCATGTCTCGATTTTTTTTTGTGGGAACAGCTGAAGACTCTTATGTATGAGACCCCCATTGAATCTGCAGAATATTTTGTCGCCAGACTTTCGGCCGCTGCTTGAGAAGTGCGAGATATGCCGGTTGTTTTTAGAAAGTTCTCCAATCCTTTCTTCGCCGTTGTACTGCATGCATGGTTACTGCCGGTCACTGTTTTGAACACTTATTGTAATCACATGTCATTAAACTTGCTTTTGTTATTTAATCGTTCCTTGTGTGTTTTTGCCTCGTATAACAACATCACCTTCGGCGTCCTCTAGCACCTTTGCATTTTAATTCCGAACTTGCATTCTTTGATGAAAGTTGTTTGTTTGGATATGTCTATCACCTCTTAAAGTGTGGCCCATCTTTTACGAAACACCTGCATATTTTTTAGAAAAAAAGAAAAAATTATAAATGTTACCTTCCTTTATGCTCCAGTAATGGGCATAGTAAATTTCTCACGCACTTTACTCAAGCCTTAAGTAGTGTGAACCATACAGAAGATATAATTTGCTTTACAGCTCTAGAACTAAGCATACATAACCATGAAAACGTATTTAGAAGTTTAGATGGTTGCATTATATAATTTCACTAGTAAATCTGCAGATAAGGGGCCGTAACCTAAGTTGTGACAATTCTTTTTATTTTGATCTCCCTTTAAATAATATCTAATATCCTAAAATCTGTAATGTGATTTTGTTAGGTTATATAGAGGGTGCTCCTTCTTATCGTTGACAAGTAGTTAATTCCTAAGCAGCTAGTTTTAGAAACACAGTTCCAATTGCGGAAATATGTCAAATGTTGTTCTTCATTATATAAAAATCCATTTACTTCAAAATACTTATTTTTTTTGTACGAAATTTAATTTTTATATGGTTTCTATGACCTATAAGATATATATTTAGAAAAACTTTTCTCTTGCAATTGTTTACAAATTAAACAATAAAATGTCTCCTGTTCTACGACCAAAATTCATCGAGTTATGATACTTTGAATTTTAGGAATGTTCGGCTTTTTCTGGCTGTAAAAGTGCGTTTTCCGGTTGCTAGAATGGTACAATTGATAAGGTGTGCGTGTGGGAGGGGGCGTTAAATTTATTATTTTCTATCGACGAGAATACTAGTAGGTATTGGACCAAGCATTTTTTGCTGAAGGGAGTGTTTTTTCCTCTAAGTATTCCTTGGTTTTTGTCTATTGATAATTTTTTACTTTCAGGGAGAGAATCTTATTCTGTGTTTCCGCAGATTTATGCTTTACAAGAAGTTCCTTCAAATCTCTTACATCCTCTTCCTTCAAACTTTTCTCTACTTATTTGCATTCTATGGCATACAAAGTTTGAAATATTTAAATTATATTATATTTTATGTCTTATATGTTACTTTGTGATAACAAAAATTAATTAATCATCAAACATACTATTTCTTTTCCACGGAAATTTCTGCTTCTCTTTATTGTCTTCGAACAGTTTTTAAATTCTTTAACTTAAAAAGACTTATTTCTTATTTTTTACTTTTCTGTAATTATAAAATAACTGTCATTCATCTAATTACGGGGGGAGGGAAAGGGGGAGGAAGAGCAAAGCAAAAAGTTTTTTTTTTTTTTTTACTTTTGAGACTGTTTTTGTAGGAAGAGTTTGGTGTTAATGAAGTTTGTGGTAGAAAGCATATTAATTTTCTGCTACATGGTCCTCATGAATTTTGAAATCTGTTTCTTTAAATAACTGTTTTAAATTATTAATTTAACTCTCGGAATGATCTATATTCTCTTAAACAAATGTAAGATTTCTTAGAAAACATTAAAAAAATATTTAGAAGTTTTCAACAGAAAAGTATGTGGGGTTTTTTTAATAGCAAAACAATTTATTTCAAAAATAGTTATATATACTAACGGCAGTCCAGTTCTCTTTTTGTTAGAGACCCTGAATAAGAAGAGACTATGAACATTAACGAAAAATATCCGCTGTCTTATTTTCAATTTCAACGGAGCGTTGTAGAACGTAAAACAATTTCACCACTGTTTAACTTTTTTTATTGTATTAAAATCGAAGTAAAGTAGTTTTATACCGCTGCAGAAAGATATGAAAGCCACAAATATACATATATTAACGGTTCAGTAAATAAGAATTCTATAAAATGCATTTTTTGAATCAACTACAGGGTTATCATTTTGAATCTGATCACAGAAGCAGATGAATGTCTTGAAAGAGGTTAATAACTTTTGGTACTCGTACCGGTAAGAGATAAATTCAAGAATGTTCTTTGGAGAATTCAACTTTTTTTATTGAACTTTTGACTCTCTCTTAACAATCTATATATGTATTTGTCTTATTGGAAATAGGGCTGAATTTGTAGCTTATGGTTTGGCAACAACCGTAGTTTCCAGAGCTCAGACCAATGAACAGACTAGATTGTGTTAGATCAGCTAGCTCCGCCTCCAATATGGCGGTCACTGTAAGAGCAGTGAAACCAAAGAATGAAACTCAAACTAGCAATTATTAAAAATAAAATAACATGTACGTAATCCAATGCGTCTGAGATGATTCCTCATTTTAATTATGAGTAATATCGTTAATTTCAAAAGAACTCTCAACTCTTATTTAGAATTCATTTACTAATTTCACTCACTCAAAAATCGGGGAAGGGGGGGGGGATATCAACTGTCTAGATTGCACCTGCCGCCATCTGTTGCTGTAAATTGAAGTTAAAAAAATGTTTTTGTAAAAATCTATAATCATTCTTTTTCCTAATGAATTTAAGCCGCGCTCTACAATATTGTAGGTGCAATAAATTTAAAACTAATTATGTTTCCAAGATCCTTTTTTCATAGTATTTAAATGATTTATATGTCCATTGGTAGCGCCAACTAAATGCATTTTTAGTTATGTTTTCAACAGAGAATTACTTTTTTACATTAAAAAAATTGTCGTGCAATAAGTTTTAAACTAATTATGTTTCCAAGATCCTTTTTTCATAATATTTAAATGATTTATATGCCCATTGGTAGCGCCAACTAAATGCATTTTTAGTTCTGTTTTCAACGGAGAATTACTTTTTTACATTTAAAAAAATTTTTCAATTTCATATGTTTAAATGTTTTATGGTAGAACTTATTCCGGCTAGAATTGCTGAAAGATAAAAAGGGGCGAGCGAGCTGGGCTCGCGTAGCGGTCTCAATGTGAATTGCCTCGCAAATTCACGGGGAATAGCGTTAGCGAGTAGGGGGCTGAGCCCCCTAGTAGATATTAAAATTAATAATCGAATAATATTAACTGAATTATCGAAGCTTTGTATATTCGAATTGATAATTAAAATATCCGATTGTTTTATAAATTTCTTAAATAAATAAATAAATTACCAATTTTAACTATCGAATGTTTATCAAGCAGGGCGGTCGCTCTGCCAAGCCAAGCTTTAAAAAAAAACGCCACACAAACAACGCCAAGAACTGGAATAAAGACCGCTAATGCTTATATACAGAAAGCAACTTCGCAATGTTAAATCGACAAAACATGCCAGATTAAAATATCAGATATCAAACAAACCAAGCGTCGTAGAAAAAAAAAACGAAAACTAGAAGAATCTAAGGAAGAATTTCTTCAATTTAAGACCAAACTCATCTTCATAAGTGATTTATAAACAGAGATATAGCATTTTTTTAAAAACGTCGAGTTACTTAAAATGATCACTTTTTTCTTCGTCAAACTTTTTTTTTCAAACAAGCTACAGGCCTTAATATTGAGCAGAATAAAAAAAGGATTGCATTTTTGGACAAGTAATTACGTAATCTATGTGCTTTTATAAAATTCAGTGTAAAAAAGAATTATTTTCTATTTTTAATTAGCAAAAAACTGTTAATTAACTTGGCGATAAAAAAAATTATGCCAAAACAGAGATAAAACCCGCCAACGACCATGTACCATCTGTATCAAAATAGCACAAATCAGTTACAGATTATAATATAAGCACATCAAATTTCATCTGCAAGTCAGCCATTTTCTTTTGAAGATATTTAAAAAAAAATAAAACTTCATAATTATAAGAACACACATTTTATCAGACAATTAAATATGACTGCAAATTGTAGCAGATGACTGTTTCCAACATGAATAAGTATGAGAAATTGCCTCTCAAGGATATAGGTCTGGGTGGCTCTGTCGCAGCGCGTCAACACGGCATGCACAAGGATCCAGGTTCGAGTCCTGCCCACGGTTAACTTTTCACTCATGTTTGTTTAGTGTATTTAATTGTCTAATAAAATGCGTGTATTGTAAAATAAATTAATCAGACGTAGTGTTTATGCTTTAAAAAATATTTTTAATATATAATTTACGTTTTTAGAAAGATCTTTAAAAATAAATTAGTTTTTGAGGGAAGATGTACCTTCTAAAACGTATATATTAAGACTTATCGGCATTTAAAATTTCTTTCAAAACGTAAACAAAATTTTTGAAATGAATTAAATGTGATTCATTTATTTCTTTAAAAAAAAAAAAAAAAAAAAAAAAAAAAAAAAAAAAAACGGTAAAGGACAGGCATTTCGTTCGCAGGAATACCCTTCACGTCATTTTCCTATAAATTAATGAAATCCAGTTGTTAAATTACACAGCTCAACACAAATCTGGGGTTTGAAGAATGGCACTTTTTTCTTAGTAAATCAGTCACGCTGATCACAAATATGACATTAATTTTTTTCTAACACCCACAGTTTTTTCACAAAACAAAAAAAGAAGGGGGTGCCTCTTAATAAAATCAATGTGTAATATTTATTAAATAAGATACATTTTTAATAAAAACAAAAATTAATTTCTCAGTAAAGTGACATTAATAAATGTTAAAATACAATACTGCACTAAAGGATGTGAAATATAAATATAGATGGCGCCACTTTATGTATTGATATTTGCCTGAGAAGGCGCATTTGTAGTGAGAACATGCATTTATTTTGTTCGTTTATTTATATCTTACGTTTGTTTTGTTAGTTTCTTATAGCAATATGGCATCAAGAGGTTGTATAAATCCAGGATATAAAAAAAAGTAATTCGGCAGAACTTAGTTGATCCAAAAGAAGTCCTCTTGCCTCCCCTGCACATTAAATTAGGTTTAATGAAACAATTCGTAAAAACCTTAGATAAAACAGGGGATAGTTTTCGATATTTAAATGAATTTTTTCCACATTTATCGGAAGGTAAAATCAATCGTTGGCCCAGATATGAGATGGTTAATGAAGGACGAAAATTTTGAGGGGAAAATTAAATTAATCGAGAAAGATGCATGGGTTAGTTTCAAACAAGTTACTCAGAAATGTTTAGGAAATTACAAAGATCCTAACTACGCAACGATCATTGAAAAAAATGGTTCAAAACTTTAAAATACTAGGTTGTAACATGAGTTTAAAAATGCATTTTCTGCGCCCCTATCTTGAATGTTTTCCTGAAAATCTTGGTGAAATGAGTGAAGAACAAGGTGAGAGATTCCACCAGGACATAAAATGCATGGAAAAATGCTATCAAGGACACTGGAATGTAAATATGTTGGCAGATTACTGCTGGGGGCTAAAAAGAGACACTAAACCAGCTTCAAAATCTAAAGGATACAAGCGTTCTCTTGATGATAAAGAAAAGTAATTTTACTGTATACACTAGAATATAATTTCTTATAAAACATGCACACACATTTATATATGTATATATGATTTTATTTATTTATCTGATTTTTTTTGTACATTTTTAAATGAATGTTGTGTAAATTGTATATTCTCAAATTCCAAATTCTTAGTTTCTTAATTGAAAGAAATCCTGACGTGATATATGAAAATGGATATTATTTTGAAATAAGCATAGCAGATTTCTTACAATTTACATAAATTCAGGAAAACCCCAGTCAAAAAGTTAAATTTTGTAGGCCTGTGTTATTTTTGTTTTAGAAGTGAAGTTTCCATTTAAATTTATTGTAACAGTACAATGTTTAATTGAATAAAATAATGTAAATCTAAGAAATTGCTAAGAAATTCCAAACATGCACAGGGCAACGCAAAAATAAATAAATAAATAAATAATAAATAGATAAATAAATAAATAAAAATCAGCTTTCAGAAATTCTAAAAATTGTTCGTATATCTTAATTACAAGCTAAAGGAGGGTTTATTTCTATATTATTCTATATATAATAGTAATTTCAGCAAATATATTAAATTCCAATGTGATCTGATTTAAACTTTAAGATAGTTTATAAGACATGATAAAAAAATTATAAAAAAGAGTGGCGCATCACATTTCGGGGAGGAGATGGGGAGGGGCGTGAACAAAATTAGGAAGTATAATAAGGCTATCTGTTTGAAACTTTACGATATTTTATAACACATAACATAAATTTTAAAAATAAAGCTGCGTCAAAAATTATAGGGAGGGGCGGAGCGTGTTTTGCCTACACAAGGGGGGGGACACTTTTCTAAATTTTAACGATATCCGTCATGTCACATATCGTTACAAAGGGCTGTGACCACTTATTCCTGTTATGCATCACAGGTGTCACCTTCACATTTTGCGCCCCCCCCCCCGACACTACTCATGTGATATATCGTTGGAAAGGTCTGTAAACGCTTAATCATACTATGCAGGGAGGGGGGGGGGAGATTTCTAAATTTTGCACATACCCCTCATGTGATACATCGTTGGAAAGGTCTGTGACCGCTTAATCCTATTATGCATCTCCGGTGTTCATCCCCCCACTTTGCCTATAAACGTGATTAGCTTTCACCATCAGGGGGCGCTTTCCTATCTCTGTTTCTATGTGTCGGATCACGACGGGGTATGGCTCATTCGACTCGACATCGATAGAGCTTTCTGATTTTAGTTCGTTTTTTCACCACTAGGGGGAACTTTCCTATCTCTGGTTCTATGGGCTTAATCACCCAGCCGGAGCGCCAAACCGTTAGGTTTATGGCAAATATGCTCCGGCGGGAAAATCCCCAGCAGACAGTCAGCGCCCCACAGCCCACCAAACAAGCCCTAAACAACGGGCGACAATTAACAAAAATCGAAAAACAAAATCCTTTTCAACGAAAAGGCACAAACTTGATACAATGACAGTAGACCCCTACAAAATAAAATAAAAACTACTAAAATCAAATTAACTAACTAATAAACAAGCTTCAAAACAAAACAAAGAAGCTGCAACAGGTCTACCAGACTGAAATATGACTAACTATGATAATTCATAGTCGTATAAGAACTAAACCTACGTAAAGACTAACTTAAATAAATAAACTAAAAGGAAGTATAACAGCATTTAACGACTTATTTAGTTACATCGTCGACACTAATAACTAGTAAAATTAAGGTTCATAAACAATGGAACACAATTCACAAGGTTCAGGGACATACTTTGTACATTGTCGATTACAAACACTCAGTAAATTCAGTTGGTAATGTCCACCAAGTCACTTTTATATCCAAACTATGCCAGTTTTAATAATAGTCCACTACTTGAAATTTTCAAAATACCGTCAAATAAATGACTTTAAAGGTTTATAGGCAAAATTGCAGAGAAATTAAGCTTCACCACCAGATTAATGACATAGCCGAATAAACAATTATCCATTGTATTCTTCAAACAAAGTTACAGACGCATTTGACTTCAGCACCATTTTTTTTTCAAAACCTATATCTTATGATAGAAAACAATTCATTCAAAATATTATAGTTTTCCGCAAGCTTTGAATAGTTCTCAGGGTCCAGAAGAATTCTTTGCAAGTTTTCACGTAGCGTATATTTTCTCACAAAACTAAAGTGATGTTTCATTAAAAAGCACCTACCAAAAATGTAATGCACAACTGTGCCCCGAGAGCCACAATCACATCTATCTGATTGTCTTTTACCTATTTTACACAAAAAATACGGAAAACTCCCATGGCCTGATAAGTAATGTGCAAGAAGTTGTTTCGCGCAGACAAACTTCCTCTCAACTTTCTTCAAAATTTCGTAAGTCTGTCTACCCTTGTCAGAGGCAGACCAGTACTCCTGCCAGGCCTGCAACACCTTTTTGAAATACATTGTTACCAGTGAGGGTGGAAGCGTAACCCGATAATCAATATCATACATACCCTCCAATATGACTGATTTCGCTAAAAAGTCTGCTCGCTCGTTACCTTCAAAGCCAATATGTGCTTTGATCCATCCGAGATATAATACTTTTTCAGGATGTTCCATAAGCAGCTTGTAAATTAAAAACAATACTTCATTAGTGGGAAACAGATTATCAAGAGCTGAGACCGACGAAAAGCTATCAGTATATAATATGACACTTTTAAACTCAGAATGAACCAACCACAGTACCGCATGATAAATAGCAGATAACTCTGCCTGATATATTGAATTCAAATCATTTAGTTTGATCCTATAGTCATATATAAATGAGCCCTTCCAATAAACTGTGAAGGCTGCTGCCACTCCCAAGGGCATACGAGATCCATCTGAATAAACTACAGGCAAGTCCGAGTCTGGAACCACCTCTGTAACTGGTTCAATTAATTTTAAATTATCACGACCTATTACTGGAAATTCATATGTTCTCTTATTTATCGAGAATTCATCTGCGTGAAACTCTATATTATTGATAATGATTGACCCCTCTCCACTGAAAAAGAGAAATTTATCGTAGTAAGCTTGATATTCTATCTTCAAAGGAGGAACACCTGCAAGAGTACATAAGGCATCCGTTGAAGTCGATCTATATGTCTTAACCACTGAAAGTAAACCAATCCTCTGGCAAGAGCTAAGTCGCTGTAAAGCCAAAGTCTTCAAATCTCCAAACCATGCTTGATATCCATACATAATTTGCCTCTCTATCACAGAACTATACCAGATCTTGCGATACATTACATGAACACCATTATCTCTAATTCCCGTTTTTCGAATATTTAAAGCAAAATCCTTAATTTTCTCTCTAATATTATCCAGATGAGTAAACCAATTAAACATACTATCAAGTGTAAGGCCCAAGTATTGCAAGTTATTCCTCACCACTACACTCTCTCCATTAATTTTAAAAATAGGTCTTCTTCTTTCTAACGTATTTTTTCCGAACAGCATTGCCACAGATTTTGTAATACTTATCTTCAAACCCAGGTACTCACAGATTTCTGCATAATGATTTAAGTGACCATTCATATTAGCCTCTAACTGTTGGCGGCTGTCGCCCTCGGCAAACAAAACGAAGTCGTCTGCGTAGGAGATGACTTGATCCGAATGTTGTCGATATAACTTCAACAGACGATCTGCCACCACAAGCCATAAAAGAGGGCCCAGGCACGACCCCTGGGGACATACCTGGAATAACACAAACCATTCAGTACCAAATGCAAAACTAAAACCTATAAGTCTATTACTTATGTAACTCTTTAAAGCCGATCTCATGTACAATGGAAGAGGCAAATCGTCAATTATACGTGCTAAGATATGCCAATGTAACGCATCAAATGCACCCTCTATGTCAATGGATGCTACAGCACAATATTTCGCATGACCAAGAATCTCATTAACTTTCTTTTTTAAATCCAAAATGGCAGAAACCGTTGACCTACCCTCTCGAAAGCCATGTTGTGCTATATCCAAATATCGAATACCTTCCAGTCTCGACATAATTCTAACCTTCATCACTCTTTCTAAAATTTTTCCCAAAATCGGGAGAAGCGTAATTGGGCGGTAGGCTCTTGGGTTTGATGAAATCTTGTTTCTTTTCCGAAAGAAAATAACTATTCCTTTTTTCCAGCAACTAGGAAAAAATCCCAATTTTAAACACTTATTAAACACACCCAAAACAAAAGCGGGAAACGTTGTGCATAGATTTTTTACCACCAGAGGGTCCATAAGGTCATAGCCAGGTGCTTTGTTATTTGCCTGACTTTTCAATGCATATTTCAATTCACGATGTGAAACAGGTTTAAAACCATGATCTATAAATATTTCTGCATTTGGAGTATATTCAAATATGTTTTGTGGAATATTATCTATACCAAAATGTTCCTGCATAAGCAGCATAGCCACATCATCGTATGAGTCAAAGACTGTGTTATTTTCTAGTGTAGTGAAGATCATGTCCGTATGTTTAATATTCTTCCCTGCGATATACTTGAATAAGGTACCATAAGCATCACTAGTTTTTTCACAAAAATTCATCCATGCCGAACGTTTAGCTTTTTTAACATTTTTCTTATAGATGTTCCTTTCTTTTAAATATGCATCCTTATACTGAATATCGTCTAGATTCCTACGATACCTTTTGTAAAGGGCACTGAGTTTATTACGCTGCCTTCTTAAATCTTCTGTAAACCAAGAATGTTTAGGTTTATATCCTAGCTTTTTATATCTAAAACATCGATTCATTAAATCCTGGAGAAATATTTGTAAATTGTTCATCCAGACATCCATACGAACAGCACTTTTAATAGGAATCAAAGTTTCCAATAGTTCATGCATCTTCTGACGAAAAAGATTATTGAACTTCTTGAACGAACAAAATTTCGTCTTGTATCTTTTCATAAGTCTTACGATAGGGTCCAAGTTCAACCTATATCGAATATAACGATGATCACTAAACGAGTTATACTCAGTATCTACCTCCCAGGTATCGATATAGTTACATATATTCTCTCCGGCCAAAGTGAGGTCCGGCCTGCCCTGGCGGTCATCTTGAGCGTATGTAGGTGGAGCTTCAGTATCGTTCACCAATACCATGTTCTTTAAAGAAAGATACTCCAACAGGACTTCTGCTCTTTCATCATCCCGGTTGTAGCCTAAAGTCCTCATATGCACATTGAAATCGCCTCCGATTAGTACATTTGAGCAGTCTATATATTTGTCAGACCATGAAGCCAAATCAGTGTCCAAAGCATCCGACGAAGCCGGCCTAGAGTATTGTGAACCCAAAGTAATAACTTTGTTCTCGACATTGACATTAACAAACACAGCATTATCTAACTTGAGAGATTCAATGACAATATAATCACCATTAATAATTAAAATAGCAGAGGTTAGTCTGAGAGAGATAAAGGATCTCCAATTCGGAGGAATACCAGCAATTTGACCTGAAACCACATACGGGGTCTTGACACAGAACTACGTCAAAAGAAAAGTTTTTTAAATACCTATCCAGTTCTTCATTAGCAAGTTTGCAGTGATTCAAGTTAATTTGTAGCACTCTAATCCCAGAAATAGCCGAACGCACCAAAGGGCTGCCCTTATAAACGTTTTGAAGTTAACAACTTGGTTCGATAAGCTTGGTAAGCCGGACAATCATAGCTATCTGCTCTGTGGTTCACCTCATCCGAACTCCCTTCAAAATAACAATTTGCACACACAATGTCATTAGATTTACAATCCACAGTCGGATGCGAATCCGAGCACTTAGCACATCTCAACCCTCCTCCACATTTACTAGCAATATGACCATATGATTGGCATTTGAAGCAACGAATTATATTTATATGTTCAACCACCTTATAACGCTCATAATCAATACAAATTCTCTTTCGACTAATTAAATAATCCCTGCCCCTCCTATCTACATCAATGAGCCAATTAACTCGACCATTACGCGTTTTTATCTTGCGAATTATCTCAAAGTCATGTGAATGCTCCGCCACCAATTCCTTCAAAGCCTCCTTTGTAGCATCAGAAAAACCTGGATCAATCAGTTTTGCCCGAATTTTATCCATAGCCACATCACCAGTCTTCATCTCATCCAAAACTCTCTTCAGAGAACTTGTCATCTCCTCCTCCTCTACCCCAGGGTCCACACTAAGAACCAAGATCCTTTCCCTTCTTCTACTTGGTATATTTATCAGTATTTTATCCTTCAAGTCTTCATCTCCCTGCAATAGAGTCCGAGCAGCGTCCGTGTCTCTTTTATTACTCATTTTTAAAACAACCTGTCCCACCTTTGTTATCAGAATGTCACTGGGCTTTCCCAGGTCAGGATCCGCTTTACATACTCTTTTTATCTCATTCTTCACTGTGGTAACGTCTATTTCCTTATCTTTAGTCGAAACAATCACAGAAAATTCACCCTGTCTCTGTCTACGGGGTTCCACCCTCTTAGCCGAAACCTCCTCCACACTAGACGAAGATCGCGTGATTTTTGCAGCCAGCTCCTCCATGTTCATGTTATTCCTCTCCATTGCTTTGATTTTAGTGTCATAAACTATATTTTCTCTGTAAACTTTGATTGATCTCATGGTCAGGTAGTCCAGAGTTTTCTTTGTCGCTGCCACCATAGTCGCGGACACCCTGTTCTGCCTCACTCTCATACCTTCCCACGCCTCATACACCTGGGCACACAAACTCTGCATCGCCTCCATGAAGTCCAATTCATCAGCTTTCTCAATAAGTTCATCAAATTTCTCCTCCGTGGTAGACATAATAGTAAACCCGAAGAACAAAACACCAAAAACAGAAATACAAACCAAAACCAGCAATGAACCAATAAAGCGGCACAAAATGATCCAATATAGCGGCACAAAATGATCCAATAAAGCGGCACAAAATGATTCAACAAAGCGGCCTAATATGATCCAATAAAGCGGCACAAAATGATCCAATAAAGCGGCACAAAATGATCCAATAAAGCGGCACAAAATGATTTAATAAAGCGGCACAAAATGATCCAATAAAATGGCGACTGAACAGACCACAGTAACTCAACTCATGCTACGTCCAAGAGGGAAAAAAAAAAAAAAACACCAGACATGGAGTACCCCCAGAAACTACAATACACCCAAAAGACAAACACAAATTACTATGGCAACCCTGACACAGTAAAGATAAACAAAACACTCCTCAAAACCATGCATCCAAGCCAATTCTGTAGCCAAGGCAACAGCAGTGCAACAAAACCAAACAGCTACAACTGAAAGGGGCAAAATCTCCAAAATAAAGGCACCCTAAAACCCAATAATAAAAGCTAGGCCACAACAGCAGCTCCACAACTCAGCTCCGCTCTATAAAACAAGATGGCTATCAAAACAAAAACCGGGAACCGCCCACCAAAACACAAAAAATTGCTAATAACTCCAAAAATACACAAAATAACTGAACCAAAAGAAACAGAAAGAACAATTACAGGGTAAGTAAGTTAATTACTAAAGATTAAGCCAATTAATTAAGTTAAATGCATATAAAAATGTTACTTAAATACCTTTGCCATTGCTCGACTGAGCGCTAGCACAAGAAAAATTTCAAAGTTCAATAAAGTCAATAAAAATGTTAATTCAAGAAAATAACTACGTAGGATTATAGCTTTAACAATAGAAAGAAGATTATATGTCATTGAATAACGCTGAATATATAATTACCGCTTTTATAAGACTTTATAACCAGAGCCAAAATTTGCCACGCAACACACAACATTACCAGTTGGGGATTTTTCCTGGTTCTATGGGCTGGATCACGACGGGGTATAGCTCATTCGACTCGACATCTATAGCCTTAACGATTTCAGTGCCCGAGGTTCATATAGAACAGATTGCGCTACCTGGTGGTGGAAGATGGAACTGGAGCGTGCGCAGCACGACTGCTATGCGGTGCCGAAGGCAGTGGGGACCCGTGTCGGAGGTTCGTTCGGTTAGAGGTTTATACTGTTCGATGTGCAAATTAAGGGATTATCCAGTGCCGAAGGCAGCGGGGAACCTGGTCGGAGGTTCGTTCGGTTCGAGGTTTATGTTATTCGAAGTTTTACAAGATTCGAGGCCCCGATGTAAATTAAGGGCCCGCTAGTGGGCGAAGCCAGCTAGTGCTAATAATAAAAGAGCGTGATATCACGTTTCATATCAAATGCAGCACTGACACGCTATGTACGTATTCTATTTTTATTCATTTCATGGATAAGTCAGTGATATTTTTTAACGGAGGATAACAAGTATTATAACAAGCCACATTTAGTAGGTTGTTTTTAAGAGTGTAATTAGTTTAATTGAAAAATCTACTGGTATTTCTAGTTAACCCTTTAAACAATGACTGAAAGTAAAATGTAATTTTAAATTATTTCTCATGTTTAGATTATTTAAATTATGTTTAATCTATTTAAAAAAAAGAAATGATATCTACAAAAACAACTTCTCAAAAGTAGAAAAAGCCAAGTGTAAAAAAAAAAGTTGTGGCTAAAAAATGGTGTGATATCAAATATCCAAGCTATTATATTACTTATTTAACTTTTTTCCATTAAATAAGTTATCATATATATAAGTCGAGTGCCTAAGTGAGTCGAATGTCGTGTTTCCAAGTTCAAATCCGGGAAGAAGGCAGTCGTGCTCGTGATAAATAGGGTTATCTATGTTATTGGTTTCCCTTTTAGTTCGCATCAGGCGGCCGGGTAGTATCATCAACAACAAGAAATGTCAGTCCATATTTTTGTCGAAGAACCTTTTATTTCCAGTTTAAGACATCTCTTCAGGGAAAATGCTCATTAGCCAACGCTAAACGAAAAAAAATACAACGTTCCATTATTTTCTAGAATCCGTCCCGATTCTTTTAGCAAACACCAGCGTCGAAAAAAATCCTCTCCGAATCAGGATGATCGTGTTGTTTAAACTAGCTTGCGTAATAATACAGAATACGTCACGTGACCCACTTCTATCGAATCAAAAGGTCTCTTTTGGAACTTTATCAATATTTCCGGCGGATTTATTTTGTTGTAAAATGCAAAAACTTTCTACGCCCATCCAGAATATTCCATAATCTCGTACCAGATGCCTGTCATATCAACAAACCAGCTTATCTGTTTTTGAGGCTGTAGCTAAACTTCGAATTTAATACGTAATAAAAATAATAAGAAGAAAAGAAAATGAATCTTTATAAAAGGGAAAAAAAAAAGAAAGAATTAAAGTTTTTCGGAAATATTTTAATAGACATTTGATATTTAATAATAGGATAACTTTATGAAATAAGGTTTTTTGAGCGGAATATTTTAAGAGATACGATATTTTAGCATTTAAATAAAGAAGTTATAGCAATTTGACCACACGGGAATAATACTAATGAATTTTAATAATGGATTAAAATAAAGATGTTCTATTTAAAGAATAAATTAAAAAAGCTATCGCCATTTTTAGAATAACTACATTCGAATAAATATTATTAAGTGGATTAGGAATAATTGGCTTTACATATGGATAGTAAAAGGCTATTTAAAGAATGAGAATTATTTTAATAAGCTGGGTTATATACCGAATATTATTGAATGGACAAATTTTATAGAATAATTGCGGAAAAAATTTAAATTTTGTAATATTATCCCCCCTCCCTAAAGATTTTGAATGAAGTTAATAGTTAAGTAACTATAAATTCAGACAATATAAATTTAATACTTTAGAAATTTGAATTTTGACTAGTATAAATTTAGAGACTGCCAGCAAGGAGATGGGGAATTTCTGAAGAACTGGAAGACAAAAACAAAAACAAAAATAAAATAATAGTAATCAATTAAAATTAATAGATAAATAAAAATAAAGCTACGAGCATTTCCCCTGTAAAATAATACAAGAAATGGTTACAATCTCACTTACCATTTGTAAGTGCACAAGAAAAATACAATAACAATAAATAATAAATATTAATAAACAGGAAAAACAGGATAATAATAGTAACAGAATTTTGCTTTTACCAAGTTCACAAGCTTTAGAATAAGTAGTCACTAGCAAATTGTTAAAACAATGTTTTTAAAAAAAAATTCGACTTAATTCAAATTTGAGTTCATTAGATCCAACTGTTTTATTTCAGTCTCTTTCTTGGATCGTGATAAGTCCTCATTTTGTTTTTTAAAAAAAATGGTTACTGCAGTCCCTTTCTTAAAAATACAGTTTTTATGTAAAGGCTGAAAATAAAGACATTACTCCATCAAAATTTTAAAACTGTAGTCATTCTTACCAATACTTTATAATGACCTTATAATGCTAGCACTTGTCACAACATCTTCTCTTAAGTATCACATTAATTTTCTCACATAATAAACAAGTCAAATTATCTCTTGGTCGTTTATTGTACTTGGAATATGTTATCTTTGTTATATTCCTGTGGGATTTGTTATATTTCTGTTGGGATCCCACCATCTTTAACTAATATTTGTCAAACATTTTTTCACTAATAAATAATATAACTCTTCAATAATATAAATAAATGCTATAATAAAATTCAATTCATACACATAACAATAATAACTTTCAATATAACTAATACTTCTCAACATATGTAGTAATTCATAATATAATTCAATAGTAGAAATAATAATATAATAACATCAGTATAATTTAAGAAAATATCACAGTTTGTTTATTTATTGTTAGGAAAAATATTGGTTGAGGATAAAATAATTACATAGCAAATAAATAAATTTCTTATTTTTTAATTATATAAGAAAGTATTTTTGCCAGTCGAAAGTATACAAAAAAAATATATATAATAATTTCAAAATCCAAATAAATTTAAATCTAAATATTTAGAAATTGAACTCTCAACCATTAGTTCCTTACAATAATTTTTTCCTCTGATACCCTTTTACAAAATTATACTGTTAAGTTATAAGTATTCATATCCTAAATGCAGAGAGTTGTTTTTTTGGCAAACTTAGAATAAATAAAGACAATAAATAACAAATAAAAGATGTTAATTTTAGCTGAGAAATGGAATAAAAAGGCAATTAGTTTAGATACTTAATTTTCTATTGTCACACCAAAACAATCACTGTAAAATCACATCATCACTATCCAATCATTTATATAATTATAGAAATACTTATAAACGGTTACTATTTGATTATCTATTGAAGTAAATAACATAATATTAAATTTTTGAAACAATTGGTTTAAGAAAAAGTAAATAAGTAAAAATAGTTTATTTTGATATAGAATTAAAACATTTAATTTCATTTTTCAACATCAATTTGACAATTCCTAAAATCAAAATACACATCTTATGCCTGCATAAGGTGTCTACTCAACCTCAAAAACTCTCAAAAACAAGTAAATATTTTAGTTGATCAGGCTAAAATATAACCACAATGTTGAAATAAAAGCTGTGACATTTATTTTAAATTTTAAAATATTAAACTTTCAAAAATGGGTAATATCTCTGTTGTACACCAAAGACATACCTGATAATGTTGAAACTAGAGTAATAAGAGATATTTAAAGAATTAGAATTTATTCTATTGTTTTTACTTTAGTTTGATTTTGTGATGGTTATTGTGATGTCTGTGGTCATTTTGATTGTTGTTTGGGTTGCTCATGAAATAGTCTGAAGTTATCTGGTGAAAAATATGTTGTGAATTGTTCCATGTCTCCAAATTAAGACCCTATATACCCTTCTGACAGAAACATAACTGAATTAAAACCTTTCCTATTGAATTTTTAAGAATTATAAGAATTTGTGAATCCAAATTAAGCATTAACCAGAACATTTATTCAATAAAATACATAAAAATCTCCTAAATTTTATTTATTATTTTTGCTAAATTTAAATTTAATATGTTGCATTAACTACCTTAGAATAAATTTTTTTATCATAGTAATAATAATAATAACAATTGTATCATCAGCAAAAAGAACAAGAAGAGCAACATCATCAACAAAATTTTATTACATACCCCATGAATTTTTTGAATGCAACTTACCTACATTTTCCAATTTCTCTTCTAAATATTTTTATTATTTGTCATCAAGGAAAACATGACTTTACCTTCATATTGATCGTCATCACGTATTAATTCTATCATCACATCATAATTATTCTGAGTATTCAATTCTAGTAAATTTATTACTGCTGAGGACTTGGTAAATAATGAACTTATTTTTACCTAAGCTATGGACAAATGAGGTGTAAAAAAAATTCCCCATTGGTGAGCTTAAGATTATTAAAATTCAAATTACCTAATAGAGCAATTCAGCTAGGTTAACATAGTGCTAAATGTCTACATGTTCTAGTAATTTAATTTCTACCTGACCTAGCATTTTATTTAAACACTTTATTAATATTATAACACCATCAAAAATTTTCAAATTTTCTATATTAAATATTTTAGCAAGTTGGTAAATGCATCATAAATCCTACATTAAATGAAAATAAACAATAACATACTAAATTTAATTTTATATATTCACAGTTTAAATAAACAATAAAATACTAACACTCTATTTACATATTTACATCATAAATAATCTTTCAGTGGCTCATTAATTTACTACAATTCAAACCACCAGTCACTTATTATTCAACATAAAGATTTTTTTTTTCTCCTCATAATAGCTGTTTTGTAGCTTAGGTTTGGCATGGTGCCAGGAATGTTCCCTTAGGATAAAAATTGTCTCTTTATAAAATACAGATCAGATCTTAGTAACATATTAAAAATAATAGAATTTTTCTTTTAAGAATATCTGTTCTTAAAACATGAAAATATAAATTATACCGCTGTCTATAATATTACAATGACGTATCACACGAAATCATCAAATAAATTAATTAACCTTAAATATTTGCAACAGAAATAAATTTTAAAAACAAAAATTTAATCAGTATAACATAGTATATAAAACCTTTAAATTTCAAAGTAGACTATTAAATAAATAAAACATTTTAAATATAACATAAACTAATAAATTTCAACATATAAAGATACCAATAAATAAAAATACCAACTTACAGTTACTCTTGAGCATATTTCACAGGAAAGTCTCACACATCTAAAAATCTTTAATTTTCTTGATAACACAAAAGTTCTGCTTTTTCGCAATCCTTTAAAACCAACACCATGAAGACGCTTATGAAGATGAATAGTATATTCTCTAGCAACAACTTCACTTAGGCCAACTTTTCCTCTTCTTTTCTCTTTTAGGCTTGACCATTTTTAATTTATTATAAAACTACAAAATAACAAAACACCAGACGTAAACGTGCTGTAATGGCGTAGACGTCCTCGTAGCATATTCTTCTAATCGGCAAATTTCACGTTTAACTACACAAATTTTCTGTTGATCACCAGCATCCTGTCGACTTATTATATTAATGTCGTGTTTCCAAGTTCAAATCCGGGAAGAAAGCAGTCGTGCTCGTGATAAATAGGGTTATCTATGTTATTGGTTTCCCTTTTAGTTCGCATCAGGCGGCCGGGTGGTATCATCAACAACAAGAAATGTCAGTCCATATTTTTGTCGAAGAACCTTTTATTTCCAGTTTAAGACATCTCTTCAGGGAAAATGCTCATTAGCCAACGCTAAACGAAAAAAAATACAACGTTCCATTATTTTCTAGAATCCGTCCCGATTCTTTTAGCAAACACCAGCGTCGAAAAAAATCCTCTCCGAATCAGGATGATCGTGTTTTTTAAACTAGCTTGCGTAATAATACAGAATACGTCACGTGACCCACTTCTATCGAATCAAAAGGTCTCTTTTGGAACTTTATCAATATTTCCGGTGGATTTATTTTGTTGTAAAATGCAAAAACTTTCTACGCCCATCCAGAATATTCCATAATCTCGTACCAGATGCCTGTCATATCAACAAACCAGCTTATCTGTTTTTGAGGCTGTAGCTAAACTTCGAATTTAATACGTAATAAAAATAATAAGAAGAAAAGAAAATGAATCTTTATAAAAGGGGAAAAAAAAAAAGAAAGAATTAAAGTTTTTCGGAAATATTTTAATAGACATTTGATATTTAATAATAGGATAACTTTATGAAATAAGGTTTTTTGAGCGGAATATTTTAAGAGATACGATATTTTAGCATTTAAATAAAGAAGTTATAGCAATTTGACCACACGGGAATAATACTAATGAATTTTAATAATGGATTAAAATAAAGATGTTCTATTTAAAGAATAAATTAAAAAAGCTATCGCCATTTTTAGAATAACTACATTCGAATAAATATTATTAAGTGGATTAGGAATAATTGGCTTTACATATGGATAGTAAAAGGCTATTTAAAGAATGAGAATTATTTTAATAAGCTGGGTTATATACCGAATATTATTGAATGGACAAATTTTATAGAATAATTGCGGAAAAAATTTAAATTTTGTAATACGTATATGTTAATAGAAATCGTTTTCTCCTGTACTAAATACATCCTAACGAGTTTCTGAAAATGCAATTTTTTTCAAATTATGCATGATGGGCTTGGCGGCCATCTTTCCATATTTCTAAGCATCCAAATTTCTAAAGTAAAAGAGTAGTATGTTTGCACTGTAATATGTTTATAACAATTTCGAACTTCAGATTTTAACTACGGACAGATAAATTAGATAAGACTGATATTTTGAGAAATTGATTTTTACTACTTTGAAATTATTAATTACTCTAAAAAATAAATCATAAGATGAATCTTTAAGATAAGTCATCATTATCTTAAGACACAATTTTCAGAGCATACAAGTCTATAAATAAAACGCTTAAAACATTTGCTTTAATAATAATTTTGAACTACAGATTTGAGTGTTTAGAATTTTGTGAATAATATGCAAAGATGGCCGCCAAGCCCATCATGCATAATTTGAAAAAAAATTGCATTTTCAGAAACTCGTTAGGATGTATTTAGTACAGGAGAAAACGATTTCTATTAACATATACGTAGGCACTCGACTTATATATATGATAACTTATTTAATGGAAAAAAGTTAAATAAGTAATATAATAGCTTGGATATTTGATATCACACCATTTTTTAGCCACAATTTTTTTTTTTTTTACGCTTGGCTTTTTCTACTTTTGAGAAGTTGTTTTTGTAGATTTATGTATACAAAATTCATGTTTTCAGCCGTCATAATTTTGACTTGCTTTTCTTAATAACCGTGTCCTATTTAATTATCATTCTTTTAAAAATGCATTTCAACTTTTTAGTAACGCTACTTATTTTAATACTATATTCATCAGAACTGTATATTTATTTTTTTAAGCGATAGCAGTAGCTAGAAGTTAATTTAGAAAGTAAAATACAAATAGCTTTAGTGGTGGTTTTAAGCTACGCTTAAATATTTTGTATTTTTGGAGGAGAGGTACACTGTATGCTCAATCTTTATTTATTTGTTAAGTTTTTAATGCAAAATTAGCTAAATTTTAAAAGTTATTGTGTTCAGACCTGCATAAAAAAGTACGGATAGTGGCGGGAAAAAATTACAATGCTGTATATTTTTTGGCTGATAATAATTTAGCATGAAAATCTAAGAATTTAAATTTGTTTTCTTAAAATAATGTAAAAGTGAATAGAAGCTGAAATACGATAAATGCATCGAACTGCGATGTAATTTTTTTTTTAAAGTTGTATGAGTGATTTTCCAAAAATCATTCACAGCGCAATGGTTACAACCAGGCCTTTAAAAATTTGAAATAATCTGATAGCCAGCAAAAATTTGTAGTCGCCAGTAAAAAATATCCCCCCCCCCCCTCGTCCTCCGTTATTGATTTTCAAAAAGCACAAAAGTGTTATTTACGAATTAATTGAGAAAAAATAATGACAAGCATATAGTTTAGAATTAATAGTTACACAGTGTAAAATAGTACGTAATTTAAAAGATGACTTTAACGAAAGTTTTCTAATGAAACTTTACTGATTGGGGCCGAATGCTCTCTATTCTTAGGTCACTTTTCGTACAAAAAACCCCGCCAGATTACATAACACGGTCGCCAGATAATGAAAACTTGGACGCCAGTGGCGACTTGTTTGTCAAGAACTGGTTACGACGAATATTGGAATTTGAACTAAAATGGCGGATTTCAAAAACTTTCCGTAATGCCAATGTGCAGTTTCTCTCCATTCAGGATCACAACTTGTTGTTTTGTTCTGTTTTCCGTTTGTACAATGATGCAAAAAAGTTTACAGTGCAGCTAGAAATACAAATGTTCAAAGTAACGGCCACCATTCATCAGAATGCCCAATGGACGCGGTAAGACATTGAGTACAGTATTGAAGAAGGTATCAGCTATATTGTTACATGATAGCGAGTAGCTTACTTTATCACTTTGAATGATATCGGCCGACCTCTGAAAACACCTGTAACTTTAATTAGCCGCATGATAAAGAGCCACAAAGTGTAAGGTCTGGAATCAGCTAAAACTCTCTTTGATGCTGTGCACAGTATAGTGCCTCGTCTGATGGTCATTTTCATAAATGACAGCCACACAGTGGGACGAAAGGCTGGTTTTCGTGGACATGGATGTAGAGGTCGTAAAAAACATGAAACTTGATACTACTTGATATTTATTAGCTTGAAGTTGTTAAAGGTGGGGAATGCGAATATGAAGTCAGAATTGGGAAATTTCTATGACAAAAGCGAGAAAATCAAGAAGCTTATGCTTAAACCTGGTATTTATGAAATTTGCCTAAAAAATAAACTTCGAATGTGTTAAGGAGTTTTAATTAATTTCGTGGGCCTACCGAACCCGAGCGGATTGCAGCTGACGTGAATATTATGTATTTCTCTTACCAAATAACTAAGGAAAAAAGAAACAAAGCATATTTTCTGGAACAATTATGAACTTTTTTTTAATAGCTGCCTTTGTAAAAATTACATGTAAAAATACGTATTTTTAAGAACAAAGGATACAAAAAGCTATAAAAAATACGTTTTAGAACAAAATGGTATTTGATTTAATGACGTAGAACGACAAAAGAAAACTTGAAAGGAAAATATCAACTGCCATTCAACTCCAACTAAACAATTTGGCAAAACCTCAAAATTATGCATAATTCCATAAAATGGACAGGATTATTGAAGGTAAATGTTACATTTTTGTCCCGTTAACTAATTCCTCATAAACTCTGAAATGCATAGAACACGTTAATCTAGTTGCTTGAATCATTATTTTTTTTAATTTTGACAATGTCGCGGATTTTGGCTATTTGGCCCTACCTGTGGGCCGTCACAATGAGCATTTGTATTCATTGTAAAATTTGCTACACCATTGTACAAACAGAACACAGTTGAACATCCAAAGAACTGACGTATTTTTATAAAAATAAGATAAAAAAGCGCTACAAAAACTTGTTTTAGAGCTAAATTGTATTTCATTGAATGACGTATAGCACAACAAAAAAAAAAAACTTAATAATTTTTGTAAGGGAAATATCAACTGCCAATCAACTCTAACTAAACAATTTGCTAAAACCTCAAAATTATGCATATTTCCTTAAAATGACAGGTTTATTGAAGGTAAATGTTGTATTTTTGTCCCGTTCAGTGACTTCTTATAAACTTTGGGATGTATGAAACACGTTCATATAGTTATTTGAGTCATATATATATATTTTTTTATTATTATTTGGCCAATGTCGCGAATTTTAGTTTTTTTGTTCCACTGTGGGCCGTCACAATGAGCAGTTGTATTCCTAGTTGCATTGTAAAATTTGCTACATCACTGTGCAACACAGCTGAACATCGAAGGTAACTGAAGTGCCGCTAGTCGGCGGTAAATGTAACATTTTTGCCCTATTTCTTTTACATAACCGCTTGAGACCTGAAGATAAATTAACACTACGAATACACATTCAATGCTTTTGCAAAAAAAAATGGACAGAAAGAGCCCTTTTTCTTAAATTGATACTTTATTCAGGGGTCGATGCAGGGTTTTTTTCTTGGTGCCCATTTTGTGAAAAGTAAAGGTTATTTTTGTGAAATTTATTATATTTTTGTGAAAAATAACATTTTACAACGAAAGTTGAAATCCAGTTAATCAAATTCGAACCAAGCATTTATAAATAAAAACTTTTTAAAATCCTTTTGCTGAAGTTTTCCGCTCTGGTGAACTTGTTTGTTTACAAATTACACATTTTAAAACATCACAAAATAATAAATAAATAATAAATAGTAAGTTTTTATGGAATAGAATTTTGTGAAGGGCCCCATTTTATCAAATTGATTTTTGTGAAGGGACCCATTTTATTAAATAGATTTTTGTGAAGGGGCCCTAAACAGGCCCCAAATTTTTCCTGGATCGACCCCTGTTATTAGACTGGTAATTTAGGTTCACAAATATATGGATATAAAATTATTAGCCCTTTAAAATTCCGATTTAATTATTAACTTAAATTCCCGCAATAACAAATTGGAGAGCTTTAAATGAGTGAATGATCAACAATTCCTCATTTTTTTTTCTTTGTGGCGGGTTTAAGTTAAATAAATATGAAAATTTCTTACTTTCTTGGCCATACTGTCTTAAAAGCATTTTGCGAACTCAGACAAAAATAACATTTATTTTATGAGGAAATAAGCATAAGTGCTGCCATTTTACTTACCCATCATACGTAGTATAGGGTAAGTCTTGTAATCGTTTTGAAAATCGAAAAAAAATGTTTGGCGGATTTACACGTTTCAGACACTGGAGATTCCGAAAAAAATATTTTTAGAAAAAAAATTTTGCCGTCCGTCTGTGTGTCTGTGTGTCTGTAAACGCTCTATCTCCCGAACAAATTGAGATAGAGACTTGAAATTTGGTATCTACTTAGTATGTAATAATGGGAAGAAGCCTATTGAATTTTAGTAACCTCGATTATCCGGAACTATTTTTTTCGGACTCTCGAAATATTCGTTCTGATAAAAGGTATATAAAAATTTTCGAAATTGTTTATTTTAAGGAGTGAATATAAAAGACAATAAAAAAAACATAAATTTTGCATAAAGCATGAAGTCGATCGGATAATGAGTTACCGAGATATTTGTAATCCTATTTCCACACTCTTCGATTTTTCATGACCCTGTATTTTATCCAAATTTCAATTCAAAGATATATTTTAATTGGAAATGAGACGCTTAATCAGATACAATAAACCGCTAGTTAATAGGATTATTGTTTTTGGAGTTATAAGGATATTTGTTTTAAGCAATTCAGTAATCGAGCCTTCAAAGTTTATGACGTCATCAAGCCACGATTTTATTCGAATTGCAATGCATTTTATAAGTAGTTTACACATTTTTCATTTTAATATTTTACATTACGCATATCCATGATGGGTAAGTATTACGGTGGCCCCCAACGACTAGTTTTGGTTTTGTTCCAAAGCAAAAAAAACATTCAGCTATATAAAAGTAAAGTAAAAATTTAAAAATAAACCAAACAGTTTAGTTTTTATGAGGAAAAGAAAGGAGGTCCAGATTTGTGTACCTCAGGTCTAAAGAGATTATTAAAAAAATCTTATGTTTTTCTGTGCACTCTTGTGAAAATCGCATCGTGCTATTGCCAAACATTTTTCGCAATATTGATTTTTTTTTTAGAACTTTTGAATCACCTGGTATATTATTAAACATTATTAATACAACATTATAACTTTTAAGTGATTTTCATTAAAAGGCTTGTTACTCGTATGGTCCGTTAATATTCATTTTCTCTTACATGAGTTTTATTTCCTAAATATGTAATAATCGACGCTAATGTATCGAAAGTTACTTAATACATGACGTTAATGGATAGCTAAAATTACAGCGACTAATAAATTAATTACAATTAAATCTTCAGGGGGAAAGCTTTCAGATTATATTAACGTTCCGCAAAAGCCAGCTTATGCCAGCTTAATTTCGAAATACCTAATTATTTCGTCTTGCATCACACGTAATTTATTTCTAGAGATGTAAGAATAAATCAAGTAAATAATTTCAGGTATTTGTTGAAAGTAGTTTCATTAAAGTTCTATGTACGTATATAGAATAAGGTCCATCAGTATGATGGATAAAAAACAGTATACGAGATATAAAATGAAATGTGGTCAGAGCAAATCCGGATCGTGATCTGTTTATTTAGTGTTTCTCACTCTAAACTCAACTTATATTTTCGTTCCTAATTTTAACAATAATAAATATATATATTTTTTTATATACGATATATTTTTAATAGTACTAGAGAAGTGTCATTACGGGAAAGCTTGAAACGACTACAATTCACGTCCAAACAACACTGAACTAGACGCACCATAATTCGAAATATTCTGCATATCAATACCTAAAAGCACAGATGTCCTATGTCCATTTTGGTACAGATTTTGCAGACGCACCGGGGTATACTTTAGGCAGCAAAATGTTGATTTCATGCCTGGTCAACCTGGCGAATTTTGCGAGATTTTGTTTTGTATGGCAACCCGGAAGAGCAGATTGCGTGTATTTTATATTAAATTATCCGTTGGGTGATAAAATTAATTTGTGTGTGTTTAAAATAAAAATTGTGTGTTTTATAATAAAATTGTGTGTTTTATAATAAAATTGTGTATTTTTTATAATAAAATAACTGTTTCATAGTAAAATAAAACTAACGGGCTGTTTTCGTAAGCTAGGGCTAACAGGTACCCGAAAAAGAGTCAAACCACACATGTTTCATGTCCAGTTTGCAGAAAAAAGAAAAATTACGTGTTCCAGCAAATCCTTTTTCGTTAGACTACGAATGCACTATGTCCAAATTTCTGCTAAATATCTAACAGGATGAATATTCATTAGAAACAACGGTATATATATATATATATATATATATATATATATATATATATATATATATATATATATTTTTTAAGTCGTTTGTGGTAACCATGTCAATGAGGAATTGGGGATATTGACAGCAATTTTCTATTAATTAATTTCTATTTTCTATATATTTTTAGCATTGTGTTTTTTCTGATAGTATTTTACTTTTTCTGTTATTTCTATTTAAGATTTTTGCTTTTCATGGCTTTAACATCACCATTTCCCTTTTCCTTGCAATTCATAAAAAAATTGCTGCTGAATTATTATTTTTTTCTTGTTTTTGTGACCTGCTGAAAAAAAATTAAAACACCGACAATCTTGAGCATTATTTAAATAACAACAATATACAGATAAATGGAACGGAAACAAAAATTCCCAATATTAAGTGAAATAACGATGAAAATGTTTGTAATTCATTATGAAATTGCAGTGCTACGTACAATGTGTACTGAAATATCCCTTCCGCACATATCCTATGTCTAAACCTTTTTTTTAATCACTTCAATTTCTGGTTTATAATCTTTAAATGAAATACATATTTTGAAACCAGAAATTTCATTTAATAAAATGTAACGTTATCTTCGGTGAAATTTATTTGATTTCATATATAATTTAAAATTCCTGGTCCGAAACTGTTTTTAAAACCCAAGAAGTATAAACCAGAAATTATGGTAAGTGATTTTGTATAGGCCTAGCTGTCTTCTTAAAAATTCTTCTGCAATGTTGGAATGTGTATGATTAGCTTTAAAAATATAATATTATTTTAAGTTTTTGAGTCATGCAAGAGACAAAACTTCTTTTTTGTTTTCTCGAATCTAGCACGATTGGACATAGCACATCTGTGCTCCTAAGTGTTTTGATATAGTCGAAAACAAAACGTTCAAATTCTTCAACGAATGGGATTAGAGAAAGCTCAAATTTTTTTTTTTTTTTTTTTTTTTTTTTTTTTTTTTTTTTTTTTTTATAATACAAAATTTGTGGTTCAAAAAATAACCGATAGATGTCGTTGACATGCATAATATCAAGCAGATGTATGCAAATTAAACTTATAGTAAAAATCAATGAACATGAAGACAATAACATTAATTCCCAGCACATGAAACGGGCCCTTTTCTCGTCTTGAGTCAGTCCTTCCTTTTGCCGTGCGGAATTTTCGCAATGCGCCAATTGCGCATTTCCCGTTCTTGTAAAAGTGCTTAACTAACAACGTTTGATATTGTAATGATAACGTATTGCTGGCATCAAATGAAGAACCTATGTGTATCGAGGTGTTTTATTGAGAGCCTGATTTGCGTTTATCGGCTTCATATTATGTATGCCAGCGCTATCTATTGGTCATTTTTTGAATCACAACTTTTCTGTTATTAAAAAAAATCCGATCTCCTTTTATCCCATTCAAACAAACCGCAACTTTTTAGCAACATTTGTTGCTTTTTAGTAAATTTTAAAGTTTTAACGAATTTATGGCGCACTTGGTATATCTTCCTCTAAGGACTGGTTTTTGTTTTCTTCTTGTCACTCACGTGTAGAGCGAAGCTTGGAGATTCTTTACAGTATAAAAAATAACTTTGCCATTTTTAGTCTGCTTTCCTATCGTACATTCGACGTTTCAATGTTTTATGCAAACTTTTTACTGTATGAATAACTACACTATATTCCAAAAGTCACCGTGCATTTCAGATTTTCGACGTTTTGTTTAATATCTACAGAAATAATTGATAAATTCTTCTGGAGCTTAGGAAATAAAAAAAAACATGTTCGACATCGAGGTGTTTTATTGAGAGTATGATTTACATTTATCTACTTCATATTATGCATACCAGCGCCATCTATCGGCCATTTTTTTCACCCCAATGTTTTTGTTTAAAAAAAAATCCGATCTCCTTCCAATCCCATTCAAACAAACTGCATTTTTTTTAGCATCATTTGTTCCTTTTCAATGAATTTTTAAAGTTTTAACGAATTTATTGCGCACTCGGTATATCTTCCTCTAAGGACTGGTTTTTGTTTTCCTCTTGTCACTTACGTGTAGAACCAAGCTTAGAAATTCTTTAGAGTATAAAATAGTAACTTTGCCACTTTTAGTCTGCTTTCCAATCTTAAATTCGATGATTCAATATTTTATGCAAACTTTTTACTGTATGAATAACTACGCTACATTCCAAATGTCAACGGTCACTTCAGATTTTAGACGTTTTGTTTAATATCTACAGAAATAATTGATGAATTCTTATGGAACTTAGGAAATAAAAAAACATGTTCAACATCGAGGTGTTTTATGGAGAGCCTTATTTGCATTTATCTACTTCATATTATGCATACCAGTGCCATCTATTGGTCATTTTTTGAACCACAACTTTTTTGTTATTAAAAAAAAAAAATCCGATCTCCTTACAATCCCATTCAAACAAACCGCAATTTTTTAGCATCATTTGTTCCTTTTTAATAATTTGTTAATGTTTTAACGAATTTATGGCGCACTCAGTATATCTTTCTCTAAGGACTGTTTTTTGTTTTCTTCTTGTTACTCACGTGTAGAGCGAAACTTGGAGATTCTTTAGAATATAAAAAGTAACTTCGCCATTTTTAGTCTGCTTTCCTTTCTTAAATTCGACGATTCAATATTTTATGCAAACTTTTTACTGTATGAATAACTACGCTATATTCCAAAAGTCACCGGGCACATCAGATTTTAGACGTTTTGTTTAATATCTATAGAAATAATTGATGAATTCTTCTGGGACGTAGGAAATAAAAAAAAACATGTTCGACATCATATTGTTTCAGTGAAGGTTTATTCACAAGGGTAATTAGGAGACCAACAACAAATTGAATTAAACAAAAATTGCGATCACCCTGTAAAATAAGGTACTTGGAATTACCTGCAGTTATAGCACATGACTATATTAATCTTGCGCAACATTTGTGTTCACTTGTGTAAAAACAACACGTATATTCATGGAGATATAAAGGTTCATTTAAAAAATTCAAAAAACATTCCAAATATTTATTTTTATAGCATGCAGTTTTTTCAACCAAATGTAATGTCACTTCCAGGAAACTTGACAAGATACACTAGAAATAACATATTATAATTAAAAAATAAATGTATTAAATATTTTCTGACATATGAGTATCCCAAATGTAGTCTCTTGTTTCTTTTTGAATTTTAAAGTAAGTTAAAATAATTACTGACTTATTTGAATTTCGGTTTTATAAAAGCATTTTCAAATATTTACATTTTTTTTCTATAAAATTTGGAATTCTTTATTATTTAAAAAAAATGTACAAATGTAGGCTTGTAATTAACATCTGTTTTAGTATCATGACGTCAATGTGCAATGACGTAAACTCATGACTTCCACGTAAATGACATAAGGACAAACACGTTTTTTGCTTCATATAATCGATATACATTTTATATTAATGGTACTTATTTATTTGTGAAAAAAATCAAAGTATTTTCTTGTATTTTGAACTTTTTAAGTAAAAAATAAAACTCTAAATTTGCGTTAAATTAAACGAATTTTTTTTTAATCATTTTCATTTTCAGATAAAAGAGAGTCTGAATATCTCTTGTTACAGAAAAAATAAACACATTTAATAACATAAATAAAACCATTAAATTTTATACGTGTAAAAAGAAAAAAAAATCATCATTACAATTTCAAGAGAATCTATAAGCAGACTGATACAGAATCTCAACAGGAAATTGCCTGTCATTTCAGACAACTTGAGAATTCCTTCTAAAATCTCAAATAACTGTCACCTTGTCGGAAAAGTTTTGCAAATGAATTCTGGCATCGAATTACTCTGAAAGTAATTATTATGTAGCCAGTAAATGCAGTTTTAAGAAACAGAAATTCTTTGTACCATTTAGCATTTTTATGTCAGTACATCACATTTCACTTTATATTTATTTTATTATTTAGATATATAAAAAAAATACATGTTTGCTTCACCAGGAGTTAATTATACTGCGGGGTTTATTTTTAGATTTGTAAACGAAGAAAAAAGCTGCAATTTGTTGTAATTAGAAATAAAATAGGTTTTGTAGTTTCTTATTGGTAAAACAAGCATTTTTTTTTTTTTTAACAAAATACAACCACCCTTAATATCCATTGTTGTTTTCGTGTTCATGTAAGCTCAACGCATGTAATGCGTATCGAACGCATATCTATATTAATAAAATGGGGTGATTGTATGTTGTATGAGTGCGTGTGTGTGTATGCGGACGATGGGCCGAAAAATATTCAGATGTAGAGAGTCTGTAAATTTAATTTCATATAGACGAAGACAAGTCCCAATGCACTTCGCATTCAGATTTTGGAGGTTTTGATTAGATTTTGTATGACTTTTTTAGCGTCTTTTCACGTTCTGCGGTAATATTTTGACATTTATTAAAGAAATATCCATTTCAGTTTTTTAGACCAATATAGCAAATTTTGCCTTTATTTCAATAAACTTTTTTTTTTGAGGTCATACAGCAGTTTGTCCAGTTTGGGGTGGGGGGGGGGGGGGTTAAAATCACCCTTTTTGAAAAAAAAAAAAAGAAATTTATCATTTATTAAACGACTCTATGACATCTTTGCCTTCGAATCTTGTAGTTTGTATCCCTGTATAGACAAAACTTTTGGGAAACTTTTAAAAGATTTTTTTTAAATATATATTGCATTCTACTATTGTTTTAGCTCCATTCAACAGTCAAAGAAAAAAGATGGCAAACATCTCCAAATTAATGCAATCGTAGTATGAACTTTAAGCAGTAGTAGGCGAAGTGGTATGTAGAATGAAGGAAAAAAGAACACGATGGCGCTCTAATTCATTTATTTAAATATAATCATCTTTAAATTCCAGGGGATTACTCTCTCTTAGCAATTCTCTGTGTTAAAACGTAATAGAACGCCTGCAACATTTTATTTTAACAACCACTTCGACAACAAAATCCCTCCTTCTCTCTCTCTTTCTCTCTCAGTTCGTTTTAAGCAAAGAGGCGCAAGAAGAATTTCGTGACCTACCTTACCCAATGCATCTTCAACTTTCTCTCGCACTCATTTTTATGGGTGAATTAATATTGAAGAAATAAGTTCTCCTTTGCTTTTGCGGGAAAGGCGTTTTCTAGGACATCGTGGAAATTTAACCCTCTGAGCGTTTTGAAAAAAGGTAAAATTGTAATGTTGTTTTCTCTGCATTTTGTTTTAAATGCTAAAAAATATGATTCTTTCAGCATTATAAATAAAACTTAATTACAAATATGAATGTAACCCTTGAGAGTTTTAATCATTCTTCAATGTTTTGAAAATTCATTAAATCTATAGAATTATATTATCTTAAACATTGCATACATTGCAGTGAAACCTGGAGCTTAGTGAACAGAATATTACGTTCTACACGCTTAGAGGGTTAAAAACGCGGGAAATTAATAAAATGCTTTTCGGCTTTTGCGTACAGAGGAAACAATTTTAAAGAATGATTTTTGAGACGTATTTAGGAAAGGAAAATGGGGAATTTACACAGATTTAAAAAAAAATAAAAGAGGTTTAAATGCGGGAATAAATAGGAAATATTTAATATAATAAATAATTTAAGAAAGTAGGTTTTTTAAGAAGAAAAATTCATATGAAATGTGATTTTTACATCTTATTTGTAGGGAAATAAAAAGTGAATTTAAGTAGATTAGGATAAAAAATGTTTTAAATATGAACAGTAATGGGATATTTTTAAGAAAGGGATTATTTTAATAAACTAGAGTTGTAAGTCGAATATTAATAAAAGGAATTTTTTATACAATAAATTTAATAGGGTATGGAATTTTAAATTTTGCAATATATATGACCTATATTTCTTTTAAATGCTAAAAGGTGTAAATTAACAACATAATACAAATTAAAATAACTTTTATTAGGTTGTTTTACATGTTTCGACTCACTCTGAGTCATTTTCAAAAACAAATGAGAATATTCCATAATTGTACGGACTTTGAAGTTATTATTTTCATGTACTTTTTTAAAAATTACGCACGCTATCTTTTTATTTTACTTGGTTGTTTATTTTCATATCTGTGACCATGGAGTAACTCGAGCCACAGTTTCGGTAAATTAAAAGATGCCGCATCATTACATATTGTATTTTTGCGTGTTAGTATATCTATGGTTTACCTTATTATGGATGGATAGTATAGACTGGAGGGAAATATTATATTACTTTCATTGAAATTTATTTGGATGGTTTCTTTTTGATATAATCTTGCCAGGGCTGTAGTTCTTCTACTATACTTAAACCTTAAATACTTAAGAGAAACCATAGAGATACTAACACGCAAAAATACAATATGTAACGATGCGGCATCTTTTAATTTACTGAAACTGTGGCTCGAGTTATTCCATGGTCACAGATATGAAAATAAACAACCAAGTAAAAATAAAAGATAACGTGCGTATTTTTTTAAAAAGTACATGAAAATAATAACTTCAAAGCCCGTGCAATTATGGAATATTCTCGTTTGTTTTTTAAAATGACTCAGAGTGAGTCGAAACATGTAAAACAACCTAATAAAAGTTATTTTAATTTGTATTATGTTGTTAATTTACACCTTTTAGCATTTAAAACAGTGTTTCCCAACGGGGAGCGTACGCCCCACAGGGGGGCAATTTGACTTTTCAGGGGGGCAATTTAACTTTTCAAGGGGACAATTCAGAATTTCTGTGAATCTCAGAACTCTTCTCAGAACCTTCTGAATCGTTTTTCTAATAGTAATGTTGTAGACTGAAAAGAAAATAAAGTTATACATTCCAATTTCAAAAACAAAATTAAAAGAAATAGTTTTTTATTCAATTTTTAAAAAGTATCCATTCAAAAGTTTTAAATACAATCCCACCAGAATAATTATAGAAAAAAATATTTAATGATATTTAGATACTTTTATATATTTAAAAATTCTTTATAATTTTTCTGATTTATTAGTATTTTAGAATTTTAAACAACCTTTTCGATTATTTATTGAATGAGTCGCACTGCAATATGTCACATGAAAATCAATTTTACACATGAAACTATTCAAGTGTATATTTAACAATTACTTGACGGCCTTCCTTTACCGAATCTTTTATCATGCTTCATTCTGATTAGAAAATGATTAGTAATTTAATCGCAGAAATTCTTTGATTAAATAAGACAAAAATGTTTTATTCAAAATTATTGATTTTTCTAATCAAGGATTCTGAGCACTCTATACATCACGCATACATGGCGACCGTGTGCCAGTAAACTACGAGGAGTATCAGATGAGTATAAAAAATATTTGATTCATCCATTACCTTCGGAACGTTTCAGGATCAATGTTAAATGCTTTTTACTCTGTCAGGAGTAAATTCTTTTAATATTTTATGAGAATTATATGTTATAGGGAGAGAGGGGCAT
This sequence comes from Maratus michaelseni, assembly GCA_963931845.1. Taxonomy (NCBI): domain Eukaryota; kingdom Metazoa; phylum Arthropoda; class Arachnida; order Araneae; family Salticidae; genus Maratus; species Maratus michaelseni. The sequence goes on from OZ007588.1 coordinate 217,506,548, forward strand.
CATCATTTTAGAGATGTTTTGGTGGGGCGCGGTTAAAAAAAGGTTGGGAACCAGTGATTTAAAAGAAATATATTATTACAAGGTGTTATAATTTATTATATTGTTATATATATGACCTAGTTTATTTTCGCAAATTTTGAAATAAATCAATAGAAATTTGTTTTTGATTCGCTGCTTCTCTTGTTTGAATGAAAAAACAAAGGTTCTACCACTCTGCAAAGGAAGGCACGAAGAGTATGCGTATTTCTTAATCAGACACATGACAAGTTATTCCTTGATCTTAGGAAAGTAGACGCACTTATCGAAAGACTGTTACTTTCATTTCAGAACGAGAAATTATTTGATAAATAGAAGCATTAATTTAATTGTCTGCACGGTCTGAAGTTTTCAAATATTTTTAAGTAAGGCATTTTTAATTTTTGATTTTTATATTGTTTTAAAGATATACAATTATTTTTGCAGATAAGCTTTTCATTGTTTTTTTTATTTCGTCGTTTTTATGATTTCGCGTATTAAAGAAATAAGTCCTAATTTTTTTTTTCAATTTTACGTACTGACGAAGGACTGGTTGTTAGTTTAACAATTTATGGTGCAGGATTATAAGCTCCGTTATAGGAAGGACTTCCTTTATGGTGATCACCGTGTTGTGGGTTTGGGGTTCTTTCTAAAACACAACTTACTTAATTTAAAAGGCTCATTTGTTACTCATTCTTCATTTGACAATTAACTGATTTAAAAACAAGTATACTCTGATTAACTCCACTGAAATCTGTTGCCATGGAAAAGGGAGCAAATTACATTAAACTTATCAAAATACCAACACTTAAAAATCCGAATAAGTTAAAACAACATGATATTTTTGAACTCATCATTTTAGAAAAATATTAAATGTAGCAAGGGGCAACAGATTTCTAAATCAAGTAGCATACTGAGATGCACAAAGAACACCCAACTCCACTCCAACCCGATCAAGCTCAAATCTCCATACACAATAAATTAGCAAAATCTAATCATCATATAATTTGGAAAAATGAAGGTAACCTGAAATTCCTCCAATATGAGGACTAAAAGGAAAAAGGAAAGTTTAACAAAATAGAGATATGATGAGATACCAAAATTTTAGAACAATTATGGAGATTTTGAACCAGATCAGATCGGTTAACCGAAAATCGTATAGTAGCATAAAATAATTGAATACTTTTTTTTTTTTTTTTTTTTTTTTTTTTTTTTTTTTACTTTTTTAAAATAAACATTTTGATGTTTATTTTCAATAACAATATACCTGAGAGAGGAAAGTTAAAGCTTATTAAGTTAATATTTATGAAATAAAATTTAATATTACTGTTTCACTTATTAATCTATCCATCATTAAATCAAGATCAAAAATACGATTGGATAACATTGAGTAAACCTCAATTAATGTTCATTAAAACAATCAGTTATGAATTTAAACTTAAGAAATTTCAAAGTCTTAATTTAGAAAAATTATAGCTTTCATGGTTTTATTCTCACACACTGAAAAGTTAATCCTCACTAATGATTTTACTGTAAACATGTAAATACCAATTATTTAAGAACTACACAAAGAAAATACACCCTTTTTTTTTTAATAAACAAAAATTTTTTATTTGAACAATGAAAAATTACCAAAGCTACTAAGTTCTCAAAATTATAACACAATCACAATTTAAGGGTTAATTAGTTATACCTAAATTACTCATCAATTATCTTCAAAGTAAGTAACGTAATTCTTACAATTATTACACATCATAATTTAACAATTTTATAGAGTTACTCGCTTAGTAAAAAAATTAATTATTAATAGCACTTGGAAGTATACATATAATCACTCTCAGTGTTTTCCAAATGGGCATATACATAACTTACTATTGGTTATATATGTAATAAAAAGGATAAAAGGTAACTTACACAACGAGGAACATGTTAAACTTATCAGTGGGCATTGAGGAGCATTTCGTCCTTTTCTAAATCTGTTGAAACCATCATTTAAACAGGAGTATTCTGGCTGGGGAGACTTCTGTCAATTCTCATATGGATTCACGCTATTATTCATCATTATACGATGTGTCAGATTTCATCACAGTGAAAATTAGGTTACCACTTCGCACCTCTCATCAAACTGCACCACTTGCCATCAGCTACTGGTTCTATCATCTTGTCAGGAGGGGGAAATTGTCCCATGGCCCAGACTTTCACTGTCAAAGTCAAAAGTCTCACTTTCATAAGACATGTGTCTTATTCTAAGATGGCCATCACATTAATTCAGGACAGTACTATTTCCAACGACCGTCTAGTCCAAGATCGAAGACCACCTCTGAAGATTAAGAAGTCAGAATAATGTAATACTTTTTCTTAGAACGCCACTACGCAAAACGGGCCAAACATATCTTCTTTTTATTCTCTCGCTAACAGTTATAGATCCGCAACTTGAAAATACCTTTATAAAATTATACTCTTTTCATCATAACACTATGATTTAGAATAGTTAGTGTAGGACCATCAGTGTCCCATTTTCAATAATCTTCCAAAAACCTCTCCGCCTACCAACAGCTTCGCGATCCAGTCCACGAGTCAGTTTTCGAGCCAAGTATCAAGTCGTAAACATTCTCTCTCTCTCACCGCTTCAAAACTGGGCGGAACCAAAAAACTATCTGTGAAGGGGTTTTCGGAGGTGTAAACAATAACAAAATGGAATGACCCTGGCGACAGTTCGCCTTCGCTTCCCCTTATGCACCGTTACGTGGGAAAAAAAACTTGCCTCCCTCTCTCTGCGGGCTGCTAAATGGCTCACATGAACGTATGTTTACATACGCGCCACTCAGACTGAAGGGGAAACCTGGCCTTTAGTTGTATGTTATAAAATACAATGCTTAATTGCGTCCATAGTCTATTCACCAGACAACGTAATACCTCTTGGGGTGTACTCGCTTTCTTTTAGCCAAAGATAGACACAGTGTCACCAATCCCTGATTCCAAGCATGGGAAAGTGCATGGCTGTCTCCAAATTTGCCACCTGTGTGGTCTTTAACTGACAAACATCCCTCCTTGCTATTTATCTTTCGCATTTGAAAAACAGGAAGCTAAGCTAGACTATAAAAGCTGACATTACTTTGTTTAAAAGAAAAAGAAAGAAGAAGAAAAAGAAAACGTTTTTATTATTATCATTATTACAATTACTTTTTAATTAATTTATTTTATTAGAAACAGAAAAGAAAGAGTGCTTTTAAATAAATGTTAAGAAAGTGATTTAAGGAATTTAATGTAGATTAAAAAAATTGGTTAAAACCAACCGTAACAACCGTATTAAGGATTTATGACTGAGGAAGTACGTGCAAAATTCTTTATATTTCTTCTTTGTTTTGCATTGCAAACTTTCAAAGTGACGTCGGTCGGATCTGCTAGTTGTGCATGTAATACATATGGATAAAACATTTTTAGAATTTCTATGTATTATAAGATTTCCTTTATCATTAAAAATTATGGGAAAATTTTACAAATGCCTCTAGCTATACCGAATCATTTAACTTAGGAATTAACCAAATTATTTACAGCGAAAATGTTTAAAAAAATTATTCTTAAAGAAATTGTACAAAATTATTTTCCATATAAATCCCACTACTATTAAAGAAAAATGTACGATACATAAAATATAGACTGCTATAAAAAAAAAATCATTCTAAATAGAAATTATTGTAGATATAGAAATAAAATTGTTAAAAAAAGAAAGATTTTTTAATATATACTGGGGAAATTTTCTAGTAAACTTGTTTGCTGATTCAAAATATAAAATTTACTTTTATACAGCTTGTTGAGTTATGTAATGCAATCTGATGATAAAAAGATAAACCTATCCTTTTATATACCAAAAAACATTTATTTAGTCGGTCATCTATCTGATTTGATTGTGTTCCGATTACAAAGTATCTTAGGCTTTGTCATGCTTATTTGGGAAAAAACACTCAGCTCTCTAAATGGAGGTAATTAGATTTTAGCAACATTTGGATTCAATTGAATCAAGTGCAAACGTTCAGAAACAAATGAATGGTGAAAGAAAGAAACAGAAAATAAAACTAATTTTTCATCATTTATTTCTTATTTCAAGGAAAAACGCCAGTTACTTTCATTTATTTTGTGACATATACTTAACCCATTAGTGCCTGATTTCTTTCCCTCACTAATATGAGCATACTGAGAGTGAACTGCGTAAACTATTAGTAAAATACGGAAGAAAAAATTTATCGTTGTTTATTTCCGAAAAAATCACAACGCCCCGGTTTTAGGGCGCTAGGCGTTATGGGTAAGTAAGTCTAATAAGCAAAATCATGTGATCGAATCATCAGTCTCAGTTTAATGAAAAATGTTTAAAGAATTTTAATATGATCTTATAGACATTATCCTAAAATAATTCATTTCTAAGCTGCATCTAAACTCTCCAGAAACAAATAACAACTCAGTGATCCTCTAACAGACAAGAAGGTGAAAAAACATCTGGAAAGGGAATAATGCCCCCTGTATTAGAACAGTGCCGACACCACTTTCTTTAAGTTCGCCCCCTCCCTTGATATGTTAGCAGACCAGATCAACTAGGGCTCAAGAATAAAGGCTGACTCATCAAGAATTGTGTTTCCAACTTTCTGTTCATTTCTCATGGTTGCCTATGGGCGAGAAGCATTCGAATGATTATCGATTATCTTGTTACAAAATCGTTAAATAGGATGGTTAACCCACAGAAAAATTTTCTAACCTGTCAAGGAATATATTTAGAATATTCATAGTTTATATAAATGAAGATAGGCAATATATGTCGTCTATAAATACTTAAAGGAATAGATCAGGATTAAAGAATGTCGCCAAATGCCACGCCAACATTATCCCTTGTATACAACAAACCGGTTCTTCGAATCAGGTATATTTTGTACCAAACATTCTTATGGGTGAAAAAGTAAAGGAGGGGAAACAAATGTTGCTTCTCCTCACTAGGGCTGGATTATTTATCAATATATTGATATTTTTTTAAGTATCGCAATAACGATATCTAAGCTCTGATTCTGACAATATATCCCAACAACGATAACTAAGCTCTAACTCTACCGATATATCCCAATAAAAAAAGTCCTTCCGGCCTGTACCGGGAGGAAAAGGTAGCTTTCCTATATCTTCGTTTTAAAATTTGAACTAATGTTACTCGAACACAGCAAGTTAAAATGCAAAGAAAATGTTTACAAAAGATTCGTTAATACTGAATTTGAATAAGAAATTCGCCAAATTATTGAGCTATAGCAAGTTGGCTTCATTTATGAAGACTTATTTTGGTCGCCAAATGTCACCAAGTTTGGCGAGAATTTGGCGCTAACGGATATGAATATATAGTTTTATGCGTATGATTGGGAAAATTATTACAACAATGAAATTTTTTGTAATGTTCTGTCTTGTTTCAAAATGGCAGCCACCCTAGAATTTCAAACTGCTCTATCTCAGCCATTTTTTAAGATAGAGGTAAACCAAAAAATGCTCTGGAATACTCGTATCAAGGCCTAACACTTAATTAAAAAATAAATTTTAATTTTAATTTTTATGTATATTTATTTTAGTTTTAAATTTTTAAATGGCCGCCATCTTGAAACAATATGGCGGACCAAGCTGGCCAACGAACTCGGTCGAGACATTGGTAGCTTAATACACACAATTAGTTTCATCAAAATTGATTTATAAATACGAGTGTTATCGTATGACATAGGTCAGATATATATATATATATATATATATATATATATATATATATATATATATATGGAGAAATATATATATATATATATAAATCAACATTTGAACGGAGAGTGGTTTTGGGGTCTGGGGGTCATGATCGGTGAAAATATATCAAAATTTTCCGGAACTGCTTTCCTCCGAACGGCTGCAATAGGTAACTTTATACTTTTTTGTATTGAAAGCTACCTAAAATTCCCGCAGTGCGACTTCGAAACCCGAGAAAAAGGACTGAATATTCCCTAACAATATCGCAATAATCCTTTCTTCCCATGCATTTATTCGCTGCCCGCTTCATTCAAATCGAAATATCACAACTCTAGTTATTATCTCTCTTTCGTTAATATCCCAATATATCACAATACATTCTCTACTTTACTTTTTTTTTAATTCCCATAAATCACATATTCCACTGTCGGTTAGTTATTGGATAATACTGTTATCGTCTGTGTTTTAATTTCACCGCTGCTATAGGTCTTGACATATTGCAATATATCAACAGATTGATATATCATGACCAATAAAGAGGTGTTGAAATATATGCTAGTTATTGTGGAGTCTGCAGCTCACGAAATTAAAAATCTTTAAAACTTTTTTTTCAAATGTTTCTGCTACTTTATTCCAAAAATAAATATATAATCATCTATTCTAAATTCTCGTCGCTCAGAATTTTCAGCTTTTTTCCTTTGAACCTCTGTCCCTGCCCGCTCCAGAATTCGTAATTAAGCATTACTAGAGCTTAGCAGCTGGGAAGCTTGGTTCGCGAGCAACCATTGATAAAGCGCTAATTGTAAAGTTACGCCTTTCGTCACGTTGGCGAAAGGGAAGATTCTCCGTTCGTTCACTGTGATTGGTTACTTTTGAGTGGAGTATCATAGCTATTAACGTCTAGTATTACCTACGCTGAACATCGGCCAATTAGTCCAGGCATTTTATGAATGAACATCGACAAAATTGTAATAGAAGCTTTTTACACGGTTTTTTAATCAGGAACTACTGCTTAATAGCATACTAAAAATCAGACAAAATCTGAGCACGGGAACACCCCTATATACGAATTTCAAAATGGCGGAGGGGATTTCTGGAACTAAATCAAAGAATATATCGAAATATATAGAAATATATCGTTTTATTTTCACAACTTAACTATGAAGTATAGTCAAAAACATTAAACAGTACACAAAAGCCTACTATTCCTTACAAATTACTGATTAAGTTCATTTTTACAGAAATGCTCCAGTGAAAAGAAAGACTTGTATCAATAATTTTCATCACTTTCATCATATTCATAATTAGAAGTTAGGTAATTGTTGTTACATCCATTGATTCGGCACATTCCACAAGCTGTAGAACAGGGTAATCCATTATGCTTTCATCCGCATCGTAAAGTAGCACAGTTTGTCTTGCAAGAACATCGAATCATATTAAGTAGATAATCTGGAGCTGGTGGTAAGTCGCAGAGTATTAGATAGTATGAGTTATTTTTTACATACCAACCCCATTCTTCTGGCTTGATTCTTTCTTCAATAGCTTTCCAGATATTTATTTGTAAATAAGTGCGATAGCTGTGATTTTGTAGAAGAATCGGTCGGAGGCAAACGTTTAGGTGTAACAAATGATTTTGTTGTAGTTATCTTCTCTACCAACATTTGGTGACTTAGTTTGTCTCTGGATTCCAGTGTCTTGCAGTCATAACACAGAAGCATTGCTTTTCTCCCAGCCTCAGCGATATCTGAATGTAGACATGAATTTGAACAAAATATTTTTGCAATAGAACGGAGCTCTGTCTCCTTCATCAGTATGAGAAATGCTGAGGATTTCCTAATCGAAAAAATTCTGGATGTTGTATCGCAGCCCGTTAAAGTGTGCAGAAACAAAAGGAAGTTGCAATTTTCACGACCTAATAGAGACTGCATGTTGAGGATATCATAGATTGGTTTGGAATCTTATCTTCATCTTATGTCACTGCGATAGAATAGCTTGAAACCATTATCCTTTGCGTGTAAAAGAAAGGATAATGTGGTAAAGGAGGAGGATCAGCAAGTCGGTATCTTCACCTATTACAGTGGTATGTGCATCTTCTGAAGATGAGACTGCAGCACGAACAATATCTACATTGGCATCCCCGTCTGCGTTGTGAATAGTGCAGCCTTGTTTCTTAAGCAATTTACCTATGAGGGAAATCATTACTTGCTTGTTTTGCTCATTGGTCAAGAACTCTTCCTTATTGCCAATAAACTTCATGCTTGGGCTGAAATTAATATCTCTACTGATTTTTTTGTAGCGTCGTCTGTGAGCCACATCTTTAATCGTTGGGGACCCGATATCAAAAACAATGATAGATTTCCCATATTGTTTAAGAACAAAATCAGCGTAAGACTTAGCGATGTTTTCGTATGTCTCGTTGTTACACCAGGAAATGCGATGCAAGAGAGATTCTCCATCCAAAATGTATCTTTCTGTACTTCTCACGTTGTTAGTTTCTTCATTATGCACATTTTTTATGCGTTCGGCTAGTGCTTGAGCTAACTGAAATTTGTCTGATTTCCTCATCATATTTGGTGATTCAAATAATGCTGCAGGGTACGCACACAGTTCATAGCGCATGACCTCTCTGAGGTTCATTTCACCACAAGTGGCAACAGTCATCATTCTTTGGAAGATGAGCGCTGGATCTATTTGTATATCTAAACCATCTTTATTAATACAGATAGCGGCAGTAGATCCTAGAGTTTTCACTTTATCTGACTTCTTAGCAGAATACCTAAATATATCTTTCCCTATCATTTTGGAGATGATGTTCGTACCAAATAAGTGCAACTCATCAACATTAACTCCCTTTTCAGCTGTTACGCCTGTAGCAATATTGTGTAGAGTATAATCAGAATGAAAGGGCGATATGGGTTCCACTACATTGGTCACTTTTTTAATGTCATCGCTATCCCTCTTCTGTCTGTTGTCCCTGATTTCTTTATGTTGCTCACTACTTTGCATAAAAACATATGCATATTCCTGCATAGCTAAGTTGTAAATCGAACAAAAAGGCACAGAAAACAGCCATGTAGCCCTTTGATTTTCCGTAAGTCCACTTCCTCTCATCAGACCTCCTCTGCTTTTCAGGGAACGCATAATCACTTGTTCTATTACAAGATCTGATCCGGGTCCACCTCATAATCTGTCACTTCTTATCACAAATTTATCTTCTACAAACATTTTGTACACCTTTGCGTTTTCAGATAGCAGATTAAACATTTTCTGTAAGTACAGGTATAGTGACTTGAGATAATTAATAAGTCCTGCTGCTGCTATTATGAGGAGAATCTCCAGCATAGCACGCAAGTACAATTCCCAAGAACCAATATTGTCAGCTGTAAGTTTCTTACAATACTGATTATTTGCTGATATTCTAACCAGAGTTTAACTTGTCATAGTCGGATATGACAATCCCAACACTTTCTTCTATCTCACACAGGTTTCGCATACACTAAAAAGAATCAGCTCCAATTTATATCAAGGTCTAACTGAATCAAAAGTTTTATTAAATTCCGTTCCATTCTTGAGACATAACTATTGCTAAAATCGTGTAAATCCTGCAAAATGTAGCATAGCAGCTCCACCTGTTGGGAGATTTAGATCAAAACCTAATCAACAACAACTTATGTCAACGTCTAACTGAATCTGAAGTTTAATGAATATCCGTGCATTAGTTCTTGAGATATAGTTATCGTGATAATAATGAAAAAAGCAGCATAGCAGCGCCACCTGTTGGGCTATTTGCACCAAAACGTAAGCAGCATCTATTTATGTCAAGTTCTAACAGAATCTGAAGTTTGATGAAATTCCGTGCATTAGTTCTTGAAATATAGCTATCGTAAAAATCATGAAAAAAGTGGTGTAGCAGCGCCACTTGGGATATCTACACTAAAACGTAATTAGCGTCTATTTATGTCAAGGTCTAAAATAATCTGAAGTTTTATGAAAATAAGTGCATTAGTTCTTGAGATAGAGCTGTTGCGGAAATCGCGAAAAATGCAGCATAGCAGCGCCACCTATTGGGTGATTTTCACCAAAAACTAATCAGCACCAATTTATATCAGGGACTAACTGAATATAAGTTTTATTAAATTTCGTGCATTAGTTCTTGAGATAGAGCGCCCACAAAATTTTTGTCACATACAGACAGACAGACAGACAGAGTCACAGACTCACAGACAGACATTTTCTAAAAACAGTCAAATCGTGATCAGGACCTTCTAAAACGTATAAATCCGTCAAAAACCGGAAGTGAAAATTTTCATGAATCCAATACTTTCTTTTAACAAATAAACAACACGGTTTCACACAGTTAAAATCAACAGAAACTGCTCTTCAAAATGCCCTATCATATATCGATATCAATAAAGAAAACAACAACTACACGACTTTTATATCGCTGGATTTCATGGGGGCATTTGACAACCTTCCATGGGACCTGGCAATTTCATCACTAACTGACTTAGACATCCCGCAGCAATATATTAATACAATTATCTCCTTCCTTTCGAGTAGGCGGGCTCAGGTTGATTGGCACAACCCTAATATCTTGCATTATTTCACAAAAGGCTGGCCACAGGGCTCCTGTTTTGGTCCTTTTCTCTGGTTGTCACTCTTGGAGGGATTACTGCGTTACTTTGTCTTTGAGCACTGTACGATTGTGGCATACGCGGACGATGTCCTGTTAATTATTTGGGGTCCATCACGCGCTGCGCTAGAGCATAATGGTGGGATTGCCCTGAATTATGTTCAAAATTGGGCAACGCGCAACCATATTGAAATATCATTGAATAAATCAAAAACAATTACATTTGGCAAACCTAATATCTTAAAAAGGGATCCAACTTTCAAACTAAAAGGACAAAACCTAAAATCAGTCAAAACCTTAAAATACTTAGTAATTACAATAGACCAACATCTTTCATTCCTACCTCACCTAGTAATAAAAAGGGAAGAAATTACTAAAACTACACAAAATTTATATAAATTTTCATCAATTTCGGGCAGGTTGCCAACTCATTTCTTTAAAATATGGTATTCGGCAATCCTACAGCGTCAAATCGCTTATGCCTGTAGGGTTTGGTTCACGCGTATGAGACGGTCGCATGGAGTGCGTCACCTCTTGGCGGCGCAGAGAAAAGTACTCCTACTCATCTCAAGAGCGTATAAAAATACGTCAACAGCGGCATTGCAGGTACTCACGGGTATCCCGCCCCTGGACTTGCAACTAGAAGCGGAAGCTGAATTTGCTAGAGCCACTAGATTAGGGATTTCATCAACACGTATTAATGCACAAACAATAGCCACAAAGATCTCAAAATATAAAACTTCACCAACTCTAGATCAAATAAAAACCTGTCCGGGTTCAAAATTCAATGGGGAATTCCATATTTTTACAGATGGCTCAAAAACTGCTGAAGGCACAGCATCGGCTTTCTGTGCTTATAACAATAATATAATTCATCACACGTGGCGTGCAAAACTTGACTCGGGCAATTCAGTTTTCCAGGCCGAACTACTTGCGATTGGAGAAGCTGTGCGCTGGGCTATGGAAGAGGATTCGGTCAACTTTCTAATCTCTTCGGATAGCTTATCAAGTTTAATGGCTCGTTCAAAATTTGACAGATAATTATTTATTCCAGGAAATTTTAGAACGTTTAAATTTATCCTCCAAAAACTTCTTTTTTAATTGGGTCAAGGGTCATTCGGGTGTAGCTGGAAATGAACTGGCGGATCAATTGGCGCGGTCAGCAACAAACGATGAAACACTGGAAACAACTTTTCTTCCTGTACCACCGTCCACACTCAAAAGAGAATTAAAAAAACAAATCATAGACAGTTGGCAACAACGCTGGTCTAGAGCACAGGTGGGTCATTACACAAGAGACTTCCTTCCGGAAGTCTCGCAACAACTAGAAATACACAACAGATATCTATACCTATTTTTAACAAATCATGGACCATTTCAACAACACCTATTCCAAATTAACAGAAGTGACTCACCACTATGTGTCTGTGGATTAGAAGCAACATCATTACACTACATATTAAACTGCACTCTAACTTCACATTTCCATGTCAAAAAATCACCACAAATGTCACTTAAAAACTGGATGCTATATCTCCTGGACCGTCCAGTTCTTCTCCAGCGCATTATCAACTGCATGAAATATATTGAAAAAAATGAATTTCTATTTTCAAATCCTCTTCCTCTGTAGTCGGGCAACCGCTTGTCCAATCTAGCAGGGGCCCTGTTTTCTCAGTACATATGTATATAAATAATATTGAATATAATAACTGTTGTAATGAGAGTTAACACCACACTATCTGTATATTATTAGTATTTGCATATTACTTGTAAATTTTCAGTGTATTCGCATCTGTATATTCATATTAGTATATTATTAATTGTATTAGAAGTATTTAATCAAGAATCTGCATCGCAGGTAACCAAAAATCCTAAATATGAAGTCTGCACAGTACTTGTATATAGTCATATTCTGGAAATGGTCTAAACTGTATAATTGTATAATCGAATTAATTATAATAACTGTATGTGTGCATCATATTTTTCCATATACATCAATTGTAGTAAAGTATTTGTATAAAATATGCTAGCCAATAATAACCCATCATATTTAACCAATAATAATTTTAGGCATGGTGCTTGCACCGTATTTGTAAATATCTTATCTGGAAATTGTATATTCTGTATACATTGAAATAATAATAATAATCGTATGTATGAAAGTTTTAAAACATTATTATCAGACAAAATTCCAATTACTTTCACTACAAAAAAATCACATGTAAAAGTAAAACTTCTGAGTAGAAGAAAAATATTCTATTGTATATGCTATTGTATTTATTGTATATTCTATTGTATCTATATCGTATTGTAATATTGTAATATTATATTGTAAAATTCTGTAACTGTTGTCTCGCTGGTGATAGAGGCGTGTCAGCCCCTCAGGATTGCACACAAACTCTAAGGCTTAAGCCGGGTTTCCTGAGGTGGTCATCCATGTAAAGATAGAAAGTTCCGTTTTGAAATCCATTTTAAGGGTGTTCCCGTGTTCGGATTTCGTCTTATTTTGGTTATATTTCTCAGTTATGGTTGCTGATTAAAAATAAGTTAACAGAACTTCTATTACAATTTTGTCGAGGTTAAAGGTGTATTTATCGTAATTTGCCTGGACTAAATGCTCATTCATATTATCTTCTTTGTTGTATTATTGAGAGAGAGAGAGAGTGAATCCGAGCGAATTTAAAATATATCCTGTCTTGATATTTCAGCTTAAAATGAATATTTATCAAAAAATTTAATTTTAATTAGTATAAAATTATTTCCAAATGTGATTTGAATATTTATATTTCAAAAAAGATTTCAATGTTGTATTCATATAATAAATAGATAGGAAGATATAAATAAATTGATTTTTTTTTCTATTTAGAATGCATTGATACCTTAAAGAAAAATTTAAAAACAACATTTCTGCTGCATCTGTCATTCATTGAAACCTATTTAATCACAAGTACATTATCATGACATGTAGCATTAATGTGGCCAAAATGTATTGGATTCGAGTGCCGCTTGGACACATTTGCACTCAGTTGGAAAAACTTCAACTTTTATGACTTCTTTATCAAGCAATTTGATTAAGTTGAAATATTTAAAAATGCGTTTTGTAGGTTTATTACAGCTAATTTTTTAAAAGAATTTCTTTAAAAAGTGATGTTACATTAAATATATATAAAAAGCACAAAAAGATACTTTGATGTTAGAACATATGCAAAATAAATCCACTGCAAATATTTCTTTTTCAAAGCACTTTGAGGTGTATTCTTTTAGGAAATAAAAATTCAAGAACAGGGAATTTAATTTATTTTTTACAAATGAGCTTTCTATTCGATTTCTTCATCGCCATATAATAAATCTTCCTTAATTGATTCTTGATTACCACCCAAAGACAGATAAAGAACACACAAAAACTACTTTCTTGGCCGTGAATGAAATTTAAATCCTTACTAATCCTTTAGATGTTCGTACGGTTCTCATTATCTTCAAAATGAATGTACTTTTGCATGTACCAAATAACTTGCTCATCAGATAGAAAACATATACATAGAAAAGGTTTTCTTTTTATTGCATGGGATATAAATAAAACTTAACTTGCACTTTTTTTTTTTTTTTTTGAATGAAGAAAGCATTTTTTTTTCATATACAGAGTGATTTGGAGTTGATATGATGACAAAACAAAATACAAAAAAGGATTTTTTTATGAGAAACCAGTGCTGTAATCCATTTATGTAATAAAAAATTATCCTTTTATCTTTTGTGAAGTTTAAATTTTGTTTGGCAGTTTAATTAAAGAATATTACAAGCAAATGATGAATTATTTATATTCTTTAAAGTGCAAACAGGCTAATCGTGCGTAATCGGGTTGCACGTTCATTTTTCTGATATATTTAAAAAAATAATACTTGAAAAATATTTTTAAAAACATAAAAAATCAGTAAATTGGGATATAGTTTTCAAATAAATTGCATTTGAAAGCATATTTTGTTGTTATTCGACGGTGTAAAAATTTAAATTGTGCCATGTTCAGAAGAAATTGATTACTCAGATCGTTGATTACTTAGATCAATATGACGCCAGCGTTACTCAAAGATATGGATTGGCTTTATAATATAAATAGATAGATTAGATTCAAAGAATGTTAAAACATTTTGACTTCCTTGCTTCATGGATCATTCTACCAGAAACACACATTTTCAAAACTAAATTTTAGGATTTTTTTTTTCAGTTATAGGGTAAATATATATATATATACTAGCTGACATGCCCGCCGTTGCCCGGACCCATTATAATAACCTTAAAAATACCAAAAATCAATGTTGAATGGTATTATATTTTTAAATGAAAATGTATCCAAACGAACTGAAGGACAGTCATTATAGTTATTGCCGATTTAATCTCGATTTAATTTCTGACGTTTTGATATATTAAACTTTCAATTCTGACCAAAAGTTCCTGAGGAAACCTAATTAATATAAAGCGCTCCCCCATTTGTCCTCTTTTAAACTCAAAATCATATACAGTTTTGGCCAATTTATTAATCCCATTCTAAAAAACTTTCCAAAACCTTGTTTCTAAAATTATTATATTAAAATTAAATAAAAATCACGCACTCATGGCATCATAATTCACTTTTATATTTTAACAGAATAGTAAGGCTACTATAATTTGTGACTCGTGCGCCAGTATACGTCAGGACACATGGCCGTTATCATTATCTTTTTACGCGTGAAGATTTCGCTATGGTACTCAATTGTGAAATTTGGTAATATTTGAAATTCAATATTTGAAAAACGGCATAATCATTAGATTTGAAATTTATATCAAGAAAACTACAATTTTTTACTTTTCTAACGAAGTTTGTCTAACAATTTTCTGACAAATACTTTTCGAGCAATTAATTTTGTCAGCAACTTCAATTGTTTTATTTTCCGAGATTAATTTGTGGCAACGATTATCGAAAATCCCAGTCGTCAGCAACGCATAGCTTTTTATTAAAAAGGATATATATATATGTGTGTGTGTGTGTGTGTGTGTGTTTTCGTATTGATTTGAACTTATCCAACTTCATGCCAGTATTTTCCAAGATCGTGAGAAATATTTTATTAAAAGTGGATTTTTTACATAACGTTTATACTATGTTCGTAAACATCGTAACAATGATGCCCAAAGAACTTACTTTTATTCCGTAAATTATATTTGTAACATATTAAATAGTAATCCGAATTGAAGAATGCTTCTGAATTAAGTTTTCTGGAACGAATATTATATTTTGTTCGATTTAATTGCACTATTTTATAATCTCTTCGATTTTTTTTAGCCTATCCATCAAACTGATGGTGTAATCTTTACGTTTATATATTTTTTACCATTATATATATATATATATATATATATATATACATAACATAGATAACACTTAGAATATATTGCTACATTTAACTAACAAGCTTCTTTTCCACAATAAAGTATTTTTTTTTCTGTCATCAGCTAAGCTAGCTTTTAATTTTCCGTCCCACTTGCAAGATTCAATTTCTTGTGACAGTAGTTGTTTATAAATAAAACTATCTCATCAAAAACAACTCGTTGTAAATGATCCCGCCAAGCCACAAACCTAAAACGTCTGTCATAAAAAGAAGTGATATCACATAAAAAGAAGCTATATAGAAATGCATACTCCGAGTCACGTTGTAAAAATCTATCACCACTCATAATGTTTCCAAAGGACTCGGAGTGAGGTACAGTATGTGAAAACTTCTTGGCGACCTGCAGGCTTTTATAATGTTTACCTTTCCTGCAATTACATATGACTATATTATTATTTTTATTTTATTTTATTTTATTTTATTTATTTATTTATTTCGCTCCCATAAAATTGCAAAAAGTTGAAGCTTCTGTGTTTGTATGTCCTTTCTTATTTATGAGCTTGAAAAATCAATTTGTTGATTTTGTTTACCATTATTTAAACTAGAAACACCACTTTTAGAAAAAGGATTTTTTATTAAACACGTAAAGATTTTGAGTTTGTAATATATATATATATATAATGATCATACGCATATTAATAACAATGCACCTTATAATAAACGTTAACTAAATTGAGATATATTGCAGTAATTCTAGCGTAAGCGGAATCGCACAGATCTGGGGAAAAACCGTTCTGTCAGCTCTTTCGCATAAATTTTTTTTTATAAATGTGATATAACAAAAATAAAAATTAAAAAAAATTTCGATTTTCAAAATTGATATACTGCATATATTATAAAAGCCTGCAGGTCGCCAAGCAGTTTTCACATACTGTACCTCACTCCGAGTCCTTTGGAAACATTATGAGTGGTGATAGATTTTTACAACGTGACTCGGAGTATGCATTTCTATATCGCTTCTTTTTATGTGATATCACTACTTTTTATGACTGACGTTTTAGGTTTGTGGCTTGGCGGGATCATTTACAACGAGTTGTTTTTGATGAGATATCACTCCTTTTTGTAAAATATTTAATTTCAATTATACATATTCCATTTTTATTCAGAGAAGAAAAGATAAAAGACAGATGAAATGGATAAAAAAAATAATAATAGTGATGCTGTAAACAGGATTATACATCAGAATTATTCAATTTATTGAGTGACTTATTCCAATGTTTATGTCGCTACCATAGCAACGGGGAAACTTTTATATCAATTTCCTTACATTGTATTCATCAGATTATTTATGACATGTTTATTTTCCTTTTTCTTTTGTTTATATCACTCTTTCGTTTATATACATTCAAAAAACAAAAAATTAGAAAATTTTACAGTAGTTTACAAACTAATTAAAATACTGCAGTTTCATAAAAATGTGGAAAAATAAGAAGCACCTTTTTTTTCGGTCAATTATAACAATAAGTTTATGAAGCATACTTTACCGAGAATAACCATTTTTTTTTCTACGAACCATTGTAATTCATAGGGATTTTTATACTAATATATTAAATATTATTTGTGAAAATTACTGAGCACCTTAAAAGTTTTTTCATTTGTTAAGTTTTTTAACTCAATATAAATACACCACAAAGACTAAAGCGTTTACATAATAAACCGTTTAAAAAGATGTAAAATTTTATTAAAATTTTTGATCTGATAATTCATAAAGCTTTAAATTAGATTTTAAAAGGAGCGTGATTAAACAAAAAAGGACTATATTTACTAAATGCAAAAAATACATAAAGACACAAAATACATAAAAAATGTTTCAAGTCTGTCCATTCCAATTCGGGGATTTTAAATATAGGTCCCCAATCCCCGGCAGTCCATGAATTAATAAGGACATATGTATGCAACTGTTAAAATGTTCTCTAAGTCGACAATAGAGGCAATAAGTGTAGCTCGGCAAATATGAAACAAGGCACTGCTTCATCATGGCTTTGTTTCGTGAGGTGTTCGTTCTCCGAACATAAAAATCTCTCGAAAGTTTTCGTTAACCGAACATGTGTTTGTTATCCGAACATAAAAATCTCACGCGAAAGTGTTTGTTAACCTATTTGTTCGTAAATCGAAAAGTTCGTTACCGATCACCTATTGTATACGAAATTTAGCATTTTTAATTTTTACTGGGAATTTAAGAAGTTATTTCCTTTTCATTGTGCTCTAGGCCCGTTTTTAGAGCATTTTAAGTTCGTCATAGCCGGAGATTCGATAAACGGCAAATATTTAAACGCAAAACTTCTAATCTTGGGGTACCAACAATTTTACAACAATGTTACTCAGCGTATGAATGTAAAGTTGGAATTTTATAATCGTACTTCAATCAATTCCTGATACGCTAGAATTATATATTTATAAATAAACACAGTTTTTTTAATCGATGAAAATACTATATTTTAATAGATTTAGAGCTTAAGATCGATGAGCTTTCAGGCGGACAAAATTAACTCGTATTAAATTTTAAAGCAAGATAATCAAGATCTTCTAAAAGACCCTGTAAACGAAACGTATATGGTTCAATGCTGCTTTAAAATAGAGAGTTTAAATGAATCGGATGTAGTAACATATTTGAATATCTTGTGTATATAGCCACTTTTACAAAAGTTATGCTCTTTACTATTGTTTTTCCTGTGTGTTAAATACAGGAATCAAGTACTTCAACGTAAAAATTCGCTAATTACACAACTATTTAGTCTTATTTAAAAATCTTTTGAGTTACCCTGTAAACAAACAGTAAATTCTACAATTCTGTTTTACAATAGGATGCTAACTTAGGTCGTTCGTAGTAACATATTTTAACATCATGCGCATACGTTCTTTTTTAAAAGAGTTAGACCATTTAATGTTTCTTTGCTTCATCTTAAGTATAGGAATAAATCAATTTAAAGTAGTATGCATAAAAAACTAATTAATATTTTTACACGAAATATTAAACATTTGAACTACTCATAAAAACAATTCAAATGTTGCAAATCACGTAAAAATCGGATAATTACACAACTCTTTAGCCCTATCTCAAAAGATCTTTTGTGAGACCCTGTAAACGTACCTTAAATGTTTCTATTTTTTTTAATAGGAAGCTTACTTGGGTCTACTGTAATAACATATCTTAATATCATGTGTATACGACCATTACTAAAAGAGTTAGGTCATTTGTTATTTTTTGCCCTTATGTTAAGTATATATAGGAATCAATAACTTTAAACTGATATAAATCAAAAACTAATTAATATTTTTACATGGAGCTTACAAAGGTTTGAACTACTTATAAAATCAATTCAAATGACGTAAACCGCGTAAAAATTCGATTATTACACATTGCTGTAGCCCTGTCAACAGTTTTTTGCCCTATGTTAAGTATAGGAATCAATAACTTTAAACTGATATAAATCAAAAACTAATTAATATTTTTACATGGAACTTACAAAGGTTTGAACTACTCATAAAAACAATTCAAATGACACAAATTGCGTAAAAATCCGACAATTACACATTGCTGTAGCCCTGTCAACAGTTTTTGGTCTGAACAAGATTTAAAACGTGCAAAAAACAGACTTTTAAAATCGCATTTACTGAAAACCTATTCGTCGGATTTTGCTTTACTTTTGATTTCTTAGTTACTTGGCACGCCCCATTCCATAGAATCAAGAATTTTGTTTCTATCATAAATAGAACGCGAGATATAGATGTGTCAAAAACCCGTTTTGTCCCGTCCGCAAAATATAAACTAGACAGAGTGCTAAAAAATTTTTTGTAAAATCGTTTGGCATCCATTGGCGGAAATTCCTTTCATTTACGGTTCAATGCATTGCTGTTTCTTATGCTGGGCGAGAAACTCTGTCAAGTTTCTATGACAAAACAGAGTGCTAAAAAAATTTTGTAAAATCGTTTGGCATCCATTGGCGGAATTTCCTTTCATTTACGGTTCAATGCATTGCTGTTTCTTATACTTGGCGAGAAACTCTGTCAAGTTTCTATGATAACTAAACAAATTTAGCCTTTGAAGTTGAAACTGAGATTAGCTTTAAAAAGTACGGAATTAAAAATAAATAATGTATCGCGAAAAAAGGTTTTTAATCAACTTTAAAAACTCAGTAAGTGGTACAAACACGGAGTGTGACACGCCACAGAAATAATTTTTCAGGCTTTGTGGACACATTATTTATATGAGAAAATAATATTTCTTATTATTTAATTATATGTATATATTGTTTGGCTATACCACACCACATTTCCATTATAACATATTTTTAATTGCAACTACCTTTTTAATAAATATTGCGAAATATTTATTTTTCACCACTCTGTTTTATTTTGAAACATCAGTTATTTTATTTTACTGAAGTCTTAAATCTCTTTCAGTCGCCAGATTTCAAACGATTTATGTATTCTCATCGAAAATTTGAACAGAAGATGAAATTTTAAAATTCCTCCCACGGGTATGCTACAGGCTGAAAGGACTTTATGTAAATCAACATTTGCTGTTTAGTAGATTATATTGGAAGGAAAATACTTTCTAGTTCTATATTTTCTGTTGTCAGCGTACATTTTTTGTATGACAAGAGATTTACAGTGGGATAAAATTGCTTTCTCCTCAATTGTAGAGTCTGCGCACGATAAATTGGCAATAACTTTACGCATCTTTATTTTACGTGTTTATAATTAATTTCGAAAAACTAAGGTTATATAAGGATACTATTTAACTTTCTTTATTTCAGATATGTGTGTTAAATACTGATAGTAATCCGATCATGTCGATGAAATACATAATATGTATTCCTGCGACAAGGTTTGGCCAAAAAGGTAAAGGAATTTTTCGGTTCGCGCGACCGTAATGTCTGGACTACGCTCAGGACAAACTGCTGAAGAAATTACAGGCTTTAATAACATCATTTTACATACTGTTTACACACAGCTGTCTCAATACTAGACCTGAGCACGGATTCAGTATGACGGCTGCCGAAGGCGGACTTTTTTACACTGTTAGAATTAAGCAGTTCTATCATTTAAATAATTCCAGTCACAAATGCTTTTCGATAAAACTTTATTCTAGTAAACAAAAATTCGTATTATATTACTAAGGCATATTAAAAATGATTTTAAAGGATAACGCAGAAAAATTATCCACATCGATATATTTACAATTAACAAATTGCCAGGTATACTATTAAATTATTAAAATATTTTTTACATATATACATTTATTAGTTAATGATATACAAAATGCGATTTAGACTACACACCCACACAATATATATTATATATATATAAACTTGTAAAAAAAAATTGAAAAAAAAATCAATATGTTATGGCAATTCCCCACATTTTATAGCATATTCCAGACATGTAATCTTTATCATGCATTACATTTATTTATTTATTCAATGCATTGCTTTCCACATTAAAAAAAAACAGAAACACACTCATCATAACAACTTCACTTATAAGTTAAATATCTAATTGTTTTGCATATTTAAGGTAGCAATCTGGAATAAAGAAGAGTATTTATAACAGAAAAATCTTTTTTAAAATTCATAAAAACATATATAATAAATATTCTTATAAAACCAAACAAATCATTAAAAATATATATCACTATTTATTTTTCTTTTTTTAATTTTTTTCTTTTTTTACTTAGCGCATGTAATATTAAATATTTGTTAAAATTATTATATTTAAAATGCATCAACAACATTATTAATGATAATGATGAAAAGTACTGGGCTTTTCTTTAGTACTATGCAAATCACAATAACTTTAAGTTATTAGTAAAATGTGTATACATCAACTCTTATAAATTTCATTGATTATTTTTATATTAAACTAAATATATTTTTCAATAGAGCATTTAACGAGTAAATTTTCTCATCTTATTCTTGTCAGTTTTTTCTTTGTTCGTTAATTTATCATTAATGAGTTTTTTATAATTGTTTAAAATAATTTTAAATATTGTAGTAATAAAAGTTTTCTAAAAATAAAAAATATCACGGCAAGAAACTATACGATATTCATTCTCTTTTTCATTCACAATATTTTTTTAAATATGACTGACTCACTTATTGATATCAATAAATTCAGTTTATTTTCATTTGTTAAGAATGGTTTATAAAAACGTTTATGCAAATATAAGTATATATGAAAATCTATGTAAATATAAATAGTATATAAATAATAGAATACATAAATAGCAGTATATGTAAATACTTTTTATATCTATACCAAACTTCTAAAAATGAAAAATTGTGATAGATTTTTTTTAAAATCAGTCTTATATATAGATCCATTATATCTATTATCATTATTATTACAAAAATCTTCCATAATCATCTCAAATTTGAAACTTTAACGAATTTGAAAATTAAACGAATATTCAGAAATTTAAAAAACAATGATTTTGTTTTACCCCTTGGAAGCTAAAAACATTTTACGATAATACATATGTGTCAGGAGATAATTAATTGTATAAATTAATTAAATGGTATTAGCAATCGTGCGTCGCAAATTTCGTTCCAGCTATGATCTATTTTTTTTTCTTCCCATTACAATGTGTTCAACTTGAAGCTGCTTAGAATAAAATAGAAGGGATTTTCATCTAAATTAAAAATTTTCCAATATCTCCGGAAAGAAATCTTGGCTCTGCCACTGATTACTATAACTAGCAATATTATTATCAACATATCTTATTATTACTTCCAAATACACAAAATTATTATTAATTATGCTAAAAGCATAAATGCTGAATAAAACCATACATTTGTGATAATAAATAAATTTGTTTGCTTTCAAACTTGAGACACATTGGTGTTTACACCTTATTAAATTACACATATCGTAAAAGGGCTAAATAAAAATCTCATATACTTAAAGAAAAAAAACACCATTAGTAATATCAATTGAAAAAATACAACGTTAGACCTTAAGCATATATCATTATAATTATTTATAATACATCCTTAAAAAATGTTCTAGTTCATAAAATTTAAAACATGTTAAACACGATAAAATCAAAACTAAATATTTCAAAGTTCTAAGAAAATGGTACTTATACGTGTTTGT
Source organism: Maratus michaelseni (assembly GCA_963931845.1). Taxonomy (NCBI): domain Eukaryota; kingdom Metazoa; phylum Arthropoda; class Arachnida; order Araneae; family Salticidae; genus Maratus; species Maratus michaelseni. The sequence continues at coordinate 217,529,468 of OZ007588.1, forward strand.
TTGTCTAATAAATTTTTTTTTCAAAAATATCGAAATAATTAGCCAACTGAAGATATTTTACAAGCATTATTTATCTGTTTATTTTTTAAATCACAAAAGGAAGAGTTCTAAAGAATTTAAAGTACGTGGAAATCATTCATGATTAAAAGATATTCTAGTGCATGCAATAAGCAATGAGAAATAAATCTATACTAATATTATAAAGGAGTAAAGATTGTTTTTTTGTTTGTTTGTTTGTTTGTTTGTTTGTAGGGGTAATCTCTGGAACTACCGAACCGATTTCAAAAGTGATGGTGGCAAATTGATGGTGACAACCCCTGCTCCAACATAGGCTATATTTTATGTCGGTGCCACTACCCCAGGGGGGTGCAGGAGCGAAAAACGTTCTAAAATTGCGATCTTTTCTAAACTGAAGCAGCTAGAAATTTGAAATTTGACGTTGTAGTTACTTATAAGATGTAAATGCTCTCTAAGAACAAAAAAAAATCGAAATTTAAAAGGGTGAAATGAGCTAAAAGCGTTCTAAAAACATTCTAAATTACAATTTCTATGGAATCTCTAGAACTACCGAACCAATTTGAAATTTGGCGTTGTAGTTACTTATAAGATGTAAATGCTCTCTAAGAACAAAATAAAAAAAAATTCGAAATTTAAAAGGGTGAAATGAGCGAAAAGTGTTCTAAAAACATTCCAAATTACAATTTCTATGGAATCTCTGGAACTACCGAACCGATTTCAAAAGTGATGGTGGCAAATTGATGGTGACAACCCCTGCTCCAATATAGGCTATATTTTATGTCGGTGTCACTAACCCCAAGGGGGTGCAGGAGCGAAAAACGTTCTAAAATTGCGATTTTGTTTATACTGAAGGAGCTAGAAATTTGAAATTTGGCATTGTAGTTACTTATAAGATGTAAATGCTCTCTAAGAACAAATTCTAAAAACCATTGAAATTTAAAAGGGTGAAATGAGCGAAAAGCGTTCTAAAAACATTCTAAATTACAATTTCTATGGAATCTCTAGAACTAAAGAACCGATTTCAAAAGTGATGGTGGCAAATTGATGGTGACAACCCCTGCTTCAACATAGGCTATATTTTATGTCGGTGTCACTAACCCCTGGGGGGTGCAGGAGCGAAAAACGTTCTAAAATTGCAATTTTTTTTTTTTTTTTTTTTTTTTTTTTACTGAAGGAGCTAGAAATTTGAAATTTGGCATTGTAGTTACTTATAAGATGTAAATACTCTCTAAAAAAATCGAAATTTAAAAGGGTGAAATGAGTGAAAAGCGTTCTAAAAACATTCTAAAATACAATTTCTATGGAATCTCTAAAACTACCGAACCGATTTGAAATTTGGCGTTGTAGTTACTTATAAGATGTAAATGCTCTCTAAGAACAAAATAAAAAAATAATTCGAAATTTAAAAGGGTGAAATGAGCGAAAAGCGTTCTAAAAACATTCTAAATAACAATTTCTATGGAATCTCTAGAACTACCGAACCGATTTCAAAAGTGATGGTGGCAAATTTATGGTGACAACCCCTGCTCCAACATAGGCTATATTTAATGTCGGTGTCACTAACCCCAGGGGGGTGCAGGAGCGAAAAAGTTCTAAAATTCTGATTTTTTTTATACTGAAGGAGCTAGAAATTTGAAATTTGGCATTGTAGTTACTTATAAGATATAAATGCTCTCTAAAAACAAAATTAAAAAAAAATCGAAATTTAAAAGGGTGAAATGAGCGAAAAGCGTTCTAAAAACATTCTAAATTACAATTTCTATGGAATCTCTAGAACTACCGAACCGATTTCAAAAGTGATGGTGGCAAATTGGTGGTGACAATCCCTTCTCTAACAGTCTCTTTAATAAAAATCTATGCGTTTCTGACGACTGGGTTTTTCGCTAATTGTTGCCACAGATTAATCTCGGAAAATGAAACATTTGAATTTACTGAAAAAAAAAATAGTAGCTCGAAAAGTATTTGTCAGAAAATTGTTAGGCAAACTGCGTTTGAAAGGAGAAAAATTGTATTTTTCTTGATATAAATTTCAAAACTAATGATTATGCCATTTTTCAAATATTGAATTTGAAAAATTACTAAATTTCACAATGGAGTACCATAGCAAAACCTTCATGCGTAAAAAGATAATGATAAGGGCGACGTGTCCTGGCGTGTATAGTGGCTATAGCACGAGTCACTAATTATAGTAGCCTTATTATTCTGTTAAAATATAAAAGTGAATTATGAAATGTCAATATTTTGTTGGATTAAAAGTTCGTTATAAGAAATTGACCAGCGTAGCGGGCGTAGCTTGCTAGTATATATATATACTAATTCAGGAATTTTCTTTAATCCAGAAATATTCGCTAATAAAAGCATAGCACATATTTTAAGCTAAATTCTTCTTAACTAAATCACCTTTACGCGATTAATACATATTAAATAGTAGTTAGCTACAGTTATCTGTACACAACCCCAAGATCAAACGTTACATCTCGGCCTTCGGCGGGTCACGTGACTCTCTTCCTAAAAATCAGTGGGCGGGCCTGTATAGAGGGAGCTGTGGTTTATAACATTAAAGAGGTAAAACACTGATTCTGACCGCTAGCAAGAAAAAATATGAGGTTTCGAAGGAGGCGCCAACGCTCAACGTCATGGCTTCGCCAAAACGAGTGGCCTCCGTTAGGCATTAAGGGGACTTACTTCGAGGGGAAGAAATATTGCGGAATCCCACGTTATCCTATGGAAAAAACTTCTTCTGCGTTTTATTCATTCAAATCTAAAAATTTCGACTTTTTTTTTCCAGCATATAAATCCGAAAGCTCGCCATACAGCCATAAGTTTAAAATATTTTTTAAATAGTTCTGAGTATATTAAAATTTATGTTAAAGAAAAAAAAAAAATCCCGAAAAGTATAAAGAGTTTACTTTACTAGTTTGTAACTCTGGATTGAAAAAAGATATAAAAATTTTGAGCTTATACCATAAAATGTTTTTTTGTTTTCTTTCATGTAATTAGGCAACTTTTAAAATTTACTCTAATCAAAACGCTGTAATTTGACAATTAAAAATAAGCTATCGCCAAAGAACACTCCAGACCTGTCAAGTTGTCAACCTGACCTAATTGATTGCTTAGCTCTCCCCAAAAGAGGGGTCACGTTGGAGGGTCAGGGGTTGCCATAATTGGGAAGGCGCGTGATTTTTGTAAAAAAGAAAACTTTGAGCTTTAGTCAAACGATATAGGTATCTTTGCTTTAGTCTTGGGTCTTGGCAAAGTAGTTTGAATAGACGATAGACTGCACAATAATCCCTCAAGGATTGCACAATATCGGAATTTTAGCTATCATTGGGTACCTTATGCTTTTATCACGCTGGAGAGGAGACATCAGTATCAGTGATTGCATCGTTTTCAGCGATTGTATTTTTGTAAACTGTACGCAAACGAATGTTATTGCAGTCTGAAATTGGTTTAGGAATTCGCCCTACACGAACCAGAAATTATGGTTGTTCTAATTCCGTATTCATTCGACATGATGATTGCTATAAAAACTTAACAGTTATATCCTAAAAAATAATGCTAAATCATAACCTGTTAAATATACTTTTTCAAAAGTAATAAGAAATATGTAAGATAAAAAGATTATTGCTCATTTTATCGTGCGTACCCTTTATTGTGTAGTAATATAAAGATTCAGTTTCTAAATCATGTTCGAAGAACGCTGCAAAAAAAGACATGTTTTTTATTCTACGAAAATATAATATAATTGTTACTGAAAGTATACAATAACCTCCTCCGAGTTACGCAAGAATCCGAAAAGCTTTTTTTATCTTTAGAAATCTTAGAAACCAATATAATTTCGATATTTAAAGAAGCATTTATAAAAACAAATCTTCTTTTGCTGCCACTGATTTTCGGAAACGTTTTCGAGTGCATTTTATAGTGTATTAGTTAGTTTTCGATAACAGGAATATCTATTTTTTGGATGCTATCAATTCTCAATTAAACATTTTCAGCTGCATAACTGAATTTATGCATGCAATAGTGACAGAGTAATATTAATTTTGAAGTTAATGTGAATGCTGTAAATTTATCATGTTTGTCTGTAATACATGTTTGTTTAACAATGTTTACTTGAGAACAGATAGCATCCGAAAACCTATAATTCGGGTTGAGAAAACTGATTAATACACTTTAAAAACGGAAACTTTTCCGAAAATCAGAGGCAACAAAAGAATCTTTGGTTTTATATATTCTTCTTTAAAACTCGAATGCAGATTGGTTTCTAACAATAGTGAGCGCTTTTCGGAATCGCGGATAACCAGAAGAGGTTATTGTATATTTTTATACGTGGATATATTATATTTTCCTAGATTAAGAATTTTTTTTTCAGTAAAAATGACACTTCTATGTATTTATGGCTTTATATTTCTGAGTTTTAGTTATTAAGGTTTAGTTCTAAAACGCTAATTTGTATCAGAATTTCAATTGTATTTTTATTGAAACAAATATGAATACAAAAATATTTACTTTACGCCATAACCAAAATAATTCCCTTATAAATAAGGCGTTTTTACCTCACAAAGCAGATCTTAAAAAGCTATCACCACAAAGACAGTGAATAAATTCTGCCTTTGAGATTGCAACTTACACTGCTTTCCTGCATATTAACAAGGGGAATATCATGTGAATCGCAAGTGATTAACTGCATTCAAAGGGGACGGCAGTTTGAAACTTTCCCTTTTTTTTTCTTTTTTCAAATGTAATTCTCTACGGCGCTATGTAGTTTATATATATATATATATATATATATATATACCATATATATATATATATATCCTCCATCCTCCATATATATATATATATATATATATATATATATTGTAAAAATTAACCATTGAAACAGAAGCAATTGACCGTATACAATGAGACTACTATACCATATAGCACTGTCAAATTACAAATTATAAAACATAGTCCTAATATATGAAGTATTATTTATTCAAAAAGTGAAACAAAAGTATAAACACAAATGGAGACTTATAATGTAATTCACTTTTTCAAGGGCAGGGAAACCACATTATAAGCAAATAATGATTGTTTTTTGTAATTGACACCAGCTTAATGCCAAAACTTGTGTCAAATCCTTACCCAAACAATCATTGGAACAAGATTGAAAAACAAGGATACCATTGAAAATGGAACACTACAAATCAAACCAACAATTTGATAAAGAGAAGGAAAAATAAATAAATGTATAAACAAATAAATAAAAAGAAAGATAAATAAAATCCATACATTACTACATCAAGTATTTATCCATATTCCGAAGCAACATTTGAAAAGCACATGGTAAAAGTGAATTCAATAGAACAGGTGAAATTTACAGTTAAGTAGCATCCTCCATATCAGAAACTGTTAGTAACAGTTGTAGTTATAATTTAACCACAGAGATTTCAACTATTTCTAAGTTAAAATTTAAAAAATACAAATAAATAATATAAAATCTATTAATTCAGTTACTATAATTTTAACTTAAATAAACTTAATATATATATTATATTATTGGAAAATTTAAGAATTTCACCTGTATTCTAAGTTTTATTTAGTCATTTGGATAATGTATTTGGTGCTGTCATCTAGTTTAAAAATATTGAACTATATCTAATATAAATATAGTAATATATTTTAGATTATATAGATAATTTATTTGGTGCTGCCATCTAGTATAAGATATTAAACTATATCTAATATAAATATTAATTATTTAGATAAGGAATAAGAGTTTCCAGTATAAGATCCTTTTATCTTTCTATTTATAGATATGTATATACAGGGTGTCCGAAAATTATTGGGCACATTTCAAAATTATGGTAAATAAAATCTAAACAGTATAGAAATAAAATGTGTTTAATAACTTACAATAGAAGTACAAAAGTTAATACATCTCGATGTGAGATCCCATGGTTACATGTAGTAGCTATGTCTAAGAGATACTTGATTTCATTCCATGTATTTGAAAGCATCTGAGGAGTTATGCAGATGGAACAGCAGCTGTGATTCGCTGCTTCAGTTCCTGCAAATTAGTACAAGGCGTCTGATACACACAATCCTTCACATAATCTCACATGAAAAAATCCAACGGTGGTAAATCTGGAGATCAAGGAAGTCAAGGACCACCACGACCAAACTTTCTTTTAGGGAAAATACTAGGAATAACAATGCTGTGAAAAAAAACTTTCGGAAACATGTTATTAATACGTGACATCAAAAAACCAACTGTTCTTTAGCTTTTTTTTTTTTTCATAATTTCGTAATGTGTCCAATAATTCTCGGACAACCATATATATATATATATATATATATATATATATATATATATATATAATCTTTTCAACATTAATTTACATAAAAAAACAAAAAAATTCAAAACACTAATACTCAAATGATTATAACTTTTTCAAATCAAATCTTTAATAAAATTAATATTAATTCTATAATTAATGATAAAAACTGTTATTTTCCTGTTAATAATTTTCAAATTTCAAAAACATTTAAATATCCTAATACAATCGGAAGAAAATTTTTTAACTATAATGCATTTTCAAAAAATACATCTGATGCTAGTACTTTTCCGTGTAAATGCAATGAATGACCCCACTCTAAAAAAATACATTAATAATGATCATGGACATATTATCACTGGTAATCTTAATATTGTGAATGATTTTAAACTACAAAAACTAATGGGTTATGGTACTAAATATAGACTTCCTTCTAAATTTAATGTAAATTCTATTATAAAACAGTTTACATACGATATAGATATTTTTATTTATAAAATTTCAATCTCATATAGTAAACCTATTGAATATTTTAATCAATGGAAAATACTAGTTATTGAAAAATTAACTACGTCTTTAAAACATAATTTATCGCATATAGTTAAAATTAACACAAAACATTTGTTCCAGCAAATTACTAAATCACAGAAAAACTATGTAATCACGAACATTGACAAATCTCCTAATAATTATGCAATCATATGTAAAGCTTATTATCACCAACTACTTACATCCTGCATTTCTACTAACAATTCTTTTAAAAATACTAATGAAAATGTAATCGTAAACAATCGTAAAATTCACAGTTATTATAAATTATTAAATATTTCTTCTACTAACTTTAATTATCCTTATTTAGTTCTTATACCCAAATTTCATAAAAATCCAATTAAATTTAGGACTATAACTATAGGATGCAATACATATAATAATATAGCCAATAAACATCTATTAAAAATTCTCAATAAAATTTATACACTGACAACAACCACTGATAATACACATTGTATAAGAAATAGCTATCAACTCGTCAATATTTTGAAAAATCTTAAATGTGTTAACAATATAATGACATATGATTTCAAAGATCTATTTAATAATATAGATTTATTAGATCTACATAATATTATAAAGGCATTATTTAATAAGTATAATCATTCACTAAATTTACCATTTAATATATATACAGCTTATTTTAAAACTTTAACAAATTTCATTATATATAATAATTATATAATGCATGATAACACGTTATATTTGCAGAAAGTCGGTATACCACAAGGGGGATGTAGATCTAGTATATTATCAGACTTATACTTGTATTACTATGAACGTACTTTTATTAACAGTAATATACATTTATATCGTTATATTGATGACATAATTTTAATTGCCACTGATCACACTAATATTTCTATATTTCCAGTTGATTATCCTACTAATTTAGAATTAACGGAAAACCTCCTTTCTAACAATACTATTAACTTTTTATATCTTAAAATTACACTTAAAGAAAATAAAACAATAATTGATCTATTTGATAAACGTAAAGAATTTAAATTTAAAGTTAATTCATTTACTGATTTTAAATCATGTCTTCATAATTCTGTATATCGTAATATACTCCTTAATCATATTTATAGAATAAAAAGTTTATGTTCTTCTCAACTAATTAACAACAATATTAAAAAACTTATCTATGATGCATTACAACATGGTTTTCAAAAAAAAAAATCATATATTCTTTAATATATAATTAGTACTTAAATGATCTTTGCAACCAAATTAACACATGCGTTAAAAAATGTATAAAAAAACATATAATCTTAGAAAATAGTTTAAAAAAATTATAATAGGAGGGTTGGATGGGTAGATTTTGGATTGAGGAGGTGTGTGGCGGAGTTGTATGGAAAGAACGCATGGTTACTTTATATATATATATATAAAGGGGGGCATTTTGATTTACACACACGTTTGATATTACACATTTTATAATGGACTGTGATGTAATATTTTTATATTTATATTAATTTAGTTATATTTACATATTCATTATTTAATTAATTTAAATGAATTTATATTCATTAATATTAAGAATGTTTTGATCTAATGCATTTAGATTAATGCCTACGGTGGACAATATCATATTAACTTCTAATATAATGTATACTTTTCTAAAGTGTACATTACATAATACATGTTTTAATTTTTATTAAACGTTCTACCCTTACCACTTATATCAAGAGTATTTAATTTTTAACTTTGTATGAAAAAACATTATATGTTAATAATTAATTTCAATATTTAATTAATATTAATTTTAATTCCTTTGTATCTTAATTCAAATATTAGTATTTTAATTTAATTTAATTTTTGTGATGTTGCATTTTTGGCACAGCTATTTAATAGTTGCTATGTCATTTCATGGTACATATATTTTTATGTTGCTTTAATTATTAATTTTTCCATCTTACATCTTATTTTTAACATAGAATTATTCATTAATACATCTATTACTTTAACGTAATTGGATATTCTATTTATTAATTATTAATTAATTTCATTTATTTATTATTTAACTAATTGCTATAATCTTTATATAGTATATGGTTTAATTTTTAAATATTAGTTTTCATCCAATGCTATTTTTATTTAGCGTATATTCACTTTTTACCCTAATAGATGGCAGCACCATGGTTTCTGTTGCTGTACAATAATATTCATATTATTCTAACACCTATTCTGGCAACATGGTAAATCATTTTCTAAAACTAAATTTGGCAACATGTAATGATTTTTTGCAATTCATTCCCTCTGTTTGGTTATGTTCATGTGTGGTTCATGTGGTGCACAGGTATCTTTTTAATCCAAATGGATTATGTACTTTATGACTCTATTTAAAGTTTTATCTGTATACTATAGGTATGGTTTCTTTCCTTTTTAATATTGTATTTATTTTTTATTTTTTCACAGGTTTTATTCATTGTTTATGAGTGGTAGTCCCAAAATCATATTCTTTAGCAATGTTATGGCTAATATGATGATGAAACCACTCATTTTAGTTGTGGTATTTAGGCATTTGGGACTTGATAATTCTGTCTAAATTCCACGAATTTCATTTCATTCATTCAATTTCATTTATTCAATTTTTAATTTAATTTCTTCTTCTTTTAAATAAGTTTTTGGTGTCTATTTTCAGTGTGTTGCGGAATACTTTCATTGTCAACTAATTATTACATACTTAATCATTATTTCATAGTTTAAGTTGGTGTTATGGTAATGTTTCATTTATGGTTACATATATATATATATATATATATATATATAGGCGTTTTAAACCATTTTTATAGGGCCATTTTTTTTCTTTTTAGGCCGTCATTTTCACTAATATTTAAATTTTGAGAAAAAATCTTACGCTACTTCATAGCCAATACGCTGAAGATAAATTGCATCAAGATTTCTATATATATTTTTTTATGTTTCAGGAATATTCGGCGCATACTGCCAGATGGCACATTCCAAATTGCATTTACAAAATTTACAACCTCCTTTTGATGGAATTCAAAGGCGAAGTGTGGTTGAATGACTCATAAAAACGGCTTTTTTTAAGGGCCACTATTGCTGTTGTTTTGTAAAATTGGAACAATAAAATAATGGGTTATTAAATTAATTAATGGAATTACTTTCATTTATTTATTGTTAATTTTTTTTTCCAATTTAAAAATAGTGTTTTTCTGTCTATGAGTCGATAAAAACAATATAATTGCTAATTTCAGTGGCAACATCGGAAAAACAACTAGCAAAAAAGCGGTAGAATACACACTACATCATTAGCCTTTGTGGAGTAGTGTAAATTACAGACGATTCACGGCAGTTGATACGTCAAGTCATATTTTTCAGATTTGTTTTTACTCCCCCCCCCCACCTCATAACTCCCCATTGTCTCAGTAATTTGAAAACTTTAATTCTCTGAAATTCAGTATTTTATATCTTCTATATGAAATAATTAAAATATTGATCTTGTAATATATAATGACTTTAGTTAATTATTCTAAATATATATTTTTTGAAATATAATCCTGATTGTTAAATATATTTGAAAATGACTCTTTTGTTTCATGAATAGGCTTTGATTAAGTTCTAATTCTAAAAACAATCTTTAAAATAATTAATTATGACACTTTCTGTAGGGTGTCCATTACAGGATTTTCGGGTGTTTTGATTTATTTATGTTATTAACAGTTAATTTTTTATTCACAATGGCAAATGTGATTATGAGATTGGTTAAATAGTGTTGATAGATTAATATAATAATAATAAAACTAGAATATAATAGTTATAACTAAAGTAGATTTTAAGAAAATTCCTTAAGGGTGTCTTTTTTTCCTTAAATATTGATCGTAGACATATGTTACAAATTACAAAGTTACATAAAACAGGGTACAGAATTTTATGAACTCGATTAAAATTTTCAGGGGATTAAATTTAAAGAAATACAAAATTTAAATTTTTACACGACCCCCATAAAAAAAAATTTCCCAATGAGTAAAATACATTAATAAGGCCCATACACTAATAAGGTCATGTGCAAAATTTCAGGAATAAAATTCAGGTCAATTTTTTTTGACATCCTGTATGAATCCTTGTATTTTGAAGTGATTTAAAACTGAAAACTCGAACTGCATTTTATGTGCAGTATTACAATGAAAGAAATATATAATCATTTAAATTCTTAATTGAAATTTAAACCACTTCTCTTTCTTTTGTGAATCAGACTAGGATTAAGTCTAAAAAGTCGGTAACGTAGAGAATAAAAATCATTTTTACCAGCATCTCTTAATGAAAAATTGCATGAATAATTCTAAATAGCAATTCTAATTAATAAGAATTTCAGTTAATTATCCTTTTTTACTTAATTTTTTATGCAACTTCTTATTAAGAGCAAAGCACAAACTAAATAGATCTTTACAGAATGGAAATTAGAAGAAGAATTCTACATTTAGAGAAATCCAATTAATCTGCCTACAAAATAATTATAAGGCTCATTATACGTTTGTTGTTGTAGATTTGTGTCGTTTATTAAAACTTTTGTCGTAAGTTCGAAATGGTTTATTCATAAGCGTAAAAATATTTATGAGCGCCAGAGCAAATATTATTCTCAATTAATTAACACCGCTTTGTTATGAAATATTATGGGACATTCCAATTATGGAAGAGTCTTCAACTTTAACTACATTTACGAAATTTTTGTTATATCGGGGTTGAGAAAAATTTCGCAATTGGAAAATTCCTCATCAATGACAAAGGTGTAATCAGGTGGAAAAGTTGTGTTGTGTGCATTAGAATATTATATATGTTAGTAAGACATAAACAATTTTTATTTAAAACAAGAAAAATCATGCGTCAAGCCTAGATTATGATATACTTTCCAACACATTCAGAATACTGTAACAAAACTTCACCTTTAATAAGATGAAATATGATATTTAAGTGCAATTTGGAAAACGCAAACATTTGAAAACCCAATTTCAACAATTAACATGTGTAGTTGGAAAAATATTTGCATTATTTTTTCGGCCCTCTACACTGCAAAAAAAATTGTTGCTTTTACAGTATAATACTGGCATCCCAGCTACCAGTATTATACCGTAAAATTAACAGTAATAAATTGTAAAATAAGCAGTAATACACTACCGCGCACAGTATTATACTGTAAAATCAACATTTTTTTTTCGGTGTATATGATCTATAAATATGTACTCGAATTATTTTTTGCAGCCCTGTATATGATCTATAGAGCTTGGAGACCGCTGACCAGGCCCCTACCTACCGGGATTCGACCCAGTTTGACGGGTTTGAGTGCCTGGAGAGTGGGGCGAAATTCGCCTGATCGCCTCATGTGGCGATTCACAATGACAAGTACCCAGGTCGGCTGACCTATAATGTCCGGATTTTACTGGGTTGATCACTCCTAGGTTTTAGTATTCTGAGAACTGTTGCCGCACGCCACATACTCATCATGATAGTTGGAATGGGACTGGACAATTTAGTGCCGAAACTATGGTACTCAACTTAGCTTGAAAAAGGGGGGAGAATTTTGAGGGAGGACAATTAAAACCACTGAAATTATTATTATTTATTTATTTATTTATTTATTTATTTCATTTTTGCCAATAGCTAAGTCATACCAGCAAGGAAAATTTTGGGGGCGAATAGAAAGGCAGACGAAAACGCTGCGGGGGCTGACGGGACTGCGCCTTTCTACCGAACCCCACCTGGTAAAAACTGGCTCCGTGGACTGTCCCATTGGAGCGGGTCCGGTAGCTTGTGCGGACAATGTCCATTTGCACCTAATAAAGAGGCGAACAGTCAAAAATAAAATGAATAAAAAAAACTGCTGCTAAAAAATCCTTTGTGCTACCACTTGGGGCCGGCCATTGGCCCGTCCCAACCGGCGGCACGAGGAACTGCAAGGGGAACCTGGAAGGGAAGAATGTTAGTAACATTTAAACTGAACTTATTCTGAATTATACTTTAACTACATTATTGAAATTAATTTACTTTTATTGTGCTAATTGACTTGGTTACCCGTCCTTTGGGCCCAAGAAAGGTTGTTAAATAATTAACAATTTGCAATTTAAAATAAGTACTATTGTCGTTAACTGACTAAACCATAAGCCCAATGGGTTGTTGTTGTTGTTGTTGTTGGTTTGGCCCAAGGCCCTGTTTTGTAGCTTTTTATTTCTATATAGTTCACATGATCCATATAACTGTGAAACTAGTCTCCTAATTTTGAACCAATTCCAGGTGAGAGACCTGCATCTGGATTGGCACCCCCAGAGGTAGCGCTTATATAGAACTTGGAGGACATTAGAGCCACGAACAGATTTAACGTGCACCAGCTCCCATTAACGTACACGATCTACTTTCCATACTTATCCTTTATACTTATCACCTCTTTCCTTCCAGTTCTTCTTCTTCTTCTTCTTCTTTCTCATCTGTCTTCTTCCCCTTCTTTTTATTATTATTTTTTTATTTTTTAACACAAGGACGGACAAACAGTGCCGGGGGCTATTATAAGCTTCTTACTGTGTGATGGTGCACAACTTGCTGGACCGTTGATGACATGCGTCGTGCTGGTAATACTGTGATTACGGGGCTCCTGTTTCGGGCCGTGGTGCCAGCTGATATTGTGCGACTACCGCACACTGCTACTAGGACAAAACACATAGACATTTTATAATTTTTTTGGTGGCTTTGGATTGCTCCTGGGCCTTTTTTTTTTAAAACATATAACATATAAACACATAAATAAAAACTTTTTTTTTCTTTTACACTAGGACGGACAGACAGTGCCGGGGGCTATTGTAAGCTTCTTACTGTGTCATAATGCACAACTTGCTGATCCGTTGGTGACGTACGTCGTGCTGGTAATTCTGTGATTACGGGGCTCCTTTTTCGGGCCTTGGAAGCAGCTGATGTTGTGCGACTACCGCACACTGCCATTGGACAATACCCATGGACAATTTTTTAATTTTTTTTGTGGCTTTGGATTGCTCCTAGGCCTTCTTTTTAACATATAACACATAAACACATATACATATTCATTTTATCGTTGTGTTACCTTCCGCCTTCGACTGCTGCTGGGGTGCTAAATATTATTGTGTGTTGTTTTGAATTAGTGTCGTGATGCTGTCGCAGTTTTCTTGGAGCCACCTGATTACTGTCTTTGCCTTGTTTTGTACGTGTTTGTTTTTCGCTAATTGTTCATACCATAATTTCTCGTTGTCTGTTGTTATTTGTGCCAGGTGGTGTGCTTGGGTGAGTGGACATTGAATTAGGTAATGTTTTGGTGAACCCACCGTTCCGCATTCGCAGTCCGGTGTTTCCGCTTTCTTAAACCCCTGTATGCTGGAAAAGCTCCGTGAGCTGTGTATAGCTGTGCTAGCAGGAAATCTCTTATTAGTCTATTTTTATCTACTTTTGGGAAGTACCTGTGTGTTTCCCTACCTGTGTCCCCATAGTCCCACTCGAACTGCCATTGTTTTAGTGTCATATCTTTTAGTGTTCTTTTAAGTTTTGAGATTGGTTTAGTCAGGTTGTATTTACTTTTGTTGTTTACATTTAGAGCTGCGGTTTTGGCTAACATGTCTGCCTCTTCGTTTCCTTGGATGCCTACATGCGCCTTAACCCAGCTGATTTTAAATTTGTTGTTAGCTTCTTTTATGAGTTTTGGATTGTGTCTACTGTTTTGTTTACATTGAATGGTTTACTAAGTGATTCGATGGCCGATCTGCAGTCCGAGCGGATGCTATATGACTCACCAATGGTGTTGCCCCATTTTGCTGCTTCTTGTATTGCCAGTAGTTCGGCCTGGAAGACGCTGTTGCTGTTCCTTAACGGCACTGACCATGTTTTTATTTTTTGATTATTTTTATATGCTACAAAGGCCGAACCTGTAGCACCTGATTCCAATTTAGAGCCGTCCGTGTATATCGTTTTGTCTTGTGTATTGTACCCTATCCTAGGTTCTATTGTGTCTGCTGGATGATTCTCCCATATGTTTATTTTTTTGTCGTATTCGATGTGATGTAAAGTTTCATTATGTATTGTTGCATTTTTCCTTAATCTTGAGACTGTGCCGTACGCTGCTTCGTAGTAGACTTTAAGATGCATTGGAATCAGGCCTGAGAGTACCAGAAGTGCCGAGGTTGGGGCCGTTCTATAGGCCCTGACTATGGCCAGTGCAAAATGTCGCTGGCAGCTTGACAATATCTGTATGCACCTTTTGCTGAGGCAGTGTCCCCAGACTGGTGCTGCGTAGGTTAGCGTCTTTTCCACTACTGTAGTGTACCAGATTTTTAGTATATTTGCTTTTAGTCCCCAACCCTTTGCTACCATATGTGCTAAGTTTGTGAAGTTTGCTCGTACCTTATTTGTTTGTGTTTCACAGTGTGGTATCCAGTTTAGATTTTTGTGCAGTATGACTCCCAAATATCTTATCTGTTCTTTTACATTTAGTCTCTGTCCGTTGAGTTCTATTCCCTCTATATCATTGGTGTTTTCTGTTGGAAGGTTTCCCCTGTGTCCTCTGTTAAGATATAATAGTTCTGTTTTTTCCCTGTTCAGCGTTAGGTTATTCCCCTCTATCCAGTCGTTAAATTCCTTTAGTATTTTGTTTGCTAATCTCTTAAGTTTGTCCTCTGTTCTTCCTCTTAGAATTATAATAAAATCGTCTGCGAAGGCTTGTAATCTAACATGTTTTCCCCAATTTCTTTTAAGTGCTGTGTCTGCGATTAATAACCAGAGGAGCGGGCCGAGACAGCTTCCTTGGGGCATCCGCCAAATGTCTGCTTTGTGACTTTAATGCCGTTTTCCTCTAGTGAAACGTACCTGTGTTGGAGGAAGCTCACTATCCAGTTTACCAGGTACCCTGGACAGGGAGATTGCTTAATATTATTAATTAATATTGGCCAGCGTATGTTGTCGAAGGCCCCTTTGATGTCCATGGCTATTAGGAGTGTTTGGTATTTGCTTGTTTTATCTTCTTTTATTGTGTTGATTAAATTTTCTAATGCGTGTTCTGTTGAGATCCCCTGTTTGAAACCATACTGTTTGTTGCTCCAATAGTTATTATTGTTTAGGTGGAAGTTTATCCGACCGTGTATTATGCGTTCTAACATTTTGCCAATCGCTGGTAAGAGGCAAATTGGCCTGTAATTTTTTGGATTTGTTGGGTCTTTACCTGGTTTTTGGAACAGTACCACTATGCCTATTTTAAACGATTTTGGGAAGTATTCTAACCTTAGGCATGTATTGAAGAGTGTCGGTAGTAGTTGCGGTGTTGCATTATTAATTCTTTTAATTAGGTTGTAATCTATGAAGTCGAATCCGGGTGCTTTATTTTGTTTAATGTTTCTGATTATTCTGTTTAATTCCGCCTTTGTTACTACCGGTGGTGCTGGTTCGCTGTTTTCTTTGTTTGCCTTTGTTAGTGTGTGGGGTATATTTTGGTCTGTTATGTATAAGTTGTCCAGGAAATGTGTTAGTGTGTCTTTAATGGTTACTTTTGTATTTGGGGGTAGAATGTTGACTAGTTTTACCGGACCTGTTCTTTTGTTGCTAGCGTTTTTATATTGGGAGCCATATGTGTCTGTGACCTTGTTGCAGTAATCTTTCCATGTTTTGGATTTTGTTCTGTTTATTAGTTTTTTTTAATTTGGCTTGTTCTTTTTTGAAGTTTATGTGTTGTTTTACTTTTAATTCTTCGTTCTGTTGTTTTTGAAATTTCCTCCTGAGTGCCCTAACCTTGTTCCTCGCTGTTTTAATTTCATCCGTCCACCATGGAGGGGCAGTGACCGCAGGTGTAGATTTTTTCCTATAGCTTGCAAACGCTATCGATCTGATTTCATTTTGCAATCTGAGTGTTATGTTGTCTAGCTGGTCTGTTGTGCTTGCTTTTTGGAGTTCTTTAATGTATGTGTTTCTGATTTTTCTAATGTTTTTATCAAATTTTGCATGTTTGCCTATCTTTGTTTGTAGACCATGTCTTTGGTAGTCTATGTTCTCGTAGTTTTTAATTTTAAATTTTATGTATCTGTGGTCACTGAGTGAGACATCGTCACTGACATGCCAATCACTTATGTCATTACCTAGTGATGCCGTTGTTATTGTCAAGTCCGGCCATCCCTGTATTTCCTTTATTGTACCATCCTTGTTTTTCCCTCGTACAGTTTTGAATGAGGGTGCTGCGTCCGGCGGGTTGTAGACAAACAACGCGTGTAGCAGGAGGAAATCTGTTAGCTCGCGCCCTCTGTGGTCTATGTCATCGTAGCCCCATACTGTTGAGTGTGCATTAAAGTCCCCCGCTAGCAGTACTTCTCCGACCGCTTTACTCAGGGCCTCACCTATCTCGTATAGTACTTCTGAGAAGTCCGCCTGTGGGGGCGCGTATGTATTTATTATCGTGAATGTTTTATCCTTGTTTTCTAGTTTTATAGCTGTTGTGAACTCTTTTGCTAGTATTGTTATTGGCTTGATGCCTAGTCGGGTTATAATTGCAGCTCTGTTTTGTGGTGTTTTTGTGACATTCCAATTTTCTGGTTTGAACCCTGTTATGTTACCCGTTTTTTTATTTTGGTGGAAATCCTGTAAGAGTGCTATTTGTATTCCTTTGGCTGCGACATAGCCTGCGAGTGTGTCTGTTGCTTTATTGCTGCCGTGTAGGTTAATTTGTATCAAGTTTAAGGTGTCGTGTGTTTGTTGCATATTGGTTTGGTTTTTGTCGTGTGGATTTTTTTGATTTTGCGCTGCGCTCCTTGAGCGTGTGGTTCTAGTATTATTTGTGTCTATTACCATAATTGCGGCGCTGAGCGTCATGTTGTATTCTGGCTTCTATGTCTTGTTTGGTCATTCTGACCAACTGTGGTTTGCCTCTGGTGTAAGTTAGTGACACCCTCCCTTCTATTACCTCTTCTGCTGAGGCTAGTGCTAAGCCCCTGTCAGACTGTACTTGGCGGACCGTTAGCAGGTGTCGACGCACCCAGCATGCACCCGAATTGGCTTGGTGATCCGTCGTCTTCTGTGTTCTTAGCCATTCTCTGTTGACTTCGTTGTATTTTGTGCACGCATAACATCGGGGGGTTTGCCGAGTACAGTCAGTGTACAGGTGATCGCCCGCGCAGTTAGAGCATCTCTGTGTCCCCTTGCAATTTGCTGCCACATGATCATATTCAAGACATTTGTGGCAGCGCGTCACACTGATGAAGGGCTTTATTGGGCAATCCCTCAGCCCCAGGCAGATCGACCTCGCCCTTAGCAAGTGATCTGCCAGAGGCTCAGGGAGTAGAACAGGTTAATGCTTGCTTCCCTCCCGGGCGGCCACCTGCCTGTGCAAACTGATGACATCCTCCCTTGTTTGCGGCCCCAGTCCTAAGGTCTTCTTTATCTTCTCTGTTATCTGGTCTTCTTTCACGAAATCTGGGACATGGAAAATCATTATCTTCTTCTTTCTAATATTTCCTGATCTTACTCTTATAGTCTCTTTCCCTTCTTCGCTGTTGGTGATGGTATGTTTTATTTTCATTGCTTCTTTTTCATCCTCACAGATAAGTTTCATCCCATTCTTAATTCTTCTGATCTTCTTTACTCCTCCGTGGTGTCCCGTTGTTGTTCTTGCTATTTGTTTTTCTAAGTCTTCAGCGTCTCTTTCGGTCGTCCCTTGGATGATGAGGGTGGATGTAGCCGCTCTGACTGCTTCCGCATATCCTCTTAGAGGCCTGGTTTGAGTCTCGGCGGTCACCTCCTCCCTGTGTACGTTACCTGGGTTTTCTTCTTTGTCTTCTTTTTCTGTTGGTTTCCAGTGTTGTTCAAAGATTTCTATTTTTGCACTCGCTGCTTGCATCTTTACTTCTAGGTCCATTATGTTCTTCGTGATGATTTCAATTATCTTGTCTATCTCGCTTCCTGTCGCGACTGGTATCCTTGTGCACCTGTGTTGTATTACCTGCAAGTAGTTTAGGGCTTTCATTACTCCTTCTGCCTCCATGCTTCTCTTTATCCCAGTGTCTGTTTCTTTGCAGTATTCCATGAGTTCTTGTTTGAGCCTTCTCTCGTATTCCGTTGCTTTACCTGTGTTGTTTTCTTCTGTTGTTTCGCCATCCTCCACTTCGTCTGGGTCGCTATCACTGCTATTCAATGTGATCATGAGATGTGTGTTAATTTTCTTTTCTACCTCTTCCAGTGTTCTTTCTGTCTTCTTCTGTGGTTTTTTATGCTTTGTTTCTTCTTTTTCGGATGTGCTGGTCGTCACCGAACTTACTGAGCTCGCCCTGTATGGTTTGAGTGTATTCCCTAATTTGTTGTTTTGTGAACCCTGTTTCGTCACCTTGAGCTTGACAGGGAGCACGGGTGGGGAACCATTGCCTTTAGACATTTTTTGTTTAGTTCCGCGTGTGTTTGATATTTGCTTAACAAATTGGTTAGTTTCGAACTATCTATCTGTCTATCGCAGTAGGCGGTGGGAACGGGGACCCCGGACGAACTTTGTGGGTGTGTCAGAAAGTGTTAAGATAAACCATATATTTTTGGATGAAACATAAAACTGCAAAACACAGTTTGATACAAATTACACTATAGAGAAATTGTGAGTGCTAAGACCTCTGCAGTACAAGTGGATGGCTCATGGGCTTAACTTTTATTTAGCTGAAACTCATATTACATTATACCAAAATATTTATATTTATATATATTAATCAGTACAGTAGGAATACGAATTTTTATTTTTCTGGACCACCTTGGTAGATTGAATGTACTAATTAAACTGTAGAGCCTACTGCTCGAGGGAAATATTGAATTTTAGCAGTATGCGACCACTGCAGCTATTTAAACGCCTGTCATAGATAAATGCAGTAATTAGTATATTAACAGTGACTTTATTGAAGCAACTTGGGGATATGCGGGGAATCGAGATCTGCAGATTGAGCGGAGAAGTTTAACACCAAACACAAGCCTTTAAAACCCCCTAAGTATTCTAGTAATTATTTTAATTGGCCATCTAAGTAATTAGACAGAACAGTTATAGTTTGACAATAATGAGTGGTGCCAATCAATTTCCCACGCCTTAAAACCCCCAGGTCATCTAATCGAATTTTACTGGAAGACCATTGAGCCCACCGTTAGGAGATATATTGATTTTTTTTAAATTATTACAGCTGGAATTAATTGCAATAATTAGTATATAAACTATGACTGAGTAGAGATTTAGCTTGGGATATTGTGGAGAATCGAGAACTGCTGGGGGAACGAAGAAGTTTGACACCGAACACTGGCCTATAAACCCCCCTAAGTTATTTTGCAAATCATTAATTAGCAATGTTATTAATTAAACAGAACAGTTATAGTTAGATAAAAATTAAAGGGGCCAATCGAAACCCCGCAACTGAAAACCCCTAGTGCATTTCAATAAATTTTACTGGAAGGCCGAAGAGCCCTCCGTTTAGAATATATATTGAGATTTAGCAACATATAATAGTTGTAATTAGTTATATAGATGGATAATTGTATTAATTAGTCTATAATCAATGACTGAGTTAAGATATAGCTTGGGATATTGTGGAGAATCGAGATCTGCCGGGTGAGCGAAAAAGATTAATACCTAACTCTGGCCTATAAACCCCTATGAAATTTAGCAGAATCATTAATTAGCAATGTTATTAATTAGACTGAACAGTTAAAGTTAGACGAATATTAATGGTGCCAGTCGAATTCCCGCAACTTAAAACCCCTAGTGCATTTCATCAAATTTTACTGGAAGGCCGTTGAACCCTCCGATTAGGAGATATATTGATTTTTAACAAAATATAACAGCTGTAATTAGTTAAATAGATGGATAATTGCATTAATTAAAGATATAAACAATGACTGATTTAAGATATAGCATAGAAAATTGTGGGGAGTCTATATCTGCTGAGTAAGCGAGGAAGATTGACACCTAACACTGGACTATAACCCCCCCCCCCCCCCAAGTAATTTAGCAATCCATTAACTAGCATTGTTATTAATCGGACAGAACAGTTATAGTTAGACAGAAATTAATGGTGCCAATCGAATCCCCGCAACTAAAAACCCCTAGTCCATTTTATCAAATTTTACTGGAAATTGGGCCCGCCGTTTAGGAGATATATTGATTTTTATCAAAATATCACAACTGGGATTAATTATAAAGTATGACGTAGATAATTTCAGTAATTAGAGTAATAACATTGACTAATTTATAAATAAAGCTTGTTATGTTCTGCAGTGAGAGCCGCGAAGTTTGATACCAGACACAAGTCGTTAAACCCACTACCAATTTAGCAAAACTCTTAATTAGCAAATCAATTAAATAGGTGAGAAGAATTATAAATAGACAAAAATTAGAGGTGCCAAACGATACCCGGCAACTAAAAACCCGCAGTGCATTTAATCAATTTTTACTGGAAGGCCGTAGGACCTCCCGATTAGGAGAAACACTGAAAAATAGAAAAGCCTAACGGATTAA
The DNA here is from genome assembly GCA_963931845.1 of Maratus michaelseni. Lineage (NCBI taxonomy): Eukaryota > Metazoa > Arthropoda > Arachnida > Araneae > Salticidae > Maratus > Maratus michaelseni. The sequence goes on from OZ007588.1 coordinate 217,550,849, forward strand.
TTAGTTATAAGCGATGGGATGGGCCATAGCAGTAATTAATTAATTAACATTGACTTAGATAAAGATAAAGCTTGGAATAATGGGGGGAATCGTGAGCTACAGGATGAGCAAAGAAGTTTGACACCAAACACATGCCTATTAACCCCCCTAGTCAAACCAGCAAAACGTTAATTAGTAGTACCGTTAATTAGTGATAACATTGTTAAGCTAAGTCAATAATCATGTCGATGCCCGTTGGGAAATATATAATTAAACTCAAATTACATGCTTTAAAAAAAAAAAAAAAAAAAAAAAAAAAAAGATGCGGAGTCCGGAACTTTGAGGCCACGTGCCCCTAAGACGCTACGCTGTCGAAATACACGTGATGGGAAGGTATACTTATCCTAATACATAACCAGTTACTCTGAAAGCTGTCACGATAGGCCTCACCACGTGGTCTTGAAATTGGTAATTACAGCACTAAAATCATTATTAAAACTTAACTAATGGGAGCACAGCCTTCACACTGGTATCAAACTTTAGCATAAAATCTGGGCAACAACAATATTTAGTCTAATTGGAAATTTAACAAACGCAACATATCTAAAATAGAGAAAACTGACCTGAGAGACACTTATAGTTGAAAATAATTTATTATAATGCAGTAATTAATTAAGATTTTAACACTTCATATTTACAATATACATTTAGAATAATGGGTAATCACAATAATATATAGTAACTTGTGCCAGTACATTGGAACGGGTATATAACAGACAAAATTTACAAGAACTTGGATACTGCAGAGGCCACGTGTTAGTAATACTGAGATTTAAACAATTAAACATTTATAACCATAGGCGTAACTAGAGGGGGGGCCGGGTGGGCCGTGCCCACCCCATGTAGTTCCAGTGCCCACCCCAGAATTTCAAGTTCACGAGAAAATTTTATGACTGCGATATAGTCAAAATTTTAATTTTCAAATATTTGAATGATTATACCAATAAATTATACTATATATTTCTGATTTGAGAGCTAATGTAACGAAAACAGCCACGGCGCGCACGCATATGTAAGTATGTGTGTGTGTGTGAGGTATAAAAGAAGCAACAGACAAAGAAAATCCTATTAGTCTTCTACATTCTTTGCAACAGTTATGTGACCCGGAGTCCATAGGGTTCCAAAAGGAACAAAATGAAATATTATCTGAAAGCTCTAAATCTGAACGGGAGTTTTCTGTTTTGTCCCGAGGTGATGGGGAAAAAATCAGTTCCAGATGTCCAGTTCCGTATTCTTTCAACTAAGTCAAAAAATATTATCTACTGTGGTGAGAGCCGATGAGAGAGAGAAGGTGATAGTGGGAGGCACAGGTGCCCGAACGTTTTTCTCTTGCAAAATAATGACCAATTTAAAAAACAGGATGTAATTTACAAATTACTGATCAATTAGTTGTCTGAGTGATGAGACACGGCAAAAGTCGTAAATGAGAACATCATTGCAGGGGGCTTTACTTTGAGGGTTAAGGGAGGGCGAATATATTGCAATTTGCCTGCGGCTGTAAGCGTGTGGGGTTATTTCCCTTTTCCAAGTTTGCATGCGTAATTATCAGTGCGCAAATAAATTCTGTAGTTTTGGAAATTTTGTTTGTATTGCTGCATGCTGCTTCATGGATCGAGGCTCTTTGCTTCATGTTTCTGAATGTACTTTTTGTGAGTAAATTTTTCCTTATCAATCTTTCATAGTCTGAATAAATAGAAGGGCTTAGTGAAATAAGATGTTACGTAACAAAAATTAAATTCTGAGACAATTTAAATGAAAGCTTTTAGTTGCAATTTTTATTTTATTTTTGTTTTTGTACCCTGTATTTAGTAACTTAACGAGTAGTATACTAAGCTCTCTCAGAAAAACTTAGCAACATTTAATTTTCTAATATAAAAATTATTAATAATATTTAAGTTATTTTCATTAAAATATTAACTTTTAATAAATAATATATCAGATTTTAAAGATTAATTAAAATATTGGTATTTTACTTTTACCATATGACAGATTGTCTCATAACACCTTCATCGAAAAAATAAACTGTATTTTGAGAAAATGTAACATAACAGGTTCTTGCTCGAACCTCTTTAATTAATGTCATTTATTATTTAAAAAAAAAAAAAAAAACTATTTGGTAAAGACAGAAATTTATTTTTGAAATTGTCAAATTTAATATTAAAAAAAAAAAACTTGGAATTTAAATTGCTGTAGTAGTTGTCATTGCAAAAAGAGTAGAGGTGTTAATGATGAATATTTACACAGCGTATCGAGTTAAATTATCATAGAATCTTTCATTGGGAAGTAGAATTTCAATTATTCAACACTAGCAATTCAAAAACCAATTCAGCTCATGTCCCGATCTGGTGAAATACAAATAATTTTTCAAACGGTTTTGAGTGTGGGATGGACCTATTTCTTATTTTTTAATATCTTGTGCAGATTGAAGCAAATTCAATGCACTCGACTTGGTTTATGGATTATCTTTGATGGGATTAAATTACTCAATGTATGAACGCATATTTTGCTTGCAAGTTTTAGTGGATTTTAAAATAATCCGTATTCAGGCTATTGGGTGATACTCTAGAATATTCGGTCAAACTGAAGATATTGTAACAATATTTTCAACAGGCTTATTTTGTTTTCTGTGGAATATGATAGCATTACGAGAAGTGCTGGAAATTGTCAAATTTCACATCAGAACTGTAAGCTAGACATTTCATTATTCAAAATGCCAGTTAACGTTACATAAATTGAGTCCTAACCGAAATACAGTCACTTCCAATCATTTCATATTTCATAAAAAGCAAAAGGAGCAATGAGTTTTTTTCTTGACAAAATTCTTGTTAACATATCTTCATTATTGTTAAAGTTATGAACGAAAATTCGGGTTCAGTTTGTAATGGGTAATTTGTAATTTTTTCGTTACTTTACTGTATTTTAATAGAATAAGTGGATTGCGATGCTGGTTTACTGTAGAAAAGGTGCCTTGACCGCACTATCTCTCCTGAAAGTTTCTTACAAAATTTTAGGAAATCCTGTATGTTTGCAACTTCTAAAAATGATCGCCCGCTGTGGTGGATTTACAAATTTCATTGATAAATCAAAAAGAGCAATAAGTTTTTTTTCCGAGTTGCCAATTGAAAAGAATTTTTTTGCTTGCTGACATACTGTTTCTTTCTGACAAATAATACTATATAACGGTAAAATTTTCCTTCTATGTCCTTAAAAATTTCTTTTCAATTTTGGAATATTTATTTTAAAATATAAAGGTCTTATAAATTTATTTTAATTTAGAGAAGGAATTATGGAATTTAACGTTTCATTAATTAAAAATTTGTAAGACCATCCCCTTCTTAAAAAATAACTCAAAGCCCTTTTTTTATATTTTTGTGTGTAAAGTTTACTTGTAAAATAACTCATTGTTGTACTCATTCCTCAAAACACAAGTATGTGTGTTAAATATGGTGTACAATTTACTTTAAAGTTTATTTTTTAATACTTTTAAATCTTAAAATACAGGAATATTAGGCCTACCGAATTTTCAGCATCTGGTTTACAGATGTCGAATATTCGCTATTGGATCAAAATCACAAATCGATGCATCTCTATAAGCACCTTTCAAATGGGATAGAAATAATTTTGAAGAATACTTTTGTTTTCCCATGAAAAAAAGGTAAAACTTAAGCTTTTTTATTTATTTATTTTGGGCGAAAATTATTTTAGGTAAAAATGTTTTCCATGTGAGTTTTCTTTAATCAAATCTCTTTCTGCTGAATTCTGATGGAGCTAATTAAATTTAAAATCAATCCACTACTATAGTACCACTCAATCAATCACGTAATCAATCCACTACTACTACCATCGTAGTTTTACAATTATAATGTACTATTAAAATTTAAGAATATATATATTTTTAAAAACTTTAAAATACTTCTGATTTCTTTTTCTTTCTTTTTTTTTCAAGATTTTATACACTATTTTATGTGATATGTCAACTTTTGAAAGGACTATAACTTATACAGTATTGAATTTAAAAATTGTGTTCTTATAAACATATTTTGCACATGTAAAAAATTGAGGATTTTATGCAATAAAACAGTGGAGTATCGACTGAATTTTAAATAAAAAACGGATCGTTTTCAGTACCGGCTTCGAAGATAAAAAAATCCTCGTAAGAAAAAAAAAAAAAAAAAAAAAAACTGCAAGCACATCAGAAAAAGTAAAATGCGGTCTATGTAGAGATTGACTTCAAGTATCCAGTGCATAAAGTAAAATAGAAAATCATTTAAAAAATAAGAAAATGCAAACGAAATATTGGATGTTTTCGCGTAAGTGAAGTACCCTCAGAGGAATAATCTACTAGAGGCCACATCTCTTTGTTATATTGTTGAAAATCCGGTTTCAGGATCAGCTCGGTTTGGCGCTTTAAAAAATGTCTGTTTTGGCGGTGATCGCTTTCTTGGCAACTTCGATTTCATTCTCGCAATAAAAATAAACGTAAACAAACCAAAACGAAACTGTTGCTCCTTCTAGGATTTGTCAAAGAGGAAGGATAGAAATAAGTTATGAGAGTCCCACCCATGGTGTAAAAAGGATTGTTTAATCTTCTGGATGGATTTTCTTTTTCTGTTTTTGCTGCTGTATTTTATTTTAATGTTATAAAATGGCTTTGTCCTTGTAATAAATGTTACTTAAATTATATTTTTTTTATTAGTGATATAAGATATTAAGTACGATAACACAAATTATTTCGAGATTTCTGCTTGGAAAGCTTCAATCTGACACAATCATTTCACGAAATGTAACAAATTAATGTCAGATTTTTTTTTAATTCTAAAAATGCATTAAATTTAGCAGGCATTATTAAAATAACAGAAAATCGAACAGTATTTACAGTATCTTTTTTTTTTTTCTTACAAAAGTGAAGAATTTGTGGAAAGTTAGCAGTGGCATGTTATAAAATATTATTTGATTTGATAATGTATTTTATAGGTTTTGAAAACTTGAAATCACATACTGTCTTTATGTAACAATACATTCTATAGAACATATTTTTGCTGCAATCCAGAATTTTTGTTTTGCTTTTGATGTTCCAATTTAAAGGCATATTTTTGGCAATCTTTCATATATATATATATACATTTAAGTGAAAGTATAAATGTATTACAATATTTTTAATCAAAAGGAAAACATCGATAGATAACATTATACGCATGTATAGAAAAAAAAATACAAATGCACAGTATTTATTATTATTATTATTATTATTATTATTATTATTTTATGAAAAATAAAAATTCCAGGATATTTCATATCTACTAAGTTAGAACTTGTGTAATTTTTTCTCTGTTAAAATAACTATTATTTTGCATAAGTTTCTGAGAAGAAATAATTTGCAACTTTTGGATGCTATAAAAAATTAAGTTTAACTCTCAAGTGTTTTTTTTTTCTTTACAATTATTGAAAATAATAACCACCGGCAACTATTGAAGATGTTGACTTCTAAACAATACTTGCTGTCATAATTAGATGCTGTAAAACCTTTTCAAATACAAAATGGCTACTTTATGACTTTAGGTAGATTTCGTAAGAAATACTACCTATTACATTCTCCCCTATGTTGGACTTTCTGAAAAGTTTTTGCAGATCTACGCCGATCATCACTTCCAGAACCCAAAACCACCCCCAATTCAAAACTTTTATCTATCTATCTATCTAGATCACTTTTTTATGGACACGATAACTTCAATAATTCTGCACAAATCTCTTCCAAACTGATACACAAAATTAAAGTGCATAATATCTTGGTCAAGTTCGATAATGGGCAAAATCGAACCAAAGGGAGGGGGGGGTGAAAACAGAAAAATCCCCATAGCTTCTTAATTATGATACGTATCGAATCCGTTTAAAGTTATTAATACTTCTAGAAAAAGGGCCGAAAATTTATGTATGACAGATTTTTGATATCATTAAAAATGACCTCAAGGGGGGGGGGGGGTTGGGTTTAAGAAGAAAATAATTCAAAACTTCGTCAATTCACAAGATATCAAATCTGCTTAAATTTATTATAAATCCTCTTAACAGTATCTACAACTTTTACTTTGACAAGTTTTTTTATAAGACCAACTCTTATAGCCCGAAAGAAAAAAAAATCCTGTCTACAGACACAGGTAGATTTTGAAGTGGGTGGTCTAAACTGCCGAATCATGGCAAAAGGGTCATTTCTTATGCAATTCCCAATAAACAGGTGCCCCACTATCTGTATTTTCAAAATCTACCTGTGCCTGTAGGCCGAGCCGTCAGGAAATTGTTTCATTAATTTGTGATCGGAAATGTATGAAATTGGCAGGTGTTCTTATTTAGTTTGCTATCAAAAGAGGCTTTCAATAAAAGCAGAAGATATTTCAGAAAAGTCCGTCAGCATTTTGAACCGAATTTCCGATGCCGCAGCACTTGAAAGAAGAAAAATGTTGTCACATGACAGGAATCACTTATTGTACTGTCCTCTTAAAAAAATAAATTTTGAAATTTTCTTTATATAAAGTATAATAAAGAATTTTAAAAATTAAACATAGCTAAATTTTTACAGCTTGTTCGATGATTTTAATATATTGAGTATTTTACATTTTATCACTTTATTACAAAATGGCAGACAATTAAGCTCTTGCTTAATCACAAATTCTTATTTGAAAAAAAAAAAAGAAAAAAAAAAACACTTTTCTAAAAAGTAACCCATGTTATAAAAAACACCTGATGTAATCAGCTGAAAATGATGCATTTTATTACCTATTAATGGTCTAACCTAAAAACAATTAAAAAATTATGTAGATATTCTAAAATTTTATTATAATAAGAAAATCTGTAAAAATGAAGCTCTTGCTTTTGTCGGGTACAATATCAATGGGTTTAAAAAAATGTATAAATAATCAATATTTAGGTAATAAACTCAATTTCACATGAGAAATCTTACGAAAAGAATAATCCCCCCCCCCCTTTCCCAAGAAAACATTCCAAATTATTTCAAAAATTAACAAACTATAAACACAGCTGTAGACTCTCAACCTTAATTATAGTTATTCTGCTCTTTTATAGCCTGGAACACTGTTGTAAGATATTTTAAAATGAACTGTTTTGAATTTAAAATATTAGTCAATCTCTAGAAAAACAACAACAGCACAGACAGGCACAGACACAATATAAAGTTTCGGCGGGAAATTCGGGGAAATTCCACTTAGATTTTGGCGGGAGAGAAACCAGTTTGGCGGAATAAATCTACCACCACCACCACTGATGTCTGTCAACGAAAAGGTTACCAATGTGGGTCTAGTATATTTCTAGTCAATGGAAGTACCCTTCCCCCAATCTCCTTAACAGCTCAATCATACATCCTCCCTTTTCATTTAAAATAAACGATTTATGTGAATACTGTAAATTAAAGGTGAGTCAAATTGAAGTCATATTTTAATTTTTCTTGTCAGAATCTCAGGCTGACGTATCATTTTTACTGCAGTTAAAGGAAACATTGTCTTTTGCTTATTTAAATGTATTCGTCCCTCAAAATAAAAACTAATCTTTTCCTCCCACTCCTCAAAATATTCTTTTTCACATTTTAGAATTTTTAAACAAATTTAGAGTTTACATTAATGATTTCAAGAAAAATTTTCTCTAATTTTTCCGTTTATTCATTCTTAAAATAAATAGATTCAGTTTACTTTACCTGCATAAAATTACAGTGATCGGAAAACTTCTATATTTTAGACAGGTTTCAGTTGTATGCATTTTTCAGACATGTATAAATTATATCTACAGTGTAACTCCAGATATACGTTACCTGAGTTGTACGTTTAACTCAGTTATACGTTTCAACTCAGCGGTCCCGACCACTTGCTATTAAAAATTAGCTGAGTTATACATTTCCCTCAGTTATACGTTACGTTTTTGCGTTCCTGGACGAAATTTTGTCTGATTTATGCATTTTGTAACCGGAAACAGTAAAGACGCGTCGGATGAGTCTAATTTGAAAGATCCCACTCAAATTTCGGAGATGCTCTGAAGGCTTTTGATGTAGTAAAGCAATTCGCCAGTAGTAAAAGCAGTAACGATAAGGCGGCTGCATTATTAACATAAATGCAAAGTTTGTTGTGTCGGCTCTGCAAAAAGAAACAATGGAAGATTAGTGATTATTTCAACAAGATTCTGTAAACTACTGAAATGTCTTTTGATAAATGATTTATATGCCAAGGCGATTCCAATGATTTATTTTAAGTACTCTATGTGTATTAAAAATATTTTTAATAAATCTTTTATGATCAAATAACTTCATGTGTACTTTTCTGATGTACCTTTTTCTACTCTGTCCCGTTTCCGAAAATGTATGTCATGGATACAGTAACACTTAGAAATCTTCCGTTTTTGATATAAAAGGTAACAAACTCTTCAGCAGAAAAGTTTGTACGATATACTTCAAAAATGGTTCCGATAGACCATTAATTGAGTTGTACGTTTTACTGAGTTATACGTTTTGTTTTCCGGTTCCGGGCAAAACGTATAACTCGAGTTCCACTGTATATGGTATTCGTTCTATCGGAACCACGAAATTTTTCTCAAGACCGTTTTCTGTAATAGACACAGAGTGTATTTCAACATTTTGCTGTTGGAGAAGTGGAATTCGGTAAAAATCAAAACATTCATTTTTTTTAAATGAATTTTGGAGAAGTGATAGTTTAAGTGCTGTGTTTAAAACCGGGACATTAAAGAGATGTATTGGGACACCCGGACATTATGCCTAAAATTGGGTCTCCCTCGGAACTTCTAGTCATCTTAAAAAATTCAATGTCACAATGAATAGCAGTGGTGCCGACTTATATGGGCCCGTGGGGCTTTAGCGTCGAACCCGCCCAATAATTTTCTCCCCTGGCCCACCTAATTTCCCTTGTTTTATTTCACTACGTATTTATTTAAAATTTTAAATCTCGGAAACAAAATTTCATTTTCTATTTGTTGGACAAGGCTGCGAAATAAGAGTGAAATATGCCATCCCAGGATATCGTCGGGATAGCTCAGTAGGGAGAGCGCTGGTACGGCAAACCAAAGTACCCAGGTTCGAGTCCTGGTCCCGGCATATTTTCGCTCTGTTGAAAAAATCTCAACTATGATACTCCAACCATTGAATATAATTTACTTAGTTGAATATACTTTCCTCTGTTCATTATGAAAACTTCATTTGTTAACGTTGAAAAATAGCATTGACATCCGTAACAGAGACATTAAGAGCACTAAATGTTCGTCAGTACACATACAATTATTAAATTTCTCTCAACAGTTCAATTTCCTATATACTTGATCAGCAGTATTGTTGTCGTACGTAAACCAAAAGGTAAATGCTATAATCATGTGAACTTTAATGACTATGCTATAGATTTGTTTGAGAAAGAGAATGTATAGCATTTAAAAAAAAAGATTCTAAAATGTATACGGCGAGTAACCCTCCACTATACCCCTTTTGATCAGTGAGTATAAATCAGTGAGTGAACATTATCTATATTTTAGTGTCCCAATCCTGATAATTATAAAGCTCATAAATGACTGAAACGCTTTGCTTCTTGTGTTTTTAATTTGTATTGATATTTATGATATTATAGTAAATATTAACGTTATTATGCAAAAGAATTCACGAATAACATAAGCAAATAATAAAACGCGCCGGGCTATTTTGCTTAAAACATTTGGGCCCATACAATATATTTCAAAAGTTGGCTCCATTGATCAATGGCATTCCTAACTAATAACCTTGATAATAAGTTGTTTCTAATTTTAAGTCAAAATTTTCATTAAATTAACGAGTTTGGTCTAAATGCAGTTTTTTTTAATATTCTTGCACGCATCAGTGGCACAGCCAGAATTCAGCTCTATGGGGAGGAGAGGTTGAATTGTTGATAATGGTGGTCGCTGGGTTACTTGAATCACCGGCTAATCGAATCAGTTTAGCTAATGAAGTGATAATCATTTTTTTCATTCATTTCAGCAACGTTTACGATATAAGAGTTAGAAAACATAAAATGCACCAATGAAATAACAAAAAACTGTTAGATTAATATAGTGTTTGTAAAATAAGGATGCAAACTTAAGAAATGGGAGGGAATAGTACAGCAAACATTTTTTTGTACAGAAAATCAGGAATCGATTTTTAAATCAGAAATACATAGGATTTCATTCCAAGACAATCCCGAATTCTTGTTCTTAACTTTAGTAATAATAAAGCAATTTTAGCAAAATTTTCAATGCTTACTTTGCTTTGTGTCAGGTGTAAAATAACACGAGAAGAGGTAGAATTTATTATAATTCGCGTCCAAACAATGCCAAATTAAGTATTCCATGTTTTAGGATGTAGTTGACATTAAACGCGGTATCGTTGACTGAATTACTGTGCACTTCCAGCACTTTATTTAACATCTAATTTCGTATACGGTATATTGAAAATTTCGTTAAAATATCTTCATTATTATTAAAGTTCTCTAAAAATACTTGGATTCGACTTCCTATATCCTATATTTTTCACTGAATAAATGGATCGCGACCTGGTTTCCTACACAAAAATCTTTCATTGTAGTGTGCTCTACCAGCTTTTACGGATTGTTCTACTTTTTTTAAAACACATTGTTTATGTGTTAAGTATGTGTGCTTTCTAAATATTATTTGTTTTTAACCTTTTTCCTGATGTTGGAGAATATTTATCTATTAAAAGACACATAAATAATGCCTGCATTCAAGTCTAAACATACTTACATACAAACTATAAATACAATAAACCCAACAAGTGTGAAAAATTAGCCAGAGCCAGGAATCGAACCTGGGACCACAGCATACAAGACTAATGCTCTAACCACTGAGCTACCACGGCCAATACCTGGGTCTACAATTTATTAGTGAGAAATTGCAGACCCAAGTATTGGCCGGGGTAGCTCAGTAGTTAGAGCATCAGCCTTGTATGCTGTGGTCCCAGGTTCGATTTCTGGCTCTGGCTAATTTTTCACACATGTTGGGTTTATTGTATTTATAGTTTGTATGTGTGTATAATATTTGTGTGTATGAATATTTATCTATATTTAGTTTTCTGTTAGAAACACCTATGCAGAATAAAAGATAGGTTGTACCTGCCTTCGGCCGTGGAAAAAAAAAGAAAAGACATTACAATAACATTTTTGAAAAAAGAGGGTACTTTTTAACTTTCTCTGTCCTTTCATGAAAGTGAATGAATCAATTCTATGAAAATGCTTCATATTTAACGATTTTCGTTTGAAAACCATGCTCATAGGCATGTATCTGTAAGTCAAAGTCAATAAAATTGCAATCAGTATGCTTCTTTCCTCCGGGGAACGCGTGGCAATGCCTCCACGAGAGCAAAACCGCCTGAAGAACATTTCGAGCTACCTTACTAGCTAATGAACTACATTCTTTAAATATATAGCCCCCCCAGGAACAAGTTGTTCGAATGAAACACTACAATAATAATCTGTTCAATCAAAAACACATTTTGCATTTATATCTTTAGCACATTTTCTTAATTCTTACTTTGTCAAAGATTTTTACCTGCATCACTCACATACCTTGGTCTTAGAAATAACTGACAGCAAAAACACAAAACAAAATGCACATGCAGAGGTTTGTTTCGGCTCGGTCCTGGCCTGGCCCGAAACCGGACCAACCCACGGGTCAATCTCCGGCCTATTTTCATTCATGGCAATCGGACTGGGCCTGGCTTACTTTTTTCCAGGCCGGGCTGAAACTGGAATTCATTCTTCCTAAAGGTCTAAACGAGCTGAAATTTTCGGGTCCTGTTTTTATCAAGCTCATATGAAAATAATTGGCCCTGCCTACCCTGACCTGACCCATGCAAAAATCAGTAAAATTTCGATCGGCCCAACAATTTTTGCAAAAAATGCATATATTTTTAAATCGTCATTGTTCTAGAATTAAAATTTTCAATTTATTCTTTTTAAAGAATAGTTCATTTTCTTGGCAATAAAATTAAAGTACAATAAAGCGTGCGAAAAAGAACCTGCCCATGGCAGAATCCTGTTTCAAACGGAAAAATGTATTTTTCCATGCAAAATGAACATAATAATACGTGAGAAAATAATGTAATATATATATATTTACAACCGACAGTGTATATGCTAAGAAGGTAACTTTCCTATAACGGATATTTATGTTCTCCTATGCGATTCCGTCTTAGAAATTTTTACGATACTATACAAGAATTTTCAAGTTTTTAAGTCTCCAAGCCATGGAATATGGATTAAAGTTATTAATAACAACTTAGTCATTTGCATGCAAATCGAGATCCAGTAACAAAATAAATATCTCAGCATAAAGAGTTTTTTAAAAAACGAAGAATACAAACAACATGAAAAGAAAAACTAAAATAAATATTTTTGTCAGATCTCCTCGTAGAAGACAATTTTTAACCATACCAGTTTAAAAATATGTTTTTTGTTGAAATTCAGGCGAGCTGGGAAGGGATAATTACGTTTTTGTATGAGCCGGGCCGAGATTCTAGCTTTTATACTAGGTAACTATGTGCAAATAAACTATGTGTATATAAACTATGTGTATATATATATATGTGTAAATAAACTATGTGCATGGCCCGGAGCGAATTCGAGTCTAACTTTTAGTTTTTTTTTTTTTTTTTTTTTTTTTTTTGGGGGGGGGGGGGCAGGCCGGTTTAATATACATACATATATTTTTTACGATCCGGATCGAACTTTTAACTTTTATACCAGGCTGAGGGGCAAAAATTTTTCTACAAGTCGGGTCGCGCTCGAACCTAGAAATTTCTCCGGTGCAGACTTTAACAGAAAGTCTGAAACTGAGAAAGACCTATAAACATATATTTTATAATTTTTTTTTCTTTCTTTTTCTTTTTTTTTTCTGGAAGTTGATGTCCATTATCCTTTTGAACATGGAGCAAAGACAAAAATTCAATTTAAAAACTATCCACTGTATAATACTCAAAGCGTATGACGGCCGAAATGATCATTCTTTTACTCTAAGATGTCTAAAAAATGTAATTGCTACCCTTTTTCAAAACAAATGACAGTTTTCACTTAACCAGTGCATCTAAGATCTAATATACGCTTCCATAGTATAATATTCGCGGTCTAATTGAATCACTTTGTTGAATATAATTTGATTCAACAAAGTTGCGAATTTCAAATAAACTAAAAAAACGTAATATTAACTTTAGTTTCGATTTATAAAAGCGTCTAATTTGCTTAACTAGTGATTCATATAAGCGGCAGTTATAATATTTTTTTTTAGCTCTGGGAGGGGTTTTACCCCTCACCCCCCCCCCTTGGGCTTTACCACTGGACGCATACACACATACAAAGGACTTATGAAGTTGGGGGCCTGTGCCCACCCCACAAAATAGCTCTAGTTACGCCTATGTTTATAACTTGATGAATAATTAACTTAGAAACATGCAACATACCTTAATATGGAGCTGACACCTTCCCACGTCAGAATCATCCTGAATCGCCCGTCCCACGGTCCTTGGTCGCGTCTAGCCGAGCATTCTACTGGAGCTTACCTGAAACACAACCTACTCCTATGTCTCGACTGATATCTATAGAGCTTAGAAACACACCAGGAAATAAAAAATGAAACAAATTATAAAACGTATACCACAAATGAAAACGCACTTCCAGCAATTATTGCTCACAGACAGAACTGCAATCGAATTAGTTTGTGTGTCCCTGTAAATGAGCGATAAATGCTATGCACACCATATTCTACAGTAAGCATCTTGTAGTGCACCTCAGTGGATGTATATCAATTTGAATATGTGTGAAATAGAGTAACATCAGTAAAATACACTGCAAACGATTTTCCCCCACAGATCATAATGTAACGCAATTATTTTTAATGCCCTGTAAACGAACAAGAAATTCATTTTCAATAGCGAACTTGCTATAGTAAATCTTAAAACCATACATTAATTACGAAAAACGTTTTAATTTGACATAAAGATAAGACAAACAGTAGAACGAGAAAACAAAGTATTTACAAATAATCAAGATTTGCACATTATCAAACTTCTAACTCAAAAGATTATATCGGTCTGTGTATATTTAATGGAGTTAGAGCGCGGATACACAGACAGACCGGCGGGTGGTAAAAAAAACTCAATTCATAAACACTTTTCAATTATGTTGGGTACAAATATTCCGTAGTCGAGTAATTTGACTGCCATATGTTATTTAGTAACGTGAAATCTGCAATATTCAAGTATTGGTTTTAATGCCGACTAACTTCTATATTAATTACACTATGTAACAAATTTTCATAAAAGTTCTGTTTCTGGTTTGACAGTAAATGTTTTTGTTTAATTGGGCAGCAAGTATGTAGAAAAGAGTAGTTATACCCCTGAAACTTTGCTTTTGTGGCTGTCATAGTTCTATTTACAGTGCTATTATCTACCGATTTTTACAATTTTTTAGGTAACTTTCAATACAAAAAAGTATAAAGCTACCTATTGCAGCCGTTCGGAGGAAAGCAGTTCCGGAAAATTTCGATATATTTTCACCGATCATGATCCCCAGACCCCAAAACCACCCTCCGTTCAACTGTTGATTTATATATATATATATGAACTATGTCATACGATAACGCTCATATTTATAAATCAATTTTGATGAAACTAATTGTGTGTATTAAGCTAACCAATGTCTCGACCGAGTTCGTTGGCCAGCTTGGTCCACCATTTTGTTTCAAGATGGCGGCCATTTAAAAATTTAAAACTAAAATAAATATGCAAAAAGATTAAAATTTAAAATTTATTTTTCAATTACGTTTTAGGCCTTGATACAAGGATTCCAGAGCATTTTTTGGTTTACTTCTATCTTAAAAAATGGCTGAGATAGAGCAGTTTGAAATTCTAGGGTGGCTGACATTTTGAAACGAAACAGCACACTAACGCGATTACTCGCAAATTATTTTCTTTCATTGTTGTAATAATTTTCCCAATCATACGCATAAAACTATATATTCATATCCGTTAGCGCCAAAATTGGCAACATTGGCGACAAAATTGGCGACATATGGCGACATATGGCGAAATATCGCCAAATTTGGCGACCAAAATAAGTCTTCATAAATGAAGCCAATTTGGCTATTGCTCAATAATTTGGCGAATTTCTTATTCAAATTCAGTATTAACGAATCTTTTGAAAACGTTTCTTTGCATTTTAACTTGCTGTTTTCGTGTAACATTAGCTAAAATTTTAAAACGAAGATATAGGAAAGCTACCTTTTCCTCCCGGTACAGGCCGGAAGGACTTTTTATTATTTTGGTACGACTTTTTTTAATAGAATATTTTCTAACTGTCGAAAAGTTCTATTTGAATACATATTACTGTCTGTTTCATAAGTCTGATACTAATAAAGATTTCTTTTCAATTTTCAAGGTACTCACAGTCAGTGAGATATTTCCCATAACTGTCTGACTGTGGATTCAACTCAGGTACGGCTTCAAGAAGTTGCAAGTATCAGCAGATGTCTTCTGTTTTATTTGTGGGGAATTTATTAAATAAGGAAAAAATTTTCAGGAAAAAATTTTCAGTTAAGATGTGATTAAATCAGTTAAGATGTGATTAATTCAGTTAAGATGTGAAGAAATTAGTTAAGATGTGTGAAGCGTTACTTCGGGATGCCTGTTGTAGATCATGACAAATCCTGGGCTCCACATGTAATTTGTGCGACGTGTGAGAACACTCTGGAAGGATGGTACCGGGGTGAAAAGAGGACTATGAATGGGAACGATATTTGGGGACTTATTCGTGAAAGTGATATGACATACGCTCGCAAATCTCGCAAAACTACACATTTCTAGGTTCCTTGTCATCAATTTGTAGAATTTTGGTTAAAATATATTATTTATTTGAAATAAAATGTTTCCTTTTTGTCTTTAAATAAAGATAAACCCGAAAATTTGTACGATTCCTTAATAATAGTACGCAAATTTCAACTTTTCGTTGTCCTAACCACAAACGCAAAGTTTTTGCAGGGAAGTAAAGTTGTTTCATGTTTTTATGATAGAACCAATTAGAAAATGATATGGATTACCCAAAACAAAAATTGTGTTACATGGTGTTATCGAAAGTGTAGGTAAGATTTTCGATAAAGGGAATAATTTCCGCCTGTGAAAACAGCCCTGGTCAAGTATTAAATAAAAAGTAGTGCTTAGTGACTATTTATTTATTTATTGAATGAATTATATCATAAATGCAAACCAGAAGCTATCGAACCTCAACAAACATTATACTAGGACCATGCGTTTTAGTGTTGTAAGAGACAACTAAAATCACTAAAGTGTTATATGAAATGTTTTAATGAATATTGAAAAATAATTTAAAACTTCAGTGCTTAATTTAAAAAAACTGTTACACTATGCATTTCAATCCTATGAGAGCCGAGTAAGTTCACTTAATCTACTATATATATAAAACACAAACGGAAATTTTGTTCCGTTCCTTTATAAATCGAGTTCCACTGAATGGATTTTGATGGAACTTGCATTGTTCGATAGATAATTTTTCAGGGAAGGTTTTAGTATATAACATATTATTCTACGTGCATTAGTTACAGAATTATGACAGAAAGTTCTGTTATTTTGGCGAAAAAGGTTACCATTGCTAATTTTTGGCGACCATTATTGTTGCAGAAAGAAATGAAAAGGCTATACATTTCGAAAAATAAAAGAAAAACTGTTGCTAATTTTATAAAAAAAGAAAAGAAAAAAAAGAGAAATAAAAGAAAAAAAAAGAAAAAGTTTTGATGAGAGATAATATTATAAAACAAAAATATTTAATTTAAACAAGATTACGAATGTTCGTAATGCTTAAAAAATTATTCAAGGGACAAGATACCTATTGAAACAAAATTTGGCGATTTATCTTTTGTTTTTGGCGATTTTGATTTTACTTTTGACCCAAACAATTTGATTTTAAGCCAAAAGGTGTTTTTTTTTTTTTTTTTTTTTTTCCAGAAAGAATTGAAATGGCTATACATCTGGAAAAATAAAAGAAAAAACTGTTACTAATTTTATTTTAAAAAAAACGAAAAACAGTTTCGATGAGAGATTTTAAGCTAAAAGGTGTTTTTTCAAGTGTACGGCAGCATTTTTTTTGGTACTTTTCGGTTAGCCGGGCGCCAGTGATAGATATATACATGTATATACACACACACATATATATACACATATATCTACACAAATGCATATATATACATACATATATATACACTTATATGTATGAATATATACATATATATATATATATATGCATATACATATATATTTATATATGTACATATATCACTGGCGTCCGGCTTACCGAAAAGTACCTTTTTTTATTCAAATGCAAACTATATTAATGGCAATATACTTCTATTTGCTTTTACATACATGAAATTTCGTTCCGGCTGCTGATAACTCGAGTTCTGCTGAATGGATTTTCGTAGAACTTAAACTGTAAGATAATTTTTCAGGGAAGGTTTTATTGCATAACATATCGTTTTACGTAGCTTAGTTATAGAATTATTATGGGAAGTTCTACAATCAGATCAATCCGATTATGAAAGATTAGCCTTTTTAAAAGATTTTGCCGAATGGATTTCGATGGAACCGACACTGTTAGATAATTTTCTAGGGAAAGTTTTATTATATCACATATCATTCTACGTTGCTTATTTCTAGAATTATAGGAGGAAATTCGAAAATCGGGTGACCATTTTTTTTTATCAAATATTAGCCTTTTCAATATTTGATTCCGATTATGAAAGATTAGCTTTCTGAAAAAGTTCTACTGGGCGGATTTTGAAGAAAATTATATGGTTAGTTAGTTAGATGCGATTTCAGGAATGGTTATAGTGTACTACATATTGTTCTACATTGCTTAGTCAAACAGTTATGTGTGCAGGCTATATAGTCTGGTGAACCCGATTCCGAAAGATTAGCCTTTTTGACAGTTTCTACTGGGCGTATTTTTTGCGACTTGCATTGTTAAGCAGATAATTTGTAAAAATGGTTTTAGTATATTTCATATCGTTCTGTTAGTTTTAGAATTATATGGAAAAGTTCTATAATCAGATGCACCAGATTATCAAGGATTAGCGTTTATAAAAACTTCTACTGAATTGATTTTGTTAGTTAATTTGTTTGCATTGTTAATTGGATAATTTTTAGTGATGGTTTTAGTATATTGCATATAGTTTTATCATTCTTTAGCAAACCCTAACTGTAAACGACCAAATAAAAGAGTCGGTCCTTACCAGTTAAAATTTTGACTGCACATTAGAAAATATAATAGGAGAATGACGTCATTTTTCAGTAATGTAGAAGGATATTCCAGGTAAATATACAGATTGCTTTCAAATACAAGGTCAAATTAAACGATATATTTCGTTTGATTCAAAGTTCATTTGTAGAAACCGACCAGCGCAGCGGGCGTAGCTTGCTAGTTCTTATATAAAATATTTACATAAACAAATAAAAATTTTCTGAAATTCAATCTCTATTTTTTTTAAATATTTGTAAAACAAATATAATAAATCCCACAGGTAAGAAGGATCTCTTCTTAAAAAATAAACTTATAAAACTTCTCTTACATCATTTGTGAGTTTTAACACCTTTACAATGGACTTTTCCCCAACAGTCTCCAAAAAGGGCCAACAATCTGTGCTACTTGGGTTTTAAATGAAGATTGGGTCTTTAGACGAAAAAAGTTTTAATTTGACATAAAGATAAGATGAACACTAAAACGAGAAAACAAAGTATTTTACAGAGAATCGAGATTTGCACATTACGAGTATCACTGTGCGATCAAATTTGTAACTCAAAAGAGTACATCGAACCACTTTAATAAACAGAAGTTCTTTTCAGTTCAATTCACGCATTTTGTCGTCTGCGCGTGAAGAGATTTGCAATAAAATGTCGAAACTACAAAAAATACTGCGACAGCTAACAGCTGTCTGTGTAAGCTTATTTAATTCATATATAAAATATTTTAATAAACAAAGAAAAATGTTACAAAAATTCAATCTCTTTTTGAAAAAAAAAATGTTACAAATGACGTTCTAATGCTAACACATGGGCTGATAAGTTCCCGGTCTAATAAAAAAAACACAACTTTTTAACATAACCTTATAACTTTATAGCTTTATAACTTCAAAACTTCAATAAATAACATAACTTTAATAATAAATAATAATAATTTAACAATAATAATAATAATAATAATAATAATAATAATTTAATAATAATAATTTAATAATAATAATTTAATAATAATAATTTAATAAATAAATAATAATAATAATTTTATAATAAATAACATAATTTTATAACGAAAAAGCTCCAAACAGTGCTCAGAATCATCGACTCGTTGTTGTTTTTGGTCAAAAGTCAACACGCGCGGCACCCACTTTGACAACAGCTTTTTCATAGACAAATGTTCATTCAAAATAAAACCTACACGTTCCTTGGATATCTTCAGAGTCTGAGCTATCTCCTGCAACTTCACTTTACGGTTCCCCAAAACGATTTTGTGGACTTTTTTTATGTTTTCCGGAGTAACCACCTCTTTTGCGTGGTGCATCACTGGTGTCCGTAAGACCACGTTTACATTCAGCAAACCAGTCAATAATGGTTGATTTACCTGGTGCAGTGTCCGGATAACGCTTATCAAGCCAACATTTTGTTTGAACGGTGTTTTTTCCCATCAAATAACAATTCTTGAAATTCTTGTTTATCCATTTTTTTGTTTTTCAACAAAGTCGTTCAATTAAAACCACTCTAACGTTTTATCCACACGGCGAATCGTCATGACATTTTTTCTGCTACCTTTGAAATGTTAGTATTTACTAAAAAAAACATCGGTTCGGCGATTGCAACGCCATCTGTGTGCCAGACCGGGAACTTATCAGCCGATGTGTTATAAGAGTTGAATAAGTTCACTTAAGTGTTAATGTGAAACATTTTAGTAAACAAAAACATACTTGTAAAATTCAATCCCTAATTGGAAAACTGTTACAATGGATTTTTTAATGCTGTGAGAGCTGAATAAGTTTTCTTAAATGTGTTTATGAAATATTTTAAAAGAACTAAGAAATAAAAAATCTTAAAAAATCAATATTTATTTCAGACGTTATTAAACTGTAAATTGCAGCGCTGTTACAACAGCAGCCATGAGAGGCCGCGATTATCCCCCCCCTACCCCTTGGCTGTCACGTAAACACGATAGGTTAGTTAATTTAAACCAATTGTTAAACTGTCATGTGATCAAGGTAGACCGAAAAACAACCGAGATCGGTGGAGTACCACGGCCTGTCTCTTTAGTTGGCTGCGGTAAGAGCCCTGGTTAATTTAACTTTTAGTATATTTAACTTAAATGTTACTTGCAATATATTTTAGTGAAAAAAAAAGTTTAAAAAACCAATATTGTTTAAAAATTGTGCATCTATGTAATGAAAGCTGAGTTAATGAATTTCAAAATAATAATAAATATATTTTTAAATCTATTCTTAATACACAAAGATATATATTTTTTTTTAAATTCAGTCCTTAATTCAAAAATTAGCACACTAATGTGTATTTTAATGCTGTAAGAGCTAAGAAACTTCCTTTATATGTTATATAAAATATTTTTTATGTACAATGCATAAAACAATAAATTTTCTTTTTATGTATTAAAAAAATAATAAAACATAAAGTCGTTTTTACTTAAAAAATATCAAAACAATAGAGCCTTAATCAGAATGTTTTTTAGGGTTTCGTTCATCTCACGAAACCCTATTGCTCCCGTTCCGTTGTCTGTCTGTCACAGAGCCATTCTCGAAAACTGTGTAACTTACAGAGTTGAAACTTTGTGTATAAATCAGAATATCAACTGTAAAGAGCTGAAAATATTAAAATTTGAAAAATTCGTATTATTTTAATAAATAGAGATGAAAAACTAATATTCTAACAGACTTTTCTTATTAAATTTGAACATTTTCCCTTATAGCAGATGCCAAAAATTAAAAATCCATGATGAAATTCTATCTACAATAATTAATTTTCTATCAGACGATTTCCACGTGAAAAATAAAAATGAAATAAAAAGTTTCACCAATTGAAAAAAAAAAGATTAATATGAAATAAAAATGATTGACGTCATAGTGGTAATAAAACAGAAAGATTTCTCAATAATACAAGGAGTATGAGTATGTGTGCATGTACACAAAGCAGATTAATTACACGTCATTAGAGAATTAAAAAGAAAATCTGACGTCATATCGCAAGTTTAACGGATTTTTCAAATGTTTCAGTATAATATAAAGCGAGTATGAATATAAGTAATAGAGAATAGTAAATATATGAGTTTGAGGAACGTATTGAATCATGATAAAAACCCGATTATGGAAATATTCGCATATTTTAACATTTTGAAGGTGTACAACATGTTTAATTTTGAAATTAATTTTTTTTTAAGTATCGCATTTAGTCCACATGACAGATATTATTATGACAGAATATAATAGTGGGCTTCACCCGCTATCGGGCCGGTTCAGATATTCGAAAAAACGAGAAAAATAGACATTTTTTTTTTTTTTTTTTTTTTTAGAAAATGAAATTTATTTGGATTTATTAAAGTATGGATAAAGCGTTTTGAAAGGAATATTAAACGAAACCCTTTGTGGGAACTTGGATCACACTTACCCACTTGTTTTTAATTTATGCCAAATTCATTGTTTTAAAAATCTTTAGCAAACAATAAAATGATAAAAACTTCTTAATTATACAAAGGGAAAATCGTACAACCAAATAAATAAGTATTATTTCTTTCAAATTTCTTTTCGTTGGGATTTTTAACTGTCTTTTGTGTTACCGGTTATTTAAGACATTAGAAAATAAATTTCAAAGAATGTTATTTGCTTAATTTTGAAATCCTATTAAACTTTCTTTTTATCTGAAAATGGAATACGATTTGGATATTCTTAGATGTTTCGTCGATAAAGTAAGAAAATGGTTTAATAAAAATAAAATTATTGTTTTCTAATTTCTGAAAGCTGAAATAGATTTCGAATCTAAATTATTTCCAAAAAATATCAAGGAAAAAAAATGAACCAAAATCGTGAATTATTTAAAATATTTTTAATGCATACTTTATTCAAATCTTCCTTTGTAATACAATTAAATAACTATAATAAATTAATTTAGTATTAGTAAAAATAATAATAGTTAACAAGTTTTTTTTTCTTTGTCATAAGATAAGCGAATCTACTTACATTTTGTATTCTTTTACGTGCTGTCAAAGAAAAGAAATTTGTCCAATAATACACACACACACATATATATATACACACACACACACACACACATATACATATACAGGGTGATTCATAAAAGATGGGCAGAACTTTAAGGGGTTATAGTACACTTAAAGACAAATAATATTAAATAGGAGACTAAGGGTCCCAGACGTATTCCCAAGGAGATAGGGGGCATTAAAGTTTAGGGTCCGAAATTTCAAATGATTATAAAACATGGAAAAATTGGTCGATTCGTTTGCGGTTTTTGCAAAAAATTTTCTTTATGCCAGTATTTTCTTGAAATAAAATTTTAAAGTTCAATTTCAAAAAATGCCGATAGGGGGCGCTTTAGACTTTGGAGTAACAAACAACTATTTTTTAACGTTATTTTTTGTATTTCTTTAAATGATTTCGAAAGCTTAGACTTAAACTTAAATTTTGATCTAAAAATCTGAGTCCTAACGAGTAGTTAAGTAGCGTAAACTGAAATTTGAAATTTGAAACCCTTCTCCCCCCAGAACAAAAATCAGTTATTCCCGATCTTTGTGTCGTAGATTAGGCTCTAACTACTGCCGCGTTTTGCTAAAATTATTCTTTATGTCAGTATTTTCTTGAAAATAAATTTTAAAGAAAATTTTCAAAAAATTCCGATAGAGGGCGCTTTAGACTTTGGAGTAACGAACAACTATTTTATACCGTTATTTTTTGTGTCTCATTAAATGCTTTCTAAAGCTTAGACTTAAATTTTCAGCCCAAAATCTGAATCGTTAGACGTGGTTAAGTTTCTGGGGAGAGGGGTTTGAAATTTCTACTCCTGAGCACAGTTCAGTTTACCATGTCCACACATTGTGTGCTGTGATACGAGGTAAAAAGACACAAATTAGGATTATGTTACCAAAGCATATTTATTAACATGTAATCACAATAAATGTTCAAAATTGTGACCACCAGAGGTTATGCACGCAGAACAACGGCGACGAATGGAACGGCGAACATTCGCGAAAACATCAGGCTTTTCGAGCACTTCCCCTACAGCGGCGGAAAGTCTGGCGACCAGTTCCTCGGGGGATTCAATGGGTGTCTCATACATAAGAGCCTTCAATCGTCCCCAAAAAAAGAAATCGAGGGGTGAAAGATCTGGCGAGCGAGCAGGCCAAGCAACAGGACCACCTCGACTAATCCATCTGTTCGGAAATGTGATGTCCAGATAGTTGCGGACGTCTCGTACGTAATGGGCTGGCGCTCCATCGTGCTGGAACCACATGACCCGCCGGATGCGTGGAGGAACAACGTTTAACAGGTCTGGCAGCACATGTTGCAGAAATGTGAGGTATGTTTTACCGTTGAGGCGTTCAGGAAGAAGGTACGGTCCGATTAGGTGGTCTCCGAGGATTCCTGCCCAAACATTGATGGAAAAGCGTCTCTGATGAGCATGTGGATACGTAGCATGTGGATTGACATCCGCCCATACATGTGCATTGTGTGTGTTAAATGTACCTTCACGTGTGAAGGTACATTCATCGGTGAAAAGCACAGTTCGTCCAAAATGTGGATTTAGCGCGTTCTGCTGCAGAAACCAGCGGGCGAATTCAATACGATTTGGATAATCCCCTGGAGACAGTTTCTGGACTCGTTGCACATGAAACGGGAGCAAATGTTCATCCTTCAGTACCCTCCAAGTCGTGGACTGTGAGGTATCCACCTGGCTAGCCACTGTTCGTGTACTTGTACTTGGCTGCGCCGCTACTACATCCAGAATGGCTTCTGCAACAACTACTGATTCGTCCTTTTTTGCACGACCTGCATTCGACCGGGAAGCGAGAAATGATCCCGTCTCACACAACTGTCTGTGCAAGCGCTCGAAAGTTTTGCGGTTAGGCAATCGCCTGTTAGGAAATCGCTCTCCGTACATTCGTTGTGCCTCTGCACCATTTCCATCTGCCGCTCCGTAAATTAAATGCATCTCAGCCTTTTCCTTATTCGTGAAGGGCACCATCTTCCGATTCATTACTACAGCGACTTACACTTGACTCACCGTTCAGTGGTTTTTATGCCTGAATCGTGTCGAAATTTTGCATACGTGTTCTTCTTCTTCCCCATTTGACATTTGCATACTTTCTGTTTCCTTCTTCACCCGGTGACTAGCGTCAGGAATGGAGCTTTAACGTTTGCATGAGCGACGTTTCCAACTGTGCCAGTGCCTTTATGAGTGAATTCCGACTATGCAGTCCTTGACGAAAGTTGTATTTTTGCCTCGTATCACAGCACAGAATCGTTGGGCATGGTTAAGTAGTGCAAACTGAACTACGTTCAGAAGTTGAAATTTGAACCCCCTCCCCTCGCTACTGAACCACGCTCAGCGATTCAGATTTTGAGCTGAAAATTTAAGTTTAAGTCTAAGCTTTAGAAAGCATTTAATGAGACACAAAAAATAACGGTATAAAATAGTTGTTCGTTACTCCAAAGTCTAAAGCGCCCTCTATCGGAATTTTTTGAAAATTTTCTTTAAAATTTATTTTCAAGAAAATACTGATATAAAGAATAATTTTAGCAAAACGCGGCAGTAGTTAGAGCCTAATCTACGACACAAAGATCGGGAATAACTGATTTTTGTTCTGGGGGGAGAAGGGTTTCAAATTTCAAATTTCAGTTTACGCTACTTAACTACTCGTTAGGACTCAGATTTTTAGATCAAAATTTAAGTTTAAGTCTAAGCTTTCGAAATCATTTAAAGAAATACAAAAAATAACGTTAAAAAATAGTTGTTTGTTACTCCAAAGTCTAAAGCGCTCCCTATCGGCATTTTTTGAAATTGAACTTTAAAATTTTATTTCAAGAAAATACTGGCATAAAGAAAATTTTTTGCAAAAACCGCAAACGAATCGACCAATTTTTCCATGTTTTATAATCATTTGAAATTTCGGACCCTAAACTTTAATGCTCCCTATCTCCTTGGGAATACGTCTGGGACCCTTAGTCTCCTATTTAATATTATTTGTCTTTAAGTGTACTATAACCCCTTAAAGTTCTGCCCATCTTTTATGAATCACCCTGTATATACACACGTAATATTTCTGAGATTATTTTAGTTTCCTTTATTTATTTGTTAATTTTTTGTGCTGTTTCTTTATTCAACCATATAACGAATTGTAAAATTTAATTTATAAGGTATTTTTTCTAAAGAACACTTTGATTTATACCTATAGACATCCAGACCTTTAAAATAAAGTTTGTGCATAAAAAACAAATTTTGAATATTTACAAATAACTTTGATAAGATGTTTTCCATCAAACTTTTTGCACAATGTTAAACTCAAAAATTTATTTGCTTTGACTAAAAAAAAAAAAAACAGAATCTATTTGTTTTTAATTGAAAAAACACACATATAGCTTAAGAGCCTATACCGATGCCTATAGTCGTCGACATGCGACATTCGCCAGCTTATAAACCAGTTTGAATGTTCTCTACAAAATTTCTCGTTTGCATTTCAATATTTTTAAATGATTCTTTTTACATAGGATACCTGCACTGTAAAAAAAAGGCGAATGTTTCTTAATTTACTAAAGTACGATATAATCACATACGAAAATATATGATAATCACTTCCAAATTACTCACGATTCCGAAAAGCGTTCTTTTTATTTAGAAACCACAGAAACTAATATATTTTAGAGATTTAAAGAAGAATTTATAAAAAGTAAAATTTTCTATTGCTTCCGCAGATTTCCAGAAACGTTTCCGAATATTTTTTATAGTGTATTGATCAGATATCTCCAACCGGAATATCGGTTTTAGGATGTTATGAATTTGCAATTAAACGTTTTCAGCTGTGTAACTGAATTTATACATGGTAGATTGACGAAATAATATTAATTTTAATGTTAATGTTAATGCTGTTAATTTGTCATGTTTGTCTGTAAAACATGTTTGTTGAACATGAAAATGTTTACTTGAAAATTAATAGCATCCAAAAAACCTATATTCCAGGTTGAAAAAACGGTTAATACACTATAAAAACTATTCCGAAACGTTTCCGAAAAGCAGTGATATCTAAAAAAAACTTTGTTTTTATATATGCTTCTTTGAATCTCTAAAAATATATTCGATTCTGAAGTTTCTAAAAGATAAAAAACGCTTTTCGCAACCGTAGGTAACTTGGAAAAGATTATTGTATAATTTAGTTTTTAGTTATATTACATTTTCCTAGATTATGAAAATTTTGTCTTTTTCTACAATGTGAGGTAGAAGTCTAACTTGGTAGTTTTGTAATTTTGCGATTTTTCTTGTAGTCTAAGTCTGAGTACACTTTCAATTTTCGGAACGGTTCGGAAAACCGGCTCATAAAGAAACGGCAACAGAAATCGAAAAGTAAAAAAACTATCACGTTAGTCTTTTATTTCGGATACTCTATGCAAACAAATCGCTCAAAAATATTGAAATGCAAACGAGAAATTTGTTGAGAATGCTTCTATTTAGTTCGACATTACCTTTCGAGTGTCGAATATTGACAAGTATAGGCTCTTAACCGAAAATAGGGAATAGAAAAAAAAATTAATATATAATGTATAACTAAAAAAGATAAGTTACTTACTGTGAAATAGGATCACCGCGAACAGCAATGATGTATCTAATAAAGTCTTATCTGTAAAGGCATCTATAAAGTCACGCATTGGATCATTCCATGTAAAATAATTAGATATTGGGAAAAGGCTGTGCCGCACCATTTATGGTTTTGATGAAATGTCATAAATACGAGGAAGGTTATATGATATGGGTG
Source organism: Maratus michaelseni (assembly GCA_963931845.1). NCBI lineage: Eukaryota > Metazoa > Arthropoda > Arachnida > Araneae > Salticidae > Maratus > Maratus michaelseni. Next base: position 217,578,001 of record OZ007588.1, read on the forward strand.
ATATGATAAGATAGGATTAGAAAACCAAGTTTTATTCTAATCTGAGCCGATCCGAACCACATATCAGGTTGGTACAATTTTCTTTTTTCGGTTTGTGTCAGGTCAAATTGGAACCCAATCCAATTCCGCCTACACTGTAAAAAATGACCAATGTTTCTTATTTTATGAAAATATGCTATAACCACGAACAAAAATATACTATAATCTTCTGAGTTATCCGAAATTCCGAATAGCATGTCACATTGTCTTTTGAATCCCCAGAAACCAATGCATTTCCAAAATTTAAAGAATAATTTACAAAAACAAATTATTTTTAGCTGCCCGAATTTTTCAGAAACGTTTCCGAAGGGATTTTATAGTGGTATTAATGAGTGTCCTCAGCCTGGAATACCTGTTTTTCGAATGCTATCCATTCTGAAGTAAACATTGTCATGCTCAAAAAAAATGTTTAACAGACAAACATGCAAAATTAACAGCGTTAACAATAACATTAAAATAAAGATTATACTTCTTTACTCTTTCATGTATAAATTAACTTATGCGGCTGAAAACGTGTACTTGAGAATGGATAACATTCGAAAAACAGGTATTCCAGCCTGAGGACACTAATTAATACACTATAAAAACCCTTCGGAAACGTTTCTGAAAAATTCGGGCAGCTAAAAATAATTTGTTTTTATAAATTATTCTTTAAATTTTGAAGATGTGTTCGTTTCAGGGGATTCAAAAGACAATGTAACATGCTATTTGACATTTCGGATAACTCAGAAGATTATATTATATTTTCGTTCGTGGTTATAGCATATTTTCATAAAATAAGAAACATTGGTCATTTTTTACAGTGTAGTTAGTGTGAAGTTGAAGTAATTTTTTTTTTTTTTTTTTTTTTTTTTTTTTTTTTTTTTACGATAATGAAGGATTTTAAATTCACTTTTTTGAATCAGATAATGAAACATGTGTCCAGAAGATAAATATTCTAAATATATTTAGATCATCTGAGTTCTTCTTAGCCACTGTAGGAAACGTTCAAAGTATTGTGTTGTTACAAAGTTCACAGATGAGTGAGCTCCTGTCAACTGGTCAGTGAAAAGAAGGAAATGTACTAAATTTGAGAATCAAGGATGCCTCATCCGACTGTGAATTTTACAGATTTTACTTTTTGAATCAAATTATAATTATTGATACACATTTTGCTAGATTTAACATAACACGATTTTTTGGAGCGGGGGGGAGGGATGGTTGACCGCTTTCTTAACGTTTTTCAATGTTGAGCGAGTACTGTTTTTCTTTTTCTATTTTTTTTTCTCTTTAATTGTGTGTAAATGTCATTATTCATTTTGTAACCAATGGAAATTTAAAAAACTTTTTCTGTCAAATATACTGTACGCTAAGCCTATTTCAGTGCTGATCTCACTGATCTAGTAATGTTGATGTAGTAACCTTGATGTTGATTAATCGTTACTTCAAGTCCTCGCAGCTCTTTAAGTTCTTGGGTCCACAAAAGGATTTTTGCTTTTTTTTTTAACTATATTAATAGGATTTCTTAAATTAAAATGTAATTACTGCTTAAAGTGATAAAAGCATAACACAAAAGTCTTAAAAATACTTTTTAATATGTAGATGACATATGTTTCTACGCTCTAACGGCGACTTCTTCAAGATCAAAATGATAAATAAACTAATTTCGCAAAGTTTTTGAAAATGATAAACACAAATCACGAGATCACTGTGATCTCGTGATTTGATGTTTGAATAGCTAAACAGATTGAAGAATAAAATATAAATGAGTTTCGATCCAGTTTTACACATCTGTTTAAATATTCTTCCGTGTTGAGAAAGTGCAGCCCCATCTACTGACGAAAACTCTAACTGTTTGAAGTTACTTTAATAACTGCAGTAACTAGGCGCCATTTTGTTGATACCTTTTATGTTAAAAATAACAATAGTTTGTATGCAGTTAAATTATTTAAATAAAATTTCTGCTTATTTATTTTTTTTTTTTTTGAAAAAAGGAACTTAAAAAGAGAAATCAGGCTTAACTTTAAATAATATTGTTTACTTTTCACTACAAGATTTCTTTATATTTAAACAGGTTAAAATTTAAAAAAAAATAGTTTTGCAAATCTAATTTTTTATAGACATTCAGTGTTTTTTATCAGAGATTTTTTCTTTTTCGATTTAAATTGCGTATTAACACCTTTCAAAATAAATATTTAAATAAGAAATAGCCTCCTTCGTAACTTTTTGGAATTTTTACACATTTTCCAATACTTGAAATTTAATTTTTTTTTCAACGGATTTATTTAATTTTATTGAGAGGGAGGAAAAATAAAAACAATCTGCAACTAAACTTTTTTATTATTATTAACACTTCGAAAATTTTTATTCAATGACAAAATAAAAACGGAAAATATTTTAAAGAAAAATAGAGTTTACAAAATTATTATGTTCGAAAAAAAAAATTAAGTGCTGTATCAACAACAGTTTTTATATTATGCATTAAAAAAATAAAAGAATAATAATTAAAAAAAAAACGAATAAAAAAAAAAAAAACCTAATATTACTAAATTAGTAGTGAATGCATACTCAACGTTAAAAAAAATGCAGATGTTGGAAAAAAAAACTACTGATATCTTTAAATTAATAGATTTTTATGTAAAAATATCTGAACAATTATGCATCATTCTTATACGATAGTTATAAAAATGTATTTAATACACAAACTTGTGCGCATTTATAACCTTATTAATAACGTTTTTGCTGCTACTTATTTTAAATAATCTTCTCAAAAACTTTTTTTATAATTATCAGTGACTAATCTTTAGCTTTCAGGTTTAAAATAAAATCTTTAATTTGCGTGTGTACGGGTATTTATAAATAAAACCTTGCTGATATTTGCAATATAGATATTCAGGGGGTAGATCCAAGAAAATTTTGGGGGCTATTTAGGATCCCTTCACAAAATTCCTCTTAATAAAACATGACCCTTCACAAAATACCTCTTGATAAAATAGACTCCTTCACAAAATTCCATTCCATAAAAACATACTCTCCATTAATTATTTTTATTTTGTTAGGTTTTAAATGTGTAATTTGCAAAGAAAACAAGTTCACCAAAAAAGAAAACTTTAGAAGAAGGACTCAAAGAAGTTATTATTATTGATATTATTATTTATATATTGGTTTGAATTTGGGTAGCTAGATTTCATCTTTCGTAACAAATGTTATTTTTCACCAAAATATAATAAATTTTATAAATTTCACAAAAATAACTTTTTTTCACAAAATGGGTCCCAAGAAAAAACAAAAACTGCATCGAGTTCTGATATTTTAAAGTACGGGCTCGAAAATGGGGTGAAGAGCAACAATTACGGTTACAGTGACGCAATTTCGAAGTTTTAAAATAGCAACACCTACTTTTTTTCCCTCGCAAAATTATTTTTGAAGTGAAAACCTCTGATACAGTACCAGTAGTACTGTATCAGAGGTAAAATGAACGCAAAGAACATTTGAAGGGGTTAGAATGACAGTGGAGTAAGTCAATATTTAGTAATTTAAGAAATGAAGGGTTTTGTGAAACTTGTCGTGTTGCCGTTGCATTAAGTGGCCCAACTTGTTTTGCCCTCTAGTGACTCCCTAAGTGAATTATGACTTATCTGACTGTCGCACTGAACAGAAATTAATATACGTTCAGTAAAAATATGGTTATCTAGATTTTTCAAATTTTTGAAATCTGCTAGAATCTTTTTGTCACACTGTCATCTGCCGTAATTTCGCGTTTTAATGACTGCGATGGTCACCCGAACACATCTCAATGGGTTTTGTTTCTTTAGGTAATAATTAAAATTCAAGGTATACAAATCAAATAGACTATGTGAATATGACAGGAAAAACACAATTAAATGTGATGTTAAGAATTATCTTCATGTGATGAAATATTTTCCCCCGAAATATCTTGCATACGATGACCCATGGTCTGTGATTTTAGATAGAAAATTTTGTCGTCCGACTAAAATTATTTATTTATGTGGTCTAATATTTGATCTATCTGTTTTTCTTTACGTTTGTTTTAAGTCACCATTTCAAGCATTACAGGTACCATTTGTGTGTCGTTTATGGTTTTTCACTGTAAACATCATTTTTCGATTTAAAAAAATGAAATATTGCTATATGAAATTTTTGAAACTTTGTCACCGTAATTGTAACTGTGAAAGCTCGATTGTTGTTCAGAACCTCCTTCTTGAGCCCATATTGTAAAATACCCAAAGGCTAATGTCATCCCATTTTCATGAAAGGTACGATCATCAGAGGCTTACATATCTGCAAAAAAAATTTATGACAATCCTGTATAAGTTTTTGCAAATTTTTGACATTTCTTCTGTATCTTGTCCCTTCTTTTTTCAATCTTAATCTTTTATTGGAATTTTTATCCCTTAAGATTTTGTCTCTTCTAATCCATTAATCCCCTTCTTTTTTTAGCACTTTCCAACCTAGTTGAAAAGTTCTTATGACTTCGGTTTGTCTGGCCGTCTGCCGTCTGCCGTCTGTCCGTACTCTAACTCCCGTAAATATGCTCAGATTGCTCTGCAATTTTTATATGTTATTGTCGTTATCTATAGCATGTTCCCTATTTCAACGGAAGTGTGTAGCACTTATAGTTTTTTTACATGGACACTCAAAAGAATTCCGTTACATTGCGGTCTATGGGGAAAAATCATTTGCTGTTTATTTAAATAATGTTTCACTATTTTAAACGCATTGAAATTTATATATATCACTAAGGTGCATTAGAAGAAGCTTAATATGGAACAGGGTGTGCATAGCACTTATAGTTACTTTACAGGGACAGTCAAAATAATTCCGTTACATTACGTCTATGGAGAAAAATCGTCTGCGGTTTATTTAAATAATGTTTCACTATTTTAAACGCATTGAAATTTATATAGATCACTAAGGTGCATTACAAGAGACTTACTACGGAATATTGTGTGTATAGCAGTCATCGTTCATTTACAGGGACACGCAAAAGAATTATCTACTGCCTGTTAACAATAATTCCTGGAAGTGCGTTTTAAGTTACTGAACGCGATTTTAATGTTAACTTGCTTTTTGTCTATTACGTGGTGTGTATAAATTCTGTAGATCCTATACAGGGCAGCACAAAAGTTCGCGAACACATTTCTGTTTATTGACAAACTCCAGACGGAGAATTTTAAAATGTGCTACGCGTTTCCTAACTGAACTAAAATTTACCATCCTATGTAGTATATATACAATTCTATTGATCCTATACAGGGCTGAATAAAAGTATTCGGATATTTTTCCGAATATTGTATAGGTTGGAAATTCCTGAAATTTTGTTTTTAAATATGTTATGCGTTTTCCAAATTGTTTACTTAGAAGTTATCTTTTAGCATATTAAACGGTATGATTTGTAAAATTATTTTGGAAGCGTTGGAAAGTGCTACATAATCTATGCTTGACGCATGATTTTTCGTTCTTGTTTTCTTTTATCCTGGAGTCACATTGCTTACCTTTCAGGAATTATTTTCTGTCACCATAGCCACAGAAACGGTAGTGCATGAGGTGATACAGCACCAGGCGCCAGGCCAGATTGGCCCTTCAGCGACTTATCATTACTTATAATTGCGGCAAATCCTAAAAATAAACTTTTTCGCACGAGATGCTGAATAGCGTTGCCATGTGACTTACCATTATTTATTCATTGCATGTAGCACATACTGCCATTCAGGGTCTGATTTAGAAATTTTTGTGCCCAGAGTGATGTTCAAAATCTGTGCGCCTTTAATTTAGTTCGTTTATTTGTACAGAATTTATTTTGTTCTATTTTGCGTACGATGTATTTATACCCTGCCTCTTTTCACTAACAAGAAGCGTCAAAAGCCTTCTGGCGAATTGGTATTTTTTGTATTAAACATTTTTATCTCAAAATATTTCTCACTCTGAACTAAATATCGTAGCATTCTGAAAAGTATAAATATTATTTTTACAATAATTTGAAATTTTATGTTTTTTGCTACTCACAAAACTGCAGAAAGTTATCTTTTAAAAAAAAAAAAAAAAAAAAAAAACTTGAGAAAATAAAACATTTGTGGCACAGTAGATAACTTCAGCAATTTAACACTTAAAAATAAAGGTTTAAAGAACAAAAATTAGAAGGCTGAACTCTAACGTTATCACGTATTTTCTGTAAACTCAGTTCAAATGTCCAAATAAACTAAAATTTCTGTTTGCCTGAAATGGAACAAAACATTTATAACTTAAGAGTTTAGCAAAAAAGGCATTCGTAAATTGACTTGTAGATGTGTTGCATTACAGTTAGAATTGCTAACATTTTTAGCATTTTTATTGTAAAAAAAATCAACATAAATATGTGTATATAAACAAATATAAAAAGGTGCTCCTTTTTTATTGTTGTACAATAGCTAATTCCTAAAGCGTTAGTTTCAGAGATATATTTCAAATTGAAAAAATATTTTAAATGTTGCACTCTGGTACTTTCGTGTATAGAGGCCCCTACAATTCCGATTATGTCAAGATTGCAGTTACGATTTTGCCAAAATCATAGCAAAGCTTAAATATGCCTCATATATACGCATATATATATACTTCTAATGCTAATGTATGTGCCATGTACGTCATTATATACATCTTATTCACGTCTGATATGCCATGCCATATATTTATCACATACATCTTATACACATGTCATATATATACATCATATATGATTATAACTGGGCCATATGCGTCACGAAATGTTATATACATCACATATTATTATAATGTCATATATTCTTTATAATTTGGCGATTCATCCTCGGGGGCCGTTATAACACGAAAGTACCAAAAAGTCATTTATGTTAAAATAGTTATTTTTTAAAAAGCTACAAAAATTAAATCCTTGTACGACCCCTGTAGGCTTTAAGTTATATTTTTTTTTAAATTCCCCATACTCTAACAAGTAAAACAATAAAAACTCCATTTTTGTACGACCAAAGCTGACCAAGCTTTGATTTGAATATTATGAATTTTCAATATTTTCTGCAACTAAAAATGGAATTAGCTATTAGTCAACGATAATAAAGGGTATCATTTATAATAAATGACATTATGAAAAACTTTAGTTTATGTAGAATTGCTCCTAAAAATTTAAAAATCGATATGAAGAGGGAACTTTTTACAAAATTATTGACCAAACAAAACTGGTGTAAAACTTATTAAAATTATTTTAAAAAGCAATTACATAGGTTTAAATAAAACATTAAACTTTACTGAAATTAGTCAAAAACTTTATTTGATGATGCAGAATAAAATAATTTAATTCCATGTATAAAAAAACAAAACTGAAATTCACATTTAGTACCTTTTAATCTGTCTACTAAAACATAGAAAAAAAACTCGTCTGACACCGTTCCTTAACAGGATATTGTTTGTCACTTTCTACGGATTTGAAAAAAATTCCTTTGAATTCTGAAATAATGGTATAAACAGATTTCGCAAATTAATCAAAAACTTTAATTAAAAATATAAAATAAAATTATTTAATTACATGTATTAAAAAAATTTGGTGTTCACATTATTATTCACTTTTAGTCAGTCTACAAAAAGGTAAAAAAAAATTGTCTGACGCAGAATCTGAACAGGAAATTGCTTGTCACCTTCTAAAGGATTTGAAAATTCCTTTGAAATCTTCCCAAGAACTGTCAGCTTGACAGAAGGATTTCGCAAATAAACTCTAGCAACAAATTACACAGAAAGTAATTATCATGCTCTTTGCTATTTCAAATAAATATTAATAAGTATATCTAACTTTATATCTATTTCAGTAGTGTGAAAATTTACACAAATTTTTATTTTGTTGTTTTTTTTATAAGAACGTTAATATATTTTTCCTCAGTATCGAAATAGTATTAAAGATAAATGTTCAGTTTCGAAATGTAAAAATTCCAATATTTAAAACAAATTTGATTTAAACATACAGGATCCACTAAAATATGGGGGGCTTTGATAAAAAAATCGACAGGCGCCCCCATCCCCCTTAAAACTATTACGTTTACCACACATAGTTTGTGTGGGCTGCGAGAATTTGGGTCCAAGGTATAAGTATTTGTGATTATCCGGCCTTATATTCGCGCTAACAAAATCTAGTAGGGTACAATTAAAGAGTCACATCTTTATAAAGATTACGTTTATTGTACAAAATATGAATGCATTACGACAAGCACAGCCCGAGTTATAAGTGTTTTAAGTTTTCAACACCTTATATGCGTGATGCACTAAAATATGCGGTACTTAGATAAATTATCGACAGAGTCACCCCCCCCCCTCCACCCCTTAAAACGATTAACATACAAAATTTGTGTGAACTGTGACAATTTGGATGCGAGTTATTAGTGTTTGTGGTCATCAGGCCTTTATATTTGCGCTATACAGAAATTTAGGGGTCTTCGGTTTAAAAAAACTGACCACCTCCACCCCCCCTTTCCCCTTTATAAAGAATACGTTTAGCATGAAAATATAAGAGCATAACAAAATATATAAATTATCTGAAAGGATCGGGGTCCATAAGCATTCTCTTTTGGCCCAACGAAATAAGCCTAATCTCGACTTTGTTATACTGACTTAATTATTTCACTTTTAATATTAGAAGGTTTATCGTGTACGATTTCAACAACAGTTTTTGCATTTTGTTCGGATTGAGTCAGAAATTTTCAAGGCTACATAAAAACGACTGGTTATAAAAAGACATACTTCATAAAAAGACAGTTATTAATTATTAATACATTTGATAGACAAAAAAAATTCACTTAGACGAAAGGATCAGGGTCCATAAGTCGTGTTTTTGACCCATGAAATAAGTCTAAACTCGACTTTGTTAAACTGACTTAATTATTTCACTTTTTAATATTAGAAGGTTTATCCTGTACGATTTCAACAATATTTTTTGCATTTTGTTCGGATTTATATGACTTACACAAGCTCAAAGTTCGTATTATTCGTAGTTTTTGATGAAACAAACGCAATTTCTACTAATTTTACCTCAATTATTTATATGAGCGCAATCGTGCAACACTTTCTTATTTACATATATTATAAAATACATCAAAATGTACAATATATGTAAAAATAAAAGTGTTGCAAAGCTGCGCTCATAGTAAAATATTAAAAAATATATTAGAAATTGAGGTAAAATTAGGCGAAATTGCGTATTTTTCATGAAAAATTACGAATAATACGAAATTTGAGCGTGTGTAAATTACATAAATCCGAACAAAATGCAAAAAATATTGTTGAAATCATACAGGATAAACCTTTTAATATTAAAAAGGGAAATAATTTAGTCAGTATAACAAACTCGAATTTTAGTCTTATTTCATGGGCCAAAAACACGGCTTATGAACCCTAATCCTTTGGATGATAATTTGATGGCCCCTAACGGCCGAGGGCCGAGGCTCTCGGTTATCGGCCCATACTTTAAACAGGCTCTTAACATTCACATAAAATACGCATAATATAAGATTCTAATATAGGGGTGCCGAAACGACGGGACCGAAAAGGCAACGGGACCGAAATGGCAACGGGACCGAAATGTCGGGACTGAAACGGCGGAACCCAAATTTCATTTTGCCTTGAATGAATGCTTTCATTGTGTGGCGTTCAACCTGTTATTGCTTGTTTTTTGTAAGCATGAAGAAAGACGGGGTTATCTTTCAATCCGAAACAAATAGGTATTTTATGCTTTGCGGCATCCTAAAAAGTTCTTCTACTAATAGTCCGATAGGCCGTGACATTTTTTCTTTACCATTTTATGCAAGCTGATCTTCAAATATGTAATTGATCTTGCTTAATCAGTACTTAATCATCACGTCAGCTGTCCCGATAGCGGTGGATGCGGCTTCGGACGGCCGCAACATCCTCCAGTCAAAGCAAAAAGAATGGCGACACGATTACGGAAGATCGTCACTGATCGCGGTAATGTCCTTCAAACTTTCGCAATCGAGATTCGATTCATTTCGCTTTACGAACTTTGAAAGTCTGAATAAATTTTTAATGTAAAACAGATTAAATTATCCAAGTTTCAAATAAATATCTATATTTTCCGTTTATCGCTGAAGTGGTGATTTTAATAATTATAAGGAATTTATAAATAAAGATAAACATTTTATTCTCTTGCGAAATAGAAAATAATAATTTATTATTATTAAAATGTAGTTTTCGCTTCTGTTTGTATTATTTCCTTTTGTTTAACATATAATCATATTTGTAAATCTGATTTCATAGATTGTTGCTTATTAGATTTCTTTAAAGAGAAGGCAAAGTTTGCTGACACATTTTATTCAGTAATTATTGTGAATGTTATAGTAAAATAATGCTAACAGAGCTGTAATTTTGAACAGCTAATTTAGAGTAGATTACTACAATTACATGAATTACTCCTTAATTATTTGAAAATTGCCGTTGTCAAAATGAACGTAAGATAGTATCGTATTAATGATTTTGCAATTAAGCAAGAACTGTGATGAATGTTCAACAAACCGTCACACTTTAATTAACTTGAGATTAAGAGTTTACAGTTTTCTTGTTATTTAAATATTCATTTTATACTATCAGTTTCAGACAAAAATCTACTGTGTGTTGTCATTAATAACCTACTAAATAAAATTACCTTTTCATGATATGCTTACATCAAGTGTAATCATTTTCAGAAATATTTATCTTATCTTCTGGTTTTATAATAAAGAATTTTTAATTTCATCGAAAACTATTAGTTTAACATTAAAATGAGATAAGAGAAAGTAGTGGGACACATTGGGGCACTTTTTGATTAATGATTTCTGTATGGGAAGGTGTTTTAGCTTCAACATATTTAAACATTTTAATTTTTTTATTCAATTGCAATATAATAAAATAAGTTGAAACTGGTGTGAAACAATAATAACTAAAATATATTCTTAAAACACCATCAAAATTTTTAAAATGCGCTAGGCCTTTCGAAAGATCTGAGTCTTTCTTCGTCAGGCGCAAAAAGACGTGCTTCTACTATGAAAGCAGCAGCCGAACTATTATTTATTATAATCAATATAATAAATAATAGTATAATTATAATAAATTATAATAACATTTGTTCCCACAAATACTTGCAGATAAAAAAATAAATGCAGATAAATTTATAAAAAATTAAGTAGTTTTCTCACTGTTGTTTTTCTTTGTGTTTAAAATACACTTTTATTTAACTCAACTTGATTTTTACTTACCCATCATATGTAGTATAGGGTAAGTCTTGTAATCGTTTTGAAAATCGAAAAAAAAAATGACGGATTTACACGTTTCAGACACTGGAGATTCCGAAAAATATATTTTTAGAAAAAAAGTTATTTAAAATACTTAAAAAAAAAATATGTGTATTTTTCTTATTTATACATATACTAAGTTTTACTTTACTATATTTAAATGTATGGCAATGAAAATTGCCTTTTTAAAAAAATTGGTGTAGCTTTACGCTATTTTTGCTTCACTTTACTTATTAGCCAACGAATCTCTTTTTGTAACAGTTAAACATACCTTTCTCTTCATTTTTTCACTTGTTTCTTTTCAAAATTATCCTTTTTTATTCAATTATCTCATCCTATTCATTATTATCATTCTCTTTCGATCTTAAATCACATGTAATTCTTGATTGGCTGCTCTACGCAAGCTAAATCTTGATTGGCTAGCTTACTAATTTCGGATTGGCTGTTGAAGTTGACAATGTAATCCATAGCTTCTTTTTCGGTTTTTAGTGCACTTTTTGCAGTTTTTTCAAAATTCTTTTCTGGAATGTCAATGTTCTCAGATCTAAGGTATCTGAGCTCAGGGACTTTGTCATTGACAACCCTGTTGATCTTATTCTTGTACAAGAGGTTCGTACCACCCATGTCAGGGACCTCAATATTCAAAATTTATTTCACTCCTCGTATAGAAAATAATGTTACTACGCCTTACAGCGAGACTGCTATTTTCGTGAGCAGAAGGGTCACTCATGCTCATATCCCTTCTCTTTCCCTTAGTATGCTTGAAAATACAGACGTTAAAATTTATTTAGACCAGCGAAATTCTTTTCTTTTTTCCTCCATCTATCCTTGCAGATGTCTTTAATTTCCATCATCCCAGTTGGTGTCCAAATAGCAATATGGATCATTTAGAAGAAACCCTTCATAATTACTTTACTAATAACGGTATTGAAATTGCTGCTCCTACTTCCCCCACTCGCTATGGCCCGCAGGGAAATGGTACGACTATTGACCTGGTTCTACTGAATAATATTCATTTCCCCTATTCCATCCCTCTCTCTTAACTCTGATCACCTCCCAATTTAAATTAACATTGATTGTGTAACCCTTCTCTCCCGTCTTTAATCTCTTCCCATGTTTACGATTGGATTTCTTTTACTAAAACAATCAATGATTCTCCACCCCCATTTGGCGGCATTCTTTCTGTCGTGGATATTGAAATGGCTGTCACAAATATTACCAAACTTATTCAAAATTCTCTGGAGGCGTGTAAATGTCACCAGGCGCTACAAAATTATCAAACCCTCCCTAAAAATATCAAAGATAAAATCAAAAATAGAAATCGTTTAAGAAGACTGTAGCAAACCAGTAGGGACCCTAGTGTCCGTTCTGACATGAATCGTTTAAATGCGATCATCAAACATGATATCTGTCTCTTCAAATCCAACAAATGGACTGACTTCTTAACTTCTCTGATCCCCACAGATAACTCACTTTGGAATTATATGAAAAGGGTCAGAAAACCTTTTACCCCTACTCCCCCTTTTAACACGGATACTGGACACAAATGCTTCGATAGTGAAAAAGTGGAGGTGTTAGCCGATCAATATGAAAGTGAATTTCCCCTGCATCGGGATGTCTTCGATGCTGACACTATGAATCAAGCTGACCATATTGTCAGTAGATTCTTGGCCCGTGAGGCTGTCAGACCAATTGAACCGACTACCCCTGTAGAGGTCTTTACAGTGGTAAAAAATTTTCCCAATATGAAAGCCCCTGGGCATGATGGGATTACTAATTCGGCCATCAAAAATCTCCCAATTCAATATTCTTTTTATCTAGCTAAACTTATTAATGCCATTCTTAAATTCCAGTATTTTCCCAATGACTCCAAAAAAGCCGTCATTGTCCCCATTGAAACCTGCAGAAGACCCTTCTCTGGCCAGGAGCTATCGTCCGGTTAGTTTACTCCCTGTCCTTAGCAAATTGACTGAACATACTTTTCTTACACGCCTTCAACATTTTCTTCCTGACACTCCCAGCATACAGCACACCAGTTGCTTAGGGTGGTCGAATACATCCATGATGGTTTGGACAACTCTGAGTACATTGGATCACTTTTTATTGATGTCGCGAAGTTTTTTGACACTGTTTGGCTCTCAGGCCTTACTTATAAACTTATTAAAAGGAAAGTTCCCACTGCCTATGTGCGGTTTGTTTTCAAGTACCTTCGCGGCAGAACATACTGCGTTCGGTATGCCAATATATGTTCTACACCTCGCCCGATTAAAGCGGGCGTTCCGCAGAGTTCGAAGTTGGGCCCCTGGCTATATAAAGCTTATATCTATGATATCCCCACTTCTCCACATAAATTATTGGCTATTTATGTGGGCGACACCACTGTAATGGCTCGTGACCAGAACTGGCTTACTATGCACGAGCATCTGCAACAACACATTCGTAAGCTATAATCTTTTTTCACCAAATGACGTATCAAAATTAATCCTACCAAATCACAGGCAGTTATTTTCACGCGTAATCGCTCTACACCTACCCCTCTCTATCTTAACGGCTCATTTGTCAACTTCCGAAGGGAAGTTAAATATCTGGGCGTCTTCCTGAACAAAACGCTCACTTGGCGAAAGCAAATCGAAAATAGCTTCCAAAAATTCTATAAAGCTAAGCACGATCTTGCCCATCTCTTGTACAGCAATGAGATGAGTATGGAAAATAAAATACTGTTGTTTAAGACGGTAGTCCGACCCATACTCCTCTATTGTGCGCAGATTTGGGGCTCTGCGGCCAAAACTAATCTCCAGAAAATTCAGGTTGGCCAGAATAAAACTCTTCGAGGAATTACTCGATCTCCATGGTACTGTAGGAATACGGCCATCCATCAAGACCTCCATATTAAACCAATAAGAACTATAATTAAAAATCAAGCCACTAAATTTTTCGAAAATATTTCTACTATTCAAAATCCTGCTCTACATAATATTTCTAACTATGATAAGAGGGCTCGTTGGAGAGACCAAGGGCAACTCTTCATTTTCCTGAAAATATCGACCCGGCATAGCTTCTCCCTGCCTTATTGCTATGATAGGGCTTTTTTGCTAGACGTTCACTGCTTCTACTGTAAATATTGTATATTCTTGTAATTATTTTTGTAAATTTTTCCTCCTTGTTTTTTCCTTTATTTCTATGCTATTTTTACTATTAATTTGCTAAATGTTTATTAATTCTGTATTGTATATTAATATTATATCTTATATTAAATGTATGGTGCCTGAATTGGGCCTTTTTTTATTTTGGGGATTTTGCCCCTATTCCGCGCTTTCCAGGGCTCAGTTGCCTGGTCATTGGCTATGGTTTGAAAGTTTTCTATTCCACAATTCTAGATAAGAGGTATGGAATCCATTCCCCGGAACTCTGGACATAATTTTATTCAAGTTCAAGGTCAAGCATTTTTGCTTCTTTTATACTTTTTTTACATGACTCCTTTAAGATGTGATATACAACTACTCATATACAGGGAGTGGAGTTGTTTGCAACTGGTAATCCCCTTGAAACGATAAACTGTTTCACTGTTTTAGAATTAGATTAGATGCCAGATAAAAATTAAAAATGTGTTTCGTTAATTTCTTTCAATGATATGATCAGGGTGCCTTTTTATTGTAAATGACACGACATTTTTTCAAAGCTATAAGCAACTTTCTCATTTAAGGAAAGGTTATTCCGGTAAACTTTTAAAAAAAATTATTTCTTTTTCATTTTTTAATCTAGACTAGAATATGCCCTCAAAACTGTTTTTTATTCACCCAATATTTAAGTGGTAACTACCAGTTTAACGGTCAACATACAAATTAAAAACTTTAAAGGCATTTTTCTTGAAGCAAGATTTTTTGATTCGGTGTCGTGTACCGACTTAGATCTAAACTGTTAAAGCTATCGATGTTTTGATTTTTCCAAGCTCTTATTTAACTTCCCTTGTTTATCCGTTCAACTCAAATTTTGCAATCCAATTTTAACACGCATCCTGTGCTACAATTGACCTAATTTTTGGTAGTGTGACGTATTTCCGGCGACACTGCAATATTCTGTAAAAAAATATTTAAATTTTGCCTCCACCATCCCTTAAGGGGCAGAAACCTTTGTCCAATAAGGATATGTAAATGTCATGATATATGTGATGATGTAAATGCCTTTGATTGCTTCAGAAATAAGCTGATGCTCTTCGATTGAACTGCGGCATTGTTAGTAAATGCACAATGTTTCAGTTCCGAGCAGGAGTAAATGGATGTGGGTTCGATATTCAAGCGGACGTTGATAATTTTTTTTTCTTGCCAGAAAGCTGAATTTTAAATTGTATGTACATTTTATTTTTTTTAAACAAACTGATTAAAAAAATCACTCCAAAAATCTTATTTCTTTTTAAAAGAACTATTTATTTCTATCAATTGTTTTTCATTTTTTTACCTATTTGGTGCATTATTATAAAAGCTTGATTTTAAAACATTTTCTTACTTGTAATTTATTGTAAACCAAACTAAACTTTTTAGTTAGATAACAAACTATTAAAACATTAAATTAAAAAAAAATCGATTTTTTAAACAACATTTTGGCAATGAAATATTAGGGCCAAAAATCCACTCCAAACTTCAAACACCTCCCTTTTTGTGAAATTTTGATTTATCTTATAAACATGAAGTTTGACATTCTATTAATGTAACATTTTTTTAAGAAACCGTGGGATTTTTTAATTTCAGATGTTTATTAAGGGCGCAATCAGATATGCCGATCTGAGCGCATCGTGCGTAGTGAACTTTGGGGATGATTAGATCGATTAAAATACCAAAATTTTTATGTGACAACGTTCGCACAATTAAACGAAAGTACAATAAATTGAATTGATTTTTTTTATGTTCAGTTTTTAGACATTAACAACAAAAAACAATCTCGTAAATGCCCTTAAAATCAAGCCGCATTCAGACAACCTCCTTTTAAGAAACATTTTAATGTATTTTCCTTCCTTTGCTTCAAAAATCTCTAAAAAAAAAGACTTCAAATTAGATTATAAATGGTATTAAGAAATGTGCATGATAAAAGAATGTTAGTGACTTAATTAGTAACTGTAAAACACTAACGAATTTTTATTAAATATTTTATTCGCTCAATATATATTAACCAGAATTAATGCAGCGTATATTACTTAATCTAAATTTCTGCAATACTGAGTTGAACTCCCATCAACGCATAGACTAATTACAAATAAATCTTTCTGATTGCATTAGTATTCCACAAAATGTCCTCTTAGTTTCCAAACAGCTAATTATTTCCTCCTGCACGTGTAATACATCCCTGGAGATGTAACGATACATTACGTATGTAATATTAGCTATCCGCTCGTAATAGTTTAATCAAAATAATATTTGGTATTTAATTCTACACAATCTGCTGATAATACCTCAGTATTTCACTTTCTAGGATTTAGTCATTTTCAGAAATTGCATTATAACGATCTGAAATGCATATCAGAAATGCATTCTTCATTTTGTATAAAAAATGATATAAAAATCTTATTATGTTCAATTATTGTAAATTCAATCAGTTGATATCATAAAAAACAGTAATTATAATTAAATGGATTTATAAAAATTAATTATTGAAATAATTATTTTCTGTTTACTTAAAAATTCCTTACCTCATTTAACTTCTTAAAAGATTAACTGGTAATTTATAACGCATGATTTTAACCATATGAGGTCTCTTGTCTGGTATATCTTTTCATACATGGGATTGGTCAATAGTTCTAGTCTGGCCTCATACTGCCAATATCGTTCGATATGATCGCAGAAGGTGTTTGATATTCATATACTCTCCGAGATGGTGTCCTCAGGTGGGTAATTATAATTTAATGGATTTCTACTCAGCTGTGTACTCATAATTAGATTGATTTATAAAAAATAATTATTGAAATATTTGTTTTTCTGTTTATTTAAAAATTCCTTAGCTTATCTACTTTCTTAAAAGATTGAATTGAAATGTATAACGCATATGTGAGGTTAAATATGTGAGGTTTTTTGTCAGATATATGTTTTCATATAAATGAAAGGTCAGTAGTTCTAATCTGACCTCATACTGCCAGTATCCGAGGCTAACAAAAAAGAAAGGCTACTGCGGTACTTTACGCGCATCTTTTTTTACAGACCGCGGGAGTCACGTGATGCTCGAATGCACCAATGCAGGTGTACGAAAAGAGCATCACGTCACTCTAGCGGTCTGTAAAAAAAGATAAGTGGGATGCACCGCGATAGCCTGTATTTTTCGTTAGTCTGGGCCAGTATCAGTCTGATATGACCGCAGGAGATGTTTGACATGGGGAGGAACCGTTACACGTCAATACGTACTGGAGGCTGCAAACTGCCTAGTCTCCGATACTAGAAGAAACAGTGAGGAATCCCTCTACTGGCTTTACAGCCACGGTGCTTCTTCAAAAGCGTCAGGGTTGGCCTTCACTTTAAAGGGTTCCGAATGAAGTAAAAAAAATGTGGTTCTAAATTGCTTCTAAAGATTAAAAAAAATCTTATATTTACACCTGGAGGCCTCAATAAGTTTGGAACCCCGGATGCAAAACTTCTTGGGATCATAGCTTTTTATAAAGGGGATAAAAAATGGGGTTCGCTATCCCCGTGTTCCCTCGCTATCCCCGTGTTCATTGCACCCGTCGTATTCCGCTTATGTGCCAACTCCGAAAAACATTTTAATCTATTTTATTTTAAAAGACTGTAAATATGTAATCAAATCCATATATCCAGAAGTCGTTATTTTGTAAATGTTTCTAAAATGTTTTGCAAAGAAATAAAATATATTGTGCAAATACAAAACACCTGGAAATAAGATTATTATTGAAATTATTAGTTATCATTGGTTCATTGTTGAAATAAAAATATGTATCTTAAAACTAAATTACTAATCTTGACCACTAAATTAATGTTTCGGGAAGAGGGGTTCTTTGCTTTTCTACTGATCTACAGTGTCTCACATAAGTGATGGGACACTTGTGCTTTACAAAAGGAAACTAATCAAATAAATTAAAAAAAACATGTACACATTTTTTTTGTGGGTGTGTTTCATACTTAAATTTAGTAAAGATTATTACATAACATACATTTTGTCAAAATATTAAAATATTAATTTAATAAAAATACAAATGTTTAGAACGGAGCAAAAAATAGCTCACATAAGTGATGGGACACCATTATATATGCAACAAAAATCGCCTGAAATAAGCAATAAAAATATTTTTTGGGGTTTTATTTTTATTTAAAAGCAATTGGCAATAATTTATAAAATCGTCTGCAGTATTTCTCTCCAGTTTGTTTTGGAATTTTTGTGTTTTTTAGCTCTGTGTAGTCATGAATGCTAAACGAAAAGAAACTTCGCCTGAAATTCGAAAATTAGTTATTAATTTGCATATTGAACGTGGAAAATCTATTAGAAAAACTGCTGAAACAGTTAACTTGAGTCGTTCAACAGTTTTCAATATCATTAAACGATATAAAAAGAATCATATGATTCAGGATAAAAGAAGACCTGGCTGAGCATCAAAGCTATCCAATGGAATAAAGCGAATTATCGTTCGAAATATTAAAAAAAATCCAAGAATTAGTGCTTCAAAAGTTGCTGCTGATTTACAAGCATTATATGGAATAATTGTTAATCCTGAAACTATTAGAAGGGTAATTCGATCTGCTGGATATCACGGTAGAGTAGCCAGGAAAAAATTCTTCGTAAGTGAAAAGAATAGAAAACTCAGACTAGCTTTCGCAAAATCCAACATAAATAAGAATTCTGATTACTGGAATAAAGTTATATTTGCTGATGAGAGTAAATTTAATATATTTGGTTCTGACGGTAGAATCTTGGTGTGGAGAAAACCCAGGGAAGAACTTCGCAAACAGAACTTGGTACCAACAGTAAAACATGGTGGAGGAGGAGTTATGGTATGGGGGTGTATGTCGTCCGCTGGAGTTGGTAATTTTGTTTTTATTGACAGTATAATGGATCAGTACAAGTATATTGATATTTTAAAGCAAAATTTGAAATCTTCAGCACGAAAATTGAACCTTCATAACGATTTTAAATTCTACCAGGACAATGACCCCAAGCACACTGCTCTGAACGTTAGACTCTGGCTGCTATATAACTGTCCTGAAATAATAAAAACACCACCACAATCTCCAGACTTAAATCCCATAGAGAATATTTGGCAAGAATTGGAATCAAGAATTCGCAAACACACCATTTCTTCAAAACAACAACTAAAATCGGTGCTTCAAGAAGAATGGGGTAAAATCACTCCAGAAATCACAAAAAAAATAGTCGAATCCATCCCAAAAAGATTAAATCATGTTTTAAAAGTAAAAGGAAATCCAACAAAATATTAAAACCTTTTAAAAAGTAAAATTTGTGGATAAATATTTGATGGAAAAGTAAGTGTCCCATCACTTATGTGAGCCATTTTTTGCTCCGTTCTGAACAATTGTATTTTTACTAAATTAATATTTTAATATTTTGACAAAATGTATGTTATGTAATAATTGTTACTAACTTTAAATATGAAACACACCCAAAAAATTTTTGGACATGTTTGTTTATTTATTTTATTGCAGTTTCTTTTTATAAAGCACAAGTGTCCCATCACTTTTGTGAGACACTGTATAAGTCTCCTCTCATATTTGGCCCACTGCAAAACCTTGTTCTAACATTTGATGCTCCGATTGAACCACAAATTTGCACAAATTCAACCAATAAACTGGTAAAATGTTGGAAAAGAGAATTGGCAAAATGTTGAACAATAAACAATTAAAATTCTTTAAAGCCAATGCGGTTGTGGTTTATTGATCTGATTAACAAGGCTATTTGACCGAAACCTCTGTTTTGAAGTGTAATCTGGCACACTATGAATATTCTAACTTGATTTGGCATTTGAATATGACACTTCCTGACTTGCAACTAATTTTCTAACCATTACCATATAAACTATCTTGGCGCTATTAACCAGCCTATTGAAAATGCATATAACTATTTGTTCTAATTGGCTGTTGAATAGCTCCATTTTTTGGTAAAATTTAATGTCATTTTCAATTTTTAACCATGAAGCAGATTATTTTAATGATATTTTGTATCTTCCGATTACGTTTACCGTAGAATTGAACAACTTTAAAATAAAATTTTTAACAGTGCATCGTGAGCTCAGTGGGCTAAATTGACATTGGGTAAACTATGCTTATTTAATAAAATAAAAAATATATATTTAATAAAATTTTGCATGGTCTTTCTACTAAAGCAGCGGTTCCCAACCTGGGTTACGCGTACCCTGGGGTACGTAGTGAAACAGTCGGGGGTACATGGGACTTATATCAATAATGGTGGATAACGCAAAAAATAAAACTTAAAATGAAAACAGAAAAACTTTCCGTTTACAAAGAGAAACTTGCGTAAAATTAAAATAGACCATTCGCATAAAATCAAGGAAAATGCCTAAACATAGTAATTGGTTGATTATATGTCGCCAATATCTCCATTCACTCCTAATAATGTTTTGCGATTTCGCGTGTGTCCCTCCTTTTATTTTGTTGGTTGATTTCTAGTAATTTTAGAAATACCCAGAAAAAACATGAATCGTATCGAGTCTTCTGGTTTCTACGATTTCATTTAAAACCCATTTGAAAGCATGCCATCATTTTAGAGTGCGATTGGTCAGCATTAGCATAAACGCATTAACTGGTGTTAATGAGTTTAGAGATTCCCCCTTTCTTTGTGAGTACTTAATTTGAAATCTTTAGCTAATATTTAGTGTTTTGACTGACTTTGAACTGAGGTGGGCTTTGAGACCTATAGCTACAAGGCTGTCGTCTCGAATGATCCATTTACATTTATTTTTAATCACAGAAACACATACACGACTTCAACAATTACATAAATCTGGACGAGAAAGTACAAGGAAATTTTACAACACCAAGAGTTACATCCGGGAGCTCCACAAAGTGTGTGCAATGGAGCTGGCGGGAGTCGAACACCGCCGGCCTTGCTTCCTACGCTATGAAGGGATTAGTGGAGTGGTGCCTTAACCACTCGGCCACGGAGGCCCCGTTTTGACTGACTTTATGTTGATATGATGTTGTGGTTCAAAATGAATACGGGGTTGAAAATTTGAATTCTGAAGAGAAATGCATTTAACATTGGTAACGAGCATAAGAACATTACTTATGAACGAAAGCAAAAATATTTGGAATGGGTTTATGTGAAAAGGGGTATGCATAAATGAAAAGTCTAAGCAAGGGGTACGTGAGAGGAAAAAGGTTGGGAACCGCTGTACTAGAGAATACACTTATCTTCCAAAATATGGGATAATATATAAATCCTTCATAAAACTCTTTTAAGTACTACATAAATATTCAAAACTGTTTTTATCTTTACTGTGAAATAAAGGTAACCTAATGTAGCTTAAGATGTGTCAATTAAAAATAAATTTCACTTATACTAAACGTTGAATTTTGTAAATTTATTGTAAGCTTTATACAAGCCTTATCTTCTATATTAACTAAATGTAAAGATTAAAAATAAATTAAAAAAAAAAGCCAAAGGTTCCAGTTAAACAGCTAATAACGTATATCCTTAGTCTAAAAAAGTAACTAACAACGTCACCACTGTAAATTAATTAACTGGAAGTCTTTCTATGCTAATATTAAAAAACCTGTTGCATATAAAAATATAAAAATTGGTAGTTTATAGAGAAATGTTCTATAAACACGCTGAAGCAGACAGTTTTTAAATCGGAGAATTATTTTAAGAGCTATTTAATGTTGAAGTCGGTCAAAATAGTTCCGTTAAAAAAAATTTATAGGAACAAAAACTTAGTAAGTTATCCATATTTTGCAAGGATATTAGTTGATAACCTTACAGTGTGCAGTATGCAATTATTTTTTTAGGTGGGAGAGTTCAATTTTTTATTCAACTTTTAATTATTTCGATAGAGATTTTTTTCCTATTCCGAAGCGACCATTTTTTATATTGTCGCCAATTGATAAAATAAAGCAAATAATGATATTCTCTTTCAATTAAAAAATGTATTTATACGTGGCTATTAAAAATAGAACCAGAGGGCCGGTGCGAGGATTTCGCACTGAAATCTAATATTTTTTAGGTACTTCTCTATCATCCCGTCGACCACTTTTCATAACAAAAAACTATAGCCAAACTGTAAGATTAAACGCCAAAAATGCAGTCCCATTTACTTGATGTCAGAAGCATTATACGTGTTTGTTACGTCATCAAGTGGTTTTTAATTCGACATTTGCGTGTATTTTTCATTATGTTTTACTGATTTATTAGTTATTTTATTAATTAAAATAAGAAGTGTGTCCTTAAATTTTTATGTTTTATTTATTTATTTATTTTGATTTTCCAATGGCAACGTTCTCCCGTTTATTTGGCGATAGTTTTTTGTTATGAAAAGTGGGCGACGAGATAATAGAGAAGTACTATTTTTTATCAATATGTAATATTTATTAGATGCAGGTTTAAACTTCTAAAGAAAAAGTAAGGATAAAAATATCTGAAAACAACATTTAGTTTTTAGTCAATCTAAAATATTATCTAATTTATTCCATCAAAGTTAGAGTAAAAACTGATTTAAGATTGCAAAAGGCACGCTAGAGAAAAAAAAATTAACAATCGTATTTCGACTGCATTAGAGGATGACGTCATCCGCTTCGGGAAAAACATAAGACATAGAAATATAAATCTAAACATTTCAATTTCAATGTCGCTTTTTAATCATAAATATAAAATAAACCAGTGCGGTGTTTTTTATTATAATTGCTGAGCATCATATAATGTGGTATTTTATTTTTGTGGCAACAATAATTTGAGGAAAACCTTTCATTTCTTTTAAGAAAACAATGCCGATTTAATTTTTAATTTTCAGCAAATTTTAATCAAAAACTTGTTTTAACGAAATTAAAGTGCGCTATGTCAGAAGCCTGTTCAAAATCCTTTCATATACTATCTCATTCGTCGTTCTGCGTTGCGTATTTTCTGCGAAAAAGGGATGTTGACAGTAGAAATAATACATATGATGATTAAAACTTTAAAATAATAATTAAATGATCACGTGTTAAAAGTAGTAAATGGGGAAAATTACGTCATAAAAAATTTACTTACACGTGAATATTAAAAGGAAAAAATAAAACTTTAAAATAATAATTAAATTATTACGCGTTAAAAGCAGTGAATGGGGGAAAATTGTGCCATATTTAAAATGCTCAAATAATAATTTCAAACAGTTACAATTTAAAAAATATATTTAGACGAGAAATTTGCTTATTTCGAAAAAAATTTACCCACTGTTGCAAATTTTAAAACAGCGCAAATAATATTTCCTTTCAATAGACACTTTCAGTCTGACGTCAATCATGACGTTTTGGATGGAAACTGACTCCAAACAAACCGTTGCTAAACAAAATTGCTATGTTTCATTTCTTATTAAGTATAAATAGTAGAAAATGTTACAACTGCATATAAAATATTAAAACACTTAGCTGTGAGATATAGCTATAAGATACAGCTATAGTATGCAAATAAAATAGAAAATATAACACAGCAACCCTATCTATATCCTCTAAGGGTTTTTTTCAGCTTTTACTTAAAAAATCTATTTTTATTTATAAAATATGTTTTGATAAATCGATACTAAATTTTGAATATATGTTTTATTTATATTAAATGCTTTGAGTAAGACAAAAATTTTAATTTAACTTTTAAATCAAAAAGTTGTGGTTTACTATTCATGGAAATATATTTCTTATAGAATAAAAAAGGCAAAATTAATATCTTTATCATTATTCAAGCCACATTCCTTTTTTTGTTGAAATCACGTTTTACATGCATTGTAATGTAAATATTGAGCCAAAATGCCTAGCTTCCAATTTTCGCTTAAATATTTTTTTTTCTTTTCCAACAGTGGGATAGTAATCACCAAAGTTTATTTAAAAAATAAAATACTTACATAAAACTTAACATATCTCTTTTTTTTTTACATAGACTTTTTTTTAAGAAAACTGAATAACTATAATAGTAACTTTTAAATAAAAATTAGTTTTCAAATGATGATAACGCTTAGAATTTAATAATTCAAAACTATATTTTCCTTTTTAAAAATAGTGTACTTTAAAATAAAGTATGTTCAAGACTATAATATTGTATTTTTTTATTCATGTACAATACATTCCTACACCGTAAAAAAATAGAATTTGTATTTATTCTTTTCTATACATTAAATGCAGTATTTTTATTTATTCTTAAAAGAATTACTTGCTAATAGAAATAAATCCACGAGGTAAAATACTTGTCGTTATCTATTTGGAAACACTTCCGAACAAGTTCAAAATTCTTTCAAAACTTTAGATTTAATTGTTTTCTTTGCTAACTAAGACAATACTTAGCCCCAAAGGAAAAGTTCTCACGAAAGAACCTGAAGAAGACAGACATTTTTTTTCTTCAATTATTAGATTAATCAAAATAAATAAACATGAACATTGAAAAGAAGCAGTCTTAAAAGTTAAAAAATGCTTACCTTCACTTTTACTTTGGAAACAAGAACGAAAAATCATGCGTCAAGCATAGATTATGTAACACTTTCCAACTCTTCCAAAATGATTTTACAAATCATTACCGTTTAATAAGGTGAAAGATAATATCTAAGTAAATAATTTGGAAAACGCATAACATATTTTAAAACCCAATTTTAGGAATATTAACAATATTCGGAAAAATATGCGAATTCTTTTGTGCAGCCCTGTATATGATCTATAGCTTTGTATATACGTTACATAGAACGCTAAATTTTTGTTCAGATAGGAAACGCGTAGCAAAGTTTAAAATTTTCCTTTTGGAATTTCCCTCAATAAACGTAAATGTACTCCAGAACTTTTGTGCTGCCCTGATTTATAGAATTTATACTCACCAAGTAATAGAAAAAAAAATTAATTAAATTTACAAACGCGTTAAGCAACTGAAAAAGCACTTCCAGCAATTATTGTTAACAGACAGTACCGAATTATTTTGTGTGCCTCTGTAAATGAACAATAAATGCTATACTCTCTTGTAAAACACCTTAGTCACAATTATATAAATTTCAATATAAATTTCAATTTGTTTGAAATATTTAAACATTCTTAAAATAAACTGGAAACTACTTTTCTCCATAGACCGTAATGCAACGGAATTCTTTTGAGTGTCCCTGTAAAACAAATTTAATTGCTATACACACCATATTCTATAGAAAGCCTCTTGTAGTGCACCTCAGTGATATATATCAGTTTCAATAAGTTTGAAATTGTATAACATCATTAAAATAAACCACAAATGATTTTTCCACATAGACCGTAATGTAACGGAATTCTTTTGAGTGTCCCTGTAAAAAACTATAAGTGCTACACACTTCATATTCAATACCGAACATGCCATAGTAAACCTCAATAACATATATCAATAGAATGACTATACATATATATTTACGCGAGTTACAGACAGACAGAAACTATGACTTTTCAACTATGTTGAAAAGTGTTAAAAATTATTCGATGATAATAACTGCTACATCAAATGACAGATTTTACTGTTTATTTTGTTATTATTATTTTCTTTTAGTTGTACCTTCTTGTTAAATGTAAAAATAAATCATAAAAACAATTCTTCTAAAATTAATAAATAACGTAACTCTTCTATATATTTTAAAATAAAATATCGCTTTTTCTAGTAATTAATAGTTTCAATTAAACAAATCAGCAGTTCAGCACGCCACACGATTCTAAGATAATTTTCTGTAATCAAAATGGATTGTAACTACCTCAATACGTCAATACGAGTTTCAGAGTACGTGCAGCTACATTTTACTCAGGGTTGTATTGGTTTTAACCAGGGTTGGGTTTAACTGCGGAAGAGAATTGTTTTAACAGTCCTGGTCAAAATATGATTTGACCGAAACTCATTTTGACTGGAAAAATATAATTTGTTAAATGATAAATTTAGTACAATATTTGGAAGGTTTTTCAAATAGTACTATATTTTAATTTTCATTACTTTAACATTTAACATTACAAAAATGTTTAAAGATAAGCAATTGTCAAGTAAGCATTGAAATATTTTTAATAATTTGATTACATATCTAATTTTATATGAAAAGGTCAAGGAAATTAAATCACATTAAATTAAATCACATTAAATAAAATAAACACTTTAACAATTTTATTTAGAATTTAAAAAAATGATTACAAGTAATAAGTGTTGCTGTATTAATCAAAGACGATTTCATGGATTATGCTGCATAGGATAACTTGGCAAATAATCTTTCTACAGATAAAGAGTTTTCAAATCCATTCATCAGGTGCATTATGAAATCTGCAAATTCCAAATTAATATTTTGTAATTTTACATTACTGCCCACAAAATGTCGTAATGCATTAGTTACATTTTAAGAAAATAAGATTTATGAAATATATGTTTCTGTTTGAAATACTATTACATAAGAAAAAAAATCCATCGATATTTAATAATACTTATTATAGTAATTATTATATATAATAAATATGGCATTAACATTCACATAAATATACAGTTTGAGCAATTTATGTAAGCTATTAAAGTTATTTAACAGCGTTGTCGCAAATGCTTCTTTAAAAATAGAACCCTGATCTGGATTATAACCACATAAGTCAAGAGTATTCCTTTCTCTTCAAACAATACCTTCTAATTTTCGTTCATTACTTAAACGATATAAAATCAGTGACTTAAGTGGTTTTTGCATGCAAAACCAGATTACATGCAGATACCATATTACGTTACCATATTATCATTTGCATGCAATACCACATCTAAACATAAAAATGTTCCTATATAAGTGATATCTTCATTAATTTGATTAAAAATGTGTTTAATATGAGTTTTGATACACCTTAAAATTAAATACACCTAACCTAGTTTAGTGCTAAAACAACATAAGTCAGGAAACGTTTTTCTGTTATTATTCTTTTTATTATTCATAAATTATAAACATTATTTCATATTTACAAACTTTGAAGTCCTAATTCTATAATCAGACCAAAAGAATTCATAAAAATTTGTTTACTTGTGAATAATACAGTTTTTTTTTTTTTTAATTTCTGAAAAATTCTGATTCTGTGACTTATGTTGTTTTTGAAATGACCGATTCATATATGCGTCAGTTCAGGAATTTCTTTTTGATTCAGAAATTCCGAATACATAACAGAAATTCTAAAAAATATTTTTTGGTTTATTTAATGACCGACGTTTCAGAGGATTGCATAAAATAAAAATTCTTCTTTCAGAATTTCTGTTATGAATTCGGAATTTCCGAATAAAAAATAAATTTCTGAAAGGCACGCTAATAACGCAAATCTATTAAAATTAGTTTTGACCGGTCAAAATTACACCCTTGATTTTACTAAAACAGGCTTTTTGTTTTTATATCAAATATTTTAGTGCCGAACTGAAAAAGTGAAGCTTCCCTAAGAATTGCGGGGGCAAAAAGCCAGCTCATTTTTTAATATCTGTTCAGTTATACAGAATTTTAAAAAAAATTGTAAAAGAAAACCTAAGGATGCTAATGAAAAACTATATTATTTAACACTGGAGAGAAATGCCTCACAAAAATATAGTTGAATGTGCATTATTTGCTCTATAAAACTGTTTGTTTAACACAACCGATTTTATTACCGACGGTATTATAAAACAAATAATTTTTAATGCTGTCTTTCTTGTGTGTTGTGCCATGTGGACGCGCCAAAATACAACGATTTCCCAGCAATTTTCTATGTTGTGAGAAAATGTTTATAACTCCCATTTTTCTGTTTCTCCGCCTGAAAAAAGATTTTGATTTTATACCCTTAATAATAGAACAAAAGTTATCAATAAAAAAACTATTCTTAATTCAAAATAAACACTAGTATTTATTATTACTTTGTAAAGAATTGAGCCTCGACATCCAGCTGCACTATGTGTCATTCTAGCATTTCCTGTGAGTACACTTAACTGCATACCTTCCCTCGCTATTTTTGCCTTGAAGACTAGCAGACGCCGAATTCTATTGTACTGTGAGCGGGGACAGTGATATAGTGGTAAGGCGTTACCCAAAGAGGGGTCTTATGCTTTGATCCTTGCCGAGTTCGTGGGAAAGAGTTCATCTGCGAGAGAAGCGATCTCTGCACACGATTTTTAGGTTTGCGCCCGAAACTTTGCCCTTTGTCTTAGAACGTCCAATGACGGACTTAGTGAAAACGAAACCGAGGGATCTCAAGGCGGCTAAGAGGCTGGAGAGTTTCGAGGGGTCGGCCTCGACAAAAGCCCCGTCCCTAGAAGAAGTTCTCCTGCGAGGATGAAAAAGGGAGAGAGGACAGTTTTTGGAGAGATCGAAAAGGAGAGTGTTGACTCTCTGGAGAAAGGAAAAGGAAACGTCAGTTTCGAACTCAGCGTGGTGTAAGCGCTAGTGAGGTCCGACCTCTAGAATTGATACAGCAGGTATCCGGTGAAAATCCCAGCAAAGTGAAAAAGCACACCAAGTGCGAGAGTGAGAGTTCTTAGACTCGGAATTAACGAGTATTAGTAGATCTTCCGAAGAGAAGGAACGGACGAGCCTTGGTCCGAATGAACTTTATTTTGTAGTCACGACTGACTGTAATGTTTAGAGACTTTTGTTTGTTTCAGTTACACTTGGAGTCAAGAGGTCATTAATTTATAAGCGATTGACTCACGAAAAATAATTAAATGCTGTATTGACGTCTTGTATATATTTTTCATTAGAATTAACATTGTTATACAATAAAATTCTATTTTCTAATTTATGCGAGAAATTCTCTGTGCCAACGATCCGATCTCGCTACCACACACCATCTTTTATCGGGTCGGTATAGAGGAGTTCCTACAACTGGTGGCTTGCGGTGATGGATTAATTAGCAGAAATTAATGACAATCTTCAAAGACAAAGAGTGGACTCTGAAATTTAAATCATCAAAGTGCTCCAAGAAAGAGTCTCCTTGTGACTTGTGACCTGAGTCTCCTTAGACGCCCCTGTGGATCAACACAGCATCAGAAAGAGAAATCTACCAAGAATTCTGGAGAGTGTTCCCCCACCAGAAAGAGAAATCTACCAAGAATTCTGGAGTGTTCCCCCATCAGAAAGAGAAATCTACCAAGAATTCTGGAGAGTGTTCCTCCATCCGGAAGAGTCCCCATCCGAAAAGTGTGATAGAAACCCCGTCTGTGCTCCTGGGAATCTCTGAAGTCTGTGCTTTTGACGCCCTGAAAGACTCTTAGTAATGAAGGTAAGCTCTTTTTATATTCAGAGTGGCTTTAAGTGTTAATAGTGTTTATATAGGTGTTGTAGGCTTTAAAAGAAAGTTGTATGTTTATTTTTGTGAGAGTAAATTTTTGAGAAATTTTTCCGGTAGAAAAAAAAAGTATGATGAGATATTTCCGATATAACTGTAACTTATTTAATAGACAAATTTTGTAGTTAAAATTAAATTATTGTTGAATTAATTTAATGCAAACTGAGAGTTGTGCAGTGTTACAAAATTTTAGCTGAATCTATAAATGAGAGTTCATTGAAAAAAAAAAAAAAAGTATCGAACGCATTTCATATTTTACGATAACAGAGTTGATTTTATATGTTTTTTGTGAATTATTCTAAATCTTTTAAGAGTGGATGCAGAGACTAAGACCACCATTGATTAAAAGAGAAAGGAATTGAATAAGACTTTTGCAATTTAAAATATTTTTACTGTACTTTTTGAATTTGAAATTTTTGTTTTGTGTAGAATTTATCCCATATGTATTTTATAACCAAATACCAAGGTGAATGTAGACGTTAGGATAGAGTTGCTTATCTTTATATGTTGCATATTTCCTATATTATTGCTAAGCGTACTTTTTTTATGAGCGTATATTTTGGTAATATTTTGACGCACTTGGTAGGATTTGATTTAATCTTATTGTATTGTTTTATATTTGTGGGAAAGATAATTTCTAATTTTATACTTTAAAAATGTCGGAGCTTAAATATTTTAGGAAAGCTGATTTGCAAACGTTAGCTTACGAATTTGAGGTCATTTTAGAGGAAAATGATACTGTACCGAAAATTATAAAAAAAAATAGAGTCGTCAGAGGGTTATGAGAAAGAGCTAGCTTTAGCACAAATTAAACTTATAGAAAAAGATAGGGAAAATAGATTATTGGCAGAGAATAAAGAGAAAGATAGACTGTGGGAAAAAACAGAAAAAGAAAAAGAGCGGGAACATGAGTTGGCTAGATTAAAAGCAACACAAGAGTCAGATGACCGAAGTACCGCATCTAGTAGCATCTCAGTTAGAACAAATCATTTACCCCTAAAAACAATTATGCATCGCTTTGATGAAAAGAATTCGGATATTTCGTTGTTTTTGAATTTATTCGAGAGACAGGCAAAAAAATGTAATCTAAATTCGGATGAGTTGGTGACGAATTTACTATCATTATTACCTGTGGGAATGGCCGAGCTAATTTTGAGAGAACCCGAAGACAAAATTGATGATTTTCAATATGTGAAAGAAAAACTGTTAGAACGCTATCGTTTGAATGCAGAGACATACCGACAAAAATTTAGTCAACATCCACGAAATCCTAATTCCGTTTGGAAGGATCTGATTTTCGAACTTAATAGTTTTTTAGAAGGTTGGTTGTCATGCTTACAAGTTTCGGATTTTGAGGGTTTGAAAAATTTGCTTGTCACGGACCAAATCAAACGGAGAGCGTCTCCAGAAATGCGCGAACATTTTATAGATAACTGGGCGGAGATTAAAGATCCCGAAGAGTTAGTTAGGCTTTTAGATGCGTACGAGGCAATCAAGCGCCCGTCTAAAAAAACTTGGAATCCGAAACTCCCTTTAGAGAAGAAATTTGAAAGACCCAGGACTTTTGAAAATGGGCGAAACGGTAACAGAAATCCGGAGACTAACTTTAACTGGAGGGATCGCGATGATCATAAAGAAATGGAAAGTGTTTACGAAAAAAGGCGAGAAGTCAAGTGTCACGCGTGTTTTCAAAGCGGTCACTACAAAGTAGATTGTCCGGAAATTAAAAAGAGAGATGTTGCGCGGGTCGGTCACTTAATAGGTAAACCGACACTTGAAAAAACCTTCTCCCCTTATTTGAGTAAAGTGTTAGTGAATGGAATTCAGACAACTGCTTTAACTGACACTGGGAGTGAAATTGATATCATCGCATACGACTTGGTCAGTCAAGATAAATTGAATGGAGATCACGTATGGATTAAGACTCCGCTGGACAGTAAATTATACTGTTTACCTATAGCAGAGGTCACTTTAGAAATTGAAGGCGTGGGGTTTATTGAAACGAAAGCGGGAGTTAACAATAAAGATTCAGATATGTTTTACTATTTGTTGGGTAATCACACTCAAAAATTGTTAGAACAGGCGAAGAAAAAACCCGAATTGATGAATGCAGTTTTGACACGAGCTCAAACGAGAGAAAAGGGTGGCCCAGCTCCGAATCCGGTAAATAAACAAATTATGATTTCCGAGGGGGGAAAAGAAATTTCTAGCGGAAATGTTGAAGCGGAAACTTTGATTTCCGAGGAAGAAAAAGAAGAGGATATTTCTAGCGGGAATGTTGAAACGGAAACTTTGAATTCAGTGAAAGAAAAAGAAGGGGGAATTTTTCGCGAGTGCAGTGAAGCGGAAGCGTTGAATTCAAAACTAGAGGGTGAAAATCTAGAAAACCCTATTGAACTGGTCAGTGTGGATAAGGGATTATCGCCTTTGTCGATTTGTGAGGGATCTTCGAATTTAGCAGAAATTGGAGGGAAGGATAGTCAAATTGAATTAGACAGAGATCAATCTCTCAAAGGGATTAGTAAAAAAACGGAAGGTGAAGAATCGCATTGTAATGCAGGAGATTCTTTGATAGTAGCAAAAGCCAGAGAAAATCGCGTGAGTGGGGGAAAGCAGGTGCTTGTCCCATTGCCTTATCAGGTAGATATTTTTGGCGCGTGCCTAGAAAAAGTGTCATTACACTTAGGGAAAGGGAAAGTTAAAGGAAATGTGTCAGGATACTTTGACTTCGGGAGAAGTTTGATGAATGATTTAGCGACCGCATTTCTAAAACGGTTCTGTGTTAAGATGAGAGATTCGATAAGCGATAGTATTGCATGTTGGTATCGAAAAGTTAAAAAGCTGTTGAAAGCGTTAGTATTTGGAGAATGGATAAGAGAAACGGAGGAAAATAAATTCGTGAAGGAATGTGTGTTTAATCTCACGAACAGGTTAAAAAGAGGTCGAGTTTTAGCCGTTGAAAATGTGTCAGAAAAACGAGAAAAGAGGAAATTTTGGTTTGACAGAAAGGCGGTGAAACGGAAGCTTAATGTGAAAGATGAGGTTTTAGTGTTAACTACCAGAAAGCCAATTAAAATGTCAGATAGTCGGATAGGGCCGGGAAGAAAGGAGTCAATAATTACGGAAACAAATTATATTGTGAATGTTCCTGGGAGGCGACAGAAATCCCAGATTTCTCACTTGAGTTTAGTAAAGCCTTACAGAAAACGGGTGGAGTTAGCAGATATCTTAACGCGGGAAATAAACGCACTTGAGGAATTCTGTTTACCGTATCTAGATGATATGGCGTTTTTTTTCAGACAGTTGGGAGGAGCATATGCGTCATCTAGAAACAGTATTAAAAAGGGTTAATGACGCGAAACTAAAAATCAAATTGGCGAAATGCAAGTTCGCTCAGAAAACCGTAAAATATCTTGGGCATATTGTAGGTGAGGGCAGACGTAGGCCAGCTGAGGCGAAAGTAAGGGCAATTAAGGAATTACCGGTTCCGAAATCGAAAACTGAAATTCGTAGATGTTTGGGAATGGCTGGATATTATTCCCGGTACATAAAAGATTATGCAGTGATTGTAGAACCATTAACGAGGGCGCTTAAAGGGAAAAATAAAAAAGAAAAGATTGCATGGAGCGACGAAATGGGAAAAGCCTTTGAGACTTTGAAAATGAGACTTACTGAAGAACCGGTGCTTTACGCTCCTAATTTTCAGAAAGAATTCATAGTACAGACTGATGCTAGTGACTTAGGTATTGGCGTGGTTTTGGCTCAAAGAGAGGGATCGGAAGAGCACCCCATAATATATTTAAATCGAAAATTTACTGATAGTGAGAAAAGTTTCTGCGCCACTGAAAGAGAGTGTGCAGGGATTATTTTTGCGATAAAAAAGTTAAGGCATTATATTGATGGACAAAACTTTTCTATCGAAACCGATCACAATCCCTCGGTGTTTCTAAAAAGAAATTCTGGAAATAATCCCAGGTTATTAAGGTGGTCCTTGGCTCTGCAACCTTATAATTATGCCATTTCTCATCGCGCAGGCAAAGACATTCCGCATGTTGATTGTCTGAGTCGAGTTTAATGAGATTTCTTGATAAACTTTTGTATATAATTATTTTAAGTTCTTTTTATTTTTATTTCACTGTGTTTTATTTCAATATATGTTCATGATTTCTTATCAGAGCGCGCAAGTAGAAAATGAAGGTAGTATTATCTTATTCATGTATGTTTTATTTCTTGCCACTCTGATGTAATTTGAGCTTGCAATTCTTTATCCGACTCTTAGAGATTCTTAGTGTTTCACCCTTAAGAATCGTTTGAGGAGGGGGTGCTGTAAAGAATTGAGCCTCGACATCCAGCTGCACTATGTGTCATTCTAGCATTTCCTGTGAGTACACTTAACTGCATACCTTCCCTCGCTATTTTTGCCTTGAAGACTAGCAGACGCCGAATTCTATTGTACTGTGAGCGGAAAGTTCGGACAGTGATATAGTGGTAAGGCGTTACCCAAAGAGGGGTCTTATGCTTTGATCCTTGCCGAGTTCGTGGGAAAGAGTTCATCTGCGAGAGAAGCGATCTCTGCACACGATTTTTAGGTTTGCGCCCGAAACTTTGCCCTTTGTCTTAGAACGTCCAATGACGGACTTAGTGAAAACGAAACCGAGGGATCTCAAGGCGGCTAAGAGGCTGGAGAGTTTCGAGGGGTCGGCCTCGACAAAAGCCCCGCCCCTAGAAGAAGTTCTCCTGCGAGGATGAAAAAGGGAGAGAGGACAGTTTTTGGAGAGATCGAAAAGGAGAGTGTTGACTCTCTGGAGAAAGGAAAAGGAAACGTCAGTTTCGAACTCAGCGTGGTGTAAGCGCTAGTGAGGTCCGACCTCTAGAATTGATACAGCAGGTATCCGGTGAAAATCCCAGCGAAGTGAAAAAGCACACCAAGTGCGAGAGTGAGAGTTCTTAGACTCGGAATTAACGAGTATTAGTAGATCTTCCGAAGAGAAGGAACGGACGAGCCTTGGTCCGAATGAACTTTATTTTGTAGTCACGAGTGACTGTAATGTTTAGAGACTTTTGTTTGTTTCAGTTACACTTGGAGTCAAGAGGTCATTAATTTATAAGCGATTGACTCACGAAAAATAATTAAATGCTGTATTTATTTGTATATATTTTTCATTAGAATTAACATTGTTATACAATAAAATTCTATTTTCTAATTTATGCGAGAAATTCTCTGTGCCAACGATCCGATCTCGCTACCACACACCATCTTTTATCGGGTCGGTATAGAGGAGTTACTACAACTTATTACGAGGGTCACACTGAATTTTTTGAAATACAGCTCAATGGTACAAGTTTAACTTAGTAACTGTTAGAAAGTTCAAAATACTACCCCCTCAAAGATCAATGCAGTTTTGTAGGTGAATTTTTCAACGATTAAATGCCTCAAGAAATCCATTTCTTGAAATAGATGAAAAATATGCTTTTATAACCGCATCAATCTCATCTTCGGAATGCAAACGACGCCCGGGTATTTTTTTTAGATTAAAAAATAGCCAGAAGCCAAACATAGCAAAGGAGTATAGGGAGGGGGGGGGGTTCTATCACTTTGATGTTTT
Organism: Maratus michaelseni; assembly: GCA_963931845.1. Classification (NCBI taxonomy): domain Eukaryota; kingdom Metazoa; phylum Arthropoda; class Arachnida; order Araneae; family Salticidae; genus Maratus; species Maratus michaelseni. The sequence continues at coordinate 217,613,371 of OZ007588.1, forward strand.
TTTTCAAGTAATTCGACTGTAATCGTTGCTGAATGACAAGGTGCATTGTCATGGTGAAGTATGAATCCCTAACATCCAACTCTTTAAGAATTTTCTGAAAAACACTTAGGGGTGCACCAGTTAGCTGTAACTGTCTTCTAACCCTCTAGCTTTGTGGCTTTGAACAGCCCTGTATTTCTGAAGAGTACGGCATACACTACTTTTTTTCATTGCTCGTTGTCTTTTTCACCATTTTTGGCTTACAGTCATCTTCAAAAACACATACTTTACTTTCTTGCGGTGTTGGAACGTCAAAAAATGTATGTACGTCTCATCACCAGTTATGATTTTTAAAAATAATGCGGTGCCCACTACCATTAAGTAGTTTTAGGTTTTGTTCCCTTTTTCTTACACATTGTTCCTCTTTTTTATCTGTTAAATTATGGAAGACATAACGGCAAACTTTTTTTTCATGTGCAGTTCTTCATGAATATTTTTATATATAGCTGCGGATCAAATGTTAAGTTTCTTCTGTATCATTTGGTAGGTACAGCAATTATCATTGATTAACAGTTTTTGTACGGACACTATATATTTTGGGACAAGCTGACAAAGGTCTTCTTGTGTGTTCTTCATCCAGCTGAGAATTTCGACCTCTTCTAAATTCTGTAAACTATCTGAGCACAGCCGGATAAGATGGAGCTTCATCACCATGTGCTAATTGTAGACATTGGAGGCATTCTTCTTGATTTAGCCTCACTTTGAAATCATAGAAAATCATAGTTTGATACTGCTCTCGCACGAACTTCATTTTCTCTTCTTTCAAAATTTATTGTACGATAGCTAAATTTCAGTTGTTGCCACAGCATATCATCTGCAATTCAAATTTAAATATACGACCATTTTTTTTCATGTCGTCTGCCCTTGTTTCACAAACTGCGTTATCCTCATATTAATATGACAATATTATAGCATTAAAATATTAACTGCAATATTGAAAAACAAATTCGAGCATATTCTGATGCAACTTATCTTTTGACCAATTTAAGTTGACTTGATATTAATTTTCTGATCAACATGAAATGAAAATTTGTCTTTTCACTGACAAATTTTAGTTTAACAGCAAAAGCATCTTATGGTCACTAGTAAATGTGCATTTTTTTTTATTATTATTTGCTCTGGGAAGTCAATTGCCAACTGTAACTCAACCATTCATTACTTTATATTATAATAAACAAACAAATGTTTGTTGTTGAGATTGATTAAAAAAAAATTCCTACTTGAAAATTATTTTAAAAGTCACTAAATTGAGCTCCAGTTTTGAAACAAATTTCATTCGAAAGTACACTTTTCTGCTATTCGATTATTTAAAAATTTAAATTATACGACATTTAAAGTTGATGTATGAGCGATAAAAACTATACAAAAGCGGCCTACAAAAATTGACAAGAGAAAAAGTCCGTATTGAAAGAAAAAAGATTTTGTTTCAAATAGCATTGTATGATGCAGTTCTAATTACGTGCTTGGATAGCATTTTTTCAGGTGTATATTCTGGCACGTGCTTATGTTAGTCCAAGCTAATGCGCAATAACATTCTTTACACAAATACTTCAAACAACAGCAACAGAATTCTTCAGTAAAAATACTCATTCTTGAATTTCAGTTATTCTAAATTAAAACTTATGTACGTGTACAAAAATGGTTGAATACTTTTAGTTTTTTTTTCTAAACTTGGAGACACGAAAATTCTGCGAGTAAAGACGACATTTATTAATAAGAATATTACAGTTAATGAAATATCAAGATGGCTTATTTTTCTTGTAATCTACGTCCTGCTGCATTTCATTTTTGCCATATCCATTATTGATTCATATTTTGTCATGAAAAAAACATAAAATAACAGTTATGTAACTTTTTTGATCGTAATAGAAAATTAAAATTATAATCATGCTTAAAATTAAATAAACATTTTTGAAAAATGACATCCTACCCCTACTTCTTTTACATAAGGCTGTTATATTTAAGTAAAATTTTAAAAATGCAAGATAAGAAAAATCTAATTTCATGGGGGGGGGGGGGAGCTTTTATCAAGATTGCGAAAATTTGTCTGTCACCGAATTTGAACAGGAAAATACCTAACATCTTCTAAGACTATGAAAAATACTTTCCAAATTATCTCAAATAACTGTCATTTTTACCGAGACTTTTCTAAATCAATTCTGAAATAAATTTATCCCAAAGGTACTTGTTTTTTACAAGCAAGGAAAATATCAGTATTCTGAAAATTTTAATGAGTGTTTTTCGTTTAATATTTATTTTATGCGAGTTATGTTCATTAAATTTACTATTAAATTCAATGTATGACTTATATTTATGTTTAAATACATTCCGTTCTTTGAATAGAGAGAGAGAGAGAGAAAGAAAGAAAGATTCAGTAAAACGTGTATTTTTAACTTCCAGCAAAATTTTAACCCTTTGAAGCGCAGTGGGATATTTTATATGCTACTTAATTTCAATCAAGATTTGACCCAGAATTTTTAAACAAAATTTTCAAGTTATAACTTTTGTGAAAAAAAAAGGGGGCTGCAAAATTGCATTTCTTTATTTTCAAATAATTTCTTTTTTTTTAAATTCTGGTGTGAATTCAACATTACAGAAACACAATCACTTGCTTCTTAAAAAATTAGAACACTGGTTACTTGATAATTTAATTACTTTCCGAACACGTATAGTGTAAAGAAAGTTTTCTAATCATAATAAAGCCTGATTATGGAATTTATGGTATATCTGTAGAATTTAAGGTTCCCTGAATCCGTTTTCGCTATTATGATAATGATTCCATATGTATGTGAGTATGTATGCGTGTATATTGATATTTCTTTCACATTTTTAGGTCACCAAAGTACGTTTGTGTGTGTGTGTTTTTACGATGATATCTGTATATATGCATGTAAGTGAAAAGGATAGCGTCCAAACTGTAATGCCACTGTTGTAAGAACTGTATTCATTTTCGTATAAATCGAGCAAAGGTTTGGCATCTAAACCGTTTTTAAACATTTTTCAACGATTTCGTGACCAGAAAAAAAGATTTAAAAAAAAACTCACTTATTCAAAAAAATATTTTTATTGTTCACGCTCCTCTTATGTTAATTCAATAATCATGTTTCCACGGAACGTGATTTAACCTTTTAACAGTTTAATTTTTTTGACACAATAAACTAAAAATTGGGGAAAACACCACTTTATCCATAATAAGATATTTGCTTTATGTAATCGAATGGTACAATGGAACAGTGTAATCAGCAGAATGGAATATCTAGTGCGTACCAACTGAATTTCCAGGTCATAGGTAATCGACTTGCGAGGCAAAAGGGAGCCGTGAGAAATTTAAAAAGTTAAAAATTAAATTAAAATATTTAAAATATATAATGATGAAATAGAAGTTTGCCAATTATTATGTAATCGAAAAGGTCTGTGCTAATTAATAAAACAAACATTACAATTAAAATTTACTACTTTTACAAAAGTATTTAGTAATGAAGCAAGCGGACACTTCTTGCTCAAGCGGCGGGCGTTCAGGCAAAACTGTTAAGGGGTTAATTTGGTTTTAAAAAATTTACAATAAATTTTATTAATTTAATAAAAGCATATGGAAATATAATTATGGCGTGTTGTTTAGGGAAAATAACAAAATAGCTACATTTAAAACAACTTATAACTCCCATTGGCATGACTGTATAAATTAATCTTCAATATTTATTTTAATTTGCATGCCTTAATCTCAGCACGAGCGGAATGACATTGGAATTGAAAATTACTTCATAATTTCAGCTTTATGGATTAAATGAATGTGCACGTTTTCTTTTTGAACATGAGGTCATTTTCACTAGTGAAAACATTTTACTTTTGTAAAATTACGATCTGAATTTTTATTTTTACTATTTATTATAACACATGGTATTCTGTAAATTGTTCGGAAAGTCGAATGGAGTCAATGCAGATTTTTTTTTTATTTTAAACTATTAAGCCACAATTAAGAATTATCTCTTCAAAAGAATAAATTATAAAGAAATTTAATTTGGAATTTCTAATTAATGACACGCCAGTTACGACTTTTTGGAATAATTTGATGTGAGAAGTAAGCTGAGCCGCTTATATCCTGTGAAAAGTAAAAATATTTATTATAATAATTATCTATCGTCTAATACTTATAGAATTTAAGTTCCCCATCTGTGATAAATAGATGACTTCATACTATCCATTCAAGAAGACTTTTGTTAATTTCATTCTACACGAGATATTCATTCGTAAAGTCGTAAGTGATGTGAATTGCTGTGAAAATCTTAAATTAGATTCTTAGGCCTTAGTTTGCTCTATTGACCTCTTAACCTTCTCGAATGAATGGAATCGTTCGACTGACACATTTTAGTGTATGTAGCGATAAGTATTGTGCTAATATCGATTGTTTATCTCGTATGTAAAAGAATTAGAAGATTCACGTAATTCAAGTAATATTTGAATCTGATCAAGTGATTTTTAAAGACATTACTTAAAAGCTTTTAAACCCGATTTCTGTTCTGTAACTTCGTTTAAAACTGTTATACGATGGAGAGAACGTCTTTAAAACTAGTAAAGCACAGGGCGTTTCGAAAAAAACATAGTTTCTCTCTTCTTCAAAAGTAAACAAGAAAGAAAAATTATGCATCAAGCATAGATTATGAAACACTTTCCAACACTGACAGAATAGTTTTACAAACCTTCGCTGTTTAATAAGGTAAATAAAATACCTAAGAAAATGCAAAACTCATTTGAAAACCAGATTTCAGCAATAACAGGCCATAGCCAGAAATGTACTCTCATTCTTTTGAGCAGCCTTGTATATAATCTATAGATTTGTATATACTCTATGTAGTATGCTGCAATTTAGTTTAGTATAAGAAAACACGTAACACAGTTGAAAATTCACCTTCAGCAGTTTCTACCAATAGACGGAAACATATCTGAATTCCTTTGTACAGCCCAGTAAGACCTTAAGATTTGTATACACGCCACATATTTAATTAAAGTTTAATTCAGGCAAAAACATGCTGTAAACTATTGAAATCACACTTCCTAGAAATTATCATACAGAAGCGACCATGTATTCAGTTTTTTGCGTCGCCCTGTATACGATTTCATTTATATTCAACAAACATCTCTTAGTATACTAAATATATTTCACGTTCAACATGCATAACTCTGTAAAATAAACCCTTTAAGCAATTTACGCTGATACACAGTAATGCATACGAATTCTTTTGTGTAGCCCTGTATATAATGCACATTTTTGCATACCACATGGTATGCAAAAACGTAGTTAAACGCATACCAAACTGAAACCGCCCGGTCCAGCAATCATCACTTAAAGATAGTACTTCGAACAAAGTAATGCATCCGAAATATTTTGTGTATCCCTGTAATTGAACGATAAATGCTATGCACATCATATTGTACAACAAATATCTTGTAGTAAACCTCAGTAATGTATATCAATATCATTGTATTTCAAATAGTGTAACTTAATTAAAATACGCTGCAAACAGTTTTTCCCCATAAACCATTATGTAACCGCATACTTTTGAGTGTCCCAGTAAATGAATGATCAATGCTTTACGCTCCATATTCTACAGAAAGCATGTTTTGGTGCACCTTAGAAAATGATATCAATTTGATTATGTTTGTAGCAGTGTAACACGATTAAAATGCACTGCAAACAATTTTCTCACAGAGACCATAATATAAAGGAAATCTTCTGAGTTATCCTGTAAACTAATATAAGTGCTACACGTGCTACATTCGATAATAAGCATCTTGTAGTGCATTTCACTGATGTATATCAATTTCAATATATTTGAAATAATGTAACTTCATTAAAATATACTGCAAAGGATTTTTTTCCCATAGACCATAATGTAACGGCATTCTTTTGAGTGCTCCTGTACACGAAGCATAAGTGCTACATACTTCATTTTCAATACCGAATATACCATAGTAAACCTCAATAACATATATCAATTGCATGGCAATTCAAATATATTTACGCGAGTTACAGCAAGGACAGACGGCAGACAGACAGACGGACAGACAGACAGACGGACAGACATACAAACCGAATTCATAAACACTTTTCAACTATGTTGGAAAGTTTTAAAAAGACGTGATATCTCTTTCACAGTGAGAGAACGCCAGAGAGAAAGCCAGATGAGAGGGTAAAAACTTTTAACCAAAATCTTTAACTTTTTAACCAAACAAAAAACCGACTTCAATGACGTGGACAGTTAGAAATTATTTATTAAATTGGCAGTTTTGTTAATCGCACTCATACTAATTGGTTTTATATTAAATTCAAACATTTGCCAGGGATTTTTGGTCTAGTCTGTATTAGCGTACAAATCCCTGCGCCGGAAAAATATAGTTCTTCAAATGAAACGAGTCTACCGCAGAAATCTCGGGTAAATTTAAACCCTTTACAATTTTGATTTTTTTTTTTTTTTTTACCGATACTTTATGGCATAAAAGTTTTTAACGATTAACTGTTTGGTTAGTTTTCCCTACAACAATCCTAGATACATAAAGAAGAAGAAAAATTTTATTTGGTTTTCTTTTATTGGGAACATACATCTGACTTGTGTGCTTGATGCAAATATCCGCTTACAAGTCATCGTTGAGAAGAGGACTGGATAGACACAAGGAAATAAAATCAATGAAGAATTACAGCTCAGACCTCCACAAAGAGTGTGCAATGGCGGTAACGGGAGTTGAACCCGTCGCCCTGACTCCTACGCTCGCAAGTGATTTGCGGGGAGGGTCCTACAAAGATATTTATTTATTTTTGTTGTTGTTGTTGTTGAATTTCTTCTAGTGGTTAAGGCACCACTCGGGGCCTCCGAGATGTCGCTGTGTTAATCGCTTCAGAGCGCAGGAAGCAAGGCCGGCGGTGTTAGACTCCCGCCAGCTCGATTGCACGCACTTTGTGGAGCTTCCGGATGTAACTCTTGGTGTTGTAAATTTCCTTGTACTTTCTCGTCAAGATTTATGTAATTGTTGAAGTCATGTATGTGTTTCTGTGAATAAAAAAAATGTATATGGATCATTCGAGACTATAGCCTTGTAGCTATAGGTCTCAAAGCATCACCCCCTTCAAAGTTCAAAACAGTTGAATTTCTAAAAAAGTACTTAACCAATTTTGATGAAATTTAAATGGGACCAATTCGAGAGTATCCTCTTTCAATTAAAAAAAAATCACATGAATCGGTCGCGTAGTTTCGGAGTAATCAGTGAACATACATATAAAAAACATACATATATGTCAAATCGAGAACTTCCTCCTTTCTTTGAAATCGATTAAAAATAAGAGACGAAAAGAAATTACCAATCAGAAATTTATTTTACACTACAAGTTAATAAGAAGGAAAAGATTAATCAAATACATCAAAAAATAAAAGCAAAGGGAGGGGAGGGGGGGAGTGGTTTGAGTGAAGAAAATAAGTAAAATGTAAAGAAATAAAAATACCTTTTATTTTCAAAAAGTCATTTTATTATCAACTGCTGTTAAAAACCTTTAATAATGAATTCAGATAAACACGCGTATTGAAACTTTTAATTTTGTCTTCACTGAATTATATTGAAATGAGAAATGTATTTACATTTTGAATCCGAAAATAAAGTAATGAACATCTTTACCGTTTGCTTCTAGCTGTTTTATTACACTTTATTTTTATATAAATTTTCCAGTCTATTACTCCGTATTCAAATTCAAAACACTCAACTAAAATAAATTTCTTTTCATATTATGTTTGTTGGTCCGCGTAATGTAATTTGATGCTAAAAGAATGAATTTTTCCATTCACGTACCACGAAGCATTTATTCAGTTTAGTTAATTTATCAGACTTGATTACGTTCTGATTCCAAAGTATCTTATATGCTTTTCGAGCTTATTTTTGGAAGAAATACTCAGCTTTTCCATTCAAGATTATTGGATTTTTGTGACTTTTGATTCAATTAAATCAAGTGTAACTGTAAAAGAGAATTAAATTCTGAATAAAAATAAGAAGCATCTTTTCTGCTATTCATTTAATGAAAAGATTTATTCATCTAGTCATAAATTCTTAGAAAAGTGAGTTTATAAATCTGCAATATTTTGTTAATTCTGCTGTTTATTTGATTGGGAATTGGAATAAAATAAAAAAATAGCACAATTTAGCGGTCGAATTCAAAGACTTTGCTTAAAAAATGTAAAGCAAAATTTGAAGATTAAGTTCAGTTTCAAACATAAATTGACGGTTTAATATACAGGGCGTCCCTTCTTGTCACTAACACCAGTAAATAATTCCAAAACCTTCAGTTTTGAAGGTACTTATACTTCCAATTGTAAAAATGTTACTCCATCATATTAAAAGTCATTTAACTTAAAATAGTTCTTTTTGTAAAAGTTACGATATTTATGTATTATATTTTAAACTAATAAAAATATATGACATAATTTTGATGCACCTTCCTTTGCATCGGAGAGCATTTTCTTAGAGTATTATAAAACGAGTGAAAAGTATAATTATTCCCTGGGCGTGTGGGGTAGCATATGAGACAGCAAGTTTCCAGCATATGTTTCCACACAAGTAAATTAAAAGAAGACATTTAAAATGCTCTTTCTGCGATCACTTCTTCAATGCTGCATATATCTGCAAGTGCATAAATCTCTGTTATAAAAACCAGCTTATTTATGTCAATACAAATAGTATTACTTTTATTATATTAATATGTTTAAATGTTATTAATGTTGTAACAAACAAATGTTTAAAATTAAATTTTGTTTGATAGATTGAAAAATCACATGCTGGAAAATTACTTAATGAAATCACAGAATATCGGTAAATTAAGTTACAATTACCAATTAAACTTTATTTTAAAATAAATTTTAGCTCTATACAATTCAATTATGTAATATTTAGAAGCGAATATATATGCAACCAAAGCGATATCGATATTGCATGCCGCGACTTCTAATGTTACTTTTGATTTTAGCGTTATTGGCGGAAACATTTATTCTTTATAATATAGATTGGTAAAGGTGTACATATATATTGGGAATAAACTGCTACTAGCAGCCTTCTCAAATAACATTCCTCGTCTGTTATCATATCAGACTCAATCGATTCCAAATCGATCATCTGAACCAAATATTACTATATTCAATTCAGATCCATAACCTCCCATTGTCACAAAATACATAGGAAGTAATAAATCTTTTGATTCACTTTGTTCATTATAGAAGTATGATTATTTGAACAATTCTTGGAAGCTGATGGATACCTTGCAAAGTTTATCCGGCCTTTACGAGGCATCCTTAATATGCATCTATACAGTATATTTTTACATAAACAGCAGATCTTCAATGATAGTTCCCTTTAACTTTTACACGTTTTTCCTTCGGATGCCATTAAAAGATGGTATATGATAAAAAAGATTAAGTTGTCTAAAAATGAAAGAAAACTTCGTATAATAATTGCCGTATTTGCATAAAACTCGCTATATTATACAGTTTGGCATGCATGGATCTCAAGTGCAAATCGCGACATTATTTACAATCCAATCTCTAGCAGTATTCAGAGAAAATTGTTCAATGAAACTATCTCGTTGGCTAACTCAGGAATGATATTGGATTTAATCAAAGTGTTCAAACATGGACAAAAAAACAGTGTTTTTGAGAAACATGCAAAAGTTTTTGTAGTATTTAGGCTGTTATTTGAAACAGTCGTGAATTCAGACATTTTCTCCGGGAGGGACTACTGTGACTCTTAGCATTAGTTCTCATATACTGTGACTCTGGCATTAGTTCTTGAGCTATAGTTAACGTGATAATAATAAAAATAGTAGCATAGCAGCGCCACCTGTTTGGCTATTTACACCAAAACGTAAGCAGCATCTATTTATGTCAAGGTCTAACAGAATCTGAAGTTTGATGAAATTCCGTGCATTAGTTCTTGAGATATAGCTATCGTAAAAATAATGAAAAAAGTGGTATAGCAGCGCCACTTGTTGGAATAACTACATCAAAATCGTAATCAGCATTTATTTATATCAAGGTCTAACTGAATCTGAAGTCAGATGAAAATAAGTGCATTAGTTCCTGAGATAGAGCTATTGTGATAATCGTGAAAAATGCAGCATAGCAGCGCCATCTGTTGGGCGATTTTCACCAAAACCTAATCAGCACCAATTTATATTAGGGACTAACTGAATATGAAGTTTTATTAAATTTCGTGCATTAGTTCTTGAGATAGAGTGCCCACAAAATTTTTGTTACATACAGTCAGACAGACAGAGAGAGTCACAGACTCACAGACAGACATTTTCTAAAAACAGTCAAATTGTGTTCAGGGCCTTCTAAAACGTATAAATCCGTCGAAAACTGGAAGTCGAAAATTTTCATGAATCCAATACTTTCTTTTTGTAAAGATAGAAGAAAGTAAAAAGAGTTACTAGTCAACTGGTAAAATAAAAGCAAAACAATAAGGTTAAAGCCAGGAGAGATGACGCGGTCGTAGAGATTGCGCACATAGAGCTTCGGGGGGAAGGAGTAGAGTGAGAGCGCAGCAACTCCAGGTAGTTGTACAACAACAGTAGTGGAGTGTCTGCTTGAAAGTGCACGTTGATTGCTTTGAGCGTCTAAGATAAAGTATTGCTATTTTGTTTTGTTTTCCCAAAGTAAGTGCTTCAATTTTCATAGCTATTCATCAGAATTTCTATACAATGTCAATAGTACAAAATATTTTAAACTTAAACGATTTCTCATAAGCTACTAATCTAGATTAACAATGTGAACATCAACGGTTTGTTTTAGTAGAGGCCATGTAAATAAAAGGCCGCGCAATCTCACCTACCGAAATTGGAGAGTTTGCGCATCTGCTACTTAGGAGAGATGGCGCATTGTTCCCATTAGTTTCCATGCTAGGAGAGATTACGCAGCTTATTGGTAAATTTGCATTAAAAAATTAAAAATGAAAATGGACTAATTTTAAGTTAAACGTGTTATTAAGTTACATAATTTTATTTTATAATCTTATCTGGACTTGCTTTTTCTGATTCTTTAATTTTTTTTCTTTAATTAAAATTTTTAATCGATTTTAAAATTATTTTCTTTTTTCTGATTCTTTAAGCATTAGGTTGAAATATTCACTCCCAATACAATAAAATTTGTTCACAAAAACCTTACAGCAATGTCATTTAAGTGTAATTATTATTGTTAACAATTTATATGTAGTTACTATTAGTAACAATCTCTCCTACCCATGTGCGCAATCACACCAACCCTGTATGGACAGATTGCGCAAAATAACTTTCTTGGTTTTATTACAACTGTTCTATCAAATTGCAACATAACAACAAAATAGCAATGGAAATGCATAAAAAACAAATGAAGTAAAAATTATTCATGGATAGTTTAGCAAAAAAATTATATTTAGATTTTTTATTGCTATTCTTTTGAATTGTGCGCAGACTCTCCTAGCTTTACCTTAATTACTTTTGATAGCAAACATATAAAATTGAAAAGTTAAAAATAATTTATATTTTTCGAAGAGATGCACAAAATTTCATCAAATAAAATATAGATAATTTAGAATTTCTGACATATGTATTAACAAAATTTCAAAGTAATCCGGCTAATTTAAGACCTTAATTGGGAAATTTTAGCATTCGTAATTTAATATTTAAATCAATTGTTGTAATACGCCATTTTCCTTTGAAAGAAAGTTAAAATTTGAAAATCGTCTGTATTCTCATAGAAAAGCATTATGGCGTAGAATAAAATGTTCGATACTTTTCGAACGCATGAAACCAATTTAACCAAAAACTATACAGCTAATTCTGGGTAGTTTACAAACATACCTCCCTAATTACAAGTTAATCGGATGCAACATACACACAAACATATAAACAATCAGACGAACAGACACCAAAATCTTTTCGGGTCTGCACAGTAAGCCTTCACTTGACTTAAGGCCGAGGCTAACGAAAAAGAAAGGCTACCGCGGTGCTTTACTCCTATCTTTTTTAACAGACCGCGGGAGTCACGTGATGCTCGAATGCACCAATGCAGATGTACGAAAAAAGCAACACGTTACTATAGCGGTCTGTAGAAAAAAATAAGTGGAATGCACCGCGGTAGCCTGTCTTTTTCGTTAGCCTCGACTTACGGCAATAAACGATTTCTGAAAAAAAAGCATCATAAATGAAAGAAAAAAAAACAGAATAAAACTAGTAAATCTTTATATCAGGGGCCACAACCTCAATTTTGCAAGACATTTTCCTTTTTTTTTCTCACTTCGCAAAATATCTTACATCCTGAAATCTGCAATAATATTAGATTATATGTATTTTTTAAGCATATAAGATTTTCCCAATGATTCAGAAAGTATAACATTTAAAAACTATTGTATTAAACACGATTCCATGCAGTTATATTCTTCAACTGATTATTGTTTCAATTTTTTAAATAAAGATGTGCATTTATTCATTTGTGAGCACCCCCCCCCCCCCGGACCCTTCGTTGTATCATTGAATTTATGTTTCATTTTCCAATAATTGTGTTACTTCGAGATTCTAGTATACCTACAAGTGAGTTTTAAACTACATTTTATTACAATAAATGGAATCTTTGTACATGAGATTTTATTATATTGCAATAAAATATTTACATTTCTATCAACTACAAAACATCGACATTTGTTGTAGAAGTTGGATAAAATCTCATGTATTAAAATACTTATGAAAGCGTAAGTCATCTTACGAGATTTATATCAAATTAAAAAATCTAACGTTTTTATGATACTTGTTAAATAACAGATTTGTTGGTTATTATTTTTTAAAGCCTTTATCGAATAAAATCCAAATCTCTTTCGATGCAAGAAACTCCGCGAAAATGCATTTTGTAAATAAAATGTTGTAATTTTAGTTTAAATATATTCCTGTGGTGAGCAGCTTGATGAATCTTTAATGTACAATATCTATTGCAAAGCTACACTTTCTCAATTGAAGTTAGTTACTTCATTTTCCACCAAATGAGGAGAAAGAATAGAGACGACAAGAATATTTTCCATCATAGAAGCATTTCGTATATTTTTTATTGGTAAAATTATTTTTTATTAGTAAAAGTTTTTTATACTAAAAAAAGAAAACTGTTGATTATACGGTGTAATACTGGCACCCCAGCTGTTAGTATTATATCGTAAAATTAACAGTAATAAACAGTAAAATAAGCAATAATACACTGTCGCAGCTTTTGAACGAATGCTCCCTATTTTCACAATATTTCTTTTATTGGAAAGTGCTCGATCTGGTGATGAATTTCCCATGAAAATTTCCGACTTCTAGTTATACGTTTTAGAAGGTCCTGAACACAATTTGACTGTTTTTAGAAAATGTCTGTCTGTGGATCTCTTTGTCTGTCTGCCTGTCCATCTGTCTGTCTGTGTCTGTCTGTATGCGACAAAATTTTTGTGGGCGCTCTATCTCAAGAACTAATGCACGAAGTTTAATAAAACTTCAGTTTCAGTTAGACCTTGATAAAAATTGGTGCTGATTAGTTTTTGGTGTAAATCGCCCAACAGGTGACACTGTTATGCTACAGTTTTCACGATTTTCCCTACAGCTATATCTCAAGAACTAATGCACATAATTTCATCAAACTTCAGATTCTGTTAGACCATGACATAAATAGACGCTGATTACGTTTTAGTGTAAAATCCCAACAGGTGGCGCTGCTATGCTACTTTTTTCATGATTTTCACAGTAGCTATATCTCAAGAACTAATGCACAGAATTTGATCAAACTTCGGATTCTGTTAGACCTTGATATAAATTGGTGTTGATTCGTTTTGATGTATGTGAAACCTATATGAGATAGAAGAAAATTTTGGGATTGGCGCATCCGACTAGTTTAGAGTTCCGTACCTGAAAACGTAAAAACGAAATCCTTATAGAATTACCTTTGAAATTATTTTATATTATTACCTTTGGAAATTTCGATTATAGGGTACGAAACCTATAGGGTACGAAATGTGGCGTAATTGGGCACGAAGGAAGGTTTAATAGCACATCTAAAAGGAAAAATCTGAAAATCCTTAATTTACAAATCTATGTCGACTTATCACATGACAAACTCATGAATTTCTATAGTCGGTACTAAATCCAAACTAACGCATTGTAACAGAATTTTTTGGAATGGTAATATAACATAAAGTTCCGGAACGCCTCAGGGTGAGAATCCTACTCGCACTTGTCCGTATAACTGAAATGGTTTTGGATTTAATCTCCCGCATGCGCAAAAACGTCGAATTTGCACTGAAAATCTTAGCTTGTCGCTTTAATATATAGGATGTGGATAACAATTAAGGACTGACAGAAACACTCTGTTGTGTGTTGTGGGAAACCACTCTAACTGAAATATATATGTGACAACTCCGACTGTCTATATTACTTAATCAGTCAAAGCTGACAACATGTAAATAATCAATTTTAATCCAATTGATTTCTAAATAAAATTGGTAAGATATAAATTTTCTTACCTCTAAATTCCAACGGGACATCGGGGCTCCGAATCTTCAACATTCATTATATTTCGGCAAACTAAACATTCACGAGAGACAAATCTTGACTCAAAATAAAATTCAGGAAATTATTATACATCACTAGGTATTTAATAACACATCACAAGACGAAAAAAACACACTAATTATTTACATCTTTTGAATTGAGCGAAAAGCTCTCAAAAAATCATAATTACAAAACTAAACCAAACTAAAGTTCTAATAAAAATGTTCCAAACAGTTACGGAATAAACATAATGTTTCGCGCATGCGCCACAATTTCATTGTCTCTTTATCAGCAAATCAAAGTACGTTTTTACTTCTACACTGCGTAGCTGTAATAGTCTTTTTATCTTGCAACACTAAGTAGAAAGGGGTTTGGATGATGCAAAAGAAATGTATTCCAAATTACAACATCCTCCCACCTTTGAGTTTCAGAGTCTGGAACACAAATCTTCCAATTAGTTCGAGGTTTTATGACACGCCCATATCTGGAACGATGAACTGAAACGTCCGACGTACTATCACTGACCGAAACACTAGGAGGATTACTAGCACCTTTATGGAAAATAGGTTCAGTAGATTCAGTATCTAAAAAGCAGTCTTTAACAGAATGTTGGATCATCGGCTTACTCGTAGCAGGGTCTAAATAACAGTTTTTACCAGTCAATTTTATCGTCGGTTTGGTAGGAGCAGGATCTAAAGGACATTCTTTATCATTCGACTGAACTGTAAACTGGAGTTCAGTACCTCTTTCATGGTTTACTTCTAGAAGAATCAATCTGAGAACAGGACGTAGAAATTCACCACCTTTCATCTTTACCTTTACTAATCGTATATTTCCATCTTTTGAAGGATAAAGTTCAATAATTTTGGCAAGTGGCCATTCAAGTTTTTTAACATTCTCACTAGTCACAAGAACAATATCACCAATTTGGACAGGTCTCTGATTTTGTCAAATTTCGAGGATTGTTTTAAACATCCCAAATATTCAGTGCGGAATCTTTTTCGCAAATCTTGTTTTAGTCGCTGTCTATAGGCATGTCTCTTATTAATAGACGATGAATATTAACCCGTAATCGGAGTTATGCGGTCTGTGAGACACCCTTTAATCTATTATCGTAAATATCGTGTAAACTCCGTACTTTAAACGCAAGTGGCTTTTAGTACCTTCAAATGACCTTGAATGTTGTTTGTGATCACATGCGCAATGCTGTTCGATTTTACCCCCTCAGTTATAGCGCACCAAAATTTCAGCGCAGTCTGCTAGACCTCTCACTCCGGTTGCGTGAGTGTTTTAGTATGATATTCGAATAGAAAAATGTCTTCTTTACTTGGTCCCTGGTCCTAGTAAAAAAGTGCGATATGGCGATCCTGACTTTGAAGAGACATTACGGAAATGGATGGATGAAGTAGATAGAAGAGATTTTAAACATTTTTCCCTGAAATATCAGATGATGATAATATTTTGAAGGGAAAAATGTTAAAAATGTTTTTGCCTGGATTAACAAGTTGAGCTAAGAACAAATTACAAGAATCTAGTAAAATTATAGATTTTTGGAGTTTACTTTTTCAAAGTGATAAACTTGAACAAATCTTAAAATATATGTCTATATGTCTATATGTTCGTCCCAGGTTTGTGAAGAATGTAAAAATGACTTTTAAAAAGTATAAGTTCAGGTAATGTGATTTTTCAAAAAATATTTAATTACTAAACATTTTTAGCATTTATCATATTCATTGTGCACTTAAATTTCTTGGAAAGTACTTTTTTATCAACTTTTTAAAAATATTTTTTTCTTTAACCCTGTATTTGAACGTGTATTATTTTTCACAGATTTTGTCATTTTTATGTACAAAAATCAGATTAAAAATATTTTCTTATTTCTGAAAAGGTATAATTATTGAGTTACTATTTTTTTTAAGTATATGCCATGTTTTGGGAATCATGCGAGTTTATTTAATGCATATAATAAGCAGCGGTCTGTCAGACCGCGAAACTCCGCGAGCGTTCCAACTATGGTTCAACTCCGGTTACGGGTTAAATGTCAAGATCAGGAATACCTGATTCTCTAATGTCTTGTAAAAACATAGAAGAAGTAAGTGGTATTAAATCATCTATTTCCTCTGAAACATAGGTTAAAGGCCGCTGATTAACAATATTTTCAGTATCGCAAATAACAGTTTGCATTTCTTCTAAGTCCAAAGAGCTTCGTCCTAAGACTTTTCGAAGGATCCCTTTTACTACGCCTATCAAACGTTCCCACCATCCACCCCACCACGGCGCAGATGGAGGGTTAAATTTCCAAGTGATCTTCTGAGCTGTGCTGTACTGAGAAACAACATCCCAATCAATTTGCTTAAGCAAATTTTCAGCACCCGTAAAATTTTTACCGTTGTCAGAATATACTATCGCAGGTCTACCTCTTCGTGCTATAAATCTTCTAAAAGCCAGCAAAAAGTTGTCTGTCGATAAGGATGTGGCTATCTCTAAATGTACTGCTCTGTAGACAGCACATGTGAAAATAACTATCCAAGCTTTCTGACCACCTCGAAGAAGTAAAGGACCGGCGTAGTCAGTTCCTACAACCTCGAATACTGCAGCTTCTTTTATACGATCTTCCGGAAGAGGTGCTTCTATAATAGGTTTAGGTCTTGAATTAAATCTTTTACAACGTACACAGTTTCTAATAATTTTTCTGATACTTTTTCGGAATTTAAAGATCCAAAAATCTTCCCTTAAATTAGACATCATAATTTGTACCCCGGAATGTCCTAGTTTCAAGTGTCTAGATCTAATTAATTTTTCAACTATGGGATGGTCTTGTCGAAGGATAATAGGAAATCTGAAATTCATAATATCATCTCTCAAATGTATGCGTGATTTCAGCCGCAGAACTCCAGCCGAATCTGTCATGGTCTGAAATGCTTTTAAACATTTATCTTGGGAACCAGTAAACGATTTTTGAACTAATTTCAATAATACATTTTCAGCTTCATTCTGCTCTTCTACAGTTAAAATTTTAAATTCTCTATCTTGTTTAGCTTTCTTACAATTTTTGTAAAATCGGTATATCCACGCGATTACTTTTACTAATTTATCGTAGGAAGAAATTCTAGTGCAAAATTGTTCAGTGTGAACATCTACATTGTTAGCACTAATAATTGTTTTTTTTTCTTTCTGCATCTATAATTTCGAAATCGGGAAACATTTCTGATTTTGGCCACTCATTGGTTTTCTCAACCATTGCGGTCCTTCCCACCATTTATCTCGAGCTAAAACCTCAGCGGTACAACCCCTTGAAGGCAGGTCAGCAGGATTCAATTGTCCAGGAATAAAGTGCCATTTTGAAGGATCACTTAATGAGCGAATTTCGGACACTCGGTTGTAAACAAAAGGTGCCCAATTTTCATTTCTTTTTATCCAGTAAAGTGCATTGGCGGAATCAGTCCAATAAAAAATGGCAATGTTATCTAATTTCAAATCAGTTTTAACACTACCTGCTAATCTAGCCCCAATATTACAAGCCAATAATTCCAACATCGGGATGGAAATTGTTTTCATAGGAGCAAAACGGCTTCTTGCTTGAACCAACTGACAGAAACCACCGTTCTCATTTTCGGTCCGCATAAATATACACGTAGCATACGCTACTTTACTAGCGTCGCAAAAAACGTGCAAGGAATGCAACTTATCTGCATCTCGTGAAAAACACCTAGGTATTTCAATAGTCCCTAATTTTCCTAATTGTTTTTTCAATTTTTCAAATTTTTTCTTGATAGAAACAGGTAATTCCGTGTCCCATGTCACTTTAGCTTTCCAACACTCCTGTAATAATATTTTAGGTTCTAATATTACAGGACATGTATATCCGATAGGATCAAAAAGTCTGTGTACAGCCGATAAAATTTTTCTTTTAGTTACTTGGCGATCATCTTCTGAAATTTCTTTTAAATCAACTGCTAGGGTATCCCTTCTAAAATCCCACATTAGCCCTAAAACAGGGACATTTTCCCCTGTAAAAACTTTTCGAAAACTATGCTCCCACCCACGAAGCTCGAATTTAGCATTGTTAAGAAGAGTTTTTGACTCTTCGATAAATCTGTTCAGCTGTTCCTTATTATCAACACTCGTAACACAGTTGTCTACATAAAATGACTCTAACAATTTTAACGCAGTGTTTTTAAATTGTTCAGGTGCATTTTTTAAATGATATTCTAACGTGGCACCTAAAAGGTAGGGGCTACATGAAATGCCAAATACTATTCTTCTATGCTGAAGCGTTATCAACTTTTGAGGGTCCCCTTCTTCATACCATAGAAATTTCAAGAATGATCGATCTTTTTCTGTAATGCCAATCTGTAAAAAAGCCTTTTTGTGTCAGCAATTACTCCTATTTTCCCCAATCTAAATCTGTTTAAAACAGAAGGAATCAGTTCTACGAGGTTAGGCCCCTTTTCAATACAATCATTTATCGATGGCGAGTCCTTTTCCCGAGCTGAAAACCGGCCGCACCTTTGTAGTGGAGTTTTCTTACTATGCACTGCTCTATGACACTGCTCTATGAGGAAGGAAATGCTCACTACCTAACGTTTTTCTCTGATCAACTTTTTCTATTATTTTCTCGTCTAACCATTCATTAAATATTTGATTATAATCACCTAATTTTCCTATCTTTTTTAATGAATCGACACATGTTTTTAATCTACGTCGAGCGATATTTTCGTAACTGGGTAGTCTAGGGTGGCCCTGTATCCATGGAAGACTAACTTCATATCTACCCTCATCATCTACTCTTATATTACTAAGAAAATATTCTTTAGTGTCTAATTCTATCTCTTCTCTACCCTTTTTCTCCCCAGGATCTCGAATTCCTAAAGTGTCAAGGTGCCATAACTCGGAAATTTTTGCCTCTTTGACATGCAGCGAGAAAACTAGATTGTTCATATTTTTATTTTCATAGCCTTCAGTTTTCCCGAGAATTGTCCAAGCTAAATGAGTTCCCATGCAAACTAATCCGCCCTGTAATTGTTTTAAATTTCCGGTAAATAATTTTCCGGCGACATCTGCACCAATTAACACGTGAATTTCATCAAGAGAAAATTCGTATAGTAAATCATTAGTTTTAGTGACTCTATCAGTCAATAAAATTCCGTACCGTTTTATTTCATTGATAAAGGATCCTTTCGGTATAGGTGAAATTTCAGAGCAAATCTTTTGTTGGTCTAATACCTCAAGTTTACATAGATAACTATTATCCATATTTCCCAAATTAATTAAATATCTATCGTGTAGTTCTTCACATTGTCGACCCCTAAATAAACTATGCACTATTCTTTCTTTATTTATACTATTATATCCTAACATGTTAGCAGCCAAATTTTGATATAACGACTGTTGCGATCCCGTGTCATATAAAATTCTAACATTTCGTACGATATCCCCATTGTATATCTGGCGGATCCCTCTTCGTGGTTCTGACCCGACTCCTTCGGTGGAGGAGGTGACCGGTAGCGAAGCATTGCGCGGACACACCGTCAGGTGACTTCGAATCGGCCCTTTGAGTAGGGAAGAAGACCGAGCGCCTAACATACGGAGTGTTCGTCGACACGACGGGGACAGGAGGTGACCGGTCTGAGTTCCTCATCGTTGGTCCGCCAGTGAGAAACGAGTCTCTGTTGCGCCGGAGTCGCCACGCGTTGACCCATTGTGGTTCGCCCTTTTGGGTTGTGGGTTCGTGGGTCTCCTCCTCGCAAGCGCAGGTTCTCTGCGACGCGAGCACAGCCTATGATCGGAAATCTCCGTAGGTGGCAGACAGACGACTCCGTAGGCCAATCCCAAGGTTCACGTGGATCTTGGGCAAAAGCTAGCAAATGCCAGCCGGATCCCTCCAAAACTTAACTAAGGAATTGACGGAAGCACGATCAATCTCTGTAGAGCACGATGACTCTGTTGTGCACCGATCGTCGGGAGATACGGCGTGCACATTGGCATACGGCGCCCCCGTGGGCTCCTGACGGCGCAGGATAGTTTTATCCCCATTGTATATGCGTACAACCAATGTTTGGAGCAAAACCCTTTTTTCTAAAAGTTGCATTCGCAAGCATACAATCTTTATTAGGAGTAGAATCCTCTTTAGAACTATCGCCTAAGTTAATTTTATTCTTTTCTATGCACATGAACTGGTGGTGATTTTTTATACAATTAGAACAATTAATTTTAATTTTACAAGCTTTTGCCAAGTGGTTGGCATTGAAGCATCGAAAACAAGCTCCTTTTCTTAATAAAGCATCTTTTCTCTTCGCGAGTGTCATTTTCCATACCGCTGTACAATTTTGACTACGGTGTTTATTTTCGCAAAAGACACTGTTCTTCCAATTTTTTATCATCTGCATTATACAGTTCGGCCGCTGTAGGAAGGGAAAATTTTTTATCCTTACGATGGAATCTAAGTTCTCTGTTTACTGAGACATCTTTATCGAAAGAAAACCCACTCTTAGCCAATTTGACCTTTTGCTCCATTTCAACTTCAATTTGTAAAAATTTCATTAAAGTATCCAATTTATTAATTCCCTGATCTTTATCTTTATCATTAACAGATAAAATATCAAGATGGCTTTCCCATAATTTAAGAATATCTGAAGGCAATGCTGATTCGACCAATGGATATAAAATCGAAGAATAATTTTCGCTCGATACGCCTAACATTTTTAATGACCGAAGGTAGGTTTCTATTTTATCATACAACTTAACAAGGGGCAGTCTCTGGCCTTGTCCCAAAGAATTATTAATAACTAATCCTAGTACTTCGCGTATGTATACTTCGATTAAAATATCTGTTCTACAGAACCGTGCCTTCAATGATTGGATCACTTCTGGATAGCTATTGGCTGTAGGGGGAAAAGAATCAACAATTTCCCTAGCCCTAAATCCCTTTTGGGTAGCTTGAACAAAGAATATACATACAAAGAAGTCTTACTTCGACCTTTGGGTAAAGTCGGTAGAATATTTCAGGAAGGAAAAACAAACTTTACAGGGTGCTTTAAACCCTGTAAACTTTACAGGGTGGCACCCTTCGTTCCAACCAAACAACATTCCAATGTTTCCCGCTCTTTTCCCAATGTTTCCCGCTCTAAATTTTCGGCCCTTTTTCTAGAAGTAATAATATAACTTTAAACGGATTCGATACATATCATAATTAAGATGTTATGGGTTTAAATTCTAGTTTTAAAAACATCAAAGAAGGACGGGAGAAAAGTAAACAAGTGATAAATTATTTTTCTATCTTTTATAGAGTCATTTTTGAATTTCATTTAATTAAAATTAGAAAAACAAATTTAAAGGATATGGTGCAAAGGTGAAGTTATTCATTTCAGAAATACAAAAGTGAAATATGCTTTACTTTTCATAAATCATTCTTATACATACAGGAAAAAGTATTGTTAAAATATTTGAAATGGATCTTCTAAAAATATAAACTTTGTTAAAGATTATAATTCCACTTGCAATAAAAAAGAAAGAAAAAATCGCTGTGGTGTAATTATTTTTTGAATTGAGTTGTAAATAATCAGTTACTTTAATACAACTTAAGAATGGGGGGGAAATGCAAAATATTATTCCAATTGACACAAAAGACTAAAATTTTAATAATAGTGGAATTTTACAAATATATCTTTTTAAAGTAAATATTCTTTGGCTTGAATAAGGTACTGGATTTTATCTTCGTTTACTATATCGGAATCTTCGTGGATTTTTTCAAATTAACCCCAAAAGGATAACCAATTTTTTATATCACCATTAAAGGGCTTGAGTTCTAATTTTGGTAATTTAAACTTTCTTCTTGTGGCCATACTATCTAATGACAAAGAGGTATCCGGACTGCTCTCTTTCTCTAATTTTTGTATATATCTAGATAGTTTATTTTTTACCTCCCAATAATTTGTATTATACTTGTCTATTTGCTCATATTCAGAATAAAATGCGTCTTGTTGACAAGTTTGGTCTTCAGATAAATGATCTAAAATTTGTTTATCTAGTGAGGAGAGTTCTTCGTGTTTTGCTTCTAATCTATCTAAAACGGATGACAGGCTATCTAAATCATCACATTTAGCCTGCAAAGTATCTTCAATTTCTTTTATTAATTTTGTAAAGTTGGACCGCATTGGCGTCCTTGATTTCTTTAATTTGTCCATACTTAATGTTGAAATTTCTAATTAACTTTCTAAATCTCTTTTAATTAAATTTCTAATTTCTAATTCCAATCAACTACGGAGCACCCGTATCCCGGCAGGGATGCCACAATTATGTGACAACTCTGACTGCCTATATTACTTAATCAGTCAAAGCTGACAACATGTAAATAATCATTTTTAATCCAATTGATTTCTAAATAAAATAGTAAGATATAAATTTTCTTGCCTCTAAATTCCAACGGGACATCGGGGCTCCGAATCTTCAACATTCATTATATTTCAGCAAACAAAACATTCACGAAAGACAAATCTTGACTCAAAATAAAATTCAGGAAATTATTATACATCACTAGGTATTTAATAACACATCACAAGACGAAAAAAACACACTAATTATTTACATCTTTTGAATTGAGCGAAAAGCTCTCAAAAAATCATAATTACAAAACTAAACCAAACTAAAGTTCTAATAAAAATGTTCCGAACAGCTACGGAATAAACATAATGTTGCGCGCATGCGCCACAGTTTCATTGTCTCTTTATCAGCAAACCAAAGTACGTTTTTACTTCTACACTGGGTAGCTGTTAATTGTCTTTTGATCTTGCAACACTAAGTAGAAAGGGGTTTGGATGATGCAAAAGAAATGTATTCCAAATTACAACATATGACAAGTGGCGTGCAATAAATAAATACTAGTACAAAAAAGTAAGAAAAAATCCTTTGAAGTCGGTTTTATTTTACTTTTTTTTACTCGTTTTTATTCAATATCTTAACCAATTTGTGTACTTGGGCATCAGTCGGTTTTATTGATTTGGCTTCTTGGGCATGTTTTCAATTAATTTCATGGGATTTTATAAAAAGTAGAAATTTTATAAATGTAAAAAAAAAAAAAAGAAATATCTTGCAGTTTTTTGTTTCCTTCCAGTCATATGTTTTCTTAAATTAAATGACGTTTTGTAATTTCGCAATCATTTTGCTTCAAGGATTAAAACAGATTAATCTTTTATCGTCATCATTTTTAGAATGTCTTTCTTTTAATACTTTGAAGTTAAGATTTTTTTTCACCTTCAAAAACATGAATCTTTAGGCGTTGCATCGTTATTTTTTACTTAAACATCTTAATCCTTTTTAAATAAGAGCCTAATTATTATATTTTGACGCAAGCTTTAAATTTCACGTCAGCTTTGTGCAGAATTTAAACTCAAATTTCGTAGGATATTTAATTTTTCCTTACTTTTTACAGATGAATTTAATTTTCTGTTCATTTCTAATTATATTCTGCTGGAAATCTTATATTTAAAGATTGTGGAAAGTAGTCTTTGGTTTAAATTAAACAAATAACAATTTTAAAAAAGCAAACTCCGTTATTAGCAGATTTTCTTTGTGTGCACAAGAATGGTTAATCTGAATAAAACATTGTTTATTAAAATTTAAAAAAATACGCTTGTTATAATAAATACTCTTTGAGGAAAAACTTTTTCTATTCTTCATGCTGAACTAGTTTAAGTAAGTTTTGCAATAAATACAATTTTATAACTACAATTTTGTCCTATACATTTATATGTATATATAATGAAATTTAACGGTTTAGAATAAAATTTAAATTGATTAAAATTGTTTAAAACTAAAAATTAAGATCCGATTTTGAGCACTTTCAATTTGACTTCTATATTGTTAGTGTCGAAGACAAAAGAAAACAGTATTGTTGCCATGGAAACAACGACTTATTCAATATCGAAATGTATAACGGCGTTCTTAATCAGGCATTTACTTTTAAAGTACACTTAAGACTTATCTAGCCAGAGAAGTAAATAACTGCAGCAACACGCTACTAACACATATTATGTAAGCTTATAGAAATAGTAATAAAGTATTTCATAGTTTAAATTCATTACGTAATGCGCATTTAAACGCTTGTTTAACAAGCTACAGTAGATGCCGCTTAATGTGATCGCGGTTAATGTTATCATCCGGTTAATGTTATCAAAATCACCATGTCCCGATCCATTTTATCCCGCTTCCTACTAAAAGTATCGCTTTATGTGACCAATACTCCGTTTAATGTTCTCGCGTTTTCGGTTGACCAGCTCCTGAAAAGTTTGCAAAAAAAACTATTCTGCTGGAAACGTTGCATCTTCTGCAATATCATAGAATCGAATATCATCTGTATGCTACAATTAAAAATTGTTCTTTTACTGCTGTATTCTGTGAAACTGAAAACTTTAAAAACTACGGAAAACTTCCCCGATGATATGACGAATGAAGATTGTGACGTCTAGATGGCGATCGACAATGATATTCTTGCAGCTGCAAAGCTCACAGAAATTGAAATTTGAAAAAAGTTTGAGAAGAAATACAAAATCATGATGATGAGGAGGATCAGGAGGACGATGAAAGCCAATATTTTGAAAGACCACTTACAAATTCAGAAATGAGGAATGCGTTGAAAATGTTTTGAAACAAGGTGAACAACATCGTAGGACAATTTTCAAAAACAATACGAGTATGAACACTTCAATAATAAACTTTTAAGAGAGAATTGTAAACAAACAAAAATTACCGAATTCTCTCAATAAATGTTTTTTATCACTTTACAAGTCGCCATTACAACAAGGGCGAGTAATCATTTTCTTAGTAATAATACTACTAGATATTATCATTTGGTAGTTTCTTAAATCACTTATTGTTATCAATCGGATATTGTTATCAAAATCTCGTGGTTCTGAAGTGATCACATTAAGCGGCATCTACTGTATTTCCAAATGCATTAAAATCGCTTCCTTTTTGCAAGGAAAAAGTGTTGCTTGCCAAATCGCGTCTTTTCGCGCGAAATACTGGAAAGTATTTTATTTTTTTACAGATTTTCTACTAGGATTCCGCAGCCAAATTTGATTGATCCTTTATAACGTACATGAATGGTTTCATTACCATTTTATTCAAAATATTTTAAGTATGCACTTTAGGAAGACCTTCCTTTTTAGGACTTTTGTCGCTTCCATAACTTTATAGTTCACTTTTGAACGGCTGTCAAACACAGTTATTATTTTTAGAAATGTATAATGATGGTGGCAACGATTTGCGTTTTCGCTTTTGCTTTTACCGATCCTACATGACTTCTAAATATCGCACAATTTAAATTTTTACATCATCGAATAGGGGGGAAATTGGACTTGTGACGGCCATTGCGGTCAGTAAGAGGGAACCAGGCCGTTCAGACTTAAAGGAAGGCACAAGAGGTAAAGTTCAAAAAGTGAAGTTTATTGAAACTTAATCGGGCTGGGATTTGAGAAAGGACACTACTAAATGTTCCTTACTCCAGAAATAATTCAACATTCCCGAAACTGTACTCAGTAAAATAAAACTTCAATATATTAAATATAAAGATTCAAAACGAACTCACAACTTTGAAGGTAACCACAAGTCAGGATGCCTTCAGTAAGGATCCGACTCCACGCTGTAGACTAGGCGAACACTGATCTCAAGATGTCCGTCCAGACTAATGCAACTGATTATACGCTATTCAGCTTCGGATTGAAGATTCAGTAGCAGGATCTAACGAACTCTCATAGAGGCAGGACTCGACCCAAGTTCCGACTTCCAAATGTATTTCCGAAGCTTATATATCCAAACATCGATTGACCAGCTATAATAATTTGCCGATGAAAAGCAGAAACTCACAAGTTCCGAGATTTTCACAGTCGAAAGTTAAAGAAAGATAGCCTTGATCAACTTTTACGCACATGGACAATTAGTGGACAAAAACTACGTTCTCATTCAAAACATCGCCTACTGACATGATTAGAGTAGTCGATCCATCACAGACTTTCTAATGAAATTTTCTTGAAAACTGTGTCTCATTTTAGTGGTTTTCTAAAATAGTTTTCGTTTTAATGCATATATATTTTTTAAAAATCTATATCAATAGTAAACATTTGTGGCCAAGTTATTACATTTGGCAATTGATTGATCAGAGCAAAATAAAAAGAAACAAGAAAGGAAAAATTGTGTGTCAAGCATAGATTAGGAAACGCTTTCTAAAAAATCCTGAAAACTCTAATGAAATTTCACCGTTAAATAAGATGAGAGTTTATAAAACACATTTTAAAATCCATTTTCAGCAATTCCCGTCCATAGTCGGAAAAGTAGCCTTATTATTTTGTCAAGCCCTGTATATAATGTATAGATTTTTCAGCATCCCCCCAGACAGTTTCAACAGGGTGCTGCTTCCTCGCTGCCCTTTTGTTTAAAAAATGCACCCTTCTTACCTCTCATCCAAAAATAACACACTTCTTGTCCCTTTAAAAAAAATTGTGCTCTCATTGCCGTTTGTATAAAAAAATTTACATGCATAGTAAAAACTGACTTATTGTTGTGCCTGGAAAAGAGTGCCCTGACTTTTATTAAATATCAAAAGGGCCTTAAAAAATTGAAAAAATGCCTTAAGAGTCAAAAACGCATTGTTAAGAAATTAAAAAGCGTCATTAAGAATCTAGAAAGCATTCTTAATAGCTTAAAAATATTTATTTTCCCGTCAACTGCACAGTGATCTGTTTTTTAATCTGGGGGGCGGGGGTACTCTTGATTTGCATATGCGCTATATAGCATGCTAAAATTTAGTTCAGTTAGAAAACGTATAACATAGTTAAAAATTCACTTTTAGCTATTTTCTCCAAATCTTTTGTACATTCCTGTATATTATCTACATATTTTTACACACTACATTTTAGGCTAAAAATTAATTCAGATTAAAAAAAAAGCATAACGCAACTAAAAACGCACTTTCAGAAATTACTAACTATAAACCGCAATGTATTTAATTCATTGCGTAGGCCTGTGTATGAATTTATTTATATTCCACAAATATCTCTTATTATACTAAATATAGTAAAGCAAGAAAATATAACACAATTAAAAACTACCCTTAAGCAGTTCACACCCATAGGCAGTAATACTTAACGATTCTTTTGTGTATAGCTGTGTATGATGAATAGAATTTATACACATCATATAATATGCAAAAATTTAGTTAAACTTAAAAATTCCTACACAATCCAGAATAGCATTTCAATTGCAACAATTAGTAGAATTTTTAATTTTTTTTTTTTTGAGAGAGAGACATGATTAAATCCTTAAAATATCTTCGTTTATTAAAACGAAAAAAAATTCTTGGAAATAGAGTGTATCAAATGATTATGAAATGAGAAAATATATTTAATCCTTTAAAACACAGCAAAGTCTTAAAAAGATAAAACCAAGGTATTTACTTTGTAACGATAGCACCCTATTTCGTTAAAGCATGTCAAAGCATAAAGTCAAACACTGTAAACTGACTTAATTATTTCAAACTTTTACAAAATGCTTCATTATTAATCAAATACGTGGAAACCTTAGAAATTCAAGAATATATTCAAGACTCGTTTGTTTGCACCTAAAAATAGATACTTGCGTAGGTGTTTAATCGTACAAGTAGCTAACTGAAAATGATATTGATATCGTAACTCTAACAAAAGATTTATATAACTCAAAAATTGTAAGTTTAAGTTTGAATATTCAAGTTATTAAGTTGCATTGTTCAAGAGGAAGATTTATATACAATGTCTTCAAAAATGTAGTGAACGTTTTCAAAGTTAAATAATAAATAATCAGTGACAGCTATTGACGGTATTATTGCAGAAGATTAATGTGTGAAGTCGGCAATGTCTTTAATACGCTTTCATGTTTTAATTATAAACATAACCGATACATAGCACTGCACTGTCTCAAACTGTTAAAACGCACATATAAAAAGTCCTTTTGGCCTGTACCGGGAGGAAAAGGTAGCTTTCACAGTCCATGTTTTTTAAAAACTCAAATCATTTTACTCAAACACCCGAAGCTAAAATGCTTGGAACCCGATTATAGAAGATTCAACCCCGGTTATCATTAATACTGAAATTAAATGCGAAAGCATGAGAGTTACAGCATAACAAAAATCAGATTGTTTCAAAATGTCAGCCACCCTAAAATTTCAAACTGCTATATCTTAGTCATTTGTTAAGATAAAGCCAAAACAAAACATGTTCGGGAATCCTTGTATCACGATCTAAACATTGAACGGAAACAACTTTTTCAATTTATAATTTTTTAGGGTTTCGTTCATCTCACGAAACCCTATTGCTCCCACTCCGTTGTCTGTCTGTCACAGAGCCATTCTCGAAAACTATGTAACTTACAGAATTGAAACTTTGCGTATAAATCAGAATATCAACTGTGAAGAGCTAAAAATATTAAAATTTGAAAAATTCGTATTATTTTAATAAATAGAGATAAAAAAAAACAAAATTCTAACAGCCTTTTCCTATTAAAATTAAACATTTTTCGTTATAGCCGATGCCAAAAATTAAAAATCCACGATGAAAATCTTTCTACAATAATTATTTTTCTATCAGACGATTTCCACGTGAAAAATGAAATAAAAAGTTTCACCAATTGAAAAAAAGATTAATATGAAATAAAATTGATTGACGTCATAGTGGTAATAAAACATAAACCGGAAAGATTTCTCAATAATAAAAGGAGTATGAGTATGTGTATGTGCACAAAACAGATTAATATCACGTCATTAGAGAATTAAAAAGAAAATCTGACGTCATATCGGAAGTTTAACGGATTTTTCAAATGTTTCAGAATAATACAAAGCGTGTATCAATATGAGTAATAGAGAATAGTAAATATATGAGTTTGATAAACATATTGAATCATGATAAAAATCCGATTATGGAAATATTCGCATATTTTAACATTTTGAAGGTGTACAACATGTTTAATTTTGAAATTTTTTTTAAACATCGCATTTAGTCCGCATGACAGATATTACAGTGAGAGAATATAATAGCGGGCTTAGACCGCTATCGGAATGGTTTAGATATTCGAAAAAAAGAAAAAATAGACCGGTAAATTTTTACTTTATAAAAAACATGACTTTTTTTTTTTTTTTTTTTTTTTTTTTTTTTTGCTAAATGAAATTTGTTTGAATTTATTAAAGAAAGGATAAAGTGTTTTGAAAGGAATATTAAACGAAACCCTTTGAGCGATCTTTGATCACACTTACCTACTTGTTTATACATCTTTTTGATTAAAAATAAATAAAAAAAATTAATCACGTTTTAACAGTTGTATCACGTTCTAACACTTAAAGGAAACAATTCTTTCAATTTATAATTTTTTGGTACATCTTTCTGAATTTTTAAAAATTTAAAAAGTTTTAACTGTCCGCCATTTTGAAACAAGATGGTGGATGAAGCTGGCCAACGAACTCGGTCGAAACATTGATATGTCCTATACACATACTCAGTTACATCCAAATCGGTTCATAAATAAGAGAGTTACAGCATGGCAAATGTCAGATATATATGTATATATATATACATAAAAATCAACATTTGAACGGAGGTTGGTTTTGATGTCTGCGGGTCATGATCGGTGAAAATATGATAATTTTTTTTTGAAATGGCTTTCCTCCGAACGGCTGCAATAGGTAGCTTTTTGTAATGAAAGCTACCTAAAAATTTACAAAAGTTCATTCAGCTTTTAAAATTTATTCCGGTTGTACAATGGAACGCTAAGAAAAATGTTTGCATTTTAAAATTACACGGCTATATTAAGCAGTAATACATTTTAAGACTGAACAACGCCATCTATTGTATATATTTGGAACTAAAACAAGGAAGTGTAGTAAAGAAATTTCTGACTGAACGCATTACTCTCCTGCATGGATAATTTCAATAGCTATCGTTGTTTACTTGTTATTATATTTTTAAAACGTTCAGTCCATTTTCCGGAATTCCGTAAGGTGTCACTTCACTAGATTAACGCTACATGGCCTTTATATTGCTTCAGCCACTGACAATCTGAATAACTGTTCTTCGTCGGAAAACATCAATTTTTAAGATAATTTGGTGATTAGAATGAAATGCCTGCTTTTATCTAGACTTGGGAAAGGAGTATCGTAATGCAAAATATACCAATAATAAATGTGTTGAGATTCCATGTGTAGAAATATAATGTAAACAAAAAATGATGTAAACAAAAATATCAAGGATGACGAATTTCAGTTGAAATGCGTTTTTTCTGTTGTTTTAGACGATGGAGACTCGTCGCCAGGCTTGAATCTGGGCTAACTCAAACTGACATCGCTTGACGTTAGGAGTGTCTAGAAATCTGGTATCCAAATTACGTAACTAATTACAAACTACAAATTTTCTTCACCAGGAGGCCAATGGAGCTCAAAGAGATCCTGCAGAAGAGCGGTGCGTTGCACGACGTAGTGGAACAATGAATACAAGATAAGAGATTTCTTCCTATTTAAATGCTGCGTCTGAAGTAGCAAATTTTAACCAAACTGTATACAAACGCCTAGCAGAGATAAGCATTTACGCCCGGCGACCAGTGTCTACCAACAGATCACAGAAAAGAACCCTCTTTTGGTGGGGCTACACACGCCATTCTTTGACAGAATAAGACTAGAACCATGCACTCTGTATTGATCATGGAAGAACGATGATGAGTTGAAATACAGTACACAGAGCAGGGTGCTTGCAGGTCTACCACAATTTTCGAATAGAATTTTTCGTCTTATTTAATTGCATAAAAATATTACAAATTGCGCGATTAATTACAGAAGAATTTTTAATCTGAAGAAAAAGTATATACTCAGTGGAAATCCTAAGGAGTGTACGCACGTTGGCGAGTGATTCTCGACGAATTTTCGTCTGTGAACCTGTTCCCACTATCGTCTTTCAGCATAAAAATTATAAGGTAAATCGATTACCTACGTAGAAGTAGATTCTTTGTGTGTATGATAAGGCATTATGCTGGATGCCAGTACACCACTATATATTCAATGTGGGCAGGGTGAAAATCTTTAACCTTATCTGACGCTTTTCTGGGAAGCTGCAAAAAATAAGTTCACTTTTATGGACGATGATGCAAAGCCAAAAAGAGTTTAACTTGCCCATACTTATTCGCAAGGAATGGGATATTTGCCGAGTGGAGTGGCTAGCTTAGTCCCCAGATCTAAATCCTATGCCATGTTTAGGAATGTCTAGATCCTTTCAGGACTTCAATGCACTTCCAGAATCCTTCCGGATTTATTACGTATCATTTCTTTTGGTAGAATATGTTTCGTTGCTACAAGAAACGATTAACAGCTACTATATGAAGATTATGAAGGTGCGAAGGGTGGTCATTCTCCTTATTAATCTAGTCATTCTGGAAAATCTCATATGCGAATCTAAATAGTTTTACGCTTATGTTGTGTTACTGTTGATTATCTCATAGAATGGAGTATCTATGTACAAAATTTCATTCGCATAAAACAATTATTTTCTTTAAATATCACATGTGTTTTGTGTTTGTAATTTGAACACCAATGTACTACGCATATGCAAGCAAATTGTAAAAATATTTAAAGTTGTAAAACTTGTTATTGCAATTGCTAAATATAATTATTATATTTATTAATTATAAAACGGCATATTAAAAATGTCTAAGAAATACTTTTTTTCTTTTCAAATTAACTCTTGCGATCAACACGACCTGGTGTTGGTGATGATAAAATTTAATTAAAGTCCTTTCGCAGCCGAAAGATAACAAAATAAACACTGGAGATGAGTGAAGTTTTACGAGTGTTTACAGAGGTGGCTACGAATAAGTGAGAAAGCTAAACACTTAAAAGTGTCACTTTATAGGAAATTGATCGTATCTCTGTCTGACATAATGAAATAGTTATTTGCAAAACGGTTTTAAAAACTAGTAGAATTTTCATTAAATTATTAGTATTTTAAAAATTTCTAAAATAATGCAAATAATGTTTTAAATACTTCGTAAAATCTTTGTATTTTGTGGAGTATGAATTAACTATAATCTTATGCAAATAAAGAACATATAATGTATTCTTAATTTATATTTTCAATTAATCAAGTTTTTAAAGTTGAAAACAAAATGAGGTCAGTTTTGAAAACTGAAACTGTATAGTTAAATTTGGAATATTTTAGCATAAAATACTATGTTTTCTGTTTTAATACACTCGCATACATGGATAAATAAGTTTGGGTTTTTACGTTAACATGTATTTCTTTCTTCAAAAATTTTGTCAAAGTCCAATAAGTTTATTTAGAAACTAGGGGGCCTACCCCCTGCGAGCTACGCTCGCCAACTCCCGCTCAGACTTCAAGGCCTTTAAAAACATGACAGCGTGCTTTGTGTTAAAAATATTGGTAAATCTGTAATTGGGTTGCCATGCTTTTAACGTTTTAATGGGGCATTTTTTTTTATTATCATGGCCTCATACACAGCTGTTGCGACAACTGACGACTATTTTCGGGATTGATAAGTAAAATCAATTACACCTTGAAAAACAGCTTGTATAAAATGATTAGGTTTAAATTGTGGCTACCTCTCGGACTTTTATAACAACGATCTGTATTCTATATTCCTCCTTTGCGTTTAAAGATGAGAAAAATTTCATCTGCTTGTGAATAACATTAAGAACCACGGTATTGAAAAGTACTATGTTATAGACATTTTCAGTAACAGGTTTTAATTTTCTCTCTATTTTAGTGCACCATCATGCATATTTTCATGTTATTTTAAAAATGTAAATTATTTATTTTAATTAATATGTATATACGAATTTTCTAATAATTACTTATCATACAAAATTAATTAAAAATTTTGTGCATGCATGCCTGCATTTATTCGGTATCAATTGATGAGATATTTAAACAAATTTGCTATCCACGATAATTTTACACCATGTTATGTCACTTGAATATTGTCCATAAGAAAAGGTACTTTTCCAGTATAGGATCCTTTGCTTTTAGGTTTGGCGTAATTCGAGCTTCGAAAAGGGATAGATTCGTTAATATACATAGATTTGTTGCGCAAAGTTATGAAAACAAACCCAATGAACTTTTGGTGCTTTTCTATTATATGGGTCTTGACGCTTTTTTAAAAAGCTTGGCGCAATTCGATCATCAGAAAGTGAGATTTGGTGCAAATGACATAAACAGCCATGGAAACAAATTCGACGATTTTTTTGTTTATATGCGTATTTTAATTATACGTATATTATTATTGTTTTTTCTATACAAATTACTTCTGATTATATATAAAATAGGATAAATGACATTTTACGCTAAACAAATTGTATAAATATTAAAAGAATGCTTCTGTATACGAAATGACAAAGTGAATAGGTTGACAGAAAGTATGTTGCCAAATTTCCTTTTCCGCCAATGATCCTATACTGGAAAAGTACCCGATTTTCTTATGGACAATATTCAAGTGACATAACATGGGGTAAAATTATCGCGGATAGCAAATTTGTTTAAATATCTCATCAATTGATGCCGAATAAATGCAGGCATGCATGCACAAAATATTTAATTTATTTTGTATGATAAATAATTATTAGAAAATTAGTATATACATATACCTTTTAATAATAATTTCCTTTCCCCCCTTTCTTTTGCGTTTACATAAATGACGTCATTTGGACGAATTTATTTAAAATATTTTCAGTTTATAAATTAAATGCTGACAAACGACTGAATCCTGACGATAGAAATGTGATTTTTTTTTTTTCAAATTTTCCTGAAAACATAATTTAATCACAATCTTCTCTTCATTATCAATTGAAATAAAAGATAAATTCAATTTCAATTTGAAAATGACGAATAAAAAGAAATCAATAATCCCTATCAGGATACTTTTCAATTTTTTTCCCTTTTTTGTCTCAAAAAAACTGAGTAATTAGTTGCCATCATTACAGAAATGTCATTAAAATTAGAAAAAAATTAATATCTCGAAAACTAATTCCAATTTCAAAATTCTATTACCAGTTTTGACATCCGCAGATTTTTATGGACAGTTGGTATTAATTTCACCATCAAGCGTTTAATATTTTATTAAAAATAGCCCTGAAACACAATCAGTCGTTTAATCAGTCGTTTCATAAAATCGTTTCATAAAATCGTTTCACAAATTCGTTTCATTAGGATTTTATATATATAGGGTAGCTAAAATAGCAACAATACTAATCACACTGGTATACAAAAATTAAAGGCTAGATGCACTTTTAAATAATTTCTTCTGTGCTCTGATTGATACTAAAAGTATTCGGATATATTATAAGTCAATTCACAGAGATTAACAGAAATTTAGTTTTTTTAATTAATAAAAATACGAAGCATTTCAAAATACTCTCTATTTGAAAATCGAACTCAAACACTAAAACATATAAAATCTAATACAAAATGTCAAGAAATAATATGGTATATGACCAGCTCTGACTATTATGTATTTAAGTCACCCATTGCTCCAGCCTCGAACTAAATTACTTAAAAATATCATTCCTTATTTACAAGTTAAATGTTATCTCATTTTCTTTCTAGCAATCGGGTGTGATTTACGCTCAGCAATGCGTCGTAAATTGATGAAATTTTCTCAAATAATCTAAAAACCCGCAATAAAAGTTGCAATCGTTTCGCGCACAATTACACATTATTGTACATAAATGTCTTTAGGATATGGATAGCCCATCTTTACCGTGTAAAGAAAATGCAAAATGGTTAATTTAACTCATGCTTTCGTAATACTGAACATTTAAAAAAATAACGATCCTGACTATTACGCTAAAAGATAATTCGTTTTACAAGTTTCATTTAACTAGGCTTGTCTGTCCGTTCGCCTCAAATCTTGTAATCCAGTTTTAACACACATCCTGTACTACAATTGACCAAATATTTGGTAGTGTGACGTATTTCCGGTTTCAATAAAATATTCTGTAATATATATCCCTTTAAGACCCAGCGCGCACGATCGTGCGGGTTAGACATTCATTTAAATTTTTGCTTCTGAAACAGTCGTATGTAATAAAAACCCGAATCGAACGATCGTTCTGGTTAGCAGAAAGAGTAAAGTATCATTTTTTATCAACAGATGGCGGTTGTAGTCCATGTTTTACTTTCAGGCGGCATGTCTAGCTTTGTTTACAAGTACAACGGATATAGCTCATCATTTTATCTATCGTAAAAAGGTAATTATCAGTATATTTCTAATTGCTTAGATAAATATTTTTGCTTTAATGTCTAAATAAGTGTAATATAATACAAAACATTAATTATACGCTATTTATGTTGCTCTTAGGACTCAAGATTTCGTCACCCGCACGATCGTGCAACTTGGGCGTTACGTTGGTCAGTGCTACTGTAAAGGTAAATGTTTTTCAATGTTCATTTTGTTTTCTGTTTCAACAATTTTGATGACAGCCAAAATAAAACGAAGTATGCTGTTACATAATTAATGCCATATTATTTTCTTGGGTGTTGTCATGGATGAATTCCTTTTTCTTTTTTTTTTTTTTCAATTAATTTTTACTTTTTTTTTTCTTTTTAATTAATAAAATTTTCTAATACTTTTTCTAATTTTTTATGGAATACTTTGTTAACTTTTAATAAAGCGAAATAAAATACTTTTTCAGATGTCTAAACGGAAAAGAATTCTCACTCAAGAAGAAATATTTCAATTGATGAATAAATCAGACTCTGAATTTAGTGATATCTCGGATGATGACGACGTTACGGACAAAACATTTGAAGCAAATTTATTAGAAGGACAGTCAAGTTCAGATGAGCTCGATGAAGAAAAAATGACAATTTTGGATCATTCTTCCTCCTCAAAGTCCCCTGAACTCATCCCCCAAAGTTCTACCTCCATGCCAGTTTCTGAAAATACTAAGAGAATAAAAAAAGAAAAAAAACAATACAAGTGGACTGTTAAAAAGTTCATTTCTGTACCTCATCCCGGACCTTTAGATTTCACGCAATTGCAGGTATGTTTTTCATTTCTTAAATTGTAATTAAATAAAGTTATAGACTTATAGAAGAAATAAAATCGATATCATAAAAAAAAGCTTTAAAAATAAGACAAACATTTTTAAATTAATTAAAATATGATTTTTTAAGTCGATAAGTACATCTCCAATATTATTTTTTTCCTTCTTTTTTAGGCTTTAGAGCCAGTAAGGACTCCATTGCAGTATTTCAGCCAATACTTCCCAAATCATTTTTTTGAAGACGCTGCTGTCTTTACTAATCAATACTCTGTCATTAAAACAGGAAAATCCCTGAAAACTAATGGATTGGAATTAAAATCATTTGTGGCTTCCAATTTGATTATGGGATGTGTAACATTTCCACGATTACGAATGTATTGGCAAACAGAAAATAAGTATCCACCAGTAGCTGATTTAATTTCGCGAAACAGATTTTTGGAGTTGAGGAATGCTTTCCATGTTGTGGACATTACTAAACCTCCTGCAAACTTAAATGAAAATAAATTGTGGAAAGTTCAATCCATTCTGGATGCCTTCAGAAAAGTATGTTTAAGTTTGCCACGGGATCATGTGTCATACTCTATAGATGAGCAAATGATTCCATTCACAGGTCGTTGTCCAGTCAGACAATTTGTGAAAAACAAACCTAGGCCTGTTGGACTGAAAAACTTTGTACTGTGTACATCAACTGGCTTAGTACTCGATTTTGAGATATATCAAGGACAATCAACTCGATTGGTTCATCCTGAACTCGGACTTGGACCATCGGTCATACTTAGACTAGCAGAAACTGTCCCCCCCAAAAGTTTTTTGTATTTCGACAGATATTTTACAACATTACCATTGTTAGAAAAATTAAATGAGTTGAATATTTATGCAACCGGCACTATTTTGCCAAATCGCATTAGTGGTTTTGGAAAAGCTAATGGAGAAAAAATGGAACGCGGAACATGTATAGAACATGTTATGAAAGACAAGAAAATTGTGATTGTGGAATGGAAGGACAGTAAGAAAGTTATCATGGCATCAAATTGTTGTGGTACTGAACCACTGGAAAAAGTGGAACGCTGGTCAAAAACCACAGGTGAATATATTAAAGTATCATGTCCTTCTATTGTGAAAACATATAACCAGTGCATGGGAGGAGTAGATGTTTGTGATCAGCAGATGGAGTGTTACAGAACGTGGTTCAAGACAAGAAAATGGACATGGAAGGTCATTTTACATTTCATTGATTTAGCAGTAACGAATTCTTGGTTTCAGTACAAACGGGATGTACTATCTAATAAAATTCCCCCAAAAAATCAAATGGATCTCTTAAAATTTAAGTTAGAAGTGGCTGAAGCTCTTGTGTCATCTCCATCTGCTAACAGACGTGTAGTAAGCGAAGATGAAGACGATGATGTTGTAATTCCTCCCGTGAAAAGATCTAAATATTATAACCCGCCTGCAAAAAAACCAAGCTTGGATAAAAGGTATGATTTGTACAACCATTTCCCATGTGTTGATGACATTTCAAGGCCTCGCAAGTGCAGGTTTGAAAACTGCGAAAGCAGCTCAAAAACACGTTGTGAAAAATGCAACGTTTATTTGTGCATATGAAAAACAAAAACTTGTTTTAAAGATTTCCATTGTAAAAAACTAACCAGTCCATAAAATAAAAAATAATACATCAATAATTACCTTATTTGTAAAAGTTTTTTTGTTTCAGTTTGTCTCTTGTATCCAGTTAGAGCCAGAAAATGTATAAATCTTAACATGTAATAAGTAATGATTTCACAGGAAAAGCCCAACCAGCACAATCGTGCAGGTGTGGCTTTCACAGAAAAAGCCCAACCCGCACGTTCGTGCGGGTACTCTCCACGCTCAAGAGGGGGGAGGAAATTTTTTTTTACTATTTTTTTAAGTGTCATTAGGGTTAGTATAGTGTTAATAACCAGAAGAATGTAATATTTAATGGTGAAAATGTTTCGGGTCTTAAAGGGATACATATATATATATATATATATGTGTAGCATTTTGACGAGGTTGATACATTACGATGAATAATATTCGATGAAAAGATGGCAGTCCTTCAACGATATAGCAAGTTGCAGTAATATTAGCGAGTATGGCGAAGTAGAAGGCAATGAAAGGAGTCCACCAAAGTTTTCCAATAAATCCAGCCAATCTCCAGACAAATAATTTTATTAGAAGACGACCAACACAGAAACAATTCCCAAAGGTCTAAAACTTATAGCCCTCGGGCTAACGTTGCTTCACTTCATTGAATTAAGATGTTACTGGGCCAGTTGAATATTCTACGGACATAAAAACACAAGACACATATTTGTTTAGACTTCCAAAAACGTCAAAAATCTCGTGCTCCGACCGGTGCGGGCGAGTTTTGTTCTCTCCGCGGAGATATACAGAAATTACGTCACGAGCGCACAACCCAATGAGTGAGAAGCTAGCTCCAGCCCAGCAAATGAGGTGCGAAGGAGGAGCTAAGACGGTAAAGAATCCCGTACTTGGGTGCGGAGAAATTTTGAAGTTAAAATCCCAAGTGCGCGAAAAAATCAGAGCAATAATAATAATAATAAAAAGAAAATGGCTTTTAAAAAACATTCGAAATGAGAACGCGTCTCAGAATTTTATAGATTGGGGAACTGATAAAAGCTACGAATGATCTTAAATTTTAG
Organism: Maratus michaelseni; assembly: GCA_963931845.1. Classification (NCBI taxonomy): domain Eukaryota; kingdom Metazoa; phylum Arthropoda; class Arachnida; order Araneae; family Salticidae; genus Maratus; species Maratus michaelseni. The sequence continues at coordinate 217,652,726 of OZ007588.1, forward strand.
ATTAAGATTTGGAATAAAATAATTATTAATATACGGATATTTACTTTTAAAAGGACTTTAAATAGGAATAGATATTATTAAGAATTAAGGAAATACTGACTATGACAGAAGTTAGATAAATTTTAAAATATTAATGCGAATAAAATGGAAGGATACGAAGGAAATAAATTTTTATATAACATATATATATATATATATATATATATATATATTTGAAAATTGACTCCGCCACCTCTCAGGGGGCAAAAACATTTGTACAATAAGGGTAAATGTAAACGCCATTATGCATGTGATCATGTAAATGCCATTAATTGCTTCAGAAGTAAGCCGATTCTCTTTGATTAAACTATGGCATGGTTGGTAAAATGTGCCATCTTTCAGTTCCGTGCAAGAGGTTAATGAATGTGGGTTCGATCCGCAGCTGCACGTTGATTGATTATTTTCTTTCCAAGAAACTGGATTTAAAATTATGTGTACATTTTATTTTATTTTTAAACAAACTGATAAAAAATATCATTCGCAATTTTATTTATTTCTTTTAAAAAAGGTATTTATTTTAATCAATTGTCCTTCAACATTTTTTTTCCTTTTTAGTACATTATAGAAAAAGTTTGTCTTAATTTTTTTAACACTTTCCAACCTAGTTGAAAAGTGTTTATGACTTCGGTTTGTCTGCCGTCTGGCCGTCTGCCATCTGTTGTCTGCCGTCTGTCCGTGCTCTAACTCCCGTAAATATGTTCGGATTGCCCTGCAATTTTTATATGTTATTGTCGTCATCTATAGCATGTTCCCTATTTCAACTGAAGTGTGTAGCACTTATAGTTTTTTTACAGGGACACTCAAAAGAATTCCGTTACATTACGGTCTATGCGGAAAAATCATTTGCGGTTTATTTTAATGATGTCACACAATTTCAAACACATTGTAATTGATATATATCACTAAGGTGCATTACAAGAAGCTTAATATGGAATAGGGTGTGCATAGCACTTATAGTTACTTTACAGGGACAGTCAAAAAAATTCCGTTACATTACGTCTATGGAGAAAAATCGTTTGCGGTGTAATTAAATATTGTTTCACTATTTTAAACGCATTGAAATTTATATATATCCCTAAGGTGCATTACAAGAGGCTTACTACAGAATATTGTGTGTATAGCAGTCATCGTTCATTTACAGGGACACACAAAATAATTCTCTACTGTCTGTTAACAATAATTCCTGGAAGTGCGTTTTAAGTTGCTGAACGCGATTTTAAATTTAACTCACTTTTTGTCTATTACTTGGTGTGTATAAATTCTGTAGATCCTATACAGGGCAGCACAAAAGTTCGCGAACACATTTCCGTTTATTGACAGAAACTCCAGAAGGAGAATTTTAAACTGTGCTACGCGTTTCCAAACTAAACTAAAATTTAGCATCCTATGTAGTAGATATACAAATCTATAGATCCTATACAGGGCTGAATAAAAGTATTCGGATATTTTTCCGAATATTGTACATGTTGGAAATTCTTGAAATTACGTTTTCAAATATGTTATATGCGTTTTCCGAATTGTTTACGTAGATGTTATCTTTCAGCTTATTAAGCGTAATGATTTGTAAAATTATTTTGGAAGCGTTGGAAAGTGTTACTTAATCTATGCTTAACGCATGATTTTTCGTTCTTGTTTACTTTTAAATTGTTAGCGATCCTCTTTGGTGTTTTGTGATGAATTGTGTCTCAGGAAGAATATGCCCGTCAGTTTTGTTTGTAAGGATATGAAGAAAAGCCAATACATAATGAATAATTTCATTTTTTTTCATAAATTCAATTTTTCTCTCTCTGGAAAAAAACTTGATATTCCACCATATTCCGTAGAAATAATAAATGCGAGAAACAAATTGTAACGTTTCCACTACAAAGTCACTAATTTTAAATGCTTTCGTGAACTTTTTCTAAATACATGCTGTTTTATTCTTTAATTATTTCATACAATGAAGGCACAAAATGGCTTGCATTTTGCACTGGGATTCACAAAATTCTACTATATGGTACCTGTGAATGTTACTTTTAAAGTAACGTCTTCTCAATGATGACTCAGAATACCAGAAAAAGATTCGAGTTTTGGTTAAAAGTTCAGTAAAATTTGCCACTTTTGCGTCGGTCGTCCAACAGCATTCCAAGTGTTCTCAATTGACTTAGATCAGAGTTTGTAGCTGATTTCCAATACACACTGAACGATGACAATGTTCATCATCGTCGATAAATTCAAAAGAACTGACCTCAAGATGTCAAAAATGTCTGACGTAAGGCATGAAGGCACTGATGTCTGTGTAAACTGTCATAGACCAGCAGAAAAATTTCAATACGCCCATTTTTCAAAATGATATTACATACCATTACTTTGTGCTGGTAAACTTCAACAATACAAGATGGGCAATTTGTTGGCCAAAAAAAATATTTATTATCCGCATTTACCGTACTGCTGAATATGAAATTATACATGATAGTGAGATGATATGAGGATTATAATAGTGAAATGTACAAAGTTAACCTTTTTCACAAAAGTTAGATCTTGCTAACCTTCGTTACCCTGCAAATGTTCAATTGGTAAATCAATTCTTGCCATATGCTCATGGCGATCAAATCAAATGCAGTGCTGACTCGTGATTTCAATACAAGAACGAATTTTGGAAGCGGCAGACTGTAAACCTCTAACAATCCTCATACAGAAGAAAACAAGTGGGAAATCGTACATTAAACGTGACATATGAGGTGCGTTCGTTTTATAACTAGTTTCACAATATAAAAAAAAATCATCCTCATTATTTCAGTGAAATGAATTATGCCGTCTGCTAGGACGAAATGAGCATGCTTTTTTTTTCTTATTACGTATGCCACGTTTACAAATGCGACTTTTTTTTCACCATGGAGATCTTGCTTTGCGAATGATTACCTCCATGGTTTAATATTTTTATGACTCATAATGAACGAATCTCCTATGTTTATTTACTCTAATGGATTGAGATATTCGGTTAACCTAACTTCCACTGAAGTTATCTCAGAATCTATATATTGTTGACTGTAACTCATCTCTCAAGCAAACAATTTTTTTGAACGATCTTTCTAAAAATGTAACTTTCATAGATTTTATTCGAAAAAATAATTTTCAATAAAAATCGCATATGAAAAAAAAAATGGTCAGCCCGTTTATATTTTCCTCAGTCACATGACTTGCACTTTTTTATATAGATTATGTATGATAGGAGTTAATGGAATGAAGAAAACTTTTATTAATATATTTTTAAGTTTTGTTTCGATTTTCATAAAACTTTGAAATGACTCGACAAAATTCTGCAACGATTATATTTAATTTAATTTTCAAACCATTTGATTGGGTAGTTTTTGTGCTGTTATATGCGGATGGACGAATCAGACGACAACTATAGGTGCTACGTATTTATATAATTACGAACGCACCTAAAAATGAAATAAATGCGGATTTATTAGTCAGGTCGTTGCTACCTTCAGTATGACGCCATCAATATAAATGAGCCTGGGTTTTTTTTCCTTATAATATAGATGCGATTCAATCGTGGTTATGTGGACACTATAAAATGCGGGATTACAGTTGAAATAGATAGTTTTTTGCAGCGTACCTCGGTCTAGCTTCTAGATCAATTTAGTTGTGATTTTCCGGAGGCTAGATTTGGAGTATATCCAAATATTTTTTACTATTTTTGAAACGATGTTCACCAATCAGAAACTTTCATTTTAACGAAATTTTCGCTCTTTTCGAAAATTACATAAACTATAAGCTCCTGATTGATCAATGTCGTTTCAAAACTAGCGAAAAATCTATGTTGATCCCTGCCCTTAAGTACTTTAAATAAAGTTTATTTGGGGTTCTAAGAGCCTTAGATTTTGGAATCAAATTTTGATATAAAATATTTATTTCTAGCTTGGTAAAAGTTTTGAGTATTGTGCTATAGTTATCTCTTGGATTTTAAGCTTTAATTGATAGTTTTGGAGTTGGTTAAGCTCAGATAGTTAGTGCAAGAAGTTTTCCTGAAGTTGAGTTTTATTCTTATTTTTTTATGTGTGAGTCACTTGCATCCTTCATTCCCTTGCTGAGTCCAAATAAATGTTGGTTGTCATCTGTTATTGCTATTCTGCTACATTATATCTGACCGGGAGGCGGCAGCACAGAAAATCACCTCATCGAGTTCACGGCTGAAATTCCAGAATTAGTAGTTAAAACTCGATTCGCATATTAAAACGCAATCGGTCTGCCAAGTCATCTTGGTGGAAAACACCTGAAAACCTGATTTTAGCGATTGGCTAGTAGGTTTTAAATTGTGTGTTCCTACTCCCAGTCCTCCATGTTTTCATACCTTTGGGTGCAGGAAAACACAATGGTAAACCTATGAGTCAACTGCTAAAATCGGGTTTTGAGGGGTTTTCCACCAAGATATGACTTGGCAGACCAATTGCGTTTGAATATGCGAATCGAGTTTTAACTAATTCTGGAATTTCAGCCGTGAATTCGATGAGGCTCGATGTCTTTGCTGCCGCCTCCCGGTCTATGAGTATTTATTTAATTTACAATTATGAATGTGTTCGAGAGGACTGTCACAAATTAAGGAAATAAAAACACTTTAACCCACAAATGAGTGATATGTGTATAAATATTTATAACTCTAGTCTATTCATACTATTCCTAACACTCTAGTACACAGTTTTTACTCATCAAATGCATTTTCTCTAAATGGTAAATGAAATTATAATTGCATTATACCGCATTAATCATTAACTCTTTATTACAAGAACATTCCAAGCTAATTAATCACACTTATCTTTCAAATATTATTTTATCTTTATTAGACACTCAAACTCAAAATAATGAAAAGAAATAAAAAATTGAAATTCCAGAGCCATCGGTATTAATTGTTATTTTGGAATAACCCTTTAATCTTACAAAGTTTCAATAAACGATTAAAAAGTTTTATTGTGATAAACTTGTCATCGACCTAAAGGATAAAGGTTAATGAGGCTATTAAGTTAGTTAATGAGAGTTTTCATTCGTTTTTTGAATTAATTACTTTTGCTGAGACAGTGCAATCCATCAACACGAATTTTTTCAAGGCCGATTCTTGTGATCAATCACATTTATTTTAAAGTTTAGAGGCATTTTTTAAAAGCTCTTGCTATTTAACTCTAATTGTTTACTCCTGATTTAATATATATATTTTTTAATTCATTTGATAAGAACTTAATTCATGCTTTTGGTCTATAGTTTTAAGAATTTGATACATATAAAGCAATATTGATAACGACAATTTTACATTCTCAGAACTTATGCTTTTCCACAATTTGTGACAAAGAATACGTGTATATATCAAATTTTCATATTAATGTGTTTTTATTTTTTGTTGTCATTTCAGTCTGAATTAATAATGAATATATATTTTTCAATGAAAATTGAAAGAAGAAACTTAAAGATTGCATAAAAATCATGGACTCGTGTCATGCGATAAAAGTTATGTATTTCACAAAATTGCAGAGTATTTTATAACATTTAGCTGTCACTTTTATAAGTTCTGTAGCGAAAACAAAAGTACAACTAACGTCCGCTGTGATTTTTTTTCATTTTATGTTTTTTGAATTATTAATATGGTAAGTAAGAAAAGAAATGATAAGTTGTTTGATTAGACAGTTTAATCCTTTATCTACCGACGGTATTTCTAAGTATATGTTGTTTTGCAGTCCTGTAGAACAGAGTTTATTCGTACAATACGGACAAGACCTTCAAGGATCAATGCTTTAAATTAACTTTGACATCACTAGATAGCAGCAGCAGCAATAATTATCGAAATCTTTCTTTTTAAATATGTATTTCAGCGTCTGTTGATGTATTTGAGTCAGCCATACTGTGATGTTTTGCTTGCTTGAAATTATTTCAAATCCACACAAAAATACTAAAGGTAGTTATTAATTTTTCCACATTTGTTATGATCTTATAATAGGATTTAACATAATCATTTAGTTAAATATTATTTATAATTTATTTACCAAACTAATTTTTGGTTGGTACTTATAAATGCCATTAGTTCTTTTTAGCCTGAAATGGCCCTTGTGAATTCACACATAGCATATATAGAAACGCGTGAATCTATATCTCTTCTAGAGTATAAACGTTGTGTCATACAAGGTTTTTTCATCAAGTCCAAGACAGAGTCTAAACAAAGAGGAAAGCCACGATCGGTTGAAGTACCTAAAAAGTGATGCCGTTGTGAAGAGAGGGGTGGGGATTAAACAATTAGAAAGAAAAGCACCACGCAAAAATTTTTGCATCAGACTTCGCCTTTACTACAGACGGCTCTGAATATATCATTCATAATCGCGTTCACCTGATTATAGAACTTTCTCCCACAGCTCTATAACTAAGCAATTTAGAATAATATGTTAAATATTAAAACAAATCCCTGAAATATTGTATAACTAACTAGACAACTCCCATCAAAATCCGTTCAGTAAAACTTTTAAAAAAGTCTTTCAGAATCAAGTTCACCTATTTTTAGAACTTTCTCTCGTAATTCTGTAACTAAGCAACGTAGAACGACGGAGTATGCATTAAAACTTTTCTAAAACAAATTACTTAGCTAACGGTGTAAGTTCTATAAAAAAAAATATGTTCATTAGAACCTGTGGTATAATCGATTGGAATGAAACATGAATTTACGTTTTACATACTATAGTGGATGATGGTGTGATTATCTGTAATTGGTTTCGTTGCCAAGCTTTCACTTCTGAAAAAACAATGCAGAAGCTACAGAAAAGTATCAATTATCCCAAAAAAATTACTTAACTAACAGTGTAAGTCCCGTCAAAAACCATTCATAAGAACTCAAATATTATAAACGGACGGATTGAAATACGAATTTTCATTTTACATATACTAGGGAATCGAACCCGGGCTTCCCGGGTTACAGAACGCAGGCGAAAACCATTTTTTCCCCTAAATCTAATAGATTTTTCATATTTTTATTTGTCAAAGTTGCTGCATTTAGTGTTTTTTTTTTTTTTTTACTGGTTTCTATTCTTTTCTTGTGCGTGAAGCGCTCATACATGCGGTATCCATCCAGTTTTTTTTTTTTTTTTTTTTTTTTTGTACTAAGCGTTCATACATGCGATATAGTGATCGCGACATTAACGAATTTCAAGGGTTTTGTTTATTTTTTTATTTTTTTGGTATTATTAATACAGGGAGTTCGCTGCATCCAGTCATGCTTCTTTGTTAATTTATTATTCATCATATTATGAATGCGATATAGTGATCGCGATATTAACCAATTTCATGTATATTCGTTTTTTCCAACTTCGCAATGACCGTTAACATTATTTGTAATACTGATGAAATATGAATTAAAACGTTGTTTCTTACTGCTCATATTAACTTTTTATATGCATTTTTATTAAATTTGTGAAATAATTTTTTTATATTTTATTCATAAAAATGCAATATCTAAAACAATATCTTCTGTTTATATTATCTGTTAAAATATCCGATGTTTGTTTATGGTGTAAACAAATAATTTTCTTTTAAATTTTTAAATTATTACAAAGCTTCCTTTTCTCCAAAATCGTCTGAACTAATCAAATTTTGTATCCGGTATAACGCTACTCTCATATAAAGGCACCCTATTCTTGTGGCGTTTTTTTTTTCAAAATTCATTAATTTTACTACTTGTAACTATTTAAAAAATTATAATGGCAGCATTCTTCCATTTGTTTATTGGGCGTTTCAAAATTCATGCTTAAAAATTATTTTATAAGCCATAATATATCAGGCAATTAAGATATAGTTTTCAAACAAATTGCATTTGATAGTAATTTTTTTTTCCTCTATAACGGTGTAAAAATTAAAAATGTGCTATGTTTAGAAATTAAAAAAATTGCAATAGCAAAAATCACAAAACCGAAATTTCATCGTCAGCTGTTGCCATTCGCAAAATGACGTATGCGTTACGCACGGACACGTTTGGCCTTTATAATATAGAATAGAATAGAATAATATAGATAGATAGATAGTAAATACATATTTCATAAGTGGTTTCATCTTACCCAATCACTTTCCTAACAATTATATAACTAAGTAATGTAGAATTATATGTATTACATTAAAACCATACCTGCAACATTATCTAACAGTGGCACTTCCATCAAAATTCATTCAGTAGAACATTTTTAAAAAATGTAATCTTTAATAATCAGGTTCACCTAATTTTAGAGAACTCTCCCGTATCTATAATATAAAAGACAAACGTGTCCGTGCGTATCGCTGACGTCATTTTGATTTTGGCAATACCAGACTATTAAATTTCACTTTTACCGCAATTTTTTAAACTTCTAAACATCGCACATTTTCAATTTTTACACTCTCGAATAGAGAAAATAAATGTACTTTTAAATGCAATTTATTTGAAAACTGTATTGCAATTTCTATGAAAACTCTATTGCAATTTACTCATTTTGTATAACTTTTAAAATAATTTTCAAGCATGATTTTTTTTTTAATCTACCTTTATCGCTTGCAGACGATTTCGAAAAGTTACATTAACTTAAGGCTGTTTGCACTTAAATTAATATAAATAGTTTAGCATTTGTCTCCGGTTTATATTCCATAATGAAATTAAAATTTCATCATAAAAGTAAATAAAATAATAAAACATAAATAAAACACAAATTTAATAGACATGTAATCGAACGCCGCTCTTAAACCATTGAAATGATCAAAATCAACAAAGCTGCTGTATGAAGTTACGAAAGTATCGCTTTTAATAAACTTCAAAACTTTATTTGAATACGTAATTGCTATGCTTTATATAAAAATGATTTTTGGTATTCTTAGTGAGCAATCTAAAATAATATATTAAATGTAAAATGTGTATTAGGCTTTGCAATTAAGAAAAATGGTTTTCACCTATATACTCTAACCTGAAAATACCGGGTTGGATTCCCTAGTTTCTATGACTAAGCAACGTTGTACAACGTATTGTACACTAAAACCTTTTCAAAAAAACTATTTAATTAAAAGTGTAAATCCTATCAAAATATTATAAACGATCGGGTTGAAATACGAATTTACATTTTATATACAAAGGACATTCCATAAAAACTGAGAGTTACTTTTTTACGTAGTGGCAACACTGTGAAACTAAAAAATTAAACTGCAGGCAATTTTTTCAAACTGTTAACTAAACGTTTTTAAATATTCTAAACGAAGCAGGCGATTTTATTTTCCTAGTTTGGTGCTTGTTTAAAGAACTGTTTTTATTTGCCCTACAGAAATGGAGGTGAGTGATTCAGAGTTGAAAAACGAAATGCGTTGTGCCATAAAATTTTGCTATCATTTGGGTAAAACAGCTCCAGAAACAGTTAAGTTCATGAAAGAAGCTTACAAAAACAAGTGTTTTGGTGAGTCTGCGATTTTTAGATGGCATGGTGATTTCAAATAAGGACGTTTTTTCTGCAGAACTGGCTCCTAAGCCTGGCCGACCAGAAAGTGTTGTGAATGATCGAAATTTTAACACTGTGTGGGCAATCTTGCAAGAAAATCGGCGAATGACATGTGAGGAGATAGCCGCATCAACTAACATTTCGAAAATGTCGATATTTCGCATTCTACGCAACAATTTACAGTTTCGCCATGTTTGTTCCAGATGGGTCCCCCCACATCACCTTACTAAAGAACAAATGCAAACAAGAATTCACCAATGTTGTGAATAGAAACAGATGCTTCAAAATGATACGAATGTCCTAAAGACTGTAATAACGGGTGATGAAACTTGGGTGCATTATTTTGATCCCCTTACCAAGTCCGCAATAAGTGTATGGAAACACACTGATTCTCCACCTCCGAAAAAAATCCGACAAACCAAATCGGTTGGAAAGGTTATGATGATGATTTTCTTTGATCATAAAGGTGTAATATATCAGCATGCTGTGCCTCCAAAAACTACTGTGAATGGTGAATATTATGTTTCAGTTTTGAAAATTTTGCGACAACACATGTCGAGAAAGTGTCATGAACTGGTAGGGAATTGGACATTACATCACGATATTGCTCGCCCACATGTCGCTACTTTTGTTCAGCAATATCTTAGTAAATGCAATATTAAAATCATGCCACATCCCCCTTACAGTCCAGATCTCGCACCATGCGATTTCTGGCTGTTTCCGACGTTGAAGGAGAAGCTCTGTGGCAGACAATTTAATACAGATTCTGAAGTTATTTTAGCAGTGCAGGATTCTTTGAAGCAGCTTCCAGAAAAAGGCTCCTCTACTTGTTTTGAAAAGTGGGTTGAACGATGGGACCGTTGCATATCATCTGAGGGAAGGTATTTTTGAAAAAGAATGATGTATCTTTTGCTGTAAATATATTTCTTGATTTTTTATGATTTTACTCTCAATTTTTATGGAACGCCCTTTGTATATAGTAGATGAGGATATTATTTTTTGTAATAGAATTCGTCGTTAAGGTTTCGCTTCAAACATAAACGATATCTTCAACATTCTAGTTAATAAGCCAACTGCCGAGGTATACGATTATGGAAGATTAACTCAGAATACTATGAACAACTACCCAAACTAAAGTGAATGTCAAAAACTCATGCGGAAAACTCAAAACGAATAAAAAAGTATTATATAATAACAAGTACACCATCGCAACTTTATTTCAGCAAGCGCGTTTTATTTCAAAATCGTGACATTTATCTAATTATACAATTGCATAAATCCCCGAAAGAATAATCTTTAATTCCGAATTCTTGAAGCAGTTAATGTTTCTATCTGTAAAAATGGCACCATATCATCTTATCATATCACATCATCATCATCATATTATAAAACAAGAGATCCAAAAAGTATTTGTCTGTATGTCCGGGTTAATTTCAAAAACTACCTGGTGGATTTTTTTCTGGTTTACATATAGTCGGATATAGAATTTTCCCGTGCTCATTTTTGTGTATAATTTAGAGATATAACCATGGTTTTTTATAATAAAATTTGGTATTTTATTATAAAAAATATTTGGTATGTTTTTAATGTCAACGAAAGGATTACCCTTGGTATATGATTTACATCTTGGCGATGTATATTATGAAATATTTTGATTAAAGAATTGAAACTGCTATATCTGTTAGAAAAAATATAAGCACATCGAAAAATACAATTTTACAAAACTGCTACTGATTTCATTTTCAATACAAAGGAAAAAGGGTACTTTTCAGTCAGCCGGGTGCCAGTGAAATATATATATATATATATATATACAGAGTGTCCGAAAAGTCTGGAATTGGTCAAATAACTCGAGAAATATACATTAGATTGAAAAATTGAGAAATGCATGTTCAAGATTTCTGAAAAATCTATTTAGGGCTATCAAAGTCTTCCCCCCCCAACTCTATTCCCCTGGGAGGAAAGGGGAGAAACTTTGAAATCTTAAATGATAACCCCCCTTTTTTATTACAGTTTCGGATTCTACGGGAAAAAATACGTAAATTTTGTATTGAACATTTTCTTCGGAAAATCGTAGATGGCGCTGTAATCGAGTAAAATGCAGTGAGAATCGTTTCCATTGAAAAGCCTGAAAACGGTCAAATAACTCGAGAAATATACATCAGATTGAAAAACGAAATAATGCAGGTTAAATAGTTTTGAAAAATCCATTTAGGGATATGAAAGTTTCCCCCCAACTCTTCTCCCCTGGAGGGAAAGGGGGGCAACTTTGTAATCTTAAATGATAACCCCCCTTTTTTATTACAGTTTCGGATTCTACAGGAAAAAATACGTAAATTTTGTATTGAACATTTTCTTCGGAAAATCGTAGATGGCGCTGTAATCGAGTAAAATGCAGTGAGAATCGTTTCCATTGAACTGTCTGGAAACGGCCGAGTATATCAAGAGATATACATCGGATTGAAAAACGGAAAAATATGTCTTCAATATTTTTAAAAAATTGACAACTTTTATATCCCTAAATAGATTTTTCTAAAGTATTGAACGCGTATTTTTCCGTTTTAATGTTAACTATGCAATTAAAATGAAGAAAGCAAAAATAAATTAATAAGGGTTACTGTAATTAATATTTTTGGCGCCAGTGTTGGCGTAGTGACTATGACCTGGCCAAGATAATACTTAACCCCTTCGCGACGAGCGTCCTTTACAGAATTCTTAATCTTTTACCACCGGTTTTTCAAAACAGAAATTTTCGCCTAATTGAATCGCAGAAGTGCTACGATTACATAAGGCAAAGCTTACAATAAAAAATAACTGGTGGGAATAATCGAGGATTCTGAGCGTCTTATGCGTCACGCATACGTGTCGCTCGTCCCCAAGGGGTTAAGTTACGAAAAAAAAATTATGAGAAATAATATTATAAAACGAAAATATTTAACTTAAATATGAAAGGAATGTTTGTACGACATAAAAAAAGTTTTCATTGACGAATAATATTATAAAACGGAAATATTTAATTTAAATATAAAAGGAATGTTTGTACGGATTAAAAAAGTTTTTATTGACGAATACTGCATTTGAAACAATATTTGGCGATTTATCATTCTTGTTGCAATCTGTTGGGCGACTGATGCCTGGATAAGGAAACATGTACCTGAAATTCTGATAGATAAAATCTCAATGACGCCAATTTTTTTTTTTTTCAAAATCATTTACATTTTATTATATTTTCTATCTGTAACTATTTAAAATTTCAGAATGGCAACATTCTTCTATTTGTGTATCGGGGATGCAGTTTGATAAATGTAAAAAAAACTAGTCGTTGGGGGCCACCGTAATACTTACCCATCATGGATATGCATAGTGTAAAATATTAAAGTAAAAATGTGTAAACTACATATAAAATGCATTGTAATTCAAATAAAATCGTGGCTTGATGACGTCATAAACTTTAAAGGCTCGATTACTGAATTGCTTGAAAGAAACCTCCTTATAACTCCAAAAATAATAGTCCTATTAACTAGCGGTTTATTGCATCTGATTGAGCGTCAAATTTCCAATTAAAATATATCTTTGAAGTGCAATTTGGATGAAATACAGGGTCATGAAAAATCGAAGAGTGTGGAAAATAGGATTCCAAATATTTCGGCAACTCATTATCCGATCGACTTCATGCTTTATGCAAAATTTATGTTTTTTATTGTCTTTTATATTCATTTCTTAAAATAAACAATTTCGAAAATTTTTATATACCTTTTATCAGAACGAATATTTCTTTAGTCCGAAAAGAATAGTTCCGGTTAATAGAGGTTATTGAAATTAAATAGGCTTCTATACATTATTACATACTAAGTACATACCAAATGGCAAGTCTCTATCTCAATTTTTTTGGGAGATAGAACGTTTACAGACACAAAGACACACAGACACACACACCGACGGACGGCAATTTTTTTTTTTTTTCTAGAAATATGTTTTTCGGAATCTCCAGTGTCTGAAACGTGTAAATCCGTCAAAAAAAAAAGTTTCGATTTTCAAAACGATTACAAGACTTACCCTATACTACGTATGATGGGTAAGTAACAATTAAGAAATCGCCCATTTGACATTTTTTTTAAATCGTGCCAAGCTGGGGTGAATTCTCTAGTGTCGCACCAAATAAGGTAATCGCAGGGCTCCCCCAAATAGCCCGCCAACTGAATACCAATATTTTTTAACAAAGAATGATAGGTTTTCATGATAGGTTTCTACAACATTTCCGCAAAAATTGACCTCCGAAGACGGTTTCGGCAAAATTTGCAAGAAAAATCTAAAAATATTTTTTTTTTTTCTAAGAAAATACCGGTATTTAAAAAGCGGACCATTTGGGAGCCCTGTAATCGCTTACCCCTTTCTGTTGTATTGAACTAATTATCTCCCGCCGAGTTCACCGTATCTTACATTAATATTAAAACTTCAATCATATTCCCATTTAGACATTATCTTATTCTAGACACAGCCGTCTCAATACTAGGCCTGAGCACTGATTCAAAATGGCGGCTGCCGAAGGCGGACTTTTTTGCACTGCAGTTCTATTAAGCAGCTCTATGTTTTGAGTGATTCTAGTCACAAATGGTTTTCTATAAAACCTTATTCTAGTAAAAAAAAATGCATACTATATTACTAAAGTAGTATATTAAGCGCAGAAAAATTACCCACATCAATATATTTACAATTACCTTTTTTACAGATTACATTAGTTTATTCACATTTTTTAGTTATGCACAAAATGCAATTTAGTCCCCCCCCCCCCCCACACACACACACAAAAAAAAAAAGAAAAGGAGAAAAAAATTAAAGAAAAGAAAGCTATATACACAAACTTGTAAAAAAGAAAAAAAAATCAAAGAAAATTAATATATGTTATGGCAATTCCCCGCATTTTACAATATACTTTAATGTTATTCCAGACATGTAGTCACTTTTTTTCTTTATCATGCATTACATTTATTTATTTATTCAATGCATTTATTTTTACATTAACAAAAACAAAAGCACACATCATAATAACTTCACTTATACGTTAAATATATAATTGTTTTACATATTTAAGGTAGTAAACTGGAATAAAGAAAGATATGTATAACAGAAAAATGTTTTTTTTTTTCTTCAAATTCATAAAATCATATTATAATATGTATTTTTATAAAACCAAACAAACCCTTTTGAAAAAAAAAAATCACTATTTTAAATATATTTTTACTTAGTGCCTGTAATATTAAATAGGTTATATTTAAAATGCATCGACGGAAATGATGAAAGGGCTACAAATTTTTAGTAAAATTTTATACAGCAGCTCTTATAAAATTCATTAATTATTTTTATATTAAATTAAATATTATTTTTCAATAGATCATAAATAATCATAAAAAGAGTAAATTTTCTAATCTTATTTTTATCAAATTTTTCTTTGTTAAATTTGTCATTAATTATTTTTGAATAATTTTAAATATTGTAGTAATATAAATTTTCTAAAAATTAAAATATCAGAGGAACAAACTTTATGATACTCATTCTCTTTTTCATTCACAATATTTTTGAAATATGACTCTTGATATCAATAAATTCAGTTTATTTTCATTTGTTATGAATCCATTATAAAAATTTCTATGCAAATATAAATATATATATGAAAGTCTATGTAAATATAAATAGCACATAAGTAATAGTATGCATAAATAGCAGTAGATGTAATTTTTTTTTTCATACCAAACTTCTAAAAATGAAAAATTGTGAATTTTTTTTTCTAAAATTAGCTTTAGGTACAGTCATTGTATCTATTATCATTATTATTACAAAAATCTTCCGTAATAATCTCAAATTTGGAACTGCTGCAGCATGTCAAATCACATTAAACAAACATTCAGAAATTTAGAAAACAAGGTTTTTTTTCTTTTAAACTCATGGAAGTTGGAAACATTTAGCGATGCTACAAATAAGTCAAAGAATAATTAATTGTATAAATTCATTAAATGTATTAGTATCATGCATAACAAATTTCTTTTTCAGCTATTACCTGTTTATAGTTAAAATTTTAAACTCTTCCCGCGTTCTACTGTAAATTACTTAGAGTAAACAAATTGTGATTTTCATGAAAATTGAAAATTTTCCAATATCCCCGAAAAGAAATCCTGGCTTATTATGCCACTTATTATTATAATTATAACTAGCAATATTATTATTAACATATCTTATTATTACTGTACACACAATGATTAATAATAATTATTAATTATGTTAAAAGCATAAATGCTGTGTTTACATTTTATTAAATTACATATCTAGGGCGAATGACGAATCTCCTATAATTAAAGAAAAAAAAAAAACACTACTAATAATCAGTTGAAAGAATACATCGTTAGACCTTAAGAATATAGCATTATAATTATTTATAATACATTCTTAAAAATTGTTCCATATCATATAATTAAAAACATGTTAAACGCGATAAAAACAAAACTAAACATTAGGAATTTCTACGAAAATGATATTATTTATACGTGTTTATAAATTTGATTTTTAAAATAACGAAATAATTAGCCTACTAAATTATGTTTTACAAGTAAAAACAAGCATTATTTATCAATTTAAAATTTAAAAATTATATCACAAAAGCAAGAGTTCTAAAGAATTTTAAGTACGCCGAAAACATACTTTATTAAATAGACATTCTGGTGCATGCATATATGTAAACAAACAAATAACAAGAAATGGCAGTTTAAAGACTAATATACTCAGAACTTGAAAATATAACCTATAATAGCCTTTGAAACTATTCTAGTTCATAAAATTTTAAAGCATGTTAAACACGATGAAATCGAAACTAAATATTTCGAAGTTCTACTAAGAAAGTGGTACTTATACGTGTTCGTTTTTTAAATATTTTTCATTTTTAAAATATGGAAATAATTAGTCAACTAAAAGATATTTTAAAAGCATTATTTATCTATTTATTTTAAAAATCACAAAAAGGAACAGTTCGAATGAATTTAAAGCACGTGGGTATTATTGTGAATGTAAGCAAATAATAAACAATGAGAAATAAACATCTACTTACTATTTCAGGAATTATCTTTAATCCACATTATTCGCCACATTATATATTATAAAAACATAATGCAAAATTCTTTAAAACTAAACCGCTTTTAGAGATTAATACTTATTAAATAGTAATTATTTGTGCACAGCGCTACGTTCGACTGTTACAGTCTAGCCTTCGGGAGGTCACGTGACTCTCTTCCTCAAAATCAGAGGGCAGGCCTGTGTAGAGGGGGCTGTGATTCTAGACGTCAGACGATACAATCGATGAACACATAATAAAAAAAAATATTTAGAACAAAACTTTTTTTTCTGATACGCGCATTTCGTTCTTTTCTAACACGCGCATGTCCAAAATCATATAGAATTCAATTCACTTCAGTTTATGGGAGATGCGACAACTACAATATGACGTCCTTTTTATGCAAAAATTTTAATCTGCCGAAGTGTCCTGCCGCGACCTATACGTTATACATCTCTATAATAAAACTGTAAGTCATGTGACTGTCCTCAACAGTTCCGGGATGCCGCATCGCTTTTTCATATGCCAAGCGGCCATTTTTATTCAAAATTATTTTTTGGAATAAACTGCATAAAAGTTACATTTTAAGAAAGATCGTTCAAAATAAATTAATATTTGAGAGATGACTTGCGTTCAATTATGTATATATTCTGCAATAACTTCAGTCGAAAGATTCGCAGTTCAAATTCTCTATTCATAAAAGTAAACAAAAAAAAAGATTGATTCGTCGTGAACATTTAAAATATTAAATCATGGAGGTAATCATTCGCAAAGCAAGTTCTCCGCGAATGAATTTTTGGACCGCTGCCTCGCGTCAAAAAAATAATTCGCACCAGTGAGACAATCAAAGTTTACCATAATTATGTGCTATACAACTCAACTTTCGGACCTTTTCTTGACGTAAATTGAACTCATGTAATAATATTTAATGAATCAGATTTTTAGCATTTTTAAAATCGCTAATACAGCTTTTATTTATCGCGTGTACAAATTAGAAATGATACTTTGATTTTGAAATCAAATGTTTTGATTTATGATATTATTTCTTATTTATTTATTTATTTTCTCTTTTAAATGAAAAGTGTGAAGTATTTTAAATTTATGTAATATAAGCATTTTAGATTAAAGTTAAGTATTTTAAATGAAATGAGTGACAGGTTTATAATTTAAAATTAAATTAATTGTAGTATGAATGACGGTGATGGGAACGATATTTGGCGAATTATCATCTGCTCCCGGCTAACAAAAATACTCATAATTAAAAAAAAGAATAAAAATAAATAAATGATAGTTTGTTGTAAATAAATATTGATATACATATCAAAAATAATTTATAGAATTAAAATAAAAAATAAAAGTAAATAAACAACAATTTCCATAACAAAGTTTTCGCCAAATTGGCGGGGGAGGGGGGGTGGAATCGCGCCAACGTGCGTATGTGACATTTGTGCCCAAAAAATATGCGAAATGCTACCATGATCGCAAAAGTTCATGATTTGTCTATTAGAATCTTCCGATTTGGCGAAGGATTAAGGGAAAATTAAATTATGAATAAATGTAACGTGTTGCAATGTTTAACATACATTTAAGGGAGACCAAACTGGTCGCCAGTGGCGGCTAGTATATATATATATATACACTATATTTCCAATGATTACCGGTCACTTGCGATTTTAGACGTTTTGTTAAATATCTGGAAAGATACATGAGGAATTATCCAGAAACTTCAGGAGTGTAAACAACATGATAAACGTCATATATTTCCGCGAAGATTTTTTCCCGAAACCCCATAAGGGGCCGTCAACAAATTGAAGAAAAACGAATATATTTTGGATAACTCTGTAAAAACTAATAATGCAAAAGCATTCAAACTATAGATTATGATTAAGTGGATTATTGTAATAATTTGGGTTCATTTGTATGAAGATAGCATGTATACTCGAAGAGAAATTCAGGTTTTATAAAAACAGTCCCAAATTTTACCAAGTTTTTTGCTTATAATTTGCAGAGTTTTTAATATAAAAACAAGTTTTTTTCAGAAAATATGACAAACAAAATTATACACAATACCCTGCAATCAGAATTAAAAAATAATAAAAATTGTATGAAAAATGAGCAGGTTTACTAAATATTGTTTCACTGCGCATGCGCGAATTCAATCAAAATATACTGTGCATAATATATTAGCTAAATGTATAGGCCAACTTTTATGAAAGTCTCAAAAACATAGCTTGAAAATTCTGATAGTAATCGTCAATAGAATAAGCTCGAAATTCGCTGTTTCCAAAAGGAAGCAAAAAGATGAGGGGTTGTATCAAATATAGAATAAGAGACACTTCATTCTTATTATGTCAACTTTGATAAGCTAGTACATATGGATACAACCCCTCATGTTTTTGCTTCCTTTTGGGAACAGCGAAATTCGACCTTATTCTATCGACGATTACTATCAGAATTTTCAAGCTATGTTTTTGAGACTTTCATAAAAGTTGGTCTATACATTTAGCTAATATATTATGCACAGTATATTTTGATTGAATTCGCGAATGCGCAGTGAAACAATATTTAGTAAACCTGCTCATTTTTCATACAATTTTTATTATTTTTTAATTCTGATTGCAGGGTATTGTGTATAATTTTGTTTGTCATATTTTCTGAAAAAAACTTGTTTTTATATTAAAAACTCTGCAAATTATAAGCAAAAAACTTGGTAAAATTTGGGACTGTTTTTATAAAAACCTGAATTTCTCTTCGAGTATACATACTATCTTCATACAAATGAGCCCAAATTATTACAATAATCCACTTAATCATAATCTACAGTTTGAATTCTTTTGCAATATTAGTTTTTACAGCGTTATCCAAAATATATTCGTTTTTCTTCAATTTGTTGACGGCCCCTTGTGGGGTTTCGGGAAAAAATCTTCGCGGAAATATATGACGTTTATCATGTTGTTTACACTCCGGAAGTTTCTGGATAATTCCTCATGTATCTTTCCAGATATTTAACAAAACGTCTAAAATCGCAAGTGACCGGTCATCATTGGAAATATAGTATATATATATATATATATATATATATATATATATATATATATAACGTAGGTCGCAGTCCTACCAGGCAGAACAAAATATTTTTAAAATACTTCGTTTTTGTTTGAGCTTTTTTTTTTTTTTTTGTACCAATTTCATCTCGAAATTCTATGACATGATAGTGCCACCAAAATGACGAATTGGCTCCCGCTGCTGCTCATAACGTTCCTAGATTTGCCGAGGCAGGGCAGACCATACATTGTTTCATTTACTCTTAACTATGTTTTCCTGCATCATAATAGGCGCCCTCAGTAGTGACGTCAATCATGACGTTTTAGTTGGAAACTGACTCCAAGCAAACGATTACTATGTTATATTTTCTATTTTGATTGTATATTATAGCTATATCTCACAGCTAAGCATTTTAATACTTTATATGCAGTGGTAACATTTTCTATGGTTTATATTTAATAAGAAATGAAACATAGCAACCGTTTGTTGGGAGTCAGTTTCCAACCAAAATGTCATGACTGATGTCACACTGAAATTATTCGAGGCTAACGGAAATTATTTAATCTGAAAACTTGATGACGTAATAATTTTTGTCGCCGAATTCCGTTCTATAAAAGTTTTCTACATTTTCAGAAACTCCATGAATATTATTTTTACTTTTCATACTGCTTATCACGAGTGATGAATTTTTTTTTCTCGAATAAAACTTTTATTCCTGGGTTTCTAGAACAAAGAGAATTGGAAGCTAAATTTGATTCTAAAGCAATCGTTGAATTTTTACAAAAGTTTCGATTCCTTATTGTATTTTTTTAAAGAACATTTCTGAGTTACACGAACCATCTTAAGAAATTAAAAAATATGTCGAACACATCCATGACAGAGACAGATATCGGAAAATCAATTATGGAAGCTCTTAAAAAAAGCGGCAGTTCTGCAGGTGCATCTTTGGACGAAATTAAACAGTATCTGACTTCCAAGATGGATAGTGTGCCAGATATGGAAAGTATCAAATCGTGGTTAAATGGTGCTGTTGAAAAAGGACTTGTGTCAGTGTCGGATGGAAAATATAAATTGAAGGATGCTAAAGAATATGCACAGGAAGCTGGTCAAGCTATTGTCTCAAAGATTACCAATGGGAAGGATAAAGTCAGGGATAGTGCAGGAAGTGCAGAAGAAGCCGCCAAAGGAAAAGACAAAAATGAGGAAACTGCAAAGCGTCCCTCTTCTGATGACGAAAACAAAGAAATTCTGTAGCATCTGCTAAAAGAGGACAAATATATATCACAATGGAAATTTGTAGAAGCTTGTGTCTTAAAACTATTACAGTAAGAGAATAATGTATGGTAAAGGCAGATCAGTTAGATCGTCGTAATAAAGCAATAGTTATGTGCAACATACTTTTCCTGTATTCATTCTAATATATTTTAGGTACTTTTCTATTATCCCGTCGACCACTTTTCATAACAAAAAACTATCGCCAAACTGTAACGCCAATAAACTGGAGAACGTTACCATTGGAATATCAAAATAAATAAATAAATAAAATAGACACAATTGTTATTTTAATTAATGAAATAACTAATAAATCAGTAAAACATAATTAAAAATACACGCAAATGTCGAATTAAAAACCACTTGATGACATAACAAACGCGTATAATGCTTCTGACATCCAGGAAATAGGGCTGCATTTTCGGCGTTTAATCTTACAGTTTGGCGATAGTTTTTTGTTATGAAAAGTGGTCGACGGGATAATAGAGAAGTGCCATATATTATTACATTGATATTTTAGATTAATAATTTTTAATTATGATGATTCTGTGCCATTTTTCTGAAGTCTAGTGCTGATTAGCTAATGTTCTTTTTGTTTTCTACAGCAGTGTTTCGCTAAAATTATTTTTTTGGTGCGATCCGAGAATCCACCACTGCTTGGCGCGTTTTCAAAAAATTGCCAAATTTGTGCGTTTCTGCCTGTTGTCTCCCGGAGTGGCAACCTCCAGAAGACAACAGGCAAAAGCGTGCAAATTGAAATGGCGATAATCAAAATAAAGCAAAAATACGGTGCGATCCAAGAATCCACCACTGCTTGGCGCGTTTTCAAAAAATTGCCAAATTTGTGCGTTTCTGCCTGTTGTCTCCCGGAGTGGCAACCTCCAGAAGACAACAGGCAAAAGCGTGCAAATTGAAATGGCGATAATCAAAATAAAGCAAAAATACATATTTTAAAACATTTAAAAGCAAAATAACGTTTTTAAAAACACAGATTTTTTGTTTAAAAAAAAAAATCCACTTTTTGGAATGGCTAGGTAAGAATTAAACTCACCTGCTTTTGTGCGGAGTGTTCCGAAAACCACGCAAATTGAAATCGCGAGAATCAAAATAAAAGCAAAAATAATTAATTTAAACCTTTAAACAGCAAAATAACATCAAAATACATTTATGAAAAATAAAAGAGAACCAATGATCTCGACCTAATCCTTATTCAACAAGCCACCATTTAGCGCTTTTAAAAAATGATGCCACATTGGCGATTTCTAAATTGTTTACTTACGTTTATCGTATTGTAACCCACAATAAGCAAGTGGTAAAATGTTGCCATTCTTAATTTTTAAATAGTTACACATAGGAAAAGTAATGGATTTAGCAATAAAAAGGTCCCTGAAAAATAGATTGCATTTATACGAGAGTAAAATTTTATTCGTTCAAAACAATTTGGACAAAAGACATAATTTAAATACAGAATTATTAAATTAAACCCTACAGAGTTGATTTTTTTAGATACTGCATTTATGAGTGAAATAAAATATTTTATTTGACAAATTTAATAAGATACATATAAAAAAGATAATACGAGCAGTAAAAAACAACGTTTTCATCGATATTACATAAAAGTTAACGATTAATGTGAAGTTGAAAAAACGAAAATACACGAAATTCCTTAATGCCGCAATCACTGTACCGCACGTATGATCGCTTCGCGAACATGAAACCGAAAAAAAACATCACTGGATACAGCAACCTCGTCGAATCGGAATCCCACGAAATACACGAAATTCGTTAATGCCGCGATCACTGTACCGCACGTATGATCGCTTCGCGAACATGAAACCGAAAAAAAACATCACTGGATACAGCAACCTCGTTGTATAGAGATAAAAAAAATACACGAAATTTGTAAATGCGGCGATCACTATACCGCATGTATGATCGCTTCGCGAACATGAGACTTCCATGAAAACTGCAATCAATTAATTCACACTGTTCTAAAGTAACAAGAGTAGCCACTCACATACATAAATTTTTTTTAAAAAAAATCAAGATTTAAATAAAGAAACAGATGATGAATATCATGACATAACCATTTAATGACATAAGTGTTATTTAATTGTATTAAAAAAAAACATGTTTTAAATAACTAATAAATCATTAAATATCATTAAAATACAAATAAAAGTCGAATAATCATTTGATGACGTAACAAATACGTCATACGTAACAAACGCGTCATCACAAAAAATATTGCTCAGCCTTTCCAACAATAAAAGAGCTACATCTGGCTAACTATCGCCGATTTGGCACGATTGAGAAATGATGAGGGTTGCAAGAGTCAGTCCGCTATCGCGCGCGCGCTAGCACGCCAATACAAACGGACGCCAAGCAGGGGTCGATTCTTGGATTCACCCATTTTTTTAAATGGCGATCTTTATAAAAATGTTTAAAGTTTGTAAAAGATATTATTTAAATTTAAAAAAGTATGAGTTATTAATTATTATTCGTGTTTAAAGTCTAAGCATAGAAATTAAGCAATTACCTAAATAATAAAATAGAAATGATCAAAATTACTTCTTGTTAAAGGAGGCATTCAAAAGTACATTGGTGTATGCCGGATTTTCTTTAATACTCAGAAATAAGGAATTTCTGAGCGCTCTATAATGATTTTGTATGGTGTAAAATATCTTCGGATGCTATTTTCAGGAAAAACTCATAGAACTTATACTGATTTCCCGGTACTTTTTTGTTATAAGGGCCTTGGCGTGTTAGTTGGGAAGAGTTCCATAATCTGTGCTGGTAGGTTTGGCGAGTTATTTTTGGCAATAAATGGTTGATGTGGTTGTTGCGATCTTCAGCCTTTGGGGTTGCTTTTTTAACTACTGGAAACTGGAATGGACTTTATCTACGTGACGTCACACCAATTTTGGCGTCATTTTGGAGCTTTTTCTAATCGCGCCAACCAACACAGGATATGGAACTCTTCCCTGTTAGCTTGAATTTGGCGAAAAAAGCAAACATCCGAAAGTATTTTATTTACATTTTAAAATTACAGTGGAACTTCCCTTTAACGAAGTCCCTATTTAACGAAGTTTCCTACTTAACGAATTTTTCTGTAAAACTTTGACTTTGAACATCATTAGCATGTAAATTAATCTCCATATTACGAAAAATATATTCTATATAACGAAGTTTATTCCACTTTTGTACGTGTACAGAACTCAAACTAATGTTGCGATGGATATGCGAAATTTATTTCAGCGGATTGTATGAAAATGAACACATTTAAATATTTTCCATTTTGTTTGGTGCTAAATAAAACAATTGTTTTTCACACTAAAAATACTTATCATTACTCTCCCACACTGAGACTATAGCGCTGACAGTTGGGGGAAGTCAAAATCCCCTTTTTGCATTCAATGATACATCTACAAAAATGTGCTTCAAAATGCAAATCGAAAAACATCAAAGTTATTTTTGTTCCTTCCAATGCAACTTCTAAACTTCAGCCATTAGTCTAAGGAACAATAACAAATCTTGAAGTACATTATCAAAAAAGACAATGTAGTGAAAACATTAGTTTCAGAACTTGTGTATCAGAGCTGATGAAAGCTTGAGGCAAAGTTTGGAAATGTGACGTGATCTCATCGACCGTACACAACTGTTTTGTAAAAGACGGCTTCATAATAACTGAATCAATTGCTAATCAAATACCCGTTTGTCATATCTGAAGAAAAAATTTCACGAATTTAAGTTGATTTCTATTTAACGAATTTTCTTCATAACGAAGTTTTTAAGTGTAACGGTGAGACTTCGTTAAATGGAAGTTCCACTGTATATCAGGATATTATAATACACTGCTCAAAACAATTAAAGGATATTGCAGTTTTAGGTGGATTTTGTATCTGGGAAACTTTTTAGCTGATTGATACATGGTCGACAGACATAGTAGGTTATATGAGAATAAATTACACATGTTTGGCAGAAAAAAATGCATTTTATTGTGCATTTATGTATAAAAGGAAAAAAACACAATTTGTGCATATGAGAAAAAAAGAATAAGAAAAGGTGTTTTCTTCAAAGAAAATCATTTTCAGTAGGGGGTATGGTTTCCACGGGCTGCCAGCAACGTTGAACACCTTTGAGGCATGGACTCAATGAGGCTATTAATGACGAGTTGGGGTATTCTGCCCCACTCTTCCAGAAGAGCTCTTTCCAGTTCTTGGAGAGTTTGTGGGGGTTGTTGGCGGCCAGAAACTCGTCTTCCTAGAGCGTCCCAAACGTGCTCGATTGGATTCATGTCTGGAGAACACGCTGGCCATTCCATTCGAACGATTCCTTCCTCGAAAAGGAAATCCTCCACCAGGTTTGCACGATGTGGCCTGCAGTTATCGTCCATTAAAATGAAGTTATCTCCGATTGCTGCAGCGTAAGGGACTACAATAGGTCTGAGGATCTCATTCCTATATCGGCGACCAGTCAGAGCTCCATCTCGAATGATGTAGAGGTCAGTGCGCCCGTCAATGGAGATCCCACCATACACCAACACTCCTCCACCGCCAAATCTGACACTTTCGTGCACGAACGCAGGATTATTCCTACTGCCACGGTCCCTCCAGATGAAAATACGCCTATTATCCGGATGCACAGAAAAACGGGACTCGTCAGAAAACAGAATATTGCTCCATTCATTTCTCCTCCAGTTGACATGCTCGGTTGCCCACTCCCTGCGGTCGCGACGATGCCTTGATGTTAATCTAACACATACCATCGGTCGGCGAGCATACAGACCTACAGCATGGAGCCGGTTTCGGACAGTCTGAGTTGAAATCGTGGTGCCTGTAGCCGAGCGAAGGTGTTGTTGGAGAAGAGTAGCGTTCATGTTTCGGTGTCTCCGAGCTGTTAACGCTAAATACCGATCTTCATTGGGCGTTGTTGCCCGTCTACGACCTTGCCCTGGTCTTCGGCCTGCACATCCACTCTCCAAAAAACGGTTCCAGATCCTGGAAATGACACTTTGTGACACTCCAATGGCTTGCGCTACTTCGGCTTGAGTTTGGCCCCCTTCTAACCTAACAACAATTCTCCAAGCTTCTGAATCTGTCAAATGACTTCGCTGAGACATCGTACTCATCGAAACAAAGCAATCACTGAATGCCGATCATCCTTGTCTTCATTCTCTTTTATCCAGTTGAAAGTCAAATTTCATTCGCTGCCGCTGAAGCGACGTTTTTGACGTCGAACTCAAAATTTGCATACTCCACAGTTTGAAAACCAGAAAAATTTGCCTTTGTGATTCTCTTCTTCTATTTTCGGCAAAAAAAATTTCGTTTATATCTTTATTTTATATAAAACTTCAAATATCCTTTAATTGTTTTGAGCAGTGTATATGTTTATGAAACCACTTAGATACGGATGTCGCAATCGCACCGGGGTTTCTTTTTGGCGCCAAAACGTCAATTTTTTTTCCTGGCGTGGTAACCTGGCAATTTTTGTTTCGTATGGCAACCTGGTGTTTTATAATAAAATATGTATGTTTTATAATAAAATTAAATGTGTGTGTTAAATAAAATTAAATGTGCGTAATTGATTGAAATGTGTGTAATAAATAAAAATGAATGTGCGTGTTTTACAATAAAATTAAAGTATAATTTCATAATAAAATAAAACTAAATACTAGGCTTAACAGGTATTCGAAAACGAGGTTTTCTCGCCAAAATGGCGCCAAACCCGGTGTGTCTGCGACATCTGTTCCTTTAGTTAATATACATGTATAAATAAGCCTAATTAATAATGTGATACAAATTATATATGTCGACATGAATAAGCTATAAAAGTTTTTTATTTGTTTCGGTGCTTTTTTCTCATTGAGGATTTGGCATAAATGAAGAAAGTGAAATTTTGAGCGAAATATTATAAACAATCACGAAAATGCAACTACGACCCACGACGTACGTAATAAAATAATAAGCGGGAAAAATTCTTCCTTACGGCAGCAGGGCCCGACTAGCAAGTTTTTGTGCTCAGGGCACTTTCAATTTTTCGTGCCCCCCCCCCCCCCATCCTTACATTACTTACATTAATTGATTTATCATGTTTTTTTTTCTTTTGTTTTTTACATATTGCACGTTTATTCAAAAAGTGTCAACTCAAAAAATTACATTTAACGGAAAATTGAAAAACGGTTCCAGGAACAAAAATAAGATATTTTTTCTATTTATTGATATGTGTTTTTTTTAACCATAGATTGGGATATATTTTTGTCATTTTATCGTATTATATTATTGTCTCAGTGAAAACGAAGACTCATACACAGCGCAGTATTACTTTGCCCCATATATAGCTACGATGGATATTATAACCTTTCATCAAGCATAACTCAAAAATTATTTAACAGATTTCGTTCCAATTTTCACAGCAGGTACCTATAAAGGTGACAACGATACCTATTTATTACCAAGAATAAATTTCAAACCGTTTGGGAATTATATTAAAAAATAAATTAAAAAGCACAATGAAAGTACATACGTCACGAAAATTTAGTGCATACATCATTTTCACCGGCGGAGATTTTCGTAAATAATCTGATAGTATATTACTTTTAAATGCTAAAGGTGTAAAATTAACAACTATAATATAAATTAAAATAACTTTTATTAGTTGTTTTACATGTTTCGACTCTTCTGAGTCATTTTCAAAAACAAAATGAGAATATTCTAAAGCTGCATATTATATTGTTAAATAATCTGATTTCAAAAGTTCATGAAGTAACATGGAGCAAAAAAATATGCACGCACAGTGCAATACAATATCAGTACACCAATCAAATCAGTACAATTAAACATATTTCCATTTAATAAAAATGGAAAATTAATCTGGATTTTTTTCTGTTTGAAAGAAAAAAACCCGCAATAACTTGGTGAGATTTGCACCAGATCTCTAATACTATTAGCAGCTTTTTTATTTCACGTGTGTAAATCAGAAACAATTCTTTGATGTTTAAATAAAATGTTTTAATTTGTGGCATTATTTCTTCTGATTTTCTTTTCTTTTTTAGTATTTTAAAAGGAATTAGTGAAAGGCATGTATTTTAAATTAAATGAGTGAAAGACACGTATTCTTAATATATGTATTTTTAATATATGTATTTCAATTGAAATGAGTGAAAGTTTTATAGTTAAATGAAATTAATAAATTATGAAGATGTTGTGAGAACAATATTTGGCAATTTATCAACTGCGCCAAGTTAACATAAAAGTACAAATACATATGTGAAATAAAACAAAGTACAGATGTCCTATACGCACCACGTTGGCGCGAATTTTTTTCCCGCCGATTTGGCGATAACTTTGTTTTTGAATATTAGTTACAAATAGCAAGCAATAATAGAATGTGGTTTTTTATTTCAATATAAAAATAAAAATTAATAAATCAAATAGCTTCTATTATTTTAAAAAAGGAAATAAAAATAAATAAATAATAGTTTGATATAAATAAATATTGATATACATATAAAAATACTCTATAGAATTAAAATAAAAAATAAAAGTAAATAAACACAACAAACAGTTTCCGTCAAATTGGCGGGGGAAAAATCGCTCCAACGTGATGAGTATATGACATTTGTGTCCAGATTTTTACCTTTTATCTGTGCTTTCGAAAATATCAAAAAATTAAAAAATACTTATAAGTTATAACAGGCGTATAATGTTTTGCATTTTTATAACAGACCACTTCTCCATTTTAAGATTTTAAATGCTATTTAAATTTATGTCAGATATTTCTTTCCTGAGATTCCCACAAGTTATTTTCGGTAATTATATAGTTCGCTTATTAATTGTTTGCAATTTGCCCCCCTGACAATAACAATTATTGGTACTTCTCTGTTATCCCGTCGACCACTTTTCATACCAAAAATTATCGCCAAACTGTAAGATTAAACGCCAAAAATGGAGTCCCATTTACTTGATGTCAGAAGCATTATACGTGTTTGTTATGTTAGTGGTTTTTAATTCGACATTTGCATGTATTTTTCATTATGTTTTACTGATTTATTAGTTATTTCATTAATTAAAATAATAATTGTGTCCTTAAATTCTTATATTTTATTAATTTAATTATTTTGATATTCCAATGGCAACGTTCTCCCGTTTATTTGCCGTTACAGTTTGGCGATAGATTTTTGTTATGAAAAGTGGTCGACGGGATAATAGAGAAGTCAGAAGTACCCAATTATTTATCTCAAAAATGTCTCTTAGTTTGTTAAATATGTTTGTTATGTATTTTTATTACTTGTTAAAATATCGAAAATGGCAATAAAATTTTATTTTAACATCGTACTTAATTTTTTAAGATGGCACAAAAACATGGTTTAATAAACGTATATTTGTAAATAATTGAAAAACATGTTTTTCCGCTCTCTAGAAAAATTTGGTAAGATGCTAAAACTGCCTTTTAGCACCATTTTTAATTTTTTCGTCAATCGCGCCAACCAGCACATGATACGGAACTTTTCCCCATTCAGATACACAGATAAGGTTGGTCTCAAACAAGAGTAATGCTAACAACAATATTGTTTTAACTCTATAAGAGTTACAAACAATAATGATATTAAATTCAATTCTCCGAATAGCTTTGGGCCCGATTACGGATGTTTCTCCTAGAAAAAAAACTGTAGAAGAAGTCTTTTACATTTGTTTCGAATGACGCTCGGTCAACAAAGTATTAATTAATAATACAAACAACACTAATATTAACATGGGGGCAAAAGTTTGAATTTAAGTGTAAATATTTGGAACCCTCCTCACCCACCACCCCCCAAAAAAAAGAAAAAGAAAGTTACAGAAATGAATTTAAAATGCCTTTAAGCCACGCTTTCTGACATAAGCAATTGGCTACAAACCAGATTACGAAACCTAACTTAATAACACATATTTAAAGCCCTGGGGGTACTTTCCCTTCCCAGTTATTTGGACCTTGGGACTTTTTTAAAAAGCTTGACGCAGTTCGGGTTTAAGAAGTTGAGATTTACTGCCAAATGACATAAACTACTACGAAAATAAACCTGATGAATTATTATGCAGGTTTATGTATGAATTAAAAAAAATTGCATCTGATTACACTTATTAGATAAATTACTCCTGTTAGCATTTAATAACAGATGAACGGCTTCTGTATACTAAATTGTTTAAATATTGGGAAGAGGTGGCGAGAGGTAGAGAGACCAGTAAACAAACGGGTAGACAGGCGGATAGTCAGATGGATAGAGACGGATAGCGACATAGATGAGAGAAACAAATAGACAGACGGGTAGCGAGACAGGTAAAAAAGAGTGTTGAGAGAGAGGTAGCGAGATGGATAGGGAGACGGGTAGCGAGATGGATAGAGAGACGGGTAGCGAGATGGATAGGGAGACGGGTAGCGAGATGGATAGAGAGACGGGTAGCGAGATGGATAGGGAGACGGGTAGCGAGATGGATAGAGAGACGGGTAGCGAGATGGATAGGGAGACGGGTAGCGAGATGGATAGGGAGACGGGTAACGAGACGAGTAGTGAGACCGGTAGACAGGATATAGAGGGAAAGATTGCGAGACGGGTAGAGTGGTGGATAGAGAGACGAGTACAGAGATGAGTACAGAGACGAGTTGACAGACGGGTAAACAGAGGGGTATATAGACAGACAGACGTGTCGAGAGACGGATAGTGAAACGGTTAACGAGACAGTTAGAGAGATGGATAGACAGATGGGTAGCAAGAAGATTAAAGAGTCGGGTAGAAAGACAGACAGATAGCGAGAGGGTATACAGACGAGTAGAGAGACAGTAAACTGATGAATACGGAGAGAGATACGGTATAAAGACACGGCTAGACATACGAGTAGTTAGATGGTTAGAGAAACAGATAGGTGGGTAGAGAGACCAGTAAGGAAATATACAGACATGTAGCGAGACGTGTAGAGAGATGGGTAGAAGAACGGATAGGAAAACAAACAGACTGTAGAGAGAGACAGGCAGAAGAAAAGTCTGGGGTTTGAACCAGTAAAGACGCAGGGGGGAGAGCCTCCTAGAAAATAATCAAGAAGTATTATCTTTGAAATATATATTTTTTTTTCAATTTCGCCGATATGAAGATTAAATGTAAAATTTATTTTTACGGAAGTCATCGAAGAATTTTTCTATACTTTAGTAGGAATTTAGGCTACAGTTTCTTAATCCGCTTTGTAGCAAAGAATGTTATTAATGTGGTTTGAAGTGTACGAGTTTCTATAAATAAATATAAAAATAAACAAGGAGGAATTTTTTTTAATTCAAATGTAAATATTTGTCACAAAGAAAATGTTGCAACAACCCAAACAGCACACACCCATCTATAAGACATCTACAAGCTGTAAACCCAAGAAAACCGACACATCTATAAGAAGTCTACAAATATCCATGATACACCCTTTTCACCTCTTATGGAGATGTTATGTGTGATCTCTCTGAGTTCTATTAGACGTCCAAGATATCCAGGTAGTCTATGAGACCACGTCTATAAGACATCCAAGCATAGATCACTCTTCGACATGCAGTATGTCTTATAGCCGTGCTTAAGACTTGGATTGTAGATATCCAGGGACATCTGATATGCATTTATAAGACGTCTAATGCATGTCTATTTATTGATACTCAGTACTTCTTATAGTATACTTAAGTATTGAGCACCCCCATATTTATAATATATTTGGTAAAAAATAATAGATGGATACAAATATTAAATTGTATACAATTAAGAATTTTCTTTAAAAAATAAGTTTTTTATTTTTTTTCAAAGATAGCAAACGCATAACTCATCTTTTAATGAAGCTATTTTCTTTAAAAAACTTTTTTTTAAATTAAATTTTGTTGTTCTGTTAAGCCAGTTAATAAATAATCAAGAAAATAATTATTGTAAGAAAAGACAAAATGAACTTAGTCTTCAAAAACGAAAATAAAGAAAGCTTATGTTAAAAAAAAAAAAAAAAAAAAAAAACATTTATATGCAATTTTTATTATTTTATTTTTTAACATGTGTTAATAACAAAAATAAATTTTAAGAAATATTTATGCTGCTGAAGAGATCTTGGCATTTCAGGCAAGAAATATTTTAATTTCCACGATGATCGGTTAAAAGTAGGTGTTTAAAGAAAATGACTTCATTAAAAGACGAGTTGCTTGTTAACTGTCTTTTTTTTTTTTTTTTTTTTTTTTTTTTTACAAACCATAAACTTAAAAAGAAAATTCCTAAATGATATGCAGTTAAATATTTGTATATAACTATTACTTTTACAAATATATTAAAAATATGGGGGTGCTGAATACTTTCAGCCAAGACTGTATTTCCAATGAAATGACATTGTTTCCTTGCATGTCTTAAGTATATCTATATGAAAATTAGAATAATTCTTGCAGAAAATGTTAAAATATAAAGGAATTTGTCTTCAACAATGAAAATAGAGAAATCTTATTTTTAAAATATACTTTAAATTTATATGTTACTTTTATTATTTTAACTTTTAATATCTGTTAATAAAAATGATACAAGTTTTAGGAAATATTTTCATTGATGAAGATAAGTGATTTATATACTTTGGCTTTTCCGGTAAGAGTTATTCTAATTGTCATGATTACCTATTAACTTGCATAGCATAACAATTGCTATACTATGAAAGTTTCATTTCTGAAACTTACTGAAAAACAAAGCAGTTTAGTTTTTTAAAAAACTCATTTTTTTAAAGCAAATTGTTTAATTAAAAGTAGAGTTGTTAGTTTGCTGTCATTTTAATTGTAATAACTTAACCATTAAAGACACAGACAGCAGTTGTGAATTCTAAAATAATTGTGTGTTGAACACTTGCGCTTCATTTACTCTCTTCCTAAACATCCTTCAATGTTGAAGTTCAAAATTTTTTCTACTTTTTCATTATTTTTATCAGTAAGTCTCCACTGATGTACAAAATACACCGCCATTGAATTTTTATAAACTATTATATTTTCTTTCTTAATTAAACATTTTTTTATATATAAATGTGATATCTATTACTTGCATACTATTACTAAACATCAGACACTACGACTAATATTCAGGCCCCTGCTGGCACTTAGGAATACGTGCCCTTGCACCCTCTGCCTGAACCAGCCTTAATGATGGCACATGATTTAATATGAAAGTGCCAACATAACCCTCTGTCCACCGCCCTTTCAAGACATCCAGCATGGGCCTGCTAACACTTTGAAATAAGTTATGATAAAAATACGAGGGTGCTTAATAATTTTAGTAAAGACAACTGTAGATAAAAATACTAAATGTTTCATTCCAATAATATCAGTATATTATTCCCCCCAAAAACAAATATTTTGCAATGTTCTGCAACGAACCTTCAACTGATCACAAATGTTCTGTGGGAATAAAAAAATAAAACACAGAGAGATTTTCTTGTATATGTAGGAGTGCGATTTCATCTTGTATAGAAATGCTAAAGACATTTCGTAAAACGCTAACACACACAAAAACCAAAGAAATGACGAATTT
Organism: Maratus michaelseni; assembly: GCA_963931845.1. Taxonomy (NCBI): domain Eukaryota; kingdom Metazoa; phylum Arthropoda; class Arachnida; order Araneae; family Salticidae; genus Maratus; species Maratus michaelseni. The sequence continues at coordinate 217,686,192 of OZ007588.1, forward strand.
CACAATTTTACTCTGATTGAATGACGAATTTCGCTTTTTTTCCCCTTGTAATAGACGATTTTTGCAATATTTTTGAGATTTTTCTCTCTGGTAACTGGCGAATTTAACATTTTTTTTTCTCAGAACCAATCATCGAACTCCGCAATTTTTTCCCCCACGACTAATTCGAGAATTGCGAGATATTTTCCAACACTTCACTGATGAATTTCGCATTTTTTTTATCCACGATTGATTGGCGAATTTTAAATATTTTTGATATTTTCTTTTCACTGACTGGCAAATTTGTTCAGCTCTTTCTTAGGACCAATGGGCAAAAATTGCATTTTTTTTTAATTCAAGCAACTAATATCCGAATGTCTCGATTTTTTTTTTAAATCCACAACTGATTGTTAACTTTTGCGATATTTTCTTTATTGATTGATAAATGTTGCGGATATTCTTGTGACAGAATGGAAAAAATTGTGGGTTTTTACATGACTGATTGACGAATTTTATGATTTTTTTTTTCTGACAATCCACTGATTAATTTAGTTTTTTAACCTGCGACTGATAGGCGAATTTTGCATTATTTTCTTTTTATCAATTGGAAAATTTTGTCGCTTTATATTGGAATTGATTGAAAAAAATCGAGGGATTTCCCAAAACTGATCAACTAATTTAGTGGGGTTTTTTTTCAGCTGTAACTGATAGCCAAATTTTGCGATATTTTCTTTCTGCCGATTGGAAAATTTTGCAGTTTTTTCTTGTGACCAATTGGAGAAAATTGTGTTTTTTTTTCGCTACTGATCGACGAATTTCCCATTTTTCTCGACGATTTACTGACAAATTTCATGGTTTTTACCCACAACAGATTGAGAAATTTTTGTGCTTTTTCTTGGCAAAAAACATGAAATTTCAATCAAAAATCATTCGGTTGATAAACCTATTTCCCATTTTTTGACCCGCGACTGATAGGTGAATTTTACAATATCTTCTTTCTACAGGATGGCAAATTTTATCACTTTTTTGCGACCGATTGGTAAAAGTTGCCGGGTTTTTATGTGACTGACCGGTGAATTTCAGATTTTTTTCCGATGATCCACTGACGAAATTCATGTTTTTTTTTTAAACTGCAGCAGCTGAAGAACTTCACGATTTTTCTCCATGATCGACTGACAAATTGTGTGAGCTTTTCCTGCGACCAATTAATGAATTTCAATCTTTTTCAACGAGTGATTGATGAAGTTTTTCTGGTGATTGACAGACAAATTTAGTGCTTTTTCAAATGAATGAATAGTGAATTGTGTTGAAAATGAGAATTTGAAATGTTCTGCAGAGAAGTTCATTGTTCTGCGATGTATGTCGCACTCTTAAGCATATTCTGCTTTAGGGACTGTTGCCATATTTATATTGGAATATTTTTATCAAAGCATTGACTAATTTTTTTTAATATTTCGAATGAAATATGTGCTGTAATTCACTAAAATCTCATAGCTAAATTAAAAAATCTACCATATTTACTCATGCATAATGCACACATTTTTACAAAAATTTCAGGTCTAAAATCCAGTATACACATACATGATACACTGAATATTTCTAATTGTATACATCAAACCACACACATTTTCACAAAGTATATATACATATTGCAGAAACTTTATTTTATGATATTTTAATAAGAGAGCAAAATATATATGAGCACATACAAAAGTAATTTAGATTTGAGACAAGATTGTAAATCATGATTTCTACAGATTTTTTTTTTTTTTTTTTTAAAGTTAAAATAACATGGTACACATTATACACAAGTAAATATGGTATTTAAAATCAGTTTGATAATTTTATCTTGTGAGAAATTTCTAAATCCTCCAGTATTTTGCAACAAGAGGCTAATAAATTTTTATTTCTCCCATATTATTTAAATTTAACAAATCTTTCTTGCAGAGGATAAAGACTTTTGGTAGATAAATTTTTCTTGGGAAAAAAAGAAATCTTTGTGATAAATGTCACACATACATTACACATCATGCATAAAATCTTTAATTTTTCATACCAATATTTTAGAATATTTTTTTCTTTATTTTATCATATAATTTCTTCAATTAAATTAGGCAAAGGATTCCATTTGTAAATACTAGTAATCAGATTCAAAATTATGTGTGGGACGCTCGTCGCAAAGTTGTTAACACAAATTAATAAATTTCTTATTCTGTTTATTTTGTTCTATTTTGATAAAATTATTCGACAAATGTTTTAAAATCTATTTTGCATATTGAACTAATTTTAAATTTTTTTTATCAGTACAAAAATATTACTCCAATTAACTCACTGTATGAAAGAACCACTCAGAATTATTTTTTAGTCAATGTCTGCCTACATCAAAAACTTATTTCAATTCTGTGAGCTTCAGATACAAAGGGAAATTTACAAATTTACTGCTACCTCAATTTTGCATTTTTAGAAAAACAAGAAAAATTTTAAGTTTTAAATATTACAACATGATTTAGATTAATGCTAAAAATTATTGCATGCTTTCTCATTAGGCTATATCATTTTTGAAACATGTCAGCTCTACTACTCAATAAAAGTTTTAATAAAAATGTAAGTCTTTTTTTCCTTATCAGCAATATTAGTAACTAGGTGACAGTACTAGGTGGTACAGAATATAACTATAACAGAAAAAGGAAAAAAAAAAAGAAGTGACTTTATTTTATTTGAAAAAAAAAAAATCTTTGGAACAGGACAAAATTGTTATTATTCTACTCCATTATCACTGCAATAGTAAGAGCTGATTTCTTCGAGCAGCACCTATAATAAAATAATAACACTGTTTTACTACATAACATTTTACGAATCGCACAAAATGACATTTTGTTATATGAAAACTGAATTAATCTTCAATGAAGCAATTGTAAGCCCCCTCCTCCTCCTTAATTTTTTGCATATGATTTCTAGTGATGGGCATAATGAATGATTTTGATATTTGAATGAATCATTCAGGCATGCACAAAAGCATAGTTGTCAAGGCTCTTAAAATTCTTTTTGTTTTACAAAAGTTCTGGTTTTAATTGATCAAAAATAGCAAGAAAGTAAACAGCAATGCTTTTGTGTATGCCGGGATGATTCATTTGAATAACAATCATTCATTATGTCCTTCGCTATTGTTATTCTTAATTTTTAGGGTTACGTACTTAAAAAATAAAAACGGAACCATTGTATATTGAAATACAAACAAGATAACAAACAAATATTGAAATGCAAACAAGAAATTTCAAACTAACACTCCCATAGGATTAACATTAGCCCATGTGACTAGCACAGACTCTTGACTATGGAAGATTTGGAATCAAATGATTTTTCCATTATCCCGTCGACCACTTTTCAAGAAAAATTAATTATCACCAAACAGTAATGCCAAATAAACAAATGGAAGAATGTTGCCATTGGAATATCAAAATAAATACAATAAAAAAATATGGAAAAGCCCCACTCATTTAAGTGTCAACTATCAGTAAATTTAAACACAAAAAAATTACAATATAAATGAAAATAGAAAAAAAAAAAATCTTGGATATTCATTTATTTACATTATTTTTCTTAATTATCCTTCTTGGCTGGTGAATATAATGTCAGTTGAAATTGATGTATTGCACTTAACTATGCAACATAACATTTTTTCAATGCATTTTCTCTTTTAATATCATGGTGCAGCAGTTTAAGGACACAATTATTATTTTAAATAGCGAAATAACTACTAAATCAGTTCATTTTAAAGATTATATTTAATTAAACAATAACAAAACATCACCATCAAAAATGAAAAATTCTTACATATACTGCTTTTTACTTTTAAAATTGTTGTGGATTAAAACTTAATAATTTATATTATTAATAAATGAAATTAGCATATATAATACTTGAGAGCATCCATATTTAGTTAGTAATCAGTATTCTAATGTCTTATAAAAATATATTTCAATATGTTTTTTTTTTTTACTAAACAATTATAAAACTCATGCCAGATAAGTCCGATATGATGAGATTAAATTATGGAATGATCAACGTTGAAAGAGGAATTAGGATGAATATATAATATTTGAGGAGATTGTAGTAGATGTAAGTGTATAAAAAAAGAGAGAGCAGTTAAAAAAATAAATAAATAAAACTTGTTGAAATGAAAAGCAAATGTTATTCATATTACTGTTTTTAACAGTGGAAAATGGTAATTTTATTAAATTGTTGTATGTATGATTTTAAAGATATGAGAAATATTAAAACTTGCCTATCAATGTATCAATTAACTAATTTGTGTGTGTATCAATCTACAGCAAAACAAAATATATCTATGACGCAACAATGTCTACTATCACAAGAAATAATAGTAACCCATTAAATAAGCAAAATTTTCAATTACAAAGAAAATACAGTAAGAAGATAACAGTAATCCAATGACAAAGTAAAATTTTGCTTTTTTTTTTTTAAGTACAGTATTTTTTAAGCTATTAGATTAATCTTCAAAAATCTGCAATGCCCACTGTCATGTTGCATTATTTCTACTAGTGGGTTAATAGCCTTTAAAATTAGTTGAGTAATAAAATATGTAATTAAACAACTGTTGTCCTATTTAATTATTTAAAGAAGTAAAACTGAAAAAAAAGTGTAAATTAAATTAATCATAATAAAAAAAAAGCTTTTATTTAAAAAATATAGCAATAGTTAAGCACTAAGTATGCCTTGTTAAAATTTAGGTAACATATTTACAATTCTGACTCAAATCACCAGTCTGCTATGTGTTATTCCAATATTAATGTCTTCATTATTGAGAAATTAAGTTATTTATTAAATCCTAACTCAATAAAATGTCTTTTAAATTAGTTAAAAAATACTTAAAAATCTACAGTTTATAAATAAATTGCTTCAATGTATAAAAGCCAATTTTGACCAAAAAAAGCCGGTTAAAACCAATAAAAGTCGCTGGCCTGGCTTTTATTAATTTTAGCCGGCTTTTTTGCAACCCTGCTTATCAAGTTATAAGTGCTTCCGGTCATGTGGCGACACTTTTTCGCACTTTACTGCCAACCACCTTGGTAATTTGGTTGAAAATGCCGACTTTGACAATCTTTTGTAAAAGATCTGCCTTTACTAAAAAATTGAAATCATGTTTAGATTACATAGTTTCTGAATAAAAACACCTACCAATTTCATGCATTTGTAAGCAAAAATGAATTAAAAAATGTGTCATAAAGTAGCCTGTTTGAATTTGAGAACAGCCTTAATGGTGCTAAGTTGCACTTATTAAAATACATCAATTGGTTGCAAACCAAATTACAGAACTTTCCACTACATCACACATACATATGAATACATCGATGATACATAATTAATACATACATGATTTCACAAATAAATGAGTGAAACGCTTAGCAAAATGCTGGCATGCAGTTAATACGAAAGTACAGAAACAAAAATACATGCAAAATATAGAAATCTCATGCTTATACATGTTTTGAAGATACGACATGATGAACTTTAAATGTTTGTTTTCTATGTTTAAAAACTTACAAAATCCTTTAAAGTTAATAATCTTAACTTTAGCAGCTTCTTCTGCTACACCATAGTTACGGATTAAGAAATACATAAAAAAACAAGTCAGTTTTATCTTTATTTTTTAAAACTCAGAAATTCATGTATATAACTTATTTTTTTTCTGTTTTTTTTTTTACTCTTGGTTTTCAAATGATCTGCTCAACAACACGAAACTTTCTGACTCATTTTTAAACACAAAAGCATAAAATTGGCAGGTCTGATCATGGAAGGGATTTGGAATCTAAATAAGTTTTCCATTTTTTTTAATCAATAAATCACTTATCGAGTTATAAGTGATTTGTGTCATGTGATGACATGTTTCTGACCTTTTTTGTGCTGCAGCATTGGAAATTTGAAAAATGGAAAACTTCTTTCAATTACAAAATTTCTGAATAAGAATACCTGTAAATTTCATGCATTTCTGAACAAAAAAAGAATTAAAAAAATAAGTCATAAAGTGAGCCGTTTGGATTTGGACCTTAAGAGAAAAAAAATATTTTTGATGTGTTACATTATACATTAAATATTATGTTAAAAAAAATTAGGTCTTGTACTGTTATTTTCCAAAGTATAAACTTCTAAGATTTATAAATTATACATAAGTAAATAAATTGCCATTTATATCTCTCTTCCCACTCTGCTCCAAAAAATTTGAGTAAAAACATAAGATCTGATATTTAAAATTAATCTAGAATTTCATAATGCAATCTAGTGTAAATTTTGCAATCTCACAACAAACTAATTATTCTAAAAAACAAGGCATTTTTTAATAAAAAATATACTAACCAAATATTCATGCAAGTCTTCCTGTCTTCAAATGTTTGTGATGGTGTGTTTCAACTGGGAGTCTAAAAAGATTCAAAGAAAGTTTCATTAGTATTCAGCAACATCTATTATAGTTAAAATGTGACTGTGTTTATATTTCACACCAACTTTTCTCAAAATGATTAATTATGGGTTTTTCTTTTTTTTTTTTTTTTTTTGGAACAATTATTCGCAAAGATCCAAGGATGTCAAACTCAAGAAATCTCAAATTTTAAATCAGTTTGAGTTATTAAATTTTAATCAATAAGAAATTTCGGTACTTTTCGGTTAGCCGGGCGCCACTGATATATGTACATATATAAATACATATGTACACACATACACATATATTATATACTTACATATATGCATATATGTGTGTATGTGTGTATATACAAGTATATATATCATTGGCGCCCGGCTAACCGAAAAGTACCGAAATTTCTTTTTAAAAAAAATTATTATGCACGCTAAACATCTTGAATCAGCCATACTCATCCTTTTATTACCACGGGCCGCAAACGTATATTTGTGACGTTAGGTGGGCCGCAACACATACTTGTATAGTAATGTAAATATATAGATTTCTATAGCAAATGCCCCCCGTTTTTTCCCATCTCAAAAAATGCCCAACACGCCTAAAGAAGTATTCACTTCAAAAATATAATTTAAGTAACATTTATTACAAGGACAAAGCCATTTTATAACATTAAAATAAAATACAGCAGTAAAAACAGAAAAAGAAAATTCATCCGGAGGATTAAACAACCCTTTTTTCATCAGGGGTGGGACTCTCATAACTTATTTCTATCCTTCCTCTGAGATTAAATCCTAGAAGGAGCAAAAGTTTGGTTTATTTACGTTTATTTTTATTGCGAGAATGAAATCGAAGTTGCCAAGAAAGCGATCACCGCCAAAACAGACAGTTTCTAAAGCGCCAAATCCGAGCTGATCCTGGGACTAGCTTTTCAACAATATAACAAAGGAATGTACTCTCTAGTAGATTCTTTCTCTGAGGTCTTGGATCGCGCATAAAAGGTCGCCAGGCCACATGCCCGCTTGTTGAGTATGGCTGTCTTGAATAGTTTAGTTTTATACCTTCTGAGTCCCTTCAGTACTGTTTTGATTTTTTTGTCTCTTCCTTTCACTCCGATTTTTCAGATTTGTGAGACCTGAAGTATGCCGAAATTACAAATTTATTCTTTTATTTAAATTTTTGAGTCAAAAACCTCAAATGCTACATTGATATGTAAAATTTTACATTAAATATCACACATATTACATGAAACAGTACAACATTACATGCAATGTTTAAAAAGTCTTTTACTGTATATCAATAATTAATATTTAGTAAAATATTACTGATACGTGCAAATTTTAACTTAATTTTGCGATATTTACCAGCATCCTATTGACGAATTGAGCAGTTTTTTCCTGGCAACAAATTGACGAATTTCACGTTTACTTCCTGTAACCAACTGACAAATTTCGTGATTATTTTCCTCCTACCAATTGACAAATTTTGCTTTTTTTTTTGGCGACCGATAAACGAATTTCTCAAATTTTTTCTGCACCTTACAAATGAAACCGGCATGTTTCTTTTCTTTTTTTTTTTTTTCACACGCGACATATTGAAGAATTTCGAAAATGTTTTCCTGCGATTGATTGAAGAAATTTGTGATATTTTCCTGCTACCAATTGACAAATTTTGCTTTTTTTTGGCGACCGATAAGCGAATTTCTCAATTTCTTTCCCACACCTTACAAGTGAAACTTACGTGTTTCTTTTTTTTTTTTTTTTTTTTTTTACACATGACTATTGACGAATTTCACGTTTATTTCCTGTAACTGTAACCAACTGACAAATTTCGCGATTGTTTTCCTGCAATCCATTGAAGAAATTTGTGATATTTTCCTGCTACCAATTGACAAATTTTGCTTTCTTTTGGCGACCGATAAACGAATTTCTCATTTTTTTCTGCACTTTACAGGTGAAACTCACATGTTTCTTTTTCTTTTTTTTTTTTTTTACACGCGACATATTGACGAATTTCACGTTTATTTACTGTAACCAACTGACGAATTTCATGATTGCTTTCCTGCAATCGATTGAAGAAATTTGTGATCTTTTTCTGCTACTAATTGACAAATTTTGCCTTTTCTTGGTGACAGATAAGCGAATTTCCCAATTTTTTTTGCATGTTTCTTTTCTTTTTTTTTTACATGCGATTGTGGTCAAATTTCATTATTTTTTCACAACTCATCGGCAAATTTTGCTATTTACCTGCAATAGCTTAACAAAATTTATAATTTTTCCCCAACGAGTACAAATATTGTGAAATTTTTGTGCGATATTTTCCCGCAACCTTTTGGTGAAATTCGCGTCAGTAAATTTTTGCAAACCCAAAATAATCAGGGCACTTTTCCAGCTATATAAAAATGGGCAGAGCGCATTTACAACTATAAAAAAAAAAACAGGCAGGGCGCTGCACCCTCTTGAAAACGCCTTGGGAAAACACTACAAGGGTCGATACAGACAAAATTTGGAGCCTATTTAGGGCCCCTTCACAAAAATCAATTTAATAAAATGGGACCCTTCACAAAACTCAATTTGATAAAATGGGCCCCTTCACAAAATTCCTTTTAACAAAATTTCCCCCTTTCATAAAAACTTACTATTTAGGGGAGACTGGTACACAGTGGACTACTTTTTCAGTTAATTTTTTTTTTCTCTTTAACGGACAAACCGGGTGCATCCCTGCATGAAAATATTTTTGAATATTCCTTATACCTTTATACATTCATCATAATTTTCTCATAACATAGTTTTCAATACATTTTTCAAAATAAAATTTTTTATATGCACCCGTAAATTGGACCAGTGTGCCCCAGAAATGGGGCACACTGGTCCACCCACCGGGGCACAGTGGACCGCTGTTAGGCATTATCTGAAATGCAATATAAATCTATTTTTCATTAATCTAATTCTTTTTTATTTCCCCTTTATCTGCAAAATAACATAGTAATATAAATTTACAAGTAACATTTTGAAAAAAAAAATATATATATATTATTAATATATTTTGAAAATAACAACAGATTAATACAGGAACAATTGCAATTTAGTTGAAGTTATTACTTAAGTACAAAAAAATCAGCGCACATTAAAATTTGCAAATGAAATTCCAAAATACTTATGAGTAAGATTGAGCCTGGAATTTTCCTGAAATACTTTCGGGTCTGGGAGCAATATTATGAAATCATTGACATCAACAATAGATTCATCTACAGTTTTGGGAAAAATAAACTGATTTCCATTCAATTTGCATCTCATGTATCTTACTTGAATAGAATCATCACCAATTAGACTAGAGTTATATTTATCACAGGCAGTAAATACAAAACAAAATATTTCTTACTATGTTAAATAAATTGTTATTTTTCTTTGTTTACTTTATTTTACAGTTAAATAACTTCTTTTAAACAATATTTCTTTATAGAAAATAAGCAATTATTAAATATTTTGAACATTCTGCATTACATGAGCAGAGTGGATTGTGGACCACTGTGCCCCATGTTGAAATTCAATAAATAATCATATTAATATTGTTTATAGCTTTCTTTTAAACATATTAACTTTAAAGTTAAATAAAAACAAGTATCTTAGCTTTGCAAAAAAGCTGTTTTATAGGATTTATCTACAACCTTTAATTACTAAAAAAATTAAAATATAATGTTGAAAAATTTTACTTTTAGAAGATCAAAACAACCAATTAGGATAAAATAGTTCAATCTGAGCTAAACATATTTTCTGAACGCTATAAATAATCAGTGCAGTGCTGTTGTCTATTAGGATAGAAGAGAAGCTTAAAATTTTTTTAAATAAACAAAATATTAGGGGGGTGGTCCACTATGCTCATAGTTCCAGTGTGTACCAGTCTCCCCTATTATTTATTATTCTTTGACTTTTAAAATGTGTAATTTGCAAACAAACAAGTTCACCAGAGAGGAAAACTTCAGCAAAAGTATTTAAAAAAGTTTGTTAATAAACGCTTGGATCAAATTTGAGTAGCTGGATTTCGACTTTCATTACAAAATGTTATTTTTCACAAAAATATAATAAAATTTTACAAAAATAACCTTTACTTTTCACAAAATGGGCCCCGCAAAAAAAAAAAAAAAAAAAAAAAAAAAAACTGCATTGACCCCTGCACTATAACAGTTAATTTTCTTGTTATTTTAAAAAAATAAGCAAATAAATAATGTAAAAGTTATTTAAATATGATTCTATTTCTTAATTTTTCTGAATATTTTTATTTATTGACAGTTAAAAATAAAAGTTGTCTAGGGTTTTAAAAATATTTTAAAAAGCATTTTCTTTAGATATTGAGCAGTATGACTAAATACTACATACTGAATATTCGGTGCATCCCTAATGGTTAATACACAAGTACCAAAAGATTAGTATCAAAGTGATTTGAAAAAATATACTCAAGCATAAATATCATATAATACACAATTAAAATATATTATATCTTTTACTGGGTATGTAAAAAAAAAAAAATGTGTCGGAACACAAGTTAAACAATGACAACAAATGAAGAAAAAAATGTAAAATTTAATACATATAGGATCAGAATTTTAATTGTTATACAATGTTCACTCTAGAAAGAAAAGGGCAGGTTGTTAGAAAATAATAACAGCACAAATGAAGCAGAAAACAGTCATTGTTCAGTGAAAATGGGCATTACTTCAAGAAAAAAAATTATTGTGTTGAGTAACGAAAAAAAAAAAAAAAGGAATAGACGAGATACTGTCACGCACTGAAGTTTGGTGACTTTTTGATTGGCCTGCTTTCCAAGCCCATGCCAAACCAATAATTTAAATACAAGCATAGTAGGCAACTTAGGGATAAGTTTGGCAACTATTTTCCTTTTTATAACTGATTAAAGAAATAAACTGTGTGAGTGCAAGACATCATAGCCAAAAACAGTACAACATTTATTTAATAATCTCCTGTTTTTATTAAAGAAAGAAGGAAGGTCTATGATTTTTTGCAAGCTTTTGGATACATTAATTTAGAAATACTCTGGTATTGGGGAAGATTTTAACAAGAGACCTCTGGATATAATTAAGGATGCATTTCGATATTTTAAAAAGGGTACGGTGCATTTTGCTAATTTTAGAGCAGGCAGGATGCTGCGCCCTTAAATATTGGTCTAGAAGGGACACTAAATTATAAATAAATACAGGGGAAAAAAAGTAAATTTTTAAACAAGAATTACATTATTTATAGTATTAGTTTTAGTCTTAGCAAAATTTTATATATAGTTATTTTAGTGTAATTCTAAATTGTATGATAAATAATACACGAAACTGTTAACCCCTTTAAGGGCAAAGTATTTCAGTTGCAAACATGTTCAAAACTTTTTTTGTACCCTTTGAAATCTGAATTTGTCAAATAAATTCATTTAAAAATAAATAGCTATTTTTTCCGTTCATGTACATCGTAAAATCTAAATATTATTCGAAAGTTCTGATAAATATTATGGTTTAGTGCATAAATAATCTAACACTGGCGTTCAAAGGATTCAGTGGGGTCAGGATTCATAATGGTGATAAACAAAACAATATGTAGTTCATTAACACTCAATTACTACTAAAAACAATTACATTATTACTTTCATTGTACCTGTGAGATTATATTTCTGCATTTATACAATTTATACAGCGACATTTCGGATGTATTTTTCCTTTTAAACACAATATATATATATGACTGATGAAACTTATCGTAACATTAAGCCTAAATCTTGTATATATGTAAGATACAAGAATTTAGTAATTGAGTGTTATATAAACTACACAGGAAAGTAAATAAAGAAATGAATAACTTACCTTTTACAAAAGTTGTCAGTATAATTACATCCAAGATTGCCGCTGTATACAAAATAAACAACAGCTCCAGCCGCGGCGAGAGTGTCTTCAAACGACCTTTGACTTTCCGTTCCCGCATGCGCGCAGTTGCATTGAAGTAGAAGTACTTTTTCCATAAGATGAGCATAATACGTGTTATTCGCAAATCCATTGGATGAATGGAAAAGTATTTCCACTGGAGGTTGAAAAAAGCATTTCCTTTAGACGTCGAAAAAGTGATAGATATAATACGTCTATTGCAGGTCATAGACGTCTAATAGAAATCTAAATGAGAAATGGCTTATAGACATCTATTTGTTTAATGCTATGCATATCTAAAAGATGTCATGGACGTTATAGATGTATTTAGACTATAAATCGACATCTTATAGATAGAGTGTGCTGTCTGGGAATGAAATTAAATTTACGTTAAACTACGCTTGCGTTAAAATACGCTCTTGGCTGCAAATCCGATTACGTGACTTTAAAAAGCTTGGCGTTTTAAAAAATCCGACTTTTTTTGTTGTTTGTTTATTTGTTTGTTTTTTAAAGTATTGAGCAATTCCCGCTTAAGAAAATGAAATTATTTGCCAAATGCTATAATATATGTTATATAAAAATTTATTTCCTTCGCAAATCCTTCACATTTATTTCGCATTAATCCTTTAAATTAATCTAACTTCTGACATAGTCAGTATTTCCTTAATTCTTAATAATATTTATTCCTATATTTAATGTCCTTTTAAAAGTAATAACCCGTATATTAATAATTATCTTATTCCAAATATTAATCTAAAATTTTAAGTTCATTCGTAACTTTTATCAACTCCCCAATCTATAATATTCCAAGAGACGCTTTCTCATTTCGAATGTTTTTAAAAGCCATTTATTATTATTATTATTATTATTATTATTCCATGCTCGGTTTCGCGTGCTAGGTATTTTTCACTTCAAAATTAATGCGCGGCTCGAGAGGAATTCTTTCATGTTAAAGCTTCTCCCTCTCGCCTCATTCGCTGAGCTGGAGCTCGCCTCTCACTCATTGGTTTGTGCGCACGTGACGTCGTATTTCTGTATCTCTACGCTCAGTGAACAAAACTTGCTTGCACGCTTTGGAGAGCGGATTTTTTACGTGTTTGGAAGTGTAACCAAATGGTTATCTGGTGTTGTAGTCACGTACAATTTTCATACAGGTCTTTAACATATATTAAACAATGTAGTGAGCCATCGTGAAGCCTGAGGGCTATAAGTTTATACCTGTGGGAACTGTTACTGCATCGCTCTTATTCATAAATAAACTATTTGTTTGGAAATTGGCTGGTCTTTACTGGAGAAACTGTTCTGGTGTCTTTTCATTGCCTCACCTCTTCGCCATGATTATTTGATATCGACTGCAACCTTCTATATCTTTAACAAACTGCCATTTTCTCGTGGTATCTCATCTTCGTAAAAACGCCACATATATATATACACTGTAAAAAATAATATCTCAAATTGACAGAAAAACACTGTCAATTTTGGCGCCAGTTGAAAACCGTTTAATTTACAGAAAATATCTGTATATTATCATTAAAAGTTTTTTTTTCAGTAAAAAGGATAGATTTTTTGTGTAAAATTACAAAATCCACTTTTTTTTCAGGAAAAAACTGTTTTTCTTTAAAACAGTTTATTTCTGTAAAAAATACAATATTTTTCTGTCAAAATTACAGATATTTTTTACAGTGTATATATGAAAACATAACAATATATGTGGATTTATATATGATATTTTGTAATTCTATCATTTAATTTGCTCTTTTTCATATATTGTATCTTCTTTATATCGTAATTGTTAACCCTATGTTCGCAGCAATATCACTCAGACTAATCCCTTTGAGGGGAGTCCTAGTTATTATATACTTATCGTATTTTAATCTCAAGTATCAAATTTTTTCAGTTGTGTCACTTTTCGAATAAATGGGCAATATGATAAAATTAAATGACTAGAGAAAAAAACAGAACATCAATTACTAGAAAATAATGATAAGAAGTCTACTTAATTGATGTTATTGATATTAAATGATAAAATTAAGCTGATACTGAGTGCAGACAAAAGTTCTAAAAGAAATATTGACCAAATGATTTTTTTTATGGAAATTTAGATGAAATTATGAAAAATTTCGTGCCCAGGGCATGGGCCCCGGGTGCCCGTGCGATAGTCACGGCCTGTACGGCAGAATATAGATTGGCCACCCACGGCTTTTACAGTTGAGATTTATTCAACCAAGTCTAACTCTTAAAAAAAAAGTGTTTGTTAGCATATGCCAGCTTTTCGTGGTTCATGGGATCTTTTTGAATAAGTTCGCCCTTCTTTTCTTTGGTAAACATATTTTCATTTTCAAATTCCTCCCTCGTCAAAATGTGATTATCGACGTCCAAAGATAATGCCTGCATCAATTCAAACCATTGCAGCTCGGCCGCAGACAATGTAACAGAGTCGGGATTCCCCACTGTCGCATTGCGGCATACACACGTTCTTCTCCTTTTTCCCAATGAGCAGGTACATTTTTTATGTCTTTGAGTAATTTGTAGCCGTCGTCGTGCTGAATGAGGTCGTTCACAAAACTTTCATCGAGCAAATTTTCGGCAATGAGTCTTCCATCCAGTGATTTCTTTTTCTGAACAGAAATGTCGATAGCTTTCTTAACCCTCTAATTCCCATGGTAGAATGCGTTCTAGAAATTCCGTAATTCAGAAAAACTGAATTCACACCAGAAAATTTCAATAATAAATTTAGTTTTATTTAATGACGGAATGTTTTATTAAATGAAGCAAATATAGCTATTTTAAGTTTCTGGAATGAATATGGAACATCTGAATTAAAAAATCTACTTATTTAAAAACAGTGGTGGTAGCATATATGCTACCATGGACATTAGAGGGTTAAGACGAAAGTGATTAAATTTACTGTACGCGTACAGCAAATGATCGGGTCGGACTGCCCGTCGATCCGACCTTCGTATTTCTGAATTAGCGAATTTGGTGTAGATGTACTCCTTTTTAATGTGCCTCACTTTCCCACAGTAAATAGTCGGAAAGGAATTCGTTATTTTCATCAAAGATTAGCGACTTAGGTATTTGATTTTCACCGGGTGCTAAGCAGATACAGCGGTCGTCGGTGAGCAACGTATGTGTCGCACTCAGTGACTCATCGACCTCCACTTCTTCTTCTTCTTCTTCAAATTCGACTACTATTAGCTTATACACGTCAAAGTTTTGCCATGTTATTTCCCAATCTTCCGACAAACGCACTTCAAGGTGCTGATAGAATTTCTGTCGAGTGAGGTCTTTCTGTCGCACGCGCGACAGTGTATTACTGCTTATTTTACTGTTTATTGCTCTTAATTTTACGGTATAATATTGGCAGTTGGGATTCCAGTATTATACTGTAAAATCAACATTTTTTTTTCTTTTTTGCAGTGTAATAAAGAAAATGGTACAAAAATCGTTATCACAACGGCCCCTACCGGAGAAATATCCCCAATTTGAACTTGGGACCTGCTGGCCATAGTCAAAAGTTATAATATGAAGTTTGGTTCAGTTTTGTGCATAACTTCATACACTTTTCAATGATACACACGAACAGACAAATATTTTGTAAAAACTTGTTTTTTTGTTGTTGTTGTTGTTTGTGGGGTGGGGAGGATTTTTGACCCCTAAAACGTGTAAATCCGTCGAAAACCGGAAGTCGAAATAAATTTCGTTTACAATGTTTTCTGCTAATACAGATAGAAGAAAGTAATAATATAGAGAAATCACGGGTTTATTTTATATTTATGATTAAAAAGCAAAATTTTAATTCCAATGCTCAATTTATTTTTCTTCGCCCCAATTATTTTTCCGAAACAGATGATGTCACCCTCTAATGCAGTTAAAATGCAATTGATATATATACAGTGGAACTTCCATTTAACGAAGTCTCATCGTTACACTTAAAAACTTCGTTATGAAGAAAATTCGTTAAATAGAAATCAACTTAAAATCATGAAATTTTCCTTTCAGATATGACAAACAGGTGTTGAATTCAGAAGCATTTGATTCAGTTTTAATTATGAAGCCGTCTGTTACAAAACACTTGTGTACGGTCGATGAAATCACGTCACATTCCCAAGCTATGGCCCAAGCTTTCATCAGCTCTGATACACAGAATCTCAAACGAATGTTTTCACTACATGGTCTTTTTTCTGTCTTCGATAATGTATTTCAAGATTTTTTATTATTCCTTATACTAATGGCTGAAGTTTAGCTGTATTGGCAGGAACAAAAATAATTTTGATGTTCTTCGATTTGTATTTTGAAGCACGTTCTTGTGGATGTACAAAGCAATTGTCTATCAGCAGTGCAAGGTCAGAATGGCAACTGTCTGTCTCTAATAGATATTTTTTGTTTCAATGCATCTGACGCCATTGCGACATCTCATCGTCTATATCAGAGCTGTCCAACGCGGCGCCCGCGGGTGCCATGGCGCCCTTTGAGGGTTTTCTTGGCGCCCTTTTGAAGGTTCCTGTTACTAACCTTTTTTAAAATACAATTCCATTTCAAAGGATGCTTTCTACAAAATCATTAATATTTTCAGCAAATATATTTTTTTAATTTATGAAAGTGTATTTCACGCAATTAAAACCAAAAATATACTTAAAAAGTTTAATAATGCGTATATTCCCGATTTGTAGTTATTCCTTATAAAATTTTGTTTAATATATTTAAGATGGTTGAACTTGTTAATAACTGGCAGTAACATTTTTAATACCTTAAGAAGTAAAATTCAGACTAATAAACATTTAACAGAATCTTCCCCGCTATGAAAGTGACATGTGCATGAAAGTTCAGCTCTTTTTTTAATTGTTACAATGTCCCATTGGCTGTTTTATGGGAGGGTATAAAGAGGGGCAATTTTCCCTCCGAGACATTTGAAATTTTAGTTTAATTTTTTTCAATTAGTTTGAAACTAGTCGTTGGGGGCCACCGTAATACTTACCCATCATGGATATGCATAATGTAAAATATTAAAATAAAAATGTGTAAACTACTTATAAAATGCATTGCAATTCAAATAAAATCGTGGCTTGATGACGTCACAAACTTTAAAGGCTCGATTACTGAATTGCTTGAAAGAGGTTTTTCCTTATAACTCCAAAAATAATAATCCTATTAACTAGTGGTTTATTGCATCTGATTAAGCGTCAAATTTCCAATTAAAATATATCTTTGAAGTGAAATTTGGATGAAATACAGGGTCATGAAAAATCGAAGTTTGTGGAAAATAGGATTTCAAATATCTCGGCAACTAATTATCCGATCGACTTCATGCTTCATTCGAAATTTATGTTTTTTTATTATCTTTTATATTCATTTCTTAAAATAAACAATTTCGAAAATTTTTATATACCTTTTATCAGAACGAATATTTCGAGAGTCCGAAAAAAATTGTTCCGGTTAATCGAGGTTATTGAAATGAAATAGGCTTCTTCCCATTATTACATACTAAGTACATACCAAATTGCAAGTCTCTATCTCAATTTTTTCGGGAGATAGAGCGTTTACAGACACACAGACACACACACAGACACACACACAGACACACAGACGGACGGCAGAATTTTTTTTCTAAAAATATGTTTTTCGGAATCTCCAGTGTCTGAAACGTGTAAATCCGTCAAAAAAATTTTTTCGATTTTCAAAACGATTACAAGACTTACCCTATACTACGTATGATGGGTAAGTAAAATTGATAAAACTGTACGAAATGATTTTCGTCAATGAAAGCTATTCTAGACTAACTCTCACTAGGTGGCCACTATCATGCATGTCTTTGTTTTTGTACTTTTTATAAAGCTAAATTCATGACTTGAAAATAAGTCAAATCGTATTTTCATGACCCCCCCCCCCCCCCCGCAAACAACAACAACAACTAGCAACATCTCTGATTTCTACTTGTTATTATTGTTATAGGCGAGATTAAAGTTCCTGGTACCTTTCCCTACAAACATTTCTGAGACCTCTCGTAGAAAATGTATAATCCGCAATTTACCACGATTTATGCTTTTTTAATTTTTGTTTATGAAAATTGTTTTTACATGGAGCTTCTGAACCATTTAGCCTTATGCCTACCACTGTGCATCGCTGTCGCATCGTGCATGTATCGCTATTAATACTGTGAGATAATATTATTGCATGATTTGAGTCATGTAAATAATGGCGCCCTTCATTGATTGCCAAAATCTGAATTGCGCCCTTGCTCACTAAAAGGTTGGACAGGCCTGGTCTATATTATTGAAGGTAAAAAAGGAATTTTGACTTCCCCCAACTGTCACTGTTGGAGTCTCGGTGTGGGAGAATAGTGATAACAAGTGTTTTTCTGAGTGTGAAAAAAAAATTGTTTTATTTAGCACCCAGGCAGAATGGAAATTATTTAAATGTATTCATTTTCATACAATCGAATCCGCTGAAATAAATTCGCATATCCTTCGCAACAGCAATCGTTTAGTTTGAATTCTGTACACGTACATTAGTGGAATAAACTTCGTTATATAGAATATATTTTTCGTAATATGGAGATTAATTTACATGCTAATGGTGTTCAAAGTCAAAGTTCTGCAAAAAATTTCGTTAAGTAGAAAACTTCGTTAAATAGGGACTTCGTTAAAGGGAACTTTCACTGTATATTTATTTTTTTTTTCGTTTGCTATCTTTGTCCACTTTATACTGTGACTTTCATGGAATGAATTAAATTTTGTCCACTTTATACTGTGACTTTCATGGAATGAATTAAATTTTGTCCACTTTATACTGTGACTTTCATGGAATGAATTAGATTATACTCTGGCTTGACTAATATTGCTTGCAGATATTTTTAGTCCTTAATTTGTTTTTAGAAGTTTAAACCTGCATCTAAAAGATATTAGATATTGCTAGAAAATATTAGACTGCAATGCGAAATCTTCGCACGGGTCTACTGGTAATTATGAGTTTTTCCTATAGAAATGCTTTTTGGTTTTGTTAGTAGGCAATCTAATCATAGAAACTCGACAAAGTTTCTCGCCAAGCATCAGAAACAGCAATGCATTGAACCGTAAATGAAAGGAATTTCCGCCGATGGATGCCAAACGATTTTACAATTTTTTTTTTTTTTTTTAACTCTGTCTAGTTTATATTTTGCGGACGGGACAAAACGGGTTTTTGACACATCTATATCTCGCGTTCTATTTATGATAGAAACAAAATTTTTGATTCTATGGAATGGTGCGTGTCAAATGACTAAGAAATCAAAAGAAAAGCAAGATCAGGTTAGATCAGGATAGGTTTTCAGGAAATGCGATTTTAAAAGTGCTGGTTTTAGCACTTTTTAAATCTTGTACAGACCAAAAACTATTGACAGGACTACAGCAATGTGTAATTATCGGATTTTTATGTGATTTACGTCATTTGAATTGTTTTTATGAGTAGTTCAAACCTTTGTAAGTTTCATCTAAAAATATTAATTAGTTTTTGAGTTATATCAGTTTAAAGTTATTGATTCCTATACTTAACATATAGAAAAAAACTGTTGACAGGGCTACAGCAATGTGTAATTATCGGATTTTTACGTGGTTTACGTCATTTGAATTGTTTTTATGAGTAGTTCAAACCTTTGTAAGTTTCATGAAAAAATATTAATTAGTTTTTGATTTATATCAGTTTAAAGTTATTGATTCCTATACTTAACATAGAGCAAAAAAATAATAAATGACCCAACTCTTTTAGAAATGGTCGTATACACATGATATTAAGATATGTTATTACAGTCGACCCAAGTAAGCTCCCTATTATAAAAAATAGTAACATTTAAGGTTCGTTTACAGGTTCTCACAAAAGATCTTTTGATATAGGGTTAAAGCATTGTGTAATTATCCGATTTTTACGCGGTTTGCAGCAATTACATTATTTTTTTGAATAGTTCAAATGTTTAATATTTCGTGTAAAAATATGAATTAGTTTTTTTATGCATATCACTTTAAAGTGATTTATTCCTATACTTAAGATGAAGCAAAGAAATATTAAATGGTCTAACTTTTTTAAAAAAGAACGTATGCGCAGGATGTTAAAATATGTTACTACGAACGACCTATGTTAGCTTCCTATTATAAAACAGAATTGTAGAATTTACTGTTCGTTTACAGGGTAACTCAAAAGATTTTTTAATACGACTAAATAGTTGTGTAATTAGCGAATTTTTACGTTGAAGTACTTGATTCCTCAACACAGAGGAAAAACAATAGTAAATAGCATAATTTTTGTCAACGTGGCTATATACACAAGATATTCAAATATGTTACTACATCCGATTCATTTAAACTCTCTATTGTTTGTATTGTTGAACCCTATACGTTTCGTTTACAGAGTCTCTTAGAAGATCTTGATTACATTTACAACCGATGTATATTTACTGAGTGAGATGTATTTTAATGATTTTATACTGTTTCAATCTCTGTAAAGTTTTATTATCTTGCTTTAAAATTTCATACGAGTTCATTTTGTCCGCCTGAAAGCTCGTCGATCTTAAGCTCTAAATCTATTAAAATATAGTATTTTCATCGATTAAAAAAAACTGTGTTTATTAATAAATGTATCAGGAATTGATTGAAAAAGCGATTAAAAAATTCCAACTTTACATTCATGCGCTGAGTAATAGAATGTAAAAATGTTGCTACCCCAAGATTAGAAGTTTTACGTTTAAATATTTGCCGTTCATCGAATCTCCGGCTATGACGAACTTAAAATGCTCTAAAAACAGGCCGAGAGCACAATGAAAAGGAAATAACTTCTTAAATTCTCCATAAAAATTAAAAATGCTATATTTCGTATACAATAGGTGATCGGTAACGAACTGTTCGGTTTACGAACAAATCGGTTAACGAACACTTTCGCGTGAGATTTTTATGTTCGGATAACGAACACATGTTCGGTTAACGAACACTTTCAAGAGATTTTTATGTTTGGAGAACGAACACCTCACGAAACAAAGTCATGATGAAGCAATGCCGTGTTTCATATTTGCCGAGCTATACTTATTGCTTCTATTGTCGACTTTGGAAACATTTTAACAGTTCATACATATGTTCTAATTAATTCATGGACTTTCCGGGGATTGAGGACCTATATTTTAGGATCCCCGAATTGGAATGGACAGACTAGAAACATTAATTATGTATTTTGTGTCTTTATGTATTTTGTGCATTTAGTAAATATAATCCTTTTTGGTTTAATCACGCTCCTTTTTAAAATCTAATTTAAAGCTTTATGATTTATCAGATCAAAAATTTTAATAAAATTTTACATTTTTTAAACGGTTCATTATGTAAACGCATTAGTCTTTGTGGTATATTTACAAAATCCCACAAAATTTTGGAATACATGTCATCCTACGAACATTTTCTATTTTGAAATCACTTTAATAGTTTTTATACTTTTGCAAACGTTGCGAATCTAATATTTTTCCAATTCTCGAAACGTAGAGTTAAAAAACTTAACAAATAAAAAAACTTTTAAGGTGCTGAGTAATTTTCAAGAATATTTAATATATTAGTATAAAAATCCTTGTAAATTACAATGGTTCGTAGAAAAAAAAATTGATTATTCTCGGTAAAGTATGCTCCATAAACTTATTGTTTTAATTGACCGAAAAAAGGTGCTTCTTATTTTTCCACATTTTTCTGAAACTGCAGTATTTTAATTACTTTGTAAACTGCTGTAAAATTTTCTATTTTTTTGTGTTTTGAATGTATATAAACGGAAGAGTGATATAAACAAAAGAAAAAGGAAAATAAACATGTCATAAATAATCTGATGAATATAAAAGTTTCCCTTTGCTATGGTAGCGACATCTACATTGGAATAAGTCACTCAATTAATTGTATAATTCTGATGTATAATTCTGTTTATAGCATCACAATTATTTTTTTATTTTGCCCATTTCATCTTTCTTTTATCTTATCTTTACTGAATAAAAATGGAATCTGTGTAATTGAAATTAAATACCTTACAAAAAGGAGTGATATCTCATCAAAAACAACTCGTTGTAAATGATCCCGCCAAGCCACAAACCTAAAACGTCAGCCATAAAAAGAAGTGATATCACATAAAAAGAAGCGATATAGAAGTGCATACTCCGAGTCCCGTGTAAAAATCTATCACTACTCATAATGTTTCCAAAGGACTCGGAGTGAGGTACAGTATGTGAAAACTGCTTGGCGACCTGCAGGCTTTTATAATATATGCAGTATATCAATTTTGAAAATCGAAAAAAAATTTAATTTTTTTTATATCACTTTTATAAATATTTTTGTATCGAAAGAACTGACAGAACGGATTTTTCCCCAGACTTATGCGATTCCGCTTACGCTAGAATTATTGCAATATATCTCAATTTAGTTAACGTTTATTATAAGGTGCATTGTTATTAATATGCATAAAAAGAATCACTATATATATATATATCATTATATATATCATTATATATATATATTACAAACTCAAAATCTTTACATGTTTACTTAAGAAATCTTCTTCGTTAGAGTGGTGTTTCTAGTTTAAATAATGGTAAATAAAATCAACAAATTAATTTTTCAAGCTCATAAATTAGAAAAGACATGCAAACACAGAAGCTTCAACTTTTTACAATTTTATGTGAGCAAAATAAATAAATAAATAAAATAAAAATAATATAGTCATATGTAGTTGCAGGAAACGCCAACATTATAAAAGCCTGCAGGTCGCCAAGCAGTGTTCACATACTGTACCTCACTCCGAGTCCTTTGGAAACATTATGAGTGGTGATAGATTTTTACACGGGACTCGGAGTATGCACTTCTATATGGCTTCTTTTTATGTGATATCACTTCTTTTTATGGCTGACGTTTTAGGTTTGTGGCTTGGCGGGATCATTTACAACGAGTGGTTTTTGATGAGATAAAATATATTAAATTTAAAAAATCTGTTACAGTTTTCAATTAAATGAAAAACTATTTTCGCCTAAGTTTCGTAACCCGGAAAGCCCGGGTTGAATGCCCTATAAAACTTTAACTCCCAAAAAGCCATCTTGTTTTCTTAATAATACAGTAAAACTTCCCTTTAACGAAGTTCCTATTTAAAGAAGTTTTCTACTTAACGAAATTTTCTGCAGAACTTTCACTTTGAACACCATTAGCATGTAAATTAATCTCCATATTACGAAAAATATATTCTATATAACGAAGTTAATTCCACTTTTGTACGTGTAAGTCAAACTAAGAGGTTGCTTGTGCGATGGATATATGCGAATTTATTTCAGCGGATTGTACGAAAATGAACATATTTAAATAATTTCCATTCTGCTTGGTGCTAAATAAAACATTTTTTTTCACACTAAGAAAAACACTTGTTATCATTATTCTCTCAAGCAAAGACTCCAGCGCTAACAGCTGGGAGAACTGAAAATCCCTTTTTTAGATTCAATAATATAGAAGATGCACTGTCGTACTGGCGTCAGATGCATTGAAGCAAAAAATATCAATTAGAATCAGACAGTTACCATTCTGACCTTCTATTGCTCATAGACAATTGCTTTGTGCATCCACAAGAATGTGCTTCAAAATGCAAATCTAACATCAAAGTTTTTTTTGTTCCTGCTAATACAACTTCAAAACTTCAGCCATTAGTCTAACGAATAATAAAAAATCTTGAAATACATTATCGAAAAAGACAAAAAAAAAAAAGAAAATATAGTGAAAACATTAGTTTGAGAACCTGTGTATCAGAACTGATGGAAGCTTGAACCAAAGCTTGGGAATGCGACGTGATTTCACCGACCGTACACAACTGTTTTGTAAAAAAGACGGTTTCATAATTGAAACTGAATCAAATGCTTCTGAATCCAATACCTGTTTGTCATATTTGAAGAAAAAATTAATGAATTTAAGTTGATTTCTATTTAACGAATTTTCTTCATAACGAAGTTTTTAGGTGTAACGATGCGACTTCGTTAAATGGAAGTTTCACTGTATTACTTTTTTTCCTTTAGTGATAACTAAAATCTATAGATCCACAAAGTAATTTTATCAAGAAAAAAAAACGTGAAATAATAAATCGTTTTTTTAAGCAATAATTACATTTCAAAATTAAGTTAAAAGGGTTAGAAATTTTATGCCTAACTAATTAAGTTTATATGAAGAAAAAAAAGAGAATTTTACGCATTTCCCATGTTTGGATAATTTGATTGAATGTACCTTTGGGGGAAAGAAATGTTTTTAATTTTCTGCATTCTATATTAAACTGTCTGAAATAACGTTGTTTACTTATGCTTCAACATAAGAACTAATAATAAGTTTTATTATTGTAAGAAATTATCATAAAAAAATTATTAGTATCTTAAACAAAAACACATAAATATTAAACTGATTTGCTTTTTTTTTTTTTTTTTTTTTCGAAAAAAGAGAAGAGTGTTTTCTTTTTTGTAAAAGTTTTTTAATAAATTATTTTTCTATTACTCTGAAACATCATTTTCATTTGACCAATCAAATTACAGGGTGAAAATAAGATCCAGTAGCATGAAAAAAAAATTATGAAAATGACACTGATCTTGGAATTTTTTTTTTCTAAACTTTTCAACATTATGTATGCAACAATTTTTTAAATAAAAGTTTTTAAAGCAATGGTGTTCATTTAAAATGCAATCCAAGATATACTACAATCATGATATAGCAATAATCAATAGGAAATTGCGAATGCAAAATTAATGAGACTACGGGAGGTTCAGGGAGGGGCGGGGGAGGGGGGTGCTGTCCCCTGAAGAAATGTTTATTCTTATTCGGAAAAAAATTACATGAATAAGCAGTTCATCAGATTATCATTGCATAAAACCGTGTTTAATGTAACGCCTCTAAAATTTCCAGCAGCTTCCATGAATCTTATATGCTTACAATATATCTATGTATATAGATAGAAAACTTTAAAATTTTAAATCGTGGATTACGAGTAATTAAATATTATGCAAATTGAGATTAAAAAACAATTATTCGCAGAACTGACGGTGAGGTCCCTGATCTGCATATTTGCTATAAGGTAAAGCCAGGAAAGATGGCGCAGTCGGAGATATGGCGCACATAGAGGTTCGGAGGGAAGGAGTAGAGTGAGCACGCATCGACTCCAGGTAGTTGTACAACAACAGTAGTGGAGTGTCTACTTGAAAGTGCACTTTGAATGCTTTGAGCGTCTAAGATAAAGTATTGCTATTTTGTTTTGTTTTCTCAAAGTAAGAGCTTGAATTTTCATAGCTATTCATTAGAATTTCTATACAATGTCAATAGTACAAAATATTTTCAACTTAAACGATTTCTCATAAGCTACTAATCTAGACTAACAATGTGAACATCCACGATTCGTTTTAGAAGAGGTCATGTTTAAATAAAAGGCCGCGCAATCTCTCCTACCGAAATTGGAGAGTTTGCGCATCTGCTACTTAGGAGAGATGGCGCAGTGTTCCCATTAGTTTCTATGCTAGGAGAGATTACGCAGCTTATTGGTAAATTTGCATAAAAAAATGAAAAATGAAAATGGACTAATTTTAAGTTAAACGTGTTATTAAGTAACATAATTTTATTTTGTAATCTTATTTGGACTTGCTTTTTCTGATTCTTTAATTTTTTTTTCATTTAATTAAAATTTTTTAATCGCTTTTTAAATTATTTCCTTTTTCTGATTCTTTAATCATTAGGTTGAAATATTCACTCCTAATACAATAATATTTGTTCACAAAAACCTTACAGCAATGTCATTTAAGTGTAATTATTATTGTTAACAATTTAATTGTAGTTATTATTAGTAACAATCTCTCCTACCCATGTGCGCAATCACACCAACCCTGTAAGGACGGATTGCGCAAAATAACTTTCTTCGTTTTATTACAACTGTTCTCTTAAATTGCAACATAACAACAAAATAGCAATGGAAATGCATAAAAACAAATTAAGTAAAAATTATTCATGAATAGTTTAGCAAAAAATTAATATTTAGATTTTTTATTGCTATTCTTTTGAATTGTGCGCAGACTATCCTTAGCTTTACCTTAGTTTTAATCAATGTTAACAATTTAATATTATCACCGTAGTAGATAAAGTCCATTACCAATACTGCGGGTGGCGGATGCACAAACCTTATCGAATTCATGGTCGAAATTCCAGGATTAGATAGCGCAAAAGTAAATTGTATTTTACGCAAAAGTAAATGTTGTTGAACCAGTACAACTTATTTCATAATAACCATTTATGTCATTAATATATAATAAGACGTCACTTTTTTTCCCAGCGAAATCTCTTTTAATAATATAATTCCTCTTAATTTTATTTTCCTGTGAATCATGACATCATGTTTGACAGAAAATTCTCTTCTGTTTGTATCTGATATTCATGCTTAAAAATAAGTATCGGTAAAATATATTTCAATTTTTTGTTTTAAATATCACGTCATATTCATATGCTTTCTGTATTTACTCATATTGAGGCTCCTTGTATTATTAACAAATGTTTGAAAATGGCCTTTTTATTTCCAATATGATAGCATGAGCAGGGAAGACCGCGCTATGACTTACCTAGGGATGGTGTTGTCATAGCAACATTTCACAGGCCTCTGCAAAATGAAATGATGGTACCTTCAACTACAGATGTTGCCCTGAATACTGTAGCATCACCTGTAATCAGAATACCAATCATTTCACTTTACAGTGGGCTATGGAAACACTCCCGCGGGTGACCAAGCTGACTGGCAGTTTTGTTATTTGTGCCACCCAATCTATCACGAGCAGAGAAGACCGAGTTATGCTCGTTCAAAATTAGCTTTGAGTTCAAATATCATGACCCATGACCAAAATCAGGACCGTGCGAAGAGAAAACCGCGCCCGGGGTAAAGTTTCAATTCCCCCCCCCCCTCCTTCTTTTTGTGACAGGTGTCACAAAACTGATGAAGTACAGAAACAGAAATAAATTCTACTGAATAAACATTTTACATTTATTTTGGAACTTTAAAAAGTTTAATTTTAATTCAGAAATTGCAAACAACTAAACAACATAAGAGAAAATCCCTATTATTTTTTGGAGGGATCATGATGTTTTCCGACAGAAAAAAAAAAATGATGAAGAGAGAAAAAGAAATTCCCCAGAAAATGATCGATGACCAAAAAATGAATAAATTAATTAATTAAACCGTGGTTGGTAATATAAAGTTGTCGCCCCCTCAATTTCCGCACCTGGGGGGAAGGCCCCCTTCGCCCCCCTCTTCGCACGGCCCTGACCAAAATGACCCACTAATCAAATTTTCTCGAACATGTGACCAAGCCCAATTGTCTTCTCGTGCCCGACCGAAACCCGTAGGATATAAAATTTAGTCAAAATAGTCTGAGCCGTTTTTTAGATAAAATTAGCTTGACCCACAGTGACCCAAAAATAACCCACTAACCTAATTTTCTCGGACATGTGACCTAACTCAATGATTTTCTCGTGCCCGAAACTCGTAGGATACAAAATTTAATCAAAATCGTTAGAGCCGTTTTTAGATAAAATTAACTTGACCCGCGTTGACCCAAAAATGACCCACTAATCGAAAGTTCTCGGACATGTGACCCAGCCCAACAGTCTTCTCGTGCCCGAAAATTGTAGGATACAAAATTTAGTCATAATCGTTTGAACCGTTTTTTAGATACAATTAACTTGACCCTGAACCATGGTGACCCAAAATGACCCACAGGTCGAATTTTTTCGAACATGTGACCTAGCCCAATGGTTTTCTGGTGCCCCAGAATGGTAAGATACAAAATTTCGTCAAAATCGTTAGAGCCGTTTTTAAGATAAAATCTGCATATATATATTATATTTAAACCTATTGCGTAATCCTCTGTAATCCAGTTCCTTCTGTAATCGGGGTCCTAAATTCAGCATTTATTTGTATATCTAATATATAAAAATGAAAATTTGTCTGTCTGTATTTCTATATAAATCTACAGTTTAGAAGCAATAATCGTGAAGTTTTACGTAAAGGCGTATTAAAATACAACCAAGGGGACTAAAGTAATCTGAAATCGAAATGAATTATAGTTAATTTTTAATTAATAAAAACACTAATCTAACAGCAATTTCCTATCAAATTTAAACATTTTTCGTTATAGCAGCTGTCAACAATTAAAAATTAACAATAAAATTCTTACCAGAAGAATTAATTTCCTATTGAAAGATTTCCACGTAAAAAATGAAAATGAAATAAAAAGTTTCAAGATCGAAAAAAAAAGATGAATATGACGTGATATTGGAAGTATACAGAGATTTTCAAAGAGTTCTCAATAATGCAAGGAGCATAAATATGAGTAAGTACAGAAAGCAGGTGAATATGACGTCAGCATGTGAATATATATAACGGCATATGAATTTGAGGAATGTATTGAAACATGATAGAAACACGATTATGGAAGTATTGGCATATTTTTAAATCTTGAGGGTCTCTGATTTTGTTTTCGCCATTTTTTAATCTATTCCACATATATACGCGTGTGTATGCATATATATTTGAAATTCCACAAAGGTTTAGGTCCCCATAGCTCATTCTTAGTCAAAAACTGAAATAAAGATTTCAGATTTTTTTTTAAATAAAATTTATAGAATTTTTGTATTTGCCATTTTTTTTTTTATCATGAAAAACTTATTTAAATAACAAAACACTCGGAAACAACTTTCTAGCAAAATGTTTTAATCTCGGTCTCAATCCAGACTACAGATTATTTACTAAGTAAGTAGTTAATCTGTCGTCCGGATTATATGAAAACAAGTGGGTAAGTGTGATCGGAGATCGCACAAAGGGTTACGTTTAATATTCCTTTCAAAACACTTTATCCTTTCATTAGGAAATCCAAATAAATTTCATTTTCCAAAAAAAAAAGTCTTGTTTTTTATTAAGTAAAAATTTACCTGTCTATTTTTCTCGTTTTTTCGAATATCTGAACAGGCCCGATAGCGGGTGAAGCCCGCTATTATACTCTGTCATAATAATATCTGTCATGTGGACTAAATGCGATTAAAAAAAAATCAATTTCAAAATTAAACATGTTGTATCGAGAGAGACCTTCAAAATGTTAAAATATGCCAATATTTCCATAATCGGGTTTTTAGCATGATTCAATACGTTCCTCAAACTTATATATTTACTATTCTCTATTACTCATACTGATACTCTCTTTGTATTATACTCAAACATTTGAAAAATCCGTTATGACGTCAGATTAATTTTCTTTTTAATTCTCTAATGACGTCATATTAAGCTGTTTTCTGTATTTACACATACTCATACTCCTTGTATTATTGAGAAATGTTTGAAAATTTCCGTTTTATTACCAATATGACGTCATATTAATCTTTTTTTTTTTCAATTAGTGAAACTTTTTATTTCATTTTCATTTTTCACGTGGAAATCTTTCAATAGAATGTTAATTATTGTAGAAAGAAGTTTATTGTGGATTTTTAATTGTTGGCAATTGCTATAACGAAAAATGTTTAAATTTAATAGGAAAAAGCTGTTAGATTTTTGGTTTTTTTATCTATATTTATTAAAATAATACGATTGTTTCAAATTTTAATATTTTGAGCCTCATAGTAGGTATTTAGCTATAAATACACAAATTGCCTTGCCTGTAAGTTATATAGTTTCTGAGAACGGCTCTGTGACGGACCGCGACCCACGTTATACGTAGGTCACGGACGGACAGACAACGGAGCGAGAGTAATAGGGTTTCGTGAGATAAACGAAACCCTAAAAAAACAAGTGAAAATTACGCAAATTAAAACTCAAAATAAAAACGTAAATTAAAACGTTATTTTTTTAGAATGGCAACACATGTGCTTCGTTTACATACAAAGTTACATTTTAAAGAATCTTAGCAGTTGTGAATTTTCAGATTTTATTGCTCCTATGATGAATGGAAGCTAGCTGATTTCTGATGAGCTTATTATACAAATTTATATATCTTTATATTGGGTTTTCATTTAATTAATGTGCATAATATTTCGCATGCTTCTATTATTACGTTTTTATACTGAATATTTAATTTTTAACTTGATTTTTCAAAACAAATATATTCTTAAAATCACGGGCAAGACCGGGTACTTCAGCTAGTATTTACTAAATAAATTGGTATTCTTGTATAGACAGAAATACGCATACAAAAAAAAAAGAATTAATATAATACATGAAATGTATGTTTCCTTTCTTTTCTCCTGTGCCGGCCTTCGCCACAATTTGATCATATTAGATCAAAAGACAAACACTGTACACAAAATCTGATAATTTTTTAAGGATAAAAGAAAAGAAATTCAAACAACTTTGTGCTAACTATGTGATATGATGAAGCCTTAATTTGTTAGGAATAAAAACAACAAAAGAATTTATTTTTTAATAGAAATCTTGTTTACGTGAAGTTTGAAAACTATTTCAACTATCACTTGTATGGTTTCAGAAAATAAACGTAAAACGTCAGTATGGATTCAATTTCAATTATAGCGGCGTTTTATAGGAATCTTTTTCAAAAATTCATTATTCGCTTTGTCAATTCTGTAATCTATTTGTACTCGTTTATGTGGAATTATTTGTAAACAGACGTCTTCCAATAACTTAAAAATCTATTTATTTCCTTTATTTTTTTATGTTATTTCTTCTACATTAAAAAATAAAAGTTTGAAAAAATAAAAGCATTCTTCATTAACATTACAGCTGTTCAGTTAACAAATTAGTTCTAGGAATTTTTAATTTTATTCATGAATATATAAAACGTTGTTGCATTGGTACAACCTGTACAACCTGTATTGTTACAACCTGTCCGAAAATATAGACGCAAGCATAAAATGACATACACAAAAAGGCTAAGAATAAAATTAATATAATTACGTGATTTTTTTTTTTTTTTTTTTTGTTATGTTTATAAACAGCAAGGTCCCCTTATCATAGTACAAGGCCTCACAATCAGCAAGTTTCCTTTGACCGCTATACACGTGGTTAAAAAGCACATGGTTGTCCTGCTATTGGCGCCATCTAACGACAGTAACAGGAGTATTTTTTATTTTGTTTTCCATATGTGTTTTTCATTTTCTTTACGGTATACTATATGTTTGTCCTCTTCAAATGAAAATTATTTATTTTAAAATTGTCATATATTCGAGACATTTTTTTTTCTTAACATAAACTTATTTTACTGTTAAACCAAAATGGTTTATTGCTGTATTTCTTTGTATAAATCACATAAAGAAAAAAAATCAGGAAAGAAAAATCTCATTTCATGAGTTTGCGAGTGATATTGATCTTCGAAACAAATTGCTAATATCTATATCTCGAAAAGGTAAATATGTAATGTAATTTTCTATTTTTTCTATTTTCATATTATATATGAAAGACATTTTGATTTTGACTTTTCTCTTAGTTAGAATTTTATGTTACGTATAAATTTATCATCGTTTCTTCTTTCTTTCTTTTTCTTTTTTTTTTAATGCACATTTTGATCATTTTATTTATTTTTGAAGTGATGGGCCGAGTGTGAAATAATTCAACAGTAAATTTTAGATTAACATATCTTTTAAGCGTAAACTTCACTATTTTGTGGTCGAAAGTTTATATATATGAAGAAGTGAGAAGTTTACTTGAGAAGTTCCATAATTAGGTCCACAGCCAATTGGCGTATCTTGCGAGCATGGTTTGGCGCTGGCGCATATTTAATTTCTTTGTTGTAACTCAGGTACATTCCAAAACACATTGTTTTCAACATCGCTCATTTTTGACGCCAACTTGGCTATGGACTCCATTACGAAAGATTATCCATGGTTTCATTTAATATAAAGTATCAGATTATCACAAACTTGCTAAAAGAAATCTTGCCATTCGTTCAGCAGATGCTGAGGATTATATCGATCTAGAAAATTTGAAAGTGTCGAGCTTTATGAGTGAAAGCAAGAATAATTTCCTTTTTTATTTGACTAGTTTGAAATAACAAAAACCAAACGGTCATATATAATAAATATAGTTCCATTTAATGTGTATGAATTATAAATACTATTATTGTTATACTATACGGATGGACAGACAAACATACGAGCTGATATCATAAACACTTTTTTAGGTGCGTTCGTAATTATATAAATACGTAGCACCTATTGTCGTCGCCTGGTTCGTCCGTCTGTCTATTTGTCCGTCCGTCCGCATATAACAACTCAAAAGTTACCCGACCGAATGGTTTGAAATTTGAGATATAATATCTTTGCAGAATTTTGTCGAGACATTTCAAATTTTATGAAAATCGAATCAAAACTTTAGAAGATATTAATAAAAATATTTATTAACAAATTTGAATTTTTTTTAAATCGGTGCTTTTCTGTTATAGGAGCTTGCGATGATTTTTAATCGTCAAGCGACCGAGATACTTATTTTATGACAGAAATTAATCTGCAGACGATAGAATTTATTTCACAGAATTAAAAATCATCAAGATCTGAATATTTATATAACTAGCTATAGTTTGAACACACCTCATTTGTCACGTTTGACGTACAATTTCCAACTTGTTAAAAATTTGGAAAGCATAAAAATGTTTAATAATCACTTAAATTATACGTGTCTCCACCCCTCCCCAACTTTCCTCCCTAAAAATAAATTCTTGTCATGCTACGCTTATGGTGTTTGTAAATCTTTTTTGGGGGATTCTTCCGTAATAACGTTTGGGGGACTCTTCCGCCTACAGCCAATTGGCTTGTTACAGTAAGTGTAATTTGGCACAAAACTAATATAATTTTTTAACCAGTGTTGTAACTCCCGTACACTTTGAACTACATTCTTCCAGCATCGCTCAAATTTGGCGCTAACATTGGCTGTGGACCTGATATTACAGAAGATTGACGAATACTACATTATGTATTAATTAATCTGATATTTAAATCTTCATTTTCAACAACATTTTTGAAAACTTGATGATAATTGTGCGATATATATATGTTACGTATTTCTTTTTGCGTAATTCGAAAAATATTTTTTAAATTTTGTCAATAACACGAAATTTTTTCATAGCTCCATTTTTTTCTACGCATTTGCTTATGAGCTAGTATCGGTAGTATCAAGGCAACACTAGATACCGGGCTTGCTCATTCACTCTCAAAACGTCACAAATGGTGGCTGACCGCGACCAGCGATTGGTCCAAAGCAACGCGCCCATCGTTTTGTGCCAATCGCTGTATGTCTTTCCTCCTAGTCAGCCACCTTTTGTGACGTCATCATAATGAATGAGCAAGCCCGGTATGTAGTGTAGCCCTGGTAGTATCCACCAGGCAGCGATACTTTCCGGAGAAAGTCAATTAATAAGTTGGCAATTACCGCGGACATTTTCACCCATAGACTTTCTCCGGATTGTGAAGTCTGATATTATGATAAGGGAGTCTTGATAAACAGTATAAGAATTATTTTTGGGGGGGTACTGTATATAACCGGGCCTCCGAGATGGCGCTGCTTGCTCTTTTTAAAAGAGAAAAGAGGTGGTTAAAAAGAGCAAGCAGCAATACGCCAGCGAAGTGTGACGTCACTGTAATGGCTGCTGGAGACAAGAAGTTTCAGTTTCCCATTAAACGTTAATGTAAGCAAAAAATAAACTCGTGTTAACAGTATTAAGAAATTTTTTTAAGAAATTTCTGTTACAGTTTTGCTAAATCTTAGGTAAGGCATTCATATGCATTCAACAAACTTCTGATTAAGTGCGCCATTTTTTTTTAATTCATCAAAAAAAAAAAAAGATAAACCTTCATGGAGAGCATCAATGGCGGATGTTTTGAATATTTGAATGTAATTTTAAAATGTTTTTAAGGTTTTAATTTCTTTTAGTTGATATTTCTATTACTCAGGCGTACTCTATGCTAAGTTTCATCTGAGTTGAAATGTGTTTCTGCTGGGTTTTTTTCTTTTTTTTTTTTTAATTTTTCTAACAGCTAGAGCACTAATGATAATTTTATCAAATGATTCTTCATAGTTACTGGATTATATTCTTTTGCGCGGTCATCGCATAATTAAATGCAGGAAGACTGATTTTCTTTATAAAATTTTATTAAATACTAAGAAAGTAAACAACTGAATATAGACATTTTCGGTAATCAAGTAAAATAATTAAGAAAAAAACAACACAAATAACGTGAAAATGACTGAAAAATACATTTAAACTGCAGGAATATCAAGCAAAATATATTAAAATATCACCCTTGCTTTACGATTCAGCAGAGAAATTTATGTAAATAATACACCAAATGAAGAACAAAAAAAAAAAAAAAAAAAAAAATCCCAGCAGAAACACAATTTAACTCAGATGAAACTTAACATAGAGTACGCCTGAGTAATAAAAATATCAACTAAAAGAAATTAAAACCTTAAAAACATTTTTTAATTACATTCAAATATTCAAAACATCGGCCATTGATGCTCTGCATGAAGGCTTATCTTTTTTGATGAATTTAAAAAAAATGACGCACTTAATCAGAAGTTTGTTGAATTCATATGAATGCCTTACTTCAGATTTAGCAAAACTGTAACAGAAATTTCTTAGAAAAATTTCTTAATACTGTTAACACGACTTTATTTTTTGATAACATTAACGCTCAACGGGAAACCGAAACTTCTTGTCTCCAGTAGCCATTACAGTGACGTCATCACTTCGCTGGCGTATACCTCGGAGGCCACGATATAACCAAGGCAACACTAGATACCGGGCTTGCTCATTCACTCTCAAAACGTCACAAATGGTGGCTGACCGCGACCAGCGATTGGTCCAAAGCAATGCGCCCATCGTTTTGTGCCAATCGCTGTATGTCTTTCCTCCTAGTCAGCCACCTTTTGTGACGTCATCATAATGAATGAGCAAGCCCGGTATGTAGTGTAGCCCTGATATAACACGCATTTTCGATACTTTTCTTTTTTTTTTCTTTAATGATTATAAACACTATAAGAATAATCTTTTGGGGTACTGTATAAGGAAAGGGCAACTGACGTCACTGTTGGTTCCATTACTGTTGGTTTGGGAGAAAAACCTGTTCTTTCTTTACGACTCCTACAGTACACATGAGATGGAGCGATTTGATTGGTCTACGTTAAACTGGTTTGTGATATGATTGGCCTACGTCGCCATGACGATTCCTGCAATGATAGTTGCGACAAAAATGCAGTGGTAGATTGGTTGATGGAACTGTTTGTTTGTAAACATGCCCTTTCCTTATATAACCGGGCCTCCGAGATGGCGCTGCTTGCTCTTTTTAAAAGAAAAAAAGAGCAAGCAGCGCCTTCTTGGAGGCCACGATATAACGCGCATTTTCGATACGGTTTTGCGGCAATTAGTCGCGGCGACAACTTATCGCAGCATCATTTCGTCGCAGAATTGATTCGTCGCTACGTCAATTTGTCGTGGTGTCAATTCGTCGCGACATCAATTCGTCGCAACGAAAATGTTTTAAAGGCTATGATGATAAAAGTAAAGATAATTTAGTAAAATTATTTAATGATAATTTGTTTTTTAGATATAGAGAAATATAACTAACAATTTACAGGGATTTTTAGAGGAATTCCGGAAAAATGGTTGAAGACTTAGGATAAAATCCAAGATTATGAAAAAATAACGAATAAAAATGCTAGAAAAATTACAAAAAAAGAGACATATGCGTACACAGGGTAAAAGAGAGATCCCCCCCCCCTTCCTTATACAGGGTGATTTTTTTTAAAGTTGTGAAAGTAAAACCCTATAACAAAAGAACCACTGATCCAAATGACCTGAAATTTCCCCAGTATGCTCCCAAGACAATGGGTATTTTTTAGATGCGGTTAAAAAAACTTAAAATCACAGCGACAGATGGCGCTGTAAGTTAACAGAAACAAATAATGTTGTCAGTGGGAGGAAAACAATGGTCAGTACTTTGAGAAACCATCTTCCACAGGCTTTCTGTCATCATTGGACTTTTTTTTAAATTCTTAAGTGTCCTAAATCTCCTAAGAGTAGTTGCTGCGCTGTCATTATTCTGACAATGCAGTTCCACTAACAACGATTGCACAGTCATTGCAAGGATATCTGTAGAATAATGAACACGAGGTGTGCGGGCTTCACGTTTTTATGGCCAATGTGCGTCTGTCGTGTGCAAACTCGTCTCCCGACTTTATTGCATATACAGCGCCATCTGTCGGTGCGATTAAAAGTTTTTTTTAACCACGCCTAAAAAATTACCATTCCTTTGGGAGCATACTGATGAAATTTCAGCTCATTTGGATCAGTAGTTCTTTTGTTATAGGGTTTTACTTTCACAACTTAAAAAAAATCACCCCGTATTTGAAAGAATTAGGAAGTAAAAAAAAAAATGGCACTCCGGGAGTGCCGACAGAAGCGAAAACTTGAACAATTACGTGTGCATTTTTTGAATCGTCAGGAAACGTTTTATTGTTCAGGAAATACTTTTAAATGAAGTGTTTTTTTTTATTCATTATTATAAACTACTACTATAAAAATTATATTACAATTTTCATTTAATGCGCTATTGTACATGAAAAATAATGCATATTATTTTACATACAAAAATTGCAATCTATTGTTTAAAACGTAAATTTACAAATACATGAAATATGAAATTTAATTTTCCGTGTTTTGTTATTTCATTTTCATCTTTTGATTTGGTCTCGCGAGTCACTTTTATCTGTTTTCACCGCGCGTGCTAAATTTATCTTGAAATTATTTTCTGAATTATTTTTATTCATAATACCAATCATTTCATTTTCTGCACGTGAACTATTTCCTTTTGATACTTTCGCTTCATTGTATGAATTGGCAACATAATTTAATTTTTATCGGAATTATTTACAACTTTAAGGCAACCTACTTGAAAAGTATTACGCTCGCCAACAATTTTAATGCCCTCGTCATCTATCGCCAACTTTAGTTTGCTGATCACGTCTTGCCCTATTACAATATCGTATGCGAGAGATTTTGAAACATAAAATTTCGTTGATATAAGAAACCCATCAACACGTATTTCATACACAAAATATCCAATTAAATTTACAGTTTCTCCGCCAATGTCAGTTAATAAGATATCAACAAAAGACAAATTTGGCGACCCAATATTGACATAACATTCGTAACTGAATAAAGCAATATAGTTGCCTGTATCAAACAATAGATTTGCTTCTTTGCCTTTGATATTAATTATTTTATCCATTCCATTAGGTTTAGACTTATTTTTGATTCGAATTGTAGCAATGTTAGCTTTTTCCTGTACATCGGCATTAGAGTTGTGATTTTGGCGATTATAATTTTGATAGTTTTCGGTAGAGTGTTGACTGAACTCATTAGTTTGACCGTTATTGCTATTATTACACTGAGACGCTATGTGGCCTTGAGAGTTACATCTAAAACACCTAATTTGAGATTTATTTCTTTTGTTTTGGTATTGGGTATGAAAGAAAGATTGTGAATTTTCATTTTTACTTACTTCGGATTTTCTATCTTCAAAGTGGTGTGAAATTCTATTCATGGTTTTAACATTACGTCTCGCCGCATCATAATCGTCTAGTTTACTTACTAATGCGTCTACATTTTTAATTTTTGGAAGATCATAAATAAAATGTTTTTTCATTTCTATAGGTAGCCTTTATTTGAACTACTACTATTAATTCTTTTAAGGATTCAAAATCAGATACTTTAAGATCGCTAATCCATTCTTACAAATAATTTCTTAATTCAAATGCTAAATCGCGTCAAGTGGCTGAAGATTCTTTTTTATGTGACATTAATTTCTGCCTAAATTCTTCTGGCGTGATTTTGAAGTGTTTAAAAAGTAAATCTTTTACGTAATCGTAATTGTTCGCCAATGTTTCTGGCTCTCTAGCTATAATATTGGCGATTTCTAACGGAATTAAACTTAACAAATGTGTGACCCAATTTTCTTTTATCATATTCATTCGAGAAATTTGTCTTTCAAATATGCTAAATAGAGACTAATATCACTTTTGCTGTCAAAGTGAGATATCAATTTAAGCAAATCTGGTTGCTTACCTGAACCAGCTATTGCAGATTCGTCGCCAAATATACAGAGGTGTCGGTAACAGTGACGGTCAGAGTGTCGTGAGTTCAATGGTTTTTTCCCATCTCAAAAAAGGCCCCAGCTATTGCAGAATCGTCGCCAAATATACAGAGGTGTCGGTAACAGAAATGGTAACAGTGTCGCGAATTCAATGTTTTTTTCCCATCTCAAAAAATGCCCAACGCGCCTAAAGAAGTTTTCACTTCAAAAATTATTGAGAGATGTAAACATAAAAAACCTTTTTGTGATTGTGATTGAACTGATCATTGCATGATATTATGGTTTTAAAAGTTTTTTCATTTATTTCATCTATACTAATAAAAGAAATTTGTTTGTCTGTCTGTGTTCTGTTGTGTGTATGTGCGATGGCTAGCGAAATCTACCACACGTAGAAGTCTCAAAATTTGGGTGCGGATAGTCCAAGGCATGTTCTGATGCACCTTAGGCTCAGATATTTCATATTTTAAGACCAGGACCCGCTGGGGACACTTTAAGATTTTTGCCCTAAATTGTTATTAACTTGCTCCATTTTTATCCGATCTCCTATGTTTTTGGGACCTTTTCTCCATTATACTTTTACCCCATTTCTACGTTCCAGTTAAGACCCTGGTCCCCTAGGGTCCGGTATAGGAGGCCCCATTGAAGTTTTTGTTCCCTAAATTTTTAATAACTTGCTCCCTTTTAATCCGATCTTTTACGTCTTTGGTGCCTTTTCTCAATTTAGTTATTTCCTCATATCTACATTGCAGTTAGGAACCTGCCCCACTGGAGAACAGTCCGGTGCCCCTTGAACTTTTTGTGCGCCATGCATTTTTCAGCCCCGTAATTATGTCACCCTCTCAATGCGTAACTTTAAAGTTGACTCTTTGACTCCTCTTTCCGGGCCACCACCTTCATATTTTTATTGGGACCCTAGGGCCCATTTTTAAGTATTTCTCTAAAATTTTATTCTAATGATTATTTTATACCCTCTGCTTAATTTCGACTAATTGAAGATCTAAAGCGCTAAGTATAAGGACCTTTTACGATGTTTTCCTCTTAGGGCCCCTTTTGGACCCCCTAATATAGCTCCCTTAAAAATCGTCGGATTCAATAGCTTTTTTTTCTAACAACTTTTTAGGACATCCAGCTACTACATGAACGACAAAAAAATTTCTCGAACAAGACCCGAGCCCCCTGGGACCCTTTAAGTTTTTGTGCTCCAAATTGTTAATAATTTTATTGTTTATAATTTTATTTTAAAGATTAATTTATACGCTATGCTTAATTTATACTAATTGAAGATCTAAAGCGCTAAGTATCCGGACAAATATAACAAAAAATATCAATATATTTTGAGAACCGCTTTAAGACTGTTCTCAAATCCAAACTTGCTACTTTCTGACACATTTTTTAATTCAATTTTTTTTCGAAAACGCATGAAATTGGCCCGGGCAGTGGAGTTCAAGACTCAACTTTAAAGCTACGCAATGAGAGGCTGAAATAATTAGGGGTGAAAAATGCAAGGCGCACTAAAAGTTCAAAGGACCCGGACCGGGCCCCAGTCAGCCAGGGTCCTAACTGAATTGTAGAAATAACTAAATGAAAAAAGGCACCAAAAGTGAAAAAGATCGGATTAAAAAAGAGTAAGTTATTAAAAATTTAGGGAACAAAAACTTAAACGGGCCCTCTATACCGGGCCCCAGGGAGCCAGGGTCTTAAATGGAGCGTAGAAATAGGGGAAAAGCTTAATGGAGAAAGAGCCCCAAAACGAAGCAGATCGGATAAAAATGGGGCAAGTTATTAACATTTTGGAACACAAAAAGTTAAAGGGGCCCAGGAGGCACGGTTCTTATCCGAGGAATTTTTTTTTGTCGTTCATGTAGTAGCTGGAAGTCCTAAAAAGTTGTTAGAAAAAAAAAGCTATTTAGTAGGACGATTTTTAAGAGAGCTATATTAGGGGGCCCAAAAGGTCAAACTGATAGTTTGGAGCAGGGCCCTAAGAGAAAAACATCTTAAAAGGACCTGATACTTAGCGCTTTAGATCTTCAATTAGTCGAAATTGAGCATAGGGTATAAATTAATCATTAGAATGAAATTTTATAGAAATGCTTAAAAAGGGCCGTAGGGCCCCAATAAAAATATGAGGGTGGTGGCCCGAGGAGAGGAGTCCAAGACTCAACTTTAAAGTTGCGCATTGAGAGAGTGACATAATTATGGGAGGTGAAAAATGCATGGCGCACAAAAAGTTCAAGGGGCACCGCACCGGTCCTCAGGGGGCCAGGGTCCTAACTGCAATGTAGAAATGAGGGAATAACTAAATTGAGAAAAGGTACCAAAAACGTAAAAGATAGGATCAAAAGGGAGCAAAGTCATTAAAAATTTAGGGAACAAAAACTTCAGGGATTTCAAAGCTTTCATTTTGAAAAAACTGACTCTTACTTAGATTAAGTTTCAGACCATGCTCTTTACACTTTTTGAAAAACTGCTCTACAGCTTTAAGATGTGACATTTCGTCATTTCCTGTTGTTCTAGCATCATCCATAAACACTTTTACCCATTCCATACCTTGCCTTGGAATAAGCCATCAACGTACCGCTGCGAAATTGCAGGCGCTTCGTTTAACACAAACTTAAGCTTCTTGCAAATATAGAATCCCTTATAAGTATTTAATGTCAACAGTTTCTGACTTTCAGGATGTTTCTTCATTGGAAAATACGCATGTTTGAAATCTAATTTTGAAAATTGTTTCCCCCTAATTAAACTAGAGAATATCTCCTCCAACTTTGGCAAGGGGTGTTGTAGCACGATTAAATTGGGATTTAAGGTAACTGAATAATCCCGCGACCTACGTTTACACGGCCGGTGCATGACGTTTCAAACGTCACATGGAGTGGATCATTTTTACACTGCGATTGGTGCAAAGCGACGCGCCCACCGTTTTGCACCAATCGCGGTGTAAAAATGATCCACTCCATGTGACGTTTTAAACGTCATGCATCGGCCGTGTATAACGTAGGTCACGATAATCCGCACATAATCGTATACTGCCATCCGATTTTACGACTGGTACTACTGGCGGTGCCCTTCAGAGCTTCAAGTCTCTCTATAATACCTTCAACAGGTGGCTAGCATAATCGCAATTGCTAGTGCTCGGAGTTCCGCTATATAAGTATTATTAATCTCCCCTTCGTGCTGTTCACGATTCAGAAATTTATGTCGGGAAGATATAACTAATGGCTTTTCTTCTGTAATCAGTTCTTGATTTTGCTTCAATAATTCTTGAATTTGTTGCTCTCTTTTACCTTGAGCCGTCTTCCAACAGGTCAATTTTTAAATTCTCGTCGCCAGCTATTGGTCGTGTTTGCGTGGGTATAAACACATCTAATAATTCAACTGATATTGCGTACGATACGATGCACATATTTTACTATAACAACACGAACATTTACATACACAAAAACTATAACAATTTATATCTATGCTCAATCGGCACTTTGTAACATTATTTGGAAGGTTTCACATCGGCTGATGACTTTTACCAGGGCTACACTACATACCGGGCTTGCTCATTCATTATGATGACGTCACAAAAGGTGGCTGACTAGGAGGAAAGACATACAGCGATTGGCACAAAACGATGGGCGCATTGCTTTGGACCAATCGCTGGTCGCGGTCAGCCACCATTTGTGACGTTTTGAGAGTAAATGAGTGTAATATAATTGTATCCATGACAACGTCCATTTAACTGTATCCGCTCGTGCCCGTTCTAACTGTCTTCTATTCTTGTTTGTGTGTAACTTGTCCTCATTAAACGTATATATGTTAACAAATGTAAATGCGTATTAATTTCAACATATATCGTCACATGGTGTCAGAAGTTGTGTCAAAAAGTAATATTTACTTTAAATTTCGTTAACGACAACCTAAATTAAATACAAATGGGTGAAAACGGGATACGTCCTCCAAAACCATTACTTATGGCGGATTCCAAAGAAAAATGGGAAGATTGGATTCAAAGTTTTGATTGGTATGCTGCTGCTGTTCAACTTGACAAGAAAGAGAAAAAAGTTCAAGTTGCGACATTTATGGCCGTTATTGGAAGAGAAGCACAACAAATCTATAAAACCTTCAGTTTAAGTACCGATCAACAAGAAGATTTGGAGATTATTAGAGGTAAGTTCACAGAATATTTCACTCCTAAAGTCAATTATACTTTTGAACGTTACAAATTCAACCAGATTAAACAAAAGCAGGATGAAGCTTTTAAAGATTTTTTAACAAGGCTTAAAATACAAGCTTCTAGATGTAAGCTAGGAATTATGGAGGAGGAATTAATTCGCGATAGAATTGTTGTCGGAATTGAAAATAATGACGTTCGGGAAAAGCTTTTAAGCGATGCTGAGTTAAGCTTAGATAAAACTGTGCAGATTTGTCTTGCTTCTGAAAGTGCTGCACAGCAATTGAAAAATATTTCTGATGATAATAAACCCATAATTTCTACAATATCGAAGAAATTTACTCAGTCGCATAAAAATGTTCCTTCGAAAGATAAGCCTAATTCTAATACCAAATTCTCTAAAATGATAAACGATTGTAGAAATTGTGGTAATACACATAAAATTAATGATTGCCCCGCTTTTGGCAAAAAATGTAAAATTTGCCAAAGGCAAAACCATTTCGCAAAAAAATGTAGATCCAGAAACCAGAAAAAATACAGAGTGCAAGATATTGAAAATGTAGATACGATTACGGATGATAGTTTTCTGATAGCAAGTATCGACGCTAATAAATCAGATTGGTGCGAGACTGTCATAATTAACAATAAAGCTATTCCAATGAAACTTGATACCGGTGCCCAGTGCAATGTCATACCATTTCGCTTAGCAGAGGAATTACGTCTAATAATAAAACCTACAAATGTCCGTAAACTCCTCTCATATTCTGGTCATGCTATTGAGGTGGCAGGAGAATCTATTGTTCACTGTCAAATTAAAGATAAGCATATACAGCTTAAATTAATAATTGCACATGGAGGAATTAGTCCAATCCTAGGTCGATTAACCTGCATGGAGGCCGGATTAATTCAAAGAATTGAAGTAGTTAATTTACTGCAAGATGAATTTCAAGACCTGTTTCAAGGAATGGGATGTATAAAAAATTTCGAATATACAGCAGATTTTTCCACAGAGTGTCCCCAAACTGACATTAAACCCCCCAGAAGAATTCCATTTTCTCTTCGACCGTTAGTAAAGAAGGAACTTGACAAAATGGTCCAGGATAAAATTATAAAGAAAGTAGAGGAACCAACACCCATAGCTAGTCCAATGGTCGTAGCAAAACAAAAAGGAAAAATAAGGATTTGCATCGATCCGTCGGAAGTTAATAAAATTCTGCTGCGAAGGCATTATCCTTTAAAAACGCTTGAAGAAGTCACTGCTAATGTGAAAGGCTCCAAATACTTCACAAAATTAGATCTGAAGAAAGGCTTCTGGCAACTAAGAGTTTCACCCGCCACACAACCTTTTTTCACGTTCACAACACCCTGGGGAAGATATTCTTTTCTGAGAGTCCCGTTTGGCATAAAGACAGCTCCAGAAATATTTCAAAATCATATGACTAAAATTCTACAAGGCATTCCAGGTGTTGAAAATTCAATGGACGATATATTGATTTATGCGCCTGATATTAATACTCTTCGATCAAATACTCGATTAGTCCTACAAGCATTAAGGAATGCTGGAGCAAAACTAAATAAAGACAAATGTGAATTTGAAGTTCAGAAAGTTAAATATTTAGGACATATCCTCTCTGGTGATGGTATCATGATCGATCCTGAGAAAGTTGAAACCATAGATAGAATTAAAGCACCAACTAGCAAAAAAGAGCTACAAAGATTACTTGGCATGATTCAGTACCTACACAAGTTCATCCCTAATCTCTCAGACAAAACACATAATATGAGATTGTTATTGAAGAAAAATGAAGAGTGGAATTGGAATAAGGAATTAGATAAAGAATTAGCTGAAATCAAGAAATTATTGAAGGAAGCTCCGTCACTTAAATACTATAATCCCAACAAAAGTGTTACAATTTCAGTGGATGCTAGTTCCTTCGCATTAGGTGCGGTACTGCTCCAAGAAGGAAGACCGATAGCATTCTCATCCACAGCGATGAATGACGCCCAAAGATCTTATCCCCAGATAGAAAAGGAAGCCCTGGCAATGAAATTCGGATGCCAAAAATTTCATCAATATATATATGGAAATGAAGTAACCATTGAGACGGATCACAAACCTTTAGAATCTATTTTTAAGAAACAAATAGATCGAATTCCACCACGACTCCGTAAAATCTTCTTAGAGGTTCAGCAGTATGCGCCAAGAGTTTGTTATAAGAGAGGTAAGGAAATGTATGTAGCTGACTTGCTGAGCAGAGACTGTCATAATGAAGATTTGTTACAGGAGAGTAACTACCAAATTCTCTTTTCAATTCCAACCACAG
Source organism: Maratus michaelseni (assembly GCA_963931845.1). Classification (NCBI taxonomy): domain Eukaryota; kingdom Metazoa; phylum Arthropoda; class Arachnida; order Araneae; family Salticidae; genus Maratus; species Maratus michaelseni. The sequence continues at coordinate 217,731,124 of OZ007588.1, forward strand.
ACGTAGGGTTTAAAATTTTACAAGATCTCACAAATACGGATCCAGATCTAATACAACTGAAACATTTCATTTTTACTGGTTGGCCCAAAAACAAAGATGTAGTTCCAGATTCGTGTAAGAAGTACTTACCATTCTTGGATGAACTATCGATTCAAAAAGATGTAATTTTAAAGGGATTAACGATAATTATACCCGAAGGATACAGACGACGTGCATTGGAGAATCTTCATAAAGGTCACTTAGGCATTACAAGTTGTCTTAGAAGAGCTCGTGAGTGTATGTTTTGGCCAGGAATGTCTGGAGATATAATTTCGATGATCGAAAATTGTGTAGTTTGCCAGAAAACTCAGAAGAATCCTCCGAGAGAACCATTAATTTCTAAGGAGATCCCTAAACTACCATGGGAAATTCTTGCATCTGATGTATTTACCTATCAGGATGTTGACTATCTACTTATTACAGATAGTTACTCTGGTTTCATTGATTTCAAACCATTAAAAGATTTATCTAGTAAGTCTACAATACAAATCCTCAAAGACTGGTTTAGTGTCCATGGAATTCCTAGAATTTTAGAAACTGACAATGCTAAAAATTATGATTCTTCTGAATTTAAGGAATTTGCTGAAGAATGGATGTTTACCCGTCAAACTTCAAGTCCCCTCTATCCAAAAGGCAATGGTCTAGCAGAGAGAGCTGTCCAAACAGCGAAGAATTTGCTAAGAAAATGTAAGATATCAGGTCAAGATATACAATTAGCATTACTAAATTTGAGAAATACGCCAAGAGAAAATTTAGGATCACCAGCTCAACGTCTCTTCAGTAGACGCATGCGCACTACAGTTCCAGTTGCTGAAGAATTGCTAAAGCCTAAAGTTATGACCCAAACTACAGAACATCTAGCGGATGCTAGATTAAAGCAAAAATACTACCATGATCTTCATACTAAACCATCATTCAGCACTCCATTACAACCAAACCAAAATGTGATGCTGAAACAAGCACCAAGGAATTGGATACCAGCAACAATAACATCTCAAGCTGCTCCTAGATCATACAATGTGCTGACTCCTAAAGGTGAATATAGAAGGAACACTATCCAAATCAAGCCAACTAAGTTGAAGTTCCAAATTGAAAGGAAAAGGAAGTTACCGTTAGAAATTGACCATCAACCTTCTAGTGCTGATAACAATTCCAACGTATCTCCGGCGAAAAATCTAAATGTGTCTGCCCCCAGCGTTACTGACAAGAAACCCATCGTTACCAGGTCTGGAAGAGTCGTAAAGCCAATAAAGAGACTTGATCTTTAACATAATTCAAATAGAACTTAAATAACATTTTTAAAGGGGAGATGTAATATAATTGTATCCATGACAACGTCCATTTAACTGTAACCGCTCGTGCCCGTTCTAACTGTCTTCTATTCTTGTTTGTGTGTAACTTGTCCTCATTAAACGTATATATGTTAACAAATGTAAATGCGTATTAATTTCAACATATATCGTCACAATGAGCAAGCCCGGTATCTAGTGTTGCCTTGCTTTTACACCTGCCTGATTGACCTCCAGCCTCGCGCCACAATCCTCTCAATCATAACTGCCCTCCAACGGTTGTTTGGCCAATCAACATGGCCGCCGTTCACGCAGACGCAATTAGCTTGCTCGCTCTAGAAACAGCTGGCAGCTAGATTTGCCATATGGTGGAGTTCTGTTTTGAGGATGATGTGGATGAGGACGACGAGAAAAACTTATGATTCTATTGATGAGGAATACCTCATGTATATAGTTATCTTTGGTATGTTATTGCTTTACGTATGGATTGTTTACAGTTCAATGTTTCTCTCCTAGATTTCTTCTACGTTAATGGTTTTTCTCTTCTAAGCTCTGCTTTTAAATATCTCGGTATACACTACAACTTTTACGACTAGGGTGACGTGACGTAATGTTTGTACACGAAGAAATGTAAATTCGTCTATCTTGTCGATTGTGGACTTCAAAATATAAATAAATAAAAGTTTGAGTTTAAATGTAAAGGTTATAAATATCATTCGGAAAAAAAAAATTTTTTTTTTCATTTTAGAAAAGTTTTAGCTAATTTATTTTACTTTCAAATAACTGTAGCTAAAATTGATTTATTATAAAACTTGATTGTTTTATTGACAAAGCTGAATCAATATTTTGTATATTTATGATGAATTGCGTCTCTTGTGTAGTTTTATCTCAAGCATTTTGTGTTTACTTTATCAATTTCTAAGTGGTAAGTTTAGTTAACTATCCTACAATACTGAAATATTACATCGTATTGCATATTGCATCTTACATTTATTTTTTACAATTTAATATTAAAGCTATTATGATATTTATGTTTTTAATTTATTCCGTTTATTTGTATGCTAGAATAACAATAGAAGTTTTGATAGTGTGTTCCAACCGTGGCATCGAGCTATATTGCAATAAGTCTATTCTGAAAAAAAAAAAGACTAGATTTCTTCAAATCTGATTTTGTTTTACTATCGTTATAAATTTAAATTAGCCAAATCCTTAAAATGTCAAATGATTTACAAATTCAAGCAGGTTACTTATATCATGTAATATTGCAGTGGGATACAGTAAGACTGCATAGTACTACTATCAGACATGTTTTCTAAACAATCATGAGACGTGTTCCGAAATCAAATATTATAATAAGCAACTGTACGAAAAAAAAAAAAAAAAAAAACTACATAGGGGAGACTGGTACACAGTGGACTACTTTTTCAGTTAAAATATTTTTTCTCTTTAATGAACAGACCGATCTGCATGAAAATATTTTTGAATATTCCTTAAAACTTTTTACATTCATCATAATTTTCTCAAAACATTAGTTTTCAATACATTAAATATATATACATGTATTTATATACCCCCGTAAAGTGGACCAGTGTGCACCCGAAGCAGGGCACACTGGTTCACAGTGGACCGCTATTAGGTATTATCTGGTATACAATATAAATCTGTTTTTCATTAATCTAATTCTTCATTATTTTGTTCCCCTTTTTCCTCCAAAATAACATAGGGTACTTGCGTATTAACGCCACCGCAGCAGAAGTTGCGTCAATAAAGAGCAATTTTGTTGTTCGCATGCGCACGCAGTTATCTTTTGGATTCCTTGTTGCCTTATTGTTTGCTGATTTTTGATGCCATTTTTTAGTGCTACGAAAGATTGGCGGCACTTAAAAACTGCCAAATCTGTAGCTGCGGTGATGTTAATACATAAGCACCTCCTAACATAGTTATAAATTTGCAAGTAACATTAAAAAAAAAAAATACTAAAAAAAAAATTAAAAATTTAATATTTTGAAAAAAATAACAGATTAATACAGGAACAATTGCAATTTAAATGAAAGTTATTGCTTAGGTACAAAAAAATCGACGAACATTAAAATTTGCAAATGAAATTCCAAAATACTTATGAGTAAGATTGAACCTGGAATTTTTCTGAAATACTTTGGGTCTGGGAGCAACATTATGAAATCATTGACAACATTATGAAATCAATAACAGATTCACCAACAGTTTTTGGAAAAATAAACCGATTTCCATTCAATTTGCATCTTATGAATCTTACTTGAAAAGAATCATCACCAATTAGACTACAGTTATATTTTTCGGTACTTCTCTATTATCCCGTCGACCACTTTTCATAACAAAATCTATCGCCAAACTGTAAGATTAAACGCCAAAAATGCAGTCCCATTTACTTGATGTCAGAAGCATTATAGGGGAGACTGGTACTACAGTGCCTAGAATAAATAGTGTGCCGTCCGTTAGTTACCAACGCTTTTTTCTTTGGCCTTGAAAGGAAGGATGCCACAAGATGGCGCTCGTGTTATCACCGACTGGGAATTTTGAAAGCTTTTAGCGCCGTGACAGTGAGGCATATTGTAAACAAACGCGAGTTTTTCCCATAAAGTTGTAATTATGTCTGTTTAAGACACAAAATATGAGTGAAAAAACTAAGAAGAAATATCAGCAAAGGTATTGTTTTGTGCCTGGTTGCCGTACGGGATATTCTGGAGCTAAGAATAGCCCTAAATATTCGTTATTCAAAGCTCCATCCGATGAGGAAAAAAGGAAACGTTGGGAAAAGTGCATATAATTTTTTATAATTTTTTTTAATAATATATTTTATGAACAGTTGTTGATATTTGTATATAAAGCTAAAGTAAATTTAACCTTTGAATTTATTTTTGAAATTATTTGCTTTTCATATATAATTCATAAAGAAAAAAAAAATGTTTATAATTTTCCTTAAGAATTTTAATATGTGATTTCCAGTGTGAGAAAGATTTTTTAACAAATGGGACTTTGTTTTGAAAATAACACAAAGTAAATATTGCTATTGGGAGTTTATTTTTAAATATTCATTGTATGTTTGCACAGTTTTAGAAGGAGTGAATAGTTGTTGATATTTGTAAATAAAGCTAAAGCAAATTTAACCTTTGAATTTATTTTTAAAATTATTTGCTTTTCATGCATAACTCATAAAGGAAAAAAAAAATTATAATTTTTCTTAAGAATTTTAATATGTGATTTCCAGTGTGAGAAAGATTTGTTTAACAAATGGGCTTTTGTTTTGAAAATAACACAAAGTAAATATTGGTATTGGGAGTTTATTTTTAAATATTCATTGTATGTTTGCACAGTTTTAGAAAGAGTGAATAGTTGTTGATATTTGTAAATAAAGCTAAAGCAAATTTAACCTTTGAAGTTATTTTTGAAATTATTTGCTTTTCATACATAACTCATAAAAAAAAAATTATAATTTTTATTAAGAATTTTAATATGTGATTTCCAGTGTGAGAAAGATTTATTTAACAAATATGCCTTTGTTTTGAAAATAACACAAAGTAAATATTGCTATTGGGAGTTTATTTTTAAATATTCATTGTATGTTTGCACAGTTTTAGAAGGAGTGAATAGTTGTTGATATTTGTAAATAAAGCTAAAGCGAATTTAACATTTGTATTTATTTACTTTTCATACATAATTTTCATTTAAAAAATGTCTCTGTTCTAAAATAACAGTTTGTAAATAATATATTTGTTATTGAAATATTTCAGACTTGTTTTCATCTAAATATCAATTCCTATAGTTAAATGTCTTCTTATATAATATCAAAATAAGTATCTAAAAAGCATTAATTTATCCGATTACTAGATCTGTTTTCGGAAATTTCCAGTCTGTAGTGCAGTCAGTGCCATCTATTGGAGGCTTACTTTCGCGTGCATTTTTTTAGCGTCGAACGGTACACTATTTATTCTAGGCACTGTACTGGTACACAGTGGACCACTTTTTCAGTTAATTTTTTTTTTTTTTTTTTTTTTTTTTAACGGGCAAACCGATTTGCATGAAAATATTTTTTAATATTCCTTAAACCTTTATACATTCATCATAATTTTCTCAGAACATAGTTTTCAGTACATTTTTCAAAATTTTTTTTTTTTATGTGAACCTGTAAAGTGGACCAGTGGGACCACTATTAGGTATTATCTGAAATAGAATATAAATCTATTTTTCATTAATCTATTTCTTTTTTATTTTCCCTTTACCTGCAAAATAACATAGTAATATAAATTTACAAGTAACATTTTGAAAAAAATACAAAAAATAATAATTATATTTTGAAAATATTAAGATTAATACAGAGACAATTGCAATTTAGTTGAAAAAAAAATCAGCACACATTAAAATTTGCAAATGAAATTCCAAAATACTTATGAGTAAGATTGAGCCTGGAATTTTTCTAAAATACTTTTGGGTCTGGGAGCAACGTTATGAAATCATTGACATCAACAACAGATTCATCTACAGTTTCGGGAAAAATAAACTGATTTCCATTCAATTTGTGTCTCATGAATCTTACTTGAATAGAATCATTACCAATTAGACTACAGTTATATTTATCAAAGGCAGTAAATACAAAGCAAAATATTTCTTACTATGTTAAATAAATTATTTTTCTTTGTTTACTTTAATTTACAGTTAAAAAACTACTTTAAAACAATATTTCTTTATAGAAAATAAGCAATTATTAAATATTTTGAACATTCTGCACTACAGGAGCAGGGTGGATTGTGGACCACTGTGCCCCAGGAGTGGGTGGTCCACTGTACCCTATAGATGTAGATTACCAAAAAACTGGAAGGAGCCAGTGGCTCCTAAACCCAAAAATCCAGTGGCCACATTGTGAAACAAACTCATAAAAACAGTATTTTTTTCTCCATTAAATTTGGACAATGGGATATTGAATCTTCCCACCATAATTGTATACAGTTTGTAGGAATAAATGTTTGTAATGCAAGGCCTAAATATTTTTTGAATAAACGACTCTCTAAAGTTTTTTGATTTATAGATAAACTCCTCCCCCCCCCCCCCCCAAAAAAAAGGGATTTTTAACAGCTAAAAATAAATGCTCAATGTAGGAATTTGCATAAGAAAATATGTCTATAAAAATCAAAATTAAAATGTCTATAAAAATCAAAATTAAAAAATAAATATAATGAAAACTAGTCTGATGTGTCAATCCCAAAACTTTCTATCTCGCACAGGTTTCGCATACACTAAAAAGAATTGGCACCAATTTATATCAAGGTCTAAGTGAATCGTTTTATTAAATTACGTGCATTAGTTCTTGAGATAAGACTATTGCTAAAAAATCGTGTAAATCCTAGAAAATGTAGCATAGCAGTGCCACCTGTTGGGAAATTTAGACTAAAATCTAATAAACAACAACTTATGTCAATGTCTAACTGAATCTGTAGTTTGATGAAAATCTGTGCATTAGTTCTTGATATATAGTTATTGTGATAATAAAAAAAGTAGCACAGCAGTGCCACCTGTTGGGCTATTTACACCAAAACGTAATCAGCATCTATTTATGTCAAGGTTTAACAGAATCTAAAGTTTGATGAAATTCCGTGCATAAGTTCTTGAGATATAGTTATCATAAAAATCATGAAAAAAGTGGTATAGCAGCGCCATCTGTTGGGATATTTGCACCAAAATGTAATCAGCGTCTATTTATGTGAAAGTCTAACTGAATCTGAAGTTTTATGAAAATAAGTGCATTAGTCCTTGAGATATAGCTATTGCAAAAAATGCAGCATAGAAGCGCCACCTTTTGGGCGATTTTCACCAAAAACTAATCAGCACCCATTTATATCAGTGACTAACTGAATATAAAGTTTTATTAAATTTCGTGCATTAGTTCTTGAGATAGAGCGGCCACAAAATTTTTGTCACACACAGACATTTTCTAACTAGTCGGATGTGTCAATCCCAAAACTTTCTTCTATCTCACACAGGTTTCGCATACACTAAAATGAGTCAGCACCCATTTATATCAATGTCTAACTGAAGCTCAAGTTTTATTAAATTCTGTGCATTATTTCTTGAGATATGACTATCGCTAAAATCGTGTAAATCCTTCAAAATGCTGCATAGCAGCGTCACCTGCTGGGCGATTTTTATCAAAAACTAATCAGCACCAATTTATATCAGAGACTAACTGAATATAAAGTTTTATTTAATTCCGTGCATTAGTTCTTGAAATAAAGCTATTGTGGAAATCGCGAAAAATGCTTCATAGCAGCGCCACCTGCTGGGCGATTTTTACCAAAAACTAATCAGCACCAATTTATATCAGAGACTAACTGAATATAAAGTTTTATTAAATTCCGAGCATTAGTTCTTGAGATAGAGCACCCACAAAATTTTTGTCACATACAGACAGAGTCGCAGGCAGACATTTTCTAAAAATAGTCAAATCGTGTTCAGGACCTTCTAAAATGTATCAATCCGTCGAAAACCGAAAGTCGAAAATTTTCATGAATCCAATATTTTCTTCTTGTAAGGGTAGAAGAAAGTAAAAATATAAAGAAGATTTATTTTCTTTTAGTCTTTTAGATTTTAATAAAATATAACAATTTCTGGTATTTTGAAGGATGATGGAGAAAGATCGAATACTTAGGCCTCGTTGCAACTTTTGTTGCAAAGGGATTTTTTTAAGGATTTTTTAAAATCCCTATGGAGACAAAAAAATTACAATTTTTGTGACCGATTGCTGATTTTCATGTTTTATTATCACAAATCCTTGACGAAATTCACAATTTTTTCTGCATCGATTGATGAACTTCGCGGTTTTTTCGCGACCGATTGATGAAATTTGCATTTTTTTTTTCTTCTCGAAATTCGCGTTTCTTTTTCCCCGAGACTGATTGGGAAAATTCGTGGTTTTATTTTGAGACCGATTGACGAAATTTGTGGTTTAATTCCATCAGCGATTGATGAAATTCGTGGTTTTATTTGGCGAGCGATTGACAAAATTTTTCAGTGACTGATTGACAAAATTTTAGATTTCTTTTCATGACCGATTGGCGAATTGATTTGCGGAAATTTAAATAATAAATAAATAATGATAATTTGAGAAGCTTTGCTATTTTGTGGAAGAATCTCATGCCAATATCTGTCTGTAAGAACATATCTGAAAAATCCCAGAGCTATAAATTTAATGAGTAGAGTCAAAATTATTCTCTTTTTGGCATGAATTTTACTGTGTCGTGGGCTAATTGTGGTATGCCATCGCCGCAGAGTTCATTTGCGACGCATATCAACATGATTTTTCTTTTTTTTTGATTCTGTGGACATTGCAGATTATTTTTTAAAGAAGAAAACGAGAAATTTGCGAATCGGTGGAAATGTGGCATCCATGTTCATTCATATTTTTTAATTATGGACAATAGAAAAAAGAAAAAAAAAAAGAGCTAAATATCGCTGAATTATGGAGGACAATCCGCAGATTTCATATTGATAAAAAAAGCGGAAATCTCATCTGCCTTTCGGTGAAAAAAGGGGCATCCATGTAAAACATCTGGCGACTTAGAAAGTTAGTCGCCAAAGCAAAAACTTTAGTCGCCATGTGGCGACTGGCGACTGTGAATCTGTACCTATACTGTACCCCATGTTGAACTTCAATAAATAATCATATTAATATTGTTTATAGCTTTCTTTTAAACATATTAATTTTTAAGGTAAATAAAAACAAGCACCTTTGCAAAATAGCTATTTTATGTTATTTATCTACAACCTTTATGTACTCAAAAAAGAAAAATATAATAATGAAAAATTTTACTTTTAGAAGCTCAAAACAACCAATCAGGATAAAATGGTTCACTCTGAGCTAAACCTGTTCTCTGAAGGCTATGAATGATCAATCCAGTGCTGTTGTCTATTAGGATAGAAGAGACGCTCAAAATATTTTTAAATAAATAAAATATTAGGGGGGGGGGGGGTTCACTGTGCCTATAGGTCCAGTGTGTACTGCTCTCCCCTACATTTAAAAAATTCTTTATTAAGAATTTTTTTAAGAACTTTATTTTAAATCCACGAATTACTTTATTTAAAAAAAAAAAAAAAAAAAACTAGGTTTGTTACATGTCATTTTTACTTTACAATCCACCATATTCAGCAAAAGACTATTTTGTTATGCATGTGATCACCAGGGATGCTACAGTAAAGTTCACTTTGCAGGAAAAACGATCAAAAGTAGTAGGGAAATAAGAGTATGGGCTCAGCAGGAGACACCGAGCCTCCTCAAAGAATTATTATTACCTTACCTATAACAATCATTCTTAAAAAGTAAAAATTAATTTAAAGCAAAGTGCCAGAATAAATTTATTACCAAGACTAGCAGAATGTGTATATGTTTTGTATTTTGTTTAAGTCTGTCTTACGTTGAAATGATTATTTGTTCAAAAGTATCCCATGCTTGTTCAAATGTGCCCCATGCAGGGGTAAATTTGAACAAAAAACCATATTTGAAAGTAACAAAAAAATGTGTGTTAATTTAATTTAATATTGTTTGTATTAATTTTTTCATACATAAAATAAATGCTTTTTTTAAATTATAACCAGTGTTATTTCTCAGAATTTGTATATAGTGGTAAAAATTATACTTTACTGAAAAGTGTTCAAATCTGCCCCCCTCTCTCCTACCACATAATCTAACAAAACCCTGCAAAAATTTTATAATTTCAGTCAGGCTATTCACACTAAAAATATTTTATAATCTTATTTAAAAGAATAATGCCTCTCGAAAAATAAAGAAATCTACAATAAAATAAGGGAGGATTAGCCCGGGGCCTCCGAGATGTCGCTGTGTGTCCTTCACCGGGCCTGCTACAAGTATTAGTGACGTCACAGTAGTGATCCACTTTGGTCAATGTATCACAGCAGAAAGATGTAATAAAAAGAGCATTTCCGCTCTTATAATTTGTGATTACATAAATAATATTAAATTTCATAATCATGAAATAAAAGGGAATCAATACACTTGTTTTATTAAAGGAAATTAAAAGTTTTAAATTAAAAAAATGCTAAGATTAATAAATCAGATTGAACCCATTGACTTACCTTTTCCTAAACACATTATTTTACAATAAATATACATACAAAAAAATATAATAAATCTACCAAAAACTTTGCAAAATCAATCCCATTCCTCCCTTTTACAGCTACATACCATAATTTAACCACCAAAACACAATAAATGTCAATTTAAATAGAGAAATCGACATTTTTTAACTATAGAGACCTTGGCACTTTTTTTTAACGCTTGGCGTAATCCGGGCTTCAGAAAGTTAGATATGTTTTTAAATTATATACACAATTATGAAAACAAACCTAATGAACTTTTATGTTTATTTATATATATAAAATTATTTATATATACAATTCTGTTCTACCTGCATATAAAAAGAGATATATGGCTTCTTTATATTAAATAAATTATATAAATATTGAAAAAAAAAATACTTATTTATATGAAACTACGAATAGGTTGCCAGAAAATATGTTGCCAACTTTCCTTCTCTCGCCATAAGCCTTTTTTGGTACTTTTCGGTTAGCCGGGCGCCAGTGATACATGTACATATATAAATAAATATATATTAATTCATACATATATGTGTGTGTAGATATGTGTATATATATATATATATGTGTGTGTGTGTGTGTGTATCACTGGCGCCCGGCTAACCGAAAAGTACCCAATTTTCTATCTTAACTTTGTAACTGACTTGTAATATTTTAATAATTGTCTATTTATTGTACTTGGGTCTAGGACCTAATAACCACTCAAATTAACTTATCAAAAGTTTTATTTTCATAATATATTTGTACACTTAAGTTAGCTAAAATGTTAAATGGAACTACGTAGAACTACTAAGTTGTGTAAATCAGTTACTTTTAATTTTATAAACAAAGCACATCACTCACTTCTAACTAAATGTATCCAGATATTAGTCAATTTATTACAGTATTTCTTTCAAAATCATTTTTTAAACTGTTTATCGTCTGCTTCTTTTATTTATTTATTTTTTTTTTCTAAAGATCATTTGACTCTTTTCGATTTGGAAGTACAAATTCATTCAAATATGCCAGAATATTTCCATTACAGTAGGTTAGACATTTGTTGTTACGTTTTTTTTTCTGCACAACAAGCTCAATACAATCATATTAATTCTAGCTTCACGAATTGAAACGTTTATCGAAACATTTAATGCAGACTACTTCTGTTGAAATGTAAAAATAATTATCACAAGGTAATTTTTGTAGCTAAAATTTCTGTAGCTAAATTATCTGTAGCGAATTTGAAGACTTAGATTAGAAACTAGGAGCACAACATTTTCTTCTCATTATTTTATAGATATAATCTACACTTTCTTTAATAATTATAATCTAAATACACTGAAAAATATTATTAATTACTATATAAAACAATAAATAAAATCAAAATACTATCGTAAACAATACGTACAAACGAACAAAGTACATGAAAATTTTTAAGTTATTATGGATCACTGTTTTGACGTCACTTGTAGCAGGCCCGGTGTAAGACACACAGCGACATCTCGGAGGCCCCGATTAGCCCCCGTTCTCCCCTTTATACCTAACCAATGATCAATGAACCCCCAAAACTAATCAGGGAAGTGCTTTATCACAATGAACCTATATACAACAGTTGAAGCAAATCTGATAATTCTGCATGAAAAACTCATTTATCTAAATTAAGGGGGGGGAGAATTAGTCTCCTGTTCCCCCCTTTATACTTAACCATTGAACCCCCAAAATGAATCAGGGAAGCACCTTATCAGAATGAAACTATATACAAAATTTGAAGCAAATCAGATATTTCTATCAAGAGTTATCGTGTTATGAAAATAAAGCAGCCATTGTTAAACGGTCCACTTTTTTTAGCTCACAGGCTATGAAAGCCTGAGAGATAAAAAAAGGGGGACAATTTAACAATGGCTGCTTTATTTTCAAACCGAAAATTTGAAATTCAGAGTAATATAGTATATAAACACATTCTGAAAAGTTTATTTGAAATATTATTTTAATGCTACATAATAAACAAAAATGCACATACATAATTGAAAGAAAAAAAAAAGTAAATTATTTTGTGAAAGAAAGTTTTACGTTTAAGCAAAGTTTTTTTATTTCTAAATAATATTTAAAATTACATCTGTTTTCGGCACTTTAAAACTTAATTTTAAAATTTACTCTTTCTTCATATTCCATTCAGGTAGTTGATGGGATTGAATATCAAATTGATATATTTTTCATAGAATAAAAAGGAATACAGTAGTACTTATAAAGGAGATTAAAAATACAAATAAAAATAGAAACTTTCATTTTAAATTGCCAAATTTTTAAAACTGAAATATTTATGCGATATAGAAAAATTTAATTTGAAATTCAGAATAATATACTTTTATAAATATCTTCCAAAAGGGTTTTTTTAAATTATATTTTAATGCTGTATGATTACAAAATTACATAAAAATATTTTAGGTTTTTACCCTCAGAATATGCTTTTATTTCATCACAGGGTGCATTTTGAACATGTATTTTAGATGTGCATTCCATTATTTGCTATTTTTCGTTCTGTTTTGTCATGCAATCAAAGTTGATTGGCCCCACATTTTTGATTTTCTAACAGCATATCTTTTTATTATTTTTGATGAATATATTAGATTACTATGTCGAAGAAATTCGGGGATTAGCAGCATTGAAACTATTATCTGCTCTTTTGCATGCAATGATCCATCTTTTTTTTTTATATCAGATTTTTTCAGAAATGTGTGATATAGAACATTTTGCATTTTTCCGAATGATTAGTACGGGTTGCAATAGCATGTGTGCTGTGCATTTTCAGAAAAATCAATGGAAAAAATGCGTTATTTTATTTTAAAGAGCTAAGACCAAGAGATGTTACACTAATACAAGTTGAGAAATATTTAGGAAAAGTGACTGAAAATCTCTCTTTCTGAGAAGGAATTAAAGCTTCGTGTGAGTGAAAACTGCCCTGGCTGTAAAAAAAAATGACAATAAATGTTTACTTCACATCCCCGTCCCTGTCAAAAATCGACCAAAGATAACAAACAATAAAAACTCCCTATCTTAGCAAAAAAGATACACTATTATTTAATTTGAAAGAAAAAAAATTACTTTAAATTGTTTTATTCTCTCCCCCCCCACAAAAAAAAAACTTTTGCTAATGAAAAATGTTTTATTTTGAAGAAATATGCCCTCCTATGACCAAAGAAACGATTTTTTTTACAGAAATACTATTTATGAGAAAATATGTTCTTTCTCATTGGAAAAATCCTTCTTAGCACACTCAGTGACCAGGGATGCTACAGTAAAGTTCACTTTGCAGGAAAAACGATCAAAAGTAGTAGGGAAACAAGAGTATGTGCTCAACAGGAGACACCGATCCTCCTCTGAGAATTATTATTACCTTACTTATAACAATCATTCTTAAAAAGTAAAAATTAATTTAAAGCAAAATGCCAGAGTAAATTTATTACCAAGACTAGCAGAATGTTTAGGATTTTCACTTGGCGAAGTCAGTGAAATGAAAAAGATATTTTGTCAGGTGCTTTCTAAAACTTTTGAAAGCCCTCACCCCAGTAGCAGAAAGTTGCGGTTGTGTCTGCAACAGCAATTTAGTGGGATGAAAATTGTCTGCAGAAATCGCGTGCTGCAATTTTCTTATATACATTATAAGTGTGTTAAAAAAATATGGGTCTTACTGATTAATGTTATAAAAATATAACTATATTATATAGGTCATAATTCTATAGCAATGACACCTTGAAAAACTAAATAAATATTATGAAAAAAAAAAATTCTGAATGAGAATAATTTTTTAGATACACTGGAAGAAAATCTAATTTCATTGAATAATATGCATAACATAATATCTTTCTTATTAAATCAAACCAACAATATAAAACATAAATTAAAATGAACTGTAAAAATTACTCTGAAAACCTCTATATACAAATGCACAAAGAAAATCATTTCAAATCACAAAATTTTTGTTATGAATTTTTTTTTAATGTGCCATATTTTTATGACATATAGTTTAAAACAAGGTAGACATTCAGAATTATTCATAATTTTTTAAATAAAATTTGATACTATATTTTTGCTAAATTGTGCAGAAATGTTGGGTGGCACCTTGAAAAACTAAATAAATATTATGAAAAAAAAAATCTGAAAGAGAATAATTTTTTAGATACACTGGAAGGAAATCTAATTTCATTGAATAATATGCATAACATAATACAGATATGGTACAAGCTCACCAAAAAAAAAGCCTGAACTTTCACGCCCTCACGCAACCTGGTCTTTTGACGAAATTCACGTTTTTCAGCAGCCCTTTGACGGAATTTGAGTTTTTTTTCGCGATCTGACAATGAAATTAGCCATTTTCCAAGAGATCCTTTGATGAATTTCACGTTTTTTCTGCGATTTTTTGACGAAATTCGCCGTTTTTTTTTTTTTCCAAGATCCTTCGACGAAATTTGCCGTTTTTGAGATCCTTTGACGAAATTAGTCTTTTTTCTGCGGCCCTTTGACGAAATTTGTCTTCTTTCTGTGATTCTTCTACGAAATTTGTATTTTTTTTTTTTTTGCGATTCCTCGACGAAATTAGTCTTTTTTTCTGCGATCCTTTGAAGAAATTCGTAGTTCTTGGACAGAATTCGTGTTTATTTCACAATTTTTCGAAGAATTCACGCGTGTAGAAACGGATGGAACGGTGTAAGAACAATTTGTTTGCGTCCCTACTCAACTTTTTCAAAAAAAAAAAAATTTTTTTTTTTTTAAGTTGGCAAATTTATCTGCAAGGTCTAAAATAAATCTGCGACGTACGTCACACACTTTCTGCTACTGGGGCCCTTACGTAGCCGACCCAAATTTGGATTTTAAATTACTTTATGAAAACAATGATATTGTAAAAAGACTGATTGTTGGAAATACAGTAGTTTGTTCCCTTATTACGAGTGATCATTGTGAAAGGACAAGACAGCGATAAGATTCATGAAGTATTTGACAGACCCCAACGTCATATTATCTGAATAGATTCTCAGATGATTGAAACCGTTATAAGAACACACACAGGGCATTTAGTGCCATTTGATTGTGAAACTTAATTTTCATCAAAAATATCTTTCGTGTATGTTGCAACCAATCTTTTGAAGATTATTTTACGCATTAATCAGTCAGGGATTAAACTGTTATCATGGATCAACAAAAAGGGTATTATTTCAGCAAACTTTTTGTTACATCGTACTTTTATTTAAATCAGGTGTCAAAGCCATCGGAAAGCAGTTATTTCATGCTGGCGTTGATATATTGAATGATCTCATACAAGGCAATATTAGAGTAGCAGCCAAATGACAATTTAAGGAAGCTGGGAAAATCTTGAACAACAAGGTGGCAATTAAAGTGAAAAAGGTACAGCTGTACTGGGGTATGTTTTTGGGCATACCCCAGTTTTGTGCTGTTTAAAATAGCGATTTCATGCCTGAGCAACCCGGCAACATTTTGTTTTGTATGGCAACCCAGTAGAGCAGTTTGTATATGTTTTATATTAAATTAAACATAGTGTTATAATAAATTAATCATTCTGTGTGTTTTATAATAAAATAAACTGTTTCATAATAAAATAAAACTAATATGCTGTTAAGTAAGCTAGGCCTAACAGGTACCCAAATTCAGAGTTTAATCACCAAAATTGCACAAAACAAAAATCTCACCAACATCGGTGCGTCTGCAACAGCTGTTCTGTGAAAACTATGATTGAATCATGCCAAAGGAATTAAAAAAGAGACTACAAAATTCTGTCAGTTGACCCACAATATAAGAAAGTGATGTCATGCATATATAACAATTTATTTTATGTATGAAAAAATTAATACAAACAGTATTAAATTAAATTAACACATATTTTTTTGTTTACTCTCAAATATGGTTTTTTTGTTCAAATGTACCCCTGTATGGGACACTTTTGAACAAATAATCATTTCAACGTAAGACAGATTTAAACAAAACACATACACTTATTTTTGCTTAAACAGATATGACCAAATATTTTTCTACTTATATAGTTAATGTAGTTAACATTAAAGTAAAAAATTATTCCATTTGGAAGTTTCCAAGATTTATTGGAAATGACAACAAGCACATTGCTCGTTCTGTCCCTCCTGATAACAATGGTCTAGGAAGCTTAAAAATGATATCATTAAAGGAACAGGCCACTTATCTTCATGGTCTGGGAAGAAAAATTTGTAACAGCCCTCCTTCTTTTTCAGGTAACTTACCATGTATTCTTCTGCTTCATTGTTTTTCTCTTCAACTTGTTCAACATAATAGAGAATCTTTTTTTTTACTTGTAATTTTTACTAAAATTAAGTCATTTATTTTAATATCAGCAACTGAATTGTTCAATTGCAATACCTTCTTCGTTTTCTGCATGATGAAATGACTCATTATCATCACTCTCTAATAAGAAATCTGCAGACATATCATCGCTGCTACACTGCTAGTCTCAAAATCTTCTTCATGATGACTTTTTTTACAGATCCTGTGCTTCAACTTCTTTGAAACTATTTTAGTTCTCTTTCTTAACTTTTTCAATATTTTTTAGCTTCAATGCTATTTTTTTCTGGACTCATATTAAAATTCTAGATTGACCTTTTTTTTTCTCCATTTAGATGTTTTATGAAGTGAAGCTATCGGGTAATGCCAGACCAATTCTGGTGATAGAGTAATAGAAAAATTTTCATTAACTTTAAAAGTACTTGCTTTTGGTTCTACATTTGCATCAATGCAGGTGGTATTTTCTGAGGAATCACCCGCAGTAGCATGAAAAAGATCAGCTTCAGTCTGCATAACTTCAGTGGTGTTCAAAAAATTTGCTACAGATTCAACCTCTGAAACATTATTATCTAATACTGGCCTGTCAGTTACTGTAGAGCAGGGCTGTCCAACGCAGCGCCCGCGAATGCCATGGCTCCCTTTGAAGGTTTTCTTGGTGCCCTTTCGAAAGTTTCCTGTTACTAGAAGATTTTAAAATAAAAATCCTTGAGATGCTTCATTAAAGAGGCTTCATTAAAGATGCTTCTTAAAAATATAAAATGGTGCTACTTTAAAATCACTAGTGTTCCACTCCACATGATTTTTTATTATAGGTGCCGTTAAATTTTTGCCTTATTTCTGTACAAAATATTTTGACGTAGGCCTCTCTCTGATAAATTTAATTTTAAATGTCCTAGGACTTATGTTTTATTGTCTTCAATTATTTTTCACATCTAGCCCTTCATAGTAGATTGCCTTATGGCTCACACTGTGAGGTGTCTGTGTATCTTATAAGACGTCTGCATACCGTTACCCCTTACCAGTGTATTCAGTTTGGCTTCCTTTTTCATTCAGAAATCCCGATCTATTACCAAAAATTCCGAATAGTCATTTTTGTTTTAATTAATCACAGACATTTCTGGGTAACTTAAAGTAAAAATTCTTTCGGAATTTCTTAATAAAAAGGCGGCCAAACTGGTAACTCTGCCCCCTGCTATAGTGAGGTAATATTGTTCTATATTTCTAGTTATGAGAATAATGGCACCCTTCAATGTTTGCCATTAGACGATGTGCGCCCGTGCTTACTGGGGCCCCACCAGTGGCTGAGAGGTTGTGCTCTCGAAGCTGGTAGACGGGAGGTGCTGGGTTCGATCCCAATCGTGCCCGTCGGCCTAATCGTTCGGAGTTTTCGTGGTTTTCTTCGAGCCGTGGATTTCTCCATGCGTAAATACGGATTAGGTTCCCTTAGAAAGACCCCCACGAAGGGCACTCCCCCCGGGCCTATATCCCTAGTGTAGATAATTGGCCGTCAATAATCAACCCAACCGTGCTTACTGAAAGGTTGGACAGCCCTGCTGTAGAGGATTCAAAATCATCATCATTGAAAATAGTAGCATCAAAAGGCCATATACATGTTTTTGCAAAGCCTGCAGTAATATTCATTTGAGTAAATAGCAGATCAAATGCTTCATGAATCAATACCTGTGAGATTATATACTGAAATTGTTTTACCAGCATTACTAACTAAGTAACCAGCTATTCTGCTTTTGAGCAAGTTTTGATTTGAAAGGACCGAGTACTGATACATCTAACAGCTGCAGTCTATGTGTGCAGTGAGGTGGAAATACTGTTATTCCATAGATAAAAAACAAACACATTTGAAGTTGTTTTAATTAGTTTTTAAAATACTGTATTATCCTTTTCATTTTTAAAAATAAATCAATGAAAACTTTTGATAAGTAACTTATTGATTTAATAGAATTAATCAGCCTTATATTTAGCAGCATTATTGACAAAATTATTGAAATTAAAGTAAAAGTGAAACGAACTGAATCATAAGTTCTAACATTTAAAATTATATAAATGATAGTCAGTATACTTCATAAATACATACAGTGGAACTCCGATTTTATGTTTTTCATGGGACTAGCAGTAAAAAATGTACGAAACGAGAAAATGTAAAATCAGGGTCAAATAGAGAAAAACACGTCACGAAAACAAATATACAAAAATAAACTTACCAATACCATATTAGTATTTAAAAAAATCTGTAATTTTTGATTTCTTATCTTTTTAAGCGTAATTTCACATATACTATTTTCAATACATGCAAGTTTTTGCAAATATTTTTCTTGATTTTAATGTGCAGTTAAAAATTTCTTTAAAATTTAACTTGCAATGGGTCTGTCGATGAGGGCACAATGTTTTCTGGATCTTCATCAATATCATCCTCACTTTCATATTGCGAAATCAAATCAGAAATAGTCTGAATGTCTGTGGTAGCGATAATATCCTTATCGCAATCAATGTATTCATCAACATTGATGTCTGCAAGAATAAATTCATCCTCTTTTGAATAGCCTTCTGGCAGCACTTCACTGTTAATGTCAGATTTTGAAAATCTTCCCTTCAGAAAAGCATTTGAAATGCATTTTTCATCTACACTATCCCACGTCAATGAGATCATATGAATAGTGTCCAGAACATTTAGCTTTGTTTCCAAGCGTCTTGTGGCTCACCAGAATCAAGTGAAAAAAGGGCTTTTCTTACCAGTTGCTTTCTATAATGCATTTTGAAGGATCTGATTATTCCCAAGTCACACGGCTGAAGTAAACTGGTACAGTTGGGTAGGAAAAATTCTATACGCACATTCTTTAAGTTCATATAAACATGAGCAGTTCACTGGTCTACGAATAAAATTATTTTTCGCTTTTGTAAGAGCATTTTTATATCTAATTTTCTTACAAAATCTTCAAAAAAATTTAGGGTCATCCAAGCATTGTAGTTGGCATTGTAATCTGCAAACTTTTAATGTTTTTGAAAAGTATCAGGGCTTCTTGGATTTACCAATCACAAGGGGTGTTAGCTTCTCAGTTCCGTCTGCATTCATACATAACAAAACTGTTAATAACACTTTTGAAAGCTTCCCATCGTGACACTTTTCTCCTTACACGGTGATGTTCTATCAGGGAAGAATATTAAAAAATAATCTGGTCTCATCTGTGTTTAAGATGTCTTTTTTGAGTAATTACACACAAGAGAAAGCAATCCTCAACGACCGCAGTATTTACTCCATCTGCCTCACCACAAATTATGCCTCTTCTTGAATCGGTCGATTCAACTGTTGGATGCCGTGAAATTCTGCATTTCAAGTCGAGAAGAAATTTCAAGTGCCTTTTCTTTTAAAATTGAGCCATTGATTGGAATCTTGGCTGCACGGGCTTGTTTAAACCACTCGTACAAAAACCTTTCCAGTTCCTCAAAAGGAGAGGTTTTCAATGTTTTTCTTTTCTTTGACAAATTTCCTAGTTTTTCAGATTTTAATTCCAAAGAGACCTCATGTTTTAGGATGGTTTGTAACGTGAAATAAGCAATACCAAACGATTTTGCGAGATCAACTTTTAGTTCCTTTGAAAACTTTGGATTTTTGGATAATTTCTGCCTTTTTGGCTACAGAGAAACAATTTCTTTTAGACATCCTATTTTTTACTGACAATCACTAAGATATATCAAAAGAAAGCGACTCCACTGTGGGTTGAAATGAATAAACGATGAAAAAAAGAATACCCCTCCCCCCCCAATATCACATGACACAGGTGTGGTCAAGTGCTGTGGACGAATAATAGTTCATCGTTACTTTCTCACGGGAGTATTAACTGGGAGGGGAAGAAATGATTTTGGTAACAAACAACTTTTGACCAAGTGGAAAGCACTTTTGTTCTTTTGAAACTTTTTCCATGAGTGAAAGAAGATAAAATTTCCTGAGGTACTTTGCCTAAAATGACGTACCAAGCGGGAAATGTTAAGAGTAAATGATGCAGAATCGAGGTACTTTTAACATTATCAGTATAGGAATTTTTTGGGATTGACGAAAAATAATGTACGAACCGGGTTATGTAAAATCGGGGTTTCACTGTATTAATTTTGAAAGCCACTCTAATTTAAACCAGAATGGGCAATTTTGAACATTTTCAAAACTACCATTAGATTTGTTCAAATCTGCCCTTTATGCCACCATGTTGGAAAAGTAGGCTTATATGTGTTATAAACAGATTTAATCAATATTTGTTAGAATGATAAGAAAAGCATAAATCTGCTAACTAATATGTCACTAAATGTGATCAGCAGAAGACAACAACACAGGCTTCAGAAGCTTACAAAAAGTAACTTAAAAGTTTAATCATCAGATGTCAAAACACATAATTACTATTCATGACAGATCTATAACTACAATGTGGTAAAAAGCATGTGACACATATGTAAGTTAGTTTTGCCAGCATTACTTCTGAAAAATAGGAATATTGCATTATCAAATAAAAAAAATCCCTGACGGCTCGGCCTACAGGCACAGGTAGATTTCGAAGACGCAGACCGTGGGGCGCCTGTTTGTCGGGAATTGCGGAAGAAATGACCTTTTTGCGATGATGCTGCAGTTGGAACCGTCTACTTCGAAACCAAACTTGTTTGCAGGCGGAGCCAGCAAGGATTTTTTTTTTTTGGCTGTAAGAGTTGGTCCTATAAAAAACATGTCAATATAAAAGTTTTAGATAATATTAAGAGGATTTATAATAAATTTAAGCGGATTTGAAATCTTGGGAATTGACGAAGTTATGATTTTTTTTTCTTCTAACCCCCCCCCAAGGCAATTTTTAATTATATCAAAAATCTGGCCCTTCTAGAAGTAATAACTTCAAACGGATTCGATACGTATCATAATTAAGAAATTATGGGTTTTTTCTGTTTTCACAAAAAGTCCCCATCCCCCCCCCACATTGGTTCGATTTTGCCCATTAACGAACTTGACCGAGATTTTATGCCCCTTGATTTTATGTATCAGTTTCGAAAAGATGCGGGAGTTGGAATCGCCTACTTCGAAAAATAACTTGTTTGCAGGTGGAGCCGGCAGGGATTTTTTTGTTTTTAATTTTTTTTTTTGCTATAACAGTTGGTCCTATAAAAAACTTGTCAATATAAAAGTTTTAGATAATATTAAGAGGATTTATAATAAATTTAAGCGGATTTCAAATCTTGGGAATTGACGAAGTTATGAATTTTTTTCTTCTAACCCCCCCCCCTTCCCTCCCCCCTTAAGGCAATTTTTAATTATATTAAAAATCTGTCATACATAAATTTTCGGCCCTTTTCCTAGAAGTAATAATAACTTTAAACGGATTCGATACGTATAATAATAAAGAAATTATGAGGGTTTTTCTGTTTTCACAAAAAGCCCCCTCATTTCCCCCCCCCCCCCCCCTTGGTTCGATTTTGCCCATTAACGAACTTGACCGAGATTTTATGACCCTTGATTTTATGTATCAGTTTGGAAGAGATTTAGCTGAATTTTTCCAGTTATCGTGGTCAGAAAAAAGTGACATAGATAGATAGATAGATAGATAGATAGATATATAAACTTTTGAACTGGGGGTGGTTTTGGGTTCTGGGAGTCATGATCGGCGTAGATCTGCAAAAATTTTTCAAAATTTCCAACTTAGGTGAGAATGTAATAGGTAGTATTTCTTACGAAATCTACCTAAAAATATGGTCACTATTCAAAACTGCCCTCAGTTGAAAGTGCCCCCTTCTCCCCTATCTGAAATAGTGTCAAAATAATAAAATGTTACTTTCTGTGCATTCTAAAATAACGCTGAATTTGTAAAATTTTGATTTTTCTTTTTCCTTTCTTTTTTTTTCCCTCTAATTTATTGGACCTAAAATATGACCAATTAGCCTGTTTTCGAGAGTAAATGTTTAAAAATTTGCTTGTATAATTAGGAAAACTGGGCAAAGTATTTTTAGAAAAATGATCACTTTTCCTGTAAAAGTGTTCCCCATTCGGGAGGCTAAAACGTGTTGGGAGCCTAGGGTAGCAAACCGGTTTTTAAATTATTTGAATCCCACCACTTCTTTTAAATAACATATTAATGCGGTAACAGGTTCTAACACAATAACAGTCATCTGTAATTTCTACCTTCAATTTTTTAATATTAAGATATTTGTAATTTTTTATCATTAATTACTCTGTGAGGCTGTATATATATATATATATATATATGTTTTATATATCTTTAATGCCATTCAGCTATTGATAATAGTTTATCATTCTTTCTTTCAAATACTGTGTTTTTTAGCTGAGTTATTTTTAAGTACTTTTACAACAGTTGTTGGTAAATATTAATTATTTTTTTTATTTTTCAGTGTTGTATCTAGCATTATGGCTGCTTAGACCTCATATATTTCACTTTCACGCATCCAATTATTGCGGGATGTGGAAACTTTTTAAAGCATCTTATTTTATGATATTTTTTGAATATCTTACATTAATATTATGTTATTTTACAAAGAAAAGTCAACGCACAATTTAATCTGCTTGTTGAAGATGAAAAGATGAAACTATTTTGATTTTTTTAAAAAAACAATGGATCAGCTATATGAAAGAGATTGTACTTCAAAGTGTCGCTCATCTGCTCATGCAAGGGAGATTTTTCGCTGCATTCCACTTGCTACTGCATCTCAAATCAGATCATATTCAGTGTAAGTTATTTATTTTTAAAATAACAACTCTATTTTGTATAATTTTTCTAGATATCTTTTATTTTATAGCTATATAATAATATGAAGTTGTCAGACTTGGCCAATCCCTGAAAAATCTGGGTGGATTTTGCCAAAAGTATGATTTTGTAAAAAATCTTCATAACTGGCTTCAATTTAAGGGGAAGATATTTTTTGGCTAGCTGACCTCTCCGGTGTTGCCTGGGCTTATGATAATAACCATATCTGAAATCAGTGTCCAAGGATTTTTTATTTTTAAATGAAAATCTTTTTAAACAAACTATGATTTTATATTTTTAAATGAAAATTTATCCAAACGAACTAAAGTTGGGAGCCCCACTGCCTTCAACAACATATACCCACATGCTATGCCTGCTCCGGTTAAAGGTGAAAATAAGCACTCGCTCAGTTGCCACTCGCCGATTAAACTTAAAAAACTGGTGATTAAAAATATTTAAAGAACCGGCCGAATGCAGGATTTTTCAATTTATTTTTTCCTCTAAAATTCGCTATTTTTACGCACCCGTTCGAAATTCGTGATCTTTACACAACCGATCGACAAAACTCATTATTTTTCCACACCTGATCGACGAAATTCATGATTTATATGCTCCCAATTGACGAAGCTCGTGATTTTTGTGCAGCATTCGACAAAATTCATGATTTTTATATGCCTGTTCGACGAAATTTATGATTTTTCTGCAACCGATCAACGAAATTCATGATTTTTATGCTCTCGAATGACGGAAATTCATGATTATTATGCTCCCGATCCACAAAATTCATGACTTTTATGTTCCTGAATGACGAAATTTGCAATTTTTTCTGAGACTTATTGGCGAAATACACAATTCATGAATTTCTGAAGATGTTGGCAACAGGCTGTGCATTAGAGATGAGTTCGGGCTCTCTTTTCGGAGCCCGGGCCCGCACGAGCCCGAAACATTTTGTATAATTAGAGACCGAACCCGATACCGAAAAAAATTGCATAATATTTAAAAATTGTTTTAAAAGTAATATCACATTTTTTAAAACTTCGTACGCGAAAGTAATTGTTCATCCCATACACATAATTAATTTTATGGAAATTTACATTCTATCTTATCAAAGGCAAGTTTGGTATCAAATAAAATATACTTCCTTAAAAGGATGTAAATATATTTCTCTCCCAATAAGTAAATCTGATAGACACTTTAACGAAGTGAGTTTATAAATAAATAAATGAAATTTGTAGAAATTACTATTTCTATGCCGAAGAATCGACGTTTTCTATTTCCTATAAAAGGTGTATTTCGTAAATTATAATTGATTCTTGAATTAAAACAATATTTCGTGTTCCTGAAAAACAGCTTAAATTAAATTTGACACAGTTATCTGAAAGATCCTGTGCTTTATTAGACAAAAAAAGAAACACTCTTCGATTGCTTTCTATCGGAATAACAATACATGACAATTATATGTACTTACGAGTGAAAGTGACTTCGTAAATCTGCAGAGCAGAGCTTTAGCAAGAGCAGAATTCATAATTAAAAATAGAATCACTAACGTTGTTTTCATATGAAGAGCTAGTATAACTCGCACACAATAAAGACTAAAAATTTGCAAACCTAAACTAATGCTGATTGACAAAAAACGAAAAAAAAATATTCGTCTTGCATTAGATCTCTAAAAAAATAAAATAAACGTTCCAATTAAAAAATATCCTACTTCACAAACGAAAATATAGCAAAAAATATTATTGGCGCCCAGTCGTCAGACATGTCGCAAATATCGTAAATTTTCTTTTAAAGTAAAATTCTCATACTAGAAAAGAAAAATGAAAAATAAGATTTCTGTTTCCCCTTCTATTCATTCTGCTCAAAATAACATTAAAATTACTTGAAATGGAATTTGTAATTTTTTAGAGGAAGAAGTTATTATTATTTTTTTTTAATATGAGAATAAATAAAATTGTCAATTTCAGAAGGAATGAGCTCGAGCCCGCCCGGGCCCGAAAACTGGTATAAAAATTGAGCCCGTCTCATCTCTACTGTGCATGTGTAATGTATACCATGTTGTGGGTTGTCATTTAGTGCATAAACATACCTATTTTATTATTGTCAGATCTTAATTCTAGACAAATAATTTTTTTAAGAAAAGGTACTTATGTAGTTAGCTACAGAAATACATAAGTTTAGTGGGACTTATGTAGTTAGCTACATAAGCATGTTATGTATAACTTTGCTGTTAACTTATTTTTAAATTTAAAATAGATTGGAAATTAGTATCTTAAGTTTATTCAAAACCATATAATATTTTTATTTAGTACATAAATTATTTATTTACTGTAAACTCATTATGTATCATTTTAATTAAATATTCAATGACATAAATGTACTTACTGGATACTAAAAAAAATCTGCACAGATGTCATATACACACCACATTGGCACTATTTTTTTCGCCCGCCAATTTGGCTAAAACTTTGTCTGTGGGGGGGGGTGATCGCACCAATGTGGGGAGTATATGACATCTGTGTCAAAAAATCAACCTACCAAACAATGGCTACTAAACAAAATTCTTTATTTTCAACTTTAGTTCCGGTCTATTTTGATTTTATATTTTTAAACAAAAGTCTGACGTAGTCGGGGCCCGTGATAATAACCTTAAACATACATAAAATTAGTGTTGAATCAGGCTCGGACTGGCCCATTGGCCTGAGGGCCGGTGCGCCCTCAGCCAGGGAAAATTTCGCGCCCCTAAGCTGCTCCAATATTTTCCCACACACATATATTCTGATTAGTGTACTAAATTTCGAGAATTTGCTTAGGGATAATCAACTAATAGATAGATAGCAAAAATGAGGGATTTTTATTATCATAAAGAAATTGAAGATACATAGAAGGAATTTTAAGAATCTGAAATAAAATCGGACGTATCTGCATACGATTGAGGATAGAAAACGAGCACCTAGGGAAGTTTTAATAGTCCTGGCGCGCCATAGCTACTAAAGCTCATGCCCATGTGCTGCTTCCGCGCCCTGAGAGAGATTTTTTTCATCGGTTCTTAGGATGATATTTTTTATGTCTTAATCTAGATCAAATATTTTGCGTACTCTCCTTTGTAATACCCAGGGGACCTTGCGCCCTCTTAAAGCCGTCCCTGAATGGACCTATAATTTAAACCATGCTTTTCGAGAAACAACTTTATAAAAGAAAGAGATAAATATTAGAAAGCAAAAACAATTTGTGTGGATTTTGTTGTTGACTGGAAAACATAACCTGTATTTTCAGGGAATACAACCTCGATGACACTTCTGGATTGCAATTTTGCAAGCTGGGATCCCGCGGCCAGCGTTTTTTTCATTCAAAATATCTACCAAAATTTTTGGTTAGCTTTTAATGAGAGCCTTTCCGTAATTAACTAACTATTCGGAAATTCTGGTACGTATTTTAAATAAAAAAAACTGTTTTATTTAATCATGGAAAAATAGATCATTAAATAAAGTGATGATTACTATTCAGAAACTATTGTAGGTTTTTTGAATTATAAAACACTGGCATCAAAATCCTGTCGCTTGCAGGATTACAATTCCCGGAATATTTCTTTCAATTATGGAAACTTAATTTCCCTTGATATCTAATTATGATAAGAAATTTGCAAATCATGTGAAGAGTATGCTGAGAAAAGTAAATTTACTTAATTATTTTAGAGATTTAAGGCTACTAATCGCTATTTTTGATGTCATTTTTCAGTAGAAACCTTTTTATATCAATTCAGTATTTTAAAGATGCTTAAAGTAATTTTTAAGCACACAAAATGCCTCTTCCTCCTCCTGCCTCTTCTTATCCCAAATGCTGCAGGTGTAATATTTTCACAAGCACGTGTTATTAGTACCCCATTCAAATACTCCTATATTTAGACATTCAAATACTGCTATAATATGTGGTACTTTTTCAAAAGAAAAAAATCAAGCATGAGTTTTAGTTTCAAAATTTCTATTTCTATACTGAAAGTACATTTTTGTTTTCGATATGAATATTTTTTGAAAGAATTTTGCATTCTGAATCTTTATTTTGTATGTATGATGAGATGAGACAGACACCGTCAGAGATCACATTTAAAGATGCTACTTTACTAAAGAAAAAAAAACTGTAGTAGATAAACATCATTTGCTGTCAGATTATATAAGAAATTGCATCTATATACCATGTTTATAACTGATTTGATAACTAATTCATATTACGTCAAATAAATATATTTTTTTTTAATAGAGGCTGGCGCTCTTGGCAATGATATTCTTGCATTTTAGTTGTCCTAAAAATAAAATTTATTTGCATAATAGTTTTAGAGATATTTGCTTAAACAGGAGGAAACATTTCTGGAAACAAAGGAAACCAAAGTAGAAGCAATTTCAATAGGTAATTCTAGAAACATAATTAATTTTTGCCTAAAAAATCAACAAATTAGTTGAAGTTTCTAATTAAAATAGGATAAATTATTTGCATATTTTAATATTATTATTAGAGAAGTTTTGCCAGCAAACATGACTGTTGGTCAAATGGGAACTCATATCTTTAGACCGACGATCAGCTAACCGTTGCGTTGGCTCAGACGCAGTATTAGCTATTGGAAGCAGCCAAACTCAATCGTTGGCCAACGAAGCTAGAAAACAATGGACTAATGATATCCAACAATTCTGTGTTGCTTGAATGAAAAAAATAATTGTATAAAAGGGAACAGTTAGTCAATTCATATCTCACACAGCACGATGATGGTTTAAAAAAATCATAAATATCGTCAATCTTGTAATAATGTCTAAAATTGCTAAAAAATTAAAGCAACATTTTGTTTTTGTTTGTGTTAATGGACTCAACTGTGGATATATCAAGTGTGTTAATTTACAGTCCTGGAGAACAAAAAAGTGATCACCCCTTACCAATTCTTCTAAAACTAATTGTAAAAAAATCTATAGGTACTAATCGATTGGAAATAATGTCTACTAGTTAAAGCTATGGATTAAGTATGTTACAGGAGTCATCTACATATTAAAAATTATACTAACTTTGAATTTTCAAATAATAACACCTATTTTTGAGACCCTATTTGAGTTCCTGGGATCGAGACAATACGCGAAAAGGTATAGTTTAAATACTTTATGTTAAATTTTCATAGAGCTAGAAGTGCTTAAAATTTGAGGATGCTAATGTTAAATCCACTTGACGAACTTATAAAAATCATCCGATTGAATTTTTATTAATTTTTAATGAAATACACTTAATAAACCCAAACATATTCCAGTTTTTTTTCTTTGTATTTAAAGACATTTTTTTTAATTATGAAAATTATTAATAAATTCATATTAAAAATTATGAATTATCACCTACATTAATATTTGTATTAAAAAAAAACTGTGTAAGTGTACAGCTTATTTGAATAATTAGTTTACGAGATGCAGAGAACCTTTCTACAGTCTAAGGGGATCGTCTTCTGTTTTCAAAGAATCTACAGAAAATAACACGTAGACACTTACCAGAAACATTTTGTAGTATTTACTTTTATATAAAGAAAGTTTATTATAAATTTAAAGTTCCTGTATAATTTTACTGCTGACTAAATGAGTTTTCATTACTTTTTTCCGTAAAATTTAAATTTTATTTTTCGAAATTTTTAGATAAATCCCTAACACATTTTCTTTTATAACTCTATGAAGAATTATATAAGTATATTTCCGGGATGTCTTGATCCAGGGAACTCAAACGTAGGTGTTACAATTTGAAAAATCAACTTTCGTGCATTTTTTAATATGTAGACAATCCCCGAAACAAAATTTATAATTAGAATTTAATAGTAGAAATTATTCCCAATAAATTGGAACCTATATATTTTTTTATACCTTATTTGCAGGATAATTAGTAAAGAGTAAATTGGAACCTATATATTTTTTTATACCTTATTTGCAGGATAATTAGTAAAGAGTGATCACTTTTATACCATGACTGTTCTAAGGTATCTATTGACAAAAGAATAAAGTAGTAAAGTCCTAATCTACTACAAAGTAATCTGTGTATTCAACTTTCTACAGTTTTTGAATAATATATCTAAACTCAGGAATATAATATTAAGTCCTTTTCTTACTTGGTGCTATGCGAATGTGTTAAACTTTACCAAGTGCAGACACAACACAAGTAAGTAAAATTGATTTAAGTTAGTTAAAATTTTTGCGCCCTCTTAAAATCCAAGGTCTGCACCCTTTCCCCTGGCCCAGTCCGACCCTGTGTTGAATTAAAGTATATATTTAAATGAAAATCTTTCTGAAGTAATCTAATGTTGGGATGCTTGCCACAGCTTCCACCCTAAAATTTGTATGATTTTATATTTTAAAGGTTAAAATCTATCCAGACAAACTAGGGAGGCCTTGTTATATAGTAATTGCCAATTTACGGTTAGATATATTAAACTTTTAATTCTGACCAAAGTTCCTAAGAAAACCTAAATAATGTAACCCCTCCCTCTGTTAAACTTAAAATGATACCTTTCTGTTGAAGATGTATATTTTCCAGAGCATGTGCACAAATGAAAACCCCTCCACAAATATTCTAGAGTAGGAACTGAGAGAAAAAAAGTCTCTAGAATGCATGAAAGGAGTTGCAGAAGTGAATTTTTTTGAAATAGTAAATATTAATATTTTTTAAAAACAAAGACGTCTAGTATTTTTATTTTTTCACCAGATTTTATGAAATTTGTAAAGCTTTGCCCATAACACAAGATGACAGTAAGACAACATTACAGAAATCCCCATATGGGATCTCCAATTAAAACACACTCAATATTTCATTTATATCATCTGTTTAAATGAAATAATATGTCAATAATCTGACTTAAAGTTCTAAACTTGAAATAACACTTTTCCGTCATTTTTGACTTGAGCATATGCTAGTAAAATATAAACATGTAAATGTCAGAATTTTACTTTGAGCCACTGTAACAAGACAGAGAATTTTGTATTGGAAATTTTTGGATGGGTAATAGGAGATATCTGTTCATGTCTTAAAAGAGGTGATGAGGTATTTTCTATTACTTTTATTTCCTCAGAAACCATTGCTCAGAATTAAAAGTTTAATATATCATACAAATTCGAGGGTGTATGCTGCTGAATGCAGTAGGGACCCTTACCAATAGGTGGTTTATGTGGAAAGATGTTTGTTTAAAAAATATAAATTCAGTCAACACTAATGTTAGGTTTATGTAAGGCTATTATCATGGGCCCGAGCTATGTCCTTATTTTGTTTAAAAATATAAAATCAAGGCAGACCGGAGCATAGCATGCTCAGTGTATGACCCCCAACTATAGGTTCGTTTGAATAATTTTCATTTAAAAATATACTTGAAGCTGCACCTTTTTAAGGAATTCCTTGACATTGTTCATAATTGGTATTATTAAAAATAGTATAATTTATGATGCTAGCTAAAATTCAATAATTTGACAAATGTAATAGAGATGTAATTTTTTTAATTTGTGATTTGTATTCTTTTAAAAGTAAATACATGGTTTTATGTAAAATCTTTGATATCTATATTGATAAATTAATAATTATTAAAATAAAATAGTTTTTGTAGAATTTGTTTTATAATTTATTTATAAGCTGAAAACTATTTTTTAAGCAATGTTGATTGTCATTTTTATTTATTATATTGTACAGGTAACTATTAAGTATTGTTACAAATATTGAGTAATTTTATTTTACAGATATAAATAGAAATTGATAAATACACCAATATGATGAACATCAGAAATGAAAGTTTACCTTGAAATAATTTTATTGGAATTGACTGCCATCTTTATCGATTTCCAAAGATAATCTCTTACACCATTGTCTAACTGCAGTACGAATCCTTTTAATCTGTCCCATTCATGCAATATGGAAGATTTGAGAATCCAAACTTCTGTGTTGTTTAACATTTACTTTAGCCTCTAAAAATCCGAAGTAGTAGTCTAAAGGATTTAGATCCAGTGAAAAAGGTGACCAATCTTCTTGCATGATAAACTTTTGACAGTTGACATGGAGGTTCTTTTTGAGATGCAATTTGTCAGTGTCAGCATGTGGCAATAAAGGTGCAGTCAATATGTCCTGTTTGTAATATTCCACATTGATTTTTTACCCCTTTATTGATGAATTTATGAGGCCATTTTCCATTTTTTGACACTGGTACCCAAATTCTAACAGAATTCTTGTTCTGAAAGTGTTTAAAAGTGGTTCAAAGGTGTTCAGCATATCCTTAAAGACTGCTGAATGTATAAAATGATTCTTAGTATTGTCATTGTTGAGTAAAAAATAGCTTCTCATCAGAAAATATTATTCTGCCAACACTTTTGCTACCATGCCGCTTCAGAAATTTCTTGCAACTTTGTAACCTTTTTATTACTTCTGTGGCAGTCAAACCTTAAACTTTTCTTTTTCGATAAGGGGGGACACTCAGATCTTCATTTAGGATAGCTTGCATAGATTTACCACTCATTCTTTTCTGCAGCCATTTTCTTTAATTACAGAAGTTGGGGATTTCTTTCACAAATCTGTTCTTTTCACAAATTCTTTTGATGCACTCATTAGTACAAACTGAACATGCAGACCTGGATCGATATTTACAGCTATTAGTATCGAATAATCAATTTTATAGTTCTATATATAAATGTCTTGTTAAAGCTAAGGCATTGTAATTGCTTGAAGATTTTACCAGCAGAAAATCCACGATCAGAAAATTGTTTAACCATCATCTTTTTAAGATATGAAAAAAATGAAACTATGAGGTAAACATTAGAAACCATATAAAAATTTTAATTTTGTATTTTAATTACATATTTTTTTTTTTTTTTTTTTTTTGTTACAGCCCCTTCTTTACAAAATAAATGCCATTTCTTAATGCTATATACTTGGTTTATGTACTTTTAGGTAGATTTCGTAAGAAATACTACCTATTACATTCTCCCCTAAGTTGGAATTTTTGAAAATTTTTTGCAGATCTACGGCGATCATGACCCCCAGAACCCAAAACCACCCCCAGTTCAAAACTTTATCTATCTATGTCACTTTTTTATGGACACGAAAACTCCCATAATTCTGCACAAATCTCTTCCAAACTGATACATAAAATCTCGCAGTCAAGTTCTTTAATGGGCAAAATCGAACCAAAGGGTGGAAATGGGGGGGGAGGGGGCTTTTTGAGAAAACAGAAAAAAACCCATAACTTATTAATTATGATATGTATCGAATCCGTTTAAAGTTATTGTTACTTCTAGGAAAAGGGCCGAAAATTATGTATGACAAATTTTTTATATCATTAAAAATGGCCTCAAGGGGGGGGGGAAGGGGGTTTTAGAAGAGAAAAAGTCATAACTTCGTCAATTCACAAGATATCAAATCCGCTTAAATTTATTATAAATCCTCTTAATATTATCTAAAACTTTTATATTGACTAGTTTTTTATAAGACCAACCCTTATAGCAAAAAAAAATTAAAAGCAAAAAAATCACTGCCGGCTCCACCTGCAAACAAGTTAGATTTCGAAGTAGGTGGTTCCAACCGCAGCATCGTGGCTAAAAGGTAATTTCTTCTGCAATTCCCAACAAGCAGGCACCCCACGGTCTGCGCCTTCGAAATCTACCTGTGCCTGTAGGCCAAGCCGTCAGAGATTTTTAGTAATTAAAAGTATGTTCTATCGTGAA
Organism: Maratus michaelseni; assembly: GCA_963931845.1. NCBI lineage: Eukaryota > Metazoa > Arthropoda > Arachnida > Araneae > Salticidae > Maratus > Maratus michaelseni. The sequence continues at coordinate 217,764,343 of OZ007588.1, forward strand.
CAGTTTAAGATATAACCACCCTAATCTTTATTTTAAATTGCCAAGTATATATACATATTTACTCACATGATTTGAGCCCCTGTGTATTTCTCACACCCTGTACTTTTGAAAGAAACTTTTTCTAAAAAAACAAAGTTTTACATGACTTTTGTATCAAGATTATGAGATAATTTTATATAATAAAACTGTATGTATCCTCATAGTTTTCATTTTTCAATATTTCAGTTTGGTTATTTAGACTTATCTTTTTTTAAAAATATAATCTCTTTCCTTCAGCTGCAGCACAACTAAGTAATTTCTTATTTTGGGTAGAGTATTTTGTTGGATAAAACAGTAAAAGGGCAGATGCAGCAAAATTCCGAATGAATGAAACACTTATTTTATATTAGCATAAGCAGTAATAACATTTTCAATTCAGACAATTTAATGCTTCAATGCATAAAAGGGCTTTTTTCCCATATTTTATCATAGAATGCTCCAAAAACTAAAAAAAAAAAAAAAAAAAAATGTTCCAGTCGAAAAATTATCTATGAACTTTTAAAACTGTTACACATTTTGTTTAAATTTAATTCAGTCTTGGCCCCGCTCAATTTTTCACTTATGTTGGGTTTGTGTATTTAAAGTTGTCTGAATTAAAAATGTTGTTATAAATAAAGTGATCAGACACATTGTGTATATGTGCTTTAATAAGCAGTAATATCTGCTAAAAAGTAATTAAGAGTTAATTTGTGACTGTGAATTAGGGAAATACATCTCATAGAAAATGTTACGATGTTTTCATGCTTCAATGCATAAATGGGTTTTCTCCATATTTTATCATAGATGCTCCAGAAACTAAAGAAAAAAAATTGTTCCAGTTGAAAAATTATCTATGAATTTTTGAACCTGTTATACATTTTGTTTAAATTTAATTATTCATTTATTAAAATGCACATTCATCTTATAGAAGGCTATTTTGCTTTTTGTTCTAAGTTGCCTTCCAAGAAAAATTAATACCATAAAAAAGTGTGTATTTTTTGCCCCACCTTCTTTTAAAATCAAATAAGAGTGCAAAATATACAAGTAAATTTGGTAAATTAAACTGCGAAATTTCCGCTCGCCAACTTGCCACTGGCGAGTAAGTTTCGTCTTTTAAAATGCTGTGATTCAAATCAAACTATATACGCTCAGAATATCGTGCCTCAATCCAGCGACACGCAGAAGTGTTTTAAAATCAAGTGACGGCATTTGTCTTCTAAAAGTTGAAAAAATGCAGCGTCATCCACTTCCATTTTTCACCTACGGAGGAACGAATTACCCCCGCCTGCATTTGTCTTCGTATACGCACCGCGCAAGTGCCAAGGCTGCTTTTTTCGCTTCCAAGGCCGAATCTGATCGCTCTTCACTCCTTTGCGAAGTGAATCAGGTTTCGCCACCGAAACACAGTAAAAATTATTCGTTTTCTTACAAATTCTTTGTTTCTTTTGGTTTAAAGTTTTTCTTGGTTCTGTGGTAGTTGGTGGTAATTAAAGTGGGTTTTTAGTTTATTTTTTATTTATTGCCATGGAGAAAAGACAAAGCAATAATATAGAGTCTTTTTTTATTAAAGGTAATAAATACATCAAATCAAACGAAAAATGCGATAAAGATGCGGTCACAAATATTGAAAGTGAACATGTGCATCCTCAAGCAATTTTTCAATTTCTACATTCTTTTATGATTTCGGTTACCAGAAATTTCTTCACACTATATCAGTTAACATTTTTGAAAATTGCTCATATTTTTCATTAATGTAAAATATTCTGGATTTAACAGACAGTTACTTCTAACAATGGTCAATTTAAATTCGGTTTGTCAGAAATAGTTCATTTTCTGGGCAGGTGTTAGGCTGACGTTGCTGTTCTGAATGAATGTAAAATAGTGGCGAGCAAAAATTTTAGTCTGGCGAGTACCATTTCAACTGAAATTTCATGCCCTGCTTTACGTTATATTACAAAAAAGAAGAAAAAAAATGTTTTAAATATTTATTTAATTAATGAAAAACTGCCTTTTTTTTCATTATAGATGGATGTGCCATAATTTTCCTCTTATCAGTGATGAATTAGGCAGAAATATCTTGCATATATCTGCTGCATGTGGTAAATGGGAAATTGTCGAATGGCTTATCAAAAATTGTAATGTAGATGTTGACCTAAGGGATCAAGAATCTGGATGGACAGCCCTTCATCGCAGTTTCTTTTATGGACAACTAGTTGCATCAAGAATACTTTGTAATGTAAGTATAGTTTATTTTAATTACTTTTAACTTATAATATGATGATGAAAAATTCTGTAATTTTGAATACCATATGACGAATATTGATTAAATTTTTTATTCTATTTTTCTTTTTATTATGTTACATTTACTCACTTTTTAACTTTTTATTTGTTTATTTATTTTTAATAAAAGTTGTAGGTTTAGAAAGTAAGATGCAGAATATGTATGTGTGTTTAAAAAATATATATATTGATTCAGAAGGCCAGTATTATTATAATCATGCTATATTGGTAATACTTTTCAATGCTTTTATAATTTTTCAATATCAGAACTGCTCCATCATGACATTTTAAATCATGATAAATTACATTTAAATTTAACCATCCTTGGGAGCCACACTTTTTTAAGCAGGCCAAATAGTCTTACTTGACTTATGTGAACTGTTGGTGTCCTTTCGTTTTCTACAGTTAAAAAAATAAATAGATTACTAGGTTTATTTATGTTTTTATTTAATTGTGAGATTCCTCTAAATTTTGCATGTTACAATGTGACAAAAAATAATTTAGACAGACATTTAAGAATATTATTATTTTTAATAACCACTGAATTCAAAATCAAATTGCTAATAGGCAAAGTATAAATCTGTGACTTACAGAAAAACTACAAGTTTATGAAGTGGCCACTTTTTGTTTTTATAAAATTATTTTGATAAATAAATCATATTTTGATAAAATCTTCAGCTACAAACTGCAACTCATCTCCTGATATTTTGGCCATTTGTCCTGGAAAGATTTTTTTTTTTTTTTTTCAGAGGTTTCAAATGTTTATGACGCTTAAAATAAACTCTTCTCTGTAAGACAATCATGCAGAATAATCTATTTGGTTGATATCTAGTAAGTAGAAAGGCCATCTTTGTGGTCTCAAGAAGTCTGTCAGATATGACTTGCACTATGCCTGACCTCTTGTTCTGTGTGCTGAAAGAGAATCTTACTGGTGTGTCTAATTTTCCCTTTCAAATTGCTATTAGTGCCAGGGAAGCAAAATACTCTCTAAAATGTTTTAACAGTATGTTTGATGGTTTATTTTCATTCTTTCGTTAACAAAAGCAAGTGGTGTTGTTTTGCCAGTTGAACAATCCCACTCCAAACCATAACAGAGTGGAATTCTGCTACCTTTCAATAATGGCTGGTGGATTAAGAGCATACTATCTATGAAATTCAATTGCTGGGTCAGTTGCAAACCACTTATGCAGTTGTGAAAATTTGGAAAACTTTTTGCCATTCATCATGAGTGGCCCACTTCATTGGTGTTTTTCATTTTTGAAGTTTTATACTTTTGTTGGTCACCATAAGGTTCTTGCACTGTTTCGTTTTCTTAGACTAGTATCCAAGGGACTCTTTCACAGTTTGTTGAACTTTCTCCCAGTTGATGTTTGTCTTATTTTAGACTTTTTTTTATTGAAATATTCAGAATGCGCCCAATCCTCTTTACAGTCACTTTGTGTTTTCTGGAAATGTTGACTGTTCATCTTTTACCCATACCTAATTTGCCCCTATTATGCCCAAGCTATTGAAACCATTTCATGGCATCTGATAGAGTCTATCTTGAAACTTTCATCACCTAAATGAACTTTCATTGCCATTGTCAATGAAACGGGCCTTCAAGGTGTAATATGAGAATTGTATTTTTCTCAGAGACGCAAGATCACAAAGCATAAATAACCTATTTAAGTGAAATACAAGTTTTTTAATTCTTTTGCACAGATAATAAATTTTTTGTGGTGGAGTTTAGTAGTATTTCTGAATTTGCATTTTGTCTGTGTTACTTTTTGTCACCCCATACAGTAGATCCCCGTTATATCGCTCATTTGGATATATCCCTCTTTTTCTTTCTTTTTTTTTATGCACCTGAAAAAAAAAAAAAAAAAAAAACTATGCCTTTACATTCTTTAAATAGCTTTGTACTGTACATCATTTACAATAATAAGTGTCATTCTCCATCATTAATTTTATTAAAAAGAAAATGCAATATGTGCATAAACTAACATTTTGCAGATAAATATAAAAAATATATTTGTAGATTTATCTTCCTAATTTTTTTCATCTTCTCTCAATTTAGATCACTTGATTAGAAAAAAGAAATAGTTTAGTTAAATCTAAAATATTTTTGTATATATTTTTTGTATGGTAGTTCTTTTTGTACAAATTTTGTTTATTTTATTTTATTATTTTTTTTACTTCTAATTTAGCCAAAAATTTCATTATTGATTTCTTTTTGAATCTGTTGTAATAAGTTTGTTGTAAATAAGATTTCATCATACTATGTCTTCTGCTGGCAAATACATTTTAATATGAAGGACGATGCTCTCAGTAAGGAAACTGAAAGCCATATCTCAAAATTTTACAGCTCCTGCTTTATCAGCTGCTGTTAAAAGATTATTTTTCACCTTCGTTTTAGTTCATCCAACACTTAGAAATTGACTGGGAAATGAAAAAGTGTCTTTTGTTTGTCTTGTCTTTTTGTTTACAAGACTAAATAAGAATAAAAAATAACTTTTGAATCTTTAATTGCAAATATTTTCATCAGTATTGGTACTAATTTTTTTTTTCCACTGCAGAAATAAATCTCAAAATTTTAGAGAAAAAACATGTAATTTTATTGAAGTTAAAATCAATAAATGTATTTTTACTTAATTTTTGTTTTTTGTTCATTTAAATGCTAGTGCTCATTAACCCTCTGACTGACACGCCCATGTTAATACGTTCACAAAGCTCTAGGTTTCACTGCAATACAAGCATTATTTAAATTAATATAATTCTATGAATATAATGCAGTTTTAATACATTGAGTAATGATTAATACTCTCAATGATTACATTCATATATATAATTAAGCCTTTTTATATGATATTGGAATAATTATCTTTTTTTTTAGCATTTAAAATAAAATGCAGAGAAAATAACATTACAATTTTGCCCTTTTACAGAACAGTCAGAGGGTTAAAAAATGGTTTTGTAATAGAATTTTGTATGTAAATAATGAATAAACTTGTTCTGCTAAAGAACATCTTAAAATATTTGTTGAAGCCTTATTTTTTTTAGATATAACTTAATTTCTTCTACCTTTGATTTTAATTAACAAGGTTTTATCTGTTATTGCAGTTTACAATAGTTTTGTTGAAAATGAATTTAAAAAATAATGATTTCATGTTTTGGATACAAAGTTTATCACATGTAAATATTAGTACAACACATAATAATACATAAAAAAAAAATAGAGTAATGAAAACTTAATCACACATAAATCACAATAAATTTAATCATAAATTAAATAATTTCATTTGCCATTTTTAATTTGTAAAATATATTTTTTTAATCCAATTTTTAAATTAAAAAAAACCTGCTATATATAAATATATTTTTTAATCGGGATTTTTGCCCATCCTGATTCTCAGTTATAATACACTTTTGTAGGTATTAGGCTATTTTTCTTGTCTTCCTGCATGCTTAATATATAAAGGGACTACTGTATTTTATAAGGAATTTTACTGTATATTCCTTAAACTACCATGGAAATGGATGGATAAGAAGTATACACTGGGTTAGTGCTTAGAATTTAAGTCTTGAGTGTCACTATTCCTAAATAGTTATCTTTGCCTTTTTTGCAGAATCCATAATTACTTTCTATTTTTAAGGAAGGGGAAGATTACTGTAACTTCTTATTTTAACTCAATCATAATGAGTAATAAAGAAATCATTTAAGTTGAAAATTTTCCAACTGAGTAAAAAAGTCCTTGCCAAGAGCCGAGACCAGAAGCTCTGGTTTAAAGTCATTTAATTAAATTTATTTGAGCCAAATGTCCTGGGTTTGACTCCTGGCCTGTGTACTTTTTCACTCAGTTAGAAAATTTTGACTTATGAAGATTACTATATATTTCCATTAAAATAAAATATTTTGTATAAATAACACAGCCCAACACATGTTTTGATGACAAGGTTTTTTAAGCTGATTTTATGTGTATTTAATGTGTTGATTTTGAATATAACATTAATTTTTTGCCTATCAGTTCTAATTTTTGAAATATAAACATCTTCTGATTTGTGTTTCCCTATTTCATATTAGGTGTATAATTCACATAATAAATACAAAACGTTAAAAAACATAGTCTAAAGTTTTGTTCTTGAATATTTTAGTGGCATGAATAAACACATATTAACATTGCATCAACATTTTAGTTACTCCAATAAAAAAATTTCTTCAAAATAATAAAAGGAAACCGTAATGGAAAAGAAAATTAGTTTAAGCCTCTTTCATGGTACATTCTTGAATGGACATTGTTTGAACAGTCTCTTTGTAAGTTCCAGATGTAATCTGATCTCATATGTATATTAGGGTGTGTTGAAAAAATCGAAAATTTTCAAATCAATTTCTAATAATACGGTAAAATTGCCTTTTGTAATTAGAAGAATAACTCTTTTTTTTTTTTTTTTTTAAATCGGTTGATATCTTTAGCTTGCACATCACACTGGAATTTTGAAAAATATAATCAAAATTGATGATTTTTGAAATTAATGATGAAAATTGAAAAATATTCAGACCTACTTCTATTAATGCATAAAATTCACCTTTTGTAATTAGTAGAATATCACAGAAAATATTTAAAATTGATTAATTTTTTTTTAAGGTCGTACATTGCACTTGGATTTTGGAAAATATGATCAAAAAGAGCATATTTCTGTAATTCAGAAGCCGGGATCAAAATATATTGGTCGTTTTACTACTGAAACTGTAAGAGATATTTTTAAAAGTATTGTTTTACATCTAACTAAGAAGAAATCTCCCTAGATGAAGCCGTAGTTGGATGTGACAGCACTTCTATCAATACAAGATTGAAAAAAGGGTTATTTGAAATTTAGAAATGATGATAGGGAGACCCTTGCAATGGTGTATTTGCCTTTGCATTACATTGGATTGCCTTTTAGGCACTTGTATATATTGATGGAAAAAACTCAGGACCGGCATTCAGGTCCTATAGGTAAGCAACTTCCTGCTTGTGCAACACTATCTGTTGTCAAATTTCAATTAATCAATTGCAATATCCCAATAGTGACTGTTAAAAACCAAATAATTTCAGTAAAGATAAAAAAAATATCTTCTTGAAATATTCAATGCTATGTGATTGGGCTTCTAGGGATCTTGCTGTCTGTAATCCAGGGGCGATGTCTCATGCCCAATGGCTAATGACTGCAAACAGAACTGTCAGAATGTATGTATTCACAGAAAATTTGACAACTGAAATGAAACAATTAGTTTTATTCGTCATGAAGACATATGTGCCTGTATGGTTTGACATTAAGAGGAATCATTCTAGCATGTGTTCAAGACAATAACAATGATGCGTTATTTACCAAAAAAAATTACAGGAGGTGATAGGCTGTGATATCAAGGATAATGCCTTCTTTGCTCATCCCGAAAGCCTATTATTAGCAATGATCACAGATAAAAGAAAGCATATAAGGGAGTTGGGATTCAGACGGATTTCGGAAGCAATGTAACCTGTGACAAAATGAGTGAGAACTGTAAGAGATTTTGTAATACCAAGTTCAATTTTAGCGTTCATAATTACTCAGAACTTAGTGATTGGTCTACCTGCAAGGTTACTTCACAACCTATATTGCATGGAAATTAAGAAGAATCGTAACCAAAAATCATAACAGCATTTTCATGGAACAATGTGTGAAACTTGTGTTTGCTTTTGCGTTCATAATAACAAAGTTTGATAATAAATCTCAATACAAGTTCTTACCTGTAGTATAAAATGTAGGTAAAAGTGAAGAATAACAATTTTATAAAAATGCTTCAATGCATATTGTTTAAAATTGTTTCAGTAAAATTTCTTACAAATTGTTTCAACCAATACTGTTAAAAAATGTTTTAATAAGCATTGTTTTAATTTTTTCAATATAATTGTTTAAATTTAAATAAATAAAATAATAAAAAATATGTTTTTTTTAAATTTTCATAATTTAAAATCAATGCACAATCAAAAGATATTAACCTATTTTAAAATTGATTTTACATTACATTTCTGTGGACATAAAGCAATATTTTTACATTGTTAGAGATTGATGTGAAAAAATGTAATTTTCATCGTTTATATGAAACATGTCAATTTTGATAATATTTTCCTAAATTCAATGGCAATGCACAACCTAAAGATGTTAACGGATTTAAATTTTTCTTTTTACATTGTTCTTCAATTTCTGAAAGGGACCTTTTATGCACTGTTAGAAGTAAGTCTGATTTTTTTAAAATTTGCATCATTAATTTAAGAAATTGTCGCTTTTGATATTTTCCAAAATTCAAGTACAATGTGCAACCTAAAGATATTAACAGATTTAAAAAAAAAAAAAAATTGTGTTACTCTTCTAATTACAAAAGGCAAGTTTTTTGCACTATTAGAGGTTGATCTGAAAAATTGATTTTTTTCGACCCACCCTAATGTATATCCCATCTTCCCTGGTAGCAATCTTCTAATATTTTAATGTCCTGGCAAAATCTTTCACCTTGTTCTTCACTAATATCACCCAAATAATCTGGAAAACTGTCTCTATGGCTGTGTAAGTAATGAACTAGCTCATATTACAACCAAAGATCCCGAAATTAATAAGCTTGTTGTTTGCTAGTTCAACATAGTTTTGAGCTTTGTGCTTATCTAGAAAGCTTGTGACAACCAGGATAAATGTCACCCGTGCAATTCCCCTCCCCTCTCACTCATAGAATCTACAAGGGAATGGAATTTGCCAGAAACATTTATGAGCTGTCTTATTCCAGGGCCATTAAAAATTCCAGCTTTCAGTGTTTCTATACTTATCTCAGACATGTTTCATCCTATGTACCCATATCATGAATCATGGTTGCATCTTTAGCAACAGCCTTCACTGTTTCATCAGGCCTAGCTTTATATGCAGTGGTAAGAAGATTTTGTCTCACCCAATTAAGGGTCTACGAATGACAGTTTTTTCTACTACAACCATTTTTTCTCATAGGCCACTTTACACATCCAGTGGTTTTGGTTGGCCCTGATGTCCCGGTGGCACAAAATACAAGGATATTTTGTGTAGCCACTTTGCTGACCAAAGAGAAAATTGGCCATTTTAAATCAATAAAAATTTCCCATTGATGTTTAGCCTCTAAGCAACATTAAGTAAGACTGAAGATTGGTCAGGTGGTGATGTGCTGCAGCTTGGGCATGTATAACTGGTAGAGAATGACCATTTTCAGATTTGGAATTAGTCCAATATAACAGAAGTCAATTCTAACATTCCAGGCAGCAAACAGAATTATTATTTTTTTTTGTTGTTGGACTGTTTAATTTATACTAAATGTATATTATTTATTTTCTCACATTTATTTGATAAGGATTGTTGTTAATTTATGGTATATATGTAAATTTATATATATATATATATAGCTAGGAGCAAGTCTGCGTCTAATTGATCATGAAGGTTTCACTCCTTTAGACATCATCCTGAAAGACAGACTTCCATATATTGAATATATACCATCTGGTAAGAAATTTATTTAATTTTAAGCTATCTATCTGTATTATAGTATATGAATCCAAAATGCAGTACTGTGATTCTTACAACGATCTGTTTATTCTTTATTATGTTCTGTCAGCACAACACTTAATTAATTTGATACATTTACTTTTACTAGGCTGTAATATATAATATATCATTAATTAAAATTTATTATTTTTTTTAATCCAAATTTTTTTATCATTATTATTTATTCTATCAGAATGGAAATTTTTGTAAATACAGCTTATTTTAACTAAATGCAGTACATATTTTTAACTGTTGCAATATATTTCAAAAGTAACTTTAAATAGTTTGGGAGAGGGGGAGCATCTTTTGCTAAAGATTTAATGTAAAAAGCTGAAATATCTTAAGCCATTTAATTTATCTGTTGTCAGATATTTTTACCCCCCTGTTAAATTGGATAATACAGCTTAATTTTTATGCTTAATTTTGATCAATGACGAATATGTTTTATGATATAAATGAAACTATGTTCCACAATTGTATAAAAAAATAAATAATTGTAATGTTTGTTGGGTAAAATATACTGTGAAATGTCTGTATTTAAAAATAAATATTCTGATATCAAACTTGATCATTATTGCATTATTATTTTTTAAGAATTATTTATTTTTACTTTTTGTATCAACACATTAATGTTTAAATTTTTCAAGAAAATGAAAACTGATGTATTTTTTAAAAGTAGCTTTAATATTTTAAACAGTTATCTAACACTATTAAAATAGTTTACCTTAATAGTGTTAGATAACTGTTAAGGGCAATTCCACTGTGACTGATGTTGTCATAATCTCATATTTTTTTTCTATGGTTAAATATTTTATTAATTCTTTGAAAATGATGTGAGATACCTTTCAGTATACATACAAGAATATGAATGCAGTAAACTCTCGCTACAACGATATTCGATACAACAGTAACTCCCTTTACTACAATAATATTTTGTGGTCCCAGTGAATTTGTATATAAACTAATGTTTACTTCCACTCAATATGGCAATATTCTCTAGAGCAGGGGTTCTCAAACTTTTAGACTGACGTACCACGAAATCAAAGTTCATACTTCCTCGTACCACCAGGTAACAAACGTAAAGCTAATATAGCAAAACCTATCTAAAACGAAATATCTTTTCTATTTCCGTCATAGTAGGTGTTATTGCATTTAAAAATGAATAATTAAATTACTAAATTGACTGCTTTATAATAACATTCAAGTAAAAAGTAGTATCATCATTAAACTTTAATAATACATGCAATATCAAAATACAGTATTTTGGTATAGTAAAAAAGTTGGAAATTGTACGTCAAACGTTACAAACGAGGTGCGTTCGTACGCACGTTTTAGAATTAAATTCATGATATCCCGTGCGTAGAACGGGCTAAACAGCTAGTTAAGTATATATTTTATGACACTGTTCATACAAATATCTTAACTAGTTATATAAATATTCAGATATATATGTATCAGCTAGTTATATAAATATTCAGATCTTGATGATTTTTAATTCTGTGAAATGAATTATATCGTCTGCAGATTAATTTCTGTAATAAAATAAGTATCTCGGTCGCTTGACGATTTAACATCCATCGGAAGCTCCTCTAACAAAAAAGCACCGATTTAAAAAAAAAAATCAAATTTCTTAATAAATATTTTTATTAATATCTCCTAAAGTTTTGATTCGATTTTAATAAAATTTGAAATGTCTCGACAAAATTCTGCAAAGATAATATATTTTAAATTGCAAACCATTTGGTTGGGTAGTTTTTGCGTTGTTATATGCGGACAGACAGACAGACGGACGGACACAGACAGACGGACGGACAGACGGACGGACCAAACGACGACTATAGGTGCTACGTATTTATATAATTACGAACGCACCTAAAAAGTCACAATACTTAATGACATATTGGCGCACACTGATTCATATGCTGTTGTAGTAGGCTAATGAAAAAGGTGGGCTTGTTTTATCAAGCACAACCAAAGACTACCTCATTTCTGGCTCAATATTAGAAAATTTTAGTCATAAGTCAGATTCGATGTTTAGTTTATTAATGTATTTGTTTTTCATATAACAAAGGGGGGGGGGAGCACATTCACAGAGATATGTTGTGCTAAACACAAACAGACTTTGACGATATTCGACGGTACTCTGATATTCTCGTCAGCGAAAATTCTGTGACATCCATCCTTTTGAATGTGAATTCCAGTAATCCATCACAGGAGAGGACAGCTGAATAAGTTCCCTCTTTTTCTTTCTCGTGAGATCCAGTGGCAGGGTGTCTAAAATGAGAAACAAATTTCCAGAGCCCGATTAAGGTCATGTGGAGCCCAAGGCCCAGTTCCTTTTTGTAGTCAGTCTTAAACCAAGATAATAGCCATAATTTTTTTGAGGGAATATTCGGTGGTTATCGTTAGATATTATGATATGGTTACCAAGTTAATCGAAATCTTTTTTGGTTTTGGGAGAAATAATTGCAAAAATCTGCATTTTTAATAAACTTTTTGTAAACAATTTTATTTAATTTGCCCCCCCCCCCCCATCAGTGATGGGCCCTAAGGCATGGTCTAGTCAGCCTCTGCATTAATCAGGTCCTGCGAATTTCTTATCCAAAGCTTAGTTAGTGCATTTAACATATGCTTAATACAACCGTATTAATAATCTGCATACCTTTAAATGCGACAATAATGTCGCTCAGTTGGCGAACGCTTGCAAGTTTATTCATACATTTATGTATATACCACCTGTACAATGCTATAGATCAAATCCGCAATGCATATGACCACAGTTTTTGTTTGATTTAAATAATCTTACTCTCTTGACCATTTTAAAAAACCTTACTCTCTTAAAAACTGATTTCCATGAAATAGGAGGAAACTATAACACTTTTTGTACAAGAGAAGAAAAATATTTCAATGAACACAATGAATAAATTTATGAATTATGCTTGAAATAATACTTTTATTTCAACACCTCCTAGAAGCTCTTCTAGTACAAAGAGAACAATGGGTTATAAATTACACTTGGAATGTTATTTTGTTTTAACTCCTCCTACCCACACCAGTTCTTCCGCTAATTAAAAATACTTCATTCATTCATTAATCTTACAATTTGGTCTTTATTAAAAAATTCAATTTTCATCTGTATAAATCTAATAATTGTGTTTTGAATTCTGGTTGTATCATAAGTGTTGCGTGCGAAATTCTTCAAGTCTACTAAAACAAACATTTTTCGTAATAAAAAAAATAAAATAAAATTTAAAAAAAATAGAAAAAGCGTTTACAGATCCTAAATCGTGTTCGAAAATTTTTTTGAAAATTTCCAAGTTAATAAAGACAAGCCGTTTTCGATTCCATAATAATATGCTGCATTTTGTATTTTATTCCACGTTCCAGTATCGGACTTCTGCATACCAGTAGCCACAGCTTCACGTACCAGTACTGGTACGCGTACCATAGTTTGAGAACCCCTGCTCTAGAGCAATAAACCTTTGTAAAATGATTTTTCTTTTTAAATTTCAATGTTATTTTCTGCTTTTATAATGATATTTTGGTTTTCAAATACTGAAAAAAGAAATGTTATATTTTGCCATTTTTTCCATGTATTCTGACAACAGAAGACTCATTGTTGATTTTCAGCTTATCCCTTTAATGTAAGAATGGCTATTGTTCTGATTTCAAAACAGGTGGAGACCACCTGAAGCCCTTCTAGAAAATGGATGGGGGAAAGTCTGATGGGGAAGTTGAAATGTACGTGTAGTCTCACTTCTCAGCACTTAGCTTCAGAATCCAATAATGAGAGAGCGAGCGTCTTCAATCAGGAGAAGATGGGCGAGTCTGGTTATACATCACTCTTGTCACAGATCAGATGCTAAATCGTTTGGTTTGGTCATCTTCCTTTTGCTGAGGAAGAGGGGTAGTGGGGGTACTGATAAGTAACATATTTAAAAGTGACTTCGAAGCTTTTAGAATTCATCTGGTTTTGGATGGTTTTAGAGTCTTTAGCAATTGTGAGTTCTAAATGAAACATTTGTAACACAGAGTATAATAATTTCTTCTAAATATAAATTTTTAAGTAGTATGTACCTTAAAAAAAAAAAAAAAAAAAACCCTTATTAAATGCCCAAAATATGTAGGCCCTCGATATAGCAATATACCCCTCTACAACAATAATTTATTTGGTCCCTCAAATATTGTTGTAATGAGGTTTTACTATATAAAAAAATATTTTGCAATTTAGACTAAAAGAAATAAAATGTAACTGATCAAATGTTTATTAATAGAGATTTTATAGTGCTAAATATTATGTTTTCTTTCTTTCTAGATCCATCTGAAGTATATGCTTGGGGCTCAAATTTCAATTATAATCTGGGACTTGGGAATGTCCAAAGTAGAGCCGTGCCTGAAATTCTTGAAGTTTTTCGAAAAGATACAATTAATATTAAGCAGGTAATATTGTCAGCAGAAGAAAAAGACACTTTAACAGTAATTTTATAAGGTTTTTTTTTAGCCTTCTGTAGTAAATTTACATTAGATTTGGTTTCAGTATTCATTTCAGGATTGTACAAATATGGTATGCTATTAAAAATCAATGATTTTAGGTAGGTTGTAGGTAAACACCTAAATTGTTATTAAAAAATCAGTTTTAACATTATTTGTTTATTTTAATATTGACTTTAGCATCCCTTTTACATCTTTTGCTAACCATTCTTTATTTCACCAACTGTTAGTGAAATTACAGACTGTGTCTATGAATTAGATAAAAAATTCTAATTTAGAACAGGATAAACATGTCAGAAATCAATCTTTACTTTTTAATGTTCTTGTTTATACTATATTATAAACTATATTTTTGTACAGAATTTATTTTTAACTGTTTCTAATTGACAATAGTCATGAAACAAAATTTCCTTTTTCAATTTACTCAAAAGTAGTTTTTTGGCAATATCAGTAATTTATTTGGATTATGCTTACATTATCTTTATCAGATTCAATTGAATGCATATTTAAATATGTTATGGAACTGCATTTTGGTGTTTCCAACATTTACATTTTTATGTAGATTTATGATAAAGTATGTATGTACCAGGGTTGTCACAGGCAACTTTTTTATTATTTTGTCTACTGCTATTTGCAAATAATAATCTTTGTGGTAGATTCATACAAGAAATTTACCAGGGAAATAAATGTTTAGAAAAACCGGGTGACAAAAATCTTTAAAAAAAGTTGTCACCTGCTGTGGCAACCTTTATATAAATTGTTTTCCTGAATATGTATTTTCTGATTTCATAGGATTCATATTAGCGATGTAATGAATAGTGATTTAGCCGAATAGCCAAATATTGAATATTCAACCAAATTTTAGGACGAATACCAACTTTAAAAAAAAATGTATATATTGATTATAATTTCTTTTTCAAATTTTCAAATAGAAATAAAATTAAACCCAGATTAAAATTGATGTTTTAATGTTTAAAAGTTTTAACTGCTTGATATATTTTTTATAATACTTCAAACATTTTGATGCTAATACTAAAACAACATGACTTACTGAATCGGAATTACTAATAGCATAATTTTATCTGTAAATGTATGCAGTTTATATACATTTTATGTAAAATAGGAACTCATTTTCACCACTGTTAAATGTACTTTTTACTATTTTTTTAATTAAGAATTTGCTATCCTTTCATACTTAGTTCTATCATTGATTTTCTGTAAGTCAGGATAGTAAGTTATTTCCATTAAAATATAAATAATATTCTTCATGTCTACTATTCAAAGGCATTTTTATTCTTTCTTATTTTAATGCCCCTTTCCTCCCTCCATAATCCTTACTCTCTCCTTAATCAATGGCTTTCTGAAATAGCACTATGTTAAGTAATTTTCATTTCAAGGAGTTTGTGTGTTAAAATTCGCTTACAATTTTAAACATGAAATGTGCTATAAATTTTGCAATTTTTTAAAGTTGCACTGCTCATTTAAATGCACATTGCTTAAACATGCAACAAGAAAATTGTTTTTATTTATATAACATCATTATTTTCACTTATTTACAGGGTGTCTATCCACCTGGATAACGTGGAAAAGTCAGGGAAATATATCATTTCTGATAACAAGTCGGGAAAATTTGAAAATTCTAAGAAAAAGTTAGAAAATTTTGAAACTTTCAAGAAAAAAAATAGAAAAATGTTTCTTATAAAACTAACGATTTGAAATTGCAGTGCCATTAAAATCAAACTTTGCTCTTCATAAGCATTGTAAAGAGTATTTCAACCTCTCGTGCCAATCATTGTGTCTACCCCCTTTCAGTCCTCCATTGTACCTCAGAGATTTTCCAGTTCCAGTTTCACTGAAACTTTCTACTGAATGTTGTAGGGTTGATTAGGTGTTTCACTCTGCTTTCTTATCTTTGTTTGGGAACTGAACGTTTGTTACCTTAATTTATTGAAGATTTATTATTTGTATTAAAATATGTCTAAGCAATCTGTATTTAACTGTGACTGATGTGATAAAGAATTTCATCCTGATTTGACAAAATGGATAGAACCTGATGCTAAAAGTGTGTATCTCTAAAATGTTTAACATGTAAAATGTTCACCAATTTCTAGATTTTGCAAAAATTTGTTTAACACTTCAGTAATGTGTGCTTCAGAATCAGTTCTGAAAGTTCCACTCTCAAATTCACAACTTTTAAGATTTTTTGTATGAACATCACAAAATCTTGATACCAGGAATTGCTGATCTGGAATAGAACCTAACAACTTGAACTTACAGGGTGTTTAAAAAATGACCGGTATATTTGAAAAATGAATAAAAACTAAACGGGCAGCGATAGAAATACACCGTTTGTTGCAATATGCTTGGGACAACAGTAAATTTTCAGGCAAGCAAACTTTCGAAATTAGTTACAATTTTCAACAAAAGATGGCGCTGCAGTCTGGAAAAATCTAAACCGCGATATTTTCCACATATCCATCATGCGCAGCAATAATATGGCGTAGTCTCTGAACGAAATTACCAGAAACCTTTGTAAACCTGTGACTTCTTTCTGTGGGGACACTTGAAAGACCAGGTGTACCGCCACAATCCAGAAACAATTGAACAACTGAAGCAGTACATCTCTTCTGCATCTGAAGCCATCCCGCCTGACATGTTTACAAAGGTTTCTGGTAATTTCGTTCAGAGACTACGCCATACTATTGCTGCGCATGGTGATATACAGAAAATATCGTGGTTTAGATTTTTCCAGACTACAGCGCCATCTGTTGTTGAAAATTGTAACTAATTTTGAAAGTTTGTCTTCCTGAAAATTTACTGTTGCCCCAAGCATATTGCAACAAACGGTGTAGTTGTAACATGTCTGTTTAGTTTTTATTGATTTTTCAAGTATACCGGTCATTTTTAAAACACCCTGTATATACAATTTAAAATTGGTTCGCCATGTCATTTCATATGTTAAAAAACAAAAGCTTTCTGCAAAAATTTTAATTAAAAAAATATTTATTTAAAATATTTACACATGCACATTTAGGGATAAAGCCTCCTTTTTATATTTTTTATTGAGAACCAAGGAAATATTTTAAACCACTAATATTCTAAGCAGTTTCTTGTACATAATAATGTTGGTGATAAGTTATTTTTAATTTTTTCTTCCATAATTCTTAGCATATTCTTACTGGTTTATCTAGGTAGTGATATGCAAGTTTCACAGCGTCTTTCTGTCTATCAACAATCAAGTTTATACTTGTGGATATGGACATGGTGGTCGTTTGGGACAAGGTAGTGAAGATATTTCTCTTATGCCATCACTTGTAAAAGGTATTGGCTCATTAAATTGCTGTGCAATAGCTGCTGGTCAAGATCACCTTTTGATGTTAATGGAAGGTGGGCAGGTAGGTGTTATTCCAAGATTTTATTTATGACATGTGTTTTAGTTTAATACGTGAACATGTCTTTTTTATCCCCTCCCCCTTTCTTCCAGTAATATTGATTTTTTTGTCTGTTATTAATTTAAATGGTTATTTGTTTTCCAACTCTTTATTGTCTTTTTAATGACTTACTAATACTAGAAAAGGTGACCTTGCCAGTTGTGTTAACCCTGCAATTTTCTCCTTAGTTTTGAATATTTTATTGGAATTCTTTATTTATGTTACGACAAATGTTACTTTGCAACATTGTAGCACATAAATGTTTGTTACAGTACACACCAATAAATAAAAAAGTGTGTGCTTGACTTGAAAATTATTTACTTATCTAACCTAAACTTCTGCACACAGAGAATTTTCCTGCATTTTTTTTAAAAATGATCATAAAATATAGGTTAACTTAATTTTCTTTTAGTAATTTGGTACCAATAATATTTTTGTATTCCTTAAAACATAAATCTGTTTAAAATATTTTTGCCTACAGTTAATTTAATTTCAGGAAACAGAAAATTCTGTGACAGATGCTTACAGGTCTGTAAGTGGTTTATAGTTCTTAAACAAACTCTTTTGAAAGTACACTTTTGTTCTATTTGATGGAGTAAAGATTGAAACTATGCAACATTTAAAATATCCCAAGTTGAGCATCTAGTGCAGTGGTTGACAACATTTCTCAACTAAATAATATAAGCTATTGTACAAGATATAATTCTTATTACTTGTCACCTAGTGTATTAGAGATAGGTAATTTAAAAAAAAAATTATAAAAAAAAAAACGAAGGAAGCCTGTGGGCTTGAATACTGGGTTATCGACCCCTGATCTAGTGTTAATTTTGATCTTGGTACTACTGATGGACAGATATGTTAGTGCCTTATAAAATTGATTAGTATAATTTTCTTTATAACTAAGATTTTTTTTTAAATAGTACTTAAATGTATTTTATTTAAATGTAAAGGTTATCAAGGTTGTAAAGGTGTATCTATCATTAATAATTTTTAAAAAATCAAATGAAGATTTTGATATTCTATGTAAATGCATATAATAATTTCATAGTTTGTTTTTAAGTTTTTGTTATTGTAACAGAAATTATGTTTGGTTTAAAAATATTTCCAATGCTTTTTAATTTTTCCCTTTAATCCTAGGTTTGGAGCTGTGGATTAAATGTATACCACCAGCTAGGTCATATTCCACCATGTGAACGATCTTTAGTGCCAAAGCCACTTTCTTTAAAATTTTTAAAAGGAAAGGAAGTTGTTGGGGTTCGAGCAGCCCGTTTTCATTCTGTGATATTCACCAAAGAATGTGTATATACTTTTGGTTTAAATGGAGGGCAATTAGGTGAGTGAGTTATTGAAATGTTTTATTAATCTATTGAAAATTTGAAATTTACACCTCGAACATTACATAAAGGAATAATTTCAGATAGTTTTGATGTAGTGCATAATTCTTTTTTAATTTTTTTTAATAAAATTTGCTTTAGAGAATAATTTAAAAGTTCAGCTCTTTCAGATGAAATATAATAAATGTGTTCTTATATATATGTGTGTGCTAAATGTTATGATTTTTACTCTCATAATTTTTTAATAAGCTATAGTAGCAGGATTTTTATAATTTCATAAATTCAAGGTCTTTACCAAACCATCATTTTAACTAAAAATAATTTTTTTAGCCAGTAAAAAGCCATTATTTTGCTAAATAATTTTTAAAAACCACTCATGTGGAAGGGAAAGATAATTAATTGATATTTTAAGCATTGCTTGATTTTTGCCAATTTAATCTGGTTGACTTTTTTAAAATTTAAACCACTTTAAAGGGGGGGCTTTAATTAAAAAGACCAGCTTTTATTAAAATTAAATAAAAATATTTTTTTTTACAGTGAATTCACTTTAAATTAGGAATTATTTTTTGATAGATTTGTGAATGTTATATATCTTTGATACATTCATAAATTTCACTAAACAGTTTACAGAAATTTTAATTTATTAAATATTAACTAGGAAATAAGATTCGACCATTAGGAAAATATTAAAAGGCAATATCGAATAATAATAATAAAATGCATTAACTAGGACTTCATGATGGCCTTTTGAAAGTCTTTATAATACAGTTTTATAAATAATATATCCATTTCAAATAATTGCTGAAAAAAATTTTAAAGAAAAAAGAAAGAAGCCTGTAAAGATTTCGAGGTTCTTTATGATAGATATACAGAGAAAATCCTCCATACAGTCTACTATAAAGTTTGAGAAAATTTCTTTGCATCTAATTTTAAAACCAAAACCTAAAAATGCAAGCTATTCTAAATGATTCAATATTACAACTTATGCATTTATATGTTTCTCCTAAACTAGTTTAAAAATAAACAAATTTAAATTTGACTTTTTTCAACACTTGACTTTCCGACATAGTTGAAAAGTGTTTATGACTTTGGTTTATCTGGCCGTCTGCTATCATAAATATACTCTGATTGCCCTGTAATTTTTATATATTATTGATGTATACTATAGCACGATCACTATTGAAAATGAAGTGTGTAGCAGTTATAGTTCGTTTACATAACAACAGAACAGTCAAAAGTATTATGTTACATTGAGATCAATGGAAAAAAATCATTTCATGTACATTTTGATGATTTTACACCATTCCACTCTATCAGAGTGAGGAGTGCCAGACTGGATATCGTCTAGGCAGCTTCTCAAAAGAAAAAGAAAAAAAGAAGGATTTTTTTTTTTTTTGGTGGGGGGGGGGGGGGGGGGTATTTTTCCAAAGGGTTTATTTTTATTTGGAAAAATTGAAATTTCATTTGTTAAATATTATATTTTAAATTTTATATAGCTATTCTTATGTTTTTTCTTTATTTTTTTACATATTCAGTGTCCCAGATAAAAACATTAACTTGTAAAATAGATAATTAAACACTACATCTCATCAAAAATAAAAAGTCATACACAGTATTATATCAATAAAACCAAGTACTGAAAATGTTAAGGTTGAAAATAATGTAATAATTGTCAGAAGGCAGTGTCATATTTTTGCATCCAATTTTAACATAATTGATTTTGGTATATATGATAGATTAGGTGGCACAAATCACAAAATTGCCAGTCAGCTGGCTCACCAATAGGATTGTTTCCATAGCAACATCTCACAGCCTACTGTAAAGTGAAATGATTGGTATTCTGATTACAGGTGATTCTATGGTATTCATGGCAACATCTGTAGTTGGAGGTGTTGGGAAATGATTATTAATGTCTGTGGCAACACCAAGTTTGTCTTGCCAGTTTGGCAACGTTATGTACTGTTGTCACTTGGAATGTAAAAAGTAAAAACAATGTAGTTGTTGTGCTGGTGTTTCGATTAAGATGTTCTGAAGTATATTGGCCATCATTTCACTTTGCAGAGGCCTGTGAAATGTTACTATGACAACATTATCCCTATGTGAGTCAACAATGACTGACAATTTCATTTATCTGTACCACCTAATGTATTATGTGTACCAAAGGCATCTCTAAAATTGGTTGCAAAAATGTGATACTTCTTCCTGGACAATTGTAAACATTCGACAAATTTCTTTTTATTGCCATATTAGCTGACTTGCCCAGCGTTACCCAGGCCCGTGAAAATAAATTTAAACAAACCTCACATTTGTAGGATTTTATGTCTTTCTGATTAAAATATATTTTTAAATGAGAAATTCACAAAAAAAATATTGATATTTAGTGGTAAAAGCACTCGTAAAAAGGCATTTTCTTGTTTTTTCACATAGGGTCGTTTCATAGTTCTTTTTTTTTTTTTTTATTCTTGTTCTCCGAACTCTTTAAAATTTTTGTTTGTTATAAATATAACTGTTTTCCAGCCCATGTGAAAATTTCATGAAAAAATAATACCTAGCTGTAAAAGAAATACATTTTGTTCTCATTTTTTTTTTGCTTGTATGTTTTCATGTCGGCTCTTTTAACATAATAAAAAAATAGTTTCCATCTTCCAAATTCTCTGAAATTTTAATCAGTTATAAATATAACTGTATCCAAGCTCTCTTTAAATTTTCGTGAGAAAATATGCATCTTTAGTAATGAAAACATGAGTTGGAACAGAGCGAAGCTATGCCAAAACACATTGTTTTTTCATGTTTTTTGAATAATTCTCAGATTTTATTTTTTTACATGTCCGAAAATTTTGTAGGTGATGTAAATCTGATTTACCGAGATGTTCTAAAAAGATTGTGTCGAAATATGTACTTTTAATATGGAAAAAGATAGTCTCCGTGAGGTGCAAAGTGACCTGCTTTCGCTGGTGTTTTTGAGAGAGTTTAAATTTGTATTTTTTAAGACCGACTGCACCATCGATTAGAAGAAGGTTTAAGCTTAAAGCATATTTTTAATTTGTTGGTACCTCTAAAATTGCATCCTGGAGCCACGTTGCTACAAGGAGGAAGGGGGGGGGAGGGGGGAATGACCCTTTTTGAATTTTTTTTTTAAAGGTTAATAGTGAAATGTTTTCAAATTGATTGCTGCATTTGAGACGTAAGAGTACGATATTTCCAAATATGTCGTTGATTTTAACTGTACCAAACAGTTTGGCAAATTTAAGTTAAAACAAAACTACGAAATAACAGAAAAACCACACATTTGGTTTTTCATTTCCTCCTGATGCGTAAATCAGTTTCTCGGCAAACGCGAATGCTTTTGTCAGCTGGGAAAGAAAAAGATGAGTTTTTAATTAATACCTTGGCTAATTATTAAAAAATTAAAAATTTGAGACTCAGGTGCACTAGAACCTGCCTTGGACTATCATCACCGAAATTTTCAGATCTCTAGGTGCTGTAGATTTTGCTAGCCATTGCCGACAGACAGACATCCACACACACACAGAGTGAGACTTTCTTTTATTAATACAGATGATGCAGTTTTTCATAAAATCAGAAGTAATCACCAAAAATATTTAATTTCATTAGATTTTTTTTTTTAATACTATGCAGTTGAAGTTATTTACTCTTTTCCGCCTTTACTTTAAATTTAGATTATTAGATTTGACCCATTGTATATTTTTAACAATATATAAATACATGTAAATAAACTTTTCAAAGAAAAATTAAGCAATTTTCTGGCGGAATTTAGTTGAAAACAATTTATATAAGTTAAGTATAAAAAAGTCCACATATTTTATAACTTTTATTTTAAAATTTTAATTGCTTTTGTATTAAAAATAATCAAAAAATCAATAAAATTTATTAGTTTTCAAAACAAAGTTTATATTTTATATATCTTTTTATTATATATCTTTGACTGCCTTAATTCTGAACCAGAGTCTGATTTTATTGATTCTACACTATGGGAGATTTGGAATATTGGATTTTTCTTTATAATCTCAATTTCCAGCAAATATTGGGTGAAACTTATAATGTATACTGTTTAATTGTTATTTATAAAATTACTTTATTGCTAATTTAAAATAGAAAATGCAACTGATATGATCATTTAAACAGTTGAATGATATATTGTAAATAATGGTGTTCAATTAATCAAAAAAGCGAGCTGTTGTGGAAATTCTAAGACTGAAAGGTTAAAAATTGAAATAGTAAAAATATTTATTTCTTTTTGCGTTATATTCATGAAAAATGAAAATAAAAATGTTTTAGAGTACATAAATCTGAAAAATATTTAATATTTCATGTTTTCTAAGAAAATATAACTGCAAGAAAAGATTTTATTTGTAAATGTTCAATTTTCCCAGAAAAAAACTTCGAAAAAAGAAAGTGTTTTTTCCAGTGTGTCAAAATTTCTGGAAATTTTACAATGTTAAGATGGAATTTTGTATTGATTTTCCCTCACTTCCTGGTATGCTAGAATTATAAAAGTTATGTACACAGGTGTGCTTCCGATGACAATACAACATTTTAATATTTTTAGAGCTTAATTATAGATTAACAAATTGGCATTTGTCCTTTAGCCAGGCACAAGGGATAAATCGTCAAATATTCTTTATGGTTACAATTGTATACACTTTACAACAATGATGGAATCAATTTTACACCAAATCGTGCTTGTCAAATTATGTCAACTGGCTTTCACAATGAAATATTTTAAACACTAAAAAGTAGAAAAAGGCAGAGTGCAATATAATTTTTTTTAAATATGCTTTTATTTAAAGATCTGGACAGGTTTATGAGCCTGGGGACTTATTAAATAAATAAATTATTCGACTAATGAAAACGTTTGAATAGGTATTTTCTTTTTTCTCTTTTTTACCCAGGTATAAAATACTGTTTAATAATATCAAAATTATTCTTATTGAGAAAGAAATTCTAAAAATAAAGTAGGGTATAGTAGGGTAAAACTGAGTAGGCAGGTCAAACATGATACCCTGTTTTCTGGCTGATGTGTACTGCCCTGAGAACAGCACCCGTCTTAACTACACCCCTTAGCATCTCCTAGCGGTGTGCCATCGGCTTTTGAAGTGAGTTAATCCTTGTGTCCATGCAGTGTTATTGGAAAGAAATTCACCTCAAAAGCTTTAATTTGTTGCTGTATTTTCAGCTCTTTAAATAAATTTTTGCCTGACGGATCAATTTAGGTAAATAAACCATTGTTTTCTATAGCTTTCACACGATATTTTGATGCCAAGTAGAAATATGTACGTCCAGCTATCCAGGAGAACGACCATGCTGATTTTTGGTAGTCTGTTTGGGCAAAACTGGATACTCATGGTTTTGCATTGAATTCTGCAATGCATTGTTTCTTTATTCAACAGGTGGTGAAGGATGGATACAATGTTCAGTCTGCAAAGAGTGGGCTCATGAGGAGTGCAGTGGATACGAGAAGTAAAAGCTGAGAAAGCCATTACATAACAACATTAAAAATTGCTTGAAAACCTGAAAAAAAAGTTTCTGACCTTAAAAAATGTATATATGTTTTAAAGTTATATTCAAAACTTATTACGATAAAGCTTTTTGTTACTGAAAGTGTAAAAATTTAATTTCCGATTAGTACCCAGTTTTACTCTACCGCCAAAGTTCAGAGCTGTTTCAGGTGATCTTAGACACCTTTTCACAAGTAGAGAAGAATTTCCCTGTGGCAACAGGTGTGGTTTTTCAATAGCACAGATGTCCCCAAACACATTTTTGGAGTGTTCTGATTTTTCCACCTTTCTAGACTTTTGTCAACAAAGGAAAACCGTTAGGTACCCAGTTTTATCTTACTTTCCCCTATTATATACTTATATCAGTAAAATTTTGTTTGTTCATTTTTTAAGAAAATATATTTAATTGAAAATTTATTGCTTTATTTACAAAATTATTTTCTTTATTTGCAGGTCATTCTAAAGGTGATCGTACTCAAATTAATCCGAGGCAAGTACCAAGTGTTTATCATGAAAGTTGGAGTATAACTCATGTTGAAGCTAGTGATGGTGCTACTGTTTGTGCTACTAGTCGAGGTGATATATTTGTACTGCATGAGTACCAGACTCGAAAAATTGCTTCTAGGTAAATAAAGTGTTATTGATAATATCTGTTGCTTGTTAGATGAATGTTTCTTAAATGTTGGTGAACAATATCTTGACTATTTTAAGTTATGATCAACTAAATTATTTTAAAGTTACAATCAGCCAAAAACAATAGATAAATAAATAAAATAATAATGAACACTTTACTTTTTACTTTAACACTGTTTTTACCCGTACTTTTTAATCACTATTTAGAGAGATTTTTTAAAAAAGGACCATTCTATTGGGAATCAAGTTTTCTATAATTATTTGAAAATAAAATATGCTTAGGCAGGCATCTTCCTATTGAAATAGTCAATTTCATAAAAAAAAAATAATAATAATAAACGTAACATCCGTCTCAATTATTTAATGGAATATTTAAATGATTTATTTAACATGTTTTTCAAATAATGCTAATTATATCTTATATTGATAAGTATCAATAAAATTTGCATTAAATCTGAACTCTACAATAACAAATTTCACCTTTTGAGACTACCCAAAGTAGTCCTTTTTCATATTGAATATTTCTGGAACTATTCATAGAAATTTTGTGAGAATTTATACTTAGATTAATTTAAGGGTCTAGTTTTCCATTCTGGTGTGAAAAATAGAAATAAAGATTAAAACTTTTAAAATGACTTTTTTTTTTCAATATGGTGACCCCTTAAAATTATTTTCTTTATATAAATCTTTAAAATTTAATCCTGGATTATATCTTCTGTATCTCTCTGTAACATTTTGGCAATTAAAAAGTATGGGCTGTTTTCTGATTTTCTTTCTTTTTTTTTTTTTTAACAATGCATTTTTAAATAAAATAAAAATGTATTAGCATTATTTACATTAATGTTTATTATTTTTTTTAACTTTTTATGGCCCATTATTAAATGTTGAATAATACTTTTTATAACTAGAGACTGACTTACAGAAATTAGGGGCCCTGGGCAAAAACATTCATTAAGGGTCCCTTACACAATGGATGAAAATGGGGGCAAATACAGTGATTGCTCACAGGTACATGGACTTTAAAAATGGAGGAGCAATTTCAATGAATAATTATACTTTTCATTTTGAAAACAGATAAAACTATGTAAATATTTTGGCTGCTATTAATATTTGTATAATTTTATGGTTGTATTAAAAAATTTACCTCATCAGGTTTATCATAAGTTCATGTTAAGCTGCTGTCCCCACCCCTCACACATTAAAAAATGTACAACTTGTTTTCACAAATCATTAGATACAATATATTCTTTTTAAACCTAGCCCATTGAGACTTCAAATGGAGTTGGAGATTTTGATGATGACCCTAATTGAGATTCAGCTAGTATTTATGTTTATATATCGAGAGAAAAAAAAATCCAAATTTATTAATTCTTAAACAGGAGCACACAGATATTTGGATGTATCAGAAACACATTTAACATCAGTAATGTTCTACATAAAGAAATTGTTGATTTTCCAAAATAAATTTTAATCATCTATGTTACTTTAGAATTTTTATTTTATTTAGTTAATTTGGAGGCTTTCTTACAATTGGGGAGTCTCCTGTTTCTCCCGTGGGAAATCAGTTCCTGGGTATAACATAATACAAATAAGCTCTGTATAATATACACTGATGTCCAAAAATTAAGGGGCAGTGACCGATTTTTTCGATTTTAGATGTTTTGTCGAATATCTACTGAAATTCTTTACGAATTGTCCTTGAACTTCAAGAATGTAAAGAACATGTTTGATTTCATGTTTTTCAGTGAAGATTTGGTCCCGAGGACAATTAGGGGATAATAATAAATTTAATAATAAAATAATATTTGTTTAATAATAAAATAATATTTTGCGTAGGAACAGAAAATGCTTAAAATGATCCATCACTGTAGTAAATGACTATGTAGGTCTTGTTTAGCATTTTTGTGCATTTGTGTAAGAATAGCACTCATATTCTTGAAGATGTTAATGTTTCTGTGAAAAATTCCAAAGGTTTTTGTTTATAGCATACAGAATTTTCAACTGAATTTAACACCACTTTCCGAAAACTTGACAAAGAACAGTAGAAATAATATACTGTAATTAAAATATTAATGTATTGAATATTTGATGAGGTATGAGTCTTTGAGTGAAATAAATTTTAACTTTGCATGCACGAACTACAGCAAATCTTTTTGTCATGATTTGATAGCCAATACTATAGAGCAACTTGTATAAAAACGCCAGTCAAATATTGTAAAAGCTCAAAAAGATACAGGCAATACAGTGATCTAATTGAAAAAATTGGGGAGGAAATCTCACATAATCCTACAACATTTCCTCCCCAATTTATCAGTTAGCTCACTGTATTGCCTGTGTCTTTCCGAATTTTTGCGATATTTTAATGGACTTTTTATATAAGTTGCTCTATAGAATTGACTACCAAATCATGAAAAAAATTCTGGTATAATTCGCGCATGCACAGTTAAAATTTATTTCATAGAAATACCCATTAGTCATTAAATATTCAATATATTGATCTTTTAATTGCATTATACTATTTCTACTGTTCTTTGTCAAGTTTTTGGAGAGTGGTGGTAAATTCGATTAAAAACTCTGCATGCTATAAAAAAAAAAAAAAAAAAATCATTTGAATTTTTCACAGCAATGTTAACATCTTCAAGAATGAGTACTATTCTTACCCAAATGCACAAAAACATTGAACAAGATCTACATAGTCATTTGCTACAGTGGGGGATCATTTTGAGCATTTTCTGTTCCTTGGGGAAATGCAAATATTATTTTATTATTAAATTTATTATTATTCTTTAATTGTCCTTGGGACTAAATCTTCACTGAAAAACATGAAGTCAAACATGTTCTTTACATCCTCAAAGTTCAAAGGCATTTCAGGCATTTCCTCACGAATTTCAGTAGGTATTCGACAAAACATCTAAAATCGAAAGTATCTGTTCACTGCCCCTTAATTTCTGGACATCAGTGTAGTTTCATTCTGATTAAAGAATTAGGAAAAAGTCCCCTTATAACATAGCTTTTCTGCAAAACTGTTACACTCCAATATTAGGGCTGATAATTTAAGAAAAATTCCTCTATAATACTGCACTCCTACAATGTAGAGGAATCCCTATGCAGCAAAGAACATAATGAACTTTTCTGAGAAAGTATCCTTAGCCCATAACAATCATGCCAGTGTGTTGGGCAGGACCAATCAAAAACAATGTTAAAAATCAATATGCTAAATGAAAATCTTTCCTTGAAAGAAGCATAAAATTTAAGTGAAAACTTAAAAAATTCTCTAAGTGGTAGTGGACTTTGAGCTATGAGATATATATTCTAATCACATACTATATCTATGAATATAATATGCATATCTATACCTATGTTACAGTTATGTATAAATGCTTCTGCAATTGCTTTTAATATTTCTACTACATAATAACTATAGAGTTACAATATAGAAAGAAAAATAAAGGGTTACTGTAATTAGCATTACCATTTACCATTATTGGTGCAATGTATTTACTTGGCACAGATTTTAAAAGTCAGAAGACATTAAGCATAAATGCTGAAGTCAGTGAGTTACGCAGTTATGGAAACTCCTTAACTGTATCAAGAAAGGAAAGCAAAGAGAAAACAAAATCGGACAAAGATTGGCATCTAGAAGGAAGTTGGTGAATTTTAATCAGATTGTATGCCATGGGTCAAAAATGGGTGATACTGACAGCAAATATGGTTTAAAGGGAATGTGATTATCACAAGTGTCTTCTAAAAGTTCTATGTTTCACCAAATCATACTCGCTATAATACGTCAATTAGTATGCAGTCCAATTATGACAAATTATCCAAGATGATTAGATGAGAATAATGATAGATTTTTTAATCTTCCGTAATCAAGTCTACGACCGAGGTTAGCATGAAACAAAAAAAAAAAAAAGATAGCAAAAATATGATGTGATATCAATGTGGATACCACTAAAGGCTTTTCACGAAAAACACTTCATTGCACCAAATCGTATAAGCTAAAATATGCCAATTGGCAGTAGATCTAATTGTGATTGTAAAAGATTAAAGTATTGAATAAACTGATATGATACTGCAGGGCTGTCCAACGCGGCACCTGCGGGTGCCATGGTGCCCTTTGAAGGTTTTCTTGGCGCCCTTTTGAAGATTCCTGTTACTAGCCTTTTTTTAAAATACAATTATATTTCAAAGGATGCTTTCTACAAAATCATTAATATTTTCAGCAGAGATTTTTTTTAAATTTAGGAAAGTGTATTTCACGCAATTAAAACGAAAAATATACATAAAAGTTTAATAATGCATATATTCCTGATTTGTAGTTATTCTTTATAAAATTTTCTTTAATATATTTATGATGGTTGAATTTGACAATAATTGGCAGTAACATTTTTAATACCTTAAGAAGTAAAATTCAGACTAATAAACATTTAACAACACCTTTCCCGCTATGAAAGTGTCATGTGCATGAAAGTTCAGCTCTTTTTTTAATTGTCACACTCCCATTGGCTGTTTTATAGCAGGAGGGATAAAGAGGGGCAATTTTCCCTCCCAGACATTTGAAATTTTAGTTTAATTTTTCTCAATTAGTTTGAAAAATTGATAAAACTGTACGAAATGATTTTCGTCAATGAAAGCTCTTCTAGACTTAACTCTCACTAGGTGGTCACTATCATGCATGTCTTTGTTTTTGTACTTTTTATAAAGCTGAATTCATGACTTGAAAATAAGTCAAATCGTATTTTCACGACCCCCCCCCCCCCCCCTCCAAACAACAACAACAAGCAATATCTCTGATTTCCACATGTTTATTATTATTGTTATAGGCGAGATTAAAATTCCTGGTTCCTTTCCCTACAAACATTTCTGAGATAGACCTCTGTCAGAAAATGTATAATCCAAAATTTACCTCGATTTATGCTTTTTAATTTTTTTTTTCATGAAAATTGCTTTTACATGGAGCTTCTGAACCATTTAGCCTTATGCCTACCACTGTGCATCCCTGTGCATAGTGTCGCATCGTGCATGCATTGTTATTAATACTGTGAGATAATATTATTGCATGATTTGAGTCGCCCTTCATTGATTGCCAAAAGCTGAATTGCGCCCTTGCTCACTAAAAGGCTGGACAGGCCTGTGATGCTGTAAAAGCATAAAAAAATTTCTTAATAACACCATAAAAATAAAGAATGTGCTAGAACTTTCGAAAGAACTTCGTCTTTCTTCGTCAGGTGCAAAGAACACGTGCAACCGCTTTGATGGCAGGAGCAAGACTCAAGGGAAAATAATTAAATTTATTTCTATACCTAAGAGTAGTATATATATATATTTAAATGCATGGTAATAAAACAGAATATTTTATGTTTTACTTTGAAATAAAGTAAGCAATGTTGTCTAACTCTTTTTTTTTTCTCTATTAGATTACTGGGGATAAAAAAGCTATCTGTAGTTGGTGGCCATCTTGATTCAAGATGTGATGTTGCTGGTGTAAGAGAAGGGGGAGCTTTAGAATTGAGAATTATGCTACTCACACAGGATGGAAAAGTAAGGTTTTTCAAATCATTATATTGTTTCATTACATTCAGATAAGATTATCTATTAAGTTGATTCATTTAAAAATATTCATCATAGTATTGTAAATATATTTGAAAACATTTAATGTGAACCACAAACAATTATTTGTTAATAATTTAGAATTTTTTAATAAATTAGTTAGAACAATTACTACTTTATAAAAACAACTGTTTTTAAATACAGTAAAACCTGTGAAAATAGAATTGCTAGGAATTATATAGAAAAATCCATTTTAGACAAGACAGGTTTCTGTCTTAGCAGATAGATTTGTATGGTATTCTTTCTGTTGGGACTCTGGAATTTTTTCAATTATAGCCAAATCAGGCTGGCCAGCTGACCTGGAAAACTCGGAAAAAAAACAGCACTCAACACCATTCCAAAAAGTCTAAGAGAAGCCAAAGAATTTTTATTAAAACATGGAAAAGTCCAAGAATTTTAATTGAAACCTGGAAATTGCAATGCAATTTTTAAATTAACCATGCACAGAACAATTTTATGGGGGGGGGGGGGGGGGAGACATCTATTGCAAATTTTACAACAGATGATGGTTTAAAGAACTCTTCAACTCTAACCATCATTAATATATATGTAATGAATTATTGAGGGGGGAGATTGGCATCATCCTTTTACGTTATGTATGCGAAGTAGTTTCCGGGACCAGGGCGACGTCGCGTCGTGGTCGTTGAAATAATAATAGAGTTCATTCCTGGAGTCTGACTTTTTTATTCCTTTATAAATACAGTCTCTTTTTTACAAAGCCAGACCCAGGGGTTTGTAGAGCCAACAGTTACGTGGACATCATGGACTTAAAAGCCGCATTAGAGATGGCAGTTTCGGGTCGGTGTCGACATGGCTTCTACATTCAAACAGGCCCCGAGAACGATATTTTCAGGAAGTGGCTGAGCGTGGGTCCTCATAGCAGTCAGGAGCGGCCGAAAAGCCATGAAAAATGCGTGTTCCTTCTTTTTGTTGTAGGTTAACTCCCATATTTTTTGCTAGAGTGCACTCCTAAGAGTAGGTGGTGACAGACATTTAACTGGCTACTTAGCTATTGTATGTTGCCTGGGTTTTTTCCTAGGCCAGCTACTGTAGCATCTGGATGCCCAACCCAAACCACAAGCACTTACAAAAGCGTAATAGTCAGCACTTTTAATCTTAAGGAGAGATAAAAAATGATGCCTGAAAGTAATAATTGTGATGCAGGTAAACGAA
This sequence comes from Maratus michaelseni, assembly GCA_963931845.1. NCBI lineage: Eukaryota > Metazoa > Arthropoda > Arachnida > Araneae > Salticidae > Maratus > Maratus michaelseni. The sequence goes on from OZ007588.1 coordinate 217,796,383, forward strand.
GATATCAGGGGCAAATTAGATTTATGAAATTAGAAAAAATGTTTTGGGGTTTTAAATTTTGAATTTTAAATTTGCATTTTAAAAAGGGTTTTACTTTTTATCCTTTTATATATATATATTGTGTAAATAAAATTTTCTTCATTTACAAACAACTTAATTTTCTTTTTATTCTAATTAAGAAAAATATAAAGTTTAGTTATATAATGTGTCAATTTAGTTTTCTAAAAATAGTCTTGTTTGTATATTTAAAAAAGCAAAATTTTTTTTTAAAAGACTCAACGGGAAATATGAGGAAAATGGCCTGTAAAAGTCAAGAAAAAATGAAAAAGGTTTAAATGCTGGTTTTACTGTAATAATAAAATAGCTAAAGAAAATTGTTATTTATAAATACTGGCTGTTTTTTGCAAATGAAGTGTTTTATTTAATTTCTTTTTTAAATTATTGTGGTATCACTTATTCATTCATAATGTGTAATGTTTATAGTTTTCTGCTAGACTTTTGCAATATACTTTTTTTCTTTTTTTGTAATTATATTTATGGGGATAAAAAACTTTATCTATATCTAAGGTTGTCCTATAAGACCTATAACTATTGTATATTTATATGTCACAGAAAGAGTTAATTATATCAAACATCCACCTTAATCACTACTCACATAAAATGTGTTTTTTAAAATGAAGAATATAAACTTTTGAAATAAGCTAAACTAAGAAAAATTTATCAAACTCCACTGTGCAATTAAACATATTAATGTAAAAAGCAGTACAGTAATGTAATAAATAAGAAATCAACAATGCAAAAATAAGCTTCTACCGGCTGTTTTCAAAAGTGGAGAATTAAAAGTCTCTTTATTTAAATTATTTTATTAAATTTATTTATAGTCTGTTTAAACACATGAACTGTAAGGAAAAGAAAACTAAATTTTTCTTTCACCAATGCTACAGAAAGGTGAAAATTTTTTTTTTTTTTTTTTTTTTTTTTTTTTTTTAAGAAAAAAAGGTTTAGTTAATTAAATGTAATAATACAGGGGCTTCAGAGGGATGCCTTCCCCCCCCTCCCACATTTGCCCTTGCTGGAAAAATAAATACTGGCTGTTTTTTGTAAATGAAGTGCTTTATTTAATTTCTTTTTTAAATTATTGTGGTATCACTTATTCATTCATAATGTGTAATGTTTATAGTTTTCTGCTAGACTTTTGCAATAAGCCTTTTTTCTTTTTTTTTTTAATTATATTTATGGGGACAAACTGACCTATATCTAAGGTTGTCCTATAAGACCTATAACTATTGTCTATTTATATGTCACAGAAAGAGTTAATTATATCAAACATCCACCTTAATCACTACTCACATAAAATGTGTTTTTTAAAATGAAGACTATAAACTTTTGAAATAAACTAAACTAAAAAAAAAATTATCAAACTCCACTATGCAATTAAACATATTAATGTAAAAAGCAGTACAGAAATGTAATAAATAAGAAATCAGCATTGCAAAAATAAGCTTCTACCGACTGTTTTCAAAAGTGAAGAATTGAAAGTCTCTTTATTTAAATTATTTTATTAAATTTCTTTATAGTCTATTTAAACACATGAACTGTAAGGAAAAGAAAACTAAATTTTCCTTTCACTGATGCTACAGAAAGGTGAATTTTTTTTTAAGAAAAAAAGGTTTAGTTAATTAAATGTAATAATACAGGGGCTTCAGAGGGATGTCTTCCCCCCCCCCCCCTCCCACATTTGCCCTTGCTGAAATCTGTATATTGTAATCATTGTAAATATCACTTATTGATTCATGATGTATAATGTTTATAGTTTTCTACTTGAATTTTACAATATGTTCTTTTCTTTTTTGTAGTTATATTTATGGAGACAAACTGACCCCTATCTGCGGCGTTGTCTATTTATGTCACAGAATAAGCTAATTATATCAGACATTCACCTTAATCACTACTCAGTAGGACTGATTACTTGTGAAAATGAAGGTTACATTGGTACCATTGTGCCATTCAAAGGATCAAGATCTGCTCCAACTACTAATTTCCATACCCCTACTCTTAATTCTAAAACATCTCATGGTCTAACTGTTCTTTTGGATACTGATGAATGTCACTTTGTTAAGGTGAAAAGACTGCCTCACATTTACAGAGGAACAAGTATAACAAGCGATTCTAAAGGGAGGAATTATGCTATTCTGCAATCAAATCCAAAAATGGGGTAATTATTTTGTCTTTCTCTTTCTAGATTATTTAGTTGTTGTTGTTGTTTTTTTTTTTCATAAAATTTCACACATAATCCAGTGGCATAGCAATTAAATTATGAAAAAAAAAAAAAACTCTGGTAATTTTAAATTGAACAATTAGGATTATCAATGATTAATAAAATATTTATGAGAATAAATATAGATAAAATTTTATTTAAATGTATTTTATTACATAAGGTTTATAAAAATGTTCACAAAACTGTGTATTATTAAAATAACAGCGATAAATATTAATGACACTTTTGTAGTTTTTTTTCTTATCATATCTATTTTAAATTAATTCATAACTGAAGAATTAAAACCAAATAAAAAGTGAGCTAGGAGGTGCATGTGGAACTTGCACAAAATTGAGCTGAGCAAGAAAACATTCATTTGATAACAGACATTGATTATTTCTAACTTTGAAATGAACATTAACACATTGACAGCAACAATATATCTGTAATAGCTCTGGTAAAGCTCTTAGCTGTAAAAAAACAGTTGGCACACTGGCATCTTTCATTGTTATTAAAATTTGTACTAGCTAGGAAGACCGAGAGAAGCTCAGTAAAAATTAGCTTTGTGTTTGTTCAACTCAATATAACATTGACATTGATGTGACAGCTGTATTTCTGCAGCAGGTATGTGTTTCCGGAACAACGTCTGTGATGCTCAAGAACATTCTATAGACTCTATGATTGGTCGAATCATGTATCTCAGCAACTTTTGGGAATTTCTAAAAAATTCTTTCAGCTTCTGAAAGTCAATTTTTTTTGCCAAATATCGCCAAGTTTGATGACATTTTTTCATATAGCACATTTGGTTGATTCTTTTTTTTTCCCTATTGTTAGGAAAATCATATTTTTCTGTTACATGCATTGAAGAAAATGCTCATTTTCATTTATAAAGCTGGGGGATTTTACTATGGTTGTGTCAAAGTAACATTTTTTTTTTTTTCCGAATTGTCTTTTTTCCGATTTATGAGTGGGAAGTGGTCATTGTGATTGCCTTATTATTGCATTTTAATTTATTTTATCCAGAAGGGCCCATAGTTAACATGGCAAAGCCAGATGGTTCTGCTAGTTATGATATAGTATTTTATAGGGATGCACCAAATAGTGATTTTGGTCAAATACCAAATATTCAGCCAGCTGAATAGTAACTATTTGGCCGAATACCGAATATTTAGCTGGCTTGAATACTCCTATGTTTCAGGATTTAAAAGTTTTAAAAAGTTAAATTTAAAAATAATTTTACATCATATTTAACACAAGACAATTTTGATGAACAAAACCTTTTCACAATTAAACTTAACTATAAAAAAAGTCTTGCTTTGTCTGAAAACTGATTTAATTAATTAAAAATGTAACTCCCAGACTTTTTCTGTCAACTAAGAATGAATAAAAGTTTCTTATATTCTAAAACAAATATTTTTAAATCAAACAGAAATTTTGAAGGAATATTTAGCAATCATATAGTGTTTATTTGCCAGGAAGCGAGTAATGCACACACAAACACATATATATATATTCAAATGGTGGCAACTTATCAAGAAAGTTTTTGAATGTACCAGAGGGTCTAAAAAGAAATGAGGTCTAAAGTGAACGATTATTTTTAGAGGTTGAAAATGAACAAGGTGTTCCTAAAATTTTAGAAGAAACATATCACAATATCTTCATTATTGTTAAAGTTAAACAAAAATGCAAGTTCGACTAGGAGGGAGATACACAGTATTTTTGAAAAAGTGGATTGCGATCCTGGTTTCCTATACAAAAACTGTTTATCTTGTTATTTATTATTATAACCCTTGAAAGTTGTGTATTATCTTCCATTATGTTTTGAAATACAGTTCTGAAAAGCAAACATTATTCAGGAACTTGCATTTATTCTTCATTAGTTTCTATGAATGTTGTCATTAACAGTTAATTTTCTTTATTATTACTTTTCAAACAGCAAATAAATAATGCAAAAGTGATCTCTGTTATTTAAATGTGATTTTATTTTTTAATTGTACTAAATTGTTTTTAATTGTACTGTATTTATTGACTGTTAAAAATGAAAGTTATCTAAGGGTTTTTTAAATATTTTTAAAAGTGTTTTCTTTAAGTATTCATTTTGGCCGAATATCACCGACCGAATATTCATCAGACCATATAGTTTCATATTTAGCCTAACTGAATATTCAATTGTATGGCTGAATAGACCGAAATCCTGAATATATACCAAATATTTGGTGCATCCCTAGTAGTTTATACTGGTACCATGCTACAGTACAATGCTATCACAATGCTACAGCCAGGATTAGGCAATGTATCTGAATAATTATAATGATCTGAAAAGTGCATGTTGATGGATATGGACGAAACAAAGATTTACAAGGTTTGGTAAATTTGAATTTTTAAAAATGAGAAGAAGGAGAAATGGAAATCAGCTTCATATTTTAAAAATAAGTCAACTCAATATAAGCATGGCTAAAATGAACATACACCTAAAACAAACAATCTACATGTTAAGAATAGTTCAGCATTTAAGCTACATTAAAATCTTCATTCTTTTGTATAATATGATATTAATATCTATTCATTTTAATGTGGTTTTCTGAATACTACCAAAACAGATACTAATTTTAATTCTGAGATAATTAGAGAAATTAGTTGTAATAATTAGTTAAGCTGTATATATATTTTTTCCATGACATATTCGTTTTACATGTTTTATGCTGATATGAGAAATTTGATAAAGTTTTAGCATCTCATATTAACCATGTTTATCAATAGATTTTATAACTTATTAAATTAATTTTATCTTTTCAGTCTTGTTGAAACACCTGGTGTATCTGACTCTGAAATACTCCAAGATTTTTCTAAATTATACTCTGAAACTTTTGTTGGAGATGATTTTCATGATATAGTTATTAAGGTAACTTGCTTTTATTCTCCTTCTCTACAGGAATTCTTTTCAAAACAGTTGCATTTTTCTCTTTCTTTTTTTTTAAGTTCTTTTTTTTTATTTTTAGGTGGGAAATAGAGAATTTGCAGCTCATAAATTTATTTTAGCTTCAAGGAGTGAATTTTTCAGAAGACAACTTGCAGCCAACGGTTTTGAAGTTGGTTCTCTGAAAATAGAAAATATTTTGCCTGAAGCTTTTGAGCAAGTTTTGAAGTTTATATACACAAATAGATGTGATTTTTTAACTCAGGGCTATGAAATCAACTGGAACTTACAAGAGGTTTGAATCTTCCCTTTGTATCTGCTTGTCTATTTATGTATTAATCTATTATTAATTTAATAATTATTTATTTTTGTCTTCTTTCCTTATCTGGGAACAAAGGGAACTGACAGGATTTTTTAGACAGTGCACCACACCATCCTTGGACACCATTAGTTCATTAAAATAAATGATCAACATAAAAAATAGCACAAATAAAATACATATAAAGTAGCAAACAGCTGTTTCAGAGCCTCTAAAACTCCATCATCAGTGCCAAACTTTCAAAGATTAAAAACAGATTTAAAAGTTTAGGCCATGTAAGTATGCTTGCTTTTCCGTACATTGCCAAGATGGAATGGCGATGAGTATTTAAAAACAACAGTGGGGTCAGGAGTCCCATGTTGATGGAAGAGACCAGTCAGAAACGCTCTGTCAGTCTGGATGAGTTTAAGTACGGAACTTACATGGCTTAAACTTTTAAATCTGCTATTAATCTTTTTAACTTTGGCACTGATTAAGGAGCTTTAGAGGCTCTGAAACAGCTGTTTGCTACTTTATATGTATTTTATTTGTGCTATTTTTTACATTGATCATTTATTTTAATATAACAGCACAAAGTTCAATCCTCCCATTTTAAACCTCGAGCAGGGAAGACCGAACTATACTCGGTCAAAATTAGCTTTGAGTTCAAATATTATGACCCATGACCAAAATGACCCACTAATCAAATTTTCTCGAACATGTGACCAAGCCCGTCTTCTCGTGCTCGAAACCCGTAGGATATATAATTTAATCAAAATAGTCTGAGCCGTTTTTTAGACAAAATTAGCTTGAACCCCAGTGACCCCAAAACAACCCACTAATCGGATTTTCTCGAGCAAGTGACCTAGCCCAATGATTTTCTTGTGCCCAAAAACCGTAGGATACAAAATTTAGTTCAAATCGTCTGAGCCGTTTTTAAGATAAAAATAGCTTGACCTATAATGACCCATGACCAAAATGAGTCACTAATCAAAATTTCTTGAACATATGACCTAGCCCAATAGTCTTCTTGTTCCCTAAAACTGTAGTATACTAAATTTAGTTAAAATCCTCTGAGCCTAGGTTCGTTTGGATAGATTTTTATTGATAAAATACACATTAAACCAGGCTTAAAAGGTGACAAAAAGATGTTAAAACATAATTATTTACACCCCGAGACCTTTCGATTGCTAACACGATCATCATCAATGGGGAGCTTTTGACTGAACTGAATGTACATTCAGTTTCATTTCGTTTGTCATTTGTCAATTTCGTTTTTTTTCGAATTTTTCTGTTAGATTTTTATTTAAAAATCTAATATCATACAAATTTAAGGGTGTATGCTGCCAAAGGCAGTGGGGGCCCCCAACACTACGTCCTTCTCAGAGAAAAATGTCTAAATACAACTATTTTTTTTTTATTTAGGTATATTTAAGGTGGTTATTCCTGGTCCAGGCAATGCCAGGTGGGTCATCTAGTGGATTATAAAAAGCGGAGTAGAGTATTATTTCTGTTAGGATTATTTCTCTCATTTTCAGACAGGAGAAAAATAAATAACAAACCGTTTACAAAGCAGTTTCATTCAACTTCGTCCAAAAGTTGCAGATGATGTACTGAATTCTTCGAATTTTTTATAAATTATCTATTGTGTGTGGAATGAATAAGGTTATTAGAAGTATGCATATCTTTCCTAGCTTTGTTCCTGTTGATTGAACTGGATGAGCATTGGAAGAATTAGCAACTTTTTTGGGGTACTTTTCCAGTATAGAGTCCTTGACATTTTTTTTTAAAAGCTTGTCACAATTCGGACCTCACAACTTCAGAAAATGAGATTTGTTTCCAAAGGATATAAACATTATATATACATATATATTATTATTTTTATATACAGTTTACTTTTGTTTGTATATAAAAATAGATAAATGGCTTCTTTATTTTAAATAAATTGTATAAATATTGAAAAAATTGGCTTATGTTTATGAAACAGAGAATAGTTTGCCAGAAAATATGCATGAAAAATTTTCTTCTCGCGCTAAGGCCCCTATACTGGAAAGGTACCCTTTTTGAACCTGAGACTAATAAGGTTTCTTAACCCTCTGACAGTCTTGCAAAAGGGTAAATCTGTAATGTTTTTTTCTTTGCATTTTGTTTTAAATGCTGAGAAAAACTAATTTTTCAACATTGAATATAAAAAACTTAATTACAAATATGAATGTAATACTTGAGAGTATTATTCATTGCTCAGCGCAATAAAAATGCATTAAATCAATAGAATTTTATTACTTTAAATAATGCTTATATTGCAGTGAAACCTGGAGCTTAGTGAACATATTAACATGGGCTTGTCAGTGAGAGGGTCAAGAAAAAAAAACAGCATATTAAACAAAATGTGTTTTGAAGCAGAAGTAAATGTAATGGAAAAGTCCCAAGAAAATGTGTAGAAATGAGATAAAATAAAACCTGTGAATAATGGAATATTGGCTTAAACAGAAAATTTTTCGGACCTCAGCAAAAAGAATGTGATACAATTCTATCAGACAATGTACCTGATGAGACATCTGACATAAAATAGATTTTTTTTCTGAATCCTGGCCGATTTCATCTTAACAGATTTTACTGTATTTTTAAAAGATTTATTTATTTGTCAATATGTTTTATGCCTTTGTTATGTTTGAAGCTACATCTCATAAAACAAATTCCATACATGGAATTGTTTTGTTCTATCAAATGAAAAAACTGAAATTATATTGTACAATTTAGTATTGCATATCAACATAACAGTGTTGTAATATGCATTTTGATTTCCCATATAAACTGCATTTGGGGTCATTCCATGTCAAATCAACACAAAAAAGTGACATTTTCTACCTGACCACCTCAGAATTTTATGATGTTGAGCTCAGTTTATATTGTTCCATTAATTATAACTTCTGTTGCTGTTTTGTTTACTTTTTCACACGTGATTTTTTTTTTACTCTTTATTGGAAAAGTTATATATACTTGATGCTGTAAAGCAGTAAGCACATTTTTTTTATTTCTTAATATATTTTCATTACAAATCAATAAGATTTATGTATATTAATTTGGTATTTTAGATTTTACATTGACTTTATTCACAACCATCATTTTGAATTCCAATTTGGGGTGAGATTGTCTTGGGACAAAGTCACCACATATTTTGTTTATTTATTATATTTAATTTTTCTGAAAATATAAACATAAATATAAAAGTAAATATTTATTGCAAATATAAACTTTGTCTGAGTGCATATTTATTATTTTATTGTGCAGTATTAGTAATAATGCATCCTACATATAAATCTCCTATAGATAGTCGTTATTATAAAAAATATATTGATGAAACGTTGCAAAAAGTTGTAGATGTTGTTCTACAACATAAATTAAACCAAATAAAAGGCTGCTGAAAAATATTAAATTCCAATCACTACTTTAAAGAATAAACTAAAAAGTCCTAAAAGACTTAACCCTCCAAGACCCATTTCTTCTGAAAGAAATGTTTTTTCAGAGCCTGAAATAAAGTGAATATATCTAAACTTTTGTTTTCTTGAAAAATATTTTTTTTCTTACCATGGCTTAATTGTTAATTGTTTTTATATATCTTGCATAGTGGTCATTTTTTAATAAAATTCAGTTTTTCTATTTCTTTTTATACAAAATTTGTGTTTTTTTAATGATGAAATGGCTTTTTTGTGTTTTATTACTCTATCATAATAGTGGGCGTGCATTGTCTTACAAGATTTTTAGAGCTTATTCAAAGTTTTTTTTAATTATGAGACAAAGTCACCCCAAGCCAAAGTGACTTTGTCCCACTTTAAAAAAAAAATAATAATAAAGAAAGAAAAACCTTATTTTTTAAAAATACTAAATTTAAATTTTAAAACTTACTATTGATATCTTAGAACTAGAAAAAAAGAATAAGAAATTGTTAACTTCAATAATTTTTGGATTTTTAAAAACAACAAGACAAAAATTGAGACAAAGTCACCATGGTTGATGGTACTAGAGAAAATGCAAACTTACCAGGATACTTTTAAAATTTACTCCTATTTTATTTTAATACTAAAACATAATGAGATGAGAAATTATCTATTGCTAAATTGTAGTTTTAGCTAAATATATTACTTTTAAATGGAAATAAATCAATTTAAACAATTAAAGAAGGTAAAAGTTATTTTGGTTAAACACCTAAAAATTATGTATATTTTTTCTGTTTGCAGAATGGAAAGAAGAAAAAGTCTGCCAAAATATCAAAAAATAGCAACCCTATAGTAATTCTTCAAGAAACTAGCAGGAAACTCAGTATGATTATTTTGGCTAAAAAGTAAGGTCACATTTTTTTAATGCATTTAAATAGGTATTTATTCTTTTTGATAATTTCATAAGTTATTTTGAATATTTTAGTAAATAACCACTTGTTTTAACCCCTTTATGACAAGTGTCACAAAGCCAATAGCAGCAACAGTGCAGCACAGCAGTGTGCGCTGCAGATTACTTTACACTTTGCAGATTAACCTAACAGGGAAGCCAAAAAGAACTTTTGGGCTTAAAAAAATGGCAAAAATTTCCTTTGTCTCTAAATTTATTGTATCTTTTTATTATATTTTCTTTGTAAATGCAAATTTTGCTTATTTTGGGGGACTATTATAATTTCTTATGATAGTATGCTTAGTCCACTAATGCTGAGTCTCAGATTAATTTTAGTTTGCTGCCGATTGACACAGAAAATTCTGCTACTCTGCTCACAAACATAATTTTTAATCGTTTAGTACCAGTAATTCCAAAAAGAAATTACCTAATTTTATCGCAGAAATCCTGTTATTAAATGAGGTGAGTCATATCAAATTTTATGAAAATTGAATCAAAACTTAAAAAGATATTAATAAAAGTTTTCTTTATTCTATTAAATCCTATCATACGTAATCTATATAGTAAAAGTGCAAGTCATGTGACTGAGGAAAACAAATACAGGCTTACCATATCTTTTTCCATATGCCAAGCAGCCTTTTTTATTCAAAATTATTCTTTCGAATAAAATTGCATAAAAGTTAACATTTTTAGAAAGATCGTTCAAAAAAATTGTTTGCTTGAAAAATGAGTTACATTAAAAAATGTATAGATTCTGAGATAACTTCAGTGAAAATTAGGTTAACAGCCGAACATCTCAATTCATTAAAGTCAATAAACAAAATATTCATTCTTCGTGAGTCATAGAAATATTAAACCATGGAGGTAATCATTCGCAAAGTAAGACCTCCATGGTGAGTTTTACAGTGCTGTCTGGTGTAAAAAAAAAAAATTGCATCTGTAAACACGGCATACATAATAATAATAATAATAAATGCATCCTCAATTCGCTCATAGCAGACGATATAATTTATTTCACTGAAATAATAATGATGATTTTTTTACATTGTAAAACTAGTTATAGCACGAAACGAACATCATTTGTCATGTTTCATGTACAATTTCCAACTTGTTTACTTTTAGGGTCTTTAATTTCCTTTATCTTAAGCACCATCTATTCAATTTTTAAAACTTTTTTTTTTTATTGTTAAAAAATGGCATCGGTAAAGAGATTATAATCCTCATTTTCTTTTTATCTACAGCAATGGAAGTGAACAGATTGCTACCATTTTGATTAAGTTTCATTAAAAACATTTAAAATTAAAAATAAAATATAAAAAAGGATTTTTTAAGTAACTGGTGTGGACTCATCTAGAAATGAACAGCTATATATATATATATAATGCAATTAGCAAAAATACTAGTAAAACATGGTGAGTTAAAATTTTAAGCAAACTTGTCAGGGATCTATCTGTTTAGGAAATTTTTGTGTCCTAAAAAGAACCCATCACAAAATTTTTCATCTAAAAACAGGACGCTTCACAAAATATTTCATCCCAAAACAGGACCTTTCACAAAAATATTTGGTCTTAAAAATAGACCTTTCACAAAACTTTTCGACTACCAAACTGAATCTTTCACAAATTTAATCATTTAAAAATAAAATCTGACCTGTCACAAGTAATTGAACTTGTCAAAGAACATATTATTTAGCTTTTTTTGTACATGAAAAAGCTCCTGTGTAAAGGAGCCTGAATATAACAATAATTTCAAATTCACAAAATTATGACTAGAATTTTCACAGATATAAAAAAAGTCTTTTCACAAAAACAGGATCCTGTGAGAAAAATCTGGACAAATTAGTATATTGCCTTATTAATTCATGTAATATTGGAAGAATATTGTCTATTTTTGAGTTATGATCATAAAATGTATGTTAAATAAGGCATTTTTTTAAATATTTTTTTTCTTTATTTATATAGGTTGGAGAGTGCAAAATTAATTAATGGCCAAATTAATCTTTTAGAATCATATCCCACTGAAGTATTAAGTTTTAAAAGAAATAATTTGTAAGTATTTTTTTAATAAATATCCCCTGTGCTTTTTTATGTTGTATTCATTATTAAACACTTTTCTGTAATATATATATATATATATATATATATTTTAGGACTAAATTGCATGATGTAAATTTGCTGGCTTCTGATGGAAAAGTTTTTAGCTGTCACAAATGCATTCTTATTGCTAGACTTGATTATTTTCACAGCATGCTTGGTACATCTTGGGTTGAGGTATTTATTCTTTTTTTTTTTTAAATCTTTTTCCCATCTTAAAGAACATTTGAAATTTATTTCTGCTACTTTTGAATTTGAATGAAAATTTCTGTTAAATAATTTATAGAATTGTTTTTTTATATTTAAGGTTTGAATTATGTTCATTCCAATACCTTTTCAAAAAATTTTAACTGTTCTCGCTCACACTTGCATAGTCTATAGAAAACTTTATGTGGTGAGCATACTTTATTTCTGCCTACTAATCTTTTATATTGACATAAATGTTATTTCTTTCAATTGAATATCTAGCTAACAATTTATCTACCCATACACACAAATTATGAAGAATATTCTAATAATTGAAAAAATTATTACTGGTTAAATACTTCAAAAACTTCATAATTTTTCTCTCTAAATCCTAGAGCTACTAATCTTGCTGTAATTCAGATTATCACATCCTCATTTTTAACACTTACCATCATAGTTGAAAAGTGTTTAGACTATGTTAGTAGCATTTATAGTTAGTTTACAGGGGGACACAAAGAATTCCATTACATAGGGAAAATTGTTTGTAGTGTATTTCAGCTATGTTACACTACTTGAAACATTATGAAATTCATGTGTATCACTGAAGTGCATCACAACATGCTTACTTTAGATTATATGGAGTGTGTAGCATTATAGGACAGACTATCGGCAATTATTTCTGATTTGTGTTTTGTTGATAAGTATTTGTAAGCATTACTGTTGTATATGGATGTGCTATGCATAAGGTGTGTTTTAACACTTTCCAACATAGTTTAAAAGTGTTTGACTTTGGTTTGTCTGGCCATCTGCCTGTCTGTCTGTGCTATAACTCGCATAAATATACTTGGATTGTCATATAATTGATGTATGTTATAGAGGTTTACCATGGCATGTTCGCTATTGAAAATGAAGTGTATAAAATATATAGTTCATCTACAGGGACATTCCAAATAATTCCATTAAATTAACACTTTGAGGTCTAAGCCCGAGAGTTTCTCAGGGTCAACTTTTAACTCTCTGAGCTATAAAAGTACAGACTATATATGTTCACCATCTTTTCAGATAGTACCTACAAACCTGTTATTTTGTGAAAAAAAAAAAAAAAATATATATATAGATGGCAGCTTTGAACAGAAGTAAGTATTTTAATATATGAAAATATCTAGAATCCAAGCTTAAAATCAGTGTCATTTTGAGAAAATTTTACGTAATAAATACTAATTTATACAAAAGCAAATTTTACTGAATAAAGTTTATGTACAAATAAAACCTATTTTCAGATATTTGTACATTTGGGTAACTTTTTATTCAAGTCTATGTAAACTTTTATGTTAAAAAAAAATGTTTACTTATGCAGAACTTTTTTTCTTAAATATAAAACATGCTTTTTTCAATAATTTCTCATTAAATATTCATTTTTAGTACATTTAAATAGTTCCTTCATTGTGAATAAGAAAAATTTGAAGTTTATAATAATAAAAAAAATTATTAAAATACATATCTTCCAAGTATTTTTTAAAAAATCATAAAAAGTATCAACTAGTATAGTACTCTCAGTCCAGAGGTAGATATGCAGTTGAAATAGCTCAGACCTGAAAGTGTTAATGGTGTCTGGAAAAAAATCATTTTTGATGTATTTTAATGATGTTACACTATTTCAAACATATTGAAATTGATATAAATCACTGAGGTGCACTACAAGATGCTTACTGTTGAATATGGTATACATGCATTTATGCTTCATCTAGAATATGCAGTGTAAAGCATTTATCATTCATTTACAGGGTCATGCAAAAGAATTCAATTACATAATGCTCTACCAGGAAAAATCATTTGCAGTGTATTTTAATGATGTTACACTATTTCAAACAATGAAATCTATATGCATTACTGCGATGCATTACAAGAATCTTACTACAGATTACAGGATGTGTAGTATTTATTATTCATTTATAGGAACACGCAAAAGAATTAAATTATAGTATGAGTGATAATTGCTGGAAGTGCATTTTCAACTTTGGTTTGCATTTTTAACTTTTATTTTTTTATATTGCATGGTGTGTATAAATTCTATAGATTATATACAGGGCCACAGAAAAGAATTCGAAAGCATTACTATCTATGAACATGAATTGTTTAATATTTTTAATTAGTGTAATGCATTTTCCAGCTGTATTATATTAAGTATACTAAAATATATTTGTAGACTAAAAATAAATTCATATACAAGAAACTGCATACATTATCATCTATGGATGGTCATTGGTAGAAGTGTGTTTTTACCTGAATTAACTTTTAGCTTAATATGTGGTACATATAAAAATCTGTAGGTAACATACAGAAATGTACAAAAAAAAAAAAAATTAGAGTACATTTCTGTCTATTTGCAGATATTGCTGAAGGTGACTTTTCAACGGTGTTATGTGTTTTCTAATGGGACTGAATTATATAGTATATATGCAAATCTATTGATCATATACAGGGCTGCACAAAAGAAATTGTTTCTAACTATAGACTGTAAATGCTGAAATTGGGTTTTCAAATATGTTATGCATTTTCTAAATTATTTAGTCATATCATCTTTTACCTTATTATATGGTGAAGATTCGTTACAGTTTTCTGAAAGTGTTTCATAATCTATGCTTGATGCATGATTTTTTTCCCTTGTTATTTATTGCATAAGACCCATTTACTTCTTCAGATATTTTTATTTTGTGGTCCATCCTCAAATTCTGAACATTTCTTTCTTTCATAGTATTTATTTCTTCATTCATAGTTTTATGTTAATCATAAGATTTTTTTTTTTAGGTTTTACTCCTGTTTTATAATTTTGATAATGTAGATTTCTGTAAAATTTGTCTTATCAGATGATTTTTTTTTCTGTTCTTGAGAATCTCTTATTTTTCTTCCAAAGTCAGTTTTTAGGTAGATTACGTAAGAAATAGTATCTATTACATTCTGCCCTATGTTGGAATTTCTGGAAAATTTTTGCAGATCCGCGCCGATCATGACTCCCAGAACCCAAAACCACTCCCAGTTGAAAACTTTATATAACTATCTATCTATCTATTTATATCACTTTCTTATGGACACAATAACTTCAATAATTCTGCAGAAATCTCTTCCAAACTGATACATAAAATCAAAAGGCATAAAATCTCGGTCAAGTTCGTTAATGGGCAAAATCGAACCAAGTAGGGAGAAATAGGGGTTTTTTTTGTGAAAACATAAAAAAAACCTATAACTTCTTAATTATGATACATATCGAATCCATTTAAAGTCATTATTACTTCTAGGAAAAATTTATGTATGACAGATTTTTAAAATGGCCTTCAGGGGGGGGTGGGGGGTAAACTACAGATTTAAGAAGAAAAAAATTCACAAGATATCAAATTCGCTTAAATTTATTATAAATCCTCTTAATATTATCTACAACTTTTATATTGACAAGTTTTTTATAGGACCAACCCTTATAGCAAAAAATTAAAAAAAAAAGTCCTTGCCGGCTCCACCTACAGATACTAGTAGATTTCGAAGTGAGCGGTTCCAACTGCCACATCATTGCAAAAAGGTAAATTTCTTCTGCAATTCCCAATAAACAGGCACCCCATGGTCTGCATTACCTGTGCCTGTAAGCTGAGCTGTCAGGGATTTTTTAAATTATTGGTATTGCAATATTTTGTTATAAATGTATATGTTTGTTCTATACTATTTTCATTAGAAAAAAATTAAATCTTTCAAATTATTCATTATTCCTTTTTTTTATTTTGAAGAGGGGGTGGGAAGGAGGATAAAGATGACTATTAATATTGAATTGTATAAGTGTAATTCTATTTTATTATGTTCAGTCAGTTTATATCCTTTATTTTGTACATGTCTTTACTCATTTTAACCATAAGAATTCACACTGGATATTCAAATATCAGTTCTATGTCGGATATTGCACTGATATTTTGCTTTCATGATTTTTATAATAATATTGTTGTTTTTCTAAATTGTTTTATTCTTATTGAAACAAATTAGAATTTTTAGCATTAACTCTATTTTTTTGCTCAAAGTATGGGATTTTTAATTCAGCTACCAGCAATGTTAGCTCATTTGGTGTCATGTCAATTCATTGCACACAATTCATCACAGCATCAATTTGTTGCACCATCAATTTATCGTGCCGTCAATTCATTGCAGCAAAAACATTTTTGAAGACGATGATAAGAAATCACTTGCTGACTAGTGCATTAAACCGGTTTTCCTTTATTGGGAACTACCCAAAAACTGCATATAAAAAAAAAATCCTCTCTATTTTAATGATTGATATTTTTAGTGTAAAGCAGTAAAAGAAGAAATATATAAATATTTTAATCTGCATCTAAAATCGATCTTTAAAATGTTAGTTAAAACGCTCTATTTCTGAAAAAAGTAAAAAATAAAATAAATAAATAATTATGTCATGCACCTGAGCACTTTGCTTGTAATAGTTGCCTAACTTAAAAGCTCTTAAAAAAAAAAAAAAAAACTTTTGAAAAACAGTATTAGGGCCTCAAAAGGTTCCTTGCACTCTGTCTTCTTTATAAAGAGGCCTGAAGCCTGTTCTATAGACGCTACATGAGCTGAAGTTTTTAAATCCTTCCAACCAGTGTAAAAGTCAACAAAATCAGGCCCAATTCACGCTGGGAAATAATTCAGTTTCTACAAAGACTAAAACATAAAATCACCAAGATCTCCTGTGTTTTTACTTAATGCTGTTGAAAAATATACCAAATATCACCTGAATAAAAATACATTTTAATTTTATTATACTGCTGGCAAACAATGCATACCTAATTGTTTTCATATTTTAGATCATTATTTCTTAAATCAACTTTATCCTGCAATTAACTTTTCAAGGAATACTTCATTGCATACATATTAGTTCTAAAACTTTAAGCTCCAATTTTTTTTAGATTCTTAAAAAGTATTAATGATATCTTAAAGAATTACTACAAATAAATAATCATTTAAGAAAATATTTTAGTTTGAGATTTAAAAAATAAGTTTAAAAAAACACAATTTTAAAGCTTCCATTAAAGTAATGTACAATATCACAAAATTTAACTGTTACAGTAGAGTCGCGGTTATCTGAGTTAATGTGGACCAAGCTCACCTCGGTTAACCGAAAAACTCAGTTAAACAGGATTTACATAAATTGTCACTAATTTAAGGGATAAAATTTAAATTTACACACAATATATTAAATTTTATAGTACACTTACAGTCATTGTGATGTACACTGCAAATGCTTGTAGAATAGAAACAGGTAATGAAATTGTTTATTTGAAAAAGTCCTTGATATTTTTGTTATGTTTGTGGGATGATAAATGTTTTTTTTTTTTGCTGCAATATTACGCCATTTTTTTAGTGTCATCAATATTGTAGGTGTAGCCTCTTCTTGCTGTTCATTGTAATAAATAGTTTTTTCAATAGAACTTAGACCTTCAGAATGCGTAATTTTTTTCTGATTACCATAGCTTTGATCACTGCTCTCTTGTTCGCGATTTTCAACCATATCTCTAATCATGTCATCTGTAATTTCTTGCTGTTCATCTGCATTCATCCACTCAGCAATGTCTTTTTCAGTAAGGGTTTCAGAAACAGGAAGTGTTTGTGCTAAGCTCAATGGAGATTTGTCATTAGATGCTTCATTTTCATAATTTGATTGTCAATGAAGTGT
The DNA here is from genome assembly GCA_963931845.1 of Maratus michaelseni. Taxonomy (NCBI): domain Eukaryota; kingdom Metazoa; phylum Arthropoda; class Arachnida; order Araneae; family Salticidae; genus Maratus; species Maratus michaelseni. Next base: position 217,814,227 of record OZ007588.1, read on the forward strand.
AAGGTGGAGATGAAAGAAAATTCTTAAAATTCTGATTTTTTAGTCAAAATAAGAGAAAGGGATTGTTTTTCTTTCTTTCTTTTTCTTTTTTTTTTTCTTTTCTTTCTTTTTTTTTTTTTTTTTTTTTTTGTGTGTGTGTGTGTGACTTGGTTAAACCGAAACTCGGATAATCGCGACTCTACTGTATTATTATTGGTGCCAGCCCCCAAAATAATAAAGTTGCATTCGTCCATCTGCAGAGGTCTGTTCAGACTTCTACTGTGCTGCCAGTATGGATTCTCTTGATTGACATATATAGTGCTTGCTTTACAAAAATTGCCTCATGTTAGTTTATTGCATTCTTGACAATAATAAGAGGTCATCCATTAATTATGTCACATTTTATGAAAGGGGAAGGGAGCCTACAAAGTGTGATATTGGAAGAGAATAGGTTAACATCCATATGTGTCATCACATCTAAAATATGAAAACAATTAGGTAAGCATTGTTTGCAAGCAGTATAGTGAAGTTAATTAAAATGTATTTTTATTCAGGTGATATTTGGTATATTTTTCAACAGCATTAAGTAAAAATACGGGAGATCTTGGTGATTTTATGTTTTAGATAGCTTTCATTAAAAAGGTAAAAAACTGCCTATTGCAGCCGTTCGGAAGCAATTCCCAAATATTTAGGTATATTTTCGCCGACCATGACCTCCAGACCTCAAAACCACCCTTCGTTTAAATGTTGATTTATATATATATATATATATATATATATATATATATATATATGTATATATATATGTATATATGTATATATATATATATATATATATATATATGTATATGTATGTATATCTGATCTATGCAATACGATAGTACTCATATTTATAAACCTATTTGGATGAAACTAAGCATGTGTCTTACGCTTACCAATATCTCCACCGAGTTCGTTGACCAGCTTGGTCTGCCATCTTGTTTAAAAATGACAGCCACTAATAAATTTAAAACTAAACAATTTATACAAAAAAAAAAAAAAAAAAAATTCATAAGTGTTATGTTTTGATACAAGGATTCCAGAGTATATTTTGTTTTGCCTCTATCTTAAAAAATGGCTGAGATATAGCAGTTTGAAATTCTGGTTTGGCTGACATTTTGAAACAAAAGACAGCAGATTAAAACAATTCTGGGATTAATTTATGAGTTTTAGTGAATGGGATTTCTCGCAAATTATTATCTTTCATTGTCATAATCATTTCCCCAATCATATGCATAAAACTATATTAATATCCGTTAGCGTCAAATTCTCACCATGCTTGCCAATACTTGGCAAATTATCACCAAATTCGGCGACCAAAAATAAGTCTTCATAAATGAAGGCAACTTGGCTATATTTGACTAATTTGGGGAATTTCTTATTCAAATTCATTATTAATAAATCTTCTGTAATCGGGTTCTTTACATTTTTCTTACCGCTTTTGAGTAACATTAGCTAAAATTTTAAAACAAAGATATCGGAAAGCTACCTTTTCCTCCAGGTACAGGCCGGAAAGACTTTATTGCTTCAATAGGTAATAGGTAGTATATAACTTTTTTACATAAAATTTAAAATGTCACATCAAATATTCCCATGAAAAGAATATATATTTATAAGTAAATACTCTAAACAATTGAAAAAAAAAATTCTAAATTAAGAGTTGCAAAAAATGTGAGGCCACAACAGGAAAGGAGGTATTATTCAAGTATGCAACTTATGACATAGGGGAGGGAGGAATAAAAAACCCACAAAATTTGTGTGACATAATTAATAGATAATTCCTTATTATAAATTTCATGAGTTTATTGAAGCTTTATTTATTTATCATATTATATCCTTTGTTGCAGTAGAATAGTTTTATTGTTTATTTATTTTATTTTAGACCTCTCAACTTGAAAATTTATCTCTGCCCATATCATCAAAAGTAATGGAAGTAATTCTAGACTTCATCTATACGGATACATCCAGTAAACTTTTAGGTTTGTTACTTTTATGTTCTTAACAACTATAACTGGATTTTTTTTTTTTTTTTTTTTTTTTTTTTTTTAAGCAGCATTTCACTAGCTGATCTTTTATATTTATCATTTACATAAAAAAAAAAATTAAAAAAAAACTGTATATTTTGTTAGATTCTGAAGATCCTGAGTTTGTATGTCATGTTCTATTGATCTCTGACCAGTTGTTAATGCCAAGGTTAAAACAGCTATGTGAACTGGCCTTAGCAGAATTGAGTATGTCATTATTTTTTTTACTCTTTTTATATTTATTGGTAATTATCAAGAAATTATTTATAAGTTAATAAAATTATTATTACAATATAACTTTGATCCATCTTTCAATTTCCCATATTCATTATTTTAATGTAATGACCCCAGTACAATTGCAACAAATTCTCTGTTGACCTGCATTCATAGATTTCCCATATCCATTGTTCATTTCAAATGTCTTTGTAAGAAATGGTGGATCAACTCTATAAAAATATTTTTTTTATAAAGCAGTTGGAATGTATTTAAGATTTTTTTATTTAAATTCTCAATTAAAAATTGTTAAATGAAAATTCCTCAAAGCTGTTTTAATAAATCTATCAAATTTTTAATGATACATAAAATTATCTTTGTACTGACAAATAGTTTTCTATTTCTATTTTCATGTTAACAAAATCCCATTCAATGTTTAAAGAAATTGTTTAAATGCGACTAAATTGTTATGTATAGAGAAGAAATTGGTATCATTGTGCATTTATGACAATGGATAATTTGATAAATTATTTAATAATTTAAATATGCAACAAGAAAACAAAACATTTCCATACATCTAAGTAAATATTTTTAAAAAGGAAAATGTTTATTTATCTCACTATTTCTTAAAATCTAGTTACATTGAAAAATGCTGCTGAGTTACTTGAAATAGCATCTCTCTATAACTCTGAACAGCTAAAGACATCATGTATGCAGTTCATTTGCTTGAACCTTGCTGCTGTAATTGAAGCAAGGTAAGCTTTTTTTTTTCTATTGTTTGTAATTAGTTTTGTAATAGAATGGTGATGAATGGTAGTATGTTTGAATTTTGGTTCATTATCTATAAATGTTTTCTTTATTCTTTGGTTCTATGGTTCTTTATTCTTTGGTTTAAATTATTGTTGCTAAATTAATACATAATCCACACCTTCCAAATATTAAAAAAAATAATTATGCAAATTCATGCCTTATCTGTAAATTTAATTTAAAAACATTGTGATATTATAAAATAATATCTCTTAACGTAATGCCCTGCCCTTATGATTCTAATGCATTGTTCAAACAAGGAATGAACCTTGAATGGTAATATATGTCACTATAAAAAGTGTACGTGTAATGAGATGTTTGTTTCCAAAAGTGAAAAGAGTGGGCTCTACTTCAACAACATATTCAAATTCTCAGCAAATTTCGTTCTTTTTTTAAAAAGCTTTGTACAGTATAATGCTTATTTTCAAAATTAAGATACTGTTTTCTTTAACAAGATATTCAAATATTTTCATTATTTTTATTTTTCTACGAAAGTTAGAGCATTGAGGAAAAGACTGATATAAAATTTTTAGAACCTGATAAATCTAAAATAAGACATTCTGAGAAACTATATTTCAAACAAACAAAAAGTACTGTATCCATTCAAAAATTATACGTAAGCAAATGATAACAATAAAACAATAATTAAATTATTTTTACACATTTTTATTTAACTCAACTTGGTTTTTGTATATAATGGTAGAATCATGTAATCGGTTTTTTACTCACTTTCTGCAGGGTGGTCACAGACCTGGAAAACATGGAAATATCAGGAAATTTTGTGAACCTGGAAGTATCATGGAAATATCATGGAAATTCAAACTAAACCTGGAAATTCATTGAAACAAATATTAATTTCCATTTCGATTGCGGTAATTTGGAAGAAAAAAAAGTAATCTCAGTTCTCCGGCTCAGTCTGTGGCTGAAACCAGCTTGAACTTTATTTTTATACCAGTCTTCGGGCTCAGCCTCATGGTGAAAATTTTATGTATACAGAAATGGAAAACGAGAAAAAAAAAACTCTCGTTATTTGAGAAACAAGAATGTGTCCTAAGTTTCTTACAGTGTTTTACAATCCTTTAAATTGACAATAATGTGGTATAAAGAGAGATATTCTTTTTGATTTTGAAGTCTTCGCACAGTCACTGTTAGTAACATAAAGAAGCCCTGAGGTATTTCTCTTCTGTTTCAAGTCCTTCGTTTATTGAAAAACTGAACTAATGTCTTTCTGCTATAGTTGTACAATGATATTTTAGCAGAATAAAAATAGTGACTTTTAAAGATTTTTGCCAGTGGTTAGAAATAAAAAACAAATTTGCCATTTTAAATGATTTTCAGGAACATGAAAATTGAGGCTTTTAAATGAAAATATTAATCTTGAAACAATTTAAAAATGTTATAATGTTGTTAACAAATTTCTGCTGTGTACTTTCAATATCCGTCTTAGCCAAAAAAAAAAAATCTAAACTTATCTCTAGGATGAAAATGAATGATTGTATTTTCCTTATACAGATCTTTAATTGGTGTAACTTGATACACGAGTCATTCTCAGATAATGGGAAATTTTATGTTCTTCTCTAAAAAATATAAATTAATCAAGTCAACTATGAATGTTTGGTTTTTGTGAGCATTTGTGTTTAAGCACTCACTACATTATGTACTTTAAATATGAAAAAAAATCAATATTAAAAAAATTGTAAAGTTGTAAATGTCATTACCAAGGCTTGTCCCAAACTTCAAATTTATTAATTCAAACCCTTATTTTTAAGATTTGGAAAGCTTTAAAACAAATGCAATGATTATGTGAGTATATTTCCAGTCTCTATTTTTTACACATTTGACACTTTAGGGAAAACAGAAAACATTTCAATTAGTTATCCGGTTCTTATCTATTACCTTGTCGACCACTTTCTGTAAAAAAAAAAAAAAAAAAAAAAAAAAGAGTGCCAAAATATAATGTCAAATAAACAAATTTAAGAATGTTGCCATTCCAAACTTTTATATGTAAGAATATTAAGGAAATTAGAATTTAAAACATCACTGAAGAATAGGGTGCTTTAGAAATTTCAAATAGATTTGATTAACTTAAGACATTGCATAGCAAAAATTTACCATTCATAATGTATCGCCAATTATTCTAATCATTCTTTTGCCCAAAATCGCCTGAATGAATGAAATTTTATGTCTGGTATGTCGATATACCAAACATATGAATATACTAATATATCAACAGACCAGACATGAAATTTCATTCATTCAGATGATTTTGGATAAAAAAATATTTAGAATAATTAGCATTACATTATGAATGCTAAATTTTTGCTATGCAATGTCTTAAGTTAATCAAATCTGTTTGAAATTTTTTCAATAATTTCCTTAGATTTTCACGATTTTCTATATTATTTTATGGAACTTTGTGCATATGCTCAAAAAATATTTATATAAATAAGATAATATATGTAAGATTTTTCTTTATCATTTTTACAATTTTGAAATAATATATATTTCTTTTTAATCATATTTTTCTTTTATTTAACAGTTGTTCAGTTACTGAATTTTTTAGCATATCAGAAAGGGAAATTAAATAAAATCAGGCTAATTTGACATTCTTAAAATTTAGATTTTCTGAACTTTTAAGAAAACTTATGCTTAGAAATTTACAAATAATTTAAAATTATTAACTGTGGATTTCAAGGTGCCATATATTATGCGAAGCGAGGTGAATTGTTTTGAAAAATTGATGTTGTGGCCTCTGATCTGAAGATTTACTAGTTTTAGAATTTAAATGTAGAATTATTAAATTAAACAAAAATTTGATTTTTTTTTTTTTAGATATTGCATTTATGGATGAAACATAAATATTTTATTTTACGTATTTAATGTAGGGATGGGAAATACAGATAATTTTGGTTAACAGGTTCTTTCGTTCCGCACTTGCACAGGTAACAGGTTGCAACAACCTGTTATTTTGTAATGTATAACTAATCGCAGTGTATGCTGTCAACAGATGTTTTAATTAGAAGGCCTTTAAACATTATGTTTGAAATAATTATGAAATGTAAATATAGACACTGTTTCTTGTTGAGATGAAATCACACCATTAAAATCAGTTTATGGCTAAAAACTTAATTTTTGCAGGATTAAAAACTTACCTAGTTATGATACTTTGAATTTCATGCATTTTCAGATTTTCTGGCACTAAAAACATGTTTTTCCATTTATAATGTCTCAAACGTTGAAAATTCATAAAATCCTAAGTATCACCTATCCTAAGTAAGGCACATTAAGTTTTAGCCACAGGAGAATAAATTAATAAATTTTCACTGTTTCACTTGTTAGAACAGGGAGAAACTTTAAAAATAAAACTTATAGGACCTGGACATTGCAAAAAAAAAAAAAAAATTATTTAATTATTTTAAAAAAAAATGCTATTTTAATGTAAATTGATTTTTAATTTATGCATAACACAATTTCAAACATTTTTTGTAATTGGAACTATTCTTCTAAACTAATGGTTTAGAAATTAGCTTTTGATAAATGGTAAGAAGAGACATCTTGTATAAAAATAAAAACAGTTTTAGTAACATGATTTGTAAAAGAATGAAATTTGGCTCCTGACTATATTGCGGCCATATCTATCACTGCATATCCATAGCAAACCCCACAAGAACATGAAAATATGACTTATACACTTTTAATAAAATGCTGTTTATCATTGCAATTTATTAATGCAATACTAAAAATACATTTTTCCATTTTCGATAACAAAAACGCTGAAAATTAATTAAATTTCAGGTATCGTAACTCAGTAAGTTTTGGTCATACAAGAATGAATTTTTACTTTCTTACATGTTAGAACATGGAGGAATTTATAAGACCCAGACATTGTAAAACATTTTTAATTTCTTAACTATTTAAAAAGCAACTATTTTAACGTAAATCGATTTTTATATGATGCAAAATAAATTTGAAACAATTTTCTGCAATAGGAACTGCATCTCTAAATCTAACGGTTTAGAAATTGGCTTTTGGTAAATAATAAAAAAAAGACATGCTGTATAAAATAAAACACCGTTTTAATATCATGATTTAAAAAAAAATAAAATTGATCTACGACTTTAATGCTTATCCAAAGTGAATCCCAGAAGAACGTGGCAGTATTATTTATATACTTTTAATCACAAACAATTTATTCAAATAAATTTTCTTTACGTTTTTCAAATTATTTACAATTGCGTTAAAATTGAGTGCCCGCATAAATAATGCGATGATATTGTCTTTCTTTTATTTTACTGTAAAATGGAATCCCAGAAATATAAATGTTTTCCAGCTGTTGTTTTCTAAAAACATAGAAATGACAAAGTAATAAATAAATAAATAAATAAACATGCCCCCTCTCAAAAAAAAAAAAAAAAAATCTAGCGTCAGAATATTAATTTAAAAAAAAAAAGTCCGTGAGAAACACACCTTTTAAACATTACAATCCAAAGAAACAGCCATGTAGTCAAAAATGGCTACCGCACTAAGTTTGACAAACATGCAATGAATCAAAATTATTCTTATGTTCCCATCTTCCAATAAAAAACATGTTTTACTTTTCATTCCAAAAAAAAAAACCCATTGTCTAAAATTATTCTATGAATCTGCATAACAGACTACAATTGTTTACGTTAAATCACTACCACAGCAGTTGCAGTAAGTATTAGTAGACTCAACAGTCAACAGTAATGATAATTTTATAATGAAATAAATAACTGTGAAGCTTAAATGGTTTTGGAAATTATTTAACAGCTGTAGTGAAAGAATGTGTTATTTTTCAGCGACTGACAGACGACTGGATGATATTTGGATGCGAATTGAACTGTGATTGGTTGATTATGATATTGCTTCCCAGTTTTCTGACTCATTTCTTTGCAAGCTAACTGAAAGCTTGGAAAGACATGAAAGGAGATTTTTGATTGGTTTTGATTGTTATTGATTCTGTTTTTTTTTTTTTTTTCTTCTTTCTTTTGGCATACCATAATAGGCATTTAAAATAGGACCTTTTTTTTTCTTTTTTAATTCAAAAGTACATTTTTAGGCTCTATTTTTTTTTTTTTTTTTTTTTTTTTTTTTTTTTTTTGTGTTAATATGGAAAATAAATTTCGGAAACTTCATTTTTTTATGTAATTTTAATATTGAAAACTACTTTGTGGGTAATGCGTTACAAATTTAATAGGGACTTTCCGTTTACCTATTACTCAATAAACTTATAAGACAATAACATTCTTATTTATCCTAATACATTAAATAACGCCCATCTCTAATTTAATGATACATATAAAAAAGTTAATATAAGCAGTAACAAACTAACTTTTAATGTACATTTCATTTGTATTAGAAAAAATGTTAATGATCATTTCATAAACATTACATTAAACCTTGAAATTATAAAAAGAAAAAAAAGTAAAATTTTAAAATCAAACATTATTTTACTCTTTCGTTATTTTGGAGTTAAATCCAACAGTTCTTAAATAATTTTTCTTAATTATCATTTCGGCTTGTGGATAAATGTTTATGACATCAGTTAAAATTTATAGATTCTACTCATTGCAATATTTTTGCAGTGTTCTTCTGTTTTATTATCATGACATCATCGTTTAATGATGATATTGTTATTTTAATTAACGAAAGAACTGCAAAAATAGTAAAACATCATTAAAAATACAGAGAAAACGTCGAATTAAAAATCTTTTGATGACACAACAAACATGTGTAAACTATCCCCCCCCCCCCTATGAAACCCCTACCAATTACCCCTACCCCCTACCAATTATCCTTATTTGAAGTTCGTCTCTATTGTCATTACCGTGATATACAGTAATTTTTCATTCAGCTCTCCACTAGATGTTGTTTTGATACGACAGTATTCTTACCTTATACAGTACCACAAGATCTAACAAGCAATAATGTCTATTTTTGATTAACTATGCAAGAACTTGTAGTGTGATTTTTTTTTTTTTTAAATATAAACTTTTACTAAGTAATGACTAAAGATTAGAGTGCATTAGAGTAATGTTGTAAAAGAAATTACCTATGAAAATTTCATTTTTTTAACGCTAACCTGGAAATATCATGGAAATATCAGGGAATTTTAACATAAGATATTTGTGACCACCCTGTTTCTGATAAATTAAGAAATATAAAAATTATGTGCAAAGGTGTGTTTCAGTAGACAATATAACATTTTAATATTTTTAAAACTTAATTATAAATTAATGCATTAATTTTGACGCCACAGTTGATAAATCGACAAATATTCTTTGTGGTTACAATTATATACGAGTTACAACAACAGCAGATTTATTATGCATCAAACAACGGTCACCAAAAAAAAAAGGCTAAATGCCTGTGAAGCTGCAAATATTTTACCCACTAAAAAATAGAAAATATAAATAAAAATTATAGAGTGTAATATATTTAAAAAAATACGTTTTGATAAATTAACAGTTTCATATTATTTGAACTATGATTATACGTTGCGAATTCAAATTAGAAATCTTAAAACTATAGTTTAAATAATGCTTTTATTTTTTCTTTCCTCTTTCCATACCTTAAGGGGCTACTTCACTGACTCTCCGAGATAGAGCAGCTAATGTTATTTCAATGGGAGAAATTTAGAAGTGTCATCTTTTCGCATTTTGCTCGAATTTAGTAATTTTTGTAACTTTCAAAACCTGTACATTTAAATTATGCATGCTCCTTTCAAATTTTATTTTATTTTTTTAATTTTAATGTGATATAAGTGCGTTACTTTAGGATTATTAAAGATTCATGTTTAGTGTCTTATTGCGAAAAATCTGTTTGACATTTAAAAATTTGGTAATGACACAATTGTGATATGAAATCTCACAATGTTTAAATCATGTTATATTTTTATTTCTTTCGGCCTTTCACGTCGATATTATTTGGATTCAATTCCGTATTTATTTTTACGTGAGTGTTTTGCATCGGGCTTTAATCGACGTTTTCCTTCGCTCTCTTCCGATGCTTTCTCTCTGCCATCTACTCGTATTGTGATGACGTCATCGAAGCGCCATCTTTCCCCCTCTTGTGACGTACGCATCAGGTAGCTGTGAAAGGAGGCTCATTTTTCGAAGGCGTGGTTATTTGCCGATTGCTGGCGCAAATTGAAATAAATGTTTTTAAATGAATTGTTCAGATTTGTTAATTAAGATATTGTCTAATTTTTAAAATTCTCTAATAGATTTAAAACTTGTTGTCCAGATACTTTTGGTGTCCCCGTTTCTTACTATAAATTAAAAATTTCGTTAATTTTAAATCAGAATCTGTTTTGTTGATGAACTGTCATGATGTAGTTTTCGTTTCAAAAAGATCGCGGGCCCTGCCTGCCTGCGGCCGACAATGCGTGGTCCGGTGAAATTCTACGACGATGTCTCCCTGTCTGAATTTATTGCCTGATGGCGCGTAAAAGTTTTAATTGAAATTATCATCTTTAAAATCTGGATTAATGCTGCATTTTAATTTTTAAAGACCTTTCTTCGAGTGGAAAAGATCATTTTTATCGGCCAACGTTTTTATTAAAATAAAAAGGTGACCAACAGATGAAGGCCTCTTTCTTCTCTAAAAAAAAAAAAGCGAATAAAGATATTTGATTATATCGTTAACAAGGCTCCTCTTCATTTGTTTTCAGCTGACACCATTCAAGTAAGAAGTTTCTTTTCCTTTTATTTTATACCACTGCTTTGACCAAAAAGAACGCTAAGGGGTCTAGCAAATACGACGCAATATTTTAAATAAAGAACTTCATAACTATTTAATAATATATAACTACACCTTCATCTACATCAAATAATGTTATTTATACCACAATTGGGGCCTGAAAAGGCAGTGGTTTTGAAAGAAAATTTGAATTGATTTAAAGAAAAACGAAATATTTTAGAACTTTTTGTTCTCAGAATAACTTTTTGAAAATTTTTATGATGTGTTTAATAGAATTCAAGATTTGTTCTTTTAATGAATTTTAAAGACGATTCTTTAAAGAAATATGGAATGATCTATTTAAGAATTTTTGTGTAACGACATATGAAAATATTTTAATATTGGAAGTTCTTGTTCTCAAAAATTTCTTGAATTGATTTTTGCTACTTTGCTTGAAAAATTAAATTTCATAATTCTAGAATGAATTTATTCTTTTCCATCTTGAAGAAAAATAATATATTTTGCTAAATTTGCCATATTTTTTTGGAATAATCATTTAAATTGAAATGAATTTCCTTTGAAGAATAATTATATTTTTGATGATGCATACTTATCATTCCATTTAAATAGTTCTACATATTCTTTTTTTGTAATAAATTATTGTAGAATATAATATTTTTCAAGAATTTTTAGTTGGTATATCTATATTTTTGAAATGAATTATGTATTCTTTTTAAGAAAATTTTTATGATTTTGAAATAATGAAATTGTTCTCAAAAACATATTTCATATTTTAAGAGGCTATGACTTTGGGTTTTTAAATTAAAAAAAAAAAAAATTATGGCACTATTGCAACAAATTTACAAATTATATATATTATATTTTAGAAGATTAAATTTTATAAGAAGCATTATTTTTGAAATTATGATTATTGATGCTGAGAAATTTTATTCTTATTATGTCATACTTATTTATTATGGTCACATTTTCTTTCTGAAGCAAAAATTCTTCCCAGAAGTTAGTAGTTGTAAATATCCTACATAACATTCTTGCAGATTTCTATGCTTCAATTCTACAAATTTCAAATTAAGACATTTTTTTAACAATAGTTTTAATGTGAATGGTTTGTTCATAGATTTATTCTTATGCCATCTAAACTGTGATGTTAATAATCATACAGTTTGGCTTAGTGCAAAGTCTGATGAAGTCTACAAATTAAGAATATATGCATTTAAGAATATTTTCACAACTGTTCTCATGTTGTTTGTAAAGGAACTCTCAGCTGACAAAATATTATATTTGAAAAATTCATGTTGCTTCATTTTGTTTAAAAATATTCCTATGGCAAGTTGTAATTGTGGAATTAGACCTTTTCACTTCACTATATGTGCAGGCTGTGACAGTTTTCATCAACCAGCATTCTCATGTTGCTCTCAGAAAAGAAATGAAAGCAACATTATTTTTTTCTACTCTTGAGAAGAAGTAGGCATAGGGCTACTTCATTCCTGTTACAGTTATATTCAAGAAATTCTTTGACATCATCTATAAAAACAATAATAATAAATAAATAAAAGATTGTTTCTCTATATGCTGCTCTATCTTCCAGCATCGTAAAAATTACTTAAATTAAAAAAAATAAAGAAATTTCTATGCTTCATTTTCAACAGTTCCTTACCTGATGAAGTTGGCCATTCAGTGATGAGTTGTATCCATTTGTGCTAACCGCTTCTCTAATATTTTCCTTGTTTTACAGTGAAAAATAATTATACTACACTTACCTGCCTAAATAACTGTTTTAGAACAATAACTTTAAAACTTATGCTTCATTTTCAACTTTAAAGTAACTATTGAAGAAGAGTCATGTCATGTATGTGTATACTATCCTTACAATGTCGGATTCGCTTCAATATCTTTGATGTTTGTGTTGAAAGCTAAAATAAGATTTACAATAATCTTAAGTATTTTTCTCAATTAATAGCTGTTTCTTGACCTGATTATAGAAGTTTAGTTAGTTGGCCTTTTCCTTTGGTGAGTTGTGCATTATCCTTACGAAATGGATTGGTTGACATATCTACTCCTAAAAATCAGTGTTGCTATTTTTGCTTTATATTTTCAAAATCAAGAAAATTCTTATTTATTATGAAATATTATAAAAAAAAAAGTTACTTTCAATAGTGATTTTGTATGATGCATTTTCTTATGTTTACCTGTGATTTCAAGAGTTGCTATTTTGATACAGGAATTCTCAAGATCAATTTATTTTATTGGGCAAATTTCCCATTTTTCAAATATTATATTGTGTCTTTATGTTTTCATTTGTGAATATACCCAAAGTCTCTAAATTTTATTTTGTCATATGCCTCATATTTTTATACAAGAAATAACTAATTGAATTCTGAAGAATTATTATTATTAATGAAGAAATTTGAAGATTTTAAGTGCCAAGTTAATTTATATACAAGATTATATAAAAAGAAAAGAAAAGCACAGTTCTTAGTACTATTTAACAGCGCCTTTTAATATATAGAAGTGTTCCATGGTGAATCTTCAAAATTTACTAAGAAATTTAAAGAAAAAGTGCTCTTTTTGAATTCATCAATTTTGTCGTCTCAAATTTCTATGTGACTTTCTTCTGTTCCTGATTATGTCGATAAATTTCCCTATTGTGTCTTAAGCCTTATGTGATGGTGAATCTAGTGTTCCCCAAGTCACTAAGTGTATCTACAAAAAGAGAAAAAGAAGTGTGTCATAGTGCTTCAGTGCTAAATATTCCCAATTGTGTCGTCATTTCTTAAAAATTATGGTGCGTCATCATAAGTGATTATGGCCAAATTGCTGTGATTTGAGTGCCATCGTGTCCACCAGTGTGCCATAAATCTGCAAAAGTTATTCTGCAAACATTTTTACTAGCAGATAATATATTTTAAAGGAGATGTAGTGTGTTACTTGTTAAAAACTAATTTATTAACTATAACTATCACATCTTACTATTTGTAAGTGGCCGAACGATACTCATCCCTCATCTGTAATAATTTTTTTACAGCAATAGTTATATTCTTAGCTTCAATATTATTGTCAGGTGTACACAATTGCCAATGGTTTTGGAGATCGCCATTGTCTCTTTTGTAGATTTGATTGTTTTATTTTACATTTGTTTGATTTACTGATAATTTGCTGATGGTTGTGTACCAGAGCTATTAGTGTATTTTTGTGAATTATAACAAATGTATATTTATATTTTGATTTTGCTTAATTTGCACGACTGCTGATAGTTTCTATGGCTAGCATTATTAGCACTTATGTGAGTTATGTAGATTCAAATTAGCATTTTACAATAGCCAATTTTTTTTGTTCTCAATAACAATATATATGTATATTTCTGGATGATAATTATGGCCATTACAAAAGGTGCACTGTGTTTTTATTTTCTTCCCATGAAAGTGTCATTTTTTAACTTGTCTTTTTTAATGAAGACTAAAGGTTAAATTTTTTGTGGGGATCCCCACCCAACCAAATACCCACTGATTCATAAAAACCATGATTTATCTATGAGTTTATCTTTATACATATTTAAAATGGTATTAAGTGATGTCTCGTATTTTAATGAATGGTATATATTTTGAAAATTCTTACTGAGTAAATAATCCAGTATTTTCAGAGAAATATTTATATTGGTGTTTGTTGATATTACTTTTGCAACACATATTTTCAGTTGTAATGAGAAAAGTGGTAAGAGTATATGTTTCAGCATTAAAACACCTAATTTATTTAGACATGTCTCTCTTATATATATATATATATATATATATAGTTGCAACTACCATAACTATCTGTGTTTTAGGTATGAGTGGTCATTTAGTGCACGATTTGGCTACTTATTCATGTAGAGTACAGCTGGTTATTTCAAGTCAATTACGTATTTAGTACTAAATAAAATAAAATTACAAAAACAAATTTAATATGGTATTATGAAAATTGTACTAAAGATATTTTTAAGTATGGCCAATTTTTATTTAGAGTAAGTGAAAATAAATGCTCTATTGTAAGTCCTAGGCGGTTGATCAAATACTGAAGGTATGTTGATCTTTGTTGCTTGTAAAGTGCAACTTCTATTTTTAATGGTACCAATTTAAATATTTGATAATGAGCTCATTTTATATATCTCATTTTATATATGCTAATTCTGATGTTTGTTTAGCATTTGTATTTAAGTATTTTGATGATGAATTTGATGAGATCAGACTAGAAGAAATTGCCATAAATAAGAAGATTTGGCATTTTTATATGTATACTATTGAATATACTATGTATACTTTTGATGTATTTCTTTTTCTTCTCCCTTCCAGTTTGGTCACCACTATTAATTTTAATTGCAGCAGTTTAACGTTTGGCTTTACTTTAATATTTTAATTTTTTTTCTCTGTGTTTGGTGTGCAAAAATTTTGTCATCCCCTTTCTGTAAAAGGTTTTTATTTCATTTTACCTTTTACATCACTTGTTCTGCCAAAATTTTAATCGGTAAATGGGGGTATTGTGATATGAAATCTCACAATGTTTAAATCATGTTATATTTTTATTTCTTTCGGCCTTTCACGTCGATATTATTTGGATTCAATTCCGTATTTATTTTTACGTGAGTGTTTTGCATCGGGCTTTAATCGGCGTTTTCCTTCGCTCTCTTCCGATGCTTTCTCTCTGCCATCTACTCGTATAGTGATGACGTCATCGAAGCGCCGTCTTTCCCCCTCTTGTGACGTACGCATCAGGTAGCTGTGAAAGGAGGCTCATTTTTCGAAGGCGTGGTTATTTGCCGATTGCTGGCGCAAATTGAAATAAATGTTTTTAAATGAATTGTTCAGATTTGTTAATTAAGATATTGTCTAATTTTTAAAATTCTCTAATAGATTTAAAACTTGTCGTCCAGATACTTTTGGTGTCCCCGTTTCTTACTATAAATTAAAAATTTCGTTAATTTTAAATCAGAATCTGTTTTGTTGTTGAACTGTCATGATGTAGTTTTCGTTTCAAAAAGATCGCGGGCCCTGCCTGCCTGCGGCCGACAATGCGTGGTCCGGCGAAATTCTACGACGATGTCTCCCTGTCTGAATTTATTGCCTGATGGCGCGTAAAAGTTTTAATTGAAATTATCATCTTTAAAATCTGGATTAATGCTGCATTTTAATTTTTAAAGACCTTTCTTCGAGTGGAAAAGATCATTTTTATCGGCCAACGTTTTTATTAAAATAAAAAGGTGACCAACGGATAAAGGCCTCTTTCTTCTCTAAAAAAAAAAAAAGCGAATAAAGATATTTGATTATATCGTTAACAAGGCTCCTCTTCATTTGTTTTCAGCTGACACCATTCAAGTAAGAAGTTTCTTTTCCTTTTATTTTATACCACTGCTTTGACCAAAAAGAACGCTAAGGGGTCTAGCAAATACGACGCAATATTTT
The DNA here is from genome assembly GCA_963931845.1 of Maratus michaelseni. NCBI lineage: Eukaryota > Metazoa > Arthropoda > Arachnida > Araneae > Salticidae > Maratus > Maratus michaelseni. The sequence continues at coordinate 217,830,443 of OZ007588.1, forward strand.
AAATAAAGAACTTCATAACTATTTAATAATATATAACTACACCTTCATCTACATCAAATAATGTTATTTATACCACAACAATCGTAGCCTGATTATTTAGCTTTCCAAAAATGCTTTTTATTTTGCTTTAAAAAAATTTTAAATCGATGCTACAATTCTAAAAAAATGATACTGTCTTTTTCAAAACAGTCGAAACTAGTAAAACGTCCGCCCCATATAAGGTGCCTCCTTAGCTTTCGGGGAACTCAGCAGGGGTTTGAACGGGGAAAATCTTCATGGAGCGATAAGAAAGACCACCTAATGTGTGAAATTTTGCCTTTGGCTATCTTTATGGAACTTGTAGGAAGCTGCAAATTTCATTTTGAGAACAGAGAAGAAAGCTTCAAAAATAGTCTTTTGAATGATGTAAATAGATGCTGATTATTTATGTTACTTGGCATCATAAAGATTTTTTAAAAACATTATTGATTTGGGATTGATAGATTTTTTCACCTCTCACCTCTGAAGTTTAATACCCGATAATTTTTTTAATTACCTACAATAGCAAAATGAAAAAGCACTTATTTGCTAAAGAAAAATACTAGAACTATCATTTATTCACCCTTTCTCGGGAAAAAACAAATATACAGTGGCAAGTGTCATTAAACATGAATAGATAGATATATCCAGCGAATAAATACATTCGTATTTAAATTTTCTATAGTACCTTTTTTCTGTTATTTCACATAATTAGTTTTAACGTTTCTTTCGAAAATATTAAATATTTATGCTGTAAACTAAAAGACAACTATTGTATATCTTCATATAGCTTCATAAATGAGTGTGTCAGTACACAATTTTTTGTCAGACGTATATTTTGTTTAAAGCTATTTTCAAATCCAGAGGACTTACTTTCTGACACATTTCAGAATTCATTTTTCTTCGGAAACACATGAAATTGGCAGGTGTTCTTATTCAGAAACTATGCAATCGAATAGCGTTTTCCATTTTTTTGGTAAAGGCAAAAGATCTTTCAGAAAATACTATCGAATTCGGCGTTTTGAACGGATTTCCGCACGCGACAGGCCGGGAAAGAAGAAAACCCTGTCTTTAGATGACAAAAATCGCTTATAAATCAATAAGTAACTTATTTATTAAAACATAGAAAGCGTATTCGATTTCAAATCGTTTTAATAGTCAGGCCTGCCAATTTACGTTTAAAAGAAAGTTTCGCGTTTGTAAAAGCTATATTTCAAAGAATATCAACAAAGGAAAATTCAAGTGAATCGCAGGATTTTTACGCGAAATTTTATTAACAAAATAGCTAATTTTCAGGGGATTTTATTTTTTAAAATTTTTTTTTTAATGAAATAGATGAGAATTTATTTTAACTACTAAAGAAACATTACCAAATCGGTTTCCAAATGAAAATAATAAAAACGTTGAATGTGTGGAATATAGGTCACATAAGAGGAATTTACATTTGTATAAGCATATTTTATACATGAAATTTTATTCAATTTCAGCAACATATGATATTTAGCGGTTGAGATATAAGTTATTTTTTTAAGGATAGGATAAAATCTCTTGTACAAAGTTATAGTTATTCTAATGAAATTAAAATAGTAAATATATTCAGACATTATACTCAAGAAATGAAATAGCACAATTACTGGAAATTGAGGATATATAATTAAAGCGACAACGGAGGGTTCAGGGGGGTTCCGCCCCCCTGAAGTAATGTATTGTTATTCTGAAAAAATACAGTAATAAATAGTTTATCCTATCATTGCATAACATTGTGTTTAATGCGATACTTTTAAAATTTCCGGAACTTTCGATAAATTCTACATTCTTATAAATGTATAAATAACTTTAAAAAATTGAATTTTAGGATATCAAATATTATGCAGATAATATTAAAAATTAGTGAGATCAATGAACAATGATTTGTGGAGCTGACGTTGAGGCCTCTGATCTGTAGATTTACTAGTTATTATTATTATTATTATTATTATTTTGTTGTTTTTTTTTCTTTTTGGAAATAAATGATGAGGGAGGTTTGGGAAGGGGAGGGGGGGGGGGATATATATTTTTTTTCTGGCGACTAGATTTTGTTGCTGGGTACCAAATTTGATCAAATTTGTAAAACCCTGATGTGTGTATATATATGTGTGTGTGTGTGTATGATTAAAATGAAATCCCATTACGTGAAAATCAAAGGAAAATATATTGTAAAAATTAAAAACAATAAAATGAAAGTGTAAAATGAAAAACTATGAATATCTTAAAATTCATCAGAGGAGTTTCATAAGAATAATTTATTGTAAACATATGTTAATTCATCGAATATTGTCAAGCATAAAAATGACAATATTAAGCTCCTTATAACATATCGGAAAAACCCTGAGATGTGAAAAGAATAAGACATCCACTATATATATATATATATATATATATATATATATATATATAACCATAAATGAAACATTATCATAACACCAACTTAAACCATGAAATAATTAAGTATGAAATAATTAGTTGACAATGAAAGATTCCCTAACACACTTAATATGGAATCAAAAAACATTTAAAGAATAAGAAATTAAATAAAAATTTAATCAATGGAATAAATGAATTAAATGAAATGAAATTTGTGGAATTTTGACAGAATTATCAAGTCCCAATTGCCTAAATACCACAAATAAAATGAGATGTTTCATCTTCATATTAGCCATATATATATATGCATTATATTGTAATTATCGATTTATCTACTATCGATTATTTAAGTGGTTTAATGGTTATTATTTACAAAAGTTTTATTATATATATATATATCATTTGATTTTGTAATCTAAGTAATGCATTTGAATGTAAACAGAGTTACTGAATAATTCTTTTTATTTATTGTTTTGGTTTTGAAAATCTCAGAATTGTAAAGGAAATTAATTTTTAATATAAAAATATTTGCATTTTGATAATCTTTTAAATTACAAAAATTCTTTCAGTGTATATTATTTTAAGTACTGTTTGCAAGTCTAAAGATGTTTTATTTCTTTTATATGAAGAAAGTGTCAATTCTTAGAATTTACTAATAATATTTTAAATAGTCTAATTTGATTTTGAAAAGAGTGTAAGTATGCTTTTGTGCGCGCAAATTGTGCAAATAAAATTTGTAGTATCTTTATATCACTCGTATATGTTTTATATTACGTATATATCATTGAAATCATTAATAAACAGGGTATTTATTCTCTTTTGTGTCATGTAATCGTTAGTGTAGTATATGAACAATCAATAAAATAGTTTTGATAATCACAATTTGCGTATTTTTGTTTATGTATATATGATTATTTACATTTTTTTGATGAGCTTGAAATTTCATACTTTTTCAATAAAATTCAGTGTTGAACAAATTTTTTTCTTTGTTATTCTATATTAGTATTTCTATTTATTCTATTTTACATTTATTCTGTTCACGGAAATTTATTTAAGTTTTCATGTCGAAGAAAAGTTATTAAAAAGATTATATTAGTGAATATTTTTGAGGAAATTTGTTAATTAACATATCACTTTTGATATGATTTTTATTTGATTGAAATAATCTAAAAATCAACATAAATTATGTTTCTATTCCAAAACCCTTCACATCTTTGAAAACAAATTGAAGTTATGTGATATTTAAAAGAGAAATTAAAACGTGGTGGAGAATAAAGGTTCAAAAATGAAGAAAATAAGTAGAAAAAAAAAACCTTTAACCATCATATATGTATTGTATTTTTATTTTGCAGTGCTACACTTTTAGTAGCTGTAGATCTATCAACAATATCAAAATGTTTATCATGCTTCAAAGACTATAAATAAAGGGACTATAAACAAAGACTATAAAAATAATTATACTATTCTTTAACACTTTATGTCCCAACAGTACTTTAAAGTATCATTGAAAAAAACTTGTTATAAAATTCATTTAATACATCGACTAGTAGTAATACAGTATACAATGAGTTAAAGATACTTTCCCTTATCTTGTTCCAAAAGCATTGTTGATTGCACAAAACAAAAATATATTTAAAAGGATGATTTCTCTTTCATTTGCATCTTTTCAGCTTTCTTGATGCTGGAAGATGGTGAGTTAAAAGTTTCAGTTCTGAAAATTTTTTGTATTTCTATTCTAATATTTGTACATTTCCTAGTTCTATAAATTAAAAAAAAATATTTTTTTATTGAAAAATTTGAATGGAGATATAAATATTGCACGTAAGTCCTACACATTCAGCTTTGGTTTATTAATTTTAATTTGCAAAATCCTTCTAAAATTGATAAAATGATTATGTAAATCCTCTAACATGGCTTCAAAAATTCACGAAAAATACTTTAGAAGATGAAATTTTCATGAATTCATATTTTGGGACATAAAGTATTAAAAATAGTTTCAAATCATCATTATTCTACGAATATCTGTACTTTTTACAAAGATTGTTGCCAACGGCTGATCCAAGGAAGTGGTCATGGGTTCATGACCGCCCCCCTGAACAAAGAAAACTTCTAAAGAATATTTTTTAAATATATATTAAAATCTTTTAAATTTTCCCCTTGCTCAACTAAGAGAATCTTTCCGACTGTCTGAAGCTCTACTCCAATCCAAATTAGGCATTTTCTGAAAGATCCATGAAATCATTTTTAATACCAGATGCAAGACAATTACAAGTGCACGTATTCAGAACAAATATAATTGAATAGCGTTTTCCATTTTTCGATAAAGGCAAAGAAACTTTCGGGGAAATATCCGTAAAATAGGTGTTTTAATCTGAATTTCAGGCCACATCAGCCAATTGCTTCCTCATGACAGCATTTCTGTAACTGCCAAGTCTTAAAAAAAATTGTCTTAAAATGCTCATTTTAGGGATGATTCTGTGCCTTTATAAAAAAATGGGAAATTCTTCAAATTCTTGGTATCGCAATAAAATGTGTAAATTTTATATTTTTACTAAGGAAAGTGACTTTCTAAAAGTTTCAGAAAAGTAGCCATTTTGGATATGGCAACTGCCAGCCTTTAATATAAAAGTTGCTTATTAAAAGATGTGATCCCCCCCCCCCCCTCCCCTCAAAAAAAAAAGGAGCTATGTCTTCCCGTCTAATTGCAGGGCTGGATCCACCTTTGGTTGTTGCGTCGGGACACATTTTACTGATTTTTGCATGGATCGAGCCTTAAAGTTAGTGAAAAATTACGCATTTCAAACAAACATCACAAATGCTCGCTCACACATCCATATACATAATAAATGTTCTTAAAAATGTGGCAAACACATCAGCACTAAAAACTTAGTAATTTCTGAATTACAGTGAATGAAAAAATACGAAAAGAATACATGAAAAATATATTATTATTAATATCTGAAAAAGAATGTTTGAACTATTACTTTTTCATATGGAGTGAATGTTTAAAAGAGGAAATAAAACTTCTAATTTTATTGTTTCATTACATTATTTAAAGCTGTTTAAAAAAAAAAGAAATACGAAAACTCATGCATCAAGGCATCAAGATAGGTTATATAAAACTTTCCAACACTTCCAATATACTTTAACAAATCTTTACCGTTTAATAAGATGAAAGATGATGTCTACGTAAATAAATTGGAATAAGCATAACATATTTAAAAACCCAATTTCAGGAATTACCAACAACATTAAAAAAATATTCGAATTCTTTCGTGCATTCCTGTATATGATAAATAGATTTGTATATGTAATGCACGAGCGGGGAAGACCGAGCTATGCTCGGTAAAAATTAGCTTTGAGTTTAAATATCATGAACCATGACCAAAATGATCCACTAATCAAATTTTTCCGAACATGTGACCAAAAGCCAATTGTCTTCTCGTGCGCGAAACTCTCAGGATATAAAAAAATTCAGTCAAAATGTTCTGAGCCGTTATTTAGATACAATTAGCTTGACCCTGACCCATGGTGACCTACTAATCGAAAATTCTCGAACATGTGACCTAGCCCAATGGTTTTCTGGTGCCCCAAAACGGTAAAATACAAAATTTCGTCAAAATCGGTAGAGCCATTTTTAAAATAAAGTTTGCATATATATATATATATATAACCACACACAAGATTTCCTCGTATTAGAATATATATGATAGAATGATAAAATTTTGTTTAGTTTGTAAACACATAGCGCAGTTTAAAATCCCCCTTCTGAAATTTCCGTCAATAAACGAAAATGCGATCAAGATATTTTGTGCTGTCTTGTGTATGATCTGTAGAATTTATACACACCAAGTAATAGACAAAAAATTAGTTAAATTTAAAATAGTGCACCGCAACTGAAAACGCACTTCCAGCAATTATTGTTAACAGACAGAACTTTAACAGAATTTTTTTGTGTGTCCCTGTAAATGAACAATGAATGATATGCACACAGCAATCTATAGTAAGAAAGTCCCATGTAATGCAACTCTCAGTGATATACATCAATTTCAGTATATTTGAAATAGTATAACATCATTTAAATAATACGCAAAGAATTTTTCTCTATAGACCGTAATATAACAGAACTCTTTTGAGTGTCCCTTTAAAGTAACTATAAGCGTGACACACTTCATTTTCAATGCCGAACATGCCATAGTGAACATCAATAACATATATCAATTGCGGGACAATCTGAGTATATTTACGTGAGTTAGAGCACGGACAGACAGATAGACAAACCGAATTCATAAACACTTTTCAACTATTAGGAAAGTGTTAAAAATAAAGAACAGAGACTCGCTCAACAGTGTGAATCTTTGCTGACATTATTACTCAATCACTTTGGAATCAAATATCGTTTTTTTTACATTTTTATTTTAATATAATTTGATTTATAAAAGAATGACTACTCGAATACAATTTTTTCCTGTTGTGTATAAAATCAATACAAAACGCCATCTTTGCCATCGTTTTCCAAATAATGTTTTGCCTTCATAGGGAAAAAAAAATAGCATCTGAATATCTGTAAATAATTTTGTGCATTTAAAAATATATATAATTGATTTTAAGAATGTGTTAGAAAATAAAGTTTAGAGCCCAGCGGAACTATCTGAGAGAGTGTGATTGGAAACCTATCTCCTGTTTGCTAATCACTTTTCTCGCTGTGGGATATCACTCTCCCTTACTATCCGCCTGAGGCAAAGAGGGTCTTGTTTTACGTTGTGGGATGACCTTTCTGTTTGTCAATCGCAAGCTTAGTAAATATCATTAGACTTTAAAAGTGTCAATCTTAGTCACAGCATACGCCTTACAGATGGCAACGGTTTTTCTTTTTTAGGCTATTTCGATCTTTCAACTGAGTGAAGTAGCCTCTTAAAATAGAAATAAAGCAAAGATTATACATTTATTTTAATAAATTTACTATCTCGCATTTTCTACCAAGCATAAAAAAAAGTGGTGAATTTTTCGTGATCGGGTTCGGTGGCCATTCCAAATTATAGTATTATATTGGACATTTTTTGGAAAAATCAAGAATTGCAAACATAGAATGAGGCGTGATTATCATGATAAACATTAGATGCTTACAAAAAATGTGTATTTAAAAAAATATTTTTTATTTAATACTTATTTTTAAGTAAGCACATAAAAAGAGAAAGTAAAAGACAATAGTGATAAATTTACTCATGTATGTTGCAATATTTTTTTTTTGATCAGTGAATACACAATTATTATCGTCAGTAGTTAATTTAAAGTTTTTATTCAATAAATCAGTATTAAATAAAGAATTTTTCTTTGTTTTGTTTTCTGCATTATTGCTCAAGATTTCGTTTTCTCATAATTTGAGTAAATTTTTTATCCACAATATAACCTGCATAACACGAAATTATATTTATACCAAAACAAATTATTAATCATTAAAACGAATTAAGAAAGTAATGCATTTTAAGAACTATATAAATGTGATTTTACTTAAGATTTCTTTTGTAATAAAACTATCATTCTTTTTTCTTTTAATTAAATCGCAGTAAGTGAAAAATATATGTGCCTTTTAGCTTTAGCTTTCTGTATTTTTACCCACATGAAATGCAGTTTTTCTACCCTAAAAGTAAATTTGAAAAAATAATAATAATAACTATTTTCGAAAGACATAATTTTGTATTTTTCGAATCCAACCAACTTCAGCACTTTTCTAAATGAAAATTAATGCAAATGTCTAAATTAATAGTGCATTATATTTAGATATGTTAAAATAATCTTTTGACTTTAATTTTTGTTTTTGTATAAATGAGTCTTTAAAAGATGTTTATAGTGAATAGAAAGCAATGTAAAACAGCCTGTCTACACTTCCTTGACTCTAAGCAGAATCTGCGTTTCATGTGCAGTGACGTCAAACCAATCCCGTCGTGTTTTCAAATCACGTGGGTCTTTTTTTTCTTTTAACGGAGTTTAAAACTCTAATAACTAGTTATTTTAAATTATTTTTGCATTTCCGAGTTAAGTTTTGAGGAATTTAAAGTCGTCTTCATCAATTAAACATAAAAGAAGGCATAATCTAAAGTGAGTGCAACTTCCCCATTCACGCCTTAAAGCAGGTTAAACACTTTTATTTATTGTTATATCTACTATTTTATTGTTGTATTATATTACTAGCTGATCCACCCGGCATTGCCCAGTCCCATCTAAAAATAGTACAAAACACGGAAACCCTCTAAAAATCGCTGCACAAAACCGTTCCTCTGGTAACCCTTTCGTCTGTTGGAAAATAAATAGAAAGATGGACAATGAAGCGGAAGTAAATTCAACACGACCTCCTCAAATGTCTGGGTTTTGATTCAAAGCTTGTCAGTTTTTGGTCAAAATTAAGTTACCGTCTAATTTTCACAAAATTTGCATTTTCCGAATCAGAAAAATAACCTACGTATATACTGTTGAGTTTTGAATGGATACATCCAATGGTTTTCTTAATATTTGAGGATGAGCGAAAATGAGAATATTTTGTTGACTGGGATTATCAAATCAGTAATTTTTTTTTTTCAGTTCTGATAAAAATAGATATTTTCGGCACACACATAGGAAAATCTTTTAGTTCCACTGCCAGGGGACACATTCTGTTCTAAACAAACCTCTTTCTGAATGAAACTCCAAGGGCCATAGAACCCGAACAAATAAATTACTCTCCCCTAGAGATTAATATTCAGAAATGGTGGTAACCAAGGACTGAAAAAATTATACCTTTACAGGTTTATTTAGTACCTGTGGGACCTGGGAAGAATGTTACAAAAGATTTCGTTTGAATCGGACCAATATTAAAAAAGTTCTGATTTGGGGAGCAGGGGCTAAGAGGGGAGTTTTGATCAGAGCATTAACGTGATATTTAAATGATTTAAATGACTTTTATGACCGGACCCCCACCCACAGACACTGAAAATTAAACCAAAGACCTTTAACATTAACAATATCATTAGCTTTTGAAGCAGAAGCAAAAAGGCACTTTTTTGGTTTGACACACATAAATACAGTAAGTTATCATTGCCAATTTCCGAAATCAAATACACAAATGACATCATATACATGAAAAACTCTAAGAATCCCTGTTCAAATTTGGAATAATTTTATTGAAAAGAGGACAAAATCTATTTATATATTTCTCTTATGTAGCGCTAAAATAAGCCTGAATTTGTAGCTTGCCATGTAGCAACAACCACAGTAACATAAAATTAATTTGCTTTATTACATTCCACCAATCATAAGCGTGATTTCACCACTGAAACTTACATCATATTTAAAAGAGAAATTTCTATGGTTTTCATAAAATGTAAACATATCAAAATGATTCCGTGTGAATAGAATAACAGTAAATAATCTATCATAGTAAGTAATATGTAAAGCAAACTGTTTCCGATGAAGAAAATGACATCATTCGAAAAACAAAAGATGTATCTTCATTTATGAATATATTTTAGTATAACTTTTTCAGTGATGACGTCATATTTAATGATGCTTATTCCTGCAGCTAAATAGACTGAACTCTTGCTAATTATTTAAATATCCCTAGTATGCACAAAATAAAATATTTCTGAAAATTATATAATTTCCAATTAAATATAATAAATATTTAATGAAACTCAGGAATTTTAGAAAACAATTTCTTAAATGATGCTGTAATCTCGGCAGGGATAAATGGTTCTGATGGTGAAAATGATGTCAAATTTGAAAGAAAGGGTGCATTCTCATATAGGCGCCAAAAGTGTGATGGCACACGGTAGAATTGTTTGAAACAAACAACAGATTTCTGAGTAGGTTTTCCATTGTGTAAAGGAGTTACCTGCAGGAAAAGCGTAGCAACAGCCAATAAATGCATACCAACGGTTTGATAGGAACTCCCAATGATGTCATGACCTTTACAGTCTATATAAAGCTAAAATATTTTAGTTTACATTTTTGTCAAAATGACATCATATTCACTGGCCTTTGGTTTTAATTGAGCAAATCCAAATTCAGAGCAGGATCTCTTTTTAAATACAGCAACAGTTCAAAAACAACAGCGGAACATTAGACAATGATTGTTGATTTATAGTCAACTATCTTGCTATCATGTAGTGTTTTTCAAAATGATTTTAAGCCATGCTGTATAATATTATAGGCTCAATGGACGAAGTTTTAAATTAATTGTGTTTCCAAGGTAACTTTTTCAGTTAATTATTTTAAATTTCATAATGTTAAAATGATTTATGCCCATTGGTAGCACCAACTACATGCATTTTTAATTGTGTTTTAAACAAAGTTTTCAATCGCTTTTTTTACATTAAAATAATTTGCAAATTCCATATGTTAAAATGATTTATGATAGTTAATCATTCTGGCTAGAGTTACTGCAAAAAGTGGCGAGTGAGTGAAGTGAGCTGTGACCACGTAGCGTTCCCAATGTGAATTGCGTTGCAATGCATGGGGGTTGGTGAGCGTTAGTGAACTGGGGGTGGAACCCCCTAGTTTACTATATTGGGCTAAAAGATTTAAATTGGATTCATTTTAATAATGTTAAAAAAAAAAAAATGTTGCAAAATATGAAAAAAAAACGTTAAAAAATGCATAACATTTAAAAAAAAAAAAAATCTAAATTAGGATAATTAATAACCCTCCCTCCCTTCCCTTTTAAAAACATAATTTTTTATCTTTAAAGAATTATCAACCCTCTCCAAGCTAAAAAGAGAAGAAGAAAAATGATGATTTTGGACATAATTGAGGCCGAAATGGAAGCAACAAATGAACCAATCAAGCATCCTGGGGAGACTTTCGTAGTGGCAAAGGAAAAAAATTGACAAAAATTCAAAAATCGCTGTACAATTTCTGAATAAACTTGATTGAAAAGAGGACAAAATTTTCTATATTGGGCTAAAAGATTCTAACTGGATTCCTGTTACTAATTTGGAAAAATCGCAGCAAAACGTGAAAAATACTAAAAATCACATAAGAGATTAAATTTTAAAAAGTCTGAATCGGGCTTCGAGGTGCAAAACTACGTACATAGAAGTACCTTCTTACCAGATTTTGTAGTTCTACGTGCAGTTCTTCAGAACGCAGTCCACAAACTTCTTTCTTTATTATAGTTAAAGATTTATGCATGTTATATTCTTCATATTATTCTTTCTTTATCATATAAATAATATTTTTCTTTCTTCAGAGTTTTGGATGTTTTGAGTGATGAGGTCATGCAAGATTTGACAAATTATTACAGAAATTCAGTAAGTTGAAAATTTTGCACAGTTTTTAATTAAATATGCATTGTTAGGGCTGCTTAACTAAAGTGTTCCAGAGAATTTATTCCTATAGTTGTTAAGTTTATTTGAATTAATTTTTGTTTATAATTTTCAACTTATATTTTCCTTTTTTATTATTTTATTTTTTATGTATTTTTGCTTTTTTTTCATTATTTTCATTCTTTTTATATTTTTAAATTTCCATCATCATTATTTTATTTCTTATTCTTGATTCTTTTCTGTTTGCTGCTTTTTAGTCCATTTTTCCTACAGACTGTTTTCTTATGTTATTTACATAATCCAACCTTTTGCATGCTTTATTCTAAAGGTAGTGTTCACTCTAGAAAAAAAAAGGGCAGGGTGCTAGTCACAAAAAGGGCACTATTGAAGCATAAAAAGGGCACTAGTTTCAGCGAAAAAGATCATTGTTTCATAAAAAAAGTATACTTATTCGGAACCAATATAAGAAACTCATTATTGTTCATCATATACTCATCAATGTTTGTAATTGTACACACATTTAGTAACATAAATTATAGAAATACATTTTTATTAAATTGATATTTTAAGGTTCTAGTAAGTAATTAGGTTAACATATGTGGATATAAAATTATTAGCCGCCTCTAAACTATGAATTTTAAGGGGGAAGCAGAAATTTTGAACTTAAGATGACTGATTTAGTTACCTTACTAAAGATTTAAAAATAGGACAAAAAAATTTAAATAAAAAAGTTTTAACTTTAAATTTCGTGTGCTTGGAAAGAAGGGGTGGGCATCAATTTTGGGTGAGGGTGTGGAAAATTACTTGATCGATTATTTGCTATAATAAAGTGACAAAGCAGAAAAAGTAAAAAAAAAAAAAGATAAGGCTTTTGAGCTGGGAGAGCAAAAGATAAGGTTTTTTTTCCCCAGGGTGTTAAGGGGGGGGGGGGGGGGGTTGCGTCCCTTTGACGAAATTTGCGTTTTATCGCGATCTTTTGATGAAATTTGCAGTTTTTTTCGAGATCTTTTGATAAATTTTGTGATTTTCTTTCGCTATTTTTTGACAAAATTTGCCGTTTTTTGCGATCTGTTGACAAAATTTACCGTTTTTTCGCGATCTTTTGACGAAATTTGCTGCTTTTCGCAATGTTTTTGACGAAATTTGCCGTTTTTATGCAATTCTCTGACGAAATTTGCCGTTTTTAGCGATCTGTTGACAAAATTTACTGTTTTTTCACGATCTTTTGACGAAATTTGCCGTTTTTCGCAATGTTTTTGACGAAATTTACCGTTTTTCGAGATATTTTGACGAAATTAGCCGTTTTTCCGCAATGCTTTTGACATAATTTGCCGTTTTCTCGCGATCTTTGGACGAAATTTGTCGTTATTTGCAATGTTTTTGACGAAATTTTCCGTTTTTTCTCGATTTTCTAACGAAAATCACGTTTTTCCCGCGATTTGTTGACAAAATTTACCGTTTTTTCGCGATCTTTTGACGAAATTTGCTGCTTTTTGCAATGTTTTTGACGAATTTTGGCGGGTTTTTTTTCGAGATATTTTAACGAAATTTGCCGTTTTTCCGCAATGCTTTTGACAAAATTTACTGTTTTTTCGCTATCTTTTGACGAAATTTGCCGCTTTTGGCAATGTTTTTGATGAAATTTGCCGTTTTGTCGTGATTCTCTGACAAAAGTCATGTTTTTCCTGCGATTTGTTGACAAAATTTTCCGTTTTTCGCGATCTTTTGACGAAATTTGTCGCTTTTTGCAATGTTTTTGACGAAATTTGCCGTTTTTACGAGATTCTCTGACGAAAGTCACGTTTTTCCCGTGATCTGTTGACAAAATTTGTCGTTTTTTCGAGATCTTTTGACGAAATTTGCCGTTTTTCGAGGGTGCATTTTGCCGATTTCAAAAAGGGCAGGGTGCATTTTGCCGATTTTTCAAAAAAAGCCTAGCGGGAAAATTTATAGGGAAAGATTAATTCCTTGGAAACATGATACTCTTTCTGTGCTTTTATGATGCAATGAAATATTTTTTCACCACTTTTAAAATGTTGAATAAAATAGTGTGTGTCATAAAAATTCTTTATATATTGAGAAAATTTTCTTTTCTCTTTTATTTTATTTGAATCAATAATAAATTTTCAATTATGTGAAATCTTTAATATTATATTACTTCTCAAATGTACCTGTTTAAACTAATATTTATTTACTATTTTGTAAATGTATAATTTCAAATTTTAAAATGTACTTGATTATTCTTGATAATCATTTCCAAATTGATAAATGAAGCATCCACAATTGAAAAAAAAATGGCATTTTAAATTTATTTATATAGAAATACTTTTATCTCCAGAAGAAAAGATTAAAAAAAAATTATTTACATAAATTTTTTTATACTAGTGGGCTCTGCCTCCTACGAGCTATGCTCGCCAGCACCCATCACAGTCCTGTAGGCTCTAAAGCCATGCTAATTGGCTCTGATTTAAAAAGATTACCTGATTGGGGAAGATTCAATGACATCATCCAGTGGCAATCTTTTGTAATCTGGTTGTCATTCATTTCCCCTTGACTGGGAGATTTTTCAGTTCTCAAGGCTGCATCCACCATTGTTGCAACTTGGCTGTTTTCATGATTGACTAAGAAAGATGAATTACATATTTGAAAATCAGCTTGTATAAAATGGTTAAGTAAAAAATGCCGCTGCCACCTGGATTTCATGGGTAGTACTTGTCCTGAAATTCCTGATATTCCTGAAAAAAATTAAAACGTCCTGAAATGTCCTGAAATATGGTAGTCTGTCCTAAAATTCCTGAAATTTTATGAGTTTTGTGCTATATTGGCATTTGATATCATCAAATGGGGGTAGATGTACCTATTTACTGATGCAAAATTACCTCAAAATTGCAATTTTCTTCAATTTATCGTTAAAAATACCAATTTTCGTCGATTTGCACAAAAGAAAATTACATTTTTGGTGATCAGTTACCAAAAATCACAATTTTTATCGATTAGTCATTAAAAAGAGCTTGCTATTTTCGTCTGCCAGTCACAAAAAATCGCAATTTTTACCAGTCAGTTATAAAAAAAGAAAATCTTTTGCAATTTTCGTCAATCAGTGAAGCAAAAAAAAAAAATTGCGATTTTTGTCTTTCAGTAATGCAAAAATCGCGATTTTTCAGCAGCTTGGTCAAAGAGTTCTGGTAAAATTACTTTTCTTTTAAATGTATACTTTTAAAACAAAAAAATTGTGTATATAGTGTACTATTTATGATAATAAAGTGTATTGAAGAGGGAGTTAAGGGTTTTTTCTGTTAGCATGCCAAGCAAATGTGTCCTGAAATATCGAAAAAAGCATGTCCTGAAATATCATCTAGGGCTAGTACTACCCCTGGGATTTTATAACGTTTAGAAGAAGAAAAAAAAATTAGACACTGTAAGAAAATATTTTTAAATATATCATTTTAAAAATGGTGTAATTTTCAACATTAAATACCTTTTTTCATGTAATAATTTAATTATTAACTTTTCTTTCTTTTTTAATATTCACGTGAAAATATATTTTTCAATTGAAAAGTGTTTGGATATATTGTTATTTGGGCTTTTTAAAATCTTTCAAATTCAGTTAAAAATGGCTGTTTCAAACTATAAATTAAATCTCGGTTCAAATATGAAATTTTGAATAAAAATTGGAAAAAAAATTAGACTAAAAAAAATTATTGGACAATGTACACCCCAATCTAGTCTAGTATGAACTTGCAAAAGATGGTTAAATTGCTATGCATAGATTTTGATTCTATAAAACTTATTTAAGGGTGTATTCAAATCCAAACTGCTTATTTTGAGACATATTTGTAAATTCATTTTTGCTCTAAAATGCATCCAATTGGCAGGTTCTCTTATTCAGAAACTTTATAATGTCCGTATTGTCTCAATTTTTTGATAAAGGTAGAATATATTTAAAAAAATGCTGTCAAAGTGGACATTTTGAACCGAATTTCCCGAAGCGATAGCGCTGGAAACAAAAAAAAATGATCGTACTGTGAAAATAATTGTCTGTAAATCAATTTCTAATTAATTGAACAAAAAATAAAAACAGGAGGCCCTTATAAATGTCCTTATAAATCACGCCGCCAAGTTTCCTGTTGTTACTTTTAAAAATGAGTCTGAGAATGTGTCTCAAAATTTTGAGTTATTGAGCGTGGAAAAATATTTTTTTTTAATACCGCCTTAACTCAAATATTACTGAACATTAAATAGTGCTGAAAATAATTCTTCAATTTAAAAACTCTGGTTCAACATGTTTATCATGCACTTCTCTATATAAGTTATTATACAATTGTCTATATCTAGTTTTTATGTGCAATAGTTTTTGCAAGATATGCCAAGAAAGTGAAAGGTCACAATAAATTCAATTATGGCAGCAGCAGCGTTAATTACTTTTTTAGAATAGAGAGATACATAACTATATAATTTTATATTAGCCTAAAAAACAATTTAAAAAAAAATAAATCAAATTTCAAATTGTAGTGTTTTGAAAATTCACAATTTTTTTTTTATATTTTTCATGATATTTAATTATTTTACATGAATATATACAGTTTTAAACAAATTGATTAATTAAAAAATCATTTTTCAGGTACCTGCAATGACTGATAGAAGAATTTACTATTACAATCCACCTTCTCTTGAAACTTTGGAATTCGTTGAGAAAAATTTCCCAGTTGAAAGTGCTAGTAATTTTATCAGAAATAGACTTGATTTACATGACACCAAAATTAAGAGTAAAAAATCCAGCTCTGCTCGTTTTGATGTAAAAGATGCTTCTCCGACAGTCAGAAATAAAACCATTAGTGAGAGTTCTGACAAAGACATAATATTAAATATACTCCCAGCTGAAGTTAATGATCTGAAGGTAAATTATATTGTAATAGTTTTAGTAACTTTAAGTTGTTTGGTTTTGTATGTTTTTAGTGTAATGCATGTATTTGTGTATTTAAATTAAATTTTAAATCCCAAACTTTTAAGCCAATTTTGTCAAAGAAAGTTTTGTTAAGTTCATCTGGGTGCTTTATTACTAGATACTTAATTTATTAACTATCCAAATTAAATTGAAAGCTTACTTATTAAGATGTAATTAAATGGGATACTTGCATTTATAAAAAGAGAAGATAGAAACACAATTTTCGAAAAAAATTATTTAAAAGAAGTTTTTTTGAGAGCTGTGTATTATTTAAAATGTGAAATCCCAGCTACTTTTAAATTTATTCTTTCAAAATGCCATATGTCTTGAATACTAAATGGATTGCTTCTGAATTTTTTTTTTTTTCAACATTTTTATTCTATAATAATTATAAAAACATTGAAAAAATGCAGTATTTTTCTAAATTTGTTCTAAAAATATGTGAATATACTCAGTCATCTATAAATCATTTTCTTATTCTGCATTAATATCAGAATTGCTATATAATTATTCTTAATATCATCAGTAAGCAAGTTCTTTAAAATATGACTTTTTTAAGAACAAACTTTTTGATATTCATGTTAACTTTTGGAAAATATATGTAAGCTCTCTAGTCTCTAGACTTAAAAATTGTCTGCCTATCAGTAAAACTGGAATCAATTTCTTTTAATGTGTACATTTTTGTTAAAATTGGGGGGGGGGGGGGGGGGGAGTAATCTTTATATGGGCAATGATGTTTTATCCTAATATTATAATTCTTATTATTTTTTAAGAGATATAATTGTTCTTTTCATTTATGTAAAACACATAAATATCAAATAATTTAAAAATCACAACTGTACTATTTTGTAGAATCTAGTATTTTACATACCTTTTCTTAATGCTCTGTAAAAATTTAAAATATTTGTCATATTTAGATTAAAATAAAAAGCTAATGAAGAAATAAAATCCATACTAATAAAAGAAAGATGTTTGTCTGTCTGTATGTCAGTGTGTTAGCAATTGTTAGGGAAATCTACTGCAAGTAGAAGTCTGAAAATTTAAATGAAGATTGACAAAGGCAGTTCCTAAAATGTACCTGAGGCTCATATTTTTCATTTTTGATAATTTGCTGAGATATTAATTAAAAACCATAACGAACATCGCAAAATGGCATTCTGTCACAGTTGTCTGGACTAAAATCACATTTTCGAATTTCTTCAAGCAAAAATTAAGGAAGCAAGGCATTTTTTTTTTTTTTACATTTTTAAACTGACGTATCTGCTTTTAAAAAAGCCTTAAAAATACCCACTTATTGATGGTACCTTTCCCTTCTATTGATGTCTTGAGTTTAATATTTGTCTTTTCAAAAAAATTATTTTCTGAATGTTGTTTTCATACTTTACATTTTTTCTACAGATTTGGAATTTTGTATCTGCTTTCCAAATCAAGATGCCAAAAACAAAATAAATAAATAACACCTACTTATTCATGGTACTTTTCCTTGTCTCAACGTTGTCTTGGATTTAAAAAAAATATTAATACTTGATATTTCCCAAAATAATTTTCTTGCTGCCAAAGGCAGTGGGACCGGACCCCCTATACTAGGTTCATTTGGAAAGATTTTAGTTTAAAAATATAAAATCACTCAACATTGATTTTAGGTATATTTAAGGTTATTATCATGGTCCCAAGCAATGCTGGGTGTGTCAGCTATTGTTTTGATAGAAATATTTTGAAAATGGAAACAGAATTCCTTATATTATAGTATGATTCTTTCATTATTTATATTACCGATTTATTATTAGACTATAACATGTGGGTTTTTTTTTTGGGCGATGCCTACATGCATGATTTCTGTTATGTCGTTAGAAAAGGTAAAGTAATATATGTTCATAAAAATATATGACAAAATCTTGGCATAAACTTTTTTATGCAAAGATTTTATGCCATAAAGTTTATTTATCTATAAGTTTATATTAATTTATAGTATACTTTAAAAATGCAGACATACCCTTTTAAAAAATATTTTAAATCTTGAGTTTATATAAAACATTGATTAGCTTTTTCGAAGATGTTCATTTATTAATAAAGAAAGTTAACTGCTCAGTGGAGAGACTCAGCATAGCCATTTTGGAAAAAATCTACAAATTTTTAAAAGGGTATGTCTATATTTTTTAAAGTATACTATGAATTAATATAAACTTATAAATAAATAAAATAACTTTAAGCCATAAAAAAGGCTTATGTTAAGATTAAAAGAGACTAAATATGTATTGATAGAATAAAAAATAAATTTGTTTTGTGTCAACTATTATGAACTATAATGTATTACTCGACCTTTTCTAATGACATAACAATAGAAATCATCCACATAGTTATCACACAAAAGAACCATATATAATAATGTCTGATAATAAATTGGTAATATAAATAATGAAATATTAAATACAGACATTAAACTAAAGATATAGAATACCTTTTTTTAATGTAGTATAATTCTCTATTTATGTTGCTTTGAAATATTTTCAAAAGGAAATTGTGAAACTGAAGTGATCTCCAAATAAACTAGGAATGCTTCATTAGTAAATTTCATTTGTTGAATGGAACATAATTGCTTATTTAAAAGCTAAAGAAAGAAGGAGGGAGGGGGGGGGGAGGTATGTAAGAATATGATCTTCACAAAATGGGATGGACAAAATAACATACCACACTATATGCTGCCCATTCTTATAAGTAAAAATTAACTTACTGTTATTAAAATTGTCGTTTTTTTTTTTTTTTTCCCCAAGAAGTCTTAATTTATATAAAAATATTAATCCAGAAAGAATTATCTATATAAGTAAAGTGGATTTTCATTCCAAATTTATTTGCCTATCATAAAAATAAGACCATAATCTTATTAAAAATATGAATCATTAAAAACAGTTTGTGAAAGGCGGATGTGTGTTGGGGGGGGGGGGTTACATGATTTATTTAACTTTGTTGTCTGTCTGCCTGTGTCAAATCTTGCAATTTATTTTGACCACTTCCTTCGAATCGATTTTCCTCAGCTGTTGCACACAAGTTCATTGTCAATGGACAATGCAATATTTATGTATTTTAATTGGTATACCTCATAAGGGGCAGGGTCCAAATGAATTTTTACATTTTTTAATTGAAAGAATAAATTTAACAAACCGTTTTTGTTCAAATTTTGCACACAAGTTCTTTGTTGATGATAATGAATATTCAGGTATTTTCAGAGTCATGCCTCATCAGGGACAGAATCTAGGCATGGCATTCTCTTTTGCATATTTTATTGAAGTCACATAATTAATGAACCAGTTTTGTTAAAATTTTGCATACAAGTTCATTATCAATGACAATGTATTGTAAATTTCCAGGGCCATATCACACTAGAGGCGTGCTCCAGAGGCAAAAATCCTCTCTTTTTTTCATTTTTGTTTGAAATCATGTTAAATTTTGAAATTCAGTTTTTAAGTTATATTTCTTGTTCTTTAATCCTTCTAAGGTTTTGTGTCTAATGTATTTTAAACTTATTAAATTTTCTTTAATATAGAAAGAATCATCACCACCCACTAAACCTAGTTCTCCAGTTATTGAGACTGAAAAAGTAGCCAAAGAAGATAATAAAATAACCAGCAATGATCGAAAACAAAGAATTATGCATTGCCCAAGTTCTGATCAGTTTCCTTCTTTGGAGAAAGCTCTGTCAGAGCAACAGCAGAAGCTTACAACTTTGATTAAAAAATCAAGGTATACTTCATTATTTACTTAGATTGCTGCTTAAGTAAATAATTTGCTCAGTAAATATTATAAAATGTTGTACATTTTGTGTGATTATATTATAAAGCTCAAACGTGCCTGTCAATAACACTAAGCATAAAAATAACTCTAGATGTCACTTTTACATTAATTGCACATATCTTTGCTTCTAAATATCTTTCATTTTTACTCAGTAAAATAAAACAAAACATGTACAGTAGACTCCTCCCTCAAATCTGCTCAGTTTGGGACCAGAAGTTATGTTGATTTTAGAATTGTGCAGATTTCTGGTTGCTGTTTTGTTTACATTTTTTAAACAGTAATTTGAATGTAATAAGGCATTGGAACTTCTAATGAATGCTTAGAATAAAGTAAAATATTAAAATAATTAAGTAAGATAGTATTGAAGTAATTCTAGGGATTGTCTCATACGATTGTGACAAAAAAAAAAGTGGATAAACCAGAATCTAGCTTTCTTATTATCTCTACTTTTTGAATTTATTGTTAAATTTATGTGTTTTCATTTCCTTTTTTTTTTTTTTCATTAGTAAGATTGAAATTGGCCAAAATAACATACAAAATCACAAGAAAAAAAAAAAAAAAAAAAAAAAAAACATAAATAAATAAAAAATCATTACAGATTAAAACCAACATTGAATACCAAGGAAAAGAACCAAAAAAAATAAAATAAACATAAACAATGCGGCTGCAACAGTTACAGATGCAGATATTATGTAGAAGCTACTGTTGTGATGTAATTTTATCCTAGACATGAAAATAATGTACATCATAATCATAAAATAACAAAATTTAATTTCATGTTTATCCAGATGTAATAATCAATAAAGCTTGATTAATTAAAAAATGTCTTGGTAAAAAGATCGCGATCGTCACTGATATTAGCACAATCTTTAATTTTTTTCGGAAATAAATTCATATTTTGTTCATGTGTAAATAATAATGAAAAAATAAAAATAAGCATTGAAAAACAAGGAAACCAATCCTAGAGAAAAAAAAAATGGTTACAGTTTACAGTTGTGAATATTGTGCAGGACTTACAATATCAGGAATTTTCGCATCAGATACACTAATTTACATCAAATTCATAAGTAACAGAATTTTATTTAGTAATTAACTAGCTGTAATAACCAAAAGAGCATGATTAAGAAAAAAATTCATAAAAAAAACATTGTGATCGCTGCTGATTTCAGCATCATGAATTTTGTTCCTACAACTTAACTGTAAGTTTCACTCTTTACATCTGCAATGATATGCGGATTTTAGGCATTTGCTAATTTGAGCGAGTCTACTGTACTATTAAATAAACAGATTAATAATCCCACAATAACAAAACAGTCTACAGACCATAATAGAACTTTAAATTGAAAATTAATGAAATTATTGTAAAAATTTAGAGAATTTCGAGGGAAAAAAAAAAGGTATTTAATTGAAATATTAATTATAACTAATAATCTATTGAAGATCTCCAATTCAGAAAAGAATAGATAATTTAGAATAAAATATTTATTTGGAGAGTTGAAATAGGATAATTTTAATTAATGAAAATAAATTTAAACATTTAGATTGTTTAATATTATTTAACAAGTGCAGTTAATTAAAAATAATGTTATCTCGTAACATTATAGTGTAGGTTTTGAAGTTATGCTCAATATTAAAAGGCATCCTATATGTATTATTTATGAAAATGTCTCTTTATGAAAACATATTTGTGAAAAGGTTACGAAATTCTTATCTCTTTGAAATTAAGAAAATATCTGCCATTGTAACCAATTAAAATTCTGTAGGTCTTAAAATTAAAATGCAAAATTTGATAAAAGTATCCAAAATATAATACAGAGCTGGTGCATGTATTTTTTGTTGAGTGTGCGAAAAATTGTATGACACCTTTTGTGAGAACATTTTTTGCCCTACGCATGAATTTTGATAATTTTACATTTTTATATGCAGTCTTGGAAAAAAAAAAAGCATCCAATCCCTACTAACTCTTCTGCAGCGTATAAAAAAGTAACTGGCAGTGTTGAATTCACCCTGTCTCCTGAATCAACCAGTCTCAAATTACAAATTAAATTTAAGCAAGAGGTATGTTAAAGTAGTAGTATATATTTGTTAGCAAAATCTTTAACATTTAAACCAGCATATACAATATGCAACAACACAAAGTTCTATAACTTACTTAACATGCATTAAAAACATGTACAGAAACTGATAACAACAATATGAAGAAAGGAAGATTAAATTATATATATATATATATATATATATAATAAGGGTAATATCCGAATAACTGTACATTTTGTACAATTTGAATGAAGATAACTTCATGAATGTGTCAGAGAGTAGACATTTGTATTAGAGAAAAATATTACAAAAAAAAAAAAAAAAAAAATTATTATCCTGAATTTATTAGGCAAGATATCTAGCAATATTACAGCAAGATATTGGCAATATTTGGTGAGATATCTTGCAATATTCGGCCGAAGCATTTGGCCTACTAGCCTTCAGTTTTTGGCTAATTGAATATTCAGCAAAATGGCCGAATACTGAATAGTGGTCAAATATTCATCCAGATACCAAGCGGGAAGTCACTCAGTTTAGCAGTTTAGGAATTATCCAGGTTTAAAGTTCAACTCGTAATGTTGTATTCATTTTTAATCGTTGCACAACTGATTGCAATGTGGGTAATTTTTTAAGCGTAACTCAAAACTATTTGGCAGAAAGAGCAGTAATTTTGAAATAACATATTTAATGCTTCTAGAAATAGATTTCTGTTAAAAAATTCGTAGGTTAAAATTTATATATATATATATATCAGAGCTGCCAACTGCTACGAAAAAATCGTAGTTGCTACGATTTTGAGCCACAAACTACGATGCTACGAAAATATGTCTAAAACTACGATTTTCTGCAAAAAAAAAAAAAAAAAAAAAAAAAAAACGCGAATTTTGTCACAGGATCACTCGAAAAATCACGAATTTCGTCACAGGATCGCACGAAAAATAATGAATTTCGTCACAGGATCGAGCTAAGAAATGCGAATTTCGTTACAGGATCGCTGAAAAAACGCGAATTTCGTCAAAATATTGGCGGGAAAAGCAAATTTCGCCAAAGTATCGCCGAAAAAACGTGTACTTCATTCAACTGATTGCTGAAAAAATGCGAATTTCGTCAAAAGATCGTTCAGTGGTGATTCTGGTCTGAATTTTCCGAAAAAGTAAGGCAATGATTTCCGAAAAAAAAAAAATTATGTCATAAATCCGAAAATTCGGACATTAAATGTATCGGTATTTCGGCAAATGATCGCCCAAAAAAATCAATCTCGTCTTTTGTTCGAAGAAAAGTCGCCAATTTTGTCAAAGGATCGCGGGAAAATAGTGACTTTCGTCAGAGAATCGTGAAAAAATGGCAAATTTCGTTAAAAACATTGCGAAAAACAACAAATTTCGTCAAAAGATCGCGAAAAAACGGTAAATTTCGTCATAAACATTGCGAAAAACGGCAAATTTTGTCAAAAACATTGCGAAAAACAACAAATTTCGTCAAAAGGTCGCGGAAAAACAGTAAATTTCGTCATAAACATTGCGAAAAACGGCAAATTTCGTCAAAAGATCGCGAAAAAACGACAAATTTTTGTCAACAGATCACGGGAAAAACGTGACTTTCATCAGAAAATCGCAAAAAAAACGGCAAATTTCGTCAAAAACATTGCGAAAAACGGCAAATTTCGTCAAAAGATCATGAAAAAACGGCAAATTTTGTGAATAACATTGCAAAAATGGTAAATTTCATCAAAAGATCGCGAAAAACGGCAAATTTCGTCAAAAGATCGCAAAAAAACGACAAATTTTTGCCAACAGATCGCGGGAAAAACGTGACTTTCGTCAGAAAATCGCGAAAAAACGGCAAATTTCGTCAAAACATCGCGAAAAACGGCAAATTTTGTCAAAAGATCGCAAAAAAACGACAAATTTCGTGAATAACATTGCGAAAAATGGCAAATTTCGTCAAAAGATCGCGAAAAAACAACAAATTTCGTCATAAACATTGCGTAAAATGGCAAATTTCGTCAAAAGATCACGAAACAACAAATTTTTGTCAACAGATCGCGGGAAAACGTGACTTTCGTCGGAGAATCGCGTAAAAACAGCAAATTCCGTCTAAAACATTGCAAAAAACGGCAAATTTCGTCAAAAAATATCGAAAGAAACGACAAATTTCGTGAATAACATTGCGAAAATGGCAAAATTCGTCAAAAGATCGCGAAAAAACAGCAAATTTCGTCAAAAGATCGCGAAAAAACGACAAATTTCGTCATAAACATTGCGAAAAACGGCAAATTTCGTCAAAAGATCACGAAAAAACGACAAATTTCGTGAATAACATTGCGAAAAATGGCAAATTTCGTCAAAAGATCGCGAAAAAACAACAAATTTCGTCATAAACATTGCAAAAAATGGCAAATTTCGTCAAAAGATCACGAAACAACAAATTTTTGTCAACAGATCGCGGGAAAACGTGACTTTCGTCAGAGAATCGCATAAAAACGGCAAATTCCGTCAAAAACATTGCAAAAAACGGCAAATTTCATCAAAAAATATCGAAAAAAACCGCAAATTTTATCAACAGATCTCGAAAAAAACTGCAAATTTCGTCAAAAGATCGCGAAAAATGCAAATTTCGTCAAAGGGACGCAAAAAAAGTGGCGGGAGTGGAGTGGACACCCCCACTCCTGGTTGTATCAGCTTACTCGACCTGATGAAGGACTCTCAGACATTTTTCTTTGGAAGATACACCCGTAGTTCCATCACCCCCTCCCCCAACCGCCTTGGAATCTTTCAGAAAATTCACTGTGAAGTTCAGAAATTTGGCATAGGAGTGGACAGAGCATTAATTGAATAGGAATAATTATGTTTAATCAATCCCACCCGCAACAAAAAAATTAGCAAAAACAAAAGAGTCTCCTACTTTGTGTGCTTATGGATATACACATGCGTTTAATTGATTAGTATTTGCTCGCTTAAAATTGACAGCGTAAAAAACAGCCACCAACCAACCAACCTTTAGATAAAATTGAATTTGGTGTGCTACTATTTCTCATTTTCAAAGGTTGGCAGGTCTGATATATATTCCAAAAATATACATTTTGTGAAAAAAAAAAAAAAAAAAATATGATGCAATTTATTAAAATTCAAATTAAACCTACTGACAATATCATTATTATTTCATCTTGTATTGAAATAATTGGTGCAGTTAGAGAAAAAAAAAAATAGGGAAAAAAAAATTTTTTTAGAAAGAATTCTAGGGTGCATCATACTAGTAGGAAGGTTATTTTAATGTATAAAAAGGTGAATTAAATTTAATCTTCCTTTGAAATAATGCTTTAATTATTTAATACTATTTCCATAGAAAGAAAAAAAATGTTGTCATGACACTTCTCATTAACGAACATAAAAAATTCTGTTTTATCAAATTTAGTCAGGGATCTGTTTAGGAAAAAATTGGGTCCTTTAAAGGACTCTTCACAAAATTTCTCATTTCAAAACAGGACCCTTCACAAAATTATTTTCCCTAAAACAGGACCCTTCACAAAATTTTTTGTCTTAAAAATAGGTTTTTCACAAAATTTTTCCTTATTTAAACTGAACGTTTCACAAATTAATCACATAAAAGTAAAATCTGACCTGTCACTTTTACATATATAAAGAAAATATATGTATCTTACATCCATATATATTCTTAAAAATGTATAAACAAGAACCTGAATATAACGATTATTTCAAATTCACAAAATTATTATTAGATTTTTCACAAATATAAAAAGCTGTTCACAATTTCACAAAAAACAGGACACTGGGAAAAAAGTCTGGACAGACCCCTGTTAGTTTCCATTAGAGTTTTTTTTATAAAAGTTATAGTATAGCCGAACAATGCCTGAAGGAAGCCATGAATATTTTCTGTTAAATCAAAAGACTGGACAATTTGATCAATCAAATAAGAGAAGGATTGAGATTTTCACATAATATATATAAAAAAATTTACACAAAAACCCTTCACAAAAAATTATTCTGATAATAACAAGACTTATACAAAATTTACTTTTTGTGAAAGAAACTAGACAAGCATTTATTTTTATGAATTCCTTTTATATTTCATTAGTTTTGTTTGATTGAAGAATATTGTTTTTAATTGATCTAATAGCCAAACCTTTAATATTCTTTCATAACTCATTCAAGATTAGCAATAATATTTGACTACTTTTAATTTAGGAAAATAATTGTTTTTAGTAAATAAAATATATAAAATAAGAATTTTCAATCCTATCATAACATTGAGAAAAATTGGGAATTGAATTACTAATGTTTAATCCATTCAGAAGATAGCATCGGACTCTTTCTAAGGTCTTTAATTTTTTTAAACAACAATTTAAATTTTTCTTAAAATTCTTTTGCCTTTTTTCTCCTACTCAATTTATTGTTTTCTCTATTGATTAAAATATTTATTTTCTTTGTCTTTTATATTTTAATTATTGCTGAAGATTCAGACAAGCTGCTCAAGACTATTTGGTTGTTATCAAAAAATTATTCACCTTTTTCAAACTCTATTCCTCAGACAAAAAATTATCTGCCTCCACTGCAAAGATGTTAACATTCCTTGAAAGAATTTTTAAATTATGGATAATACGAAAATCTATTGTTTTCTCTTTCAAGATATTGTTGCTTCACATCCATGTTCTCTGAATATAACATATTCATTGTGAAGTTTATTTTCTTTAACATGTCTTATCAGATAAGTAGTTTCCAGATGAATTTAAAACTTTTTAATTTTAGAAGCACATCCCTACAATGGTTTACTTCATTCAAGTGTAATATATTTCATCAAGAATCAACAGTATTCCCCGATAAAGATGCAGCTTAAATTCAATCCATTTTCCATATCAGGGAATATATTTAGAATTTAGTTTTTTGTATTCTAAAATCTAAACTCTTCATAAACCCCTGATAATTTGTTTCTTTGCAAAGTCAAAATTTTTACTTCAAAATATTTTTAAAAAAATTTTGTTTGAAAATTCATTTAAATTTTCAGAAGAGAAGAACAAAGGCACATTTCAACATACTTGTGTGAGCAAATTAATTGTTCGGGTGAAAAAGAAAATCACATTTGGCCTTAATATAACCAAATATTTTAAATATTATGGCTTAAAGTTTTATTTATTTATTTTCTCTCTCTCTCTCCAGAGTTGTATAATATAGACTCATGCCGTGCGCAGAAAATTTTCTGCAAAATTCGGAACTTTGCAAAAAATATTAAATACCAAAAAATTAAAAATATTCCCCAATTTATGTACGATTTATTTACTGTTTGCACAATTCAAAATTTTTAAGATGCAAAATATTTTTGTAACATTACAAGTGCTTGCGAAGAGGTCAAAATATTAAGGATTGGGTTGTTTCTAAATGCATTGAAAAAAATTTAATTGATAAGAATTCAGCTCTTCCTATCATGGATTTTTAGTTTTATTATTATTTTTAACCAAAATAATAATTCTTTAATTAATATTAATTAATTTTAAATGGTAATTAATTTAAACTACTGTTTTTAATTTATATCGTCAAAATAATATAACACGTAATTTTATTAAACATTAAATTAATTTGAGGAAAGTTTTTAACTCAGTATTTATGTGCGCAGAAAGTTTTTGGTTTTATACAACTCTGTCTCTCTCTCTCTTTCTATACATATATATAATCTGCAATTGTTTGTTAAGATTTCTTTGTCTATTGAGCTTGTTTATAAATGAAATATTGTTTGTTATTTGTATCTCTTTGCAGTCATGACATGAAGCCCATTCCACATTTATCCCAAAAGCAGAAAAGGCTTATTGAATCTAATAAGGGAAAAACTGTTGAATGTTCCATTCCGATTAGCACACCAACAAAAAGCTCTTGTCCTTGGTAATACTTAATTTTGCTTATTTTCAATATTCTATTCATTTGTTTATTACAGAAACTACTACTGAAAGATATTTCTCAATGACTTTGATTGTATTAATTTCCTATATGTAAACTGAAGTTGCATTATTTTAATCTTATTCATGATTTTATCTGCCATACCATCATAAATACCAATCATGGTATTTATGATAGTAATTCTAATAGCCAATTAGATGCAGTATTAACTTATGGTAGCTTTTATTTCATAACAGTTGGGATTATTTTCAAGATTCCTTTTTTTTTTATCTTAAAAATTTTTTAAATGCATTTTTAGCCTATTTAATTATTTTATATTTATAAGTAATGTATTACAATAAAATCACAAGTTTCTTTGTTAATCGCAACTTCTAATATGCTGCATTACTATTTAAAAAATGTAAACAAAACAGTTACCAGAAATCCACAAAATTCTAAAATCTGCACAACATCGGTCTCAAAACCTCTTTTTTTTTTTTTTTTTTAGATTAAACATGAACATTAAGCTTGTTATTAGCACTTTTTGTTTAATTATGACTTTTCTATCTGAATTTTTATTAAAGTATTAAAAAATTAAGAAAAATAATATTTTTTTAGCATTATTTTTTAATATAATAATGCTTAATGTGTACTTCATACTTAGTCACATTAGAGGAGTGGAAAAAAGCCAGCCTTGCTAACTGATATATCAGGTTGCAGAAATCCTTTTTTAAAATGCCAGCATGGATAATTGCAGGAGAGAAAATCCCCTTTGAAAATGCCACGAACTGAATATTGTTCTAGCCAAAAATGTTTCCAATAACGCCGAGAACGGATTTTTGCTCATTTCTTTTCCTCCAGATTTATCAACAGGAGGTCAGTTCGAGGTATTAGATGCCAGTTCCCAGAATCCAGGGGGGTAGAGCGCGGCTAGAGATAAAGACATCCAGTCTAATTTGAATAGGTAGGTTTTTACATTTGTTTCTGTGATGGAAAAAGAAAGTAATGTACATGCATTATTTTACTATGTGGGAAGAATTTGTCAACAGAAGAAAAATAGCTGAAAACAAATCTAGGCTCTATTTTGGTATACTACAAAACCATTTTTCTAGACTTTCAATTTGTCTTTTTTTTTTTTGGAAGATTTTAAAATAAAAATAGTAATATTAAATTGTTTGCTTAGCTTTATAGTAAGAATGCACACACTTAACACTATTTCATAATTTCACTTGAAAGATTTTTTTTTATTTTCTTATCTTTTAGAGAAAGTTTTGCATTAAAAAACTTGAATAAAATAATATGTTGATTCTTAACAAACTTTATCTGTGGGTGTTAAAAAATAATAATAAATAAATATATGCATTATGATTATTTCAAATTAATATCGAAAAAATAGCATTTTTTAATTTAAAACAAATGTTTTAAAATTAAATATATTTACATGTATTTTACAAATACTTTATTAAATAATGAATAGAAAGTTATTTCTTCCTCACACAGTTACAGAATTTTAATTAATTAATTATAGATCTGTATCCTCTCTATCAACCCTTTTTTTTTTTTTTTTTTTTTTTTCTTTCTTACTGCTCGTCGATCTACATATGGATTTATATGCCTGTCTTTTTCTCCTTGCCTGGTCCCACATTAAAACTAGTTTTCTAGTTTTAAATCTAATGCAATTAAGTAGAGAAAAGTTATAAAGTTTATCCAAAAAGATGAGCATAAGTGCATCATATTCTCTATATAAGCATTCGTATCTTAAGAACGAATGCAAGTCCGATAAGAAAAATTTCCAACTGGCGAGGCAGTCAGAAGGTTAAGGAGTGTCATTTGACATCACATATTAACCATTTGATTTCACTCCCAGATGGAATGAACTCTATGTAGCATGTATCCACTAGTGGATACACTGGGAGTAATGGGATTAATGTTTGTGCAAAACCAGAAATAGAGACAAGCATTACTGAAAATTTTGTTGCAGCAAATTATTGTCTATATTTATACATTCATGGATTATAAATGTGCCCCAAAACTTGAATAAATCATTTACTTTAAAGTATTTTAAGTAAAAATAATAACTTTAGTCCTCATTTTTCAGTAGAATATTAAGTCTTTTTATTACTATTATTATTTTATTATTATATAGTTTGCTGTTGCTGATTATTTATTTATTTTTTATGTTATACATATTTTAATAAGCTTTTTTAATGTGCTTTCTTATCTAAGCAAATTTTCTAGAATGACTAACTATTGAAAAATATTCCTTAATTTCAAGCTGTCATAAAAAATTCAGCATTGTCTGGGGCATTACTTAATTTTTGTGTTAAAAATTATGGCTTAAGTAATTACCATTTCCAATTACTATTTAATTTCGATCACCCAAACTTTTTTTTTTCATCATTATAAATAATCTAACATACTAAAGTATTTATTTAATCTTAGATCACTAAACTTAAATGTTGGTCTTCAAAATTTGCTTATTGTATACAACATTAAAAAAAAAAAAGAGAGAAAAAAAAACCCTAATTTATTAAAGACTGATAATAATAGTAATAAAAAGACTTAATATTCTACTGAAAAATGAGGACTTAAGTTATTATTTTTACTTAAAATACTTTAAAGTAAATGATTTATTTAAGTTTTGGAGCACATTTATAATCCATGAATGTATAAATATAGACAATAATTTGCTGCAACAAAATTTTCAATAATTCAGGAGTGTTAATTTCTATGGTTTCAAGAATTAGATACTGTGATAGTTGTATGTGAAGTTGATTGACTTTATTATTATCCTTTTAAATGAAACCCGTACTTAAAAAAAAAAAGTTTAATTTCATATTTTATCATTATTAGATGAATAGTAAGCAATTAATTAAAAAAAAAGAAAAAACCAAACAAATAAAAAACTTAGTTAAATTTTCTTTTACCCTTTTTCTAATGTTGTTGACAGCAATATATATAGTCAATAAGTTTAAGAATTTTTAATGTTAAAAGTGGGGGAAGGGGGATTTTAACAAACTTTTAATTATTATGATGATGTTTTTTGTTCATCTATTTATTTGCTTTTTAAAGCTCATTTTCAACTCCTATAAATTTGAAGTGTGTGTTTTGTTTTGAATTATTCTTCTTAAGGCCTTAATTTTTATTTTAAAGAAAAAGAAAAAAAAACGATTTGCAGAAAGTATAAAAAAACACAGGTAATACATTTGAAGTCAATTAAACATTTGACATAGTCTTAGTGTTTAAAAGTGATTCCCTCACCCCCACCTCCCACCCCACCAAAAAATGGAGATAAATCCTGAATTTAAAAAAAAAATTGTTCAGAAGGGCAAATAGGTGGCAGAAGTTCTTACAAACAACCATCAGAATTACTCTGATAGGAATACAATTCTAAATTTTACTGTCCTCTATGTTTGGATATATAGATTGTTTTATGCAGGGCTGGGTGCAGATTTTCTGTACAGTGTGCAAAAAATTGTTTTGGTGCCTTTTGAAAAAGTAAATAAAAAAATATTTTCCTGTGCATAAATTATGGAATATTTTTCAAACTCGAGTTTTTGAAACGAAAACTTCATTGACATGCATTTTATAAAACTACTGACCATTAAAGTTTTTTATTATTTAAATTTTTAGTGTAATCTCAATTAACAGATACAATTGTTACAATAATTTGTTTTAGGTATATTTAATATAGGGATGCAAGTGTGTCACTTTTAGTCACTATTTTTTTTTAAGTCACTCTTTCTGACTAAAAATGATGAAGGGATTAAAAATGAGTGAGCCAACAAAAGCTGGTTCGCTCACTTTTGTAAGAAAATGTGACTTTAAAAAAAAAAATTATTTTGGATTTATTAATTTTTTTGTCATAAAAGCTGTTTCTACATTTATGAAATGTAAGCTTGAATTCTACCAAAATGTCTGATATTATCTAGAGCTGCATAGGAAGAGAACGGGGTCCATCCGATTACTTTTTATACTACTATTTCTGAAGATTAATCTTCATGACAGATTTCTATTACAAATGTTATAGAAATTAAATGAAGATTGCTGTGAACTTAAAATTTTAAATTAATACATTAATAAGTCATTTTTCCTATAACCTGCCACAGCTGATAAATCACCAAACATTCTTTATGGTTGTAATTTTATATGAGTAATAACAATAATGGATTTACTGATACGTCAAACCACACTCACCAAAATAGACCAACTGACTGTGAAATTGAAACAACAAAAAATTTTAAGTATTAAAAAGTAAAAAAAAAATAAATGAAAAATAAAGAGTATAATATATATTTTTAAAAGTACACTTTAATTAATTAATAGTTTCACATTAATTAAATTATGACCATGAGTTAGAAATCAGTTTAGAAATCCTAAAAAGATAGTTCAAATATTTTTTTTTCTTTCCTGTTAGCCATATCTTAAAAAAGAAACAGAGCCAAAATTAATATTTTTTTAATAAATTCACTAGCTCATACTTTCACCCATACGTAAAAAAAAAAAAAAAATTCCCATAATTAGGTTCAGTGCCCATGCAAAATTCACATATTGTAATTGAAATCTTTCCAAAAAATCATGAATTGCAGTTGTGAAATTAGTGATTTTCAAGACAAACATTGAATGCTTAAAAAGTGTTTTTTTTTTAAAACTACTTTTATATTATTACTCTTTTATTTTGTATCTAAAAATAAAATTTTATATTTTCACTCTTTTCTTAAAATACTAGAATAAAAAAAGTTATGCACACAGGTGTGTTTCCGATGACAATACAGCATGTTAATATTTTTAAAATTTAAGTATAAATTAATATTTTTATGTTAAGGTATTTTTCCATTAGATTAGTCACTCACAGGTGATAAATCACTAAATATTCTTTATGGTGACAACTGTATATGAGTTACAACAACATTGGAGATAATTAGCGCCATACCATGCTCACTAATATATGCCAACTGGCTGTAAAACTACAACAATGAAATATTTTAAACACTAAAATGTAGAAAATGAAATATAAATTTTTAAATAAATAGCTTTTTTAATTATTATTATTATCAAACAAGAACGAAAAATCATGCGTCAAGCATAGAGTATGTAACATTTTCCAACGCTTCCAAAATAATTTTACAAATCATTACTGTTCAATAAGCTGAATGATAACATCTAAGTAAACAATTTCGAAAACGTATGACATATTTAAAAACATAATTTCAAGAATTTCCAACATATACAATATTCGGAAAAATATCCGAATATTTTTATTCATCCCTGTATATGATCTATAGATTTGTATATATACTACATAGAATGCTAAATTTTAGTTTAGTTAGGAAACGTGTAGCACAGTTTAAAATTCTTCTTCTGGAGTTTCTTTCAATAAATGGAAATGTGTTCGCGAACTTTTGTACTGTCCTGTATGTAAAATACAGAATTTATACACACCAAGTAATAGACAAAAAGTGAGTTAAATTTAAAATCGCGTTCAGCAACTTAAAACGCACTTCTAGGAACTACTGTTAAGAGACAGTAGAGAATTCTTTTGTGTGTCCCTGTAAATAAACGATGACTGTTATACACACAATATTCTGTAGTAAGCCTCTTGAAATGCACCTTAGTGATATATATAAATTTCAATGTGTTTAAAATAGTGAAACATTATTTAATTAAACCGCAAACTATTTTTCTCCGTAGATGTAATGTAACGGAATTCTTTTGACAGTCCCTGTAAAGTAACGATAACTGCTATGCACATCCTATTCCATATTAAGCATCTTGTAATGCACCTTAGTGATATATATCAATTACAATGTATTTGAAATTGTGTAACATCATTAAAATAAACCGCAAATGATTTTTCCCATAGACCGTAATGTAACAGAATTCTTTTGAGTGTCCCTGTAAAAAAACTATAAGTGCTACACACTTCAGTTGAAATAGGGAACCTGCTATAGATAACAACAATAACATATAAAAATTGCAGGGCAATCCGAGCGTATTTACGGGAGTTAGAGCACGGGCAGACGGACATACGGCAGACAAACCGAAGTCATAAACACTTTTCAACTAGGTTGGAAGTGTTAAAAAGTAAAACTTTTTTTAAAGCAGTTGCATGCCTGCATAACATTTTAAATCCTCTGGCCTATTATAGTTGTTATTTTAAAACATTTAAAAGAAAAGAAAATCCCTTATCTAGTTGGCTTAAAATATAGCTTACATAAGTTTATATGAATAGTGTGCAAAAGAGAACTTCTCATTAGGTGATCAAATTCCCTTTTTCAAAGACAAATATTGCATTTGATCTTTAAAATTTCAATGTAGCTACTATTAAAGTTTAAGATGTTAAATTTTCGAAAGCAGTTTGAAAAAAGAAAAGAAAAAGAGATTACACAAATATGTTCACTAAAATTTTTTTTATTTTTTTATCTGGAGGTGCCCTTAGGATCAAGATTGAAGTG
Organism: Maratus michaelseni; assembly: GCA_963931845.1. Taxonomy (NCBI): domain Eukaryota; kingdom Metazoa; phylum Arthropoda; class Arachnida; order Araneae; family Salticidae; genus Maratus; species Maratus michaelseni. Next base: position 217,865,274 of record OZ007588.1, read on the forward strand.
CCTGTGTGCATTGCATATTTCGTACACAACATATGTCTGACCTGATTTTATGCAAAAATCATGGAATTAGTATTTATTTTTATTTCACATTTTTTTAGGTACTGAAATCTTTTTATTCTTTTGTGAGCATAAAAAGAAATTTGAGATTGTGTGTACTTTTATGAATCATTGTGAAATTTAGACCATTTTAATTTTTAGGGCAAAACTACCACAGCAGTCACCACCTTCTCCTTCATTTTGGGATGCAGTAACTAAAAAGGATTCTTCAGCTGCTTCAAACAGGTAATGATTCATTTCAGTAATTTAAGAAGCATGTCTTTATAATCTTAAAATATTTATTTCAATATTTAAGATGTGTGTCCTTTTGTTAATCTTTAAAACTTAAATTCTAAATTTAAAAATATTGCTGCTAAAATTTTGATAAAAAATAGCTTTAAGCAGTGAACATAAGCTTTTTAAAAGAATGTTTTGATAGTAATTTCTTAATATATAACCAAGTTTTGAATACAAACAATAAAATAATTATTTAATGTTAAAAGTAGTAGGAGGGGAGAATTCAAAGCACTAATTATTATAGTAATGTTTTTTGTTTCTATATGTATTTACTTTTAAAGATAAAATTTCAACTCATGTAAATTTGAATTTTTTTTTTTAAACTTTAATGACAAGGTTTAAAAAGAAAAAGAAAATTAATTCAATTGGATTTCCATCAGTCGAACTGTTATTTTCATCATAAACTGTTTTTATATTTTACTCCACATTAGTTGAGAAAAATAGTAGATCATGATTTATACTAAGCACTAGAAGGTGACAAATCTATGTGCTATGTGACTAGACCTAGATAATAATTTCAGTTTAGCTTTTTTGATTTGTTGGAAAATGTGCTGAGCCTAGTTTACAGGGTGTCAAATATGTTATATATATATATATATATATATATATAACATATTTGACATATATTGTTTAAGCACTGAAAGCCAAATACAGTATATTTAGCTTCCAAATTGCTGTTTTCCATAATCTGAGTAACGTGTGCTAAATGTAAAAGTATTTCCATCAATGTTTACATATTAATTAATATAACTAATTAGAATTTTTTTATTTTAATATGCAGTTTTGTACACCTGTAAGTTTTTACCAATGTTTTTATATCTCATACATCTTCTCATTGCTTGGTTATCAAGAAGATGAATTGCCAACACTCATGAGATATAGAAGAAACAAAGAAATACATTTTTATAGATTATAATGTGTTCCTGTACTATTTAACTCTATGACCATCTGGGAAATTATCTGTATTTTAAGAATGCTTGTACATACCAGAATATATATATCTTTTAATCGCGGTTTGATGTTATAATATCTTTCATATCCTTTCATTCAATATACTTTTCAAAACATATTTCTATTAAAATATTAAAAATATTTTTGTCTGCAGCCTTTTTAATGGGATTTCTGAGAATGGAAAAACACAGACCAGGTGGTTATAGGGTTAATTCATATACAAAAACTAATCTAGATAAAAAGCTTTGAAAAGGCTTTAAGCTAGATATTTTGATTTGGGACACATAATTTTCTGTAGTTTGACAACTGAAATGGTGCAATATTTAAATGTATAAACATTTTAATGAATATATTTGGATTCAAAGTTTAAGACATTAAACAGGTAAACATTTAAAAAAATGATCTATATATGTATTTTCTTTCCTTTGACTTGTTGATATGATTATATGACCAATAATATAAAATTAACATATATTAAGAATCTTGCTTACAGTGAGTTGACACCAATTTCCAAGCAGTTAAATTCATCCACAGGAAAATTTTTTGACAGCCAACCAGCAAGTCCTGTACAGAGTAGTTCAGAAGATATTGTGATAAGCTTAAATGAAATCCAGAAAGCTGAAGAGCAAAAACAGCGTAAAGCAGTCAACCCAAAAATTAAACCCTTGCACATTTTAAATGTATGTATAGTTTCTACTTTTTGTTGCTTCCTTTGAATTTTTAAATTGATCTATCTGGCATATAATGAGATCACTAATTATAATTAAAATATAGATAAAAATGCTTAAGTGATACAAACAGAAACAGAACACAAAAAGGCTTATGAAAACCTTTTAATATAAAGATCGACATATGTTTCAACGCTGAAATGGTGCCATTATCAAAATCTACAACGATATATGATCTCGTGATTCATGTTTTTCAAGTTTATTTTTAAAAATTTGCAAGAATAGTTTGTTTATTGTTGTAGATCTTGATAATGGTGCCATTTGAGCGTTGAAACATATGTCGATCTTTATATTAAAAGGTTTTTATAAGCCTTTTTGTGTTCTGTTTCTATCTCTTAGGCATTTTTATCTATATTTTGATCCATCTATATTAACCTTTTTTTTTCCATTGAAGCATAAATTGTATGAAAATTTGTCTCATAAAATATGGAATCTAACACAATGAAATATTAAAGATAGTTTTATTATTATGTTTACTTTAATGAAAATTCCATCTTCTGCTCATATCTTAAGCAATCTTGTTGTGCATATATATTTGTTTTAAATGTACCTCATTCATCTCATATAAAAGCAAGATTGAAAGGAAAATGTCCATAGCAAATGAAGTTTCTCAGCAGCAGCTGACATTATGTTAAACTTATATGCATATGATGCTCTTCTCTTGTTTAGAGTGGGAGCTGACTAATGAATGGTGAATCAAACATAGCACTCTCCTGACTGGGAAGTGATGGTCTTTAGAAAAATACCTCATAACTACTCTTTTGCTAATGCAATAGTATTATATTTCACTACAATTAAAACAATCTGTTTGCATGATGGAGCACTGGTACAATAAAGTTTTCTTTAATTAGATTAATTACCAAGTCTTTACTTTCAGGTTTTGTACATATAATATACTAAGGAGCGGTTATTATTATTCCTCAAAGTAATTCTTCACTCTGCTCACATTAAAATGTTGTTTGTAATGAGGACATTGTTAATATTTAAATAAGTGTGCAGTATCAGGAAAGGAAAATAAATTAGAACCAAGTTTCATGATTTCAAATTTATAATTAAAATTCAAGATACTTTGTTGAATCAGACATGTAATCAACTACACTTGATAATTGTTCTGTGTGACTGATTGTTCATTTTGATTTCATCAATCTAATGTTTTTCTTCCTCTACTTTGATATACAATTAATTACTTTAATTAACTTTAAATATAGTAAAACCTATTAAAAAAAAATCACTCTGAACCCCAGAAAATGTTTGGTTTAGACAGATATAATTGTATCAGATTCCTTCTGTCAGGACCATGAATTTTTTCCGTTTAAGACAGGATTCAGTTATAATAGACAAATTTGTTTTCATAGGTTTTACTGCATCTGCAGTTAGCTTAAAAATTTAGTTTTGTGGAATAAAAATATCAATAAACTATGAATCGTCATCTGTTTAAAACGTTGATTTAACTAATATGTTAAATATAATTATCATTGTACTAGATCAGCGGTTTTCAAACTTTTATGCCTCTTGAAACAGGATTCATACAGTCCTTGAAATGCTTAAAAGTTCTTAAATTTTTAGGAGGGCAAAAAAGTCCTTAAAAGTGCTTTAATTTGTTTAAATTTTGTGAAGGTGCTTTATTTTCTTTGATAGGTGCATAATTTTTTATTTAAATGTTAAACACAAAATAGAGAAATTGAATTGAGAAAAAAAACTTTTTGTTAAATAATCTGCAAAATTGTTTGTTTTCATGTGACAGCATTTATGCCGTATAACCTTCTGAAAGGTGAGAACACAATATGTTTATATTTTCCTTTACTCACCCCCTGCCCCCCCCCCTCTTTAGGATTAAGTTAACAAAAAAAGAAAATTAAAAGACATGGGTGGTTTGTTGTATTTGCTGGCCACCTAAAAATTATGTTCTGTATAATATCATCAAGTTTGTACTTTTGTCAAATTTTGACAGAAACAACTTAAAAAAAATACAAAAAAAATCTATTTTTCAAGAGGCTTTCTCATAATGTTTCACATTCAAGACTCTGCTACTGTACAGCATTCACCTAAAATCTGGTAAAAATGAAAAGTTTTTTTTTTTTATACTTGTTGAAAAGTTACTTATTGTAACCCCCTATTTTATTTTACCTGCAAGACTCTTGAATAGGAAAATAGGAATAAAACACGAGTAAAAGAATGAATATAAACAAACACATTTTATTTTACATTTACTGTATGATTATGTAGCAAGTTTTTTAATGTGATGGATGTGCTTGTCTACCCTTGCACATTTAGTGGAATTTTTGGGATTATCTTGCAGAAATAGTCGTAATTCATCTTCAACAACTAATGTATTTTTACATTTTGTTTTTGAAGCAGTTATTGCAATGAAATTTTTTTTCGCTGACTCATTTAGCTGCACTATTCCATATGTTGATTGTTGACACTCACTTTTAATTTCACTAACTGATTTTCTCAAGCTGACTGCTAATTTTTTTTTAATTAATTTATTTATCTATCTATTGTCTGTGTCTGTCTGTCCTGACTTTTACTAATGAATGTTTGATGTTAAATTTCCTTTTTTGACATATTAGGAAAATGTAGAATGAATTTATCTATGCACCTTAGCCATGCCTTAGATCAAGGCTATCCATCCTGGCACCTGCAAAATACCACTATTTTTTAATAGAAACTTTCATCAATTAATTACAAAAATTCTGCAGTTGCATAAGGTAAAAGTTACAATACAAAAAATGGGGTATCCTGTGGGTGCCAGTTTGGTCATAATTAAATATAAGTAATCTAAGTTACTACGTCTGGAAATTGGACTAATTATTAAGTATGGTGCATAAAAAGTTAGGCTTAAAGATGAACCCACATGGGGAACAAGTGATATGAATACAGGGCTGCCAACAACTATGCATTCGGCATAGTAACTCCGCTTTAACTTGTTTCTATTGCGCACTACGCTCTTTTACTTGAAACTACGCTTTTCTTTTTTTGTTTACTTTCAGCATGAAGTGATTATGAAATCCTTAAATCGATCGCGGTTACGGATGAAGTAAGTTGAAATGCCGGTAGGTTTTAGACTTTCCTCCTCCTGAACTGTGACGCAATGTGCGTGCGCATATTAGTAGCGTGTCACCGATTGGAGTACATTAGAGAGGTTTTTTTCCTGTCGCTAGACTTTATTTATTCTGTTTTTGTTTGTTTCTATCGGCTCCCGCCAATAGTTGATTTGTTGCTTACGTTTGATTATGTCTTCGGAAGTGTTATTCCATTTTTAAAGTGATATTATTTAAAAGTGCTGAAATTCTGCTCCTTGTTTTTCATTTGTAAATATGTGTGATCAGCCAAAAAAGAAAAAAAAAATCTCAATCTGATCAAAAATTTCGATCAGAATATTCTGCAAAATGGCCTTGTTTACGTCCATCAGAGGATTCACCTTATGAAGCATTCTGCACAATTTGCAATAATCATTTTCATGTCAATCATGGTGGAAAGTTTGATTGCTCACGTCATATAAGATCAGGCAGACATTAGAAGTTCAGTAAACGGAAATGATGGTAAAAAAATTGGCCGAAACTTTTTTTGTGGATAGCGATTTATCTTTACTAACAACCAAATCCGAAATGCTTTTTACATCATTTCTTATCAAACATAACGTACCACTAAGTTCGGCTGATTATGCAGGCAATTTATTTAGAGCTATGTTTCCGGATTCGGAAATTGCAAAGAATTGTTCTTGCACTCGCACAAAAACGACAGCAATTGTCAAATGTATGGCAAGTAACACCTGTTCTATTATTGTTTCTGTTTTAAAACGTATGCCATTTTCGATGGCAGCAGACGGCAGTACCGACCAAAATGCTGTTAAACTATACCAAATTGTTGTCAGGTATTTTGATGAAACGAAACAAAAAATTATGTGTGCATTGCTGTCTTTAAAAGAATGCAGTGAGAATTCAGGACAAGGTATTTTTTCAATGCTAAATAAAGAAATGGAAGACAAAGATTTAAATTGGAAAAATTGTGTGGCATTTGGATGTGACAATGCAAGTACTATGCTGGGGTATTTAAATGGTGTTTCTCATATTAAAAAAGTTAATCCAAAATTATATGTCCAAGGTTGCTTGTGCCATTTATTGCATACTTGTGCACAAACAGCAGCTGAAAAGCTACATTGTGATGTAGAATCTTTACTTGTAGATATTTATTACTACCTTGACAAAAGTTCAAAATGAAGAAAAATTTTGATTGATTGCCAGAAAGCATGTGGATTAGAGCCTTACAAAATCTGGAAATTTGTTTCAACTCGTTGGCTATCATTGTTAGAAACATTAAACGGACTTCTTTCGCAGTGGGATGCAGTAGTAGAATTTTTCAGTTCTGATTTGAAATTTAAACAAAATGCAAAATTCCGATACATAAAAAAAGTTATTCTTTCTCCAGACACAAAGTTATACTTATTGTTCCTTGAAGCAGTTTTGCCAATATTTACAACATTAAATGTAAAATTACAAAGTGATGCTCCATAAATTCATCTTGTAAGAAGGTATCTGAATTCTTTTTTCATGGATCTATTAGTCAGATTCTTACACTCATCTACAATTTCTAATTTATCCAGCAGTGATATCACAAAAATTGATTTTTTTAAATCAAGCCATCAAAAATTAGATGAAGATCTTATCATTGGAGCCAAGACAAAAATTTATCTTGGGGAAAGTACTATTTCAGAAGATGTAAAAAAAAAGTTTTACAGGAGTGTCAGAAAATTTTATGAAGCTGCTTGCACTTATGTTGTTAAAAGACACCCACTCACAAGTCATGTCTTGAAGCATGCAGAAATTGCTGATCCAACTTTTAGGGCTCAGGTTTTATTTTCTTTTATGATGTATTTTATAGATTGCTTTTGTGACAGTATACCTACTGATGATTTGGATGCTGTGGAAATGGAATTTTCCAAGTATCAAATAGAACCTTTAAGCGGTGAAATATTATCCTGCAATGCTGATGTTGCTTGGAGTAAAATTTCGGAAATTAAAGATTCAAATGGATCAATAAAATATCATTTTTTACCAAAAATTATGCTAACAATTCTCCTAATATCACACAGTAAAGCTGCTAGTGAAAGAGTGTTTAGCATTGTTAGACACAACTTAACAGAATTCCGTTAATGCCTTAACATTGAAACATTGAATGCATTACTTACTGAAAAAATCAGTTTCTTGAATAATAATGAAAGTTGTTACAAAAAAAAATTGAAAAATAAGAAATTGTAAGTGCTAAAAAAGCTATTGTACAATCCTTAAAAAATTGAAATGTTTACCTGTAAAATAATTTTTTTTTTCACTTAATTGTTTTTTTTCTTTTAGTTTTTAGCATGTTATTAACAACATAAGTTTTTTTTTTTCCATGATAGAATTATGATTTGAAATAGGTATTGTGTTGGATTTTGTTGTAAGAATATTCATACAAAGTAAAGTATTTTTTTGATATTTTAATCAAAAATAGCATCATGTATCTTTGTTGAAATGGGGAAAAATCAATTAGAAACAAAATTTCAATTGGAGACTATTTTTCAGATAAATTTTTATGATTAATACATATTGCAATATGAGGTAAGTTTTATATTTTAATTGTAAAATATCTTTTATTTCAATATGATTCATAGTTAAATCTGTGTTTATCAACAAAGGGTTTTTTTTAAATGTTAGCAAATGATTTTATACTAATGATTTAGGGTGCTAAAAATTTGTTTTTGACTATACTTGATTCCTCAAAACCACACATTTTCTATGTTTAAACTACACATTTGTACTCGCAGAGTTTGGCAACCTGTGAATAGTTACAGTGGCTAGTTTGCTGTTATAGACATATAAATATAATGCATTGTTTAAATAATTACAGATTCTTAGACTCGCTGTTTGTTTTACTTAGTCAGAAGACCGAAATGAAGATTATTCATCGCAGCGACCATGTCATCAATCACTTGGGAGATTAGAGTAATGCATAGGTTTCAGTGTCCGTAAACGGCCGTAGAGCACACAGGACACATCCTGGTCGTGTTCATTAAAAGTTCCTCAGAACTTGGGTACGGCGGTGATCATTTTACCAATTTCTTGTAAAGAGATGGTCAAATATACATATACCATTGGCCATTGCTGAACTGTTATAAAATTAGATTATATTCATTTTAGAGTTAAAATAAGCACTACACAAGATAATAAAATATAGAGGACAAAAGTGTGGTAATTACATTTAAATTAACTTTAATTTTAAATTTTAAATTATTGTAATTAGGGATTTTTCTGGTGATCAACCATTATAGGATTTTAAAAAAAGAAAAAAAATCACGTAGTACAGTGGGGACTGATCAGATGCAACTGCCTATCGGCACTCGTAAAATTGTGGATCACGGCACTGCTAATGACAATCATGCCAAATGAATATGAAATTAACTCATACTGCTAGCAGCCATTCTTCACATACACCTGCAATTGATCAAGGAAGGTCGGAAGGAATAATGGGAGAAAATGGAAGTTGCTGCAAAAGCACCCCAGCTTGTTGACGAATCTAATTAACAGTATGATCGAGCTGAATGTGGTCTAAATGCCACAAAAATGTTGGAAAATAGTAAGTGGGGTTAAAGGAAAATCAAATATATGGCCATGATAATGTCGCATTTCCATCTGAGCAAAATTGCAAATTAAAACTATGCAGAAAACTGAAATTTGATTTTTTGCAACTATGAGTCTCTTACCATAATGTTGAATGGAATAATGGGCTTCAACATTAACATATACAAATTATGCCTTTTAGACTCAGTGATAAGTTTATCATAAAATAAAATGTTGAAATCAAGTACTGTTTTTAGAATGACTAAATGAAACAATATTTTGGTTCTACTAAAACTAAAAGAAATCAAATAATCAAAAGAGAACTTGAGATCCTCCCAGAGCTTTAAATTTATGTGCTTTAACATTAGAATTTTCTTTTCTAAAAACTGCATTTTAACTCAGCATTTTTCCTGTTTTGTAGATTGAAGATCAGGCAATAGAAGAGCTCTTAGTTTTATATAATGCAAAAGATAATCTAAAAGAAAGAATTACAATCTCTAGGGTTATACCCGAAGAAATAGCTAGTCCAGTGTGGAAAAGACGTCCTTGTTAAATTCTGTATTTACATTTTGTTGACTCTTTTTTTTGTCTGTTTAAATAAAATTAAAAATGTTCATTTCTGTCTCAGTTAATGACTTAATCATTTAAATCATATTTTATTTAAATTATTTCTGTATTTACATAAAAATACAATTACAGTTTTATGCATCAAAATACATTTCATCATCAAAATATATTTCATCATCAAAATACATACTGTTGTTTTGCATTGGTCAGGAAACTATTTTATGAAGTCACTATTAGTAACAGATTGAAATTTTTTGTTAACTATGATTTTACAACAGTTTTCAAGTAAATAAACCCCTTAAGCATCGCATCCGACAAGTGTAGGCTACTTTTTAAAAATTCAGATTGTTTCATTGCCACCACTTTTTGGAAGTAGAAATATTCACCTTATAAAATGGCAGTTAAAATGATGGGAGAATAAAGCCAATTACACTATTTTAAAAGAGCTGTTGGGAACCAAACAATCAGGATTTAAAAAAAAAAAAAAAAAAAAAAAAAGAACGAAAAATTATGCGTCAAGCATAGATTATGTAACACTTTCCAACGCTTCCAAAATAATTTCACAAATCGTACCGTTTAATAAGCTAAAAGATAACATCTAAGTAAACAATTTGGAAAATGCATAACATATTTAAAAACATAATTTCAGGAATTTCCAACATATACAATATTCGGAAAAATATCCGAATACTTTTATTCAGCCCTGTATAGGATCTATAGATTTGTATATATACTACATAGGATGCTAAATTTTCGTTCAGTTAGGAAACACGTAGCACAGTTCTCCGTCTGGAGTTTCTGTCAATAAACGGAAATGTGTCCGCGAACTGTTGTGCTTCCCTTTATAGGATCTACAGAATTTATACACACCACGTAATAGACAAAAAGCGAATTAAAATTAAAATCGCGTTCAGTAGCTTAAAACGCACTTCCAGGAATTATTGTTAACAGACAGTAGAGAATTTCTTTGTGTGTCCCTGTAAATGAACGATGACTGCTATACACACACTATTCTGTTGTAAGCCTTTTGTAATGCACCTTAGTGATATATATAAATTTAAATGCGTTTAAAATAGTGAAACATTATTTAAATAAACCGCAGACGATTTTTGTCCATAGACGTAATGTAACGGAATTCTTTTGATTGTCCCTGTAAAGTAACTATAAGTGCTATGCACACCCTATTCCATATTAAGCTTCTTTTAATGCACCTTAGAGGTATATATAAATTTCAATGCGTTTAAAATAGTGAAACATTATTTAAATAAACTGCAAATGATTTTTCCCCATAGACCGCAATGTAATGGAATTCTTTTGAGTGTCCCTGTAAAAAAACTATAAGTGTTTACACTTATGTTATAACACTTATGTGTTAACACTTCCGTTTGAAATAAGGAACATGCTGTAGATAACGACAATAACATATAAAAATTGCAGAGCAATCCGAGCATATTTATGGGAGTTAGAGCACAGACAGACGGCAGACGGCCATACAGCAGATAAACCGAAGTCATAAACACTTTTTAACTAGGTTGGAAAGTGTTAAAAATAGTAGTCTACGCTGCCCGTGAAAGTGACGGACGCAAGAATTAAGGGATTAATAAAAATGCCTTATTGCATTCATTTTGATAGTTTAAAGTACAATTAGATAGAATGCATTAGAACAGTAAAGTATAACATATTAGAACATATCATTTACTACATATTTTGAGTATATGATAGGGTAAGACTCTGATATTTTCATATTTTTATTCATAATTTTAAGAATATTGATGTCAAAATTTGCAACAGACTTACTTTGCTATATGTGAAATTTAACAATATCACGAGAAATGATATATAGGTGGTCACCACCCTCCTTTAAACTTCGATGAACTACATGTTCCATATTTCAAAATTCTCTGTATTAGTTGTCATTACAGGTGAATTCACTGACTGTATTTCTGTGCACTTTCAGCACTTTTCCTGATATCATCACATTTCAAACAGAAAATAGTCAGCCATTTGAAAATTTCTTTACTATACCTTCAATATTGTTAAAGTTACAGTAGCTGGCAAAAGTTTTGAGACGATATATTTTTCTGTAAGCAAAATTTCTTAATGATGTAAATTAATAATTTTTACCCCTTTTAAAGCTCAAGAAAATGCAACATTAGAACAATTGAAACAGATGCATGAATTAAAAATAATTCAGAAATTCACAAAATTACTTAAGCAAAAGTTTTGAGACGATTTAGTTCTAAACTTTCATTGAAATTAAGTGTATTAAGGTAACAAAATAGAGTAATATTTAATATTTAGTTGCATTTTCTTTTGCTTTGAGGACTGCAGTGCATCGTCTGGGTATAGAATTAACAAGGCTTTCTAAGGTAGACCTAGGGATTTTCGCTCATTCCGATTGATGATCCTGAAGGAGTTCTGGCTTTGAAGAATGCTTCTGTGTGCCGACCTTTCTTCCAATGTGTTCCCAAGGATGTTCAATTGTATTGAGATCAGGTGACTGACTCGGCCAGTTCAAAACCTTAATTTAGTCCCGCAGTGGCGCAGACGGTAAAGCTCGGCTCTCGTAAGATCGCCGAAAGCCAAGCAGCATCGACCACTGTCAGTGTTTGGGAGGGTGCATCGTCTATCCTCTCTCGTCTGCCTCTGCTGTGGGACCGTGTACGTTAATGGGAGCTGGTGCACGTTAAATCTGTTCGTGGCTCCAAAGTCCTCCAAGTTCTGTATAAGCGCTACCTCTGGGGGTGCCAATCCAGATGCAGGTCTCTCATCTGGAATTGGTTCAAAATTAAGAGACCTGGGGGGATAGTACAATAGACCTCTGGTCGCGGTGCTTTGGCTTTCGAGCCTCCCCTACAGTAATACAGTAATAATACTGTAACCTTAATTTTCTTAGCTGTAAACCAATCTGTCACCATTTTGGATGTGGAAATATGTAAGGCGATCGCCACCGAACATGAACTCACAGTGAGTAAGGACACAATAAGACGTCGTCTGGATGCCGCTGGATTGTGTGCGCAGGTCCCTGCAAAGAAACCTCTCATCCGGGCAAAGAATAGGAAAATCCAATTGAAATTCGCTAAGTAACACGAAATGTGGACAACCAAAGATTGAAAGAACGTCTTTTGGAACGATGAATCCAAATTCAATTTGTTTGGAAGTGATGGCCGACATTATATTTGTCGTCCAAAAGAAATCTGGATGAGTACCCGGTACCAACACCCAACAGTGAAGCACGAAAACCGATCAGTAATGGTCTGGGGAGCTTTCCATCATGATGGCGTCATCCCCCTTGTACACGTTGATGGAATTATGCATCAAAATATTTATAAAAACATGTTAGATCACATGCTGCCTTATGCTCTTAAAAAGATGCCTCGTGGATGGATGTTATATCAGGAGAATGATCCAAAGCACACCTCCAAAATGTTGTCAAATTGATTTACAACTAAGAAAATTAAAATTTTGGGTTGGCCGAGTCAATCACCTGACCTCAATCCAGTTTATCAGCTTAGAAAACACATCGGAAGAACAGTCAGGACACGGAAGCATTCTTCAAAGGCATCCTTCAGGATCTTCAATCGGAATCGCCGAAAATCCCTGGGTCCACCTCAGAAAGCCTTCTTAATTCCTTGCTCAGACAATGTGCTCCATTCCTCAAAGCAGAAGGATATGCAACTAAATATTAAATATTGCTGTATTTCATTACATTAAGGTGCTTAATTTCAGTAATAGTTCAGAAAAACTGAATCATCTAAAAACTTTTGCTTAAGTAATTTTGTGAATTTCCGAATTATTTTTAATTCATGCATATGTCTCAATTGTTCTAATGTTGCATTTTGTTGAGCCTTAAGGGGCTACTTCACTCAGACGAAAACACCCGCTCGCTAATGTTAATCCTATGGAGGAAATTTTTAAAGATATCTTGTTCGCATTTCAATATTTTTAAATGATTTTTTTTTTGCATTGGATAGCTGAGGTCCATCTCTATGCACGCTCCTTTCTACTTTTTCGATTTTGATTACAAGTTTTTTTCTATTAAGATACTTTCACTTTCGAAACCGGTTTTGAAAGTGAAAGTATCCTCAATAAAAAAAACTGCAACAAAAATCGAAAAAGTAGAAAGGACGTGCATAGAGATTGACCTCAGCTATCGAATGCAAAAAAAATATTGAAATACGAACGAGATATCTTCAAAAATTTCCTCCATAGGATTAACATTAGCGAGCGGGTGTTTTCGTCTGAGTGAAGTAGCCCCTTAAAAAAAGCAGTACAAATTACTAATTTACATCATTAAGAAATTTTGCTCACAGAAAAAGTTAGAACCGAAAAACATATTGTCTCAAAACTTTTGCCAGCTACTATATATATAAAAATCTGTGTTCAGATTGGAATGAGACACCCTGTATTTTTGACTAAAAAACTTGATTGTGCTTTCCTCTAAAAAATATTGTTCGTTTTAATAGGCTCAACTACCTATTATAGTTTTTAATCATTTTACTGAGACTTTCAATATTTATGACTTTGTGATATCAGCTGTGTGACAAATTCCTCTGATGTCATTGATGGTTATTTTGAATATTCTTATTAGCTTATGTCATAAATTTTCTAAAAATTTGATTTTCGGAAAAAATTATATAAAAATTTGGCATAAATTTTATCACAAGATGATGAACAAAGTTAACCAGCAAGATCATAAATTCTGTTGTGGCTGAAGAAGTGAGTAACTAATTCAATCTGAAAATCTGTAAAAATTCTTTTGATGCAATAATAATGCTAATTTAAGAAACGAAAATTCTTCAATTGTATGAAAATATTTGCATATAAAAGAAATTATTCTACTGTTTTTTTATCACGAAAAAAAATCTGTCTGGAACTTTTAGTATAGATTATCAACACATTAAAACTTATATAACTTTTTAGGAGAGGAAAGATATATTTTTTTCTTTCAAGAATAATAAAGTAATCAAAATGAATGGAAAATAAATTAACTGGAGATTTAAAAAAAAAAATCTTTCTTTTCTACAGAAGATGAGTACTATTTATTAATATGTAGATGAAAAAATTTTGTTATTACTTACCCATCATACGTAGTATAGGGTAAGTCTTGCAATCGTTTTGAAAATCGGAAAATTTTTTTTGACAGATTTACACGTTTCAGACACTGGAGATTCCGAAAAACATATTTTTAGAAAAAAAATTTTGCCGTCCGTCTGTGTGTCTGTGTGTCTGTAAATGCTCTATCTCCCGAAAAAATTGAGATAGAGACTTGCAATTTGGTATGTACTTAGTATGTAATAATGGGAAGAAGCCTATTTTATTTCAATAACCTCGATTAACCGGAACAATTTTTTTCGGACTCTCGAAATATTCGTTCTGATGAAAGGTATATAAAAAATTTCGAAATTGTTTATTTTAAGACATGAATATAAAAGACAATAAAAAAACATAAATTTTGAATAAAGCATGAAGTCGATCGGATAATTAGTTGCCGAGATATTTGTAATCCTATTTACCACACTCTTCGATTTTTCATGACCCTGTATTTCATCCAAATTTCACTTCAAAGATATATTTTAATTGGAAATTTGACGCTTAATCAGATGCATTAAACCGCTAGTTAATAGGATTATTATTTTTGGAGTTATAAGGAAAAACCTCTTTCAAGCAATTCAGTAATCGAGCCTTTAAAGTTTGTGACGTCATCAAGCCACGATTTTATTTGAATTGCAATGCATTTTATAAGTAGTTTACACATTTTTATTTTAATATTTTACATTATGCATATCCATAATGGGTAAGTATTACGTTGGCCCCCAACGACTAGTTTTTTCAAGAATAAAGATCTACTTAAATTTTTTGAAAAAAAAAAAAAAGATTACTTCTATAAAAGAAAAAAATCCTCAATAGTTAACTACATGTCAGTTTCTTACATAGTTTGATACTAATTTTTTAGTTATTCAACTTAAGCATATTGAAGATAATTTTACAATATATTTATGATATTTTAAATATGTTATTGAACCAATTTATGCTCTTAAACATATAAAAACTCACATTATTCCATTTCATGCTGCATTTTGTTTATATATGAGGTGTTTAAGGCATTGTAAGTTACTAATTTTGAAAATTTGTGTTAAGTGCATAGAGGCTATCTAGATATATCAATACATGTACTGGAATATTGACATAAGTGATTGTTCCACAAAATTTGTCTATTAATAGCACCAAAAGACATTTTATTCCATAGAAATTCATTATAGTGTGTCCAAAAAATTCTTGTTTTTCAGTCTTTAAGAAAGTGCGGCTTACACAACTCTGTCTTTAAAAATTTTATTATAATGTGCAGAAATTGGTATCATTTTCTTTTTTTTTTTTGTCATTATTTCTTTGTTTGCAATTATGTACACACACTTACATAGATTCATTAGTTTAGCATAGGGGTGCACAACCTTTTTAAACGAAGGGCCACTTAAAAAATGACTGGGTTGTCGAGGGCCACCATCAGAAGATTTTTGTTTCAAGGAGGTGTGACGGGGGAGGGGATCTAAGTCTACAATCAGATTTTTAAAAAAAACATAAATTTTGGAAGGGTAGTTTTAGCTCTCTATGTTCCTTCCTTCCCAGTCAACATATTCAGTTCTGTCGGTAAGGATATATCAACAGTTTATGTTTGTATTTATACAAGAGATATAGCTAAGATTATTTTCAAAGAGTGAAAATACTCCTTGACTTTATTTGAAGGAGTAAATTTAGCTTTAAAGATTGCCAGTGCCGAAAAAAAAATTCTGTTTTCATGAATGAAGGTGGGGAGGAAGAGAAACATATATTATTCTAAATTGTACTTCTTAACATATTCAGTTATAAAATGTGGATATCAAGTAGGGGTGCACAACCTTTATAAGAGGACGGCCAGTCACAAAAATGACAGGATTGTCGAGAGCCAACATCCGTAGGTGGACAAAATTTTGTTTCGTGGAAGGAGTAGGAGGATCGGCCTAAAAGTTCATAAAAATGCTAATTTTAAAAGGAGGGTTAGCTCCCTATACTCAACCACCTCCTTAGTCAGCATAACCCAATTCAGTTGGCAAGGATGGGAAAAAACTTGCAATCTTTTTTTCTTGCGCAATTGACAATATTCGTAGTTTTTTTCTAATGATTGATGAAAGATTTTTACGTGCCTGTTCGGTGAAATTTGCGATTTATACGCACCCGATCGGCAAAATTCGCGATTTTTACGTACCTGACCGGCAAAATTTGCGATTTTTTTCGCGCTCGATCAGTGAAATTCGTGACTTTTTCGCACCCGATCGGCGAAATTTGCGATTTTTTTTCGTAATCGTTTGGCAAATTTCACGATTTTTACGTGCCCGAACGGCAAAATTCGTGATTTTTACGCGCCCAATCGGCGAAATTCGTGATTTTTACACGCCTAATCAGCGAAATTTGCGATTTTTACGCTCCCGATCGGCAAAATTCGCGATTATTACGTAGACGATCGGCAAAATTCGCGATTTTTAAGCAGGCGATCGGCGAAATTTACGATTTATACGTACCTGATCGGCAAAATTCATGATTTTTACGCAGGCAATCGGCGAAATTTACGATTTATACGCACCCGATCGGCAAAATTCGCGATTTATACGCACCCGATCGGCAAAATTTGCGATTTTTACACGTCCGATAGACGAAATTCGCTATTACGCGTCCGATGAACGAAATTTGGAAAATTTCGGGATTTCTACGCCAACGATCGGCGAAATTCGCCATTTTTTCGCGTCCGATCGGCAAAATTGATCCGCGGCGGTAATAAAATAAATCCGATCGCGGGTCACAGGTTGTGCATCCCTAGTTTAGCATGTATAAATTACGTTAGAAAATGGAACATAATTATTGAATATTTCATACTTATTCCTTTATAAATAATTTTCTTTCATTAAATTTTGCTTTCAAATTTTCACCTAATACTTTGATCTAGTACCACATCCTGTAAATGAAGCAGAAAAATACATCTATGCTTTTAAATTTTAAGTATATGTATTTCACATCTACTCTTTCGATAATATGACGAATTGCAAGCTAAAATGAATACAGTAAAACCTTTCAATAAGGTGTTTCATTTTTATTGCTGTGCCTTAAATGGAGGGTTTCTCTTAAATTAGAGATTAAATGCATTATACGTCCCATTTGAAGAGACTGGGACCTAGGAAATTGTCACTTAAACAAGGTTTTACTGTATCAAACATTTGTAAAAATCTAAGGAATGTGATAGCACACAAAATTAAAAAAATTAATTTCTGGGATGTTAACACATTTTTAATCAAATTTCTATCATAAATTCAAATGTTAGTAATTGGGTTATTCCATTATTCTGATAAAGGGAAAAAATGTGTTTATATATCTTTATTGATATAATTTTCTCATTAAAATTTAAATATATTTATATTTCTAATTTCAATAAGACTTCTCAAGGACCATAGAAATAGAATTCAGACATTTTTATAAGAATGCATACATTTTAATTGAAATATGCTCTGTAACTGAAATATGTTTCTGAGCTGAAATGCATACTGAATTATATTAAATGAAATATATTTTAAACTGAAATATCTTTCTGCAATCGCACCCAAGGATTTTCAGCGATACTACCAGATCCAAAATTAGGTTTTTCTTCAAAGGAAAAAAATGTCGTGGAATGTATATGGTTTAATTGAGAACTTGCTGCAGCATTTTACTATAATTGCATCAAAGTCACATAATTTTCATATCTAAAGTGTAAATACATTTTAGTTATTGTATTGTAAGAAATATAATTTTTTATTTATTTTAATAAGCGAGAGGTTTTATTATTTTCATAGAATCACTCAAAGCAAATATTTTTTTTAACAATCTCTAATTTACTTATAAACTTGCTTAAATTAACTTTGAGGGGAAACACTTCTTTTTGTTGTTATTTTTATATATCTATCTACAAGGTGTCTAAAAAAAGATTGAAATGCACTTTCATTTTTTAAATGTTAGAGATAAATAGGCAGTGTAGATTGCAAAATTGTTCAAAATTAGATATGAAATAAAAGTACGTTAGCACTTTGGAAAGCGATGGGATATTATTTATGTCACTTAATTTTAATCCCTAAATGCCATAATTCTAAAAGAAGTTTGGAATAAAATTTTTCTTTAATAATGGTCGTGAAAAAAGCTTTTACTTATTTTGGAATAAATTTATTTGTAAATTCTGGTACCTTTCCATCATTTCAACATTTCCTCAACAGATGCACTTTACCGCTGAATGGTTAATGAAAAAGGTCCTGTCATTAATTTTCAAAAAGTTACTTTTTGAAATTTTTATTTTACTCCCCGTCCTCCTCTAGGCAAAATTGTTCAATTATGGCGATGTTTACTTATAATTGCCTAAATAGGTCAACTTTGGGATTTTTTTGAAAATATTTTAATCATATTTTTTTATTGAAGAAAAATTCAAGATTGCGTCCAATATGGTTGTCTGAAGAATGTTGGGTTTGAAAATCAAGACCGACCTGTGTAGGTTGCAGCTTATTCAAGACATTGTCTGAAATCAGAAATACATTTCTTTATATTAGTTAACATAATTTTTTATGGAATAACCTAAAAAAGTTTTAAAATTTGGCAAAATGGCAGACACTCAAAATTAATGTTGAATTTTTTTTTTTTTACCCATTTTTGGCCTTTGACCAACTGTAAAAAATATTTAATGTGGACAATCATGTTATATATAGGTTAATTCCGTGATCAAAAGTGTTTACTTTGGGGAAATTTTTCAAGTCCGTTAGTTGAACGGTCAAGTCACTAAAACCTATGCAGATTTTTGCATGCTATAAATAGTATGCATGATAAAAACGATTTATTTCTTGAATCAAATACTGTATTTAAAGACTCACTTCTTCAAAATTGACCCTATTTAATTGGGTGCATCTTGCAATCGAGTACAACTGGCAATACTGTAAAAATAGATAAGTGTGTATGTTATATACTGGAAAGTTTATCTACCCTTTCAATACCTCCATTCTCCTATGGACATATTCGATGGATGGATCTGAAAGTTTAATCAATCAAAATAATATTAAAAAATCCAACAATGAAGCCACATCCGAAAGCAATAGTAAAGGTTTACTCGGTGAAATATCTGATTATATATTCGGAGTAGAGATATGACGGCTTTTTTTTTTTTTAAATTCCGCTAACCATGCTCCTACCTGCCAGGCATGAGTGCCTAGCTTGACGAGTTAGTACCATAGACATCTTAAACAAATCAGTAATCAATGGTTAGTACCTGGACGCGGGTAGATATTCGCCTGATCACAGCATGGCTGTGATCCACTTGACAAGAGTCTTGTTGGCAGGGCCGTACGAAGGGGGCCTACGCCCGGGCGCGGAAATCGAGGGGGCGCCAAATTTATACTACCAACCACAGTTTATTTTATTTATTTTTTCATTTTTTGGTCATCGATCATTTTCTGGGAAATTTCTTTTTCTCTCTTCATCATTCCTTTTTTTTTTCTGTCGCAAAATATCATTTACTCTCCAATAAATAAGTGCAATCTTCTCTTACGTTATTTAGTTGTTTGCAATTTCTGAATTAAAATTAAACCTTTAAAAATTCCAAAATAAACTCGAAATGTTTATTCAATAGAATTTGTTTCTGTTTCTGTTCTTTATCAGTTTTGTGTTACCTATCACAAAAAGAAGGGGGGCACCAAATTGAAACTTTGCCCCGTGCACAGTTTTCTCTTCGCACGGTCCTGCTTGTTGGCATCTGTGCTGCAGTGCTCTCTAGTGGTTTGCTACAGTTTTCTTTGTTTGCCTGTTCAAGGTTTCTATTTAACTTTGTTGAATTGTCAGATTTAAAAAAAGCAATAATTAAAGAAGAGAAAGGAATTGGTCTGATAATTTAGAACCTTGGCTTGATAAAACGAGACCTTCACCTGACTGGGCACCTCCAAAGGTATAATTCATAGAGAATTTGGAGGACTTTGCACCCACGACGGATTTTACATGCACCAGGCGCGTACATGGAGATATGACGGGCTTAGTCCGAAACGGGCTCGAATTTTATGCTCTTTGGCCTCGGGTTTAAAGAAAGTGAAAATTGCGTTTATTTACAAATTGTAAAAAGGGAAAAAACTTCCTACTTAAGAAACAAGAGTGTAGTCTAAGTTTCTTAAAGTGTTTTATAATCCTTTAAAAATCAATTTGAAAGGGAATTTAGTTATTGATGTGATATGTGAAGAAATATTCTATTTAATTCGAAAGTCTTTGTACGTTCATTGTTAGTAACAAAAAGAAGTCGTGGGATATCCCTTGTCTATCCTCACTTTCTGTTTGAAGTCTTCTTCCAGAATTACTAAGAAACAGAATGCATGCCTTTCTGCCATAGTTGTTCAGCGGTATTCTAAAAGAAAAATAATTGTGACTTTTGCAGATTTCTGCCATCGGATGGGTATAAATAACAAATTTGCTATTTGTAATAGCTTTTGAACGACATGAAAATCACGAAGCGTTGTCATGAGGGAGTATTTAGGATTGATACTTATTTTATGTAAGAAGAGATTTTTCAACGAGAAAATTAATCTTGAAACAATATTAATAACAATTTTCTTCTACATTCTTTCGCCAGAGGCCCCAGCTTGGGCTCTGTTGACACACTATTTTTCGGGCTCTGATTTCAAATTGTCGGGCGGGCGAGGGCGTTAAAAAAAGAGCCCAAACATCTCTAATAAGGAGATATGTCTATGAGAAAATAACACTAATTTGGAATAATGTGGAGAATAAATAAAATTAGAATTGATCATAATTTGTAAATTTCCTTATCTTTTCTTTCGTTCAAATTTTCTTGCTTGTCATACACAAGTTTTAAAGAAAAACCCGTATTTTCGTTGCCAAAATTTAAGATGCGTTTTAGATTCGAGTAAATACGGTAAATTGTGCGCATAGTGCATGCATATCTAGTAACTTTCACGCATTATGATTATTATGCCCCCTCCCCTTCATTCAGTACGTTTTTATGCTTCAATTGTTCTTTTTTGCTGTTTTTCTCCCAACTTATTTCTGATTTTAATCTTGATAATAGCCAACAGGTGACGCCACCAAACATTTCCCCGATGCTGAAATTTTAATTCTAATCAGTTCCTATCCCTAAAATCTTCATCCAAAGAAAGGAAGTTCTTTGCCCCATCCTCGCAGTTAGTCTTTACAAGAATTTTTTAGATGCTTATTATTAGCTTTTAAAAATTATAAATTAGACACAATGGCGGGGGGAATCTCCGAGCCCCCGAGGAAAAGAGACCCACCGCTGCTATAAAAAAATTTTGTTGTCTTATTGGAAAACGTAATTTTTGTGTATAATGAGATTGGAAGAATAATTTAATTTTCGAGCGAACATCCGGACTTAATGTTTTGTATATGATAATTATTTACTTTTTGTTCAAGTTTGTTACTGTTTGTTTGTTTGTTTACTTTTTGTTTTCATATAACGTCATCTTGTCCAGTAGCAGCGTCCCGTTTCATAAGATTTTTCTTCCATTGCGAAGGACGGCCATTCTCGTACATCGCGCTATAATGCACTTTAAACAACAATATGATTTTAAGTGTCATTTCTTTCCTCATATCATTTTTCTCAGCCTATGACAAAACGAAATCTTTCAAAAAAATTATCCTTCGCTGTGTGCTCCTTGAACAGTTGAATAGTTTAGGCATTTCATGGGCTTCCTAAGTATTGATGAGTGATATAAATGAATAGAGATAATGCCATATAACAGATTTTTATACAGCCCAATTAAGTGGTAAGCGTAATTTTCTACCAAAGAAATAGTTATTTTTATGATATTTTTTGTAGATTTTTTTCCCCATTTGATTAGTTTAAATATTTAATGCTTCATTTGTTCGCAGTATATATGGCATACGGCATTAACACTTCATAAATGTGTTATAATTTTCTAGTAATAACTTTTTTATGCTGTCTTTGACACGGGTTCCGAAAATGAAAATATCTTTAAAAAACAAAACAAAAAAAGAAAAGAAAAGAAAAAAAAACCTGTAAACAAAATCGAAAAAGTAAAACACAACTGCTTAGAGATCGACTTCAACTATCCAATAATAATAAAAAAAAATATTGAAATGCAAACCAGGTATTTTAAAAACTTTCTACCACAGGGTTAAAATTAGCGAGTGGGTGTTTTCGCGTGAGTGAAGTAGCCTCTTAAATGTGTTGGTCAGTGAGATCGCAAATTCCCTTCACTAATGTTAAACCTGTGAGCGTGCGATGCATTCATATTTTTAAAATATCTCCTCAGAAAATTAATATTTTTATCTTCTTATTTCACTATATTTTTCTCAAAGACTGTTTCTTGTTTTTTTAATTGTCGAAAGATTTGTAAAATATATACTTAATTCAATATTTTATGTGTTAAAATCTGACAAGCTGTGAGTAAGATTCCAACACTTCAAATAAAATTAAGTATATATTTTGACAACTAAAGAAAAAAAAAATGAGTCATCATTTAAGAAGAGAACACATAAGAAAAAAGTTTAAAATATTAATTTCCTGGGGAAATATTTTAAAAATACGAAGGCATATAGGTTTAACATTAGCGAGGGGAATTTCAGATCTCACTGACCAATAACTGTGGGTTGAAATTTTCAAATATTAAATAAAATGTGTTCAAAATAAAAATGAGACTTGCAGAGCTGATGTTTAGGCCACTGTTATGCAGATTTACATGTTATAAATGTAATCAAAGTTTATAGTGGTTACTTTATGTGCGTGCAGAGTTGTTGTATTTTTAGAGATGAATTTTCAAATATCGAAGATAAAAATATATATATATATATAGTCTTTGTGAGACAACTTATGTGACAAGAAAGAAAGAAAAAGAAGGCTTCATTTCAATGGTGATTGATTGAGCTTCATGTGCCCATTTTCCTTTCCTACGCCCCTGTGATACATTTATTCTAAAAATGTTTCAATATTCTGCAGTGCAATACCAGCGGCGCCAACTTTTGAATAATATTGAGTGGGCTGAACAATTTTTTTGTAAAATGGTACGGGCAATTTCTTTTCTCTGTCGGGGGTGGAAGGAAAGATAGGCAATGCTTGTACGGCAAAACCTACGAGAGAAAGACAGATTTTCGTCTTAGCAAATATAACTGCATTAGTATTCTTTTTCTCCGGAACCATAACATTTTTCCGTTATGGACAGCTTTCGTTTTCACATACACTACTGTATGAAAAATACATTATCCTCGTTATATCGCTCTTTATTTGTATCTCTTCCCAAAAAAGTTTTACCACTTAAGTAACAATTTATAAATTTGAACTACAATAAACACAATTCTCTATCGTAAATATTGTTAAAAAATTGAATTATGAATTTGTGTAAAACATATACTTATAGGTTATCATTGTTCTTAAAGTTCATGCTTTCGGTTATATCGCACTTCCTTCATGGTGATATAACTATGGTCTAGTGCATTATTTACTTAAAACTTATACATTTGAAGTAATTAATCCTGTTGTGCAAATTATTGGGTGGACTCGAGCATCACGGGCCATAATAAGTTGGCACCACTTATGAAGGACTTTACAGGTATTGTTTACTGATACACTTCCTCTGTTTGCTTTCCGGTCTCGTGTCAATTAAAACGGAAAGCTTTATTTTATTTTATTTTTTTTGTTATTCAACTCCTAACAAGATGGTGTAGCTATGATGATGTGTCTTTTTTGTAAAGGGTGTTTCCGTTGGTTTTTTTGGCTTTGATGCTCGTGAGAGGGCGACTTGCCAAACGCAATGTTCTCCGTGAGTCATGGGAAATAATGACTGACACTGGCGCCTCTGGTTCCCGAACTTCGGAGAAAGCTAACTCAGAAAAAGCTGATAAAAATTTAGTAAAAGTATATAGGGCTGTAGTGTAGACTAAACAGATAAATACTCTCTGCAATTCTCACTTTCTCCTCTACTCGTTTTGTGACTGCTATAATTCTTGCGCAGAGCCGGCCTTCTCTTCAAATGGCCATAAATGCAAAATACTTTTTACTTACCCATCATGCGTAGTACAGGGTAAGTACAGGGTCTTGTAATCGTTTTGAAAATCGAAAAAAAAAAATTTTTTTTTGTTTTGACGGATTTACACGTTTCAGACACTGGAGACTAAGATTCCGAAAAACATAGTTTTAGAAAAAAAAATTGCCGTCCATGTGTGTGTATGTGTGTGTGTGCGCTCTATCTCCCGAACAAATTGAGATAGAGACTTGAAATTTGATATGTACTTAGTATGTAATAATGGGAAGAAGCTTACTAATTTCAGTAATCTCGATTATCCGGAACTATTTTTTTCGGACTCTTGAAATATTCGTTCTGATGAAAGGTATATAAAAATTTTCGAAATTGTTTTTTATTTTTTATTTTAAGGAATGAATATAAAGGACAATAAAAACACATAAATTTTGCATTAAGAATGAAGTCAATCGGATAATCAGTTGCCGAGATATTTGTAATTACATTTCCCACACTCTTCGATTTTTCATGACCCTGTATTTCATTCAAATTTCAATTCAAAGATATGTTTTAACTGGAAATGAGACTCTTAATCCGACGCAGTAAACCGTTAGTTAATATGATTATCAATTTTGCAGTTATAAGGATGTTTCTTTTACGCAATTCAGTAATAGAGCATTTAAAGTTTAGGGCGTCATCAAGCCACGATTTTATTCGAATTGCAATGCATTTTATAAATAGTTTACACATGTTTTACTTTCATATTTTATATTATGCATATCCATGATGGGTAAGTATAACGGTGGCCCCCAACGACTAGTTTGGAAATGTGTGGAGGAGGTTGCATTTTTTAAAAGGTAAATAAATAAATGTTTGAAAGAGGCTACAGGATACAGACCCCTCCCGACACACACAGGGCTTGCGCAACCATCGGACAAACGTGGCAGCTACCCAGGACCCCGCGCCACTTGAATTCTTCTTAGGTGCCCCAAGCCTCTTTATACAATTCGAAATAACGTTACCCTGTGTAAAATAATATTATTGCTCTAAATTTGTCTTTTCGTTAAAAAAAAAACTTAATATTAACTTTATTTCTTGCACCTAAAGTTGATATAATTGTCGGGGAATGTATATATGTGAGGATCATGAAAGTAACGGTAAATGCAAAAAAAAAAAAAAAAAAAAATACTTAAAATATTTTTAAGGATAGAAGATTTTTAGAAATTAAAAATAATTCTACACATTACATGTGAAAGAATTTGCATGTTATTTCTCATACGTTTTATACTCTATATCAGGGGTTCTCAAACTATGGTTCGCGTACCAGTACTACCAAAGCTCTGCCTACTGGTACGCAGAAGTCCGATACTGGTACGTGGAATAAAATACAGAATGCAGCATATTGTTGTGGAATCAGAAACGGCTTGTCTTTATTATCTTGAAAATTTTCAAAAACTTTTCGAATGCGATTTAGGATCTGTAAACGCTTTTTTTTTTTTTTTTTTTTTTTTTCCGAGAAATGTTTGATATAGCAGACTTTCGAAAATACGCACACACCTCTTATGATACAATCAGTTTTCCAGAATTAAAAACATAATTATTAGATTTATATGGATAAAAATTGAATTTTGCAATAAAGCCCTAATTTTAAAATTAATGAATGAAGTATTTGTAATTAGCGGAAGAACTGTTTTTAAACATGCTTTATAAATTGAATTATCAGAAGGTAAAGTCTGGATGTTTGGAAGTAAGAGGAGTTAAACAAATGGGTTGGGGGTAATTACCTAAACACTTGGGGGTTATTACCCCCAAGTGTTTAGGGTAATAAAAAAAACCTAAACACTTGGGATTAAAAAAATTCCAAGTGTAATTTATAACCCATAGTTCTCTCTGTACCAGAAGAGCTTCTAAGAGGTGTTGAAATAAACGTTTTATTTCAGAAATAATTCACAAATTTATTGTTTTTTAAAATTTGATTAAAAATGTTGATTTTAAAATTTGCTCGAATATGTTTATTAATATTTAATATCTTAATTAATGTTCAATATGTGTGTGTCCGTGTCAAGTGAATGTCTAATAAATCAAGAAAAATGACATTTTACTGCATTTCATCGAATTCCTTCACAAATCACGAATCTCGAATTTCCAGATTTTAATTACAAGAATGTTAATTTCGATATATTATTATGCTCTCCCAACCTGCATGCCTGAGTGATTATTTTCATGGTGCACGAGCCCCGTGATATTTAAATGTTCTTGAAGAATTTTCATGTGAATACTATTATTATCAACAAGATTAAGTTCAACATTTTCGAAGACGACTAACTGGATTAAGATTTTATCCCGGCAAAATCAGGTACTGTACTTTCCTTTTATTTGTTTTTAAAAATGAATCTCGAAATATTCAAATCAAAGCGCAAGGTAATTAAAACTGCCTGTACGAAATTGATTACAAAAATTGAAACATTTATCGAAAATGTAGATTTAGAAAACGAAAATGATTTTGAGAAACTCTCAGAATTTTTGAACAATTTAATTGAAAAACAAGATGAATTAAAGTTAATAAATCCTAAAATTGAAGAGTTAATATCTGATACTACTCTTTTTGAAACTGAGATTCAAAATACTATTGAGTATGACGACACCATTAATGAAGCGAAATTCAAAATTAAAGGAAAATTAAAAAAGTTTAAAGCTAACGCTGAATTGAGCAATACAAGTACTGCATCAAATGCAAGTACAATTCCGTATACTAATACACGATCACCTACAATAAATTTACCCAAGATAACTATACCAATATTTAGAGGTGATCCTAACACATTTCTAGAGTTTATAAATAGTTTTAAAAGTACCATAGATTCTAATGAAAACTTGAGTAGTATTGAAAAGTTCATATATTTGAAATCGTTTCTGTCAGGAGAAGCTTATAAAACGATTTCAGGATTTGCTCTAAATGAACAAAATTATAAATCGTCTCTAGAGTTATTAGAAAATAGATATGGAAAAACAGAATATTTGATTAGTGGATTTATAAATAAACTGTTAGAAATTGAGCCTGTAAAGTCTGCTTCAAATACCAGATCGTTACAAGAATTGTACGATGAATGCGAAGTTAGCATTAGAAATTTACAAGCGATGGGGGTGGCTTCAGATAATTTCGGATATTTACTGATTCCAATAATTTTAAGGCAATTACCCCAAAATTTGGTTGTAGAATTTCAAAGAAAAAAAATGTTGATAAATCTGGTGACGTCAATGAATTAATGAATTTTATAAAGTTTGAAATAGAATCACGAGAAGCGGCTAACGCGGTGTCAGGAATTTCCTTAAAAAATAATGAAACACCTCGATGGGAAAGAAAAAATCCGACTAGATTAAAAACTAATGTTCCCACTTCAGTCGCGCTTAACACGGTCGTAAAAAATGTTTGCATATTTTGCAATTCAAATCATTATATAGTCTAAAATGTAAGGAAATCTCGGACGAACAAAAACGTTATAAGTTAAAAAAAAGTGGGAGGTGTTATCGATGTTTGAATAAAAATCACCTATTATCTTCTTGTAAAGTAAAAATTCAACCTTGCGAATTATGCCAAAGTTATCAGCATAATTATTTATTTTGCCCCACTAAGAAAGATAAAAATCGTCCGGTTGAGAACGCGGAAACACCCGAATCTTCCCGAATTCTCGAAAACCAAACTGTATTATCGTCAGTTATTAAGACTCAAAATTCCTCCAAAAAATATTCAACATTATTACAAACCGCTTGTGTACAGGTGCAAGGTACCTCTAAAACCTTATATACGAGTCTTTTATATGACTCGGCATCTTCTAGAACATTCTTTACAGAAAGTCTAGCGAAAGCTTTGAAATTAAAACCTATGAAAAAAGAAAGGCTTCTAGTTTATACGTTCGGAAACCGCAAAGCTATAGAACAGGAGTTCGATGTTGTGAATATTACAGTACGCAGTCGCGTTCCCCCCTACGCTGACATACAAATTGAAGCGCTTGTGTCAAAGGTCATTAGCGGAGCGAAAATTATCGCCTCAGTTGATTCTCAGTTAATAAATAAACTCGGTCTTAATGAAAATGAATTTGCTGACACATTTATTCATGCAAAACCCATCCAAATTCTTTTAGGTGCTGATTATATGTTTTCAACGATAATTGGAGAATATAAATATAATATAAATGCTGGACGATTACACCATGAAATATTCAGAGCTGCCAACTGCTACGAAAAAATCGATGCTACGAAAATCTGTCTAAAACTACGATTTTCTGCAAACAAAAAAAAAAAAAAATAGCGAATTTTGTCACAGGATCACTCGAAAAATCACGAATTTCGTCACAGGATCGCGTGAAAAATCACGAATTTCGTCACAGGATCGAGCTAAGAAATGCGCATTTCATTACAGAATCGCTGAAAAAACGCGAATTTCGTCAAAAAATTGGCGGGGAAAAAGCAAATTTCGCCAAAGTATTGCCGAAAAAACGTGAATTTCATTCAACTGATTGCTGAAAAAATGCGAATTTCCTTAAAAGATCGTTCAGGGGTGATTCTGGTCCGAATTTTCCGAAAAATTAAGGCAATGATTTCCGAAAAAAAATATATATATTTCGGTCATAAATCCGAAAATTCGGATATTAAATGTATCAGTATTTCGGCAAATGATCGCCGAAAAAAAATCAATCTCGTCTTTCGTTCGAAGAAAAGTTGCCAATTTTGTCAAAGGATCGCAGGAAAAACGTGACTTTCGTCAAAGAATCGCGAAAAAATGGCGAATTTCGTCAAAAACATTGCGAAAAGGGGCAAATTTCGTTCTAAGATCGCGAAAAAACAGCAAATTTTGTCAACAGATCGCGGGAAAAACGTGACTTTCGTTAGAAAATCACGAAAAAACGTTAAATTTCGTCAAAAACATTGCAAAAAACCACAAATTTCGTCAAAAGATCGTGAAAAAACGGCAAATTTCGTCATAAACATTGCGAAAAACGGCAAATTTCATCAAAAGATCGCGAAGAAACGACAAATTTTTGTCAACAGATCGCGGGAAAAACGTTACTTTCGTCAGAAAATCGTGAAAAACCGACAAATTTCGTCAAAAACATTGCGAACAACGGCAAATTTCGTCAAAAAATATCGAAAAAAAACGCAAATTTTATCAACAGATCTCGAAAAAAACTGCAAATTTCGTCAAAAGATCGCGAAAAAACGCAAATTTCGTCAAAGGGACGCAAAAAAAAAGTGGCGGGAGTGGACACCCCCCACTCCCGGTTGTATCAGCTTACTTGACCTGATGAACAGACATTTTTCTCTGGAAGATATACCCGTAGTTCCATCACCCCCAACAGTCTTGGAATCTTTCAGAAAATTCACTGTGAAGTTCAGAAATTTGGCTTAGGAGTGGACAGAGCATTAATTGAATAGGAATAATTATGTTTAATCAATCCCACCCGCAACAAAAAAATTAGCAAAAATAAAAGAGTCTCCTACTTTGTGTACTTATGGATATACACATGCGTTTAATTGATTAGTATTTGCTCGCTTAAAATTTACAGCGTAAAAGACAGCCACCAACCAACCAACCTTCAGATAAATTTGAATTTGGTGTGCTACTATTTCTCATTTTCAAAGGTTGGCAGGTCTGAATATTACAACATTAAAGAAGTTGTAAAAACTCCGGCGGGATTTATAAAATTCGAACTGGTAGCTGTGGCTAACCGGAGTAATTACTCAAGTTGATTTGTAGAAAGATAAGTTTCTTTATTCGAAGCTCGAAGTACAGATCATTCCTCCTACAGGTTTCATTATTTAAATAAAATAGAACAAAATAAAATAAGATGAAATGCGTAGGTGCAGGTGATTATAAACAAGTTCCATAAAGTCCTCTAATTTCTCCTTAGGTCTCTACACCAGACAGTCTCGTTCTAAACTTAATTTCCGTTCTCTGTATTCGGTGATACTATTTAAACAGGACAGGGTGTCCTTGGGTGATCGAGACGGATAGCTCCTCCGAGTTTTCCTCTCACAGATCTGGCCGTCTGTCTCCCTCCGTTTCACTTCGCTCTCGCTTCACTGCAAGACTCCGCTTTTCAGGGTCACGTCCTACCCTTTTGCCTCCGAAAAAAACCCTCTCCTCTCGTCTTCTCTTCTTCCTCTCGCCTCCGAAAAAAAGGGGGGCGGGGGAAGGTTCCTCCCGGCCTCTTAAACTTACGGCAGCCTATCGTTGTGGATATCTGGTTCTCATTTGCATATTTTAAAGGACTTCCCTTGGCGTCCGATAGTCTCTGGGAAAACCTCTCTATCTGCGACCTCACAAGTAGGATAAATAATTAGTTAACGTCGGATAGTCGCCATGCCGTCTCGAGTATTGTTCATAAAATGTCCACACCATTCAGCATAGGAGATTGATCGTTCCTTTTGATCTGACCCGACAACTCCGGGGGTCGATCGGTCACAAGTTACCTATGCTGAGATATTGGGAAAATGTCACAGCATTACCCCCTCGAGCAGATGAGATTTTTCAAGCATTTGGAAAATCTTACATCATTACTGGTGCGCTAGCCTTCCATACATACCCAACACACATGTTAATTCTCAATAGAGGCTTACCTTAAACATTATTATTCACAAGTTTACAATACACTCTACAGACTCACATCGTTAAATTAAATTTCAATATTCATTGCTTGATTCAAATGCACCATTATTTCAGTTACAAAATGAAAAACTATATACAAAATTACTGGGTGGAATATTATTTATTCCATTCTACTTAAACAGTCTACATGTGGAATTTGGTATACCTGGCCGATAACCTAACGATCTGCGAATATCCTGCCTTTTTCCACAATCTCTAATTAGTCGGAAATCATTTCCGGCGTCGTTTTTCGACTGTTTAACCTCGCTGCCTTTTATTTCGTTATGCGGCGATATGTATCCTGGGGTTTCTAAACAATCAGAACTGAAAACCGTTTTTCGCTTCCTTCCTAACGCACAATAACTGTTTACCCCTTTTGTTGTTTTCTGTCCCGAAGATTTAAACCTAAAATCTTCCTTTCGTTTTAAGACTGTGTCTTTATTTTTTTCCCCATGCTTACTTTCCCGGATTTCATTCCTTAAATAAAACACCCTCGCTCTTTCTTTATAACCCTCTTCCTTCATCCTTGATTTGGGTGTCGCGCGGATCGGGGTCGTCGCGAATTTCTTTTTAATGGAAGATTCACAATGCGTTACTCCTGCACGTTGGCTAAGGGGAAAGGGAACAAAGCCTTTCTTTTCCTTCCTGTCCGGTTTTCTCACTTCATTCTTTTGATAAGCCGAAACTAAGCGGTTCGTGGGGTTGGGGGGAATTGGGCGGTCACTCCTGTGCCTTTTTTTCGGTGCTGCACTCCCAAAGCTAACAGGCGGTTTCGGTTTCATTCTGTCTAGCAAATTTTGTGTTTTGCTTCCCAATAAATAATAATCCATTTCTATGTCTGCATCGACAATACCTGCGTAAGTCCTAACTCTTTTTCCTAAATCACACAGATTAAGCTCTATTTCTGCGAGGGGTAGACATTTTAAATCATTTTGTAACGGTTGCTTTACCCACACGACTCTCCCTGTGTATTGTTCTCGGGTCACCTGGTTGGCACTAATTAAATCTAGCGACGTAGCCGTGTCTCTAAAAATTTTCATTTCTTTCCCATTTATAATCCCTTGTGTTAAATAGGGATGGAACATTTCGTTTAACTCATCGAGGTCAGCCAACCGATTAACCACTTCAGGTATTTCACTACTCCATTTTAGTTCGGGGCAAAATTTGCGGATATGAGAAAAACTACCACAATGGAAACAAGACCTGTCTTTTCGCTTATCAAAAATTACATCTCTATCTTTTTTATCTTCCCTCTCCCTCCAATTTCTTTTCATTTCCGCGTTTTGGGGTTCTGTCTCTGGTCTATCAACCAATCTATTTCCCTCAACCTGTTTGCCGTTATTTGGATATCTAGGCGGGGACTGTTTCATCTCTGTTCTTCTAACCGCCTCATAATGATCTAGTTTTTGGGTTAATTCCCCGGGCGTAATTAAATCACTCCAGGAATCTATGAAATGTTGTCTCATTTCACTAGGGACTTTTCGCTTGATCTGGTCGGTAATTATCAGGTCCCTAAGTTGACTAAATTCGGACACCTGAATACCGCTTAACCATTGGTCGAAATAATTCGTAATTTCATACGAAAAATCTTTCCAATTTTTTTCTTCGGACCGTGGTGTTGTTACGAATTTGATTCTGAAGTCTTCTGCACTAATTTTAAACCTTTCGAGTAATTTTCCCTTCACAAAATCAAAATTGTCCGTTTCGTCTGGTGGTTCTCTAAGAATAACTTCTGTCAATTCTATAGGAAGTAAACCTAGCAAATTTGTTACCCATTGCGACTTATCTAATTGCGCTTTTAATGCCTGTCTCTCAAATAAGTTGAGATATAAGGAAATCTCCGATTTTCCCATTTCAAATTTAGGTAACACATTTTTTTAACAGAATTTTAGGTTCCCTTTCTATTTGACTAGATGATAACGTTTAAGTCTCATTTTCCCGTTCGGCCCTAATTCTCGCGAGCTCATGTTCTTTCTCAATTTTATCTTTTTCCAATTTCGATCTCTCTACACGGTCTTCTTCAATCAACTTTAATTGGTTTAATGCCATAGTCTCATCATAATCGGGGGCCTCCGTTATCTTTTTAACCAATTTAGGAATTGTATCATTTGACAAAACCTCTACTTCAAATTCTATCGCAAGGGTTTGCAGATCGCATTTTCGAAATCCCGATATGCCTGCCATAATCACTAATTTTAAATTCTAACACAATTTAATTCCAATTTCCCGCACATAAATGCAATAAAAAAAATACACAATTTTTTTCACCCCCAAAACAACATAAAAATAAATACAGTAGTTTCTGCTCGACACAAAATACAATCAATATTCATGAAATTTTGATCGCAGGTCACAGATTTTTAAAATTTTGAATTACAAGCAAACCAATTCCACATATAGGCTACAATTTGCCAAAAAAATATATATCTTACTTTAACTTAACTGAATTACTAACAGACTTCAACTTAATCTTACAACTTCTTTAAATTCAAAATTTAATTCCTTAGCAATCTTCAAAATAAGAGAGCACATTAAAAATTTCGGCCGAAAAATACAATTAACATAATTTGCTTTTCACCAAACAAAAAAATTTTTATTTAAAAAGATTAAAAGAATTTTTCAATTACTAGAAACAAGATGAATTTAAAGTTTGTTACACTTTTAATTTACCTTCAACACACAAAAACATCTGTTGGTAATTAATATTTAAAATTTTTACTTATATTACCGAACACAAATAATTAAAGAAAAATTGCTTCCTGTCCAAAATTAAAAATATACACACTAAGCCTCCACTGAGAATAAAACAAGTGCTCACCCGGGTATAGCTCTGTCTGCGATTCTCGGCGGTGATTCTGCTTTCTTTTCTCTCCACACTGTCAGCAAAGTTCGGATGCTTCTGGTTTCTGGTTCAGCGGATGCAGTTTCAGATCAGCTCGGGTCTCTGCCTTGGCTTTGGCGGGTCACTTTGGGGTCGGTGGATCTTCCTCGATTCAGCGGAATCTGTCTCTCTATCACAGGATTCTGTACGAATTCGGCGAGTTGTCCTGCTCTGCCCCGATTCGGTATGTAGATTCAGGTTCCCAACGGCTGGTGTAGATTCTGAAGAAATTCGGCGAGTTGTCCTACTCTGCCCCGAATTCATAAAACTTTGTCACGCCCGTTTCTTTCACCACTTTAAATCCCTTGAAACTGCCACCATCTGTAAAAACTCCGGCGGGATTTATAAAATTCGAACTGGTAGCTGTGGCTAACCGGAGTAATTACTCAAGTTGATTTGTAGAAAGATAAGTTTCTTTATTAGAAGCTCGAAGTACAGATCATTCCTCCTACAGGTTTCATTATTTAAATAAAATAGAACAAAATAAAATAAGATGAAATGCGTAGGTGCAGGTGATTATAAACAAGTTCCATAAAGTCCTCTAATTTCTCCTTAGGTCTCTACACCAGACAGTCTCGTTCTAAACTTAATTTCCGTTCTCTGTATTCGGTGATACTATTTAAACAGGACAGGGTGTCCTTGGGTGATCGAGACGGATAGCTCCTCCGAGTTTTCCTCTCACAGACCTGGCCGTCTGTCTCCCTCCGTTTCACTTCGCTCTCGCTTCACTGCAAGACTCCGCTTTTCAGGGTCACGTCCTACCCTTTTGCCTCCGAAAAAAACCCTCTCCTCTCGTCTTCTCTTCTTCCTCTCGCCTCCGAAAAAAAAGGGGGGCGGGGGAAGGTTCCTCCCGGCCTCTTAAACTTACGGCAGCCTATCGTTGTGGATATCTGGTTCTCATTTGCATATTTTAAAGGACTTCCCTTGGCGTCCGATAGTCTCTGGGAAAACCTCTCCATCTGCGACCTCACAAGTAGGATAAATAATTAGTTAACGTCGGATAGTCGCCATGCCGTCTCGAGTATTGTTCATAAAATGTCCACACCATTCAGCATAGGAGATTGATCGTTCCTTTTGATCTGACCCGAGAACTCCGGGGGTCGATCGGTCACAAGTTACCTATGCTGAGATATTGGGAAAATGTCACAAAGTGAATATAAAACATCACATATTTTTACTGAATGGTGTATACAAATTTAAAATTTTATACATACATTAATATTAAAAATATCGACGTTTCGACCACCATCTATGGTCATCTTCAGGAAAATTTTCTTATATTGCTTTTAAAATTTTCAAATGCGAAAAACAATCCGCCCGTTGCCACAATATTATTGCCGTCCACAAATTAAAAATTAACAAGGGTAACACTCAACCATCGTACCAACCAACCACAAGTAGAAACGATGCAGAAGCATCTCCTAACGGACAAAAATCTAACTGCTGTAAAAGTATTATTAATGAAGAATATTAAAATAAAGAAAAGCGGAATAAACTATTTCAAGATGTTCATCCAAATTTTAGGGATATTAAATGAAATGCTATCATTACAAACCTCATTTTTCCTAATCATAATTTCAATGGACTCCTGAAGATGACCATAGATGGTGGTCGAAACGTCGATATTTTTAATATTAATGTATGTATAAAATTTTAAATTTGTATGCACCATTCAGTAAAAATATGTGATGTTTTATATTCACTTCTTTAATGTTATAATTGGAGAAGTTAAAAAAATAAATCAATCGTTGTTTATTCAACCAACGATATTTGGAAAAACTTTAGTAGGTAGAATTTATGGCGCTAAATTACAGAGTACTTCCTGTTTAAAAATAATATGCTCGTCAATAGATAATGACTTAAGAAACTTATGGGAAATGGAATCGTTTCTATTTAATCAAAAAGATAAGCAAGATGATGAACATTTTGAGGTCATAAATAAATTCGAGAAGCAAATATGTTTCGAAAATGATAGGTACGTCGCACCACTTTTGTGGCGATGTGATACGGATAGACAAAATTTATGTAACAATTACCAAGTCGCGGAAAAAAGATTTGCAGTTTTGGAAAGACGGTTAAAAGATGATCAATCTTTATTTTTAAGATATAATGAAATTATGAAGGAACAATTGAATGAGTGAATTATTCAAAAGTGTAATGATAATTGTTCTGTAGATTACGTAATGCCTCATAGAGCGGTTTTTAGGGAAAAATCTTCTAGCTCTAAAACTAGAATTGTTTATGATGCAAGCAGTCGACAGGGTAGTAACAAAAGTTTAAATGAATGTCTTTTCTCTGGGGAAAATTTAAATCCTAATCTCGTAGATGTTATACTGAATTTCAGGCGGCATAAAATTGCCTTTTGTGGGGATTTGGCCTGAGCCTTCCTGCAAATAGAGGTATCGAGGAGTGACAGAGATTATTTATGTTTTTTGTATTTTGATGACTGCGACATAAATAAACCGGCGACCTTATATCATTTTAACCGACATTGTTTTGGCCTCGCCAGTTCTCCCTATGTTTTGGCTTCAACTCTAAAAAAACACATTAAAAATTATAAGGAAGCCAATCCCGTCGCATACCACATGTTGGATAATTATTTATATGTAGACGATTTAATTCACAGAGCATCTACGGTACCAGAAGCCTTTAAGCTGTCATCGTGTGCAGTTTCAATTTTTAAAGACGCGAATATGAAATTACGGAAATTTAACTCCAATTCTTTAGAATTAAAGGAACAGTGGAAGAATGCTGACCCTATAATAGAAATAGAAGAAAAACGATCAAACCTTAAAATACTAGGAATTAATTGGAATAATAAGGAGGACTTTCTGTCCATAGATTTGTCATCTTTAGCGTCATACGGTGATACTTTACAATTCACTAAAAGACACGTTCTTCACACTGCTGCTAAAATATTCGATCCAGTCGGGTTCCTCAATCCTTTTATGATTAGAATTAAGCTCCTCTTACAGGAATTATGGGAATCTGGTCTTGACTGGGATGACATATTTTCCGAAGAAATTGTAAATAAATATCAAACGTGGTATAAAGAAACAAAACTACTAGAAAATATAAAAATACCTAGATATTATTTTGACTCAGATGTAACAGTAAACAAAGTTCAAGTTCATGTTTTTTCTGATGCTTCGTTAAAATCATACGGAGCTGTAGCCTATTTTAGATATAGGACATCAGAAGGCCATTTTAACACTTGCTATATAATTTCTAAATCTCGAGTTGCTCCTTTAAAAAGAGTTACCTTGCCGCGATTGGAGCTCTTAGGAGCTTTAACAGCTGCCAGAATTGCCAACCATCTTAAACACCTTTTCAGTTATATTGAAAATATAATTTTGTGGTCCGATTCTACTATAGTTTTGCACTGGATAAAGGGATCGGCCTCCAAGTGGTAACCGTATGTTTCTAACCGCGTAGCTGAAATTCAGGAAATGGGCGATCCTAGTTCTTGGCGGCATGTCAATAGCAAAGATAACCCGGCAGACATGCTTACTAGAGGGCTCTCTTCCAAAGAGTTAATAAATTCAAGACGCTGGTGGTATGTTCCTGAGAGGCTTAATTATCCCGAAAATCTTTGGCCTAAAGAAAATAAGTTAAAAATCAAATCATTCATTCCAGAAATTGAAAATGAATGTAAAGGCGAAATTATAGTTAATTCAATCATTATTAATGAAAAAATAATTGATATAGAAAATTTTAGTAGCTTAAAAAAATTGTTAAGAGTAACTGCTTACGTGTTATATTTTATAAAATTGCTAAAGGGCAAACACGAGAAAGTCTGTGCACTTACACCAGAAGATCTTCGAGAAGCAGAGCTATATTGGATAAGACTATTTCAAAATGGTTTTTTTCTAATGATATACATTGTTTAAAAAATGCCAAACCTCTTCCAAAAGACTCGCACTTGCTTTCTTTGAACCCCTTCCTTGATTCCGAAGGCGTCCTGCGTGTCTCTGGTCGACTTGGTAAAGCTGATTTTTCAACGGATGAAAAACACCCGATAATTCTTCCGCCCAAAACGAAGTTTTCGGAATTAATTATTTGGGATGCTCATGCTAGAGTGTTTCATTCAGCAGTTTCTCACACACTCGTACAAGTGAGAGAAAAATTGTGGTTACTAAAGGCTAGACAAACAATAAAAAATCAACTGAAAAAATGCATTATTTGCAAAAGGTTTTCATCAATTCCAGGAGACCAGACGGTAGCTCCATTGCCACCTGATCGTGTCGAACAGTCAGCTCCATATAGCGTAATAGGAGTCGATTTTGCAGGGCCTTTATTTGTGAAAGATTCTGACAGTAAACAGTATATATTACCAATAACGTGTGCTGTAACAAGAAATATCCACCTGGAACTTGTTGACAATTTGTCAACACAAACATTCTTACTTGCCTTTAGACGGTTAATCGCTCGTCGTGGATTATGTTCCGTTGTATACTCCGATAACGCACGAACTTTTAAACGTGCTGAAATAGAACTTAAGAGACTATGGACTATAGTGACTCATCCAGCGGTGAAAGAATTTTTTGCTTCCAATAACATAAAATGGAAGTATATAGTGGAAAGTGCCGCCTGGTGGGGCGGATTTTATGAAAGAATGGTAAGGTCTGTAAAAACTGCGCTGCGAAAGACATTGGACAGATCTTCTCTGACCCTTAATGAGTTGCATACAGTACTTATCGAGGTTGAAGGAATGGTGAACTCCAGACCCATGACTTACATAAGTGATGAAAGGCAGGACCCCCTACCATTAACTCCAGCCCACTTTTTAATTGGGAGAAGAATATCTTCTCTCCCCCCCGTACGGCTTCACCTTGACTCTAATTTCTCTTCCAGGAAAGAATTGCTTAAAGCATTTAACTATCGGGAAAAATTGATGCGGATGCTTTGGTCTAGATGGAAGAATGAATACTTATTAAATTTGAGGTCAGCCCACCAAAGTTTAAATAAAACCAATCTTCCCCAATTTAAAATAAATGATGTTGTATTAATTAAAGATGATAAATTACCCAGAAATTTCTGGAGTTTAGTTAAAATTATAGAAATATTTCCTGGAAGAGATGACAAGGTGAGGGCCTGTAAAATTAAGACTGAAATGTCCATAATAAAAAGACCTATTCAATTAATCTACAATCTTGAACTATAATGGACTGAGACAAAATTTGAACACTAACTGTAATAATTGAACTCTAATATAATTTTCTTCTTTCTTTATTTAGTTGAATTAGTGTTGAACTGTTTTTAAAAATTAGCCTTGAAGTATGTATAATTTTATTATTATTCAATATTTGTAATTTGTATAACTTGTATTATTATTTAATGATTGTATTTGATTTAATTTGTATTGTTATATATATATATATATATTTAGTGATGAACACCCCTATGTTCATGGTGGGGCAGTGTGTTGCGAATCACGTGAGTGGCGCAGATTGGCGCCGACTGTCTATAGCAGGGAGTCCCCCCAGTGACGCAATAGAATTATGTAGCAGTATCATGATGTTCTCGGATCTAAAAAGAAGCATAATGCGGCTTCCAGAATTAGATTTTAAAATTTGCTCGAATATGTTTATTAATATTTAATATCTTAATTAATGTTTAATATGTGTGTGTCCGTGTCAAGTGAATGTCTAATAAATCAAGAAAAATGACATTTTACTGCATTTCATCGAATTCCTTCACAAATCACGAATCTCGAATTTCCAGATTTTAATTACAAGAATGTTAATTTCGATATATTATTATGCTCTCCCAACCTGCATGCCTGAGTGATTATTTTAAGACGTGTTATTATTTCGAGTTAAACGTTTGTTCAACGAATTCGTTGTTTGAAAAGATGTTCGTGTTTTTAACTTTTATAGTGAAAAATTGTGATTATAATTTCTGTTATTTTCCTTATGTGTGGATTACAAGTCATTTTCTTCGATCATAAGATGATATAATGAAATAATATAAGCCCAAGAAAATGCTCTTATAATTTATAAAATGTTATAATTGTTAATTATGTGCAAATTATATTAATTTTTTTCTGTTCATCACCAAGATTTTTATAAAATCCGACTGGTGAGGTTTTTTTTGCAGTCGGATGTGTGTGTGTGTTTTTTTTTTCCTTTTCAAAAGGAATAAATGGGCGATTTTTTATCAATGAAGACATATATTTTTCGACAAATCGTGTTGCAAAACAGTGCTTTTTTTATGTTTTGCCAGAAATGTGCAACTGCCTTTCATCACCAAGATTTTTATAAAATCCGACTGGTGAGGTTTTTTTTTTCTGCAGTCGGATGTGTGTGTGTGTGTTTTTTTTTTTTTTTTTTTTTCCTTTTCAAAAGGAATA
Organism: Maratus michaelseni; assembly: GCA_963931845.1. Lineage (NCBI taxonomy): Eukaryota > Metazoa > Arthropoda > Arachnida > Araneae > Salticidae > Maratus > Maratus michaelseni. Next base: position 217,905,360 of record OZ007588.1, read on the forward strand.
AATGGGCGATTTTTTATCAATGAAGACATACATTTTCCACAAATCGTGTTGCAAAATAGTGCTTTTTTAGCTCACAGGCTATCAAAGCCTGAGAGCTTATGTGCCCGCCGCACAGTGTAAGATTTCGCAAATCTAGCGGGAAAAAATTCAGAAAATCGATTTTAAATAATTTCAGTTTTAGACATTTTAAATTAATTCTAACACATTGGAGAAGAAAGAGATAAAGTGAAAGCAGTTTAACTCCACAACAACACCATCAAAAGTCGGCTCAAAACCAAGTTTTCTGTAAACCTTTTTAGAGCGCGATTGTTGTAGATGTAATTGCAAATGATATTTATGGCTAAAAATATGCTTCTTTTGTAAATATTATTTTATGATTGTATGGAATCGTTACAACAAAGTATTTACTTTGTATTTTACAATTACGATAGTTATTTAAAAGTGTTACTTCTTAAAAATAAACTTGTAAGTTAATATGTAAATTATTTGAAAATTTAATAGCATATGATAAATTAAAAAAGCTGCCAAAAATTTTGTACACTCTGGTACATTGTAAGGTAATTTTTTTTGTAATTGTATATGCATATACATATGAAATAAATCAATTTCAGCTGCAACTATTTGCAACTTTTGAATATAAGTAATTTTTTACAGGTATTGAAGTGTTAATTTCGAAAAGAGAATTCTATGAGATATTTATAAAATATGTTACTGGACATAAATCATTGCCAGTGAAATCTAAAAATATCTTTATAGACAATGTATTATACAAATATAAACTTCAACATTGCTCATATGTTATGTTAGAACAGATTAAGCGGCTGATCCAATCGTTTATGATTGACATTAATCGAAGATGGAGAAATTGCCATCGCATAAAGAACGTTTTTTAAAGAAAAATAAGAGATTGCTAGATTCGAATATAACAATAAGTAATCTCTATATACTAGACAGAAGTAATAATGACTACGCGAAAAAAGTTGGACATCCAAAGAAAATTTTGTTCAAATGGACCGAAATCTGAAAAAAAGAGGTTTATCCATTCTTCTCAGAACACTCTCTAAATGAACTCACACATGCCACGTGTTTAAAATTAAGACAATTTGGACGAAAGGATGCCGCGGGTATGTTAAAGCAAATATCTGTAAGCCCTAAAAAAGCAACTAAATTTTAAACAAGAACGAAAAATCATGCGTCAAGCATAGATTATGTAACACTTTCCAACGCTTCCAAAATAATTTTACAAATCATACCGTTTGATAAGCTAAAAGATAACATCTCAGTAATCCGAATACTTTTATTCAGCCCTGTATAGGATCTATAGATTTGTATATATACTACATAGGATGTTAAATTTTAGTTCAGTTAGGAAACGCGTAGCACAGTTTCAAATTCTCCGTCTGGAGTTAAATAATACGGAAATGTGTTCGCGAACTTTTGTGCGTCCCTGTAAATGAACGATGACTGCTGTACACGCACTATTCTGCAGTAAGCCTCTTGAAATACACCTTAGTGATATATATAAATTTCAATGCGTTTAAAATAGGGAAACATTATTTATATAAACCGCAGACGATTTTTCTCCATAGACGTAATGTAACAGAATTCTTTTGACTGTCCCTGTAAATTAACTATAAGTGCTATGCACACCCTATTCCATATTAAGCTTCTTCTAATGCACCTTAGTGATATATATAAATTTCAATGCGTTTAAAATAGAGAAACATTATTTAAATAAACCGTCAATGATTTTTCCCCATAGACCGCAATGTAACGGAATTCTTTTGAGTGTCCCTGTAAAAAAACTATCAGTGCTACACACTTCCGTTGAAATAGGGAACATGCTATAGATAACGACTATAACATATAAAAATTGCAGAGCAATCCGAGCATATTTACGGGAGTTAGAGCACGGACAGACGGCAGACGGCCATACGGCCAGACGGCAGACGGCCATACGGCCAGACAAACCGAAGTCATAAACACTTTTCAACTAGGTTGGAAAGTGTTAAAAATCGTTCAAAAAGCCGGATACCCGATATTTAAATATTGTCTTGAAGAAGCGTTGGTTTTAATAACCACTATGAAATTAAGCTGCCGAAAATACGGGATTATGAGAAATTCTGCGTTACAAAAAGTTTTGAACATTTGAACCATCCTATGAGCAGGTAACAGATGCAAAAAATGTGCTATCCATCCAAGAAAACTGCATATTTTCTTAATCATTTGCAGAAGTTAAATTACAATCTATTGTAGATTTAACGATAAAAAGATTTTGTATTATACAAAAACATATTAAATATTCTTACTAAAGTAAAAGGGTCTGTGTTAAAAAGTATAACAATGATTTTTAAATTGGGGTGGGGGGTGGGGGGGGGGGGATCGATGGAAGCGGTGGAAAAAGTAGACACAGGCAAAAATCAAATGAAAACAACTTTGAAGATGTAAATATTCTAATCCCATCTGTGGTTCCTTTAAAACTATATGGTTGTAATGAAGGAAATCAAAACTTTATATTATGGCAAAATGCACACCCTTCATCTACTTCTTACTGTAGACCCATAAAATTTAAGTTCGCCAAGGAAACTGATCAGTCAATAACGGAAGAATTTGAAAATGTCAGATATCAAATTACTGCTCTTGTGCCAACAATAGTAGAATTAGATGATCAAACATAATGAAATAGAGCACAGATTTGAAGAAACAATTTTGCAAAGTGTGCAATATTCTATCTTTAAATAAAGCAACCCAAAAATGCTATATATTTAACCCCTTCAGGGGCAAAGTAGTGTTGTAGCTAAAATATTGAAATTATTGATTGACACCAGGATTCACGAAATAATTTATTTTAAAATAAGCAAAAGCTTTTCCTCATGTACCTTATAAATTCAAAATTTGTTTATAAAATTTTGGTGTTATTGTGGCATTTTGGGATTAAAATTAAGTGGTATATATAATATACCGGTGCCCTTCAAGGGGTTAACGCAACTTTCAAGGTTATAAATAATTTGAAATGTATTTGAACATATACGAGTAATGCTCACACATTTCCTTAGGGCTTATCGACACTACATGCACAGATAAGATTTATGGAATGCCTTTGACATATTGGTTATAGATTGGATGTAAAAAAAAAGGCAGTGCCGAAAACATTAATGATGACACTGACAGCGATTTCAGTACCTAATAACTTAATTACTATTTACTAAAAAAAAACTCGTCTTGTTGTAAAAGTTAGGTATTGTATATTTTTAAAATCTGCACTGAATAAAATAACACAGCGTAAAAGTCAATAAATGAAAATGAAGAAAACTCTTTCTATTATGATTACTAGTGTAAATGCCCGTCCTAGGACGGTGGGTAGAAATTGGGGTTTTCAGTTAAAATTTTAAATAATTGATAAAAATATTCATATACTGTTTATCTACAATAGGGAAAACTGACCTGAACAGTTAAGTTCAGGGTTAATGGTAAATACTACTGTTAATGGTAGTTATGTTAATGGTAAATTTTACGAAACGTAATTTTTTTCTTTATCTTTGTTTTTCAACTCAAAATTTCGAAATATTTTTCTGAATAATTAAAATCTCAATCCTAATAACGATCTCAATAATTAATTAAGGTCTCAATAATTAATTATGTTAAGTAAATTATAGGTATTAATTTTCGCTCTCAATAATACGAAAACGATCTTTTAGTTTATTCATAATCTAAAAGAATGCATTAATTTTTACACAAAGTCAAATATTTCCCTTTCAAAATTAATAATAAAAATAATTTAAATCATTAAAAAAAGTTGATCTTGTAATAATTCAATACATCCTGAATGTACATATCTTATGTTAATGGTAAATTTTACGAAACGTAATCTTTTCCTTTATTTTTGATTTACAACTCAAATTTTCCAAATATTTTTCTGAATAAATAAAAGCTTAATCCTAATAACGATCTCAATAATTAATTAAGGTCTCAATAATTAATTATGGTAAGTAAATTATAGGTATTAATTTTCGCTCTCAATAATACGAAAACGATCTTTTAGTTTCTTCATAATCTAAAAGAATGCATTAATTTTTACACAAAGTCAAATATTTCCCTTTCAAAATTAATAATAAAAATAATTTAAATCATTAAAAAAAGTTGATCTTGTAATAAATCAATACATCCTGAATTTTTTTATTTTAAAAATATGCTTATGTACATTTTATATTATTTTACAACTTTACTATTATGTAAATTATAATAAAGTTGTATTATTAATTTTTTTTTTCCAAAGGTATAATTTGTATTTATTGTCAATAGGTGGCGCCAGAACAGTATTTAAGAAATATATCTAAAATACCGGTAGATCATCGCAAAGCCTCGAAAGGTATCATCGCTATTTCTGAAAAAGTACTTAGAGGATTAAAATGCTTACAGAAATAAATTAAAAAAATCCTTTATATTATTTAAAGACTTTAATATGCTTTTACGAATATTTTAAGAGCATAATCGGATTTTTTAATGAAACGTTCAAAGAGTCATTCATGGAATAGATATGGAATTTGTGTTTTTGAATGGCAACATTATTTGTTTGTTTACATCAGGTAATCGGATGTTTAATTGGTTATTTTTAATTTATTTAAAACTTAAAACATTATAACTGGATATGATATACATGTTTTATACGAAAATATGCTGAACAGACATTATTTCAAGTAGAAGAAATTATCATTTAATGGTTATGTGTTAGCATATCTTTTTCAGTAAGCCTAACATGGCGTTTAACTACGGTCGACTCGCAGACCAGAGTGGTACAAACCGGTACCGTTACAGACAGATTCTCGCCTTTGGATTTTATTATAAGTAAGATGATAATGTAATAATGATGACGTAAAATGTACAATGTGTAAACGAGTACAACGAGGGATGTACAACGAGTAAATATGCATTTTCCCATAATATAGAACCATTTTATGTATAGTAAGTGCAATTTTATTTAATTAATATCAATAATTTTCATAAATTGAATTTTGACCCGCTAGATTCGCAAAATCTTACACTGTGCGCCGGTTCTGTATGTACGTACGTACGTATGTACGTAACGCGATAACTCTTGATAGAACTAACCGTTTTACTTTAAATTTTGTTTATAGGTTCCTTGTGATAAGGCGCTTCCCTGATTAGTTTTGGAGGTTCATTGGTTAAGCATAAAGGGGGGAAACGGGGGGCTAACCCCCCATAATTTAGATAAATGGGTTTTTCATGCAGAATTATCCCATTTTCTTCAAATTTTGTATATAGGTTCATTTTGATAATGTGCTTCTGTCAATAGTTTTGGGGGTTCATTGGTTAAGTATAAAGGGGGAATGGGGGGTCTACCCCCCTAATTTAGATAAATGAGTTTTTCATTCATGCAGAATTATCCGATTTTCTTCAAATTTTGTATATAGGTTCATTTTGATAATGTGCTTCTGTCAATAGTTTTGGGGTTTCATTGGTTAAGTATAAAGGGGGAAAGAGGGGTTAACCCCCCCCCCTAATTTAGATAAATGGGTTTTTTATGCAGAATTATCCCATTTTCTTCAAATTTTGTATATAGGTTCATTTTGATAATGTGCTTCTGTCAATAGTTTTGGGGGTTCATTGGTTAAGTATAAAGGGGGAATGGGGGGTCTACCCCCCTAATTTAGATAAATGAGTTTTTCATTCATGCAGAATTATCCGATTTTCTTCAAATTTTGTATATAGGTTCATTTTGATAATGTGCTTCTGTCAATAGTTTTGGGGTTTCATTGGTTAAGTATAAAGGGGGAAAGAGGGGTTAACCCCCCCCCCTAATTTAGATAAATGGGTTTTTTATGCAGAATTATCCGATTTTCTTCAAATTTTGTATATAGGTTCATTGTGATAATGCGTTTCTCTGAATAGTTTTGGGGGTTCATTGGTTAAGTATAAAGGGGGAAAGGGGGGCTAATCCCCCTTAATTTAGATAAATGGGTTTTTCATGCAGAATTATCCGATTTTCTTCAAATTTTGTATATATATGTTCATTGTAATTAGAGACTTCACTGATTAGTTTAAGGGGTTCATTAGTTAACTATGAGGGGGGTAACGGGGAGATGACCCCAAGCCTTAATATATTGTTGATTTCTTTATTTTTCGAGGGGCATATTTCAAATTCTTTGAAATAAGAGTATAATATACAATTAGTGTGAATAGCCTGTGAGCTCAATGCCCTCAGTTTAACTGGGCAGTTTTCTTTTTATTTTATGTTTTGCCAGAAATGTGCAACTGCCTTTATCTATTTATATGTTATATTTAAATAAATATTATTTACGAATATGGATATGACTAAATTATCAAATGTAAGTACGATTATAAACAACTATTAATTTTCGTTTTCAAATAAAGCTTTGTTTGAATATAATTACTTATGTAATATTATTTAATTACCATTTAGATTAATTTGATAAGAATAATATGTATTTATTATATTTGCATCTTTTTAAATCCAATAAATATAGTTTAGTGTTAAAAGATTTGTGTGTTTTTTTATGATTTTCGATTTTCTAATAAATTCATATGATTTTCAAAATTAACAAATTTGTTTAATATATCTTTAGCTCTTCACTTATCAATAAAAGTTTTTTATTGTAAAGAATCTATATTATTGATTAACTCACAGGACTGATTTTATTGCTTATGCATTCAACACACAAATTAATCAACAATTTTCGTATTATATTTTTTCCACCAACCCGTAAAATAAAAAAATAAAAAAAAGTTCAGAAAAAAATATATATATATATATATATATTTATGTGATTATATGTTGTTACTCTGACTGTAAAAATATCAGTAATATTATATTTAAAAAAATGCTTACTTTAAAATATGCCTTAAAAAAAAAAAAAAAAAAAGCAATAACAGAAAATTATCAAATCTTATGCTGAACAAAAAAATGCTGTGTTTATAATTTTTTTTTTTTTTTTTTTTTTTTTTAACACTTTGATATGTTAAGGAATTTATTGCTGCTTTGATCAATATGCGGAATTTTAAACATTTTCTTTCGCGGTTAAACACTTGTTGTGACCTATTTGTTATATTTTATAATAAGAGATGTACAATTTTCTTTGAGAAGTCTTTTTAGCTTTTTTTTCTTTTCTCTTTTATTTGGGGGGGGGGGGGGGGGGGGGGTTGATTTTTGTTAAATCTAAAAAAACTTCAAACTAGCGCTTTTTTTTTTTTTTCAATTTGAGAATGTGAACTTAAAAAAATCTTATAAGTACCACATAATATTACTTGTTTTAAAAGCAAATTTTAATTGTAATAAAATAATTGCAGAATCCATCTATATCTTCTAATCTATATAAATGAAAGTTAAAAGAATCAAATTATTGCGACTTTGTGATTATTATTAATAAAATCAGTTTTCAAATTTACCTTGTTTTAAATAGTTAATAATTGTATTATAAATATATTTTTCACATTTTTAATTTAATTTCCTCTAAAATAAGTAAACAAATATATCATTATTTACTTTGATTTATTGCTCGAAACTTTAGTTTTCGGTTTGCAAAATTGAGATATCGAAAACAAATTTTAATATATGTTTTTGTAATTATTTTTAGTAAAAAGGTTAAAAATATAAAATAAAAAATAAAAAAAGCTAGACTTACCTATTTACATTTTTGTATATTTGTGGTCCAAATATTTTTTTAAATTTCATTGTTGTAATAAAATTCGGAATATAAATTTACTGGTTCTATATTTTTCTTTCTTTCTTTGTTTCTTTCTCTTTAACTCTAGACTGTTTAACTGTGCTGTACAAGATCTAAAATATTAGGGTTTTTTTTTGTAAATTTTATATGTTTTTACATAATATATATATATATATATATATATATATATATATATATATATATATATATATATATATATATATACAATTGTTTGATCATACACATTTTATAATGGACTGCGATGTGTTATTTTTATATGTATATTAACTTAGTTAGATTTAGTTATTCATTATTTAATTATTTTAAATGAATTTATATTCATTATTATTAAGAATGTATTTGATCTAATGATTTGGATTAATACCTTTGGTGGACAATATCATATTTACTTCTAAGATAATGTTTACTTTTATACAGTGTTAATATAATATGTTTTAATTTTATTAAGTATTTTTATTTAATTTAACTTTGTTTGAAGCCACATTATTTGTGACTAATTCATTTCAATATTTAATCAATATTAATTTTAAATTCTTTGATTCTTAATTCAAATCTATAGTATTTTAATTTAAATTATTTTAATTGATGTTGCAATTTTAATACAGTTATTTAATCGTTGTTGTCATTTAATGGTACATTTTTAATGTTGCATTAATTATTAATTTTTCCATATTACTACTTATTTATAACATAGTATTATTAATTGATACATCCATTACTTAGATATTATTCAACATTCTATTTATTAATTAATTTCATTTATTTATTATTTAACTTATGGCTATCATTAAGATAGTAATTTGGTTTAATTATTAAACACTAATTTTCATCCATTACTTTATATTTACTTTTACCACTAGAGGGCAGCACTATTTTAAGTTGTTTTTTATTATTAATTTTTCCATCTTAATACTTATTTATAACATAGAATTATTCATTAATACATCCTTTAATGTAATTCAATTTTCTATTTATTAATTAATTTCATTAATTTATTATTTAACTAATTGGTATCAATTAAGATAGTAATTTGGTTGATTTATGAAACATTTATTTCCATACAACTCCTTCGATTCAGATTATATTCACTTTTACTAATAGATGGCAGCACTAATGTTCCTGTTTATTTTATAATCCATTATATTTTAACATTATTTCTGGCATCACTGCAAAGCAATTTACATTTCTAAGCAATTTATATTTCTAAAATTGGCAACATGTTATGATTTTTTATGCAATTCATTCCCCAGTCATGTTGGAGTTTTCATGATGGTTCATGAACTGCAAGGTATCTTATTTTTATCTCTTTTCATCTTTATGGATTTTATACTTAATGTCTCTATTAAATGTTCTCTCTGTAATTTATAAGTATGGCTTCTTTCCTTTTTTATATTGTATTTTATTTTTTATTTTATCACTGATTTGAATTATTGTGTTTGAGATGTAGTCCCAATATCATATTTTTTAGCAATATATGGCTAATATGATGATGAAACATCTCATTTCATTTTATTTGTGGTATTTAGGCAATTGGGACTTGATAATTCTGTCTAAATTCCACAAATTTCATTTCATTTAATTCATTTAATTCCATATATTCAAATTTTTATTTAATTTCTTATTCTTTCAATGTTTTTGATTCCATATTCAGTGTGTTGGGGAATCTTTTATTGTCAACTAATTATTTCATACTTAATTAAATAAATGTTTAAGTTGGTGTTATGATAATGTTTCATTTATGGTTATATATATATATATATATATATATATATATATATATATATATATATATAAAGTTTCCCATAACATAAACCTGGTTTTTATATATTTAAATGAAAATATGAAACATTCAGAGTATGAAAAAAAGCTATAGTTGCTATTATTTTTTTATTATTATTATTATCGTTATTGAACTTTTCTATTCAAGTCTTAAAACAATTCAAAACTTACTTAAAGGAAAGAAAGTTGTACTTTCTACTAAAAAAAAAGAACTATATTGTACAAAATATTTATTTTATATCAATTTTAATTTGATGATCCTTTAAAACAATTCAGCAGAAGTATTTAACAGTTATCCATCTGAAAAATGTTCCTTTGAAGGATAAATAGCTAATTTTGATGAAAAGTTGCATTGTTCTTCTAAAACAAAATTACAGTTTTAATCTAATATTGCAGTGTTAAATTTTCATTCTAAAATGTTTTTTTTTATGGCCATTTTAATGTGCGCCGCCAATGAAGTCGTTGCCGAAAACAGTATTCAATGACTTCATTCGTGTAATCGGGTGGTCCAGAAAAGTTATAATCAATATTGTACATACTTTTAGCGTGGAATGAAGTTGCATACAAAGAATATTATATAAAAAAATATTTTTTATATGCTCAGTAATCGAATGAATTTAATTTTTTGCGATAGTATGTGAAGAGGGCGTGATGGTAGTCACTGTCCCTCGAATTGTTTTAGTGCACATCTTCTATACTATGACAAAAAATTAAACACTTTCATGCTTTAGAATACATATACATATTTGGCCATAAAGCAAAATTGGGTTTTTTCCATAAGAGATTTGATTATAGCACGGGCAAACTGGGCCGTAGCCATGTCCACTCTGATTTTAGGGGTTCTCAAATTTAGTATGCAATTTTCGTAAAGCTGATATTTTATATCTATTTCGACGTTGCACAGACTATAATCAAACATTTAGAGTAGGATAAGTTTAAAAACGAAAATATATTGATCTAAATACAGTAAAACCTTTCAATAGCGTTATTCGGAAGAGTCCGCTTTCTGCAAATAGCAGACAAATTCTATGATGATGCGGTGTCCAATATTGAAAGATTTTATTGCATTTAGATAAATATATTTTTTGTTTCTAAACATATCCTACTCTAAAAGTTCAAAATATTGATTATAATCAGTACAAAGTCGAAAGAGATTTAAAATATCAGCTTTACAAAAATTGCATACCAAATTTGGGGCCCCCTCAAATTGGGGGAGGGGGGCATGACACAGTTTACCCCTGCTTTAATCAGGTTCTGCTACCGGAACAAACCCCAGCCCTGCTTTATGGTCAAATCTTTTCCCATTTATTCAGGATTCACTGTCGTCAAACATGGCTGTTTTTAATGCTAAAAAAAAAGTGTGGTCAGAAATGGCTGCCTATTGCTCACAAATCAAAGCACAAAAAGGGCTGCGATTCAGACGTTTCAAGTGTCTGAAATTCAGACACATTTAAGTGTCTTAAATTTTTTAGACACTTTAAAGTGTCTCTTTTTTTAACCATCCGTTTCAGTCACTTAAGTGTCTGAATTTCAGACATTTCAGTTTACAGTGTAGTACTATGTCAGAAGCCGCTTCAAAAACCTTTCGAAGGAGGATACCTCATTTGTTGTTGTGTGTTTTGTAAATTCATAGAAAAAGGGATGTTGACAACAGAAATAATATGTATGATTTTAGAATAATAGGACTTTGCAAAATAGCGCTAATTTACTGAAAAGTACGGTCAAAAGATAAGAGTTTATATTTAAAACAAAAATTAAAGTGAAATCACACATTGTTAGTCATAGAATATCCATATTAAATAGTTATTAATAAAACTTAAAAAAAAAAAAAACTAAAATACAGTAAACAATAATGTTTGATTAGATTTAAATTCATTAGCAACTAATACAGAGATCTAAAGATTTAAAATTTGAATTACACATGAAAAAAAAATAACGTACATCACAGGAATTATTAAAATACTAAATACAACTTAATGGGTATTTGAAAAAGAAATAAATAATATTAACTGATTAAAATTTTGGTTAATTATTTGCCCGTATGGGCATTTTAAAACTATTATACTTTTATAAGGCATGCAATGAAAGCAAACACGATAGTGATAAGCTTGGAATAAAATATTTTAGTTTATTTCTGTCAGTAATCTAATTTAATTCATTATGTAACTCTAATTGAATTTTTCCTTAAGAGTTCAATTACTGTTACAAACTATGAATTAAATAAATATTGCTAATAAAGTATTTTATTCCAATCTTTACAACGCTTGTGTCTATTTTCATTGCATGCTCTAAAATATATGATTCTTTTAAATGCCCATAAAAGAAACATAAAAAAAATAATTCACTCCATAAAGAGTGAACATTCACTCCTATGAAAGAGTGGCTATTCACTCCTGTCAGGAGTGAGAAATCCACTCCTTTTGCAAGAGTGCATAGTCACTCCTATGAAAGAGTGGATAGCCACTCCTATGAAAAAGTGACTATTCACTCCTATCAGGTTGAAAAAACCCACTCTTTTTGCAACAGTGGATAGTCACTCTTCTGAAAGAGTGAGCATCCACCCCTGTTTAGAGTGAATATTCACTCTTTCAGAGAGTGAACAATTTCACTTTTGCCTACAGTGAATAGTCACTCTAAAGAGGTTGGGCAAATTTTGACTCTGCGATAGAGTGAATATCCACTCCTCCGGAGTGAATAGTCACTCTTTCTTATTTAGAGTGATGGCAGAACAGATGCTATTGCCAATTAGGTTATCTGAGTGAGATATGTCCGTCGGTTATTGTCCCAGGTAGTTCAATCGGTAGAGCATTGGCAATGTCAGTCAAAGGTTCTGGGTTCGAATCCCGGCTTAGGCACTTTTTCGTTCAGTTGGAAAAAAAATTAATTCGCAGGATAACAAAGTTCATAAAAAATACGTATTTTTATAGGTACATTTTTCTTCTTTGTGTGAATTGCAACAGCTTGAAATAAAAGTACGGAAAGGTGTACCATTATTGTAAAACCTTGACGGTTTTATAATAGTAGGTTTATAACAGTAGGTAATAGATGGTATCTACCATATTTTATCTATAAAATCATCAGCTCTAAATTAAAAGTTGCAAAAAATGTGACGTCATAATAGGAGGGAGGGTATCACTCGATTGTGATTAACCTGGGACATAGGGAGAGGGGGGGGGGGGGTAAAAAAATACGAAATTTGTGTGACGTTATTAATGGAGACCCCTTATAAGTTCGGGTGTAGGTCCTAAGTGCAAACATTTTTAAGTCGCTATCCTTATTTCTTTATTAATATTTATAATTCATATTTTTTCAAAAAGTTCCTTCTTCAGAAGGGAAAAATATCATGAGCAATACCAGTAGTAATCAGCGGATACGTTTACTACAAAGAAACCAGAATAGAATGTATAATTAATAAAGCACGAGTTAAAACGTCGAACACAATTCTTTTTTCTTCAAATTATTAAAAAAAAATGATCGCATGAAGAGTTTTACTTTTATTAGATACTGCTTTTACTTAACCCTGTTTCCAATAAAGATTTTCCTTGTAACTCTTTGATTGAAACCTTCTGTAGTTTGACATTATGAGATTGAATCCGTATTGAGAATCAACGGGGTAGTGAGGTTTTCTGAGAAGTTGTGTAACCAAATTGTAATCAAAGGGCATAAGGTCTTGCTTATTTTTTTTATTATGTATATTGGCTGGTTGAAATTCAAAATAAGTACTTTTCCTCGATACAAATGTGTAAAGATACTCTTACTTACAGTGTTAAAACAGATATGACTTTCCACAATTTATTTTTCCGTTTAATGCTTGAAACACAAATGTACAATGTACAGTATGAAATATTTGAAATATTTCCGTTCTTACGGGTTAATATATATATATATATATATATATATATATATATATATATATATATATATATATATATAATTTTAATTAGTAGAAGCTTCTTTATAATTGTATGCGATTTATTTTGTCATAAAGGTCATCTATATATTAAAATTGACCTGCACTTTAAAAAGTTCAATAACACCATCATAATTTTATTACATATTTAATTTCAGCTTGTCATAAAGCGTGGAGATACAAGTTTTCATCGATTCTTAATGATTAATTAGTAGTTAGATATAAGTTATTGAAAAATGAAACAATCATTGTTACAGAGAAACTTCGGTTATTTAGACATAACTCTAATAATAATTTATGTCTTTCATTATTTTTTGTTTTATATGAAAGCCCAAACATAATAAAGCGCAATAGAGATAAGTTCGGGCTCTTTTTTTCGGAGGCCGAAAAAATGTATGTCATTGGAGCCCAAGCCCGATACCGAAAGTACGCAGTAAAAAATTGTTAATAATATTTTAAAAGTGTTTCAAGATCAATTTTCTCATTTAAAAATATCTTCTTACATACACTGTAAAAAAAAATTCTCAGGTTACTAAAAATTTTTTAGTATATGTGTATTCCACAGATTTTTTTAGTAACCTGTACTAAAAATCGGTACAAAAAGACTAAAAATTTTTTTGTATTCTTACTCAGTTACAAGATAATCTGTAAGAATTACTAGAAAACAGCTAGCAATGATTCCGATTTTTTAGTACCGGTTACTAAAAAAATCTATGGAATACAAATATACTAAAATATTTTTAGTAATTTCCAAAAAATCTGTTAGAAAAACTAAACTTTTTTTAGTAGACCGACCCCTTTTTTTTACAGTGTAGAAATAAGTATTAATCTGAAGCACTTTCTAATGACAACGTTTCGTAATTTTTGAGTTCCTGAAAACCTGTTTAAAATAGCAATTTTGTTATTTATACCCAACCACTGGCAGAAATCTGCAAAAGTCATAGTTCTTATTCTTTTAAAATATCATTGTACAACCATGGCAGAAAGGCGTGAGTTCTGTTTTCCAGTAATTCAGTGAAATAAGTTCAAGCAGAAAGCGGGGATAAAAGATATGCCATAGCTTCTTTATGTTACTAACACTACCCTCGCCAAGGTTTTAGAATCATATACAATATTTCTCCTTATAACAACTCATCATACTAATACACCAATAACAATTCAATTCCTTTTCAAACTGTTTTTTAAAAGATTGTAAAAAAAAAAAAAAAAAAAAAAAAAAAGAAAAAAAAGAAAAAGAAAAAAAAAACACTTTTAAAAATTTAGAATACAGTCTTGTTTCTCAAATAGCAAGTCCCCCCCCCCCCTTTTTTTTTTTCAATTTGTGAATAAATAAAATTTTTACTTTGAGCCGGAGAATGGTATAAAAATTAGGCCTGTCTCATCTCTAACGCAAGCACATTTTCGATTAAAAGGTTTTTGAAATATTAAGCATTAATTAACAATATGATTATTAAAAATTCATAAATGGAAACATATACCTTTTTCAGTCGCCGTTAAAAAAATGTATCGTCTATCCCCCCCCCCCCCCCCCCCACACACACACTTTCTTATCAAATAAATAAATAAATAATTTTTTGTTCTTCCTATCATTTAATGCCCAAGATGTTAGGTATAAGTTTCTTAACTTTAACTGTAAATAGAAGAGAAAAAAAATTCCAAATGAAGTTAATATATATATATATATATATATATATATATATATATATATATTATAGATCTTCACCAGATAATTAAAAAAAAATTACAAACACAACAAAATTATTAAAAAAATAAGTTTTGAGAAAAATAAAAATGAAACCGACTTCAAGGGGTTGTTTGTTATTTTATTGCACTAATATTCGCTTAATCACCATAACTGGCGTATTTTAGTGAGAGTTGTTTGGCTCGACCGAGTATTTTTGAGGCCACCCTTTATTGCTGTTATCCACAGTCACTTTAAATCCCACCATTGTTACCATTATCGTTCATTTTGGCGGGCAATAGACGTTCCTAAATTTAAATTTCTGATATAAAAAGGCTATACTCTAACTAAGGATGGTTGTTTTTAAAATGTATAGTAGTACTGTGTACTTTAAACAAAATAATCAAATTTTGTCATGATTGGTCATTTTTTACGAAAGTTACAGCCTGTAAAATACAATAATAATAATAAAAGACCAGAAAACAGATAATTTTTTGGATTGTGATGAAATTCCTAATGGACCCCAATCAAAATATGATCTTAAAAAAAGAAGAAAAAAATCATTCCTCACATAGAAAAAAACTGCACGTAGTTCGAAAGTCACGATTGCTTTCAAACTGCGAGCAGATTTTTGTGCATGATGAACAATAGCGCAGCCTGGATTTTTGTCTGGGACGTGTTTTGGATTATTGTTAGGAACAATTTTGTTCGTTTATCCGTGTATGAGTTTTATTATCGTTATTATTATATTTTTATTATTATTTTCTTTTGCTAAATATATGTGATGGGCAATAACAAATGTAAAGTATGACATGCACACTCAGCTAAATTGAGCTTGTAGATAAATAATGAGTTTGAGCACTTTCATTAAGCACTTTCCGTTTCTATTAGCAATAAGAAAATAGTAAGAAACAGCAACAGCAAAATATGTATGGTGTTGCTGATGCACATTTTCTCTTTTTAAAATAATTTCACGGAAAGAGCTCCTTTTTATGAAGCCTTGAAACAACATGATACTATATTTTTTAATTACTTTTACTAAAACCCCCATATTAACTCTAAAATTTAAATTAATTGCTAATTAAATATTTTCTAACTCTTAACGTTTTATTCTGTAGCTGCCCCTTTGTTTGCCCCTCTGTAGCTGCCCCCAGTTGTTTTCCTAGCTAAACAAATATTACTTTCAGATATTAAATTGTAAACAACTTTAAGATTCAAAATGAATAACGCAATTTATCAACACAGTCTGCAGTTAATTGTGGTTGAGGCCTCGAAGAGAGTAGGCCCGGGAATTGTACGGGTCTTGGCCAGACAAAAATCGAAAGCTACGTTTCTTTCCAATTTGACACCTTCGCCCCCCCCCCCACCTTATGTAAAATATTACAAGCGCTGACCAAAAACATAGAACACCAGCGAAAATGACAGATTTTGTAGGTTTGAGAAACTCTTAATTAACTTATCTATACTAATAAAAGACACTATCGCTTTGTGTGTCTGTGTGTCTGTCTGTGATGGTTAGCGAAATCTAGCGCACCTAGAAGTCTGAAAATTTAGGTGAGGATTGTCCAAGGCCTCTCCTGATGCACCTGAGTCTCAGAATTTTAATATTTTAATAATTAACCAAGATATTAATTAAAAATTGATCAATAACTCATCCCATTCTTTGCGAGCCGACTTTCAGCCCAGAACCCATTTTACGGCAGCGAACGAGAATGAAGAAGCATGAAAATGGGGAAGTTGCACTCATTCTAGATTATGCCTTCTTTTATGTTTAATTGATGAATATGACTTTACATTCCTCAAATCTTAACTCGGAAACGCAAAAATAATTTTAAATAACTAGTTATTGGAGTTTTAAACTTCGCTAAAAGCAAAACAAAACCACGTGATCCGAAAACGCGACGGGATTGGTTTGACGTCACTACACATGAAACGCGGATTCTGCTTTTGAGTCGAATGCATGCATGCTGTTTTGCATTACTTTATACTTATTATAAACGTCTTTTAAAGACGCATTTACGCAAAAACAAAAACAAAAGTTAAAGTCAAAAGATTATTTCAACATATCTAAATATAATGCACTATTTATTTATACATTTGCATTAATTTTCATTTAGAAAAGTGATGAAGTTGGTCGGATTCAAAAAATACAAAATTATGGCTTTCGGAATTTTTTTTTTATTATTATTTACTTTTAGGGCAGAAAAACTGCATTTCATGTGGGTAAAAATACAGGAAACTAAAGCTATCTCTTACTTACTCTTATTTATTTAAACGAAAAAAGAATAATAGTTTTATTACAAAAAAAATATATAAGTAAAATCGCATTTATATAGTTCTTGAAAAGCATTATTTTCTTAATTCATTTTAATGCTTAATAATTCGTTTTGATATGAATATAATTTCGTGTTATGCAGGTTATTTTGAGGATAAAAATGTACTCAAATTAATTATGAGAAAACGAAATTTTGAGCAATAATGCAGGAAACAAAAACAAAAAAAAATCTTTATTTAATACTGATTTATTGAATAAAAATTAACTACTGACAATAATAATTGTGTATTCACCGATCAGAAAAACAATTACTGCAACATATGTGAGTAAATTTATCACTATTGTCTTTT
The DNA here is from genome assembly GCA_963931845.1 of Maratus michaelseni. NCBI lineage: Eukaryota > Metazoa > Arthropoda > Arachnida > Araneae > Salticidae > Maratus > Maratus michaelseni. The sequence goes on from OZ007588.1 coordinate 217,923,079, forward strand.
TTCTCATTTTATGATTGTAATTCATGATTTTTTCAAAAAATGTTCAATATAATACTATAATTCTGCGTGGCCACCGAACCTGATCATAAAAAATTCACCACGTTTTGTTTTTTTTTACGTTTGATAGAAAATGCGAGCTAGTAAATTCATTAAAATAAATGTATAATGGTTGCTTTATTTCTGTTTTAAGGTATAGAAAGAGGAAAGAAAAAAATAAAATAAAAGAATTATTTAAACTATGTTTTTAGGATTTCTAAATTGATTTCTCAACGTATAATCATAATTCAATTAATATGAAACTTTTAATTTATTAAAACGTATTTTTAAAAAATATATATATATTACACTCTATAGTTTTTATTTATTATTTTCTACTTTTTAGTATGTAAAATAGTTGCAGCTTCACACCCATTTAGCCTTTTTCTGGCGACCGTGGTTTAATGCATAATAAATCCACTGTTGTTGTAAGTCGCATGCAATTGTAACCACAAAGAATATTTTTCGATTTATCAACCGTGGCGGGCTAACGAAAAAACGCGTCAAAATTAATGTATTAATTTATAATTAAGTTCTAAAAATATTAAAATGTTGCACTGTCATCCGAAACACACAATTTTGCACATATTTTTTATATTTCTTAATTTATCAGAAAGTGAGTAAACAACCGATAACAAGATTCCATCCTCATATACAAAAACCAAGTTGAGTTAAATAAAAAAGTGTAAAAATAATTTAATTACTGTTTTATTCTTATTTGCTTATGTATAATTTTTGAATGGATGCAGTACTTTTTGTTTGTTTGAAATATAGTTTCTCAGAATGTCCTATTTTAGATTAATCAGGTTCTAAAAAAATTATATCAATCTTTGCCTCAATGCTCTAACTTTCGTAAAAAATAAAAATAATGAAAATATTTAAATATCTTGTTAAAGAAAGCAGTATCTTAATTTTGAAAATAAGCATTATATTGTACAGAGCTTTTTTTAAGATGTGCTAAGAATTTGAATATGTTGTTAAAGTAGAGCCCATTCTTTTCACTTTTGCAAACAGCCACATCATTACACGTAAACTTTTTATAGTGACATATAAAGAAATAAACATATATTATCATTCAAGGTTCATTCTTTGTTTGAACAATGCATTAATATTATAAGAGAAGGGCATTATGTTAAGAGATATTATGCTATAATATCACAATGTTTTTTTACTTCAATTCGCAGGTAAAGCATGAATTTGTATGATTACTTTTTTTAATTATTTGGAAGGTAGGGATTATGTATTAATTTAGTAACAAAAATGTAACATGGAACCAAAGAATAAAGAAAATATTTATAGATCATGAACCAAAATTCCAACATACCACAATTCTTTTAATGTTTAAAATGTTAAGAACAACAATAAAACTTAAATATACATAACATTACTTCAAATACCTTTAGAATTATAATATTTCTGCATAATAGTTCTCTTTTACTTTCCGTAAAAATATTGTTAATTTATAACAAAAATAAAAAAGATAATTTATAAACTAAACATCATCTGTAATCTGCAAAGTTCTATAAAGCATAAAACCTTCAATCCCACATTCTGAAAATTTCACAAAACTGACAGTATTTAAAATAATTACTTGATTTTTTTGCCTGTGCATAGTCCAGGGACCTGTTTATGAATAAATTGGGTCCTTTAAAGGACCTTTCACAGAATTTTTCATATTAAAACAGGATCCTTCATAAAACATTCCACCTTAAAACAGGCCCTTCACAAAATTCTTTGTCATAAAAATAGGCCTTTCACAATTTTTTTCCATCTCCAAACTAAACCTTTTACAAATTTAATTATTTAAAATTAAAATCTGACCTGACATAAAACAACTGAAGTTATCAAAGAATCTATTTATGTAGCTTTTACATATATAAAAGATCTTGTCAAAAATTTATAAACAAGAACCTGAATATAACAGTTCTTTCAACTCCCAATTTCACAAAAACAGGACCCTGCCTGTGAGAAAAGTCTGGATAGACACATGGAAACATTTTTTGAAAAATTATTAAACTTTTTCCGTGTATATTTATATAAAAATTCTGTAAGGCTGTCTTAAAGCTACCTCAGCACATTTCGCTCTTTCTAATAAGTTTAACTGTTTTCAAAGATTCAAAACAGTTTATTTAACAATTGAAGAGATAAAACATATAGTGAAACCAAGTTAAATTCTTAATTCAAGTATAAAATATCAATACAAAAACCTTTTTATGAGTTAATTCCACCCTCCCTAATAAAATAAATTCTATTTGTATCAGTTTATTTTATATTGTGCAATATTAATACAAAAAATAAGTAAATAAAAGTATACATTATTCTATAAAATACAATATTGTAGTACGGGTATTAACTTGTACCGATACTTTATTTCTACATCGAGATCTGGAAATGAAAATTCTGAGAAACGCGATGGAATAAAAACCTCACCTGGAATTCACAATATTATTTATTTATCACAGCAATTTACAATACTTTTAATTTGTTATACTAATCATTTTTAAGAAAAGAAAAAAGCGTAAAGCAAGTCATTCAGCGAAAAGCAAGCCATCCCCATAGGAAATAACAGGGAGAAATACAGAGAGGGTTTGTTTACATGTGTAGTGACGTCAGAACAGCTTTTATCACGTGACGCGGCTTTTTCTCGCCACGACAAAAACTGGGTTTTATAAGTTGATTTAATGAATTATAAAAGTTTCAAATATATGTAAAAATGGTATAAAAATGTTCGTATTTTTACACTCTATCAGATGCAAGTTAAATTGAAAAACGTGCAATTTTCCCATTGTGAAATAAACGCAATCTGCATTTGAATGCAGAATGCGTTTATTTAGCAATTCTGTTTTAACTTCTATCGACTATACCATTTGGTTTATTTAAAAACGAAAAACATACTCTGAAAGATCGCACTTTTACGTCTCAAATGCCGCTATCAATTCGAAAAAAAAAAAAAAAAAAAAAAAAGATGTTAACTTTTTGGAAAACATTTTTGAAAAAGGGTCTTTTTCCCGGGTGAATGTTTTCTCCCTTACGGCAATGCCCCTCAAGAGCGTAATTTTAGAGATATCCACAAACCAAACATATGCTTTTAAAGTCTGAACTTTCTTCTAATCGACGCACAGTGTAAGATTTCGCAAATCTAGCGGGAAAAAATTCAGAAAATCGATTTTAAATAATTTCAGTTTTAGACATTTTAAATTAATTCTAACACATTGAAGAGGAAAGAGATAAAGTGAAAGCAGTTTCACTCCACAACAACACCATCAAAAGTCAGCTCAAAACCAAGTTTTCTGTAAACCTTTTTAGAGCGGGGATTGTTGTAGATGTAATTGCAAATGATATTTATAGCTAAAAATATACTAATTTTGTAAATATTGTTTTATGATTGTATGGAATCGTTACAACAAAGTATTTACTTTGTATTTTACAATTACGATAGTTATTTAAAAATGTTAATTCTTAAAAATAAACTTGTAAGTTAATATGTAAATTATTTGAAAATTTAATAGCATATGATAAATTAAAAAAGCTGCCAAAATTTTTGTACACTCTGGTACATTGTAAGGTAATTTTTTTTTTGTAATTATATATGCATATATATATATAATAAATCAATTTCAGCTGCAACTATTTGCAACTTTTGAACATAAGTAATATTTTACAGGTATTAAAGTGTTAATTTCGAAAAAAGAATTCTATGAGATATTTATAAATTATGTTACTGGACATAAATCATTGCCAGTGAATTCTAAAAATATCTTGCTAGACAATGTATTACACAAATATAAACTTCAATATTGCTCATATGTTATGTTAGACCAGATTAAGCAGCTGATCCATTCGTTTGTGATTGACATTAATCGAAGATGGAGAAATTGCCATCGCATAAAGAACGTTTTTTAAAGAAAAATAAGAGATGGCTAGTTTCGAATATAACAATAAGTAATCTCTATATACCAGACAGAAGTAATAATGACTACGCGAAAAAAGTTGGACGTCCAAAGAAAATTTTGTTCAAGTGGACCGAAATCGGAAATAAAAGGTTTATCCATTCTCCTCAGAACACTCACTAAATGAACTCACACATGCCACGTGTTTAAAATTAAGACAATTTGGACGAAAGGATGCCACGGGTATGTTAAAGCAAATATCTGTAAGCTCTAAAAAAGCAATTAAATTAAAAAAAATCGTTCAAAAAGCCGGATACCCGATATTTAACCCTTTCCGGCACAGTGGTCCCACTCTGGGCACACCTAATTTTAATTCCAAACTTGCATACGGCACCAAGAATATTTTAATAAAATTTTGTTTCTATAATGAAAGCATAAAATAAGGAGTTCTTATTTTCTAAAAATGTCGTTTGTAAATTCTGGTGTCAATCAGCAATTTCTCATTTTACGAACAGACTTCGTCTGTGCCGGAAAGGGTTAAATATTCTCTTGAAGAAGCGTTGGTTTTAATAACCACTATGAAATTAAGCTGTCGAAAATACGGGATTATAAGAAACTCTGCGTTACAAAAAGTTTTGAACATTTATCCATTCTATGAGCAGGTAAAAGATGCAAACAAATGTGATATCCATCCGAAGAAAACTGCATATTTTCTTAATCAATTGCAGAAGTTAAATTACAATCTATTGTAGATTTAACGATAAAAAGACTTTGTGTGTGTGTGTGTGTCTGTATTATACAAAAACAGATATTAAATATTCTTACTAAAAAAAAGGGTCTGTGTTAAAAAGTATAACAATGATTTTTAATGGGGGTGGGGGGGGGGGGGGGGGTCGATGGAAGCGGTGGACAAAGTAGATACAAGCAAAAATCAAATGAAAACAATTTTGAAGATGCAAATATTCTAATCCCATCTATGGCCCCTTTAAAACTACATGGTTGTAATGAAGAAAATCAAAACTTTATATTATGGCAAAATGCACACCCTTCATCTACATCTTACTGTAGACCCATAAAATTTAAGTTCACCAAGGAAACTGATCAGTCATTAATGGAACAATTTGAAAATGTCAGAACTCAAATTACTTTTTTTGTGCCAACAATAGTAGAATTAGATGATCAAACATAAAGAAATAGAGCACAGATTTGAAGAAGCGATTTTAGATGGCTAAGTGTGCAATATTCTATCTTTAAATAAAGCAACCCAAAAATGCTATATCTTTAACGCAACTTCCAAGGTTATGAATAATTTGAAATGTATTTGAACATATACGAGTAATACTCACACATTTTCTTGGGGCTTATCAACACTACATGCACAGATAAGACTTATGGAATGCCTTTGACATATTGGTTATAGATTGGATGTAAAAAAAAGGCAGTGCCGAAAACATTAATGATGACATTGACAGCAATGGCATTACCTAATAACTTAATTACTATTTACTAAAAAAAAAAACTCTTCTTGTTGTAAAAGTTAGGTATTGTATATTTTTAAAATCTGCACTGAATAAAATAACACTGTGTAAAAGTCAATAAATGAAAATGACGAAAACTCTTTCTATTATGATTATGATAATGTAATAATGATGAAGTAAAATGTACGATGTAACAAGTAAATATATATTTTTCCATAATATAGAACCATTTTATCTATAGTAAGTGCAATTTTATTTAATTAATATCAGTAATTTTCATAAATTGAATTTTGACCCGCTAGATTCGCAAAATCTTACACTGTGCGACGGTTTAATTAGTTTTAAAAAATACGAATTTTATAATTTATTCAAAAATAGCAGCGAACGCAGGTCATTTCGCGCCTCACGAGAGGATTTATTTTCATACGCTAAAAGTTACTAAACGTTCCTATTTCGACACAATTTTGTTAGAGCATCTAAGTAAACCACATTTACATCACTTACAACAATTTCGAAACGTTCGGACGAAAAGAAATATTAAAAAATAATGAGAAAATCTGAGAAAATTTCGACGAAAACCCATAATAACGGGGTGTTTCTGCGCGATCATGCTCGGCTTCGAGTAACGTTTTCACTATTTAATATGCATATATTTTCACATAATAATTTTATAGAGGACCTGGAAACAGATATATTTATAAACGAGTAAAATTTCAGAGAGTTCGGACGACAAAAACCATTTTTTTTATGTTAACAACCCCCACGCAAAAAAAAAAAAAAAAAAAAAAAAAAAAAAAAAAGCGAGAAGAAAACATATTTACTTTCCAACTTAGATAACACTATTTCTGACGTAATTTTTAAACGAGCTGTAAAACCGTTATATTTATAACCATTAAAAATTTCAAGGGATTTGGACAACAAAATATTTTTTTTTTAACTATGAAACGACCCTGCGTGAAAAAAGAACTTGTTTTCTTATGAGCACGTTTATCAGTAATTATCAGTATTTTTTCGCGATTTTGTCATTAAAAATATAAATTCATACAAAATCGGGTTAAATGTATAAATTAGAAATTTGGGGCACATGTATAAGGTTTGGTTTTATCACGGGCAAGGGCAACGCCGGGCAGGTCAGCTATATATTATAAAGCAAGAAGCCCTAAAAGTGTATGTCCGGGGTAATTTCAAAAACTACCCGATAGATTTTTTTTGCAGTTTGCACCATCGGATGGCGAAAATTCCCGCGGTCATTATGATGCATAATATACCAATATATAACCATGATTTTTGATAATAATATTTAGTATAAGATTAAAAATTTTATACACCACCGTAACGCAAATAGGAGCAGAATGTCTGACTAAGTATATGACATGAATATTTTAACATAGTTTTAAATTAATTAAATCTAAACTACAGTTCCAAAAAATATTAAAAAAAAAAAAAAATGAACTACTGAACAGCTACTGACATGAAGCTTAAGGATTTCGTAATATACAAGCATAAATAAATAATTGAAAAAAAAAGTCTCATATTGAATTTTATCGATAATATAGAACTGCAGATCGGCAGTGCCTAGCCTAACCCACTAGCTGCCACTCTATGGGAAGGGCGTTCGTAATTATATAAATACGTAGCACCTATAGTCGTCGTTTGGTCCGTCCGTCTGTCTGTCCGCATATAAAATACCCAACCGAATGGTTTGAAATTAAATATATGTAACTATTGCAGAATTTTGTCGAGTCATTTCAAATTTTATGAAAATCGAATCAAAACTTAACAAGAACGAAATATCATGCGTCAAGCATAGATTATGTAACACTTTCCAACGCTTCCAAAATAATTTTACAAATCATACCGTTTAATAAGCTAAAAGATAACATCTAAGTAAACAATTTGGAAAACGCATAACATATTTAAAAACATAATTTCAGGAATTTCCAACATATACAATATTCGGAGAAATATCCGAATACTTTTATTCAGCCCTGTATAGGATCTATAGATTTGTATATATACTACATAGGATGCTAAATTTCAGTTCAGTTAGGAAACGCATAGCACAGTTTAAAATTCTCCGTCTGGTGTTTCTGTCAATGAACGGAAATGTGTTCGCGAACTTTTGTGCTTCCCTGTATAGGATCTACAGAATTTATACACACCACGTAATAGACAAAAAGCGAGTTAAAATTAAAATCGCGTTCAGTAACTTAAAACGCCTATCCAGGAATTATTGTTAACAGACAGTAGAGAATTCTTTTGTGTGTCCCTGTAAATGAACGATGACTGCTATACACATACTATTCTGTAGTAAGCCTCTTGTAATGCACCTTAGTGATATATATAAATTTCAATGCGTTTAAATTAGTGAAACATTATTTAAATAAACCGCAGACGATTTTTCTCCCTAGACGTAATGTAACGGAATTCTTTTGACTGTCCCTGTAAAGTAACTATAAGTGCTATGCACACCCTATTCCGTATTAAGCTTCTTCTAATGCACCTTAGTGATATATATAAATTTCAATGTGTTTAAAATAGTGAAACATTATTTAAATAAACCGCAAATGATTTTTCCCCATAGACCGCAATGCAACGGAATTCTTTTGAGTGTCCCTGTAAAAAAAGTATAAGTGCTACACACTTCCGTTGAAATAGGGAACATGCTATAGATAACGACAACAACATATAAAAATTGCAGAGCAATCCGAGCATATTTACGGGAGTTAGAGCACGGCCAGACAGTAGACGGCCATACGGCCAGTCAAACCGAAGTCATAAACACTTTTCAACTAGGTTGGAAAGTGTTAAAAAGATATTAATAAAAGTTTTCTTTATTCTAATTAAATCCTATCATACGTAATCTGTATAATAAAAACGGATATCATGTGACTGAGGAATACAAATACGGGCTAACCACATCTTTTTCCGTATGACAAGCGACCATTTTTATTCAAAATTATTTTTTCGAATAAAATTGCATAAAAGTTACATTTTTAGAAAGATCGTTCAAAAAAATTGTTTGCTTGAGAGATGAGTTACATTAAAAAATGTATAGGTTCTGAGATAACTTCAGTGTAAATTAGGTTAACAGCCGAATATCTCAATCCATTAAAATAAATAAACAAAATATTCATTCATTGTGAGTCATAGAAATATTACCATGGAGGTAATCATTCGCAAAGCAAGATTTCCATTTTACAGAGCTGTCTGGAGTCGGAAAAAAATAAATAGCATCTGTAAACATGGCGTACGTAAAAAGAAAAAATTAAAAAGCCTTCTTCATTTCGCTCATAGCAGCCGATATAATTTATTTCACTAAAATAATAACGATGATTTTTTACATTGTAAAACTAGTTATAGCATCACGAAACGAAAACGATTGCACCTCATTTGTCACGTTTAACGTAAAATTTCCAACTTGTTATGTCCTAATTCCTAAATTCTTCGTACGTCCTTCGCTGCGCCACTGGACAAAGACTTACATTTGTATTCAAATTCTTGATATTTTAATTAGCTGTGATGTTTATAAAGATTATTATTATTTAATAAAAGTCAGGTACGGCCACAGTTTTGATTACGGATCCACCGGCAGCGAAGATCAACACGCGCCCACGTGGAGTATTTAGTCATTCTGTAGAGGTGATAATCTTCATATGATTAAAAGTTGTGTCTGTGCCCTGGAATCTGTCCAGGGTATATTCCTCTCGCTTTACGAAGAACTGGAAGACGTTTCTTGAAACCGATTTTTAAAGAATGTAATGAGGTATATTTAAAAAAAGAGCATAACAGCTGTGAATTCGTATAGTTTATTCTTTACACTCCATGATCGTACGTTGCTGTACACCACTTTATAGGATTGACTATTTTTACCGAACATACATCATTTCCATGTTTGCAGAGATTTATGTCAGAAAGTATTGTTAAGGAATTAATAAATTTAATAATTTTTATTTGAACACTTTTTCCAGTGTGTATACAAAAGGTGTTCCTTAAAAACTGAAAGTAAAATCACAAACAAGCAAACAACAACCCGTAAGATGTGAAATTACAACGAAAATTCCTTTGTCTTTTATCAAAATATGTTTCCTCAGATCACCGTAATTTCTGGCATATAAACCGCGGGTAAAATAAGTCTGTTTAAAACCAGAAATGTTATTTAATAAATAAACTTAAATAAGTACCAATTAGAACTGGGTTACATTTTACTAAATAAAATGTTTGCTCGGAAACAGATTTATTTGAGCCACAGTTTATACACCGGGAATTACAGTATTTTGAATGGTCATACCTTTCCTTTAACTTTTCAAAGCAAGCGGAGAATCATTTTGTGGAAGTTATTTCATTGAATCCTACGTGATTGAAGTGATGTGAGCGTCTGTATTTTATTCTGCTTCCACGGAACTTTCATTTACACAGCTCCAGAAACATTTATATTAAGTGGCTACTTCACTTACCCGAAAACACCCGATCGTTAACGTTAATCCTGTGGGAGAATTTTTTTTTTTAAATATGTCGTTTGCATTTCAATATTTTTAAATGCTTTTTTTTTCATTGGAAGCTGCGGTTTTACAAAATTTCTCCCATAGGATTAACATTAGAGAGCGTGTGTTTTCGTGTGAGTGAAATAGCCTCTTAACCCTTTCCGGCACAGTGCAGTGGTCCCACTGCGGGAACACTTAATTTTAATTCCAAACTTGCATACGGCACCAAGAATATTTGAATAAAATTTTGTTTCTATAATGAAAGTTTAAAATAAGGAGTTATTTTTTTTAAAAGTCGTTTGTAAATTCCGGTGTCAGTCAGAAAATTCTCATTTTACGAACAGACTTTGTCTGTGCCGGAAAGGGTTAAGGCTGTTCTCAAATCCAAAAGAGTTACTTTCTGACACATTTCTGAATTCATTTTTGTTCGGAAAACGCATGAAATTAGCAGGTGTTCTACGTGGTAAAGTTTTCATACGGGAAAAATTCGGGGAGCGGGGAAAATTTTCTTTTGATCTTGTTGTGCACATCTGAGAAGTTCTGAAGAAGCACATTTGATATAGTTTTATTTTCACATAAATTTTAAAAATTAACCAAAGTACTCATTAATGATAAATGTGTCTGAATGTTGCAATACCAAAACTTTAGCAAACATTATTAATTTCTGTGCTTAAAGTATCTATTTTATGATAGCGTTTCTACTTTAGTCAAATCTGATAAGTTAGTTTAACTTTTGTGCATTTTTTTTTTCATGTGATGACTGATACATTCTGATTGGTTGGTTAGTTATTTCTTACGGCCGATTATCTGCACTAGGGATATAGGCCGACGGGGCGATTGCCCTCCGTGGGGGTCTTTCTAAGGGATCCTAACCCGTATTTACGCAAGGTTCGAAGAAAACCACGGAAAACTCCGAACGGTTAGGTCGACGAGCGCGACAGGGGTTTGAACCTAGCATCTCCCATCTACCAGCTTTTGAGAGCAGAACCTATCAAGCACTGGTGGGGCAATACATTCTGGAAAATAAAATTCTTTGGGAGGGAAGCAACCGTATCCCCGCCCCTAACCTCCCCAAAATGCGCCCTGGTTCAAAAGTTATATATTTTTTAATATAACGGCACAAAGTTAAATCCACAAAAATTTTGGAAATACGTAGTCGTTTTAAAAAATGGCCGTTTTTAATGACATGACATCAATTCAAAGAAAAATGTAAATGAGGTAAATGTGGATGTAAATCGGATAAATAAATGTGGATCGGGTTGACCCTATCTTTCAAAACAAAACCCTGAATATTTTTCAAGTGATAAAACTACATATTAGACTATTAACGAGTTTATATATGTTAGTTTTTATTCAAAATAGATAAAATTAATATTAGATACAATTGTAGACTACTTTTCCAGAATTGTATTAAAATATGGATTAATGTATGTTAATTATCAATTAAATATGTTCACTTCGGTTTCGGGTCGGTTTCAGATTGAAATGTGTCAGGTTCAGGGCGTGTTTCGGGTTGACGAGATTTTTCTTTTGTCGGGTTCGGTGCGGATTTCGGGTTGACTTTAAGCAGAATTTCAGACCTGCCAACCTTTGAAAATGAGAAATAGTAGCACACCAAATTCAAATTTATCTGAAGGTTGGTTGGTGGCTTTTTTACGCTGTAAATTTTATGCGAGCAAATATTAATCAATTAAACGCATGTGTATATCCATAAGCACACAAAGGAGGAGACTCTTTTGTTTTTGTTAATTTTTTTTTTGTTGCGGGTGGGATTGATTAAACATAATTATTCCTATTCAACTAATGCTCTGTCCACTCCTAAGCCAACTTTCTAAACAAACTTCACAGTGAATTTTCTGAAAGGTTCCAAGGTGGTTGGGGGGAGGAGGTGATGGAACTACGGCTATATCTTCCAGAGAAAAATGTCTGAGTTAGAGTCCTTCATCTGATACAACCGGGAGTGGGGATGTCCACTCCCGCCACATTTTTTTGCGTCCCTTTGACGAAATTTGCGTTTTTTCGCTATCTTTTGACGAAATTTGCAGGTTTTTTTTTGATCTGTTGATAAAATTCGTGTTTTTTTTTCGATATTTTTTGACGAAATTTGCCGTTTTTCGCAATGTTTTTGACGGAATTTGCCGTTTTTACGCGATTCTCTGAAGAAAGTCACGTTTTTCCTGCGATCTGTTGACAAAAATTTGTCGTTTTTTCGCGATCTTTTGACGAAATTTGCCGTTTTTCGCAATGTTTATGACGAAATTTGCCGTTTTTTCACGATCTTTTTAACGAAATTTGCCGTTTTTTCGCGATCTTTTGACGAAATTTGCCGTTTTTTCGCGATCTTTTGACGAAATTTGCCGTTTTTTCGCAATGTTTATAACGAAATTTGCCGTTTTTTCTCGATCTTTTGACGAAATTTGCCGTTTTTTCGTGATTTTCTGACGAAAGTCACGTTTTTCCCCGTGATCTGTTGACAAAATTTGCTCTGTTTTCGCGATCTTTTAACGATATTTGCCGCTTTTCGCAATGTATTTGACGAAATTTGCCATTTTTTCGCGATTCTCTGACGAAAGACGTTTTTCCCGCGATCTGTTGACAAAAATTAGTCGTTTTTTCGCGATCGTTTGACGAAATTTGCCGTTTTTCGTAATGTTTTTCACGAAACTTGTCGTTTTTTTTCACTATCTTTTGGCGAAATTTGCCATTTCTCGCAATGTTTTTGACGAAATTTGCCATTTTTTCGCGATTCTCTGAAGAAAGTCACGTTTTTCCTGCGATCTGTTGACAAAAATTTGTCGTTTTTTCGCGATCTTTTGACGAAATTTGCCGTTTTTCGCAATGTTTATGACGAAATTTGCCGTTTTTTCGCGATCTTTTGACGAAATTTGCCGTTTTTTCACGATCTTTTGACGAAATTTGCCGTTTTTTCGCAATGTTTATGACGAAATTTGCCGTTTTTTCTCGATCTTTTGACGAAATTTGCCGTTTTTTCGTGATTTTCTGACGAAAGTCACGTTTTTCCCCGTGATCTGTTGACAAAATTGGCTCTGTTTTCGCGATCTTTTAACGAAATTTGCCGCTTTTCGCAATGTATTTGACGAAATTTGCCATTTTTTCGCGATTCTCTGACGAAAGACTTTTTCCCGCGATCTGTTGACAAAAATTAGTCGTTTTTTCGCGATCTTTTGACGAAATTTGCCGTTTTTCGCAATGTTTATGACGAAATTTGTCGTTTTTTCACTATCTTTTGGCGAAATTTGCCATTTTTCGCAATGTTTTTGACGAAATTTGCCATTTTTTCGTGATTCTCTGACGAAAGTCACGTTTTTCCCGCCATCCTTTGACAAAATTGGCGACTTTTCTTCGAACGAAAGACGAGATTGATTTTTTTCGGCGATCATTTGCCGAAATACTGATACATTTAATGTCCGAATTTTTGGATTTGTGACGATATATTTTTTTTTCCCGGAAATCATTGCTTTAATTTTTCGGAAAATTCGGACCAAAATCACCCCCTGGACGATCTTTTGACGAAATTCGCATTTTTTCAGCAATCAGTTGAATGAAATTCACGTTTTTTCGGCGATACTTTGGCGAAATTTGCTTTTTCCCGCCAATTTTTTGACGAAATTCGCGTTTTTTCAGCGATCCTGTAACGAAATTTGCATTTCTTAGCTCGATCCTGTGACGAAATTCGTGATTTTTCGAGTGATCCTGTGACAAAATTCGCGTTTTTTTTTTTTTTTTTTTGCAGAAAATCGTAGTTTTAGATAGATTTTCGTAGCATCGTAGTTTGTGGCTCAAATTCGTAGCAACTACGATTTTTTCGTAGCAGTTGGCAGCTCTGGAATTTTCGGGTTCAGGTTCGACCCGTGCAAGATTTTAATCTGCACCACTAGATCACTATCGAATCACTGGCGATCGGTAGAAAAATAAATAAAAATCGTTGCACCAGGCGCGAAATAGAATTAATGTGGTTCTGGACTTATAGGCCAGGCAAACGCTAAAACTATTCTCACATATATTTTTAAAAAAATGCGACCTTGACCATATTTCCAATTTATTGTCTTTTTTTATGGTGCAGAAAATATCTAAACCCTATTTAACTATAATTTTATTTGTCAATGCCTCAAATTCGTGAGAAGAAACAGCAAGAAATAGTTTAAAAAGATAAAATGTATTCTTCATGTAAACAGAAAATTTGAAGACTCCCTCCTTTTTTTCCACTTGCGGTTTTGTTTGGTGGCGACATCTGTCTCTGACTTTTGGCCACCTGCCCAATACTGAATTGTATACAAGCACTTCCATTGAAAAACGAAGGTTTGCGGTTAGCTTTCTTTTTTTGGGGAAGACCTTTTTAACTTTTATTTTATTATATTTTAATCGAAATTTATACGCAAAGAAACTTCTTTTACTTGAATGAGAGAAGCAGTAAATGAATAAATCTGCGTTTCCAGACTCATTCATTCTCTCCCGCACACAATCTTTACCTTGTGAAATTTTTTAATCGGTTGTAGTTGCGTCATTTTAGATTTTACATGAAGGGACTTAAGCATGGGCCAACTGTTTCGTGATCTATCCCCCCCCCCCCCCCCCAGCCCAAATTTTATATGTATTTTCTTGTAAAGCTGATATTTTAAATATCTTTCGACTTTGTGCTGATTACAATAAATATTTTGTATTTTTAGAATAAGGTAAGATTAAAAATATGTATTTATCTAAATATGTATTTGTGTGAATATGTATTTATATAGTATTTACATATTAACATATGTATTCAAAAGCATCTAAAAAATTTCATTTTTTGTGACAGTATAGGACAGGGCGTATCCGAATGAATACCAGTCCCTGGGCCTCTCTTTGGCTTGATCGGGTACTGTGTGCTTGGTGTGGACTATAAGACAAATGGACATAGTAAATCCAGATTCTCCGCCTGCTTGAAATGAACTATTTTTATATATTTATTTTTCATACATATTTTCATATTAATGTTTTTAACTGTCATCAAAGTGGTGCCAATCCGCAACTTTTTTTTTATTCACTTTATTTGATTGCCACCACTTTTTTTTAAATAATAATATTCGCCTTATTTAATACCATATTAAATAATGTATTAACGAGGTGAATAATACTATTTAAAAAAAGGGGTGGCAATCAAGCAATTGGAATTTTTTAAAGTAGCGGACTGGCGGCACTGCTGTCCTAACTTACTTACATGCAACTGATAACTTACTGCTAAAAACAAATGCAAACATTCAAATATTAATAAGAAAGTTAACAACAACAACAAAAAAAGATAATGATAAAAGTATTTTGAAAGTCAGAGGAGGGGGAAAGGAACGATTGCCCTACCCTACCCTCCCTAAAGGAAAACTCTGATCGGATGCTTTTATTATTCAGATACGAAGAGAAGAAAATTTAGGTATGCCAACATTTTGAGTTCAAAAATAAAAATTCTAAATTTTATTTGTCGTCAATGAATGAAAGTGTGTTGCATTCTAATTTTCAATTTGAGAATGACAAATAATTCCATCATGTTATCATGAATCCTGGATAATCTTGTGAACATATTTATTTAGTTTGTATTTAATTTATTAATTATATTTATTTTATTTTTGGCACACGAATGCAGGAAATTCAGTGCAATTATGTACATAATTATGTCATTTAAATTGAATTATTTTTAGACAATATTTATTATGTAATAAAATTATTGTTTCCATACATTTTTATTTATTTATTTATTATAATATATGGAGTTTAATTTTTATTGTCCTCACATAGAAAAAAAATAAACTTTAGTTTTTTTTTTTTTTTTTTTTGTAAAAAATAAAATAAAATAAATAAATAAAATAAAAAAATCTGTGACTTATTACGCAGTAAGGATTCCTAGAGAGATAGATTTTTTTTTTTATTTATTTTTTTTTTTTTTGGGGGGGGGGGATTTTCTTTATCTAAATCTAAACGAAGATGTTCGATTGAAGGAAAAAAAAATTACTTTTTTTCATAATTTTCAAACTAAAATATGTAATATTTTAATTAAAGGCTATTACAACTTAAGAAATATATATTATACATACTAAGAAATATATTTCTTAATTCTTTTTAAGAATTATAAAAACTTTTAAAAATCCACGCACTATTAATAATTGATAATTCATTTCTTTTGGCCACTAAAGTTGTCATGGATATTAATGGAATTTTTTACACCACTAATTGTTTGCTATTCAAATTAAGAATAGCAAATTGTATGTGTGTGATATCTGTAAATCCAAAGCAGATACTTTCTTGAAGAAATTATTTTTTATTCGCAAAAAAAAAAAAAAAAAAAAAAAATATATATATATATATATATATATATATATATATAGAGAGAGAGAGAGAGAGAGAGAAAGAAATATATATAAGAAATCGAAATAACATTTTCCATTTTCTTATAAAGACAAACGATATTTCCAAAACTGATGTAAAAGTTGGCTTTTTGCACGAACTTTCGGTACGCAAAAGTCGGGTAAAGGTCGTCTAGGGGAAATAATCTATACTTCAAGATCTGCAACATTTTGCAAAAAAGAAAAAAACGTTATTCATCTCTTTGCCACTTCAATATTAATGTCTTCTAATTTCATGCTTTTTCTGGAAAAATGACATCGTGAATAAGTCAAAACGTTTCGCGTTGTTCTTCGGAGAAAGTAATGATAATAATAACAATAATAATAAGAATTGAAATCAGCTTTATATTTCTTATCGAATATTCAGTATCCATGCTTAAATTTGATGCAACAATTTTATTACTACGTCTTTCCTGGTTTTCGTTCAATAGGGAGAATGGTTTCTGTCTTCTTTTCATTCATCAAGATCGTCACGACCTTAAAAGCTTCTCTCTTCGCGTCTCATCTATTATCTTTGTTGGAATTTGCTTTTCCCAGATAAATATTTTCCAGCATTCTTTAAAAAGATTCGTGATTTTCTTTGAAAAAAGTTGAAAAAAATGAACATTTCATTATAAATGACAAATATTTATATTATTATTATAATGTTTTAAAGATATTAGTTATCTAAAATAACCGCTTAATTCAATGAAGTAGCACGGGTAAGGCATAATAATATAGAGGTTTATTTACAGAACATCAACACGACACGTAAACACACAATCAAAGCATTCTGAGACTTATAACTGTAAGAAAAATAGTTCTATTAAGTAGATGGCGTAGAAACATACTTATCTGGTAAATTTTAGTGCTGCCATCTACATACTATTAACTGAAATATAAACACTACAATTATTATATACAAATAATAATACATGGGGATGTATAAATCACAAAATAATTAAAATTTTAATAATTCTAAAAGTATAGACAGTAACAAGATACGGTTTTCATATAAATAAGCAGAAAAACGTGGAATTTTTAATTCCAAAAATAATAAATTAATAAATAAATAAATAAAAATTAATAAATAAATTAGTGCCAGAATAGTTGGATTTGTCACCGATAGCCAGCACTGTAGCGATCTCAAAGCTATTGTCTGTTGCTATGTGACCTATCATGTGACAGGAATTACACTACAAATCTTTTTCGATGCTCAGCAGAGTACCTTGCCACGTCTCACAGTTATTCTCGCCTATTGTAACAACTGCGCCCTCTATCGGACTACGCCATCTGGCGGCCTGTGGCTAGAACAAGAGTAAAGAGAATTCGAGCGGAGTCGGGTCGTGTGTTGGTCGAGTGGAGAGAAAGGTGTGGTGATGATGTGAAAGTGATAAATATGGCGATCCGCCGTATGTAATTCCTTCGCATAGTTTCAACTTGGATCTGTTATATCCTATAAAATGTGTGATGTGTCGTCTTACTTTACATGTCTGTGTATCTGTTTTCATCTTCAATAAAAGAATTAAAGACATATTGAATTCTTCAATCCAAATATTAACGAAGACAGTACACTATCTATGCCATCCGTCAAATTGAGCATTTGTAGTTCTAATTGTGCTTTGAATTGTACTGTACCGCTGTAGAAACTGCTGATACAACTGAAACGCTACTTGGTAGTGTAAAGCGTAATTATTCTGGCAATAAAAGTTCTGTTTATGTTGTTGTTGTTGTTGTTGTTTTTTGAGTCTCGTATCTTTCTGAACATTTTAGTGAAAGCTGCACTGTGTTTATACTTTTTGAGTTATTGAATTTTTATTTCTTTTGTGACTTTTGGATCACCGGGTATCTATCTATATTATGAAACGAAAACATGTCCGTGAATAACGCTTACGTCATATCGACGGTGGCAATGATGTGTGCAATCCATTTCCCCCTTTTCGAAAATTTAATTATTTCTGAACATCACATATTTAAAATTTTTGCACCGTCAATTTGGGGAAATAGTGTTTTTCAAATTCAATTTGTTTGGAAACTGTATCTCAATTTACTGATTTTTTTCCGGTTTTTAAAGTAATTTTCAGGAATGAATTTTTAAAAATTTATCTCATTGCCTAGTACAATTATTAAAATTTAGTTTGCATCATCACCAAGTAGCACACGGCAGTTTGTGGAAACCGTCGTGAAATGGTAAAATTGGGAATGGTATGGTTGGGAAATGGTAGGTACAGAAATCCTCTAATTTGAACAGCTAACGGTTGGCTCAACTATATTTTGTGCTACTTGGGCAACTGGGCAGATAGTTGCATCCGATAAATACCTAATACATTTTCAAAAATTATTTTTCAGAATTTTACATATTTTAAAAAAGGTAATAGATTTTCAAAATTTACTGAGTTTTAAGAACGTAAAATGGTTGCCTCATAGGCTTTAATTATTGATTTTGTTCTTTGTTTACGCTTCGGAGCTGATTAAAGAGATACACTTAAAGACATGTTTGATTTGCGGTTAAATAAATCGAAATCTGTCCAGTGTCTATGTGTTAAATATTCACCTAAAACTAGCAGGCTACGCCCTTTTCGCGGGTCGATTTTTCCAAACGAACCTCGAATGATTAAAACATCTTTTATTTCCACCCCCATGGGACTCATTCTGCTCTAAACAAACCTCTTTCCGAATGAACCTTTGGAATGGATCCCCGTTGCTTACCGCACCGTATAACAGGCGTGCTACGCACGCGCTGCAAAAATAAATTAGTTCCACTTTCCACTGCCATGGAGTTGCAGATCTATGTACCTTTAACATTAACGCGATATTTAAATTACGACCGAACTCAGCAGAAACAAAATGGCACGTTTTTTGGTTTGACTTCCCACTTTATTTTCTTTCCTTTTCAGAAAGTAGCTAGTTTTTTGCAAACATTAAAAAAATAATCGGCCGATATTTACAAAAATTGGATTTTCGGATGCAGAAAAATTTTCTACATATGTGTGGTGAATTTTAAATCTATACCTCAAATTTTTCCTCTAAAAAAATTCCTCTATTTTTTCCTAATATTCGCAAGTTAGTGAAAACAAACCACTGGTTACCATCGGCAAATGAGAAATAACCACGTTTTCGCCGCCACGTACCTTAGCGTTTTATATATAGAGATTTTCATTTATTTTAATGTCGTTGGTAGTAGAAAAATTTGTATTTTAAAAAACAGTAAAACCTGTGAAAATGAACCTGTCTATCACAGAATCCCACTTTAAACGGAAACTTTTTCATGGCGAACATTGCAGGGCGAAAAGAATGCCATACATTTGTACCTGCTGCAACAGAAACCTGTCTAAAATGGAAAAATTCTAGTCCCTAGCTATTCGCTTCAACAGGTTAACGGGTACATATTTCCCCCTCGTTCATCGCAAAAGCCTAAATTAACATATGGGGTGATTTAAATGTGTGACTACTCATCACACAATATAATTATCGAAATATAATTTTCCCCATCTAAAAGTAGACATTTGATGTTGACGTGCTGTGTTTAAAAAAATTATTTTCGTACATTTTAAGTACTTTTAAAAGTGCATTAAACCGGGGCCTCCGAGATCACGCTGTGTGTTTTCTCAACCGGGCCTGCTAAAAGTATTAGTGACGTCACAAGAGTGATCCAGTTTGGTCAATGTATCTCAGCAGAAAGATTTAATAACGAGAGATGTTTTGAAT
Organism: Maratus michaelseni; assembly: GCA_963931845.1. Classification (NCBI taxonomy): domain Eukaryota; kingdom Metazoa; phylum Arthropoda; class Arachnida; order Araneae; family Salticidae; genus Maratus; species Maratus michaelseni. The sequence continues at coordinate 217,943,043 of OZ007588.1, forward strand.
TTCCTGTCTTAAAATTTGTCATTATATAAATAATAGTACTAAATTTCATAATCGTGAAATAAAAAGGAGTTAATAAACTTGTTTTATAAGAGGAAATTAAAAGTTTTAAATAAAAAAAATTGCTAAGATTAATAGATCAGATTGAACACATTGACTTACCTTTTCCTAAAAACATTATTTTACAATAAATATACGTACAAAAAATATAATAAATCTGCCTAAAACTTTACAACATCAATCCCGTCGCCCCCTTTTACCACTACATACCATAATTTAACCACCAAAACACAATAAATGTCAAATTAAATAGAGAAATCGATATTTTTCAACTATAGAGAACTTGGCGCTTTTTTTTTAAGCTTGGCGCAATTCGGACTTCAGAAAGTTAGATATGTTTCCAAATTACATACACAGCTATGAAAACAAACCTAACGGACTTTTATGTTTATTTATATATACAATTCTGTTCTATCTGTATAGGAAAATAGATAAATGGCTTCTTTATATTAAATAAATTGTATAAATATTGAAAAAAAAAATGCTTATTTATATAAAACAGCAAATAGGTTGCCAGAAAATATGTTGCCAAACTTCCTTCTTTCGCCATAAGCCACTTTCTCTATTTGCTTTTCAAAAATTGTCTCTTTTATTGTACTTGTGTCCAGAACATAAAAACCACTCAAAGGAACTTATCAACAGATTTATTTTCATAATATATTTGTACTCTTAAGTTAGCTAAAATTTTAAATGGAACTAGTAATTTGGGGAAATCGGTTACTTTTAATTTTATAAACAAAGCACACTCACTTCTAACTAAGTGCATCCAGATTTTATTCAATTTATTACCGTATATTTAAAAATCTTCGAAAGGTCTGTTGTCATCGTTGCACCATTTTTTTAAACTGTTTATCATCTGATTATTATTTTTTTTTTTCCAAAGATCATTTATCTCTTTTCGTTTTGGAAGTACACATTAATTCAAATATGCCGGAATATTTTCATTACAGTAGAATACACATTCGTTGTTAGGGTTAATTTTTTTCTCCGCACAACAAGTTCAGTACCATCATATTAATTTTAGCTTCACGAATTATAAAACGTATTTCGATACGTTTAATGCAGACCACTGCTGTTGAAATATGAGTAAAATTATCACAATGTAATTTTCGTAGCTAAAATTTCTTCTTTTCATTATAAGTTGGGAATTTGAAGACTTAGATTTGAAACTAGGAACGCAAGCAACATTTTCTTTTCATTATTTTATAGATATAATCTACATTTTCTTTAATAGTTATAATCTATAATCATTGATAGCGTTATAATCTAAATACACTGAAAAATATTATTAATTACTCAATAAAACAATAAATAATATCAAAATACTATCGTAAACAATCCGTACAAACGAACAAAGTGCATGGAAAATTTGAATTAGTATGGATCACTCTTGTGACGTCACTTGTAGCAGGCCAAGGCTAACGAAAAAGACAGGCTACCGCGGTGCATTCCACTTATCTTTTTTTACAGACCGCTAGAGTGACGTGATGCTCTTTTCGTACACCTGCATTGGTGGATTCGAGCATCAGGTGACTCCCGCGGTCTGTAAAAAATGATACGCGTAAAGCACCGCGGTAGCCTTTCTTTCTTGTTAGCCTTGTAGCAGGCCCGGTGGAGAAAACACACAGCGTGATCTCGGAGGCCCCGATTAAACTTGTACATTTTCACCCAAGGAAAGAAGTTTTCAAAATTTATCGTCTTCTTAAAAAATACTAAAAACGTGATGCATCGGCACCGTTTTGATATCTACCTTTTGATGACGAAAACCGTATTTTGATAGTTATATTAGATAATGAGTAATCATATGATTAAATTTTCTCAGAGGTTACCATGGAATTTCGAAATCGGTGAGAAACGGTGCAGCGTCTTTCTTAAATAAGACAAACAATGGCTTTTTCTTAAATTATAACAAATTTCAAGAAACTCACTGTTAGTGTAAGTACGACTAATAACAGATAAGAGCACTGTTATTTAAACGAGATATACACTCTAGAAACTGTAAGACGATAGAATTGCATAAAAGCTTCCATCTCATACATTATGTAAGCCTTTATTGAACTTGAAAAATTCTCTGTTCTAGTAAATATAGCCTTGTGCTTGCTAGAATAACAAACTTTTAAAATAAAAAAACTCTATCTATGAAATGAAATCTTTCATGTACATATAGTCCCTGCACACATTACAATTTCGGGAGTTCGCGCAAATTGCAGGGTTATCTGTTTTGAGTTTCCCGCAGAAAAATAGCTTCTGGAAAGCTGTTATAGTTTAAGAAGAAACTACAGTGCCTGAAAATGTCTCATTTAGCTCATATTGAATTCTAGAAAAAAAGAGTGAAGCTTCGAAGACATTATAAAGGGCTATTCTAAATGATGGACCCATTTTCAAAAAATTGTATTTATTAAAGTACAAATCCAAAATAACCAATGAAAAAAGGAAGTTTCAAAGTTTTTTTAAGACATTATAAATGTTCAATGTGTCCACCGTTTGCAGCACGGCAAACAGTGCACGGCTTTCAAAGCGGTGATGGTTCCAGAGGCGGCCGGTAGAGGTCGCGCGGCAATAGGCAACACCGGCTCTATTAAGAAAGCCCGGGGACACTCAGAGTGACGTCACTAACCTCGGTCAAGGATGACGAACTCCGTTTATTTTCCATTCGTCATCATAACTTTCCGAGTTCGTTCCAAAACTTATTTCAGCCATAAGTTAGAGTGTACAGGGTATATAACCATGTATATACGTTCATGTAACATTTCATATGTGTTACCAATATTATATTCATTTGAGGAAAGACACTTCATTTTAATCCTTTTAAAAAACTTTCATTATATTGTCTTTTTAAAGATAAAAAATATTTTTTAACCCCCCCCACTTCTTTTCTTGTTCTTAATAAAAATAAAATATGAATAATTCATAAATATCAGAGTTTTTATTATTATAAACAACTGAATAAGAAAAATATAAATGTAATTCGCTATTTTTCCTCTCCTTTTAAGTTACATTTTATTTGCTTCATGTAACCATTTCATATGTTATATTCATTTCAGGAAAGACACTTTCATTTTAATCATTTTGAAAGATTTCATTATATTGTCTTTTTAAAGAAAAAAATCTTTTTTACCCCCCCCCCCCCTATTTTTTTCATGTCTTTTAATAAAAATAAAATATGAATAATTCATAAATATCAGAGTTTTTATTATTATTAAATTAGCAACTGAATAAGAAAAATATAAATGTAATTCACTATTTTTTCTCTCCTTTTAAGTTACATTTTATTTGCTTCATGTAACCATTTCATATGTTATATTCATTTCAGGAAAGACACTTTCATTTTAATCATTTTGAAAGATTTCATTATATTGTCTTTTTAAAGAAAAAAAAATATTTTTAACCCCCCCCCCCCTCTTACCGTTTCTTTTTATGTCTTTTAATAGAAATAAAATATGTATAATTCATAAAATATATATTTCGTAATTCGTAAAATGTACAATAAAAATATTCATGTTATATAAAATATAATATATAAACATAAAAAAAAAACTCTTTTCTTTTTTCGTGTATTTCTTTATATAAAATATTCATAATTCCTAAGTATAAGATTCTTATTTTATTTATCTTTTTGAAGAATTTAATATTAAGAAAAATATTCATCTAATTCATTATTCTTTCTTTTCTATTAAGTATTATTTTAGCACATTTTCAAGAAAATTAATAATATTTCGATTAAAGTATGGATTGCTTTCCATTAAAGTAAGTACTTATTTAGAGTATATACATACATTTTTATGAATATTAGCAATGTTAATCATCATCTATTAAAATATGTTTACTTCGTTTTTGTTACAAGAGTAGACTAAAATATTTATATCTTTTTTTATACATAGACTAAATTGTAAATGTGTTAATGTGAAAATATTAACTTAATTAAATGCTTCTTCTGTCACTAATTCATATGCAAAATTATATTAGTTAGTGAAAAGTGTAAGATAGAACTTAATGTAATGCACTATCTGTCATTTGATAATTACATATTTGATTTATTTTTCCATATATGCTTTTCTTTTATAATCGCCAATAAACAGAGGTGTTTTACTATTATTATGAAATTTTAAATATATAGTTGTCCTGTTTTAAGATTTTTTTTTTTGAAGAGCGCTGTTCTGAAATTTAAAAAAAAGGGGGGGGGGGTCCTTTAAAAGACATTTTTAATATAACATTTATCATTATAACATATATTTTTTATCAATTATTTACTACACATTTTAAATGTGATATTTGATTTAAATAAAATTTTGTGAAAAATAAAGGTTATTTTTGTGAAATTTATTATATTTTTGTGAAAAATAACATTTTGTAATGAAAGTTGAAATCCAGTTACTCAAATTCGAACCAAGATTAAAAAATACTTTTTAATTCCTTTTGCTGAAGTTTTCCTCTCTGGTGAACTTATTTGTTTACAATTACACATTTTAAAATGTTACAAAATAATAAATAAATAATAAATAGTAAGTTTTTATGGAATAAAAAGGAATTTTGTGAAGGAGCCTGTTTTATTATAAAGAATTTTGTGAAGGGACGCATATTTTATCAAATTGAGTTTTGTGGAGGGCCTATTTTATTAAATTGAATTTTGTGAAGGATCCTGTTTTATTAAATAGAATTTTGTGAAGTGGCCCTAAATATTCACCAAATTTTGCTTGGTATATTACCCTTGATATAATTATAATACCCTTGATATATTTAATATTTTTTTAATAATAATTAAACCACCTCTGGTGAGTTTTATTGTAGATTATATATATGTATAAACTATATGATATGGCAAAATAAATCCAATATGTAATTATCGTATGACAGACAGTACATTATAGTACAGTTTTACTAACTGATATTATTGATAAAATTTTGCATGTGAATTAGTGACATCATACGAAGCATTTAATTAAGTTAATATTTTCATGTTCAAAAATTTACAATGTACATTTACATCTGTATGTTAAAAAAAAAAAAAAAAAAAGAATATTTTAGCAATGGAAGATACTAAATATGAAAAAATAAATAAAAGGGAAAAGGAAAAGCATGAGAATGAAACAATTGTGAATTTATCGAAACGTAAATTTCCTTTATCATAAAAAAAGGTATTCCGATTTAGAATTTTGACATTCATATTAATATTAAACATATTTACATAAATCGTACTAAATTTAAAAGCTATGATAAGCGAACCAATACGAAGTATGTGAAATTATTTATGCACAATTTTCCATTGATATGTATGAAAAGAAAGGTAGGTCTTAACTAAAAAGTATTAAATTTACAAATAAAGCAAATTCATATTGAATACTGAATAATGCATAAAAATTGTTGCACGAGATTATTTACTAATAAATAAATAGTGCAAACGTAATAAAATATTTTCACAACACGAGCTTCGGACAAAGCTGTGGAGTTAAGCCTACTCGCGCAGAAACGACAAGTTAAACGTAATTTAATACATAATAATCAACATTGTTAATATTCATAAAAATACACATATTATACTGTAAATAAGTACTTACCTTAATTAAAAGCAATAAGATTTTTAATTGAACTACTTTATCTTGTTGGAGGTAATTTAATCTAAATTTTTATATTTATATTTTCATTAATATCTTAAAACATTTCTTTTTTATAAACTCATTCTATTTTAATATTTAATCAAACCCCCCTCCTCCTTTTTCTTATTTTTCTTAAACATTATTAATTAAAACTCTTATTTTCAAAATCCAAACATTTGTATTTCTCTATAAGTCAAGACCACCCAAGTGCTTCCTTTTTCACTATGAGATAGTTTCCACGCAAACAACTTTTACTTGAAATTCTCACGTAGTTTAAGGGATCGTAAATTCGGAACACACACAGGCAGATTGGATATAGTACAAAAGGCTTTTATAAGAAGTCATGGGAATAACTGAAGCATTATGGTCAGTTGTATTGTGTACGACTTTTTATTACCCTCAGTAAAGAGAGTCATAAAACTATTTCGAAGGCTTGTTAGGAAGATGCACAGTATATTGCTTTCGAGTCGTTGTTTACGAGATAGCAGGTGCAAGCGTACACGTGATTTCTTCCTTTTCGTGGGACCCAACAGACGGCTAATTTCCAGGAATAGTAGCTAGGATTTTTCACCTAGCAACAGCTAATCCAATAAGCGTGTTATTTGCTCCCCCCACTCTACCAATCAGCGTTGACCCTTTTCCCCCCTGGTAGCGTTACCAAGGAAACGAGGAGCTAGTTAGCAGGCAGTCATGTCTTGAAGCTCGGATAGTTTGGGTGTGTGAGGGTGGAGGGTTCCCTCCCTCACCCCGCCGGTTAGGCAGTGGCGATTTGTTTTTCGAGACAGAAAACTTCTCCCCCAGCAGTAGCGACGGTGGGCTGATAGAAAATGTTCGCTCATCAAGCGGCCTGAAAGGACGAGAAAGTAGCGTTTAACTGATTGAAACAACTATGCATATTAGAATCCAGCTTATCGAAGCATATATAAGACGAAGTGAAAATGATAGGATGTTCTTCAATAAAAAAGACCGTATCGTATCTCGTAATTTTCTACAGGAATAACTAGTTATATAGAATTGGTTTGCTAAAATCCAGAGTCGACAAATCTCAGCCTATGAGTTCACAAACTCCAGTTCCAACAACCGTGAATGCAGAACTGACAGCTCAAAGGCGTATAGGTGCAAAAAAAAAAAAAAAAAGTATTGGTGCATACTTTCAGCGACACTGTGAAATATCAAAAATTGCACTCCTGTAAAGTGTGATTTGAAGAGCGCACGGTGAAGTGTGCAATGTTCCTGACACAAAGTCTCAACTGTGACGATTCCCTCTAAAAATGAAAAGTTCTGAATGAAAGTCTTGATCATTAAGTTACCTCCTCGAAAGTAACGTCCTATCCAAATAATGCTAAGTTTTCCAAAATTAAGAAGCCTTGTAAGTAAAAACAATTCTTATCACTATTATGATTTATAAATTATGTTTTCTGTTTGATATGACGGAACTTATCTGTGTCTTAGTATTTTTATGCATATATATCTAAGATGATATTTAAATCATTTAAAATGTTATTTGTAAATAAATCTTTGTTCTTTCTAATTTAATTCCTTCTCTGTTTTCTTTTTTTTTTTATTATTTGCTTAATTAATTCAAAAGGTCTGCTTTCAATATTTTACCTTTTATTTAACTTATGAAAATCAATCTCCCTAGGATTTACATTAATCCTTTAACTTAATTTATTCTATTGATTAAAATATTAATTCTGGTAAAATAGATAAATAAATAAATTAATTAATTAAAGTAAATTATTGTATTCTCTAGTCATGGAATTTCTAAATATTAATTTAAGCATTAAATCTAATAAAAAAATAAACTGCTAATTTACTGGATGTTGTAATCTTTAATATTCAAACTTATTTTATTTAATTAACTGAGACCTTTTACTATTCTTTAATTAATTACAAGACATACTTATCTGAATTTTTTATATAAAGTAATTTTAACATTTTGATCTAAAGTCTTATGAGAAGCATTTTATAATAATGAATTACTTATTCAAAATTTAATTATTAACTCATGGTCTCTTAAATAAAGATAAAACTATACGATCACAGCTTCAGTGTTGTGAATTCTTGAAATTAATTTTGCATTTTTTTTTATTGGTCAAATATTATTTTGTTTAACCTATCTCATCAATTTTATACCACCCTTTCTGTACTTTCTTTAAAAGAAAGATTTTGTCCCCTTTATTTCAAAAATTTCACTTAGTCTAAATTATTATGTCTATGAAAATTCCTTGTTATTACCCTTAATATTAATTCTTGAGTTCACAATGCTGATTGTTGGGGAATTGGATGTAGTGCAAATTGAGAATCTTGTCAGTGCTTTTAAATGATTAATTCTTATACTATTTTGAATTCAAAATTTAGAATTCAGGTAAATTTAAATTCTTTAAATTTTAATTGTTTCTGTTTAATTTAATCCATTTACCTTTTTTCTAAATTTATTTTAGTTTGTGAATAATTTTGTAAGTATGCATATTGACAGGATTCATTTCAATTTTTAGTCACAGGTAATTTGCACTCATTCATTATTTTTGAAAAAGGTGATAGCATCTCACCTAGCAAAGTAAACAAAACAAACCCAACACTTTAAATTAACATCAAAATTCAAAATACATTTTGATTCCCCAACACGTTGTCTCTGGAACGCACGGTACTATGTTACTTTCCTACGAACAAGTACAGAATAGGAGAATATTGTGACCTGCTGTATGACCGAGGTTGGTGACGTCAGCAAACCAGTATTTCCTCTGAAACCTGGCTTTGTAATAGAGCCGGTGTTGACTCAGCTCGCAGTGGCCTATTGCAACACCGGCTCTATTACAAAGCCAGGTTTCAGAGGAAATACTGGTTTGCTGACGTCACCAACCTCGGTCATACAGCAGGTCACAATATTCTCCCATTCTGTACTTGTTCGTAGGAAAGTAACATAGTACCGTGCGTTCCAGAGACAACGTGTTGGGGAATCAAAATGTATTTTGAATTTTGATGTTAATTTAAAGTAGTTCAATTAAAAATCTTATTGCTTTTAATTAAGGTAAGTACTTATTTACAGTATAATATGTGTATTTTTATGAATATTAACAATGTTGATTATTATGTATTAAATTACGTTTAACTTGTCGTTTCTGCGCGAGTAGGCTTAACTCCACAGCTTTGTCCGAAGCTCGTGTTGTGAAAATATTTTATTACGTTTGCACTATTTATTTATTAGTAAATAATCTCGTGCAACAATTTTTATGCATTATTCAGTATTCAATATGAATTTGCTTTATTTGTAAATTTAATACTTTTTAGTTAAGACCTACCTTTTTTTTCGTACATATCAATGGAAAATTGTGCATAAATAATTTCACATACTTCGTATTGGTTCGCTTATCATAGCTTTTAAATTTAGTACGATTTATGTAAATATGTTTAATATTAATATGAATGTCAAAATTCTAAATCGGAATACCTTTTTTTATGATAAAGGAAATTTACGTTTCGATAAATTCACAATTGTTTCATTCTCATGCTTTTCCTTTTCCCTTTTATTTATTTTTTCATATTTAGTATCTTCCATTGCTAAAATATTCTTTTTTTTTTTTTTTTTTAACATACAGATGTAAATGTACATTGTAAATTTTTGAACATGAAAATATTAACTTAATTAAATGCTTCGTATGATGTCACTAATTCACATGCAAAATTTTATCAATAATATCAGTTAGTAAAACTGTACTATAATGTACTGTCTGTCATACGATAATTACATATTGGATTTATTTTGCCATATCATATAGTTTATACATATATATAATCTACAATAAAACTCACCAGAGGTGGTTTAATTATTATTAAAAAAATATTAAATATATCAAGGGTATTATAATTATATCAAGGGTAATATACCAAGCAAAATTTGGTGAATATTTAGGGCCACTTCACAAAATTCTATTTAATAAAACAGGATCCTTCACAAAATTCAATTTAATAAAATAGGCCCTCCACAAAACTCAATTTGATAAAATATGCGTCCCTTCACAAAATTCTTTATAATAAAACAGGCTCCTTCACAAAATTCCTTTTTATTCCATAAAAACTTACTATTTATTATTTATTTATTATTTTGTAACATTTTAAAATGTGTAATTGTAAACAAATAAGTTCACCAGAGAGGAAAACTTCAGCAAAAGGAATTAAAAAGTATTTTTTAATCTTGGTTCGAATTTGAGTAACTGGATTTCAACTTTCATTACAAAATGTTATTTTTCACAAAAATATAATAAATTTCACAAAAATAACCTTTATTTTTCACAAAATTTTATTTAAATCAAATATCACATTTAAAATGTGTAGTAAATAATTGATAAAAAATATATGTTATAATGATAAATGTTATATTAAAAATGTCTTTTAAAGGACCCCCCCTTTTTTTTAAATTTCAGAACAGGGATCTTCCAAAAAAAAAAATCTTAAAACAGGACAACTATATATTTAAAATTTCATAATAATAGTAAAACACCTCTGTTTATTGGCGATTATAAAAGAAAAGCATATATGGAAAAATAAATCAAATATGTAATTATCAAATGACAGATAGTGCATTACATTAAGTTCTATCTTACACTTTTCACTAACTAATATAATTTTGCATATGAATTAGTGACAGAAGAAACATTTAATTAAGTTAATATTTTCACATTAACACATTTACAATTTAGTCTATGTATAAAAAAAGATATAAATATTTTAGTCTACTCTTGTAACAAAAACGAAGTAAACATATTTTAATAGATGATGATTAACATTGCTAATATTCATAAAAATGTATGTATATACTCTAAATAAGTACTTACTTTAATGGAAAGCAATCCAGTCTTTAATCGAAATATTATTAATTTTCTTGAAAATGTGCTAAAATAATACTTAATAGAAAAGAAAGAATAATGAATTAGATGAATATTTTTCTTAATATTAAATTCTTCAAAAAAATAATTAAAATAAGACTCTTATACTTAGGAATTATGAATATTTTATATAAAGAAATACACGAAAAAAGAAAAGAGTTTTTTTTTATGTTTATATATTATATTTTATATAACATGAATATTTTTATTGTACATTTTACGAATTACGAAATATATATTTTATGAATTATACATATTTTATTTCTATTAAAAGACATAAAAAGAAACGGTAAGAGGGGGGGGGGTTAAAAATATTTTTTTTTCTTTAAAAAGACAATATAATGAAATCTTTCAAAATGATTAAAATGAAAGTGTCTTTCCTGAAATGAATATAACATATGAAATGGTTACATGAAGCAAATAAAATGTAACTTAAAAGGAGAGGAAAAATAGCGAATTACATTTATATTTTTCTTATTCAGTTGTTAATAATAATAAAAACTCTGATATTTATGAATTATTCATATTTTATTTTTATTAAGAAACAAGAAAAGAAGTGGGGGGGGGGGGTTAAAAAATATTTTTTATCTTTAAAAAGACAATATAATGAAAGTTTTTTAAAAGGATTAAAATGAAGTGTCTTTCCTCAAATGAATATAATATTGGTAACACATATGAAATGTTACATGAACGTATATACATGGTTATATACCCTGTACACTCTAACTTATGGCTGAAATAAGTTTTGGAACGAACTCGGAAAGTTATGATGACGAATGGAAAATAAACGGAGTTCGTCATCCTTGACCGAGGTTAGTGACGTCACTCTGAGTGTCCCCGGGCTTTCTTAATAGAGCCGGTGTTGGCTGAGTGCATTGCTGCCGTGTACTCAGTAACTGCAGATACGCTTTCTCGAGTGTGGGACGAGTTTGGCTATCGCGTAGATGTTTGCCGTGCAGCAAACGGTGGACTCATTGAACATTTATAATGTCTTAAAAAAAACTTTGAAACTTCCTCTTTTCATTGGTATAAAGATTGTTCATTTTGGATTTGTACTTTAATAAATACAATTTTTTGAAAATGGGCCCATCATTTAGAATAACCCTGTATATTGCCCATTTCATTTAATTTTGTACGTATCGAATAACTAATATTAGGACAAAATAGAAAACAGAATCAATGCATCATATTAATTACGAGTAATTCTGATGTAAATACTCCTGTTATAAAACATCGTTAGAGAATTTAGAAATGTACACACAGACCTCTAAAATATTCTGAAGAGATTTCTTGGATTTCAAGACTTTGAGGTTTATTTAAACATCATATTTCGATTCTTTAACCTGTAACAATAATTTATTATTTGGATATTTTTCTTATAAAACATAACGTAAGCGGTAATCAGATATCTTGGAATTTCTCAGGCTATGGGTCTCTAAAAGTTGCAAGGGCCGGTCGTCAACTCTGCTTAATTGATAATATGACAGTTGAATATGACATAATATGATAATATGACAGTTGAATATGACATAATATGATAATATGACACAATTGATAATATTTTAGAGAAAACAGAGCAATTTAATACTATAGTTCAATGTTTAACAGAAGTTCTAGTGAAGATATAGTCGTTAAATTTGATATCCATATAAGATTGACCATCGGGATGCAATTGTTAGATTTTTTTTTAAATAGTTTATATTTCGACCACCAGGGTGAAATCCGGCATTACATGTTTCACTGATTTCAGTTTAATGTAAATTATCACTGATAAACAAAAATTTACTTTTTATTTTTTTCTTAAATTTAGAGCTTATATTTCAATTATATGCACTCTTGGGTAAATAAAAATGATATTAGAAATTTTTACTTGGTTCTTATTTTTTTTAAACGAAGAATATGAATTTATAGGTTATTACGATATATCACAATTTAGGAGATCGTACAATAATGCATAATAATAATACATGAATGTTAAATTTACCAGCAGTATACTTGTACACTGTTTATACACATTTTCCACATATTTTCCACACATTTTACGCAGCTGAACACAATTTAAGTAGATTAATTTGAGTATATTAGTACCTATTTTTTGCACTTATATTTATGTTCAGTATCTTCTCTCTTGATGAACCAACAGTAATAGGCAAGCTTTGCTGCATTCCATTGCGATCGATAACGAGACTCCATAGCAGAAATTTGTTGGTGAAATCGTTCACCATGCTCGTCGCTAATTGCTCCCATATTATCTGGGATAAAGTCAATGTGAGAGTGCAAGAAATTAAGCTTTAATGACATGTGGCAGTTTAGCTTTTAAAAATTGTTTACCATATTTTGAACTATACACTTGTAATTTGTAGCTTTGTTATTCCCTAAGAAATTATGCACAACGTCCTTGAATGAAAGCCATGCGTCTTTTTCTACCGTCGTAAGAATACTTTCAAACTGGTCCTTTTTTTATAATTTTCAGAATGTCTGGACCTACAAATACGTCTTCTTTTATTTTGGCATCCAATATTTATGGTAACAAGTTTCGGATAAACGCAAATGCTTTACAGTCCCGATTAAGAGCTTTCACGAAATTTTTTATCAATCCCAACTTCATATGGAGTAGTGGGAATAATATGTCCACTGATACTACAAGAGGTTGGTTAATTACATTTTTATCACCAGGTTCTACAAACTTCCGAAAAGGCCACATTTGTACACAATAATGTTTATCTTTTGCACGACTCTCCCATTAGCAGATAAAGCATGGATATTTCGTGTAACCTTGTTGCATTCCCTGCAGAATAGAAATGACTTTCAAGCCAGCACAAATTTTCCACTTAAAATCATTGTACTTCAACACAAGTGATAGTTTCTTGAGGGTATTATATGTTTCTTTTTCCCCTGAAGCATATCCTACAGCAATGGGGTTATATTTATTTCCAATGTGAAGGAGTACTGCTTTTAGACTCACCTTAGACGTGTCAATAAAAAGTCTCCATTCATCTGGATTTTGACGTAGATCTAAAGATGCCATAAGGCTTGGAATGTCGTTACAAAAGCATATTTCACCATCTTTTTCATAAAAACGTATGAAGTCTTTATGTCTGTCACGGTATATAGAAATTAGTACATCACTAGTCAACACATTCCACACCTGAAGTCTTGATCCTAGAAATTCGGCTTTATTCTTGCTTAACCCCAAATCACGCACAAGGTCATTCAATTCTACTTGCATTATCATATGAGGCTTCAAATATTTCTGTGTTAGAATATAATTCATTTCTGTTTCACTTTCATGACTACAAGATGGAATGCATTCTTCATCAACTGAAAGACCGTAGTTAACAGGCGGCTTTGGCACAAGAACTATGAGGTACTGGCCTCATAGCAGAATCAATGTTCGGATACTGAATATGCCTCTGCTTCTTAAAATTAATTCCTTTTGCTGCTGGAGTCATATAAAAAAAGCAATCTTCTAAATGATCTCTAGGTTCTATCCAGATCATTGGTATGGCAAAAAGCATTGAAGTCCCTTTTCCCTAAATCCACACTCGAAGTCGGGTAGAACAGCGCAAACAACAAAGGTGTGGTGCCCATGGCTTATCCCGATCAGCAATTTCACATCCAAAATAATGTTTATAGGCAATTTTAATTAAAGAAGTAATGTTTCTTCTGTGAGTAGTGCTCATAAATTTGCCACAAATATAGCAAAAACTATCACTGGAATTAACACACTTACGAGACATTTTAAAAGCACCCGTTTCTCAGTTAATTAAATGATACAATTATCAATTTTTTACAAAGGACAAAGAAAAATCTTCATGGCACCACAATGTCTACTGAAACACATCTTATTGGCGCCTAGATGTATTATAAGTAGCAAATATTTGTTCACTTTCAGGTCATTAGACTGTAGAAACAAAGCACTTTAAAAGGCAATAAAATAACATAATGAGATATATTTAAACACAGATATCTCTGAAATGGAAACCAACTTCACCTTTTTGTGAATATTTCTTAAATTCCCAAGGGTATGGTTATTTAAATCTGTAAAAATTTTCAAAGAAAAATTTTCTTGTTTATCAGTGTTATGTATGAATCACGCACTAAATTGAACCTGTAAAAGTAATACAGCTAATAGATTTCTGCAATCGTAAATTTATATTTGTATTCAAGTTTTTTTTTTTTTTTTTTTTTTTTTAATCTACTTGTGGCACCAAATTTCACTCTGGTGGTCGTAATTTGAATTATTTTTTAAAACCCACTTGTCACGTTTTCATGTTCTTGAAGATATAAAAATTTACGGCGAAATCATTTCCAAAACATCATTACTAGAATCATTACTAGAACATCATTACTAGAATCATTACTATAGAACATCATTGCTAGAATATAAATTTAGAAGTATATATGTACATTTTTAAGTGTTGCAATTGCAATTTGTATTAAAAACCATATTGAATCGCTCGAACTTTAAACAACAATTTAAAAAAGAAACACCCTACAAAATATTCCTTTATTTTTCTTAGCTGAAATTATAACTGTAAGATATTTCTTTCTAAAAATTGATCAAATAATAGAAATTTATAAACGTTCATAGAATTTTGTTTCTCGTTGTTTTCAAAATGATGACGGTATTTCCCTGCTACAGAAAAAAAAAAAAAAAAAAAAAAAAAAATGTTATGATTTTAAAAGCATTATAAAAACCATTTATAAACTATCTACTTCTTGATTTCTCATTAAAATTAGATTTAAATTTCCAATTTCTTGATCCTTAAAAATAATTTACATTTCAATAAGTTTTCTATGTACATTTCAATATTATTTATTTATTTTATTTTATTTTTATGATCTTAAAGTATTAAATATAGAAATTAAATTGTATGGACCCGACAGATGGCAGCAGTATAATCGTTTTGAGCCTTAAAATATGTAAATTTGGGTTTGTAGAAATTCCATCCAGGAAATACAAAAATTATATTTAGATAATTGGAATGTTATAAAATCCTGTGATAAAATCATTTATATAAATGCTTTTTTCAATATCCTTTAACCTTCAACAGCCATGAAATTCTGGACGGAATTTACCTATTATTATATTATTGTTCCGGGCTTCCGATACTACAAATGATTGGGGTTTACCACGGGGTTATTCTATTACACGAGTCGAGTTATTTAATACTTCCAGTTATTCGTACTAGAGTCGTGCACGGGCCCAAAAATTCTGCTTCAAGTCAACCCGAAATCCGACCCGAACCCAAATCGAACCCGGTATATTCAAACTTGAACCCAAATTAATAGAAAAATTACTTTATATTTTAATACAATCACGGAAAAAGTAGTCTACAATTATATCTCTAATATCAATTTTTCTGCTCTCAAAGCTGGTACACGGGAAGTGCTGGGTTCAAACTCCTGTCGCGCTCGTCGACCTAACCGTTCGGAGTTTTCCGTGGTTTTCTTCGAACCTTGCCGTAAATACGGGTTAGGATCCCTTAGAAAGACCCCCCACGGAGAACGCTCCCCCCTAGGTCCTATATCCCAAGAGTAGGTAATCGGCCGTCATAAATCAAACAACCAACTAATATCAATTTTATCTTTTTTATGTAAAAATGAACACATAGGCACTCATTCATATTCAAATATATAGTTTGCTTCATTTAAAAAATATATAGCACTTAAAAAAAGATCATGTCAGCACGAACACGACCCGAAAGAGTTAAAACCCAACCTGAAACCGAACCGAACCCGAAACATTTAAAGTCAACCCGATCCGGCCCGAACCGAACCGCAGTTTTGATCGTGTTCATGTAAAATCGTGTCACCCGACTCGATGCAGTACTCTAATCCATGCTCTTGCAATGTATCAACCCGAACTTAACCAGCCACCTAAAATTAAAATGGTTAAATAGAAAAAAAAAAGAAGAAGAAAAGAAAAATAATTAATTGCACATTTTAAGCATTAAATGAATAAATATATTTTTAATTATAAAACAAATATGAAAGTTTTTTTTTTTTTCAGTCTTCTCATCGAACTTTATAAAATATCTCAATTTCCCCCTCCCCTCCCACTCGAGAATTTTGTAAAAGCATTATATTTACCTGTATTACAGTCATTCGATAGTAACACATGGGCTGATAAGTTCCCGGTCTAATAAAGAAAGCACAACTTTTTAACATAATTTTATAACTTTAATAAATAACATAAGTTTAATAATAATAATTTAATAAATAACAATTTAATAATAATAATTTAGTAATAATAATTTAATAATAATAATTTCATAAATAAATAGTAATAATAATTTAATAATAAATAACATTAACTTTATAACGAAAATGCTCCAAACAGTGCTGAGAATCATCGACTCGTTGTTGTTTTTGGTCAAAAGTCAACACGCGCGGCACGCACTTTGACAACAGCTTTTTCATAGACAAATGTTCATTCAAAATAAAACCTACACGTTCCTTGGATATCTTCAGAGACTGAGCTATCTCCAGCAATTTCACTTTACGGTTCCCCAAAACGATTTTGTGGCCTTTTTTTTATGTTTTCCGGAGTAACCACCTTTTTTGTGTGGTGCATCACTGGTGTCCGTACGACCACGTTTAAATTCAGCAAACCAGTCAATAATGGTTGATTTACCTGATGCAGTGTCCGGATAACGCTTATCAAGCAAAGCTTTTGTTTGAACGGTGTTTTTTCTCATCAAATAACAATTCTTGAAATTCTTGTTTATCCATTTTTTTTGTTTATCAACAAAGTCGTTCAACTAAAACCACTCTAACGTTTTATCCACACGGCGAATCGTCATGACTTTTTTTCTGCTACCTTTTAAAGGTTAGTATTTACAAAAAAAAAAAAAAAGAAGCATCGGTTCGGCGATTGCAACACCATCTGTGTGCCAGACCAGGAACTTATCAGCCGATGTCTTAAAACAAGTGTTTTAGCAACAAGTATAGTAACTGGTGAAAAAAAATTCTAACATTTAAAAAAAATAACAAAATATTAAATTTCGCTGAAATTGATTGGCAATAGAAACATATTATAAACAGAGCCGCAGCAAGAGTGGTGCAGGCGGTGCTCCCGCACCAGGCACCAAGTGCTTTACAGCGCAGACTGGCATTCAGTTAGTACACAGTTAAAAAAAAAAAAATAAATAAAAAACATGAAAGAAAAGAACTGTTAGCTTTTACAAAAAAAAAAAAAAAAAAAAAAAAAAAAAAAAACTGTTATCCAGGACGCCAATAAAAAACTGCTTATTTTACGGAAATAATCTGTATTTATTACGAACTTACGGACAAAATCTGTTAAAATAACAGAAAGCTCGTAATAAGTACAGATTATTTCGGTAAAATAAACAGTTTTTTATTGGCGTCCTGGCTGACAGTTTTTTTCTGTAAAATAACAGATTTTTTTTTTTACAGTGCGCTATTTATGCTCTCAGAATCGACAGAAAAACAAAATTTCTTAAAATATGATTTATTTTTAAATTCAATGCTTCTCAAATCTTATGTATAAAAACATCTGCCATATATATATTTTTTAATTGATTCAATTATCTATCTATATACATAGATAATATTAAATTAATATAAAGAAAATAGAGCAAATTTTAACGGTTAAAAGACTCTTCTAAATATTGTAATTTCCTGATATGTACAGGATACCAAACTTTCTTCACATTAAAATCATTGTACGATAATTTTCTTCGCCTATATTGAATGCAGATTCAATTGGAAATCTAAACTAAAAAATGTGCTAACACAGTTTAGTATCATAAAATAGCTGATCATTGGCTATGGGATGTAATAGAATTTCGGTGCAAGTTACTGTCAATTAGTATTATAATGCTTTGGTTTGTGCTGTTTATTTTATTGTAGTTATTTTCAATAATTACTAATTTGAGATTAATAAGAAATATATAGTGATTGCTAAATATTCCCTCTCTTTCAAGTTTTATCAGAAGAACAACTCTATGTGTTTCGCATGGAACTTTTTCAAGAGATCATCCATATTCGGCGAATGGTCTTCTCTGACACTATAAGAACTATAGCTCACTAAAAGAATTTCAAGTGTGACACTATAAACACATAAATGAGATCATATCTCTTAGGTACTCTAAGCTTTTCTCAAGCCTCTACAAAATCCGCATAACTTCTGCAGTGCATATATACAAGCCTCCAAAGGCACAAAGTAGGTAATGCCTCTGGATCTGTTCGATAGAGTGTCATATTTTTGACACAGTGAATCAGTTTAACTAGCACTTTTATGTAATAGCTCTCACTATATTGGTGATAATATGGATCTTTTAAAATTATATTTGGTAATAAAGATTTATGAGTTTGGTTAGCTGAATATGTATAACTTGTGTGTAAGTTGTCTCTTTCTTCCTTGTTTTAACTTTCGTAAAAATTGTCATAAATGATTAATTTTAATATAACTGAGATGCGACTGCAGGACATTTAATACAGAAAATGATAACTTCGGATTTGTGTTTGGTTTCTTCTATTGGATTTAAGCTGCATCTTCATCTAAAAGCTTTTTTAATCCATCTTCTGTATGAAAAGGTAATATATAGTGTAATTATAAAGATTATAATTAAGAATTCAATTTAATATGTGCTGATACATATAGTTCCGCTCTCTTTTTACCACTTTCAAACATAGGTGAAAAGTGTTTATGAATTCGATTTGTCTGTCTGTCCATCTGTTTGTTTGCTTGTGCTTGAACTCGCTTAAATATATTCGAATTGCCATGTAATTGATATAAGTTATTGAGATTTACCATAGCATGATCGGTATTGAAAATGAAGTGTGTACAATTTATGGTTAGTTTACATTAGGAATACTCAAAAGTACACCGCTACATTACGGTCAATGGGGAAAAATCGTTTTCAGTGCATTTTACTGATGTTACACTATTTTTAACTTATTGAAATTGACATTTATCACTGAAGTGGACGACAACATGCTTTCTATAGAGTAAAGAATAAGTAGCAATTATAGTTCGTTTACAGGGACACTGAAAAGTATTCTGTTACATTACAGTCAATGGGGAAAATCATTTTCAGTGCATTTTATTGATGTAACACTGTTTCAAACATAATAAAACTGATATGCATCACTCAGGTGGACGCTAAAATGATTTCTATAGAGCAGGCGTGTCACACATGTGGCCCGCGAAGCCTTTGGCATTTTACCTGAGTTTAATTTAGTTGTTAGAACACGCATGCTGAAAATACAATTTGCACGAACACAATTGCACCAAACGTGGTCTTACAGATGGGAAACATAAGAAAAATATGTATATCAGTGTTACCAGTTTGGCGGGAATTTTTAAATTCAGAATGCTACCACTATTTTTGAATAGTATTATTTGTTTTATGTCTTCTGTCTTCTGTCATTAAATAAGAAGAATATTTCTCTTCAGAATGTGGTAGCATTCTGAATTTTAAAAAATTCTGCTCATCTGGCAATAGTGATGTATAGAGACAGATATAACTCAATTTTACATTTTAGCATAAAAATAAAAACATGTGGAACAAAGATAACCAATCGGAACGTAGCAAAACGCGGTGCGGTATATTGAGTTTGAAAATTTAAAGATTCGTAATTTTTTTCCAGTATTTTAGCTATATATAGAAACTTGAAATTTCGCATCACTGTTAATCACGTAAATGCTTGCCCAGGACAGTTTTCTAAAAATGTAAAATTTAAAAAGACAAGAGCAAAAAAAAAAAAAAAAAAAAAAAAAAAAAAAACCTTCTAAAATTGCAATTTATGTGGTAGAGTTGGTACATAAAATTGGTATTTGGCATGGGGGTTACTTTTAAAATGCAAATGCTCCCTAAGAACGGTTTCTAAAAAATTCGAAGTTTAAAACGCTGAAATGAGCCAGAAAACGTTCTACATTATGATTTAATTGGATTTATTCGGGTTAGAAACTTGAAATTTAGTATAGTGGCCCCTTTTAAGACGCAGACGCTTGGTATAAACAGTTTATTAAAAATTCGAAATTTAAAAGTGTGAAATGAGCGGAAAACATTCTAAATTCTGGTTCATTAAAAATTTTTAGGGATAGAACTTAAAATTTGACATGCCTGTTATTTTCTAGACGTAAATGCTCGCACAGAACAGTTTTTACAAAAGTCGAAATGTAAAAAGGTGCAGAATCAAAAAACTTCCTAAAATTGAGATTTTAGTGATGCTGCTGTGCTAGAAAATGGAAATTTGGCATGGTGACTATTTTTAAGATTTTAGTAATTGGTATGAACGGTTTCTAAAAAATTTCGAAATTTTAAAAGAGTAAAATGAGCGAAAAAAGTTCTAAGCTATGTTTTATCTAAAATTGTTAGGGATAGAAATTTGAAATTTTACAAGGCTGTTACGTTAGAGACATAAATTCATCCACAGAACAATTTTTATAAATTTACATATTTTAATGTGTGCAGGAACAAAAAAGTTCTAAAATTGCGGTTTCTGTGATATAGTTCTTAAAGAAATTTGCTTAACTAGAAGATTGGAATTTAGCAGGGTGCTTACTTTTAAGATGTAAATACTCGCTTTAGAACAATTTCTAAAAATTGCTAAAATTCAAATAAAAAATAAAATGAGCGGAAAACTTTCAAAATATATTCTAAATTATCATTAATTTGGAATTAATTTTAGCTCTTCTCATTCATTTAATTATCATATTCGCCTAATGCATTATTAAGAATGAAATTTACTCAAAATGTGGCTTAATTAGTAATTTTTTAATTATCTGTGGCAGTAAAATTTCTTCTAATGAAAATAAGCCCACGAATACCACTTGGAATATTTCAACAATTACGCGAGCAAATGCGTGGGTTTTGCTAGTAATTAATATTTCCTAAATATGCTAAACTTCCTAGTATCACGAGACACACATAAAAATATAAAAACATATAGTTATAATAAATATAATTTAACAACATTTATACATGTTGCAGCGAGCATTAACCCTTAGCATTAATATGATAACTTATTAGTCTGTAAACGTAAATTAACTATTCCGTCATTCTTCCTTTTGAAAGTTACTTTTCGTTATTTTTTCGCAAAGCGAAAACGAGGTGCTATGCAGAAAATATTCAATGTGGCTTTTTTTTTCTCGCCGGCAATTGGTTACAACTAGGGCAAAGGAATCATAATAATTTTTCGTCATAACAGAGCTCTTTCACAAAAGGGGGAAAAAAAAAAAAAAAAAAAAAAAGCCTAATATTTTACATAATAAAACGCAAGAAAATAAGTACGAGGGAAAGTCATTAAGTAAGTCACAAAAGATAATTAAATAATAACTTACAATGATATTCACTTCAAAGCTATTTTTATTTCTCAACATATTCTCCACCAACATTTATGCACTTATATCACCGTTTTATCAGTGCTCCAACACCAGCTGCATAACATTCTTTGGGTTGCTGTCTCAGCCACATTAGGTCTTCAAGTTGAACCTTTTCATCATCTGTGAACATCATCTTGCAACTTCTTCAACATCCACCACACAGCTTCGACTTACCCCCAAGCGATTTTCATCTGTTTAGTCAAAAAAAAAAAAAAAAAAAAAAAAAAACTATCTTGGAAGCAAGATGATGTTTACAGATGATGAAAAGGTTCAACTTGAAGTCCTAATGTGGCTGAGACAGCAAGCCAAAGAATTGTATGCAGCTGGTGTTGGGGCACTGATAAAACCGTGATATAAGTGATTAAGAACAGTATTGATGGAGAATATGTTGAGAAATAAAAATAGCTTTGAAGTGAATATCATTGTAAGTTATTATTTAATTACCTTTTTTGACTTACTTAATGACTTTCCCTCGTACAATTTAAATTATTAAAAACTACAGAATGTTTACTCTGATAGGAACAGTTACATTTCTTGATTAGCAGGAAGAAATATATAACAAATCGACAAATAAACAAAATAATAACGTTTAAAATTATTGCATTACAGAACGTGCATCTATAGACTATTCTTAGTTGTTTTGAAAATAGTTTCGATGAACTTGAAACATGTAGACAGTTTGTAGAAAAAACTTTTTTACTGTTTTATTTGACACATTTTAGCAATTAATGAAGTATAGCAGGAAGATATTTAATTATTACTGGATGGTAGCTTGACGTTTGTTTTTATAATTTTTCAATCTATACTAATATTATAAAGGAGTAATTCTTGTTTGTTTGTTTGTAGGGGTTAATCTCTGGAACTACCGAACCGATTTCAAAAGTGATGGTGGCAAATTGATGGTGACAACCCCTGCTCCAACATAGGCTATATTTTATGTCGGTGCCACTAACCCCAGGTGGTGCAGGAGCAAAAAACGTTCTAAAATTGGGATTTTTCAGTTATCACACTGGCTGTCAAGCCCTGAGAGCTTGGCAGCCGGTTCTGTATGTATGTATGTACGTACGTAATGCGATAACTCTTCATAGAAATATCAGTTTTCCTTCAAATTTTGTTTATAGGTTCACTGTGTTAAGGCGCTTCCCTGATTAGTTTTCGGGATTGATTGGTTAAGTATAAAAGGGGCGGAACAAGGGGCTAATTCCCCCCCCCCCTTAATTTATATAAATGGGTTTTTCATGCAGAATTATTCCGTTTCCCTTCAAATTTTGTTTATAGGTTCACTGAGTTAAGGCTCCTCTTCAGTAAACTTCCCGATTCCCCTCGCTAATGTTATTCCTATGGGCGTAGGATGCATTCGTATTTTTAAAATATCTCCTCGGAAAATTAATATTTTTAACTTCTGTTTTCTTTGTATTGTTCTTAAAGAATGTCTCTTTTTTTCTTAGTTATCAAAATATGTCTAAATTATGTGTTTAATTTACATTTTTTTGTTTTAAAATCTTAATAAGATTTTAACGTTTCATATAAAATTAAGTATATATTTTAGAAAAAAATTGACAACTAAGAAAAAAAGAGACATTCTTTAAGAATAGTACAAAGAAAACAGAAGTTAAAAATATTAATTTTCCGAGGAGATATTTTAAAAATACGAATGCATCCTACGCCCATAGGAATACCATTAGCGAGGGGAATCGGGAAGTTTACTGAAGAGGAGCCTTAAGGCGCTTCCCTGATTAGTTTACGGGTTTGATTAGTTAAGTATAAAGGGGGGGGGTCGGGGGGGCTAATCCCCCCCTTAATTTATATAAATGGGTTTTTCATGCAGAATTATTCCGTTTTCCTTCAAATTTTGTTTATAGGTTCATTGGGTTAAGACGCTTCCCTGATTACTTTTCGGGATTGATTGGTTAAGTATAAAGGGGGGGAACAAGGGGCTAATTCCCCCCCCCCCTTAATTTATATAAATGGGTTTTTCATGCAGAATTATTCCGTTTCCCTTCAAATTTTGTTTATAGGTTCACTGAGTTAAGGCGCTTCCCTGATTAGTTTACGGGTTTGATTAGTTAAGTATAAAGGGAGGGATCGGAGGGCTAATCCCCCCTTAATTTATATAAATGGGTTTTTCATGCAGAATTATTCCGTTTTCCTTCAAATTTTGTTTATAGGTTCACTGTGTTAAGGCGCTTCCCTGATTAGTTTTCGGGATTGATTGGTTAAGTATAAAAGGGGGGGAACGGGGGGATAATCCCCCCCCCTTAATTTATATAAATGGGTTTTTCATGCAGAATTATTCTATTTGCTTCAAAATTTGTTTATAGATTCATTGGGTTAAGACGCTTCCCTGATTAGTTTTCGGGATTGATTGATTAAGTATAAAGGGGGGGAACGGGGGGCTAATACCCCCCTTAATTTATGTAAATGGGTTTTTCATGCAGAATTATCCCATTTTCTTCAAATTTTATTTATAGGTTCACTGTGTTAAGGCGCATCCCTGATTAGTTTTCGGGATTGATTGGTTAAGTATAAAGGGGGGGAACAAGGGGCTAATTCCCCCTTATCTATACTAATATATAAAGTAGTAAAGATTGTTTGTTTGTTTGTTTGTTTGTTTGTAGGGGGTAATCTCTGGAACCACTGAAGCGATTTTAAAAGTGATGGTGGCAAATTAATGGTGACAATCCCTGCTCCAACATAGGCTATATTTTATGTCGGTGCCACCACCCCCAGGGGGGGTGCAGGAGCGAAAAACGTTCTAAAATTTCGATTTTTTGTGTACTGAAGGAGATAGAAGTATCAAATTTGGTATGGTAGTTACTTATAAGATGTAAATGCTCTCTAAGAACAAATTATAAAAACATTCGCAATTTAAAAGGGTGAGATGAGGAAGAAGCGTTCTAAAAACATTCTAAATTACAATTTCTATGGAATCTCTGAAACTACAGAACCGATTTCAAAAGTGATGGTGGCAAATGGATGGTGACAGTCCCTGCTCCAACATATGCTAAATTTTTTTGTCGGTGCCACTGCCCGCAGAGGGTGCAGGAGCGAAAAACGTTCCAAAATTATGATATTTTCAATAATGAAGGAGTTAGGAACTTGACATTTTGTATGATCGTTACTTACAAGATTTAAATGCTCTATAAGAACAAAGTCTAAAAAAATTCGAAATTTAAAAGGCTGAAATAAGCAAAAAATTTTCTAAAAACATTCTAAATTACAATTTGTATGGAATCTCTAAAACTACTAAAGCGATTTCAAAAGTGATGGTGGCAAATGGATGGTGACAATCCCTGCTCCAACATAGGCTATATTTTATGTCGGTGCCACTACCCCGAGGGGGGTGCAGAAGCGAAAAACGTTCTAAAATTGCGATTTTTGCGATGCTGAAGGAGCTAGAAACTTCAAGTTCGGCATGATTGTTATTTATAAGATCTAAATGCGCTCTAAGAACAAATTCTAAAGAAAAATGATCTAATGATTCTGCGATTTTTCAACTATTGAATTTCTAAAATTACCAAATTTCACAATAGAGTACCATAGCGAAACCTTCACGCGTAAAAATATAATGATAAGGGAGACGTGTCCTGACGTGTATATTGGCTATAGCACGAGTCACAAATTATAGTATCCTTTTTATTCTGTTAAAATATAAAAGTGAATTATAAAATGTCAATATTTTGTTTGATTAAAGGTTCGTTAAGAGAAATTGACCAGCGTAGCGGGCGTAGCTTGCTAGTATTGAATAAATAAGAATAAAATTCTTTAAAAGTTGCTGAAGGAATCACGCTTACAATTTCTTTATTTGTTTTAATAAAAAAAATATTTTTGTTTAAGGTGTTTTTTTTCTTTTTTCTTTTCCTTTTCTTCTTTCTTTCTTTCTTTCTTTTTTCTTTTAGGTAGATTTCGTAAGAAATACTACCTATTGCATTCTCCCCTAAGTTGGAATTTTTGAAATTTTTTTGCAGATCTACGCCCATCATGACTCCCAGAACCCTAAACCACCCCCAGTTCAAAACTTTATCTATCTATCTATCTATCTATCTATCTATCTATCTATCTATGTCACTTTTTCATGGACACGATAACTCCAATAATTCTGCACAAATCTCTTCCAAACGGATACATAAAATCAAGGGGCATAAAATCTCGGTCAAGTTCGTTAATTGGCAAAATCGAACCAGGGGGGGGGGGGCTTTTTGTGAAAACAGAAAAAACGTCATAATTTCTGAATTATGATACGTATTGAATCCGTTTAAAGTTATTATGATTTCTAGGAAAAGGGCCGAAAATTTATGTATGACAGATTTTTGATATCATTAAAAATGGCCCCAAGAGAGGAAAAAGGGTGTGTTTTAGAAGAAAAAAAAGAATAACTTCGTCAATTCAAAAGATATCAAATCCGCTTAAATTTATTATAAATCCTCTTAATATTATCTAAAACTTTTATATTGACAAGTTTTTTATTGGACCAATCCTTATAGCAAAAAAAAAAATTAATCAAAAAGAAATCCCTGTCGGCTCCGCCTGCAAACAAGTTAGGTTTCGAAGTGAGCGGTTACAACTACCGCATCATGGCAAAATGGTCATTTCTTCCGAAATTCCCAACAAACAGGAACCCCACGGTCTGCGTCTTCGAAATCTACCTGTGCATGTAGGCCGAACCGTCAGGGATTTTTTTATTATTAAAGAAGTTTCAGAAGTTGGCAGTTGTGGAAAAGGGCAGAAGAAATGTTTTATTGGTTTATATGCAGAAGTTCTTTTCTAAATTTCAATAATATCATAATTTTTTATTATACCTTTTATGTACTCCCAGAACCCAAAACCACCCCCAGTTCAAAACTTAAAATTCTGCATAAATATCTTGTTAACTGATACATAAAATCAAGGGGCATAAAATCTCGGTCAAATTCGTTAATGGGCAAAATCGAACCAAGGGGGGGGGGGATAGGGAGCTTTTTGTGAAAACAGAACCCCCCCCCCATAATTTCTTAATTATGATACTTATCGAATCCGTTTAAAGTTATTATTACTTCTAGGCCAAGGGCCGAAAATTTATGTATGACAAATTATTGATATTATTAAAAAGGCCCCAAAGGGGGGAAAAAGGGGGGGTTTTAGAAGAAAAAAATTCATAACTTCGTCCATTCACAAGGTATCAAATCCGCTTAGATTTATTATAAATCCTCTTAATATTATCTAAAACTTTTGTATTGACACGTTTTTATAGGACCAAAATTAAAAAAAAAAAAAAAAAAAAAAATCCCTGCCGGCTCCGCCTGTAAACAAGTTAGATTTCGAAGTGGGCGGTCCCAACTGCCCCATCATGGCAAAAAGGTAATTTCATCCGCAATTCCCAACAAACAGGCGCCCCACGGTCTGCGTCTTCGAAATCTACCTGTGCCTGTAGGCTGAACCGTCAAGGATTTTTTTTTTTTTTTTTTTTTTTTTTTTTTTTTGCGACGTTTACATCGTGATTTTTTTTTTAAATAAATTAAATGGAATCATAAAGGTGGAAATGGTAATTCAATTGGTTATTCCATTTATTCGTTTTGTTTGAAAGAAACTAAAGCATTAATATCTTCATAAATTGTAATTTCTTTGAGATTTTTAACAGTATCTCATTAAAAGTTGTAGAACACACATGAATTAACACATTTTTCTCGTGAAGAGCAAAGAAAATCAAAATAAAATAAAAGTTATAAATAAATAAGAATACTTTTATTGATGTACTTAATAGTAGAAAATAACTTTTTCATCATATATCTGAAGGTCGATACGAAAATTATAAAAGCGTGAGACGCTGATAAAAGCTAAAAATTTGGACAAGCCGTCATTTTCGCAGTCCATGGCCCGGTCAGGTCCAAACAATGAAATCAAGCCCCACCCGGCCCGACCGAATTTCTAAAAAAGGTGCCGATATTACTTAACCAAACTTGTTCTACAATTAAAAAAAATAATAAAAGGATATTTATTATTTATTTATGCAAAAAGTTACAACCCTTTTCAGCTTATATGTCTACAAGCAATGAAATATGAAATAAGTGCATTATTGAATATTTACGCAAATACATTCAAATGAAGACATGATTAGAAAACTTAATGAAGTATTAATTGAAAGAAATAGACAGAAAAATGAAAATTTTAAAGCTCTATAATAATAATATATATTTAAAAAATATTTATATGTAATTGATTAAACCAAAATGGATTTTTAAATGTTCCGTTAATCAAATGTATTATACCAAAAACCAAACTACCAATTATACAATACCACTATTATTTCCTGATTATATTTCCGGCCCGGCACGGCCCGGATAGAATGATTTGCAGTTCTCTTCATGGAAATAGCTAAAGTTCTTTTAATCACAACGTTTGTTTTAATGCAAAATTTTGAATGCGGTTTTGTCTAAAATACTAAAAAATAATTAATTGGAATGTAGGCAAATAATTTTTTTTTCAAAAGTACATATCCTTAATAATAAAGGCAAATTTTGTAAATTGTTTAGTTTTTCCTTTCAGAAACGCAGTTTTATGAAGCGAAACATTAAAGAAATTATCTCATTGATTTAGATTTATTCATCCTTTCGCGTTTGTTTCATGCATGAAAAGCAAAAGTTCCTCCTTTTAATGTCAAGTCTCTTGAAAGTTTTCATTAATTAAATTTCCAAGCCAAGCAAATGCTTCAATTGAATGTGTCACGGCATTATAACAAAGAAAAATTACCCTGCAAAAAATAATTGTTCATTTTACAGTATACACTGCAAAAAATAATTGTTGATTTTACAGTATAAAACTGGCATCCCAGCTGCCAGTATTATACCGTAAAATTAACAGTATTAAACAGTAAAAAAAGCAGTAATACGCTGCCGTGCAAGCAGTAATACGCTACCGCGCATGCGCGGTAGCGTATTACTGCTTGCACGGCAGCGTATTACTGCTTTTTTTACTGTTTAATACTGTTAATTTTACGGTATAATACTGGCAGCTGGGATGCCAGTTTTATACTGTAAAATCAAC